>OX637350.1:13266171-14533110 GCA_951799405.1 Agapetus fuscipes
CGAAAAATAATGTA
Source organism: Agapetus fuscipes (assembly GCA_951799405.1). Lineage (NCBI taxonomy): Eukaryota > Metazoa > Arthropoda > Insecta > Trichoptera > Glossosomatidae > Agapetus > Agapetus fuscipes. Next base: position 13,266,186 of record OX637350.1, read on the forward strand.
TACGTAGCTTCTAGTGTTAAAAAAACTGAGAAAACCAAATACTTTGTTCTAAATCTCTTTTTTTGTATTTCAGATCCTTTTATCATTGAAACATGACCAATATATACATTTCACATAGATTTTGATATCGACTATTCACTGCTATATAACTGCCATAATATGGATTGGGTCCAGTCGTCATACCGAAAAACCTTTCTTTGTCGTAGACATCACGTAACAGTTCCTCCACACTCTTTATTCCGTTATACTTAACCAGTATTCCGAAGCCACGAAGTATTTTTCTTCCAACCTATTTAGGCCTTCAATCTTTCCAACTATGGTAAATAAAATAATTATGTAGATATTTTTTACCAGTCTTATTGTCTTTTTTGTGTGTATCAAGGTGTCATTGGAGTACATTCACAATTTTTAAATAGTCTTAATTTTTTTCTATCTCTTCGAATTTTTTCATTCAATTCAGTGATAACATCTAATTAAGCTATATTGAATTGAATGCAGGCGTAGTAAGAAAATACGCATTGATATTAGAAAAAACCCTTTATTGTCTTACATTCAATACGTAGTTCAGGAAGTTGAAGTATTTCATTGATATTTATTTAAATAAAAAAACTAACATATACGAGTACTTGATAACGATTATACATTCAGAAATAAAGTACAAAAAAACGCGTAGGCATTTTTTTGCCGGTATAAAAAATATCGCCAGTTGAAATCTTTTTCAGGGCTCGGTGCGCCCAGTCAATGTTGTACTCTGAAATTTAAATTTGTATGGAAAAGCAGCGCTGCCTCATGGAGAGTGTTTGGTATTATCGGGGCCCATTTCAATGTTTTATTTATGTTCCCGCAGAGGGGAAATTGACCCATTTTCATATTCTTTACACAGAAACCTCTTAGATATTTCAATAGACGCCGTATAAAAAGAGGAGGGTGTGTTTTTTATAAATGTGTGCGACTGAAACCAAGATGAATCTGTGGCGGAAAATATACGAGATAAATTTTTCGACATTGCAAAAAAGCCAAAATCACAAGATTTTTTTTCGTATATTTATTTTTGTCCAAGTCCTACTTACGTACCGTAGTATGGTTTCCAACCTGGGGGGGACAATTACGAAAGGGGCTATTATTGAGAAGCAATGGAGCTATAATGGGGTCTAACCCACCCCCCGTCGATGGCTTTTTTAATCAAAGTTATAAGTTGATAATTTTGAAAAGTTTGAAAAAGTGATTCCCCCCACCTGAAAAAGGTGATGGATATGAAGGAATTGAAAGAGGTATGTTAGGATAGGAAAAAACGGAGGCAACTCTGCAGAGGCTCTGGCCACCTCTAGCGGAATGGCGACAGAGGTACAGTTACAGTACCCCCTACGACGATTTTTAAAGGTTAGGAATCACCGTCTAGCAAATGCTTGCTTCTCAAACTTTTGTACTGGTTTGTTAATTGTATCTATTAAATAATATGGATTGTTATGATGAAGAAACGATGCAGGGCAGTGGAAAGACCCAAATCTATCAAATCTAACTAGAAAAGGTAGTGACTGATTGCCATGCAATGGGAGTAAGAAGTGAAGAAAAAAAGTGATAGAAAGTGGAGTAATTAGTGCAAAATTCCAAAGAAAAGTGGAGCTATAAATGGTTGATCCGATAGAAAAGAAGTAAGAAGTCGTCGATCCTATGGAAAAGTGGAGTTATAAATGGTTGATCCGATGGAAAAATGGAGTTATTAGTGATTGATCTAATAGTACATGGAGTTATTAATGGTTGATCCGATAGAAAAGAAGTACGAAGTCGTCGATCCTATGGAAAAGTGGAGTTATAAATGGTTGATCCTATGAAAAAATGGATTTATTAGTGATTGATCCAACAGTACATGGAGCTATCAATGGTTGATCCAATAGAAAAGTGGAGGTATTAATGGTTGATCCGAAAGAAAAGTGGAGTTATTAATGGTTGATCCGATGGAAAAAAAGAGTTAATAGTGATTGATCCATTAGTAAATGGAGCTATTAGTTATTGATCCAATAATAAATGAAGTTATTAGTGGTTGATCCGATAGAAAAGTGGAGTAATAAATGGTTGATCTAATGGAAATGTGAAGTTAGCAGTGGTTGATAAAATGGAATAGTGGAGTTGGTGGAGGTTGATACGACATAAAAATAATGTCAGCAGCGGTTGATGCGAAGGAGGCCAGGACCTACTTCGTGATATCATATCGTGTGCGATGATGATAAAATAATATGCATGCAAATGTATCGGAATTCCGTAAAACTGCATGAAAAGTTGCAATCTATGAATTTCCATATTTAGAGTTGCATCGGGAGAGCCATTATTGCGAGTGCTGCCAACCGTCTAAGGATTGAAGCGGAAAGCGGAAAATGGAGTATTTCTTTTCAGAGTCACTCCATTTAGAGCTGGCACACATTCTGCGGCGAGAAGTTGCCAACTTTTCATGCTCTCAGATTGCTCGAGGACAATGCAGACGGAAACATAAGAGTGGAAGGAGTGCAGCACTGTGCAGGCAACACTACGAATGTGGGCGACATAATTTGTAGCTCCATCTTTTTACTTGTACGGAGCGTTGTGATCACGTTTTTACACTGAAAATAACAAAAAAATCTAAGAATGACGCTAATTTCCTTGACATTGTAAATTTTAAATTATAATTTTGTATTTGATTTTATGTTTATCCATTTGTTTATGTCTAAAATGATATTTGTTGTGTATGTTCCTTGACTTATAGGTTGGTATGCGCCTGACCGCCCATGCTGTAGAAAATGGTTCACTTTGCCAATGTCACCCCTGTTTCAGGGAAGGTTGACAGGAGTTGCAGGGTGTGTGTCCATTTGATATTTGGTTTTTATGTTGTAGGTTCACATGCGGCATACGCAAGTGCGAACTTGTACGTGTCTGCTTGTGAGAATGCATGTAATGTGAGCCCCCAATGTTACAAATCTTTGCAACTTAGATTATATTAGGTTAGACATACAGCCTGCCTTAAAAAAGTATCAAAATGTATATTTGTATGTTTACTCAAATATATAGGTACATTTAAAAAAACATTCAAAATTCGTACCTCATGCACACCCACAAGCAAATACCAATTCAGACATGTTATTGGCAAAAGTGACCAATTTTATAGCATGGGTATCTAGGCTTTTTTATTCATGTAATTAATCGAAAACATTCCAAAAAAAAGTTTATGCATTAATATGATTTTTACTTAAATAATAGTATTGAAAATACTTATTATCTCAATTATAGATTGTAAAGTCTTCTTTTGACTTTAACAAATAAAACGTGATAACGTATACAGTATGTATGTACATACAATCTTGAAAATAAATACATTGACTTTGTATTTATTCACATCCGTACTAAAATCAAACTAAAATTTTCATTTCTAGAAACATCCCTTCTCCAATACTAACCTCCCGGTTTCGTTCATCTCCAGAAGTTGTGCTGCAGCCCCCGCGACCTTGGCCCACTTCCTCCCCTCCCCTGCCCCATCTAGGGGTCCCCCCGGTCGGGGGAGAAGCGGGTCTGTAGGTCAATCCGCCGAGAGCAGCTATTTATAGAGGACGGTGCGGTGCTCGCGGGTGGGGGTGACTTTAAATATAGCGACGCTTTGTGTAGTGACACATATACCCCACCCCATACGAGGGTGAGAAACTTCTGGAAAAAGAGATAAAAAGTTATCAGTGAGGATACAATGTTGAATCCAAATACAAGTAAAATAGTACTATATTAGACGACGATTTTTCGAAGGAAAGCCAACCCTTGACAAATTAATAGGAAAAAAAAGTGTGTTTTACGTAAACATCTTTTGAATTTAATCCATCATTTGTGCATAGACATTTAAAGTAACAAGCTATAAGTTAAGTTGCAAAGATAAATTGATATTTAAAGATCATATTTATGCATGCCCACAAGCGCCTGCTTGTTTTACGTGTGCCTACACGTAAGTTCGCGCTTACACATGCTGCATGTGTACATACAAAATAAATCTCACATAAACATAGACTTTGCAATTTCTGCCGCCTTTTTCTGAAATTAGAGTGGTATTGGCAAAAGTGAACCAAGTGTTTATAGCATGGTCGGTCATCCTCATACCAACGTATTAGTCAAGGAACGGTAATAAATTAATCATGGCTTTTCCGAAAAAAAGATTGGAAATTTTATGGAATAATTTTCAGAATCAGAAATATATATTTTTTGTTGTTTTACATTGCTTCAAAATGTTTTGAAATTTTATCAATTTCAAAATCCAGCACTTATAAATTTTTCCACAAATTACTACAAAAAGATTTTTCTTTCATCAATTACCTTTTCAAAGTACTCGTATGCCCTTTGGTTATCTAATTTTTCAATTTGAAAAAGCTTACATTGAAAAACCAAAATTTAAAGATCACCAAAGAAATTCCATTTATTTTTCGGGTTTTAGCTGTGATTTTGATCTATGCTTACACTGACGATACAAACTCCAACCAGGCTACAGTATCAAATAAAAAAGGGAAAACACACAAAGGGAAAACGGTGATAATGGGACAAGAAACTCGCAATTTCACACAATTGTACAACAATAACCCCACGATCCTCTTAATGCTCATCAGATCCAGCCTCCATTTTGTACGCAAGCCGCGGCAACTCGCTCCCCCAGTTCTTGTTTGCCGTATAGACCAATTTTGTCAAATATGACCTTTTAATGCAGTTGTCTTAAGAATCAAATTTTACATAATCTGAGCTAAGAAAAATACGTATTTGTCTTCAAATGTGCGAGCTATTCAACATATTCACATACGATATTCTGTGTTCGATATTTTATTTCAGTTCTTGAGTGCCGTATATTCTCTAAACGCTGGAGGCGCATGCGTAGCTGCGTCATCTACAATTGTAAGCCAATCACACACGCGCGTGGGCATGACGTCACACCGACATATTTTTGTATGTATGTTATATGTTTTTTACTAAAAGATTGTCGCAAGCGTCCAGTCAAAGTCCAATATTTTGCCGTATATCCACTTTACGTAATTTTCGTTACGCATCTTCGGCGTAAATTTATAATGATTTGAATGGATTAAAATAGTGCCAGACCTATAGTAATTTCAGTAAAATAGGTAATTGAATTACGATTTTGTCAATTACAATAACAAAACACAAAAACATTGCTCCTGTAAAATTTGCTTAATGTTCCATACGGCAAACAAGAACTAAGACAGTGAAACTGTCTGTAGCATGCTCTCCTAGTATACAGCTATACGTTTAAACTGAACGAGAGCGTTTAAAAAAATGCTTAGAAATATAAACCAACAGTTCAGTTGATGTTGAAATTTTCATGAAGTTCTTAATCTTAATTAATCTGACTGTTTTGTTTACAAACTGATCACCAAAGGTTCATTCAGCCTTACAGCAACTGGATTTTGCTGGAGAATAGGCGCTTATTATAGCGTTGTACCTTCTTTCACGAGTGATTCACACAGAAACAGCGCTCACCAAAAAAATATCGCAATGTAATTATTATTATACTTACATGTTTGATGATTACAAATAGAGACACAATGATCGTTTATGATCCACATTCTTAACTGCTTTACGAGAGCACTATTTCCTATGGAATATCATCCAGACACGATGTATGTGAAAAATAACAAAAGTGGAAAACTAAATAGTAACAACGTTTAAAACACGTCCCTAAGATCACAACATTTAAATGTTTCAAAGACCTTGTTAAGCATTCTGAGAACGTTGAAAATATTTAAGAAAGCTCGATTTTATTTTTATTTTACAGCAAAAAATGGTGTAAAAAATGGTTCACTTTGCCAATGTCACCCCTGTTTCAGGGAAGGACGGCAAGAGTTGCAGGGCTTATGTTCATTTGAGATTGGGTTTTTATATTGTAGGTCCACATGCGGCATGTGTTAGCGCGAAATTATACATGTCCGCTTGTGGGAATGCATTTAATATAAATCTTTAATGATATATATCTTTGCAGCTTAGATTAGATTAGATTAGATTAGATATCTTTTCAAATAGGTACTTGTACACTGTATTTTAATTTGACCAAACATCGTATCCTTAAGGCGTGTTATAAAGCTAAATCTGCCATTTTTGTTTCTTACACTTTATGGTCTTAGCAAAATAGTTACAGTAATAAAAAAAATGAAGCATGTTAATTAATTTTTTATCTTAATTATAAAGGTTGAACAAAATATATAACTTGAGAATTGCCACCACAAAAAAATATTGAAAAAAACGCGTTTTTTTTTACATTTTTAGCTTTTTTTTCGTGTGTGCTGTATTTTGGTTTTTTTTTTTTTGCTTTTTAATTACAGAACTATACATTACTAAGGTTCCGTACTTAACATTTTTTTATAATAAATGAAATGATTGACTCTGTTTGTAAAAAAAAAAATGTTGAGTACGGAACCTAAGCAATGTATAGTTCTGTAATTAAAAAGCAAAAAAAAAAATCCAAAACACAGCACACACGAAAAAAAAGCTAAAAATTAAAAAAATAACTCGTTTTTTTCAATATTTTTTTGTGGTAGCAATTCTTAAGTTATATATTTTGTTCAAGCTTTATAATTAAGATAAAAAATTAATTGACATGCTTGATTTTTTTCATTACTGTAACTATTTTGCTAAGACCATAAAGTGTAAGAAACAAAAACGGCAGATTTAGCTTTATAACACGCCTTAACAAAAACTCTGTTGAATGAAAATCAAATGTAATTTGGACTACAACTAGCTCTTAGCAACATGAACTTTTTATTCATAAAAGACAAACCTTTATTTTTACAGTCTCCCTTTACTTGTAGGTTGGTATGCGGCTGACCACCCATGCTGTATAAAATGGTTCACTTTGCCAATGTCACCCCTGTTACAGGGAAGTTCGGCAAGAGTTGCAGGGTGTATGTTCATTTGAGATTTAGGTTTTTATGTTGTAGGTTCACATGCGGCATGTGCAAGCGTGAACTTATACGTGTCTGCTTGTGATAATGCAAATAATGTGAATCCCCAATGTTACATATCTTTGCAACTTAGATTTGATTCGATTTGATTATGATAAAAAATAATAAATATAATCCAAGAAACACGATACGTTAATATGGGAAAGAAAAATACTCAGAATCGTACATCTGATATTTTAAGATATTAATCCCAATGTTATTCCACAGAATAAAAACCTTATTATTTGTAATCCGATTATAAGATAAAATACCTTTCTGTTTTACGACTTGGATTTTATTAACAAGAATAAAAACACATAAATATACTATACTCCAAGAATGTAAGACAATCTCATTCTACCTTTCAAATAAAAAAAATATTTTGTTTTGAAATATTTTTTGTAATTATCAAATACATCGAAATAATACTTCAATCCTTTCAAAGTCAAACATTTTTCCTTTTTCATCTCCTCATTCCCTTATTGATTGTTCTTAATCTTTCCTACCAAAACATTCCCATAAACTTCAGTTTACTTTCATACAAAATGTGTTGCCCTGATCAATTATAAATTTGTTTACCTCTACTTGCTTATTTGTGTATCAAGGTAAACTTAAGCAACGAATTAAATCAACATAAAATAACTTCATATTTGTGTTAATAAACTCCCCAGAGTGATATAATTTTGGAGGCAAAACTTCGAACCGAAATTCTTGTGATATTGTATCAAATGTACAAGTAGACAACATTCCACTCGTATTTTAAGATAAACAGACTAATCTGGATGCTGAAGATTTGCTTTCTGGGATCTGTTGCCGTGGTGTGTGGGAGCTGGAGCTTCCGAACGTTTCGCTCATGTCTGTGATGGGCTTCTTTAGCATGAAAGTACAGTTAAGAAAATGATGTTGATAAGATAGATCTCGGAAAGAAACTCTCCAGCATCATCAGCCGGTCGCGTAAGCCTAAAACTCCTAGTCTATTCGTGATTTATGATTCCTTCAGAAGTTGACCAAAATTGTGCATCTACCCCGTTAAAATATGTGGGTTAATCGCAACTAAGCTTCAGACACAGTGCAATTTCTTGCAAAGGGGTTGCATATTTTATTGATACGGAGATAGAAACGTGCAAAAAAAAAACAAAAAATAAGAGTTTCCCTTGTTTCGAATAAAAATGTGCAACTGCCTTAAATACAGTTCCAATCTGTTAAATAGTTTTCGACTAAATACACTTTTAGCGAGCAGAACTCCGAAGAAGTCGCCCACAGAGGAGACGAAACGTCATCTGAAAGTCTTCAAGAAAGATCTAGAAAGAAGAAAAAGAAAAAAAAAGAAAACAAGCAAAAATATGGACCACGGTCAAAACCCGGAACAAAAAAATCAAGCATCTACACTAAATTTACGTTTTTTAGTGATGGATTTAAAATTCCTTTAATGTATTATTTAATGGTTAATTAAGAATTCATTCAAAAATATCCCACATACATTCATTTTATACTTTTGCATTATTCAAAATGATGCCATTACCAAATGTAAATTAACAGTTATTACATCTTTACTTCAAGGAAAACCAAGATAACATTCGTTTGAATAATAAGTACATTTTAATCTTCCACGAATATGTAAGCGTAGAGGCTAATTTGCTACGAAGCAAAGTATTTTTTGAAATTCATTCCGCGAGGCACTTTAGAGGTCTGAAAATTAAGCTCGAATAAGCGGGTTTCAGCTTACAAAGAGCGGCACTTAGAATTTAATTTGCTAGCTTCTCGGAAACCCTAACTGAGATGTAAACTTCTTATCTTGTAACGTATTTTTCCATATATATCTTCACAAGGATCTGTATGTGCTTATGAAAGCGACTAAAGGAGAAGATGGGAAATCTCATTTTTTTTAATATTCTCATTTTAATTTTTCTCAGTTATTCAAGCTCATTCGTTTTGTAACATACATTAAGTCTATTGCTCTCTTTATTTTTTTTTTGTCTAAACCACATATTGTTTATTTAATGATCAACTATGATCTCTGTAATCTACGATGTAAGTTGCAAAGATATGTTAAAATTTAAAATTTATATTAAATGCATGCCCACAAACAGACACGTGTAAATTCGCGCTTACAAATTCTTCATGTGTACTTACAAATTGAAATCAAAGCCTCAAATGAACATAAACCCTACAAATTGGTCTTTTCTGAAACAGAGGTGACATTAGAAAAATGAACCTTCAACTAAAATCTATAATCTATGATAAGAAGATAAATTGACTTTAAGGTTTTGAAGAGTGAAGGAAATTGCTGCAGGCCCATCCCAGGATTGAAACAAGAGAAGAAGAACGTATAAGTTTGTACTCCATGTGTATTTACAAAAATAAACAAACCACTCATGAACATAAACCTTACAACTCCTGCCGCCCTTTCCCGAAACCGGGATGAGATTGGTAACAGTGAAAGCAGTTTTTACAGCATTGGGGTAAGCCAACAATAATGCACTTTTTTTGAAAAAAATACAAATTAAGAAAAGAACTTTAAATTTTCCACGTTTTTAGTAGGACTTTTTTAAGAACAACATTTCGAGAGCAAAGCTCCGAAGAATTTACTCACAGCATAGTAACGAAACATTAACAATAGAGAAGAAGGGAAAAAGACGAAAAAAAAACAATAGATCGCGGTCAAGATTTCAGTCAAATTTTCAGTCAAGTTTTTTTTATGGAAATCTACGTGATATTCCACGTAACATTTGCTTACTTTCTTTCTCTTTGTCCTCCACATCAATTCACTTTTTTCTGATTGCAATTGACTGCTCCAACAAAACCCGATTCAGTTTCGGAAGCAGAGATAAAAGCGCTTACTTAATCCGCTTGCACACAGATCCGCATCCAGCGCACCAATTCAACCGTAGCATTAAAGAAAATTGTACCGAAAATAAAACGCTCTCGAGAAGCGCTGCTTTAGTCTGGATATTTTTTAGCGAAACACTATTGTTGAGTTTGAGAGTAAGGTTTAATTTACTTGAGGTGCAGGGGTTCCGCTTTTGTCATATCGCAGCAGGGGTGAATTATGTTCCCTTTATATGGCACGCCCGGGCGGAAGATCCGGCTCTGCAACGCTGAGCCAGCGCCCTGTGCTAGAAGTATGAGGGTAGTAGAAGTATGGCCGACTATTCGAAAAGTCGAAAATTGAAATTGAAGTCGAATTTCATCTGTATTGTTTTGATCTTACTGAGTTAACTTTTAGTTTGGTTCACAATTTACAACAACTGATTTCTAGCTCTTGCTTTCGACTTCACGGCTCAATGTTGTAATCGACACTCCGGCCTGCACACAATTTTGAGAATGCATGTATGGAACTCTAAGGAACTCCCCCCCCCCTCCCCATAATTTAGATTTTACTGAAGCTAATGTGAGTGACGGGAAAGCCTCCCTGACGGGTATTTCGCGTGATTCGAGCTCACACATGCTGCATGTACGTATACAAAATAATCAAAAATCTCAAATCAACATAAGCCCTGCAATCAACTTAAAGGCCAGCGCCGGTTCAAGTATGTACACCAGAGGCTCTGAGAAGATCGAAGCGCCTGGCTAACCGTTGATAATGCCCATCGAAGCCCATGGGCGAAACTGTTCGGAATAAAACCAACCAGACCACGGCTACACACTACACAGCCCGGAAAACAGTTATTATTAGAATCAGATACTTTCGAATAGTTGTAATGCACCAAAATAACAAAGCAAGCCCGTTTTGTCTATGTAATTGCATTGTGTGTGGAAGTCCCGGGACATTCAGGGTAACTAATAGATTCGGTTAGTTTTCGAATTCTTATTCGAATATAATATTCGGTTGTGTGAATTGTGCAGAGTCGACCAGATAGGTGGAAAACGATGCACTCTTCGTTCTGCACAGAGTGACGCCATAAACAGGCTTCAACTGCCTCTTCGACGGAACAGAACTGGTTTCGGAGACAGGGCTTTTAGTTCGGCTGGTCCATCCTGCTGGAATAGTCTACCTCTGGAGTTGAGAACAGAGACCAGTGTTGGCAGTTTCAGGAAGTTGCTTAAGACACATTTGTTTAACAGAAGCTTCAACACATAAAAGCGCCCTTGGGGTGGCTAGTGCCACTAAACGGCGCTGTATACAAATTGTCCAATTATTATTATTATTATTTTTTAGTAGCGCGTCACAGTAGAAGGAAGTGGGTAGACCAATTGAAGAGAAGATCTCCATGGTAGATTAGATGAGACAACGAGCCAAAACACACAATCTAATACGCTAAACTTTAAACTGATATCTTTGTGAACTGAAAATTTGATGAAACACAATATTTTTATATTTTGTATTGTTTGTGTATTAACACTGTGAAAATTCATATTGTTTAATTTTATCATTTTTTATAGTGAAAATAAACAGTGTTTTGTTTGAATTCATCCAAAAATTATAAAATTAAACAATATTTTTAAGTCATTTCTAAGAACTACGACTTTTAGAATCTAACTACAATTTGATATTTTTTTAAGGATGCTTTTCCTTCCCTTACTCACTTCTCCGCCCCCCCCCCCCACTCTTTTTCCATTCTTTACTTAATGATTGATAACTGTTATTTTCTCTTCATTCACCTGTTTTTTTTTTATTATTGTTGATAATTTGTTCTTTTCTCTTCAGTATTGTTGATAGTTGCTCTTTTTTCTTCATTTACCTGATTCTCTTTTTTTCACTTTTTCAGCTGAGGGTAAGCTCTCGGCGAAGTTGTGTCGTCTATGTAATTTTTGCAAACAGTGTTGGTTTTTTAATTGTATTAATTATATTGATTAAAAAACACACTGTTTCAATTCACTTATTATTTATTTTAAATATGCCAAACGCTTTCGCCTAAAAAGGCATCCTCAGGACAATGACAAATCATTGTCATTGTCCTGAGGATGCCTTTTTAGGCGAAAGCGTTTGGCATATTTAAAATAAATAATAAGTGAATTGAAACAGTGTGTTTTTTAATTAATATACAATGGACTTTCACTGTGTAAACCACCAAACCCTAAAAAATATTGTATTAATTATGTTTTTGTAACTATATAAATAATGTATGAACTGTTTGTTTGCTAATCTAATGTAATCTAATCTAAGCTGCAAGGATATATACCATTTCAGATTTATATTAATTGCATTCCCACAAGCAGACATGTATAATTTCGCGCTTACACATGCCGCATGTGGACCTACATTATACATAATAACCCATCTCAAATGAACATAAGCCCTGCAACTCTTGCCGTCCTTCCCTGAGACAGGGGTGACATTGGCAAAGTGAACCATTTTTTCTGTATAATAAAACAAAAATAAATAAATGAAGGCAACGTAACGAAATTTCTTACATTTAGCTTCTTTTACCGTATTGTCCCTGAAGTTTACTAGGAATGCGGCGTAGGTACTTTTTAGAAATTATTTATTTTCATGAAATATGCTAGTCGATTGAATTACTTCGCTGAAACAAATTTATAATTATTACTTGAAAGAGAAAAATATCTGCAATTTCTATCAATTTATCCCAATCATATAGTTTTAGCCTTAAAGACTGCACTTGATACTGCGTATAGAAATTCCTGTAAGTGCTTTTCTGAAACTTAAAGATCGCTGTTTAAGCATCAAATACATCGAAACCTTTTGGCTCTTTCTTCATTTACCAACTGTAATTTTACATTTTTATTTTTACCTTTTAAAAAGCTATATCTTCATTGACATTCTTAATATCTATTCATTTTTCTGATTCGGAATGTATAGAGCATAATAGCGACTTCATATATGAACCTCAATGAGAGAGCTAGAGGACCATGGAAAGTTCCGAAATGCACTGAAGACAATCAAATTTCTGGCATCACATGCACAAGCGCCCTTGGAGTGACTACATCACGAAACGGCGCTATAAAGTAATCACCAACTCATCATCATCATTATTGACTTTCTAAATATATTTTCATTTCTCTGATGTGTTCATCGGGAATGCAAAGAGCAGTGCTGTGACTTCCTATATGAACATCAATTGCCGTAATCCGACTCACCTTTGAGTTGCAGCCTTGCAATAACCTAGTACCTCTCACAGTCGACATGTCAATACAGCATCAGGTAATATTGGCAGAGCGATGGGAGAATAATCTGTAATACGACATAACGTAATATAGAGCGGAATTCACGTTTGCATTGCCCGGGATTTCCCAGCTGCACCATTCACAAATATAATGGAACCTCTGTGTGAGTCACATATTCGTCATAAATTTGCATCGCTTTATTTGGAATTCTCCTTCCAAACTTTCAACCTTTACCTCACAATTACCCTTCACAGTTTTCCCACGGTTCCGTTTTCTCATCTAATCTAATCTAATCTAATCTAATCTAAGTTACAAAGGTATATTACATTGGAGATTCACATTACATGAATTCTCACAACCAGACACTACAAGTTCGCGCTTGCACATGCCACATGTGAATCTACAACATAAAAACCCAAATCTTAAATGAACATACACCTTGCAACTCGTGCCGACCTTCCCTGAAACAGGGTAGGCGTTGGCAAAGTGAACTATTTTCTACAGCATGCGTGGTCAGTCACATACCAACCTATAATTCAAGGAACAAATACAACCAGTTACCTTTTTTGAACCACACAATCAATCAAATGTTCGGGGAATTTTAGGGGTTATAGTAATAATGGTAATAGGACGATTTGTTTGGTGAGCGCTGTTTTTTTGTGAATCACACCTCAAGAGCCTTTTAAGTAGTACCTATAAGAAAGGTAGGTATTGTATCAATGGAAATTGCACGGGCTGTGTCATCAGTACCATGTTTTATCGTATCGAGTGAGCAGTTTGATGACGAATATTGAAGTAACCTGCACAGTTTTCCAGGTGTGAGATTTGAGGGTGGGAGGGATGAAGCAGCTTGCAGAGAGGGGAATGGGCGGCAGCTAGGAGAGAGGCGGCAGCTAGGAGAGGGGCGGCAGAGAGGGCGGCAGCTGGGGCGTCCTCCAAACCGCCCGGGGAAGCACCGGCGCAAGCCTTGAACTTAGCAGATCGCTGCACGTATACAAGAGCACCGCTGCAACTGCGCCAACTCATTTTATAACAATTTGCGCTTTCTGCGAAATAATACCAACAAGAGTTTGCTTTCAAACACTTAGAAATTTGCTACGTAAGGGATGAATGTAATGGAACCAGGAAATAGCATTACATGGCATCTCTTCATATGAGCAGGTGTTTTTCAATGTGTATATTTCATTGAAAATCCTTTGTTAAATATCATCGAAATAAAGTTGTATAGCGGATATAAGTACGAATTCTCTTTAAAAATATATATAAAATCACAAATGGGTGATTCATTTATGGAATAATAATAATAAGTTATTTTGTATGGCACCGTTTCATGACCCTTGGTCTTCCCAAAGGTGCCGGTTGTGGAGGTGGGAAGAGGTGGGTCTTCAGCTGCCTCCTGTGCACCGCCTCACTATCTATGGTCCGCAGCCTGTCAGGCAGCGAGTTCCAGGCCGCGGGCGCAGCGACACGGAAGGCGCGTTCCCCGAACACCGTGATGGGGCTTCTTCTCAGGATCTCCAGAAGGTTGTTAGGTTAGAACAAAGCGGTTTGTGACGTATCACTCTCTTTTGGGGAAAGAACATTGCTTGCTCAGCAATACGATTTCAACCAACGACATGGTGATTTTTGTGATTTTTTGGTGATTCCACTGTTTTAAAAAGCTTGACCACAATGACGGCCTAAATCAGTCAGCCACTCCTAGCTTTGATCCTGAACTAGCAGATACAATCTATCTATGATCTAAGTTGGAAAGATATACTATATTAAAAATTCATTCACACAGCGAATTATTATTTTTATGCGAAATTATAAAAAAAATCACACAGTTTTATTTTTGAGACTTTGGAAATCCACAACGAAAAATATTGTAATTATTATAGTTTGATCAATGTTTAAATTCCTACTGCTTCACCTTTGTTACTATCTAATCGTACCTCTTTGTCGAGAATCATCCTTATCATTTCTCTATGGTTTTTGTCTTGTCTACTATAAATTTTTATAAACCTCTTTCTGGCACGGCACAAATGGCTTGGTGAATTGCATCCCTCTTCACAAATTTGTTTTGTGATAAATTTTACTTTTGAAAGCTCTTACGTTTATGAGAAATCGACTTTTCAGACGTCCTTCTCACAAGAGTTCACAGTAAATTGCACTTGCAAGTTGTGACCCTGAAAAAGACGTTGATACAAGCATCTGTACCTACTTGTACTGGCGCTTATATGGCCATTACCTTTCCCGGGTCTATAGCCAAGTATAAAAGTTGAAGTCAAAACTAAAACTAAATGCTACACCAGAAATGTTTAGCAACTAAAACGCTCACAGAACCTTCTATGCTAAACGCGGTGGTTGAGTTTTGACGTAAAATTGTATCTTGGAGCGCTGTTTCCCTCGAACCCGAAAACGCAATGGCATTTACACCCAGTGCAACAGCGGGCGTACGCATGCGCAAATACTTACAGGTGAGTTCATGCAGGAAATTGATTGTTTATGGTTCCATGGTAATCATCTCGAAAAACTGGAGCTTTGCATGAGCGTCCATGTGCTGTGGGTTCTTCTAACACATACATACAGGACGGGTGTGAGGAGGGTTTGAGCATACATCTAATCTAATGTAATCTAAGTCGCGAAGATATATACATTTTCACAAGCAGACACGTATGAGTTATCGCGTAAACATGCCGCATGTGGACTTACAATATAAAAACCCAAATCTCAAATGAACATACATCCTGCAACTCTTGCCGACCTTCCCTGGAACAAGGGTGACATTGGCAAAGTGAACCATTTTCTAAAACATGCATACCAATAGGTTGTTATGAGGCTGACCACCCATACTGTAAAAAATGGTTCACTTTGCCAATGTCACCCCTGTGCCAGAAGAGGTCGGCAAAAGTTGTAGGGTGTATGTTCATTTGAGGTTTGGATTTTATTTGTATGTACACATTCAGCATTTGTGAGTGCGAACTATACGTGTTTGTTTGTGGGCATGCATTTGATATAAGCTTTAAATGTTAATTTATCTTTGCAACTTAGATTATAGATTATTATAGATCTTCATCATCATACTTCACGCTGAAGAAGCCCATCGTAGACATGGGCGAAACGTTCGGAAGCTCCAGCTCTCATAGACCACGACAACAGATCCCGGAAAACATCTCTCCAGCATCATCAGCCAGCCGTGTAAGCCTAAAACTCTCACCAAATAAATTACGTTAAGATGAGTATATACGCAGATCCTATAATTTATTTTTTCATGCAGATATCTAACTTTAATCAAAAGTTGAAGAGACGTTTAACTAATTGAAACTTACAGAATAGCAAATTAAATATTAATAAGATAATTCCAAAAATTATAATCCGAATGCTATTACCAATTCTTTATGTTCTTGTAAATTTAATCAACAAAAATCTTCATAAAATTCAGGGTATCTCCTAGTAACAAGTTCACGGAAAATACAAGGATTTATTCCTGCCATCATTATTTTAAACAAGTAATTGAATTTCCTGGAAAATATTGCCGTTCGCATATTTGTATCTTGCGTTATTATTAAAAAAACACAAGCCCTACAAAATCTAATAAAATAAACTTTTCAGGATGTACGAGCAATGAAAATAACGAGAAATCAATATTTAATTTGAAACAAATAATAATGTACTAGTAAAATCATTAATAATTCTTAAAGGAGAAGCAAAAAAAAAGCCGTCGTTCCTCTTAGGTATGCCAGTTTTTCGTTAAGATAATTTGTGATCGTAGACTGACCATCATTATTATTTATTATTTTCTACAAACTTCTTCGTTCCTTGGAGAGCTTTTGAGAAATTTTAGAGCTTGTATTGAGATATACTGCAAAACTGTTTGGTGAGCGTGCTTTTGCAGTGGCGGCATGATTGCCGACATCAGTCACCTCAGGAGACGTCACAAGACCGATGCGTTCGCCCTTGAAGAGGAAATGTCACGAAACAGCGCCAATTAGAAAAGTTATATTGTTCATCATCATCATCACATGTATCGCAAAATTATGTAGATCGATAGGTAATATTATTAAAAATAAATAATTTTGGACAATATTTCAGTTGGTAGAGTGCTTACATTACATACCAAGAGCTCGGGTTCGAATTCCGCCGAGGGTATCAGAAATGATTTTCGGGTGTTGATTTCAAACTAAGGTATTTATTTTAGACCCATAATAAAATACAGGCAAGGTTTACTCCGCGTTCACAAGAAATGAGTAATGGCCGTCTCAGGAGCTGCGAAACTCACCCTTCAAATGTGGTTGGCGTAAGGACGGCCCCTTACCTGTTAAAATAAATAGGTTTCCTTCGGGGATAACGCGTCAAGAAGTTACAAAAAATGTGTAGCTTAGTTGCGTTTGCGAATTAATATGTTACTTCAAGTACCTTTGTGATAGTGAAACAAAATTAAAGCAAAGCAAAAGCAAATCAACAGAAATAATGGAAGCAATAATAATATAATGGAAATAACAATTATAGAAGTCTTCTTATGTGCACGATATTTTTCCTAATACAGAGAAGCGGAGAAATATTGAAAAATTATGCAAATAAATCCAAATGAAATATTCATTTCCCGAATGATATTTTCCTTTGAGACTGTCACACAGCCCTGTCTGCTCGCAAACAAAATATGTTACTAAAGGAAATGGACCCGATTATGTAGAACAAAATCCATACAACACACTGTTGCATATTTTAATAGTTTTTTGATAATTTAAGCATACCACGTTGGTACGAGGCTGACCACGTATACTGTAAACAATGTTTCTAATTGTTCTCTGGTATTTCTTTGATAAATAATAATTGAAGATGGGAGGCTTAAGTCTTTCCAGAGTTGCTTCCGCTTCCTTTTTATAGATATATCTACCAGAGATATATATTTAACATGCACTAAATCTAAAATCTAAATATAAGCTGCAAAGATATATTATATCGTTTAAGATTCATATTAAACGCATTCCCACAAGCAGACACGTATCTATAAGGTCACGCCAACACATGCCACTTGTGAACCTACAATATAAAAACCCAATCTCAAATGAACATAAGCCCTGCGACTCTTTCCGACCTTCCCTGAATTGGCAAAGTGAACCATTTTTTACAGTATGGATGGTCAGCCTCATACCAACTTATAAGTCAAGCACAATGAAAAATATTTACTTGAAAGTAATTTTACTTAGAGTATTTTTAAAGTAAATGTTTATGTCACTTAGATAATAGGTTATTATAAGGCTGACCACCATTATTGTTAAAAAATGAGTCACTTTGGAAATGTCACCTTTGTTTCAGGGAAGGCCGACAAGAGTTGCCGGCTTACGTTCATTCGAGATTAGGTTTTAATGTTGTAGGTCCACATGCGTCATATCGCACGTTTAATAATAAAGAGAAATAACTCGAAAATTGGGAAAATCGAGATTTTGTAATAAAACGCAAGAACAATGCGAGAAGAATAGGTAGAATGCGACAGCCGTTCAATTTGGACGAATATGACCGAGATAAAACATCGGCCGCCTTTTTTATCCCATACAAGTTGTACTGGATGTCTAAACTTCAAACGTGATTTCCCAACATTCATGTTTTTTGAGTTAATGCTCTTTATTATTAAACGTGCGATATGTAAGCGCTAATTTATACGTATCTGCTTGTGGGAATGCATGTAATGTGAATCTTAAATGTAATACATATCTTTGCGACTTAGATTACATAAAGTACATTAGTGCAGAACTTCTGTAGCGACAATTAAAACAGAAATTAGCACTCCGCGTCGCTGGATTTTTCCAGATTTTAGATTTTAATTGAAAAGCAGACATTTTAAAATTCCGATTGAACTTTGATTCGTCCTTTTTTATTCCGCGTACATTTTGCAAGTCAATTAGCAAGCTTGTTAGCGGTATTCACTATTCATCTACGCTCAAAGGAACTTCGCCTTTAAATACTGCCACAGTAAAGGCTGATTTGTTTTACATAACCAATGAACCGCTTCACTTAAGGGTAACGCCGTTTAAATTTGTACCATAACTGTCGACCGGCAAGATTCAAGAAAACGAAAACATCGTGAGTTAAATTAAGGTCTATTCAAAATGACGGACAGGTTCGAAAAATTAGGTTTTTTTACATTTCGACATCTCATTTCTTTTTTCGACGACGAATACAAGATTTTATAGCAGTTCGTAAACACTGTTCAGTAAAAAATATAAGAGCACCATTTTGAATGTCTATAAATATGAATGTTGTTTGTCTATGAATGTTTAATAAAAATATGAATACGCACATTTAATAACTACCTAAAATCGTTCGTTTATTGTATTTCAATAAGTTTCCTTGACTTATAGGTTAGTATGAAGCTGACCACTCATACTGTAAAAAATGGTTCACTTTACCAATGTTACCATTGTGTCAGGTAAGGTCGGCAAGAGTTGCAGGGTTTATGTTCATTTGAGATTGGGTTTTATATTGTAGGTTCACATGCAGCATGTTTAAGTACGAACTTAAAGTCTTAAATGCAATATATTTTTGTAACTTAGATTATAGATTATCATAGATTTAGAACAATTTTAGGCAATGTTTTTTTTTGCGTACATTTTTCACAGTATCCAGCACCGATATAAAAATTAGGTACCTCTGTGGTCCAAATTTCATTTAATCGTTTAGCCCACAGATCACGGAATAAACCTTTTTGCTATTTTGAATAACAAACATCAAATGGTGCATTTAAAATATTAATAGCATGTAGTAAGGTTGATTAGATAGTTTTATGTTTCAATTAGGTACGTTAATGTTATTTGTTAGTCAACCATAAATTAACGGTAAGTAGGTGTATTTTTTTAAACCTACGTGAATACACCTTAATACTGGTAACATACGGTAAAGATTGTAAATAAAAAACCGCCCGACATTACCTTAAACTTGTGCCATTTGAAAAATAATATTGTCAGCAATGATAAAAACATACAATCATTAGAAGAATTAATGGATCTAAGTAAAAAATAAACAACTGACAACATATTCGAATACATACCTTAATAATGCCAAGCTAACTTCCACTCAAAACACACACGACAAATTCCCGAGTCTGATGTAAACGTTCTCAAAAGAAAATGAAGGTATCGAATGAGTTTTTTTGTGTTGTCCACACTACATCAAAGAGTTACCATACGTGAACAAATACTTAAGATTGCAAGATTTTTGTCAGTTCCAATGGAATTGGTAACATACGTAAAGAAAAATTTCGTAGCCAAAAATGGAGACAACCCTTAGCAATCAATATTTCGTGTTTAAATAAGTAAATATTATTGTGGCTAGTACAGAAAATGAAAGATACGTTACTAAGGTATATGCAAAAATACTCAACTTTAAAAACGTTTGACTATTTTGATCGTATCATGCCATCAAAGGGTCAAAAACGGGTTGCGGACATGTAAAATTTGTATGGGAATGGAAAAAAGGCGTTTTTGTTTTATTTTTTAATTACATCGCCACTTAATGCTTTTTGCAGTTTTTTTTTGTATTTCGATACGCTTTTTATATACTTTACTCTGATAATTTTAGAATTCAGTAGAGATCACCAGTTTTTATGAAAAAGCTGAAAATCATTAGGGGACACACGCACAAGACAAAAGGTACAAATTTCGACGGCGATACCCTTAAATAAAATTTACGTATTATAAATGATTTCTGTTCTTTTTTAAATATTTTTTTGAAAAGGAATGCAATTCACCTAACTATTTTGCCCGACCAGTTTGTTCAGTCACGCGAAAGCGGATGCTTGTGTTCATGTAATGACATCTGTTGATATAGGGTAAGAGTAATTGTCGATAAGACACAAGTCGCAGGCGGGGATCGACCAGGCGCTAGTTTCAGTAATGCAAATTCGAGTGCCAACACTTTACCCATCGACCATCTCAGCGACAATGTTAGATCGAATTCACGTATGATAATTGTTTTCACATCAAGGAAAGTACCTAATTGGTCTAAGATTGGTACTCCTACCTGTGAAAATAAATCGATTTCATTTCTTTCAGTAAAAATAAATATCTATCTATAATCTATAATCTAAGCTGCAAGGATATGTAAGCATTTAAGGCTCATATGAAATGCATGCCCACAGACAGGCACATGTAGGTTCGCGCCTACACATTCTGCATGCGTGCATACAAATAAAGAAAACCTCACATGGACATAAACCTTGCAACTCCTGCCGCCGTTCCCTGAACCGGGGTGGCATTGGCAAAAGTGAACCGATTTTTACAGCACGGGTGGTCAGCCTCGTACCAACCTATCAGTCAAGGAGCACATAAAATTATAAATGATATACAGAAATTCATAATGAGACACATTACAAATTAAAATTAAAATAAAGTTAAATTAAAATTAAACTTAATATTACACTTAGAATTAATGCCCTAGCCGCCATTGTTGCAAATCAACCGCCTACATACTATTATCATATATCCATACATACTATTATTTTTTGATTAAAAAAAATATTTGTCGTGTAAGTTCCTTGACTTTAGGTTGGTATGCAGCCGACTTCCCATGCTGTAAAAATGGTTCACTTGGCCAATGTCCCCCTGTTTCTACGTAAGGACGGCAAGAGTTGCAGGGTGTACGTCCATTTGAGATTTGGTTTTTATGTTGTAGGTTCACATGCGGCATGTGCAAGCGCGAGTTTGTACGCGTCTGCTTGTGAAAATGCAGGTAATGTGAATCTCCAATGTAACACATCTTTGCAACTTAGATTAGATTAGAAAATACGGTGAAAAGTTGCTATATAAGTGAAGTTTATTGCGTTGCGTTTAGCTATGAATGTACTTTTCATAATAATAATAATAATATTATGATTATTTATTTGGTGAGCGCTGTTTTTGTGTGTATCACACCTCAAGAGCCCTCTGCGAGCTTGGTCGTCGCTGTAGAAAGCGCCAATTCTCAAGCAAGACCCAGTTGCTGTGAGGTTGGATGGACCCTTCAGTGACCGGTCTTTGGTAAAGGTTTATGAATTTTTCAACTCAGCGAAGAGCACATTCGAAATATAAATGGTATATTTTTTGTGCTCCGCCAGGATCCAAATCGACAACCTTCCATTTACGAGTCCGAAGTGTTGCCACTGGACTACGGACCGGTCCAAATAAGTAAAATTTATACAAATTGAGTAAACGAAGAGGAAGAAGCAAAAGCATAAGAAGCATAAGAAGAAGAAGAAAAAACAGAGAGAGAAAATAAATAGCGTCGTTCATGCATACTTAAGAAATAAAATATATTTTCATCGGTCATAAAAAGATTTTTTTTCATTAATGAATTACGTCACCCGGCGTTGAGTTATGATACTAAATTCTCAAGAACAATTAGATCTGCGATAATTGGCGGGAAAGTGGGTCACTTCAGGACGTACATTTTCCTGTAGAGCGACCGGCCTGCTCACTCACAAGCACCCGCTCTTAGGCCCTGTATTTTCAACGTTAGCATAGCGACTTTATACTAGATGAGAAGGACACACTTATGACAATCGTGTGGGTAGTTTTTTTTATCATTTCAAAGTCGCATATGCTAACGTTGAAACTACCGGGCCTTATTGTCGTGAACAGCGACTGTGTGTGCTGCTCTGTGTGGCGGTCGTAGCATTCAAAAGAAAAGACGAGTATTCGTGTATAACTGAAACTCTCACACTATGAAACCGAGTGCAAGCACGGGAAGTGAGAATGAATTTGAGCATCACTGAAAAACAGTTGAAACAAAACATATTTCAATTATACAAAATAGAGAATAAATAGGTTCCACTCGCGGCATGCGAAACCCTTCGGGGATAACGCGGCAAAAAGGTACACTATATGTGTAGTTCAGTTGCGTTTAGTTGAGTCGTCATCACTCATCACTGAAAAACAGTTGAAACAAAACATATTTTAATTATACAAAATAGAGAATAAATAGGTTCCACTCGCGGCATGCAAAACCCTTCGGGGATAACGCGGCAAAAAGGTACACTATATGTGTAGTTCAGTTGCGTTTAGTTGAGTCGTCATCACTCATCACTGAAAAACAGTTGAAACAAAACATATTTTAATTATACAAAATAGAGAATAAATAGGTTCCACTCGCGGCATGCAAAACCCTTCGGGGATAACGCGGCAAATAGGTACACTATATGTGTAGCTCAGTTGCGTTTAGTTGCTTTGCGAGATTGTAAAAAAAACACAACTAAGCTAAACATACAGTTGCGCAAACCCATCCTCATACCCGTTTCGTATGTACACTTCCATCCGGGGAAGCGTATCACAGAACGCTCATGCAATGCTATAATTTTTCAGCGGCGGAAGGCCTCCCCGATGGTCGTGACCCGACCCACATACAGTGTAACTTATGCCCGGAAGGGTTTCGCATGGGGCGAGTCGAACCTTTTTACTTTTACATGTAAGGGGCCGGCATTACACCAACCATTTCAGTTGAAGGGGAGGTTTCCCAGCTCTGGACGGGGCTGGTACTCATTTTTTGTGAAGGTTGAGTACACCTTGCCGGTTTTTAATTTAGGTTTGAAATAGACACCGAAACGGAAAATCATTTCTGGTACCCTCGGTGGGGATCGAACCCTTGCTTTTATGAAGTCTCTAGATGTAGGTACTTCAATAATTTGATATTTGCATTAGTCGAGATTGCTCAAGTGTTTAGATGTTCTACTACAGTCTCGCATATTCCAATTCTCAGTGATTCGAGAATAATAATCCTTATTCTCTCTATAAAAAGGGTCAATGCTGTCTGTAGCGAGAGATAAGCAAACTTACCGTTCAATTGGGAAGGTGTAATGTGACCTGTAACTGAAATAAATAACCGTGTTTTTTTTTTAAATTCAACCAGGCAAAATTATATCAATAATGTAGCTCTCTTATGAGATTGCAGATTTTTTTAATGATTAAACTACGTTTCATTAATGCTCTCTACAGGGTGGCAAAAGCGGTGAAAATGAAGTGTGTTGAAGCAGCTCAGCGTTCCAGGCAGTTGACCTACTTCTCGCACCACCCTGTACCGCTACAAGTGTAAAATTTTAACCCCAAACTCAACCATAGCGTTAAAACCAAAAATACATAAAAACTAAAACAGCGCTTCGTGTGAGTATTTAAGCTTTCATAAATTATTGTTAAACGCTGAAGTTGAGTTGTATACTGCTCCCACTAACTGCTGACGTATTGAGACTCTCGGCAGATACTTACTTACTCACAGGCACAAAATGAACGGAAACGTCGAGTAAGAAAGTCACACACTTCACGTACAAAAGTGACCTTCTTCGAGAGCTACCCTCAGTAAATGTGCCGGTCCACCTCATGGAAGAGTTTGCCCTCAATGGGATTATGAATTTTGATCAGCAAATATCGGGAGCTGGGAAACCCCCACTTCAACTGAAGTGGTTGGCTTACCTGTAAAAATAAATAGATACTACTCGACACAGTTACATAGAAAGATTGCAACTTTTAGTGTGAGTAAAATAATTTAAATTTTGAATCAATGAAGTTCTTAGTTCCATAAATATGTTATTTGCCTTGTTAGCTTCTAAATTCCATTAAGAAGTTTTTCAAAAATGTGAAGGCATCAGAACGCTGACTTGATGATAGAAGTATAATACTTTTAAGTTGTTATGAGATAGAGAACATGCAGTAAATGTAACTGTGAAATAAATTTTCTGTTTCAAGCCGCAGCATTCAATGTCAAAATCTTCATGATGATCGCCGATGTGGCACTAAAAGAAGAAGAAACAGTAAAGAATACAACAGATACAAAAACTAAAAAACTAACACATCAAATGCTTGATTTTTTTTCCGGGCTTTGACCGTGGTCCATAGTTTTGTTCTTTTTTTTTCTTCTTCTTGAGACTTCTTGAAGACTTCAACTTACGTTTCGTCACCACTGTCTTCGGAGCTCTACTCCCTTCATCATCAATTAATTTAAAAACATCAAATTATATAAAAACATTGATAGGAACTATTGCACCCTATCTTTTACATCTAGGGGTGAGAAGGCCCGCATCCGAGTGGACAAGGGGAGGCCCCCACTCGTTATTTTTTCTCCCTCCCTCGGCCCGTATTTACACTGGGGTGGATAATTGCTTTTATTAGTCGTTTTGTTCCCTAATGGAGTTTGTTCTTCGCGGAAATGACATAATATCAACGAAACATAATTGGGATTATTGTCTATTTTTAGGGAAACGGCGTTCGAGCTAAAGTGGCAACATCGCCACAAAGCTCGGCGAGATTAACTGATACGCAATGAAATGATACAAACATTAATCCAAAAACAAGCTATTTGAGGTTTGATTTTGAAAATATGAACAGAGAAAAAGTTAAATTCTATAAGTTGCAACGATACCTATATTGACATTTGAGGCTCATATTCAATGCATGCTCACAAACAAGCACAACACCTTCTCTCAGGGGTCAGTCTCCCCTCCACTGACCCACGCCCTGTATATCCATCCCATCCGGGGATGTGTCACAGGACTCGCATGCAAAAGTTATGTCAGATGCGAGTGGCAGAAGGCCCTCCCGTGAAGCTACACTTTCCCAAGTGTTTACACTAAGCAAAGGAGGCTCAGGCTACGAGTAAGCTACTACAAACAAGCACATTCAATTTCACGCCTAAACATGCTGCATGCGTACCCTCACCTAAAATAAGCCAAACGTCACATGAATATATAAATTGCAGCTCCTGCCGCCTTTCCGTGAAACCGGTGTGGCAAAAGTGAACCAAGTTTTTATAGCATGGAAGGTCAGATTCATACCAACCTATTAGTCAAAATACAATCAAATATAGGTACAACTTATCAACTATCATTATCAACTAAGCGTTCAATTAAGTGAAATATAATAGTACCTACTCTATCAAAATCCTTTCGGCGGCATTATACTTTCGGTCAATTTATATTAAATTTGACCGGTGGGGTGGAACCTAGCTCCCTCGTCGGTTTCTGTCACCATAAACGAAGTCCTGTGGGCTGCTATCCCCCCTGTGGCCCTCATGGCCCTCCTATGGCCCCCTACGGCCCGCTATGGCCCCTTATTTGGCCCAGTGAGGCTGATTGCCATCCATCCGCAGCGAGTAAGCGACTAACGAACCGGGAATGTGGCCTAAATCTGAGTAACCCACTGGGCTATAAATATTTCCCACTAACAAAAAAGGGACAATAAGATAACTTTTATTAAAAAAAATGTCTTTCAGTTTTTGTTCTGATTCACTTGGTACTTTTTTTGCGTCAAATTCTTAAAAATCGATAAAACTATGTAATGGTACTGCGTTTTTAAAAATGACTTAATCCCTACTTTTTTCAAATGGCATCCTAGTTGTCATGGTTGCCAGCTTACTAAAAATATTTGCAACCAATCACATTCTGATGTTAATTAACCATTCAATATTTGGGATGACCATAAATAAAGAATTTTTTTTTTTTTGACTGACTGACTTTTTGGATGACTGTTGTATATAAATATCATTGTTCGTTTGAAAACTTAAAACAACAATAAGGTCAGAATTTTTTTGAATTTTAAACTTTTTTCTGGGTAAGCAAACGTTAGTCTTGGTTAGGGACTGACGCCCTTGGCAACAAAATATTTGCATGCCTTTTCGCTAGCAACCCGGTCGGGCGACGACGACACAAAACTGTCTATGACAATTCACGTGTGGACTTCATTATTTGTGATTTTTGAAAAACTTGCAGTACCTACCCACTGTGTTTGACAACTCCATATGGGCATGGACGATTCGAACAGTAAAAAGTATCCGAGACCAAAAAGCACCTTTTTAGCGCTGCAGCATCTAAAGGAAAATATACATGATGACCTACGTTCTCTGATATAAGTGGCAGTAAACGAAGATTTTTTTGGATAATAGAAGTCAATAAAGCTTGAATTTATAATTTTCAGTAATCCATCGACATCTGTGTATCTCTTCAGAAGTAAAGTAACCTAACTAATACTAGGAGTAAATGAAACTTGAAGAGATAAAGTTACAAAAAATAGTGGAAGCATTGACATCTGTGCATCACCTTTGAAGTAAAACAACCTAATGGAAATTATTCATGAAGATAAAATATTCAGTAATCCATATAAAAAATTAAACATCGACATCTGTGAAAGCTTCTAGAACTAAAATGACCTCACGAATACCCGGAGCACATGCAATTTGAGGAGGTAAACGAAATATTTATTTCTAATGACAAAGCGGAAGGTGTGTCTACCCTGCATTAATTTTCATAATAAAACTTCATGAAAACACTTATTTACAAATTAAAAAAATTAAATATCCTTTATTAATTATTAACTGTTCATTTTAATGGAAAAGACGTAAAAACAAGTAGTGTGCATTTTTTTTTTTTTATTTAAAAATAAATAGCAACGGGCATACAAACATGTGCAAACAGTTTGTCGTTGGACGCTGCGCAATGTTGTTGCGCATAGAATTTTTGACAGTTGCATGTTGTTAAACCAAGTCGTTGGAAGTTGTCTTCGTTGAAAAGATGATAAAATATTCAAAGAGACGTATTTTAAGTGAAAATAAGTGTATTCTGTTAAGCCAAATTTCGGGAATCTACAAATTATTAAAGGTATCCTCAAAAATAAGGAATTTTGTAGAATTGACAGTTGAAATCGACCAATAAATTTAATGGCTGGGAGGACAACAAATCATTAATATTGAACAACTGAGACGATTGATTACTATAGCTGTTGGCAAAGGAGTGAGTAAGAAAGTGCGGCAGAAGTTTTGTTTTTAAACAATAACCCCAGTATGAGAAAAAACCCCAATACCGAAAATCATGTCATACACATTCTGACTGTAACTAAACTTTCTAAATCAAAACGGGGACATTATACTAACTGGATGAGGTCCGAACATTTTTGAATGTGAACCTTTTTTCTCGGCGAGTCAGTCTTGTATGAGACTGCCGTGCTTCCAATTACAAAATATTTGTATTACTTTCCCCTAGCAACCCGACCTTTGTTTCCTAATTTGTATACCTTGGTAAGTGCTCATTTTAAGAGACCTCTAGAAGCTCGATTGTTGCTAGTCAGCGCCAATTCTCAAGCAAGACCCAGTTACTGTAAGGCTGGACGAACCTTTGGTGACCGATCTTTGGTATGAGCCCAAGATTTTTTCTACAGCAAAGAGAAGTTTTGACAATTACATGATGTTTTTTTTACTCTCCACCGGGAATCGGACGCATGAACGTCCATTTTTTATTATTTTTTTATTTTTAAGAAAGCCTATGCGGGAGACTCCCTAGATTCGAGAGACTCTAAGGGTCTATGACACTTGTTATAGTGCCGCAGAGGTGTTGGTGATGTGGCAGTTGTCCATGTCCGGTTGCAGGGTTGTTAGCTGCGCAGTGCTGTGGTGTGTGTGGCATTGCTTTGTTTTGAGACACTGAGAGGAAATGGCGGTTGATATTAGATTTGAAAAGGGCAAGGTTAAATTGGGATAGAAACACAGATACCGGTAACTCATAAGAGTTCATAGCGTTAACCATCAAAGCTAAAGACCGTTGAAAATAACAATACAACAAAAAATATTTTTATATCTGCTACATAACACTGATATGCCAAAAATACCCAATCGTCCTATATTTGGGACATGCCACATATAAGCTCTCCGTAATCCGGTCGTGCTCTCATTAGTCCGGCCGTAACGCTACATCCGCATTTTTGACAAACGTCAAGCCTTCCCGAAGCATCATTATTATTATTACACCTAACAGCTCAATAGTATACCGAGCAGTCAGAAAATACCATCCGCCATTTTGTAGCGGCCATTTTCCTTCCCCCATCACTAAGCGGGAAATCCGCAAAGTTCAAAGGTCGACTTTATATATTTTCTCCAAATTGCTCCGAAATATTTTCTATCCCTGATTATCCGATGTATTTTTTTTACTTTCTGTTGTTTAAGGATTTTTTTAATGATAAAATGTGATTTTTTTTTTTTTATGTGAAACAAAAATTCTGTTTGTAACGTTTGATTTACTCAGAATTGCCTTGAAATGTGGATAACACATTTAAAGTATGGAATACAGATTTTATTCAAGATTTACGTAGTGATGGATGATAACGAATTTACAAAGGCATTTTTTCGGTTTTATTTTATCATCCTCTAAGAAAATGCTATCCAAAAAGTAGAGGTCTTATCTGTATTTAATACAGATAATACCTTTGACTTTTGTATCTGTATTTGATACAGTTAAGATCTCATGACTTTTGTATCTGTATTTGATACAGTTAAGACCTCTGTCTTTGTATCTGTATTTAATACGGACAAAGACTTTGACTTTTGCAGGTGTATTTAATAAAGATTAGTCCTCTGTCTTTTGTATCTATATTTGATTCAGATAAGGCCTCTATCTTTTGAATCACATTATCAAAGAGGTAGATATAATAAAAATAAAAAGCTAAAATTTTTCTATCTAATCTAATCTAAACATTTCTTCACATTACGCTTGTCTTGATTTATAGGGTTCAAAAATATCAACTGCTCACAGGCACGATGGATAAACCTTTCTAAACGACGCGACGTGACGTTAACATCAATTCACTCAAACTTCAATATTTTTTTTATTTGATTAACAATTTTGGTAAATTTCATGTCTTAATTCTAAAAGCTGGTAGATACATGGTTTTACGCCATATTTTACAAAAAAGAGACAAAGCTCTTGTGCGTGGTGAAAAGAATATACCTTGACAACATGGATTATTGATAGGTTAAATTGTAAAATTGACTCAAATCCTCTATGTTGTTGTTTTTTTTATAAATATATTTGTGAAGAGGAATGCAATTCACCAACCTATTCTGTCTGGCCAGGAACAGGTATTAATATCATCAATAAATAATGAATTATTGTTTATTTTAATTAATTATTACCCAATAACATCTGTTGAACCAGTTTTGTCACGAATTCTTGAATAAATATAAAAAAAAAGCATTTGTAGGATCCCTTAAAAAACAGTTTGTTTTCACATCCTTACAGTCATACAATTTAAAAAAAGTAAAAAGCAAGCATACTTTTTATAGCACATCATTTTTCAATTAAAAAATTTTTTGCAGGTACAACCCTTCGCAGGAGGGATTTATTATGTCTGATATTAGAAGAAGGTTCTTTATTTCCTTGAATCTGTAAGTCTCTGTATTGTGAGGTATTCCACGAAAAGCTAAATCCTATTTAAGAATCAATTTATTTGAGTTTATTCCAGCAAGTCGGGAAATTGGGACGATGGCCCGCGTGCAAAAAATAAAGCAATTAAAAAATACTAATTCGACAAATTTCATTTTAACGCGACAAAGAAAGGTATCTCTTAAGGTATTTGTGATAATTATTTCTTGACTTATAGGTTGGTATGAGGCTGACCACCCATACTGTAAAAAATGGTTCACTTTGCCAATGTCACCCCTGTTTCAGGGAAGGTCGGCAAGAGTTGCAGGGCTTATGTTCATTTGAGATTGGGATTTTATATTGTAGGTCCACATGCGGCATGTGTTAGCGCGAACTTATACATGTCTGCTAGTGGGATTGCGTTTAATATGAATCTTAAGTGATATATATCTTTGCAGCTTAGACTTATTTCTCGCAAAGAGATACTTTCAGTTTTGTTACGTATTTTACATCGATGTCCATTCGGTGGCGGATTGTCATGCAGTAGGAGTATAAAACTGAACGAGCACACGGATAGACAGCGCTAGCATCGGTTTATTAAGGAGGCCAAGACTTATTCTCGGCTGTCTTACCAATGATGCTGATTGTAAGTTTTTTTTGTTTTTTTTTAAGGTTGTTTGGCATATTTACTAGTATAATTACTTCACAGTTAGGTAATTTAACTTTTCAGATATCAGATTAATCGTTACAGAAGGACTCGCATAATTCTCGAC
This sequence comes from Agapetus fuscipes, assembly GCA_951799405.1. Lineage (NCBI taxonomy): Eukaryota > Metazoa > Arthropoda > Insecta > Trichoptera > Glossosomatidae > Agapetus > Agapetus fuscipes. Next base: position 13,297,094 of record OX637350.1, read on the forward strand.
GTTTCGTCTGAGATGAAACTGTCACGACAACTGAAAAATAACTCAGTCTGTCGTGTAGAGGGGGTGAAGACGTTGGCTACGTCACCAACTAAACGTCGAGAATCATGTAGAAGATTAATTACGTGACTGTGGAGTAATTATAATTGTAAACAACGATGATATTGGCGATTGAGAAATATTCTGATTGAAATGTTGTCATTTTTTTTTTTTTTTAAATCCTGTGCGGGAGACTCCCTAGATTCTAGAGACTCTAGAGGTCTATGACACTTGTTTTTAGTGCCGCAGAGGTGTTTACGAGCTTGGTCGTCGCTGCAAAGCGCCAATACTCAAGCAAGACCCAGTTGCTGTAAGGCTAGATGGACCTTTTAGTGACCGGTCTTTGGTAAAGGTTTTATGAATTTGTTCAACCCAGCGAAGAGCATATTAGAAATATAAGTGGTATATTTTTTGTGCTCCGCCGGGATCCGAATCCACAACCTTCCATTTACGAGTCCGAAGTGTTGCCACTGGACTACGGACCGGTCTAAGAGATGCCAACAAGACGCGGTGTACCTGAGCGGTCACCCATCCAAGTAGCTTCCGCGCCCAATGTTGCTTAACTTCGGTGATCTGATCGGTGATTTATTCGAATTGTAAAAAAATGGTGACTAAAAATATAAAATAATATTGACTGACGGAAGCATAGGATTAAGTTTTATGTTTATTGAAAAAGAGAAACTTATAAAGCAATTGTAAGTATTTATTTAGGTTCTAGTATGATGATATTCATTCTACGAAATTATATGAAGAATCACTTATGAGCTTATTTCTCAGTGAAGTATATTTCACAAACAAAAACACTGATGCCTTTTTCAGGCTCCGTCATTTTTTCATTCACATTCTAATAAATTCATGTTTCTTTCATTCCATGACTCGGCAAATTTAAAGTCTTATTCACAAACATTTAATGCACAGATAATCCACGGACCATCTTTTTTTTTGTACAAAAAAATCACTTTTTCTCCATTCACTGGCGCTACAGCTAATACGAGTATAACGAGTCTATTCTTAGACATTTTAGTCGTCGGTTGAACCCACACTTTGACAAACTAATGATGCATTTGTATGAAGACCTGTCAATCCAAGATGGCTGCAAGGGAAAAGCTGATTTGTCTTTATACAAATATTACAAAATTCGGTAGGTAAGAATGACCGTGCTGATGAAACTTCCAGCGCAGGCACCATTACTTTGTCAAAGCGTGGGCTCAACCGACGACTAAAATGTCCAAGAATAGCCCCGATAGTGTCTTAATACTCTGCTATTGATGCTGTGAAGTCCACCTATGATCTTCGTCTCTCACGGGTCCACAAACCCTTTATAGAACACATCACACATTTGCAGTCCCGACAAAAAAGACGATCTTTTGGCCAGGACCACCCATTGCTTGGAAAGACTCACAAATGTTATGGCCTATAGACGTCTCAAACTGAATCCAACCAAGACTGAGTTCATGTGGGTCGCCTCTCCGGGTCGGCAGCACCTCTTGGGTGCTCAGCCAATCTTTTTCTCTGGTGCAAGCATAATACCATCCTCCACCATATCTGTCCTTGGTGTCTTACTAGACGGATCACTATCGATGGAGGCACAAGTGTCCAGGACAGTAAGCACAGCTTTCTTCAATATCCGCCAACTGAGCCTCATCTCAAGATGTTTGCCTGTGGATGCTGTCAAAAGCCTCGTAGCTGCTTTCGTCGTCTCCCGATTAGACTACTGCAATATTATATATGCTGGACTACCGCAGAAATTATTTGATCGGCTGCAAATAGCTTTCAATGCTGCTGCCAAGGCAATTTTTCGACAGGGAAAGAGCTGTCATATTTCGTCATTGCTGAGAGAACTGCACTGGCTGAGGGTCCGAGAGAGGGTAGAATTTAAGTTGTGTCTCACTGTACATAGGGCCTTGAACGGCACGGCACCCCCATGTCTCGCTGAGCTATGCTCTGTCGATAATACTTCAAAAAGACCACTACGCTCTGCCCTTACTGCTGTCAACAAGGTTATAGTGCCCAATAGAGCGAACACATCAAATTTTGCAGACAGAAGCTTTGCGGTGGCCGGGCCGGTTACCTGGAACAATTTGTCCATCGGTGTTCACGCGAACCAGCCTACCACCACCTTTAGAAAGGAACTGAAGACACTACTTTTCTCCAGAAGCCATGGCGCCCTTGAGATGGTCCTGGACTATTAAATGGCGCCACAGGAAAGAAATCATCCATCATCATCATCATCATCTTCGGTAACAAAAAGTAAGCAAAAAACCTTTTAAGTTAGGCGATGGAAAATCCATGGATTATACCAGTATATATCTGAATAACACTTTTAATAAGGAATGAAGACATTAAAAGGAGTATAATTATTAATCCACCGTATGAATTTCCACTACACAAAACGGTGAGCTGATGATAATACGTGTACACAATAGCTGGCATTTGTATAGAAGGCGGTGCGTACAATGAAGGAAATCAAGGAACTCAGCGGGCTGTGTTTGGAGCTTAGTCATGACGTCACTTTTGAATGAGTCTAAATAAACGCCGTTCCGTACCCGATGAAAGCATTCAAGTTTTTTAGATTTATTTTGCACCTGGAGTATATGCAAGCACCGTAGTTTTGAAATATGAAGATATATTTTTTCAGATGAATTACTTAACTAGCTATTCAAACTGACAAAATTTTGAAGTCTCTGTCTTTTAATGAAAAGGACCCAAGATACATTGAAAACTATAGGACAATGATCCAACTCCTTTACCAAAAGGAATGTTTGACATATAGGCTGGTATGAGGCTGACCCTCCGTACTGTAAAAAGTGGTTCACTTTGCCACTGTCATCCCTGTTTCAGGGAAGGTCAGCCAAAGTTGCAGTTCATTTAAGATTGAGTTTTTATTTTGTTCGTCTACATGCGTGTAAGCGCGAGCATATACGTGTCTGCTTATAGGAATTCTTGTAATATGAATCTTAAATGTTGTACATCTTTGCAACTTAGATTATAGAGATAGATTTTAGGTCACCATCTTCATCTATAATCTAAGTTGCAAAGATATATTCATTCAAAGCTCTCAGATGTATGCCCACAAACAAACACGTGTAGTTCGCGCTTACAAATGCTGATTGTGTACTTACAAATAAAATCCAAACCTCAAATGAACATAAGCCTTGCAACTCTTGCCGACATTCCCTGAAACAGGGGTGACATTGGCAAAGTGAACCATTTTTTACAGTATGGGTGGTCAGCCTCATACCAACCTATAAGTCAAGGAATACGAGTAATAAATAACATTTATGTCGCAAACTAATAAATCAACATTACAAATCAGCATTGCAGATTTGACGCCACTTCTTCCTGTCCTTGCATACTTCTTTCATTTCATCCAGAGTCATAACCTTTTTAATACAAGTTCTTTTATCATTATTTTTTTCATCATTTGTGCTAAAGTTACTTTCAATGAAGTTGTTTTAAGAATCACATTCAACACAATCTGAGTTAAGAAAAAACGTACAACATTTTAATGCGAGAGTTGTTTAAAATATTTTCAAAACCGATTTCCACTTTTTTCTACACATTGGTCCAATACACATAGGTACCAGTGGCGAAGGGTGCCATACAACTCGATTCCCATCGGTTTCCCTTTTAAAATGAGGCAAAAATGATAATAAAGTAGACTGCATGGTTTCAATGGGGGAAAAATACGTGGTTTTTTGATTTTAAATGTATTTTTTTACTTTGTGCCTATTTTTTTTAACCACTTTGTTGCTTCATTTTAAAAGGGAAGCCGATGGGAATCGAGTTGTATGGCACCCTTCGCCATTGAATTAGGAACAAACATTGCTTATATGAAATCATCTGTGATAGACATAAGACAAACAAGCACAAAGAGTACGATATGGCTACGTAGTCAAAACCTCGCATTGTATTTTTTTTTCTGTACATAAGTTCAAATAGGCGTATCTTTAAAATTTCATTACGAAAACGAACAAGATGTGTGTAGACGCTGTACTGCGTACAATACAATGAACCTCTTCGAGAGCGTTCTATTTTTCAAGCCAAGCTGATTTTGATGATTTTGATGTTGCATAATGTACCAACTCGCCGAGCGCCTTATCATAAATCACATCAATGTAAAAGGAAATTTAATTTTCTCGCATAAAGAAAAGTATGTAAACATCTGCAACAATGAACGAAAGTGTGTACACAGCCTCTTCACATCCAAACAAAATATTTTGAAATCTTAAAAGCAACGAAAAGGGGATTCTGACATCTCTGAAAAAAGTCACAAATGAACTAAACCATTACACGATTTTAGAAACATTTGCATCAGCTGTAAGATAACCAAAATGGATCTAAGTTATCGTTCAAAAAAAGTCATTGTCGGTGTTATGGCCGAGGGGGCCAAGTGGGCTGATCTTTCTAGCGTGTTTAGAATAGAATAACGTTGGTTCGATCCCCGCTTGGGTCACTTGACTATAACTTTGACCCTGGTTCAACAGATGTTATTGGGTTATTGTTAATTAATAATTCATTAAAATAAACAATAATGAATTATTAACTGATGATATTAATACCTGTTTCTGGCCAGGCAGAATAGGTTGGTGAATTGCATTCCTCTTCACAAATCTATTTAAAAAAAAAAACTGCTTATGCCATAAATGTACCTACCTATAAGAATTTTTCTTATGTAGGTACCTACATAATTACTTCCTTATGAATATATACTATCAAGGAGTGAATTTAAGTAAACATGAAAAAAAGTACATAAAGTACGTGCTAACAAGCACCTATTTTCTAAAGTAGAAAAGATACATAATGTTATTTACCAAACAGTAAAATAGTTATTTATGCCACTGCCAAGTAATGATAGTCTTTTTAACACGAGTGCTAGTTTGTGCCATGAGGCGCAGCCGAATGGCACAATAGAAAGCACGAGTAGAAAGCAAGAAAGAAGAAACGCAAGAGGAAAGTAAGATTGCCTAGAATAAAAGTAGAAAGGCCGAATGAAGAAAATGTGCAAGAGAAGTACGTATCAGAGCTCCACAAAATTTTAAGTGTGAGTGAACTTGAGAAGAGTGTGTGTGGAAAAGATATTGAAAGTATGTGGAAAGATCTGAAAGAAGGAATGACTGAATGCGCTAAAAAAGCATGTGGGGTAACGAAAGGTGGAAGATTGAAAGGAGATGCCTGGTGGAATGATAGAGTGAAGGAAGCTGTGAAAGTTAAGAAAAAGTGTTACGAAAATTGATTGAATGATAGAAATGATAGAAAGCTAGAAGAGGAATATAAGATAGCTAAGAGAATGGCGAAGAATATAATTTATGAAAGCAAGATGAATGAACAAAGAAAGATTGATGAAAGGATTAACAAAAGTTTCACCGATAGTAAGAAGGAATTTTGGAGGTGGATCAATGCGGATAGAAATAAATCTTCTGCATTGACCACTCCGGGAGTCAAAAGTGCTGCCGGTGAGATGGTATGGGAGAATGTAGAAGTATGCAAGAGATGGAAGAACTATTTTCAAGAAATTTTTGGTCAGGGTGAAAGAAGAATTTATGAACAGATAGATGAAGCGAATGAATTGAATATTATGAAAGAAGAAATGAAAGTGTCTATTTCACGTCTGAAGAATGGGAAGTCTGCTGGGTTTGATGGTATAAATGGTGAAATGTTGAAAGCAGGAGGTGAATGTGTGATAGATTGGATGTACGAATTATGTAAGCCCTGTGTGAATGCAGGAGTAGTACCGATGGATTGGAGGAAGGCAGTCATTGTTCCCATTTACAAAGGTAAAGGGGACAAAAAAGAACTTCTCAGACTTCTCAGTCAGAACTTCAGACCAATCAGTTTACTCAGTATACCAGGAAAAGTCTTCTGTAAGGTGATTATAAAAAATGTGATTCTGACTACTAGTGAAAGGATTTCCGATGTACAGTCCGGCTTTATGGCCGGTAGAGGCTGTGTTGATCAGATTTTTACTCTACGACAACTTGTTGAAAAACAATTGTCGGTGAGGCGGAAGCTGTTCACGGCCTTTGTAGATCTGGAAAAGGCTTTTGACTCAGTGGACAGAGGTATGTTATGGGATGTTTTGAAAGCATACGGAGTGAATGGGGCTCTCCTAGGTGCGGTGCATGCAAACTATGAAAATAGTAAGGCATGTGTCCGTATTGATGGTGAGTATAGTGAGTGGTTTGAAGTGTATAAGGGTGTGAGGCAAGGATGTGTGATGAGTCCATGGCTATTTAACATAGTTATGGACAAGTGTGTCAGGGATGCTAGACTTAAGGATTGTGGATTGATGATAGGAGAGAGCAAAGTGAGTGTTCTACTGTATGCAGATGATGCAGTTCTTGTATCTGATTCAGCAGTAGAATTGCAAACAATGCTCTCTAGATTGAATGAAGCTTTGAAAGGTAACCATTTGAAGTTGAATGCAAGTAAGACGAAAGTATTGATTTTTGAAAGAGATGATGAAAGTATGAATTTAAAATTAATGGAATGAATGTTGATGTCGTAAATGAGTTTGTATACCTGGGAAGTAAGTTTGAAAAAGATGGAAGAATGACCGGTGAATTTGAAAGAAGAATAATGAAAGGCAGGTGCGTACTGGGTGCCACCGCTAGCATCGCCAGGAACCAGAATCTCTCAAAAAATGTTAGATTGGCGGTGCACGGTGGTATACTAGTGCCAACCTTGATGTATGGAAGTGAAGCCTGGACGGTGAGTGAAAGGGAAATTAGTAAAGTCCATACAGTAGAAATGGACTATCTAAGAAGTATTATTGGGAAAAAACGAAGTGACAGAGTGAGGAATAATTTTGTAAGAGAAGAATGTGGTGTAAGGGAAAGTGTGAAAGTGAAGATTAAAAGAAGTATGTTAAGATGGTTCGGGCATATGGAGAGAATGAGTGATGAAAGATTGACGAAGAAAGTATATGTTGCTAAAATAGATGGATGTCGTGGTAGAGGAAGACCGAGAAAAGTATGGATGGATCAAATTTCTGAAATAGCGAATGAATGGGATATCCAGAGTCATAATAAAAGGAGGACTTGCATGAAAAAGGTTATGACTCTGGATGAAATGAAAGAAGTGTGCAAGGACAGGAAGAAGTGGCGGCTAATCTGCAATGGTGATTTCTAATGTTGGTGTATTAATTTGCTACATTTTTTGCATAGGAAATTTCTGACTTTTTTTGTATAGATTTCTTTGTAAGGTTTTGTTCTTTTATATACTTAAATGTAATTTTTTATTCATATTCCTTGACTTATAGGTTGGTATGAGGCTGACCACCCAAACTGTAAAAAATGGTTCACTTTGCCAATGTTACCCCTGTTTCAGGGAAGGTCGGCAAAAGTTGTGGGGCTTATGTTCATTTGAGGTTTGGATTTTATTTGTAAGTACACATTCAGCATTTGTAAGCGCGAACTACACTTGTTGGTTTGTGGGCTTACATCTGAGAGCTTTAAATGAATATATCCTTGCAACTTAGATTATAGATTATTATATTATAGATTATAGATAGCATACAATACTTTTTCTAAGACCATGAGAGAATTAACAAAATAGTGAATAATAGTCATTATAATGTACTCGTCCATTTGAAGTAATTAAAACCTTACCTTTGTCAAAACGTGTGATTTATCATTCCCTTCGATTATCTAATCTAACCTAAGTTGTAAAAATAAATTATATTTAGGTTTCATATTGAATTCATGCCCACAAGCCGACACATATGTATAAGGTCGCGCTTTTACATCCTGCATATAAGCTTAAACATTCAAACCCAAAACTCAAATAAACATATGCCCTGCAGTTGTATTGGCAGGTGAACCAAATTTGTACAGCATAGGTGATCAACCTCATACTCACCTATTAACCAAGTAACTTTTTGAGTTTGTTTATTTTTTGCGGTGAAATTTTTTGTATTGTTTTCCTTTCAAGCCTTTTATTTTCCATTGAAAAAAGGAAAGCTTTATTTGGAGCAATCCGATAAATAAATTCGATAAATTTTAGCACTATTAACAATTTTTATTTGACTCTACACATAAAATATACTTATTTATTTTCATCTGAACAGGGCTGAAAGTCTCATCACCACGGTAATTCCTACCTACCGAATATCACTAATATTGTATGAAGCCTAATCAGCTGATCGCTTGCGGCCATCTTGGATTGACAGGTCTTCATACCCCCATACAAGGTTGACATTTGAAATTAAAAAATGGTTCCAATTCTGACAATGCGCATGCGCACATTTTCATTTTAACACGGTTACCGGTTGCATAATGTAACATTATGCAACGGGTGTAGAAATGTATGGCATTGTGATTGCGTTAGCCGTTTTGTAATTAGTAAATTACCAAATGGGAGTAGAAAAAATATTTTTTCCTTGAATCAGTATTTTTTGTTAAAAAGCATTAAATAAGTAGGTTAGCAATAAAAAAATCTATCTAATGATTGACTTAAATGACAAACTTACTTTCAAAATTTATGAATAGCTGTTAATCATTTTTTACAATAAAATTCCACATGTTTCTAATTTAAAATATTCTGCCCCTTATTCTTTTGAAACAAATATTGAATTGCCCTGAATTGAAAGAAACTGGAGATTTTTTTTTCATTTCCCCGACGGAATCCGTGTCTCAGAGACATTGTATCTCAGAGAAATTGTGTCTCAGAGAAACTGAATGTCACAAAGTTTCTCTCTGCATTAGTGTGGAGCACAAAAGCAACGCAGCCATCGTGTTTTAGGATTTAGCAGAGAAGTGCAAAATGCACAAAGGATTACAAACCGCGCAAAAAACATGACACATCCTAGCCTCTCTACTTAAGGACGGGGATCCACTAAAAAGCTCTACCGCACGTGATAAAGCATCGGTCGGTCCGTAGTTGAGAAGTTGTTGGTTCGATTTCTGGCGTAGAAGCAGAACAAATATTGAATATTCAAATGTGTTCTTCGCAGAGTTTAAAATATAAATAGCAGTTACCACAAGTCCATTCAGCCTTATAGCAACTAGGTCTTACTTGAAAATTGGTGATTTCTATAGCGACGACAAAGCTTGCTGAAAACTCTTGAGGTGTGACTCACACAAAGCATCCGTCACCAAATAAATGATTCTAATATATCTTTATTAAAAGATTAAAAGAAATCATTGATTTGTTTACAAATTTGTTAATATTTCTGTTTCAAGAAACAAAGCATATTTTTAGATTGGTGCCATGAGTCACAGCCAAAAGAGGAAGAATAATGGTACTTATGTCCCTTACTTATACTGACAAGGTCAATCTAATCTAATCTAAGCTGCAAAGATATATATCATTAAAGATTTATATTAAATGCATTCTCACAAGCAGACATGTATAATTTCGCGCTAACACATGGCGCATGTGGACCTAAAATATAAAAACCCAATCTCAAATGAACATAAGCCCTGCAACTCTTGCCGTCCTTCCCTGAAACAGGGGTGACATTGGCAAAGTGAACCATTTTTTACAGTATGGGTGGTCAGCCGCATACCAACCTATAAGTCAAGGAACAATGATTTCGTATTTTTAGTTAATTTTGACAGCTGTTTTGCTTAGATGTGTTTTGGCTCGTCTTTAGCCTATTCCAAAAAATGGATGGGTGAAAAGCAAAATGAAGTGGGCGGACGTACTCCGAATATTGAATGTGACATCATTATGGTGTAGCGACCTGTGATCAAAGCAACCTTTATCCGTGTTACCAAATGTTCTCCGAAGGCCAAAAAGATGTGTACGGCGAAGAGCGGGCTAAACGCCCAAACTCGTACACTTCATCTTCTTCTTTTGGTGCGACTTCTATCGAATATCGACGATCATCATTACTATTTTGATCTTGAATGCTGCAGCTCAAAACAGGGACTTGGTGCTTTTGTTGAACCAGCGTCGCAGGTCAGCACGTCAACAACAGACAAAAATACTGAAAAAGAGAATGTAATAACTAGATTATCAAAGGGGTTTTGTATTTTAGAAAAAAATATATATATTGAAGTTAAATGCCTTTATTAACAAGAGTTCCGACCCTGAATCTGAGCAGTCTACGGACAGAAGATGCTGAAGGCAAGATGGTAAAGGTTCAGCTGTGACCTTTCTTCCCTGGTGGGGTCTACCACTTTTGGTTGACGCCAATATAGATTTGAATACAGGATCCTCATTGGTTGTATCCTGCAAGAAGATGACTTGGCTATCCAGACATAAAAAATAGGAGCGTACGATTCTCAGCCCTGCAGATGGTAAATATTATATCACACCTCATGTGACAGGGCGTTCGAACCGTAACAGAGAAGAACACAGTATGTATTGACCAAATCCAAATCTAAATCTAAGCTGTAAAGATATGTTTCATTTGAGATTCATGTTAAATGCATTTCCACAAGCAGACACGCATAATTTCGCGCTCACACATGCTGCATGGGGACCTACAACTAAAAAAACCCAAACTCAAATGAACATAAGACCTGCAACTCTTGCCGACCTTCCCTGAAACAGGGGTGACATTGGCAAAGTGAACCAATTTTTACAGTATGGGTAGTCAACCTCATACCAACCTATCAGTCAAGGAATGGGAGTAGAAAAAGTATTTTTAAATGGTGCGCTGGAACTTTTTCCTTCTGCTTGGACCGTTGTGCCTCATACAGCGACTGCATTTTAAGGGTTTTTACCAGCGAGAATAATTTTACAGGACTAGATTATTTAATTTGCTTTCTTGCATATCTGTCAGGCGCAATGAGCCTTTGTATATATATTTAGTTTAATCCAAAGCACATTTCAAAGTCTAAACTATCATATAAACATCTTTATTACTTTTGGAGCAACAAAAAATGTCAACTATGAACAAGACTTATGACACTATACATATATTTTAAATTTTTTAATTAAAATGAATCTTCACGATGTCAACACACAAACCCTTAAACAAATATTTTATTAATTATACTTTATCAATAATCTAGGTTGCAAAGATAAATTACATCTAAGATTTTCAATATGGAAATGTCAGTTGCAAAGATATATTAACATTACAAAATTAAATCAAATGCATGCCCACAAACAGACATGTGTAAGTTCGCGCTTACAAATGCTGAATGTGTACTTGCAAATTAAAACCAAACCTCAAATGAACATAAACCCTGCAAGTTTTGCCGACCTCCCTGAAACAGGGGAGACATTGGCAAAGTGAACCATTTTTACAGTATGGGTTGTCAGCCGCATACTAACCTACATATAAGTCAAGGAACATACACAACAAATTACTTTTTGAAATAAACTCTTCGACAATGTCACCCCTGTTTCAGGGAAGGTTGACAAGAGTTGTAGGGTGTATGTATGTCCATTTGAGATTTGGGTTTTTACCACGTACTAAGCTCCTTGACTGATAGGTTGGTATGACGCTGACTACCCGTGCTGTAAAAATCGGTTCACTTTTGCCAATGCCACTCCGGTTCAGAGAACGGTGGCAAGAGTTGAAAGGTTTATGTTCATGTGAGGTTTTGTTTATTTGTATGCACACATGCAGAATGTATAGGCGCGAACCTACATGTGCCTGTCTGTGGGCATGCATTTAATATGAGCCTTAACTGTTAACATATCTTTGCAGCTTAGATTATAGATTATAAAAGTTCACATGCGGCATGTGCAAGCGCGAACTTTTACGTGTCTGCTTGTAAGAATGCATATAATGTGATTCCCCAACGTAACATGTCTTTACAACTTAGATTAGAGATTAGATTAGGTACATATTTTTGGTTTTTGTACTTGTTCAGGAAAAATGTGAGCGTGTAGAATTTTTCACCGTCACTTTCAATTTGTTAACAATAATTTTCAGCTTTCCCGCGTAGGAAACCGAAATTAATATCATTCCTCGGAAACGTATGAAACTTTAACACAATCTGATCCGCTCAGAAGACAACGCGGGGAAGATGACATAAGCCGGGATTCAGAAAATGAAAACCAAATTTAATATCTTAACACAAAATCTAAGTGTTAAACAAAGAGAATTGAGAAATAATTTCGTGATTTTTTAATGAAACAATTACAAATAACCGTAATTCAACGGCTGCTTAAAATCAGGAAAAAGTAGGTACAAAAATATTAAATTTTAAACGTATGCAGTTTGGTTATACTCGGTGGTGACGCACAATTGAGCGTCATCTGTTTTATTTTTAATTAATTAGTCTAAGAAGCGAATTTTCATGTTGGTCTGTACAAACTGAAAAAAGTGCGGATAAAAATCGCAAGATGTCGGTATCAACTTTTTTGACATCTGAGCAACGTGAAATTAGCAATGGATTGAGGACTTCCATTTCCGTCGTGTTCGCAAGTAGACACGTTTTTATATGTCTCTCGACCGATTTGAAATTTACCGTTAAAATCTGTGAGTGAGTGGAATTGTTTTACATATAACTTGCAAGTGTGGCAGTTTGTGAACAGAGCTCAGCCCCACAGGATCCTGAGAAACGAGCATCATCTTGGACCAGAGCACAATTTGAGGTGAGTGCGGTCCTGTGATTTTCGCTTCTTTGGTACGGGATAGTCGTCCAAAATTGAAAGCCACCTATTGAAGGTTGGCTTTTGTTTGAGAGAGAAAATACCATAGGCATTAGATCTGTGTATTTTATATTTCGCATTGGAGAATACGTTACAGTTTCTCTATTTGTTGGTTTTTTGTATTTTATATACATACCCCCTGAGGGGCAAAATTTACACCTTGCCCCTCCATTGGTCCTTCGAACCCCATTGGTCCTTCGTAACCTAATCGAAACCAGAATGGTTGACATGAAACGGATATTCAAGGATACTGTGTCGATAGTTAATTGTTAAGAACATAATATTATATGCCTTTGTATTAGAATCTATATTCTAGCATGATTTATATTCTGTACAAAAATTAACGATTGTCATATATATTTTTGCTGTATGTAGGTAGTTATTTTTTTTAATAAGTGTTGAATACACAGTAGGTACATATATTTGTTGGTTGCGGTATTTATAGCTGATGATACCTATCCATTAAGATTAGGTATTCATGCAGCTGAGCGTTGTCTACAGGTACCTACCTACCTTTGTTTATATTTTTATATAAATGTCATTACAAGTTTGTTATTGTTTTTTTTTCCATTAGTAAATAAACTGTCTGGAGAAAGTAAATATTGTGATACATACTGACATAAAATAAATTCAACTTTGAGGCAAATCGATTTCTTCTTTCAGAACTGAAAGTAGGTTTTTTCGATTTTGTTACCGTTTCTTCATTTTTTATTGTTTATTTTAAATAGTAAACATGGCGGATGCTTTAACAAGAACTTTGGTTATATTGAAAGAGAAACAAAAGGTTTATTTTGAAAGAATAAATAATTTATATAAACTAGGAAAAAATGTTTCTAATTTTGCATCCAGAGAGAATAGTAATTTTTTATCGGCTTCCAAGGATGCAGGAAGCTGGGTTAAAAAGTACGAAGATTTGATAGATCAAATAAATGCACTTTCTTTAGAGATAGACCCAGAGGCAAAGGTAAATTATCAATCACTTATGGCCTTTGAAGAACTTTATAGTAAAATAATGGATGTTAGGGAAAGAATTTTAAAAACCGAAACACCACATGTATCGACTCAAAGTGGGCCTAGATATGAGGTAAAATTACCACCCATACAAATTCCTTTGTTTGATGGGAATCCAGAAAATTGGTCACGATTTTTTGAATCCTTTAAGGCAAACGTCCATCTAAATACAGGGTTGTCAGACGCCCAAAGAGTGCAATATTTAACAGGCAACTTGACGGGAAAGGCAGCGAACATATTTTCGGGAATTGTACCGTCAGCGGAAACCTATAACGTGGTCTGGGACAGTCTTGTTAAAAAATATCAGGATAAACGTGCGCTAGGAACATATTACATAAATAATATCCTTGATTTAAAGAAGGCCGATCACACGGCTGCCTGTCTTGATGGCTTTAATGAGAAGTATGCCGCGTCCATTGCAGCATTAAAACAATTAGGTATTACAGATGTGGGAGATTTTCTTTTATTTAATTGCGCTTTGCGTAAATTGAATTCGTCTACAGTTATGGCCTTCGAGCTTTCGCTGAAAGACATCGAAATACCTTCTTGTCAGAATCTTATCAGTTTTGTTCAACAACAGGTCAAAATTTTGGAAAGATCGCACGTAAATGAATCGAAGTCGGTTTCTGAAGCTTGCCATTCGTATACACGCGTGAGGAATAATACGACAAAATCTGTGAGTGGTCGTGCGTTCCTCGCAAGTGGTAGAGTGTCTAGTGGGGACACTCTCTTTTGCGTTTTGTGTAAACGAAACGACCATAATAAATTACATAAATGTGTGAAATTTAAGAGCTATTCTCCTAAGGAAAGGTATGAATTTATTAAATCAAAACGGGGTTGCGTTCGTTGTTTGAGTGTTGCCCACTGGTCTCATTGTACTGAGACAGGAACTTGTCAAATTTGTAATAAGGGACATCATACTGTTATGTAAATATAAATATTGAAATAAGTATGGGTAGTTATAGTTATAAGAATCCTCAAAAGTATTGGTAGGTAAGATCGATAATTATGTATAAGTGTAGAATTCTCTAGGCTAAGTAGGTATTTGTTATAATTATAGGAATACTGTATTGCATTGGTAGGTAGGATTTTGGTTGTGTCTAGGTAGTACGTGAAACATCGAGAAGTAATAATTACTCTGGAACCGTCTGGCGACTTTAGTTCTGGATCATACTGCTCTGAAGAGTATAAAGGTGCGAATGGCCTGCAGAGCGGGCCAGTATCATAGCGACTAACAAACACATCGAAGCCATCTGATCAGTGAACCGAAACCAATGGAATAATCGAGAAAGTAGTGTGAAAATAAATTTTGTAACAGTGTAAAATAAATAACTATTGAAGGAGACCTGTGTATTTTTTTTAATTTGGAAAGACAATTGAACCCTAATTTCGTAACAATTGGCGTCAGGTGCGGAATTGTCAAGAAAAATTAAGATCTTCTGTCTAAAAATAAATAAAATAAATTAAATAAGTGTTAAAATGAACTTTATTCAAATTGAACTTTGTGTGAACTGACTTTTGTGAAAACAAGTGTTTAAATAAATTTTTGTTAAAAGAAAAGACGCAAAAGCAAGTTGCTTATAAATTCTGGAACATCATATGGAACATAATTCTGGACATAACATAATGACTATTTTACCGCATTGAGAAAGTCATCAAATTGGACCATAGTTTTTTTATTATTGTGTGTGATTAAAAAAATAAAAAAAATAAGTAAAAATCTTGAAAAATATTACAAAAGAACGTTCCAGATTCATCGAGAAAAAGTTTTTGAATAACTATCCTTTGTTTACAAGTGTGTGAATGTACATTAAGTACCTACCTGTGTGTTTGAAAGACTTGAGACGAAATAAATAATTATGTACTATCAGACATTATTATGTTAAAAATATTGGTGAATTAAAAATAAATATTAAAAGACAGTACCTACCTACCAATCAGTGTAATCAGACAAATTATTATTTTTGCTAAAGTACGTATTCAAAACAGCTATATATATAAAACTCAAAACTTGTATTAAATAAATTTGAAAATGATTTGTTTTGAAGTAAATTTAAATTTTTGTTAAAATAAAAAAAATGGCTAAGGTGAACATCAAGGACCTCAAAGTCTCGGAGCTTAAAAATGAGCTTCTGGAGAGGGACCTGGAGACCTCAGGAGGGAAGGCGGCCTTACAAGCACGCCTCATGGAGGCCTTGGAACAGTCAGGCGAAGACCCAGCATATTTTGTCATGGCGTCTGGAGGGGACCGCGAGCGAGCCGTGGAAGAGTTTAAAACAAAGATGGCTGCCAACTTCAAGAGCTTGAGGGAAGACCTAGCTGGTTGGAAGGAGGAGAGGGCTAAAAACCTAGCCTTAAGAATGTCGGTGGACACTGATAGTGTAAAATTAAGTGATAATCAGGATGACAAAAGGCCGATATGTCAACTGAGGATGAGTCGTCTCAGAAGTTGGGGAAGGGAGACCTGAAGGCCAAAAACAACGGCCAGCTCAAGGCTGAGGACGCAGCTGACAGCAAAGATGACAAAGATGATGTCAAGTCGGCTGAAAACGGCAAGAGTGACTCGGCCGAGATGAGGACTGGCAAGATGAAAAATTGGCGCAAGACCAACTGAATGATCCGGACTTGAAGTATGTGATGGAATGGGCGCGAGAAGGAGAAAGGCCAACCTGGGAAAAACTCGCCCCCTTATCACCAACTGTCAAGGCTTATTGGGCTCAATGGGGATCCATAGTGATAGAAGGAGGGTTTCTGAAACGAAAGATCGAGAAGGAAGACGGCACACTTAGAAGAAAGCAAACCCTCGTTCCGAGGAGCCGAGTACCGGAAATCCTTGGACTGCTGCATGGAGGAACTTCTGGAGGACATCTAGGCGTTAAGAAGACGCTGGAGAAAGTGAAAGAGCGATTTTACTGGATCAACTGCAGCGAAGACGTCAAAGATTGGTGTCGAAAATGTGTAACCTGTGCAACGGCCAATGGACCACAAAGGAAAAGGTGAGCACCAATGCGTCAGTACAATGTTGGCAGCCCCTTTCAAAGAATTGCCATCGACATAGCTGGCCCATTTCCTACAACTGAGAAGGGTAACAAGTACATCATGGTGGTGATGGATTACTTCAGCAAGTGGGTGGAAGCTTACTCAATCCCTAACCAAGAGGCCGTAACCGTGACTGAAGTTCTAGTTACCGAATTTATCAGCAGGTTTGGCGTACCCCTGGAATTACATTCTGATCAGGGAAGGAACTTTGAAGCTGCTATCTTCCAGCAAATGTGTGAGCGGCTAGGGATCTACAAGACCAGGACCACTGCGCTACATCCACAGTCTGATGGAATGGTGGAAAGGATGAACCGTACCGTGGGGAGGTACTTAGCCAAAGTAGTGTCCAGCCATCAGCGGGACTGGGACCGACATCTGCCTTTGTTCTTATTGGCTTACCGGTCGGCTGTTCAGGAAACGACGAAGAAGACTCCCAGCAGCATACTGTTTGGGCGAGAAATGCGACTTCCTTGTGATCTCAAATTTGGCTGCAAACCAGGTGAAGACCTAGCCGGAGAAGACTATGTGACAGACCTTCGCAGGAGGCTGGATGACATCCATGATCAGGTCCGCATGAACATCGGGGAAGCCAGCGATCAAATGAAGGAGCGCTATGACACCAGAGCTGACAGCATGGGGTACAAAGCTGGTGACTGGGTGTGGCTTTTTGACCCCAAGAGGCGCCAAGGATACTGTCCGAAACTTCAGCGTTCCTGGGACGGGCCGTACGAGATCTTGAAACGCATCAACGATGTGGTCTACCGCATAAAAAAGAGACCAAACGGAAAACCAAGGGTCGTGCACTACAATCGCCTCTCACCATACCTAGGCGATAATGATGACCAACCAGCCCAAAAAGTACGACAGTGCGTCGCATCCGAAAGATCACCAGCCTTTGAGACGTTTTGGGAGAACGCGAAGGCAGGGCAGAAGTTTCGCCATGGAGTGACCACAGAAGTCCACAAGGACTTATTTGAGGTCACTAGGGACCACACACTGGCATGCAGTGTACCGGAAGATCTAGATATGTCTAGAGGAATTGCACGGGTCTTCCGATACAAATTCGGAGAACCGCAACCCTCGAGCAGCCCGCAAGGAAGAGCTCTGAGACTACCGAAGGGGCGTCAACAAGCATACTGCCTGGTTGTCCCGGATTCCAGCAACCTGGAAGAGGACTACAAGGCATTGTGGGACGGCCTTGTTGAGCTGCGTGACTACATGTTGGAGGATCAGCAGGCGCGTCTGGCAATACCGAAGATGGGTGGCGGCCGCGCTAATCGAGACTGGCGGATAATCCGGAGTATGATTGAAGCAGTGTTCTCGGGAGTCGGCATCAGCGTCATGGTGTGCTGCGAGCAAGCGCAGCCGAGAGCCAGTGGGGAGAAATCCGTGGACTGCCACTTCTTCCTGACCACAGGGTGTCGACGTGGATCAGCATGCCCCTACCTACACAGAGTCAAGACTGTTCCGGGACGAAACAGTCTAGGTGGGGGGTAGTGTTATGTAAATATAAATATTGAAATAAGTATGGGTAGTTATAGTTATAAGAATCCTCAAAAGTATTGGTAGGTAAGATCGATAATTATGTATAAGTGTAGAATTCTCTAGGCTAAGTAGGTATTTGTTATAATTATAGGAATACTTTATTGCATTGGTAGGTAGGATTTTGGTTGTGTCTAGGTAGTACGTGAAACATCGAGAAGTAATAATTACTCTGGAACCGTCTGGCGACTTTAGTTCTGGATCATACTGCTCTGAAGAGTATAAAGGTGCGAATGGCCTGCAGAGCGGGCCAGTATCATAGCGACTAACAAACACATCGAAGCCATCTGATCAGTGAACCGAAACCAATGGAATAATCGAGAAAGTAGTGTGAAAATAAATTTTGTAACAGTGTAAAATAAATAACTATTGAAGGAGACCTGTGTATTTTTTTTAATTTGGAAAGACAATTGAACCCTAATTTCGTAACAATACCCTTCTGCATTTTGACGACAAGGAGAATAAGGCCAGACGAGTAGTCAAGGGTGCTGAGCAGGGACATCGGCTGTCGCACTCAGGTGATGATATGCAAGGGTCGGGTGTACCCTCGGTTTCTTTAAGTGCAAATGCTCGGGTGAATGCGAGCACGGTGCTGTTGGCTACGGCACAGGTTTTTGCCTGGTCAAATTGCAAGAAAAATAAGATGATAGTTAGATGTCTTGTTGATAATGGTTCTCAAAACCATTTGATAACATTAGAATGTTGTAGGAATATGAATTTACATATTGTTCCTCTAAATAATTCAGTAATTAGAGGAATCGGTCTTTCTGCACGACCGATACATGGATGTGTCAATTTTGAAATACAATCGAGGTACAATCCTCAAAATACTTACAAGGTTAACGCGTTAGTGGTGGATCAGATCACGGATCAGTTACCTTCTAGGTACATTGATAACAGTGATATGACTTATTTAAAGGACATTTCAATGGCTGATTTATCCTGGAATGTCCCTGGAGTTGTGGACATTGTGTTGGGTGCACAATTGTTCCCTTTCATCTATTTGGGTAAAATGATAGAGTCAAAGTCGAAAGCGCCACCTGCATTATTGACGTCCTTTGGCTATGTATTGATGGGAGATTGTCCAAAGAGTGTTTCAGCTGCAGACAGTTGTCACGAATCTTTTTCTGCATTGGCTGTAAAGGATGCGGATTTATTGTTACACAAGTTCTGGGAGTTGGAAGAAATCCCAGTGAAAAAGTTCTTAAGTCCAGATGAGACAGCGTGCGAAAACTCCTTTGTATCTTCTGTGACTAAAGACGAGGTAGGTCGTTACTCTGTTGCTCTACCCTTTTGTGCTGATCCTGAAAATTTGGGCAACTCACGAAATACTGCATTTCGGCGTTTCTTGTTATTAGAAAGAAAGTTTAAGCAGTTACCGAGTCTGCAGGAGAATTATAATTCGGTAATAAATGACTACATTCAAAAGGGATATCTCTCTGAAGTGGCAGAGTCAGGTATTGGTGAACATGGATATTATATTCCTCACCACGCTGTAGTGCGTCAAGACAAACCTATGCCTCGCATTGTTTTAGATGCTAGTGCGAAAACGCATACTGGGTTGTCACTCAATGATGTACTACATTCTGGGCCAAATTTACAGGCTGATTTGTTTCTCCTTTTATTAGATTTTAGGCTGTTTCCTGTCGCGATGACAGCAGATGTACAGCAGATGTATTTGCAGGTTGGTGTATTTGTTGACCACCGTAGATATTTGAGAATATTATTTCGTTTTTCTGAAAAGGAGAAAGTTCGAACCTTTCAATTTAATAGGGTTCCATTTGGATTAAAGTGTAGTCCTTTCTTGGCCATGCGATCTGTGCGTCAGTTGGCATCAGACATGGCTGAACATTTTCCGGAAGCCGCCAAAGTAGCTGGAGCTAGGTTTTATATGGATGACCTGGTTCAGTCTGTGGCAGATGAGACTTCGGCTGTTTCTCTGGCAAAAGATCTCGTAGCTTTGTTCAAGTATGGTGGCATGGATCTGGTAAAATGGTCAAGCAACGCATCTTATCTTTTAGATAGTCTTCCTAACTCACATAGAGGTTCCATAAAATTTGATGATGATAAAGGCGTAACTTTAAAAGTATTAGGGTTGTCTTGGGATCCAGTTAAGGATAATTTCTTCTTTACTTCGAATGACTCTCAGCAAAAATGCACGAAGCGATCTATTTTGTCAGTTGTAGCTCGTTTGTTCGATGTTTTGGGCTTAGTCGCACCAGTTATACTGGCTGCAAAGCTTCTCATCAAAGAGCTATGGCGTACCAATATCGGTTGGGATGACTCTCCGCCTGATGCTATAATTCGACGTTTTTCGAGTATAACACAAGAACTTCCGTTGCTCGCTACTTTAAAAATTCCTAGGCACATCGGTGTGACTAGCTCAACCAAAGTATTATTAGTAGGTTTTTGTGATGCTAGT
This sequence comes from Agapetus fuscipes, assembly GCA_951799405.1. Lineage (NCBI taxonomy): Eukaryota > Metazoa > Arthropoda > Insecta > Trichoptera > Glossosomatidae > Agapetus > Agapetus fuscipes. Next base: position 13,317,702 of record OX637350.1, read on the forward strand.
CTGAATGGTTACGGTTGTGTTATATATGTACATACAACTGACATGGATGGAAATATTTCTGTCAGGTTGTTGTGCTCAAAATCTAAGGTATCTCCCACCAAGATTACGACATTAGCACGTTTAGAGTTGTGCGCTGCTGTTTTATTGTCAAAGATGTTAAAACTTGTGATCGAGATGTATCGTGATCGGATTCATATAACTGATGTATATGCTTTTTCTGATTCAACGATTGCGCTGGCTTGGATTTGCTCTTCTCCACATCGTTGGTCAATTTTTGTAGGAAATAGAGTCGCTCAGTGTCAGGAGAATTTACCCCCTCAGAACTTTTATCACATCTCAGGGGACGAGAACCCAAGTGTCTGTGTTTCACGTGGTATGTTACCATCTCAATTAATTTCTCATAGTTTATGGTGGAATGGTCCACTGTGGCTTCAACGCCCTTCGGATGAATGGCCGATTCAAAGATTCTCCTCGTCCGATGCGTTAGAAATTCCTGAACAGGCAACTGTACTGACAGCCATTGTAGTACATGTCGACTCTATGATTTTATATGACTTAGCACAACGAACTTCTTCGTGGAATAAATTAATTCGAATTACAGTTTACATTCTTCGCTTTATAAATAGATTTAAATCACTGTTGCGTTTTATTGAATGCATGTCCCATGCTGAAGTTAAGTTAATACAGACAATACAAACTGTTCATTTTGCGGACGACATTAAGTTAATAAAAGATAACAAGTTACCATCGAAAAAACTGCGTAATTTATCGGTTTTTCTGGATCAGGAAGGTACGTTACGAGTTGGAGGTCGGCTTTCACGGTCTGATTTACCCTTTGAAGCTAGACATCCAGCTTTACTTCCGAAACATGACTCAGTGGTGAACTTAATAATTAAACATTTTCACGAATCCAACTGTCATACCGGTCCAGGACTTTTGATGTCTATTATACGACAAAGGTTTTGGATATTGGATGCCAGAACCGTTATACGAGCACAAACTCGTAAATGCAATATTTGCTTCCGAGTGAACCCGTCGCACCCTACGCCAAAGATGGCGGACTTGCCTGCCTGTCGCATAACAGAAGCTAAAGCATTTGTGCATACGGGGGTAGATTATGCTGGGCCTTTAAAAATATTTCTTACGCGACGACGCGGACAACATGCTCAAAAGGTATATATCTGCCTGTTTGTTTGTCTAGTGACCAAGGCGGTACATATTGAGCTCGCAACTGATCTGTCGAGTGCCTGTTTTATAGCTGCATTTAAGCGTTTTATCTCTCGTCGTGGGCCAGTTTCCTTTATGTATTCGGACAACGGCACAAATTTTGTTGGGGCTCGTGCCCAATTAGATGAGATATATAATCTTTTACAAAATTCACAGCATAATGTCCGAATGAAGCGAGAACTTGAGGCGTATAAAATAGAGTGGAAAATGATTCCCCCTCGAGCTCCTCACTTCGGAGCTTTATGGGAATCAAATATTAAGAGTTTGAAAACTCATCTATATCGAGTGATAGGGAATCAGTTGCTCACATATGAGGAGATGCAAACGGTGTTGACTCAAATCGAGAGTATCATGAATTCTAGACCACTAAGTGTCATCAGTTCTGATCCTCACCCTGACGTTATAACTCCTGCGCATTTCTTGATGTCCACTCCCTTAAAACATCTGCCTGCTTCTGAGCTACCTGACACACCAGTTAATCTCACTCAGCGTAAAAATCTCCTGGATCAAATCGTGTCATCTTACTGGAAGCGATGGAGGGTAGAATACCTGCACACTTTGCAGGTCAGACAAAAATGGCAAACCAATGTTAATGCAATTCAGGTAGGGACTGTTGTACTGATTGGGCAAGAGGACGCTCCTCCTTTGTCCTGGCCTCTGGGAATCATCACCAAGGTTTTCCCTGGGGATGATGGCGTGATTCGAGTAGCCACAGTAAAGACTGAGCAAGGTTTTTACAAACGTCCGGTCGTCAAACTCTACCCATTGCCGACACAATAGATTACTATTTAATTTCGTCTACTGAGTTAGTAGATCTCTACCATTGTACATATTTACCATGTTTAGAATTAATCTTATGCTTTACTACTAAGCTTATCTGTTAGAACATGTTAAATCTAGCTTATTATATTGGCTTAAGTATTTTTGTGTCTAACCTGCTTACTTGTAGGCATACTTATTATATTAATTATATTAAGTTTCTCTAGTTTAAGATTTTCAAACATTGATTGTAATTATACCTATATATCATTTCTCGAATATTGTTTGTAAAAATCGACATGGTTTCTTTGAATATCTGGTTTGTGTTGCAAAGCTTTTAACTTTAAGTCTTTGCAAAGGGGGGTGAATGGTGACGCACAATTGAGCGTCATCTGTTTTATTTTTAATTAATTAGTCTAAGAAGCGAATTTTCATGTTGGTCTGTACAAACTGAAAAAAGTGCGGATAAAAATCGCAAGATGTCGGTATCAACTTTTTTGACATCTGAGCAACGTGAAATTAGCAATGGATTGAGGACTTCCATTTCCGTCGTGTTCGCAAGTAGACACGTTTTTATATGTCTCTCGACCGATTTGAAATTTACCGTTAAAATCTGTGAGTGAGTGGAATTATTTTACATATAACTTGCAAGTGTGGCAGTTTGTGAACAGAGCTCAGCCCCACAGGATCCTGAGAAACGAGCATCATCTTGGACCAGAGCACAATTTGAGGTGAGTGCGGTCCTGTGATTTTCGCTTCTTTGGTACGGGATAGTCGTCCAAAATTGAAAGCCACCTATTGAAGGTTGGCTTTTGTTTGAGAGAGAAAATACCATAGGCATTAGATCTGTGTATTTTATATCTCGCATTGGAGAATACGTTACAGTTTCTCTATTTGTTGGTTTTTTGTATTTATATACCCCCTGAGGGGCAAAATTTACACCTTGCCCCCCCACTCGGAAAGTAAATTCGTTTATATGGCCCGGTATATTGAACTGTAGTAATATTTTAGTTAACTATTACTTGAACTTTCATTCAAAACACTCAATCTCGAGTTAACTAAAACGAACATTACCGAAGTATGAGGCCACGCCCCCAAATCTTGGAAATAATTAAAATGCCATTCAAAAGCTTTAAAACAAACAACTATTCATAAAAATCATATGCCTAACCTTCATTAAGCTAAAATACGAGACAAAAAATGTTCAGTTTGCAACAATTTTGATGTATCCTTACATTAAAAAAGAACAGCTGCTGTCAGTGAAGCGCCGCCATCTTGAAAATCGAAAGTTAAAGTTACTAAATATTTACTGGCGAAATTCGGTGAGTGAAATATTATGATGATTTAACTAAAATTGCATTTTAGTCAACTTTACGATACTTCAAAATACCGGGCCTTAGTAAGTAGTTTTTATATTAAGAATAGGAGTTTGTAAATTTATAAAAGAAAAGTAAATACCACGTATACACAGATGCAAGATGCATTAACAAGTTGTATTAAGATTTGGTATTTGTACGCTACTAAAATAACGTTTCTAAGCTTCTCATATAGTGTAAATTCTTCCCACGTTTTCTCCGAAGGGGTCGCATGTGGCGAGTGCTATTTATTTTTACAGGTAAGAGGGCCGGAAGGAGGGCCGGAAGGAGGGCCGGAAGGAGGGCCGTAAGGAGGACAGTTGAAGTAGGAGCGTCCCGGCTCCCGAGAGCATTGGTACTCATTTCTTGGGAAGACTGAGTAAACCATGCCGGTATTTTTATTTTGGGGTTGAAATTAACACTGAAACGGGAAATCATTTCTGACACTCTCGGTGACAATCTTTGCTCTCGGCATGGAATGCAAATACTCTACCAACTGTGCTATCTATCGGACAAACCACCTGAAATACGTTTGTATTTCAGGAGGCTTGCTTTTGATTTCTCGCGTTGACCAATATTTTTTTAATCGATGCATTGATGCGTTCTTTGTATAATACTCGTTTGTAAAAAAAATTGTCCTAAAGAAAAGAATAAATAACAATTCTGCTCCTGAAGATGCCTCATTAGGCGAAAAATTTTTAAGCAAAAAAAAGAAATAAATTAGTGAATTAAAACTCTGTTTTTATCCAATTGAATTTTTAAATAATAAAAGAATAAATGTTGAAATTATAGTTCCTTGTTCCTTGACTTATAGGTTGTTATGCGGCTGACCACCCATACTGTAAAAAAAATGGTTCACTTTGCCAATGTCACCCCTGTTTCAGGGAAGGACGGCAAGAGTTGCAAGGCTTATGTTCATTTGAGATTGGGTTTTTATATTGTAGGTCCACATGCGGCATGTGTTAGCGCGAAATTATACATATCTGCTTGTGGGAATGCTTTTAATATAAATCTTAAATGATATATATCTTTGCAGCTTAGATTAGATTAGATTAGATTAGATTATATTGTCCGACCATCAAAATGTCGTAGTAGGTACCTACTTCAAACTTTTTTTTTCAGTCATTAAAAGTTTTGTGTGTTTTATAAAGATGTCAGAGTGAGAAGGATAACAAAAATCATCACGACCTTTGAGATTTTTTTCTCAAAAAAAAACGCATGATTACATTTCTTGTTAAACTCTCAGATCTTCAATCGTTTGAAAAAGTTCCAACAAAAACAAAAAAAAACATGAGATTGATTACCTCAGAGGTAAACATTGCTTGTATCAGATTTTCCCTGGAAGACTAGCAGAATTATCGCTATCTATGTAGCTATCTATATTTTCCGGCCTAAGGATAGAAGGCTTAATACGCCAGTGAAGGCGAACGTTACATATGAATTCGCCACGCTACTAAGCTGCACACAAAGTGGGACTTCTTGCCGCGTTTTTCCGAAGAAAAACCATTTTATTTTTACAGTTAAAGAGGCCGGACCTTACGCAAACCACTCAAGTTGAAGTGAGTGTTTTCCAGCTCCCGAAGGGGCTGGTACTTATTTCTTGTGAAGGCCGGCATTTTATTTTGGCTGTAACTTTATCTGTATTTTGTTTTAAGTTTGAAATAAGCACCGAAACCGGAAACCATTTCTGACACCCTCGGTGGTATTTGAACCTGAGCTCTCAGCATGGAACGCAAGTGTGAATCTTAAACCGGTTCTTTTTCGACCGGTCCGTAGTTCAGTGGCAACACTTTGGACTCATAAATGGAAGGTTGTGGATTCGATTCCCGGCGGAGCACAAAATATACCATTTATATTTCCAAATGTGCTCTTCGCTGGGTTGAAAAATTCATAAAACCTTTCCCAAAGACCGGTCACTGAAAGGTCCAAAAGGACCAAGCTCGCAGAGGGCTCTCTAGGTGTGATACACACAAAAACAGCGCTCACCAAATAAATCATCCTAATATTATTATTATTTAAAGAGAAAATAACTGTTAAACTGGAATAATAAGTTAATCAATCAATACTGGTGAAGGAGCATCAGATTATCTTTTGACTCACTAAACAACTGATCAGTGAAAAATGCTTGTCACTGTCGATGCTTAGCTGAATACATACAATGCTATTCACAAAACATTAAATACACAGCTTATCCATGAATCATAATTTTTTTGTATGGAAAATTGGGCTTGGGTGGAGGATGAACCACAGATTTGTTGTATACGAATAGGACTAATAGTGTTTAAAAATAGTTTTGAATCACTCTGGTATAGGTACAAGCCGCGTAAAGGGGTACAATAGAAAAGTATGGAACGGGAAGGGGAAGCAAAAATAATATAAAGGAAAAAACCAATAAGAAATGTAGCAGTATTCCAAGTATGAAACACTAACAAAAATGTATGTAAACTAAAACGCTCAATGTTAGTGCTGTTTTATTTTCGGTACATTTTTTGATGAATGCTATCGCCGAGTTTCAACGTGAAGTTTTATACAGGAAGCTACTCCGCCCATTGGTGCGAGAGGGATGAAACTGTGCTTTCGTAGGGACTGTGAGCGAGATAGAGGTAGTGGAAAGGACGTGGGTGGTGCTGCATCGATCGCTCAGTAGGCGTGACCCCCCCGCTGAAGTCCTCAGCCTCACACCAACAGTACTAGCGCTGGCAGCAGAGCAGGACAGTGTGCCGAGCAAGAATTCTCACTGAGTAATTCTTACTGGTAGTAAGTGAATTTTAACTAATTTTGCGCCTTTACAACTGTATCACACAAAACCTTTTAAAATAAAAGACCGAACTTGGGAATAGTATAAAAGAACCGCACGTAGGCCTGGTATTTTCAACGTTAGCATAGCAACTTTATGCTGAATTAAAAAAAAGGACGTCTAATGTCTAACTTGTAATAGTTTTCTCGATAGGTCTCGATAGGTAGTAGGTCGATAGCTCAGTTGGTAGAGTGCTTGCATTTCATGCCGAGAGCCCGGGATCGAATCCCACTGAGGGTATGATTTCACGTTTCGGTGTTTATTTCCAGGTAAACCTTGCTGGTATTTTTATTTTGAGTTTACCAGGCCTTTCGGGTGCTGGGAAAACACCACCTCAACTGAAGTTGTTTGTGTGAGGCCGGCTCCCTCACCCGCAAAATCAAATAGTTCCCGAATCGCCACATACGACCTCTGCAGGGATAACACAGGCAAAAAGTTGTACTATATGTGTAGCTTCGTTACGTTTGTGTTTATTTGTCTCTAAGCTGTACGCAACGCAAACGCAACTAAGATACACATATAGTGTAACTTCTTGCCGCGTTATCCCCGAAGGGGTCGCATGTGGCGAGTTGAACCTATTTATTTTTACAGGTAAGGGGGCCGGCCTTACGCCAACCACTTCAGTTGAAGTGGGGGTTTCCCAGCTCCAGAGGGGGCTGGTACTCATTTCTTGTGAAGGCTGAGTAAACCTTGCCGGTATTTTTATTATGGGGTTTGAAATAAACACCGAAATAGGAAATCACTTCTGACACCCTCCTCGGTGGGATTCGAACCCGAGCTCACGGGGTAGAATGCAAGCACACTACCAACTGAGCTATCGACCGGACAAGCTGTCCTTGGGCATTATATACAACTAACATTTTAGTACTTCTCACTTACGAGATATCTCTGTCTGTAGTATCTGTACAACCATGGAGGTGTGTACAACTGGCAGAAATGTGTAGAGTCGCCCAGCCCGTGGCGGTGTAGCGGTGTAAATTTGTGCTACGCGTTTGATGAAGACGCGTGGGCAGCCCGGATAAATTTGTTATCGAAAATATTAACGTATCTTTCAATAAACTTTCATCCAAACATTTACGATTCGTCAATGGCCCAATGGTTATAGCATCTTGTAATCGGATACTAAAAAGGAGGGTGTGAAATCCAGATGACTTATGTAGGTATTATGAAAATCAAAAATAAAAATGATATTATGATAATAATAATATAAGGATGATTTATTTGGTGAGCGCTGTTTTTATGTGTATCACACGTCAAGAGCCCTCTACGAGCTTGGTCGTCGCTGTAGAAAGCGCCAATTCTCAAGCAAGACCCAGTTGTTGTAAGGTTGGATGGACCTTTCAGTGACCGGTCTTTGGTAAAGGTTTATGAATTTTGGAACTCAGCGAAGAGCACATTCGAAATATAAATGGTATATTTTTGTGCTCCGCCGGGATCCGAATCCACAACCTTCCATTTACGAGTCCGAAGTGTTGCCACTGGACTACGGACCGGTCCAAGATACCAACGACACGCGGTGTACTTGAGCGGTCACCCATCCAAGTAGCATCCGCGCATCATGTAATTATAGAATCGTGTAATCGGATACTGAAAAGGAGGGTGTGAAATCCAGAGGGCTTATTATGAAAATCAAAAATAAAAATGATATTATGCACAAAAAAAATCTACGATTACGTACACCTACCTATAATCTATAATCTAAGTAACATAGTTATATTACATTCAAGATTAATATTACATGCATTCCCATGAACAGACACGTGTAAGTTCGCGCATACACATTCTGCATGTGGACTTACAACATAAAAACCCAATCTTTAATGAACATAAGCCCTGCAACTCTTGCCGACCTCCAAAGCCGCTGCAAATAGTCACCTGTTTATACCCACTAGGGACGGCAACCACATTCTACTTAGATTTGAACCATCTTCTTTCTAATCAAGATTCTCCTCTTTGCTAATTTCGATGTTTTCTCTGTACAGTCGGATATAGTCCACAAGTTTTGCATTTAATTTTCAAGGTCAAGCCTTGCTTGCAAAAGCAATAAATAGAGGTCAAAAATGTAGATTCAATCATAGAGTAGTAAAATGTAGATTCAAACATAGCTTATGTGATTTTAAACTGATAAATAAAACTACCCGCACGATTGACATAAGTGCGTCCTTTTTACTCAGTATAAAGTCGCTATGCTACCGTTAAAAATATTGGGTCTTAGAATTGTAAAGAAAAGAAAACGAAAAGAAAAAAAATGGACGTCGGTCATAGCCGTATGTTCCTTGACTTATAGGTTGTTATGCGGCTGACCACCCATAATGTAAAAATTGGTTCACTTTGCCAATGTCACCTCTGTTTCAGGGAAGGACGGCAAGAGTTGCAAGGCTTATGTTCATTTGAGATTGGGTTTTTATATTGTAGGTCCACATGCGGCATGTGTTAGCGCGAAATTATACATATCTGCTTGTGGGAATGCATTTAATATAAAACTTAAATGATATATATCTTTGCAGCTTAGATTAGATTAGATTAGATTAGGTCAAGATCCGGGAGAGCAATATCAAGCATCTGAAGATGGCTTTGAAAGCATAAAAAAAATAATACATCTCCCATTGCTTTCGGAAAAAGCATACAGTACATCAAAAGAAAATTGCTTTTGTTTAAGGTACAATAAATTAATTAAACTGTACAGAGAAAGTTTTTAAAAGAAAGTAAAACCAAGTCACCTTAAGGACATAATTAAAATTACACAAAAAAACAACAAACAAATAAGAAATGTCCCGTTTATTTTCTTTATTTATTCAAAGTAATAACAAAATAAATTTATTGTCCACCAAGTTCTCGGTACAAGAACCAAATAGAAATACAAAAATTTTCCTACGAAAATTAAAGAAAGAGAGAGAGGAGTTGGGGGGATAATTAATTTTTGACCTTATTTTGAATGGTTTTCGTTAACTGGAAAAGTTTGTCTATTAAAGAATATTAATAGTGAGGCATTAGATGTTTTGGACATGTTGAAGAATGGCCGAGATTATGAGAGAAACTCTTAAGGCCGGAGACGCATTGTTTATGTTTAATAAGCAGCAAAACTATGGACAATGGAGACCTTCAAACTAAATCAAGGAGCATAAAATATAGGTTTGTATTTTTTTAAATTTTATTTCAAAAGAGTTTTGATAAATACTGTTATTAAACCTACAAATGAGAGAACAGAAAATAAACAAAATATAACGTTATAATAATTCAGCTGAAAAAAAGTAGGCTTATAAAAAATTAACAATGGACTCGTAAATTTTTTTTCGGTGGGCAAACGTCACACCTAAATCTCAATCTAAATCTAAGCTGCAAATATATATTACATCATTAATGATTCATATTAAACGAATTTCTACAAGCAGACACGTATAATTCGCGATAACACATGCCGCATGTGGACCTACAATATAAAAGCCCGATCTCAAATGAACATAAGCCCTGCAACTCTTGCCAACTTTCCCTGAAACAGGGGTGATATTGGCAAAGTGAACCATTGCTTACAGTATGAGTGGTCAGCCTCATACCAATCTATAAGTCAAGGAATTCAAGCATTAATTACATCCAGTTTTACAAACAAACAAACACTAAAAAATCTACAAAGCATCTATAAAAATGAAAATTTATTCTTGGCCTTAGCCGCCTACATTACAGATCAGCCGCCATTTTTTCGGTCCTTACACACTTCTTTCATTTCACCCAGAGTCATAACCTTTTTCATACTAAACATTAAATAATACGTTCTCTTTTCTGACATGGCATAAACATTCTGAATTATCGACAATAATCCATAACAGATAAAAAAATAACACAAATTTCGTTTGATTACAAAACTGTCGGTAGCAACAAACAGAGTAAATTATGTGCCGGCTCCGATGCGGGTACAAGAGAGGACCCTTGAGTAATGTTACAAGGTAAAATATAAATCGATCCGGACCCCGGGATATTTATTATCTTCATATTCGACCCCCGAACCCCGGGCCCCCAATCCCGGACCCCGCAAACTATTCCCGGGATGATATCTGCTGCCGGCCTAATAAATGCTTTATACAATGGAGACTCACACAAATTGTATGTAATACGGGCCGGATTCGCCAAAGATATGGACTGTATTTGATTACGAATGATAAATTGACCCGGGTATACAATTTTTCAAATGAAAATTGTATTATTCATTGAAAAAAGTAATCTTAATATTTTATCATGTGATGGACTTATTATTATTCCTTAACTTATAAGTTGGTACGAGGCTGACCACCCATACTGTAAAAAATGGTTCACTTAGACAATCCCAACCCTGTTTTAGGGGAGCTCGGGAAAGTTGCAGGATGAATGCTTATTTCTGTAATTGTAACTATAACTCTGTCACTATTCCGCTAGGGGTAGCCAGAGCCTCTGCAGAGCTGCCTCCATTTCTTCCTATCCTCTTGCGATTCATTCATATCCATCACCTTTTCATGCATTTTCTTCTTTTACGCTCGCTTTGCATATCCCATTCTTTCACAATCTCTTCAATCTGATCACGCCATACTTTTCTCGGTCGTCTCTTATCTCTTTTTCCATTCACACTATCTCTGCATGTATACTTTTTCAGTCTATCATCATTCATTCTTTCCACATGCCACATTTGAGGTTTCATTTTTTTTTCGTAAGTACACATACAACATTTGGAGGCGCAAACTTACACGTATCGGTTTGTGGGCATGTATTTTATATGAATTTTAAATGTTCGTATATATCTGCAACTTAGATTATCTTCCAAGTAACTTTTATCCCTTTTTTCAAGATTGTTTTTCGCAGCATAAATGAAAAACCATTCTGTTGTTTACCTTAGCAATCAATGTTCATCTGAAAAAAGTAAATAATGAACAGTTTCTAAGGCAAATAAAATTGTAAAATAATTCGTAGGCCGCGAACAAAGAGCGTAATTGTGAAAGCGAAGAGAGAGCTGTAATTCCACAAACATACTATTTGCTTTAGGGGCGATGTAAACTTTTTTCTGGCGAGGGAACACTTGAGCGATAAAATAAATTTAATGGAGTTTGAAGTGTTGAAATAATTTATTTCTCATTTCAGTAATTTCAGTGTTTCGTGGATGCCCCTCCCTCCCCCACCCTCTCCCGTTTCCCCTCTCTTTCCCGCCCTTTTTCTACCCCCGAGGGCCAGAAAGCATTCAATACTGAAAGCGCTTCACAATTTTTCAAAGTAATTACAATAATATAGGGGAGGAAAAAGAACTTTGATAAAACAAAGGGAAATTTCAGAGTTTCTCTATGGTTCACACTTGTCTTTATTTATATTTTAGTAAGAAAGCTCTCACAGACTACTTAACATTAAAGTAAGTATATTCCATGTAAATGTAGAGCATTATCTCGAGCTGTTTTTAGATTTATTTTACATAATTTTCTTTTGTTTTATGTCAATTGTACATAAAATTTACTCTACAATCTATCTGTCTACAATCAAAGAACTCGTAGCAAAGCTTTATTAATATTCAAAATTCATATTAAATGCATGCCCACAAACAGACACGTGTTATTTCGTGCTCACAAATACTTCATGTGTAAGTACTTACAAATTAAAATCCAAGCCCTCAAATTAACAAAAGCCTTGAAACTTTTGCCGACGTTCCCTGAAACAGGGGTGACATTGGCAATGTGAACCATTTTTAAAGTATGTGTATGGGTAGTCAGCCTCATACCAACCGATGAAAGAACGAATTAACTTTCAAATTAAAGTTTGTAGTGTTATATTTACTTAAATTAATGACTGTTTCATTCACTTTTTGATGACGAAAGTAAATCAATGTTTCTCTCCTATTTGCGATACTGAATGACATTTCAGCCGCACAAACAAATGTCAAATGTTAATGACGTTAACCTTTCCGAGGCGGTGGAAACACAGCGTTTCCACCGCCGGGGCTTATTTACAGTTTCGGCGGTAATCATTTCAGGTTTTATTCAAATATTATGACCCGAGTCACGGAAGACGCCATATTTTGAAAATGTGTTTTTGAGTACCGACCCAGCTCTCTCTAGCCCCATTACAGAGCCTTCACTTTAAAGGAAATATTTTTAGACTTAGAAATTAAATCACAGAATGAATATGTGACGATATTTAGTTAAATAATTTTCATTTCCCAAGCAATCTGCCGGTGCTGCCTCACACGTCACAATATGTTATATAATAATTACAAATGCATTTATTTTAGTACATTACAATATTTATTTTACCACCGTCACAATATCAACAGAACACAAAAATATATAACAATTAAATTTTACAAAAGGCTTCCAGCCAAATTCCTTCCCACTTGAAGCCAGGCGAACCGATCTCCACCCCCCGTCGCGTCGGTCGTCTTTTGTTTGACGTCAATATTCACAATTTCCCCATATTCTTTATTTTCCCTACATACCTATTAGTATATCCTTTCGTTACAAATAATATCTAATGGGGCTATTTTTAGACATTTTAGTCGTCGGTTGAGCCCACGATTTGACAAACTAATGATGCATTTGAATGAAGACCTATCAATCCAAGATGGCCGCAAGTAAACAGCTGATTTGTCTTCATACAAATATAACAAAATTCAGTAGGTAAGAATGACCGTGCTGATGAAACTTCCAGCTCAGGCTCCATTAATTTGTCAAAGAGTGGGCTCAACCGACGACTAAAATGTCTAAGAATAGCCCCGTTGGAATTCCAGGTCATAGTTGGGTGATTGTCTCGTTTTTTTAAATAAAAAGCTTAGGTTCTAATCCAGTTGGCGCAGTATCAACATATTCTCAGGTTTAAGAAGTACTGAAATTCTGGACTGCTAGTATAAAATATCGCCTCGATTCCCCACCGTCGCGTAAATTGAAAAATTCATGGAAAATATAACAACACCCCTTGCGAGTGATTTGTTTTTCTTATACTATTTATATAATGCGATACGGGAGAATTCACGTGATGTTTTATCCTGGTTCTCTTAGAAATGAGAAAAAACAGCTGTTTAATTTAAGAACTTGACCGGTCCGTAGCTCAGTGGTAACACTGCGGACTCTGAATGGGAAGGTAGTGGGTTCGAATCCAGGCGGAGCAAAAAAATATACCATTTATATTTTCAAATTTGCTCTTCGCTGGGTTGATAAGTTGATAAACCTTTACCAATAACCGGTCACCAAAGGTCCATCCAGCCTTACAGCAACTGGGTCTTGCTGTAGTATTGGCGTTTTGTAGCGACGATCAAGCTCGTACACCTCTGCGGCACTACAACAGACCCCTAGAGTCTCTAGAATCTAGGGAGTCTCCCGCACAGGATTTCTTCAAAAAAAAAAACTGGTGAGAGGTTTATTAGTTTTTACATGGAAAAAGAAAGGTTCCATTCGACACGCCACGCCTTTTAAAGATAAATCTATTCATGTTGCTTGTTTGATTAGTATTAAACATTAATACTAATAACGCCAAGTTTGACTTTATCATGTGAAGCGTGGAGAGGGTTTTTTAACCGCACTGGTTCTCCATAAATCGCGTTCGAGCGAACTGCCCAGCAAATCTGCCCAGGCAGCTAACCAAAGGAGCAAGGGGATAGGAATCACGGAATTAAAGTCAGGACTCACCTTATCTCCAATGGATGGCTTCTTCGCGGAGCACTGGTCGCGTTTTTTCGTGTATGTTTCTTCTTCGTTCGCGCGCGATGTGAGTAGGTACCGTAGACAAGTCTGTCCACTGCCACGTTCACACAAGTACTGCGAGCTGGAGATTGGTGATTGGGTAAATCGGATAGGTCAGATTATAGGCACAAGGACAAAGGATTTTATGGCCAGCTACCTATAACAAACCTACCTAACAATTCGCCCAAACAAATACATATCACGTTGCAAAACACGTTTCAAACAATTTATATAATTCACAAATCATACAATCAGAATTCCTATAAATTTAATTATTGAATCATGTGAAGGCATGTAATTCCATAATCCGAGCATCTATCACATAGTTTCCTAGAAGCGGGAAATTTAGTTTTCAACATCAAACACCGGCTTTGCTTCCAGGTAGCACATGTGACATGGAATACGATATAGATCACCTGAAATCGCAAGTACATAATACATGTAATCATTTGCGCTATGTACGCTGCGGGCGCGTATTAGTAAATAATAAGGAGTCTCTCATACGTATCTAATGATTACGCATGGCCCCCAAGAAAATGCGATTACTCAAGCGCCTCTACACAAACGATTCTCAAAATCAAACACCTGCCGAAAAAATAACAAACATTTGGGAAATATAATCAAAATAAGAAATCACACAGCTAAATGGTTGATTTCAATAAGCCACTTACATAGTACAAAAATATTGGATTTTAACGGTGTTTTTCACACACTGTAAATCCATAATTTATCCATGGTCGACCTAACGTGATCTTTCCATGCAAAAAACGATGATCTATGGATCCACTACGGATCAAACATGTTTTGAATAAACCTATAAGGAATTATTAGTTTGTATAAATATTTTTCCGTGTTTCAAACTGGTTTCAAATAGGATTGGCGAAATTAAAAAAAACGCACTTAATCCCACGCACGTTAAACGCCAGTTTGAACACAATTGTATTACGCGTCGTGTGAGCTGGAAAAATAAATTACTTTGTTGATTTCTGTACACAAATCTGATAAATATTAGTAACCTTTTCAAATGGGCAAATCATAACTTATACTGAAAAAGCCTACGTTAAGGTGTTAAATAAAGCAAACGATAAAAAATATATGTAATAAAGTTGGAATCAGTTAACTCATCCCAATCACTGAAAAAATGGCCTTGTAAGATCTTTACATAATGTAGTACTTACAGTAAGCCTTCACTAGAAGAGCCTTTATTAGAGTCCAGTCTCTTAAATAATACTCAGCAGATTAAAATTGCTGATAAAATATTTGCTTTATAACTCAAAACCATAAACCATTCAACCTTGAAAAATAATTTGAAAAGACAGGACCCCTTCACTCCGTTGTAACATTTTTCAACCCTTTCCGAAACAATGCTGAATAATAATTATTACAAAATTTAAAACCTCGGTTTGGGAACCCGACCATTCAGTTAATAACAAGACCACTGTCTTGAGTCGCTCTCGCCGTCTCGTTCATCCCCCAGTATCATCCTGGGGGGCAGAGAGGGATGCAGGGCTGTAAGCGGCGCCCTACATTAAGATTAATCACGGGAGACCTTGTGTAAACGACATGTACAAACACCGTACGATTTATTCCCGCACATTTCCTTACCAGATATCGTGGAACCTTGGCTATCGTACGTCTCGGCTATTGGATGACTCGGTTACCGAACTCTCGTCAATCGAAAAATTTCTACCCCCAGTAGGCAACAGTATACGTTCTTCAAGATCCTAAAAAAACAGATATATATATTTATCTTAAAAATGTGTAATTAGGGAATTATTTATGAACCTAAGTTTCAACGTTTTTATCAGACCAGTAAGTATTGAAGCCAGGACCCTGCTTTTATTAAAGAAAAGCACTACCCAAACGATACATTTGCATTAATTACATTTATTTCCTTGACTTATAGGTTGGTATGAGGATGACCACCCATACTGTAAAAAATGGTTCACTTTGCCAATGTCACCCCTGTTTCAGGGAAGGTCGGCAAAAGTTGTGGGGCTTATGTTCATTTGAGGTTTGGATTTTATTTGTAAGTACACATTCAGCATTTGTAAGCGCGAACTTCACTTGTTGGTTTGTGGGCATACATCTGAGAGCTTTAAATTAATATATCCTTGCAACTTAGATTATAGATTATATATTATAGATGTGGTTAATGTAGTGCGGCAAAAACTATTAAACTGTATGAAATGTACGCTACTGGTATAGATCATTCCGTAAACTCCACTCGATTTTTTCGGCTGACCTATATACAGCGTTGAGCAATAGTCAACCCGAGACATCACAAAAGCAGAGTCCTGACCGCCCCTGATGGTAAACATCTCCTGATTGCCATATGCAACATCCTCAGGAGACGTGTGTCTTCTACAAAGAAGAACCACGAACTGTTGAACTATTGTTGTCTGATCGAGGCCGTAACGTAGAGAAAATCGTTCTTCTCTTTTGCACGGTCAGTAAAATCTGTTTTTTTTTCATTCTATAAAATGTCTAACGACCGTAATCATAATTTAAAATCTTAAATCTTGACTTACCTAGCGATCATATTGGCAGATAGCAAAAGTGTGCGATTTTTAAACTACCACGTTTTCGGTCTCCAGACCAACATCACGTCTAAAGTAACTGTTTTGGCTTACATATACTTTTTCGGGATCGACATATTTCGATTCATGAGGTTTCGCCGTACATAGCACGGCTACGATTGCCAGGCCTCTATTATGTAGGTCGGTGTAAGTTATCACACAAGCCTACATACATTAAGAGACCGACTACCATTCGGCCTCTCAGGATCGCGTCCCCACTTCAAACATGGTCTTACTGGGGAGATTATTTGTTCCTCGACCAATGGTATTCATCTCTCACCGCTGAGTAATACGGGGTGACAGATTTAGACATAACGGTTCACTACCAATAGTGTACAACCTTGCGTTTAAACTCAGCCAAAAAATGATGGAAACTAAATCAGTCAATAGAAGTGCTGATTAAGTTACTTGACACTTAGTGGTACAAAGTTAACTTGAAAGTAACACAAGTTTGAAGTTCTATAAATAGGAAATCTTGTGTATTGGTCAAGCAAATCATAGTAACCATTTCCTTCCTCAAACTGTACCTACACGGGAATAGTTACATAGCATTTTTTGTATTTTCAGAACAGTAAATAGTAAACCAATTTATAAAAAAAACAAATGAAAAACAAGGTTTTTTCAAATAAAATTGTAGAATGAATTTCTGACAAATGGAAACGGAATTCTATTTTTTTATATAAATAAATAAACAAAGAGGGATTCTATACAACAACCTACTTTTGTCTGGCCAGAAACAGGTATTTAAATTATTAATAATTTAGTAATCAATGTTATTTTACGAATTATTAATTCATAATTACACAAAGACATCTGATAACTCAGGGTCAGGGACTCATACCGGCGTTGTTTTCATTTAAAACACGCCAGCCAGAGTCACCAGAGTCTTGACTCACTAAGTTAAAGCCTTAACAACTATTTTATAAACATTCAAAGTGAGAACTGTTTTTTTTTTATTTACGTCAACGACGTTACCATGTTGAAAGCACCGGTTCCCATAGATCACCGAAGTTAAGCAACATTGGGCGCGGACAGCACTTGGATGGGTTACCGCTCAAGTACACCGCGTGTCGTTGGCATCTTGGACCGGTCCGTAGTCCAGTGGCAACACTTCGGACTCGTAAATGGAAGGTTGTGGATTTGGATCCCGGCGGAGCACAAAAATATACCATTTATATTTCGAATGTGCTCTTCGCTGAGTTGAAAAATTCATAAACCTTTACCAAAGACCGGTCACTGAAAGGTCCATCCAACCTTACAACAACTGGGTCTTGCTTGAGAATTGGCGCTTTTTACAGCGACGACCAAGCTTGCAGAGGGCTCTTGAGGTGTGATACACACAAAAACAGCGCTCACCAAATAAATTATCTTAATATTATTATTATTATGCGCTAGCTATTAAGATGGTTTGGGCATATGGAGAGAATGAATGAGGAAAGACTGACGAAGAAAGTATATGTTGGTAGAATAGATGGATGTCGTGGTAGAGGAAGACCGAGAAAGGTATGGATGGACCAAATATCCGAAATTGCGAATGAATGGAATATCCAGAGTCATAATAAAAGAAGAGCCTGTATGAAGAAAATTATGACTCTGGAGGAAATGAAAGAAGTATGTAAGGACAGAAAGAAATGGCGGTTGATCTGTAATGTTGGCGGCTAGGGTTTATTAAATTGGAATTTGTTTTTATTTGTAAATGGATGTTTTGTATTTGGATATTGTTGTTTGGTGATGTATAAAATGTAATTTGTCGTGTGTGTGTGTTCCTTGACTTATAGGTTGGTATGCGGCTGACCACCCATGCTGTAAAAATGGTTCACTTTGCCAATGTCACCCCTGTCTCAGGGAAGGACGGCAAGAGTTGCAGGGTGTATGTCCATTTGAGATTTGGTTTTTATGTTGTAGGTTCACATGAGGCATGTGCAAGCGCGAACTTGTACGTGTCTGGTTGTGAGAATGCATGTAATGTGAATCTCCAATGTAACATATCTTTGCAACTTAGATTAGATTAGATTAGATTAGCCAAGAAATGGACTTACAAAGAACAAAAAAATAAAATAGGCGTAAAGTAAGCTTGAAGTGTTTTATTGTTTCATAAAAGCCAACATATAAATATAATATACATATGTATATATATATATAAGAGCCCGACAACAATGGATATTTATTAAGATAAAAAACAAAAATGGCGTCGCAGAGCGGAACCGGCAGCAAAAAATGTCTTAATCCAACCCAATTGAATAAAGCGGAGTACTGCAGCATTTGGGGTAGTAGGCGGGAAGCATGTAGGCGGTATTAGTGCATGTATTGTTGGGTAGGCGGGGCGGGGCGGCAGGAGGGGCGGTAGGTCAAGGTCACGGCCCGCGCGGATCGATGCAGCGTGCGCCGCCCCCCCCAGCCGCCCCCCAGCCGCCCACTTTGGAGGCGGTGGGGGAGTGGGCGGGAAAATATCTACTTTATTTATAAACTGAAATTAGTAGGATGTGGTGTGACCAAAATGGCGGAGATTTAGCTCGACTATATTTTACAGGTTTTATGATTACATAGTTTCACTTTTAACTTTTTTATTTGCTTCTTGAATAATATATATTTTTAAATATTACCAATCACTTGTATTTCATGCATACATTTAGATATTTTAAACAGTTTTAGTGGGTTTTTGTATATAGTTTAAAGTACATTATTACTTTTGTTTTTGGACTTAAGTGTTGGTTCTCATTTATTGTTCGAGTATTTTGATTTTGGGTTTTACAAATCACCGAAAACTGAAATCAGTTCTTACACCACCTGCGGAGATCGAACCCGGGCCCTCTGGCGAAGAACACAAGCACTCTACCAACTGAACTACCGACCGGGGTGAATATTTATAAAAACACAATTCTTTCTGTAATCCTTTATTGCTCCACTCCGGTCGAAAGCTCAGTTGGTAGAGTGTTTGCATTCCATGCCGAGAACTCGGGTCCAAATACCCCTGAGGGTGTCAAAAATGATTTCCTGTTTCGGTACTTATTTAAAACCCAAAATAAAGTACAGACAAGGTTTACTCGGTCTTCATAAGAAATGAGTACTAGCCCGCTCAAGAGGAAAACTCCACTTCAGCGGATTTGTTGTTGGCGTAAGGCCGGCCCTCTTACTTATAAAAATAAATAGGTCATACCTGATGATGACCTACTAGGTCGAAAACGCGTTTGTAATTTGTTTAAAAGATTTTAATCTTTCTAAATACATTTTAGTGAAAATAAACAGTGTTTTCTTTGAATTCCTTCAAAAAGTATAAATTAAACAATATGAATTTTATTTAAGAAGAATAAACGGCTATATAGCCTTTTACAACATTGCGATAAATATAAATATGTAGGTACATAAGTAGGTACTGTATCTATAGGTATAAAACTAATATCTTAAAATATAACACAAATAAATGACACTTAAATAATATACAAAGATGTAAATATACGTAATAATATATATAATTTTCACAGTGTTAATACACAAACAATACAAAATATAAAATAAATAGGCTTCACTCGCCACATGCGAACCCTTCGGAGAAAACGCGGCAATGACTTACACTATAAGTGAAGTTTATTAGTACTTTTCCAAATTTTCTAAAGCTTTATCTTTGTCGTTTCATGGGTTGTTACTCTAGAATTTTCACACAAAAATATTTGTATCGATTAAATACAAAAACTAGCCTTATTAACAACACTCTGAGTGTACTGAATGGCACGTAAATATAAATAAGAAATTTTATATTTCTGTTCAAAGATACACGGAAGGAATCATTGAGGCCGCGTATACCTGGAACGCGCATGTTTCACGCGTGACAGTTCCATTTGTATTTATGAGAAGCACGTACTGAACATACATAATATTACCTTATGTTTTTCTACATAATCACAATCTGCGTGCAAAGAAGGCCTGGTAATGTATCGGGAAAAACATTACTTTCAAGCTATAAATATGCGAACAGGAATATTAAATAAATTGAGTTTATTATCTGCATAAAAAAACGCACATTATTTGAGTCGTATAAATGCAAATGCCGTCAACTCCTTACGCGATGATTTTAAGAAAAATTAGCTTGTAAACTTGTAAAACCGGTAAAAAACCAGTAAAACTGGACCGGTCCGTAGTCCGTAGTGGCAACACTTCGGACTCGTAAATGGAAGGTTGTGGATTCGGATCCCGGCGGAGCACAAAAATATACCATTTATATTTCGAATGTGCTCTTCGCTGGGTTGAAAAATTCATACACCTTTACCAATGACCGGTCACCAAAAAAAAAAAAAAAAGGTCCATCCAGCCTTACAGCTGGGTCTTGCTTGAGTATTGGCGCTTTGTAGCGACGACCAAGCTCGTACACCTCTGCGGCACTACAACAAGTGTCATAGACCCCTAGAGTCTTTAGAATCTTAGAATCTAGGGAGTCTCCCGCACAGGATTTCTTAAAAAAAAAAAAAAAAAAAACGACCACACCAGTTGGAGATGACGGCGTTTGCACGAAATCATACTTTTTCAATTAAAATTACGAAGGATTAAGTGAGGCTTACATTTTATCGCACACAGCAAATGATTTGTTGCACTGCGTAGAATCAAATTTAATCATTCACTCAAAAATCATAAATTTTGGAGATGACGGCGTTTGCAGCTATACGACTCATTTAATATTAGGTACCAATAAACATAGTAGGAATCTTTTGTTTCTACCTCGGTTAGCCTCTGAACATGGACAGAGAAAGCCCGATAGCTTGAAAGGTATTTAGACTTGAGACTTAAGTTATTTACTAAAACACGTCATATTAAATACATAAATGTAGCGTGATAATAATATAACGTAATCGAATCTAAAGGGGTGTATGTTACATAGTGGCGTACATAACCTGTGAGGTGGTCTTAGGTAAATTTGGTTTAGGCTCCCCCTACTATCATCCCCCCCCCCCTCACCCGCTCACCCCCAGCAGGGAGACATCCTGAAAAATAACGGCCCGGCTGAAAGAGCCGCCGCCATATTTATATTTCCGCTAATAACGAATTCGCATGCCACAACGGGCACAGGTAAGCCGGGCGACCGACGGAATGCCAAACTGTAAAGTAAAATGTGAAAGTTGATTATCGAGATTGGCTTATCCCCCTTACCTGTAAACATAAAAAGGTTTCACTCGCCACATGCAAAATCCTTCGGGGATAACGCAGCAAGAAGTTACACTATATGTGTAACTTAGCTGAGAAAATTAGGTACAATGTTAGAGCAGGGCTAAGATTTCATTGACTGCCACTTTGCAATTATCGTGTGGAATGTATGGAAAGTATACATGTGTGAGGGAGGTAGATAGCAATAAGATAAGCGTTCACGAATGGTTAATTGCTTTTGTGGGTACGAGTCTTGTAGAAATGTAGTAAAGGTGACAGATAGCATCAACAGTGAGGATTGGCAGTAGTACTTTGACAAGTTGACACAACAACCGCGTAGAAATTAAAAATGAAGCCATGTCAAAGTGATAGCGCATTAAAGGGAAATTGTGAAGTTTACCACAATAACTCAACAATATGTAAAATGATTTTCAAGATTTGCTCTCCTTCACAGTTTTAAAAATAATTTCGTCCTACACCAGAGTTAAAACCTACATTTTGTAATTAATTTTGGTAGACTATTTTTGGGATTATCTCTGTGAGTGATGGGCACACAAAAATGGAAGTGTGTGTGTACAATGCATTTATATCGCTAGAAATCTAAATGGACTGCTTAAATTCTGCCGCTAGGTGTGCTAGAAAAGAAATGGCTACTTTCTACAGCGACGACCAAGCTCGCAGAGGGCTTTAAAACACTCTTGAGGTGTGATTCACACAAAAACAGCGCTCACCAAATAAATCATCCTGATATTTTTTCATTTGGAGAGAATGAGTAATGAAAGATTGACGAAGAAAGTATATGTTGCTAGAATAGATGGATGTCGTGGTAGAGGAAGACCGAGAAAAGTATGGAAGGATCAAATCTCTGAAATAGCGAATGAATGGGATATCCAGAGTCATAATAAAAGGAGGACTTGTATGAAAAAGGTTATGACTCTGGATGAAATGAAAGAAGTATGCAAGGACAGGAAGAAGTGGCGGCTAATCTGCAATGTTGATTTCTAATGTTGGTGTATTCATTTGCTACATTTTTTGCATAGGAAATTTTTGACTTTTTTTGTATAGATTTCTTTGTAAGGTTTTGTTCTTTTTTATATTTAAATGTAATTTATTATTCATATTCCTTGACTTATAGGTTGGTATGAGGCTGACCACCCATACTGTAAAAAATGGTTCACTTTGCCAATGTCACCCCTGTTTCAGGGAAGGTCGGCAAAAGTTGTGGGGCTTATGTTCATTTGAGGTTTGGATTTTATTTGTAAGTACACATTTAGCATTTGTAAGCGCGAACTACACTTGTTGGTTTGTGGGCATACATCTGAGAGCTTTAAATGAATATATCCTTGCAACTTAGATTATAGATTATAGATTATAGATATTATTATTATTACGCCCAGGAATGGACGGAAAAAAGCTAAGGAAGAAGGAAGAGAAAACATTATTTTGTTCCTATCACAAGTAATATTTATTAGAATTAATCTGAAAATTTGAGGATCCGTGGACGACGCTCTCAGTAAGCCTCAGATTATATCATTAAATGGCCTCGGCTCGAATAAAAAATGTTTTGAAACCCTGCTCGTTACCTGTACTGATATTTCAGCTCAACTTAACAGCCCTGCAAAGCCATATTTATTATTTTAATAAACCCCCAAATGTACAAAACAGCCTCTTTATTGAGAGTTTCAAATTTTAATGGGAAATTCAAGCAGCTGACACTGAGGAATAAAAAATCCGATAGAATGATTAAAACGCTCTATGAATATATTCACTCCAAACATATATCCACTCTTTACATGCTTTTACGTACTAAGGATTTGAAATACCCAAGCGCTCCTAAACATGTACGCTAGTGTGTAGAACAATCTGGCTCTAGTATGATGGTAGTAGTAAGGTATATAGAACGGTGGTCTGGTATGAGCGAGAGATCGAATGATCTGGAATATGCAAGAATGATCCCTTTTGTACTTTTGTACACGGACTGCAAAGGGCATCAGTGGAGTAGTTGCATTCAACATTTAGACGTGAATACCATATCATATACGCAGAGATTATAAATTGTGAACCAAATCGTGTAAAATAAATCCTGTTAAAATATTTTTTGGAGTTTAATTGAATAGAGCCCCAGTAAAATCGTTATAATACATTATTCATATATGTTCGGATTTTTTTACAAATCCGGAAAAGATTTTGTAAATATTTCTGCTGGTTTCAGATTTAAACACTCTCATCGTTGGTTTTTAGTTTCAGCTTTATTCTTCCTTGTAGTTTGGGGAAATGCAAGAGCTAACAATCCACAATACACTTATTTCTGTATTTATTTCTTATAAAACAGTTTTTGTTACATACAAATCGAGTGATAGATATGAAAGTGTTATATTCTGATTTTAAAATGACATGCGTCTTTCACTTCAAAATTACTTTCAAAAGAACGATTCAAAATGTTAAAATATACTTATTTAAAGCACACACAGGTATAAGGTAACAGTGAAGCCCGCAATCGGTGGGGTGAGGGCTTTATCGCTTTTACGACATTCTCAGAGGTATTCCGGGACCGAATGTACCGAACGACTTTCCTGAAATGTTGCGAGATATCTTTTAATGTCGAATGAAAGGAATTTTATAAAATATCGCCCGACCTCGACTTTTATTCTTTAACCTTTTTTCATGCCTCCCACCGCGGCTTTCTATTATTTATGAGTATTTGATATTATAGAGAATATAAATACGGCCATAAAAAGATCGCTTTTTACTTCTTTGTCGTAAATATGATAATAATATCACTTTTAACACCTTTTCACTATTTGTGACTCTTTTCTTTTAATGTTTTTTTTTTCAATTTTCTCACGGTTATAAAAGCATATGATTATGTTTTTAATAACCCAATTAAATAAAGGTTTTGATGATGATAAGGACACAGAATCCATTTTTCCGGGCTTATAGACCATGGTCAAATATTTCTTCTGTAGGCTACTTTTTTCTTTTTAGGAGGCTGCTACGTTTCGTCAGTGAACATGTGACTGATTTCTTCAAGGCTCGTACTTAAACTTAAAAAAAAAAGGTTTTTAATGTTTGGAGAAAAAAGGATGACAAAAGACTAGTATTGAATAATTGCATAAAATATATGAATGCCAGAGAAGTTGTGAAGTATTTTTTCAATTAATAATGTAAAAATAAAACACATAGTTTTCTTACCGAGTTGAGTTATTTCCTCGAGCGTTATCGATGTAATCACATCACTACCAAGTGGACAAGATACATTATCAAGAGAAGGAGGTTGTCCTCTTGATAATGATGTGATAATATCGAAAACGCTCGAGGTAGTTAATCAACTCGTGAAGAAAAACTTTGTGTTTTACTTTTACATTATTAATTTAAATTAACCTTTATACGAGTAATATCATAACACAAATCCTTTTACTTGAGACTATTTATATTTTTTATTCATCGGGAAGCAATAAAATAAAACAATATAAAATAAAAATTGTAACTCAATAAAAATCCATCATGTTTTTATTCTAATATTCATATGCCAAAAAATGACAGTTTTTTTATTGAAATATTTACTGTTATAAAAAATCTAAGTAACATTTAAATACACTTGTAAGGTTTAAGCCGGAATTACGGTCGTTTGACATATTTACAAAACATTTTTTTTTCTAAAGTGCTTTCTGAGGTCGAACAGAAAGGGTGTCCTCGAAGACATTGGCTTCGTCACCAACGAAACGTTGAGAATGATGTATGTAAGTTCTCCCATAACGATTCGTGTAATATCCGAAAAGTTTTATTACCTAATTGTGTAGCTATTATAATTGTAAATATTACAAAAAAATACATTTTCTGAAAAGCGATTGACCAACGGTACCATAAAAATTGGTTCACTTTTTTATCATGCCTTTTTTATGGTAGTGCGTGTATATGCTATTTATTTATTTTTAGCATACAAATGCTATTTTGTATTTAAAATTGAATAAAAATACATTTCAAATACCATTCCAGGTCGTTGCATCACCGGATAGGCGAGTCTCCAATAAAGGCATCAGATATTGAAACAAATAGCACAATTGACACAATGAAAACCCGTTCGGGAAATGTCGATGGTATTTATTAGAAATAAAACAATTTTATTTCGAAATACGCCTCATGAAAGGTCGCACTGACTACAAAAAAAGTTTATAAGATGAATTGAATGTTCAAATTTACAAAAATAATCATTTCAGTTTTCAAAATAATATATTTTATTGACGATATGATATCTGTTGAAGATTTAAGGCTACTTTCATTATCTTTAACTCTAATTAATTTAAAAACAGTATTTGTTATTTAATTAAGACAGAAAGCCGCTTATTGATATTTTATTTAACAAAGATGACATAAATTAAAAAGTGCATTTTTTAATTCAACTTTATTATACAGTGCTTAAAAGTTAAAAGTGTTGTTTATTGAATAACAAACTAAAAACATGAATTTTCACAGTGTTAATACACAAACCATAAAAAAATACAACTTTATTTTATGTAGTTGTTTATTTACTCTTTTTAAAAAAATTTATGAATTATATAATTTAAGTCCTATTACTATATCCTATATAGACAATCTAAGTACTATTACATGTAAGATTCATATTAAATGCATTCCCATAAGCAGACACGTGTGAGTTCGCGCTTTCGCATGCCGCATGCAGACTTACCTACAACATAAAGCCCAATCTTAAATGAACATAAGCCCTGCAACTCTTTGCCGACCTTCCCTGAAACAGGGGTGGCATTGACCAAGTGAATTATATTATATTTATAAGTGTAATAAAATATGTATTACACAATTCTATCGTTTAATGAAAAGTTTATTAATTTTAAAAGTTCAACCAAAGTATCAAAGCGATAAAAATCTGTAAAATAATTAAAGTGAAAAGAAATTAGTGGTGTAGAAAATTACATCGCAGAATGAAAACGCTTCCATTTTAACAAAGTTTAACCAAAAGAATTTCACATATCGGATAAAACTATCAGAAAACGCAATACAGTTGTAAAATGCCGTAATTCTGAGAGATATAAATACTAACTAGAACAAAATGAAATTTCCCCTGCAAGAAGCGGGTATTTAACATTGCCCACTGCACCCCTGACCGCCATTACGACCGCGTTTTATTGCCGCTTTGTGTGGAAATGGCGTACAATGGATTTTTCATATTTATCGTTATTGTTATTTAACTTTGCTGACCAATAATAAAATAATAACAACAATAGCTTCAATTTATTGTACAAATGTGCGTTATTTGCGTAGTATAATGAACTCATTAAACTGCAAAATGAAAAGTAAACAATAACACATGTATATTAATTAAATAAAACACAGTTTCAATTCACTTTTATATTATTTTAATTTTTTCTAACGTTTTCGCCTACAAGGCATGAATTTGAATTTGATTTGTCATTGTCCTGATGATGCCTTGTAGGCGAAAATGTTAGACAAAATTAAAAGAATATAAAAGTGAATTGAAACTGTGTTTTATTTAATTAATATACAATGGACTTTCACTGTGTAAACCACCAAACCCTTAAAAATAATAACACATGCACCTATTTAATCATAAACAAGTAAAAAGTTAGTATAAGTACAACAACATAAGCAAAACAATCATGAAAAAAATAAAATAAATCTGACAATTTAATTTTATTTTGATAATTACGGAAATTTAAAACATTTAATTAAAAAAAGGGCAGAATATCCAATGAAATATATACTTTTTTGAAAATATAAAGAAATTAAATAAAACTTTTTTTTCATTCAACTTGGATCTCACTTTGTCATGACGTTCATTTAAATGTTATTAAAACAAAACAATTTCTAAATAATGAAAACTATTTCATATGACCTCTCTAAAAATGTATTTTTTTGCTCAAACTTTTGTCCTTGGTTCAGAGGGCACGCCGCAAAAAAAATAAAAAAGAGAACTTCCCAAAAACGTGTGACACAATAAACTTTTAATTTTTATAACCCGGAGCGGTAAAAAACATAATTACAGTGGGAACTGTGAATAAAAAGCGGCCAACCTTTCTCAGCCTCTGAGGCCAAAGTTAATCCTGAATTAGAGAAGGCTTTTGGCACGTATCAGGGCCTGTATAAACTTTTTTTTGATGCCTGTTCTAGGGTGGTCGTTTTATAATTTGATGCCGTGTGTTGATATTAAAAATTTAAGCAGTTTTTTTAAAGTAATACATCCAAGTAAATGATTAACTTGAAATATTAAATATTCATATTTCAAAAAACTAAATATTAGGTACCGTGATAGTAGAAAAGGGCCATTTTTACGTTTTTTGGACGTTTCATTGGAGTCTTGTCGTTTCTACAGGCGCACTTTAGAAATGTGACCTTCTTCACTCTCACGGTTTGTTAAAACGTTTTTTTTTAACAAAATAAAAATATGAAATCAACCTTAATTCCAATTTTAAAACTTTCATTTTAAGATCATGTACAACTTTCAGTAAATAATGAAGTGAACATACAACTGAAATTCCACTTTTTGCGGAAAAGAAATTTTAAAATAAAATAAAATAATTGTATTAAAAATATTTTGATTCTTGCTATAAGATCTGCCTCACCGCTTAGGCCCGGTATTTTTAACATTAGCTGACTTTAAAGTAATAAAAAAAACTACCCATACGTTTGACAAAAGTGCGTCTTTTTTCATTCAGTATAAATAAGCTATACTAACGTTGAAAATACAGGGCCTTAGTGTTTTTTTTTATAAAATCTACAACTCATACTATGGGGGTAAGAAAACTAAATACTTTTTCTGAATATAATTTACAACCTTACCAAATTATGTTCCACAAAAAAAATATGGCAAAAATACAATTGTTCTTTTTTTGAAATACATGTGGATGGCACAAATTTTAATTTCCATTCAAAAGGCATGTCACAAAGTGAGTACATTTTCAGCTGTGTCCGTTGGTGATATTTTACGAATTTAAAAACACGGCTATTTGAGTGCGCAAAGCGTGGAAACATTTCAGCTTCATTGTTATTTTTTTCATATAATATGCGTAGCACACACAACTGCTTTTTAATGAAAAAAACACGTAGACGTTTTTTTTGTTTTGTTATTTTTTTTTTCTACCGAATGGACACGGAACGAAATGGTAGTCCCATGGCTGGGTTGCTAAAGAAAAGGCAAAAAAACATTTTAGTATGGTTTGCTAAGGACCATACTTAGAGATAGGTATGACGTTTACTAGCCGACAAAAAAATCTAATTTCATATTTGTGCTGACTCCAGAAATTGAAAAATACTTTATATTCCGGATGGTTGGTGCATTAACACTGTGAAAATTCATGTTATCTTTAGTTATTCAAACACTGCTTAATTTTCACTCATTATTTTTAAATTATTTGGACACAAACGTTTTCGACTACACAGTAATCATCATCAGGTAATAAAATGACGTTTGTGTCCAAATAATTAAATAATAAAGAGTGAAAATAAAACAGTTTTTGAATAACTAAATTCTTCATATTTCTGTTATCTGCTAGTTCATCTAAATATATTTTTTGTAGTCCATCAAAGATCTTTGAAGAGTTGATTTTTTGAAAGTCTGAACAACTAGAATCTGAAAAATCTGAAACCCATAAATATAATTACATTGGATCTGGAATTGTAGTCAAAATGCAAGCAATAATTAATATTCAACGAAGTAAGACACGTAAATAAATGCTTTCAACTAAAGACAACAATACACGAAAAACGTTGAAATGCTCGTATTATAAAATACAAAATAGTCGTAGTCGAGTACCGAGTAATTTAGTAGTGGGCGGGGCCACAGAGTATGTAGGTTTATAGAGAGCGGTCTTAGAACAAAAAAATGTGACCAAGTAGTATTATTTTTATATGAAACTATGGATAGCGCCAGTAACTACCCTACGTGTCTAGACATCGTTTCATATAAAAATAATACTACTTGGTTACATTTTTTTTGTTTTAAGACCGCTCTCTATAAACCTACATACTATGTAGCCCCGCCCACCAATAAATTACTCGGTACTCGACTAAAATAGTCGCCTTGTGCGAACAAGCCTTAAGGTTATACGAGAGCTTAAGAAGATTATTAATATCGGGACTAAAGAACCTCTTTAATTGTTTTATGAAACTAAAATCGTAATTTTATGTCAAATAACTTTGACTCATCGTAATCAGATGGCGTTACTCACCAGCGTTTTGGTTTTTATAAACTGTTGGATAAACGCTATGGTTGGTAAACGCTTTTAGAATTCACCGGTAGGGCTTAGAAACTTTTCTTAGCCATTTTGTGTTTCTTTTTTATAATACATCAAAAAAATCCTGACTTTTATTAAAAGCAATAAGTTGTACATTTATTAAATAAAAGCATTTACTTTATTTCGAAATAAATTAATTTATTATTTGTTACACATTTCATTTTTCACAAAAATGTATAGAAAGTAACACAACGCTCCTTGAGAGCGTTTTACTTTTTATATAATTATGGACAATTCTATGGTTGTGTATCTTCAGATAAAAGATTCAGCACACATATGATAGAGTGTTAAACACTCTTTAACAATTTATTGCATCTTGAATACAAACATGGATTTGTGTGCAGAGCACGCAATATTTTTATTTACCCTAAGTGCGACGTTCCGCTGCTCTGCCCTGCTTACGAAAAAGGCAGTATCTGCAAAATATTTGTTTTGAGATAATCTACTTCAAACTTTGAAGTTGGGCTAACTTATTTAAATTTAAAGATTTCAGTTTCAATTTTTTACCATGGTTTTTGTGAGTGACCCTTTACGTATAACTATTAAAAAATATGAAAATAAATGAAAAATTCATAAAATTATAACACTTACTGCTTTTTGGTTATGACTGTTATGAGAAAAACTAAGCATAAAAGCAGTAAGTGACAGATACTGCTTTTTT
Source organism: Agapetus fuscipes (assembly GCA_951799405.1). Lineage (NCBI taxonomy): Eukaryota > Metazoa > Arthropoda > Insecta > Trichoptera > Glossosomatidae > Agapetus > Agapetus fuscipes. The sequence continues at coordinate 13,348,165 of OX637350.1, forward strand.
TCTCAGTAAATGTACAATTAAAGAGGCAGTAAGTGCTTTATTTCTGCTTAGTGATTTTTATAGCAATGAAACAAAGCAGGTTAACCTTAATAATTTACTTATCTAATCTAAGCTGCAGAGATATATATCAATTCTAATCTAATCTAATCTAATATAAGTTGCAAAGATATGTTACATTGGAGATTCACATTACATGCATTCTCACAACCAGACACGTACAAGTTTGCGCTTGCACATGACTCATGTGAACCTATAACATAAAAAGCAAATCTCAAATGGACATACACCCTGCAACTCTTGCCGTCCTTCCCTGAGACAGGGGTGACATTGGCAAAGTGAACCATTTTTACAGCATGGGTGGTCAGCCGCATACCAACTTATAAGTCAAGGAACGTACACGACAATTTAAATCAATAAATAATCATTTCTATGGACATCAAAACTAAAACAGAAAACAAATTCCAATTTTATAAACCCAAGCCGCCAACATTACAGATCAACCGCCATTTCTATCTGTCCTTACATACTTTTTTCATTTCCTCCAGTCTTTGGTAAAGGTTTATGAATTTTTCATCCCAGCGAAGAGCAAATTTGAAAATATAAATGGTATATTTTTTGTGCTCCGCCGGGATTCGAGCCCACGCCCTTCCATTCTTGCAACGTATACTTTCTTCGTCAGTATTTCCTCATTCATTCTCTCCATATGCTCAAACCATCGAGTATGTAGTAGTTATGTAATATATAGAAAGAAGCACTTAAGCAAAATAAAAATATTTTTTGAGATACGAGGTTTTGAAAGTAAGGCGACGATATTCTGAATCAGCAAATAACTTTTGTTTTGCCAAAATATTTGCCAATGAATCTTTCTAGTGGAATACCTGTATATACTATTATACTAAGCCACAGCGCTTATGTATACGTAAGTTCTCACTCGTGCATTTCCGTCGATATACGAAGATATACGAGTATACCCGAAGTGTAAAATTCTCGTAACTATAGGAAATAGACCGCATGCGAAAAATGTATCGAATCTCAAACAGCATCTCGAGCTGGCGTTTTGGTTTTCATGCATTTTTGTACCTGTTTGGTCCAGTTTTAACGTAAACGCTTGAACTCCGTTACACTTAAATTTCATTTTTTGGTCAAAAATGAAGGAGATATTATATTTAAAGCCAGTTCACGAATCCGCCACAGTTTATCCGTGGCGCCAAAGACTGGATCATTTTTTGTATGAAAATCTTTCTTTTTCCATTATTAATTATAAATTAGAGGAGAAAAAATAAAACAAGTAATGCATTGAAAACATAAAAAATATCACTTCAAATCCTAAAAGGAAAATAAACCATTAAAAGACGAATTTAGCTACAATATCGTATGCAAAATTTGGGTACTTTTTAAATAATCATAAAAAATCAATGAAAAGTAAAAAAAAACAACTAACAAGTAGAAAAAATAAAACTAATCAAAAGGAATGTTTTGAAATAAAAAAAAGTTAGGATTTATTCATAAGAACAGTGGAAATCTCCATTTAAGGTATCTCCGTAAATAAAATTATTTTGAATTGGTATTTTATGGAAAAAAATACCTAATTTTATGTGTTAATTTAAACTGGAGAAAAAATACTACCTTACCATTCAAAATATGGGTTATTTCGGTCATCAAAGTTGGGCGCGCTGACCTCTCAATCACCCTTAAGGGTGCGCTCTCATGTTGCACCGCGCCGATAGCTGTCAAATTTGCGACCCGTTTCCCCCCAACCCCTTTTGCCTCAGACCGTATGGATTTAGCCCCACAAAATATGCTCGACTTGCTATTGCCGTTTGTAGTTTTTTTTTTACATACGACTTTTGTGAAACTCCCATCACGCAAAAAAAAAAAAAACGCAACTAAGCTACACATATAGTGTAACTTCTTGCCTGTGTTATCCCTGAAGGAGTCGCATGTGGCCATTCGGTACCTATTTATTTTTACAGGTAAGGGGGTCGGCCTTACAACAACCACTTTCAGTTGAAGTGGCGGTTTTCCAACTCCCGGGGGGGCTGGTTCTCATTTCTTGTGAAGGCTGAGTAGGTAAACCTTGAGATCGAACACTTGCTCTCGGCATGGAATGAAGCATTCTACCATAATATATGAGCTATCGACCTTTTTACGAGCTTGATTTTTGTCGCTACAAAACGCCAATTCTCAAGCTAGACCCAGTTGCTGTAAGGCTGAATGGACCTTTAGTGACCGGTCATTGGTAAAGGTTTATGAATTTCTCAACCCAGCGAAGACCAAATTTAAAAATATAAATGGTATATTTTTTGTGCTCCGCCGGGAATCGAACCCAAAACCTTCCCATTCAGAGTCTAAAGTGTTACCACTGAACTACGGACCGGCCACGATAGCCATTATTTTGTGTGACCCTTTACTTTACTTAGAAGAAATCAAGAAATCAAACTAATCTCTTTTTCACATTACTTAAAAACCTAATTGTTATACATATATGTAAATGACGTGTTTTTTTAAACTGAAAAAGGAATATTGTAATTCAAAACTCATTAACGAAATACAGTAGTTCTTGATTTAAAACTGCTTGAAAATACAATTGAGGATCAAATACAATGTCTGTCACAGTATGAGGCTGACCACCCGTGCTGTAAAAATGGTTCACTTTGCCAATGTCACCCTTGTTTCAGGGAAGGACGGCAAGAGTTGCAGGGTGTACGTCCATTTGAGATTTGGCTTTTATGTTGAGGCATTTGCAAGCGCGAACTTGTACGTGTCTGGTTGTGAGAATGAATGTAATGTGAAACATATCTTTGCAATTTAGATTAGATTAGATTAGACACAAAAAATATATTTTAATTTCATAATTATTTTTCAATTCAAAAAGAGTTTCGGGGGAAATAATAAAATCTGTGACTATACAGAGCCATTCAAATAAAAACCAGCATACCAGAAAACAAAAAAAAAACTGCAAGTGACTATAAGCACATGAAAGTCATTATGTCAACAAACTGTAGACAAAGGTAGACAGGGTTTTCTAGGAATCAGCTTGTCGGACTTTTGTATTGTTACCTACTTTCTTTGTTGGTACTTCAAAAGACTCTACCTGAAGTCTATTATAGATGAGTCATATAGAATCAAAGGCGGCAATATAAAAATATATTTATATATTATAGGATAGACTGGTCCATGTTCTAGTGATTAGCGCTCCAGACAAGGGTCGTGGTTCAAATCCCGACGGAGTAAAAAATAATATAATTTATATTATTTAAAACAGACCGGTCCGTAGTCCAGTGATAACACTTCGGACTCTGAATGGAAGTTTGTGGGTTCGAATGCCAGCGGAGCACAAAAAATATAGCGTTTGGCCAAATTTTACCAAATATACAAATTTACTCTTCGCTGGGTTGAAAAATTCGTACACCTTTACCAATGACCGGTCACCAAAGGGCCATCTACCCTTACAGCAACTGGGTCTTGCTTGAGGATTGGCGCCTTGTGGCGACGACCAAGCTCGTAAAAAGTCCAGTCGATAGCTCAGATAATGGTAGAATGCTTGCATTATATACGGAGAGCTCAGTGGGTTCAGTGTTTATTTCAAGCCCAAAATACCGGCAAGGCTTACTCAGCCTTCACAAGAAATAAGAAACAATCCCCTCCGGAGATGGGAAACCTCCACTTCAACTAAAGGGGTTGGTGTGAGGCCGGCCCCCTTACTGCAACGCAACTAAGCTACACATATAGTGTAACTTCCTGCTGCGTTATCTCCGAAGGGGTCGCATGTGGCGAGTTGAACCTATTTATTTTTACAGGTAAGGGGGCCGGCCTTACGCCAACCACTTCAGTTGAAGTGGAGGTTTCCCAGCTCCCGAGAGCGCTGGTACTCATTTCTTGTGAAGGCTGAGTAAACCTTGCCGGTATTTTATTTTGGGGTTTGAAATAAACTCCGAAACGGGAAATCATTTCTGACACCTTCGATGGGATTCGAACCCGAGCTTTCGGCATGGAATGCAAGCACTCTACCACCTGAGCTATCGACCTGTAAAAATAAATAGGTCCCGAATTGCCACATGCGACCCCTTCGGGGATAACGCGGGCAAAAAGTTACACTATATGTGTTTGCTTAATTTCGTTCTTGTTTAATACATTCGTCGTTGGGTTAAAAAAATCATATATTTTTAACAAAGAATGAGAGTCAGAGTAAGGGTGTCAGAAATAATTTCCCGTTTCGGTGTTTATTTCAAACCCACCGGCATGGCTTACTCAGAGTTATGTGAACCACCCTTGAGATAGCTGGAAAACCCCCACTTCAACTAAAAGTGGCTGGAATAAGTTTACTATCGCCACTTCGGTGATAACGCTGCAAGCAGTTACACTACAAATTATATAAAGCTGAGTCGTATTTTTTTAGATGAACATTGAGGAACAACTCCTTGACTTCGCGGTTTATACCTAAAGTTTGGGGGAAAAACCCTGTATGTTATGTACACGTATGTTTATGTTTTTCGAAAATAAATAAACAAATATTATATGCGGTATGCAATATATGGTAAGCGGCTGAACACCCATTCTGTAGAAAATGGTTCACTTTGCCAATGTCAACCCTGTTTTAGGGAAGGTCGGCAGAAGTTGCAGGGTGTATGTTCATTTGAAATACGGGTTTTCTATTGAAGGTCCACATTCGGCATGTTTAAGCGCGAACTTGTACGTGTCTGCTTGTGAGAATGCATATAATGTGAATCCCCCAATGTAACATATCCTTGCAGCTTAGATAAGGTCACTTGGTAAGCATAAGTCATAGAAAAATGTCATTCAAAAATCGAGAAGCCTTTTTATCCTGGTAGGTAAAATTTGAACAAAGAACCATTGTTTAACATAATATCCTATTTCCATTGAAAGACATAATAATTATTACAATAGTAAAATGATTTGCAAAACATTTTTTTTTTTGTCATAATCTGTATAATAATAATTATTCTTGTGATGACTGGTCCGTAGTGCAAGTGGTAACGCTTCGGACTCGTAACTGAAAGGTTGTGGGTTCGAATCCCGGCGGAGGACAAAAATTATGACATTCATATTTTCAAATTTGCTCTTCGCTGGGTTGAAAAATTTATGAACCTTTACCCATGACCGGTAACCAAAGCTCCATCCAGCCTTACAGCAACTGGGTCTTGCTTGAGAATTGACACTTTGTAGCGACGACGACCAAGCTCGTAAAAAGGTCGATAGTTCAATTGGTAAAATGCTTGCATTCCATGCTGAGAGCAAGGGTTCGATCGCAAGGTTTACTCAGCCTTCACAAGAAAGGAGAACCAGCCCCCCCGGGAGCTGGAAAACCCCTACTTCAATTGAAAGTGGTTGGTGTGAGGCCGGCCCCCTTACCTGTAAAAATAAATAGGTCCCAAATCGCCACATGCGACCCTTTCGGGGATAACGCAGGCAAGAAGTTACACCATATGTGCAGCTTAGTTGTGTTTATTCTAAAGTGATGCGAAACACTCCTCAAGAGCCGAACTTGACCGTCGCTACGGAATGCACCTATTCTAAAGAAATATCCTATTACTGTGGAGCTGAAGGCTAAAAAAAAAAAAATTAGGCTGATTTATTTGATAAGCGCTGTTTTTGTGTAAATTATCTGTAAAAAATAAATTCCTTGACTTATAGGTTGGTATGAGGCTGACCCCCCATACTGTAAAAAATGGTTCACTTTGCCAATGTCACCCCTGTTTCGGGGAAGGTCGGCAAGAGTCGCAGGGCTTATGTTCATTTGAGATTGGGTTTTTATACTGTAGGTCCACATGCGGCATGTGTAAGCGCGAAATTATGCGTGTCTGCTTGTCGGAATGCATTTAATATGAATCTCAAATGATACATATATTTGCAACTTAGATTTAGATGTGCGTTTTGAATCTATTTGAGCGCACATGAATTGTGAATCTTAAATGTTAATAGTCATTTTCAGCACGACACATATCTAATTGCTTTGATGATAAATTCCATGTTTCAAAAACATACTACAAAAATAAAGAAATTTTCCGACTTTACAGTTGTAATGCGTTCTTTTCAATAATTTATATTTTAGATTATTATTTTTCAAAGCTCCAATCACAGCAGAAGATTGTATATGTTTTGTAATACACGTTGCCTTCAACCCATATGCTCTGCGTGTGTGAGGGAGAAGTACCGTGCGGTAGAGAGGTTGGACAAGCAAGCGGCACAGGTCCGACGTCCGAGCCCCTTGAAGAACAAAGGGAAACTGATTCATTTTGAACAGAATTTTAAAGGTTTGCGAAATAAGGAAAAAATCCATGAAAAAAAATATTTCGACTATTTGTTTTGTTGTTATAGGTTTAAAAAAGACTTTATCTACATGACATGTTTTTCATTTATTTTTTTAAAACTTTAAATGTCGGAAAAAAACGTGTACGAAAAATACAAAAAAAAAAGAAATTTTGCAATATTCAAAAGGTAAAATATGGAAAGCAAAATCGAATTTCAAAAAAGTAATCTGATCATGCCTTCAACAAACTCTTTTAAATTTATTCTATCATAGAAAAAATTAAGATTTTTTTTTCGTTTTTGTAGGATATGCTTTTTAGCAAAGCTCTTTCCGCAACTAGCAAAAACAAGTCCCGATTAAGCTTTGATTTATATATGTAAATAATTTATTTGACTTTTGAAAAAAATATGATAAATAGTTTAAATGTTGATTAATCTTAGGTATATTTTTAAAATATTAATTTATGTCTTAATCATGCTCTAAAAAAATAAATGAAAACATACTTTAAAAAAAAAAATCTTGAATATGTGTGGATCGCACCCTTAAGGACCAAATAGAAGGTCTTTACCTAAGTAAAAACATTACAATGGGTATATTTCTAATTTTCCCCAGCGGGGAGATGTAACTGCTTTAGTTGTCTATGTTCAGAATTCAAAAATTTTTAAATTGTGATTAGGGTCATTAGACATTTTTTGGAATGAAAAAAAATTGATGTTACTGACCGTGGAAAGAGAAGAACGATTTTCTCTGCGTTTCGTCAGAGTCATATGCGATGTCTTCAGGAAGCGTGTGTCTTCTACAAAGAAGAAACACGAACTGTTGAATTATTGTTGTTTGCTCGAGGTCAAAATATTTGTTAAACACCCGGTGGAACGACGTCACAATTATTCCAACCTTTTTTTCTCTGACTCCAGTATTATTTTAATGAATCCATTGTGTTTATTTTCACATCCATTTTTAAAGCGTAATTGATTTTATTGCAGCCCGTCCCGATTTGTCCGTGCTTGTTTACTGTCCATTAAGTGTCCCATACATTCATTGTACATGTATGCAGGTACAGTTGCCTCCACTCTCAGCCATTAAGTCCACTAACTGCCATTTTGGGTCCTCGCCAGCTCACGCGCGCCATGTATGGATCCAAAGACAGACATAAGCATTATCATCCCCCTGCCAAAACACATCTAATCGGAGCTCAACTAGCCTGGCTATCTAAATATTGATATTATTGAATTTACAGTAACAAACCATGTTAATTCCTTGACTTATAGGCTAGTATGAGGATGACCACCCATACTGTAAAAAATGTTTCACTTTGCCAATGTCACCCCTGTTCCGGGGAAGGTCGGCAAGAGTCAAGTTCTTAGTTCACTTAGCTTATGCTCATTTGAAATTGAAGATTTCTAAGGCTCTTTAGTTTGATTAAGCCATGAAAGAACTAAGGCTGGTTTTAATGTCGCGCTGACAATACGCTGACCGTCAGCGCTGACAGCCAAAATATATGAACTTGTAGGAAGCATTGCGCGCTGACAGCTACGCGCCATTCTAAAACGCTTCCTACAAGTTCATATATTTTGAACGGTCAGCGCGACACTAAAACCAGCCTAAGCTATTGAGTTTTTCTTGTTGTCAGTAATTAAAATATCCAATATAATTAATAGTCTCTTTAAGTTAAGCAGAAATATCAGATTTTCTTGAAAATTTAACTGGTATGTTAGAAAAAAGCTAAAAAAAATGTATTACACGTGTAACAATTGGCACACGCATAATTTTTTTTTGGTATTCTGAAAATTAACTTTAAAATATTCCAACGATTAAAAAATCCGGGATCCCAACACGGCCCAAGATAAAAGCGTTTTAATATGTAATTAAGCAATCTATTCCTGCCTGAAAAAAAGAGAGAAATGTGTGTTGAGTATTCCCGCAGGGGGTTCCGTTTTACTTTGGCCGATAATTAAAATAATTTGCGGCCGACTGTAAAACAGGCAGAATCGAAAGCAATTAAGAGCCGTTAGGTTTCGTGGGCAGGTCTGTACTAATGAGAATTTTCATAAAGGGAGAAGAGGACCTTCCACTAATCGCCGATTGTGCTAAAACCGCTCAGCCAGCAGCAGGTCATGCGAGCAGTGCCAATAACTATGTTTGCTGTAAGTTGACACGAGTAATATAAAAAATAATTTGTATAATTCCATCGAGAACATTCCGTTTAATATAATATATCTTAAGACGGGTATTCGAAGCGGATATCATGTTATCAGTTTCCCGAGATGGTTCTTGTGTATTTATACAGTCAAAATTCATTTTTATGAGTCCAAAGTACTTGAGGTGAAATAAATTTGTGAAAATAAACCTCAGTGGTTTTAAAAAAAAATCCTTTCCATATCAATAACTTTTTAGCTAATCGTTCATTCTTTCAAGTGGTTTGTATATGAAAACCATCTAAAAAGTGAAAAATTAGATGACAGTTTAGAAAGAGGTAAGTCGTATGATACGAAAAGTATATTTGGTAAGTGTCTTAGATCTCTTTTAAAAAGTTCTTATTGCCTCAATAAGGCTTCACAAATCTAGCTGCCTTGGTATATACACGAGTCTTACTCAACTCATATAGAGTTAACATTTTTTTTAGTTCAATTGAGAATCGATAAAGTGCCGCCATGGTAGCTTAGTTCATAATATAACATTGAGCTTTTATTCAGAAAAAAATAACGTTGCCGTCATTCAAGCCAGATACATATTTAATACATGCTTACAATTCGTCAGGTATTTAGTTCATTGGTGAAAATGTAATTTGTTACTGTCAATGAGCGGGGCGAAAATCTGTCGTCTTATCAAGAGCTTCATTAGCGACCACGTCGGACGCGCTGATCGGGGATATCCAGTGGACCAAAGAAATATGCCAAAGGGCGGGAAAGGTTAAACGGGGCAGAAAATTAAAGCATACCTGGGAAATAAGACGGCTTCTTGGTAAAGTCTTTGAAGCTAAAATCTATAATCTAATTTGTAAATAAATATTAAAATTTAAAATTCATATTAAAAGCATGCCCACAAACAGACACGTGTAAATTCGCGCTTACAAATGCTGCGTGTGTACTTACAAATTAAAACCCAAACCTCAAAGGATATAAACTCAGCAACTTTTGCGGACCTTCCCTGAAACAGGGGTGACTATGGCAAAGTGAACCATTTTTTACAGTATGGGTGTTCAGGGTGATCAGCCTCTAAAAAGCAGGCAAAAAATGATAAAACATTAGTTATGAAGGAATAGCTTTTTTTGATACATTTTTTTTTCTGGTACATAATTATTTATCATTGACTCTTTGAGCATACCCAATCTGTGGGAGACTTTATAGCAGTATACTCGTATATCATGACTTATAAAGGACAGCTTATTCTTCCCAAAAGGAAATAGGTAGCGACCGGTAGTAATCTAGCGGTTAGCGCTTCGGACTCGTAAATTGTAGGACGTGGGCTCAAATCCCGGCAAAGAACCAAAAAATATACCATTTATATTATCAAATATGCTCTTGACTGTGCTAAAGGGTTCATATACTTTTACAAAAGGTCCATCCAGCTTTATAGCAGCTGGTTCTTGCTTGAGAATTTGCGCTTTCTATGGCGACGAGCAATCTCGGAAAAAAATTCTTGAGAAAAACAGCGCTCAACAAATAAATCATTATTTCAGTTTTATTATTAGTAATACCTATTTATTTGTACATATTTTAATTAATGCGCTATTTCTAAATAATTTTTTTTCGCGAAATATTTTTACAATCCTTGAAATAATGTACAAAATCCAGTTGGCTTTCAACTAGGAGTTGACCTAAGTCACCGCCTACGATGAAGGAAACAAGTCTATAGTATAGTCTACATAACACAAATGTGACTATAATATAGAATTGAATGTGCGAAACATATTCACTGAATAAATATTGTCCCTCTGGCGGCAAACTTTGAGGAAATCAGCAACACGAAATTGAATTTATATTGGAAATAGAAAATTCAAATAATGATAGTCGGGAAATGTTCGCACGAGTGAGGAATCAAATATCCCAGCCTCGCCGCTCCACAATATGTATGGAAAAAGGAATATTGATGGATGTCTTCGGCTTTGACCCCATGTTGGATTCGGGGACCCAAAATTGTTCTAGGAATTCCCGACAATAATATATTTCATCAAAAAGAAATAAAAGGAGATGTAAATTTCCGTCGTCCAGGAAATTGCTTGTAATTTTTGCAATGAAATGTCGTCCACGTTTCATTTATTTTATTCCAAATTCAAATATACAATACCTACCCAACAGTATTTTTGTCATCTGGTATCCCTAATCAAATTGTTTATGGTATTTCAACCAATCAGAGATCACATCATAATATATCTTTCGGTTGGTACTACTCTCTTTGTTCCTTTTTCAAATTATGTTCGCTTCATCTTTAAAGCTTCTATAACTCTGTAATGAAAAATTCATATCAAGTATCGTTTTCTTGTAAAAATAAGGTCAAAAAAAATATTTCCAATAGTTTTTACTCGACTAAATGTTTCCCGCGCTTCTGATAAAAACGTTACGTGTTGAAGAGTATTTTTCATCTCAACAGCAAGCCAACAAAAACCTCTTCCAACAATGACACTTACTTCTTTTTAGCGCTTTTCACAAAATGAAAAATGAATGGTACTGAACCAAAGACGGCAATCTAGACATAATTTAAAAATGAAATAAACACACAGAAACATAGAGACTACTTTCTTCTACGTCGTTATATATTTATCTCATTTTCGGGAATAATCCTAGAATTCCATCTTTGTTTCTTTATGACTTAAACGTACTCGAAGAAATGGTGACGCCGCGAAGTATTTGTGTGGAAGCGAAACACGCTGAACTGGCAAAAAGAATCATATTGGAAGAGATTTGACGTGCTAGAGGCGAATCTTTATTTGTAGGTGCGTATTTTTATAGGTCATAACGTGTGACCTGTTTTTGCAAAATATTATTGCGGATCATCTTTATACCCTTCAGTATAAATTGGAAAAGTCTGTATGGATGCTAGTTACAGACGATGATAAGCTTTCTTAATCTAGCTGAAAACTTTTGCTATGTTTAGAAAATATATATTTATTATCGATGGCTCAGTTGGCAGAGTGCATGCATTTCATGCCGACAGCTCGGGTCCGAATTTCACGGACATAGGGTGTAAGAAATGATTTTTCGTTTCGGTGTTTATTTCAATGTTATCTAATCTGACCTGTCAGATCTTTCAGTCCGATTATTCATCAATCTAATCGACCGGTCCGTAGCTCAGTGGTAACGCTGCGGACTCTGAATGGGAAGGTTGTGGGTTCGAATCCCGGCGGAGCACAAAGAATATAGGTACCATTTAAATATTTTCAAATTTGCTCTTCGCTGGGTTAAAAAAATCCATAAACATTTACCAATGACCGGTCACCAAAGGTCCATCCAGCCTTACAGCAACTGGGTCTTGCTTGAGTATTGGCGCTTTGTAGCGACGACCAAGCTCGTACACCTCTGCGGCACTACAACAAGTGTCATAGACCCCTAGAGTCTCTAGAATCTAGGGAGTCTCCCGCACAGGATTTCTTAAAAAAAATATATATACCTTAGTTGGAAAGATATGTGACATTGGCGATTCACATTATACGCATTTTCGCAAGCAAACACGTATAATTTCGCGCTTCCACATGCCGCATGTGAACCTACAACATAAAAACCCAAATTTCAAATGACCATACACGCTGCAACTCTTGCCGACTTTCCCTGAAACAAAGTTCATGCTACCCCTTCGGATTAAACGCGGCAAGAAGTTACACAAAATGTATAGGTTAGTAAAGCGTTTTATCTTACTTTACTTTCAAGAAAACAAACGAGACTGCATATCTTTTACTGGAATATGTAGCCAAAATTATTTACATGAAGTAGGTAATTATAATACAAAGTATATAGACTTGGCAACTTTTTTCAATTCAAACCCATGACCTTCTAAATGCAAAGCGGACAATTTAACCACTGAACAAATTTGTCACAATACTTTGAAGAGAATAAAGCATAATCATTTCAAGGATTATTTTTGATAATAATAATATTAGGATGATTTATTTGGTGAGCGTTGTTTTTGTGTGTATCACACCTCAAGAGCCCTCTGCGAGCTTGGTGGTCGCTGTAGAAAGCGCCTATTCTCAAGCAAGACCCAGTTGCTGTAAGGCTGGATGGACCTTCAGTGACCAGTCTTTGGTAAAGGTATATGATTTTTCACCTAGCAAAGAGCATATTTGAAAATATAAATGGTATATATTTTTTGTGCTCCGCCGGGATTCGAACCCACAACCTTGCATTTACAAGTCAAAAGTGTTAACGACTAGACTACGGACCGATCAAATGATGTTTATTTATTTAGGTTTACAAAAAACGGGAAAATCCTACTGAAAATTTGGAAAAGGGGATAAGTCCAAAATATACAAATAAAGCCAGCGGGGTTCGATCTAGTATTGAAATCATACTTGTGTTGCGAAATAAAATGAAACCAATATTATTTTAGGTCCTTTGACAATATTTTCTTAGCGGTAGCATATTTTCCCCACAACAACCTTTGTAAGATATTATTTCGTAAGTCGGGTATATACACGTAATATGTGTGTTATTGCTACAAACAGATTTTTTTTTTTGTTATTGTGTATTCAAGGGCGGATAGACTCAAACTCTATTTTGGCAAACTTTAAAGGTCAGAATAAGTATTTGTTGGCGAAATGAAATGTATTATTTTTAATGGGTTTCTTGACTTATAGGTTGGTATGAGTCTGATCACCCATACTGTAAACAATGGTTCACTTTGCCAATATCACCTCTTTTTCTGAAAGGTCGGCAAAAGATGCAGGGTGTATATGTTCGTTTGAGGTTTGGATTTTAATTTGTAAGTACACATTCAGCATTTGTAAGCACGAACATACACGTGCTTGTTGTGGGCATGCATTTAATATATATATTTTTAATGTTAATAAGTCTCATTGCAACTTAGATTATAGATTATAGAGGGAAAGCAAGTGATAGGTGCGATAGGAAGAATTGCAAGAAACAGACAATGGATTTGAGAATGTCGGTACACAATGGCATATTTTAACCAACATTAATGTATGGAAGTGAAGCATGGACTACGAGTGACAACGAAATGAGAAAAGTATGGACGGTGGAAGTCCGGTCGATAGCTCAGGTGGTAGAGTGCTTGCATTCCATGCCGAAAGCTCGGGTTCGAATCCCACCGAGGGTGTCAGAAATGATTTCCCGTTTCGGTGTTTATTTCAAACCCCAAAATACAATACCGGCAAGGTTTACTCAGCCTTCACAAGAAATGAGTACCAGCACTCTCGGGAGCTGGGAAACCGCCACTTCAACTGAAGTGGTTGGCGTAAGGCCGGCCCCCTTACCTGTAAAAATAAATAGGTTCAACTCGCCACATGCGACCCCTTCGGGGATAACGCGGCAAGAAGTTACACTATATGTGTAGCTTAGTTGCGTTAGTTGCGTTTTGCGTGGAAATGAAACACCTAGTACGACAGGAAAAACTTTGAATGAATGGGTAAAAGACAAATGTAAATTGAAAGAGGATGTGAAAGGAAAGGTACAAAATAATGTGATGAGATGTTTTGGACATGTATAAACAATAGATGATGAAAGACTTACAAAGTGTTTATAAAAATGAAAGGTTAAAAGGAAAAGAGGAAAAGGAAGATCGAGAAAACTATGCCTGGATCAGATTGGTGAAATTGTGAAAGAATGGGATATACAAGGTATATATTTTGTATTTTATAAAGTCTAGACTTTACTTACAGTATGTATGAAAATTTGCAAACATTTTACATGAGCTTCGTATCTTTCTGTAGCAAGTTTCTCCCATATTGATTTTGCAAATTTTGCCAACAGCTGCGTAATTTTTAGTGCCCACTTTGGTATGACCTTATTCCAAGGGGTGACCACGGCGCGGGAGCCTGCACCCCGAGTCTAAAACATCCCTCACATCTCCCCTCGATTGCGTAAATCGAAAATGTACAGAGAATACGAACGCACACCAAGGGAGTGATTAAGCTTTCGTACATTTTTTCGATTTACGCGTTCGAGGTGAGTTTACGGGATGTTTTATACTTGGAGTAGTGTACCAGAGTCGTTATTGGCAATGTGCCGCCCACAGCAGCTTCCGCTCTAACCTAACAAGTATGGCAACCCTACCAGGACAGCATCCTAAAGCAATAAACAATGTTACCAGTGAAATAAAAAAGAATTTCATTTCAGTATAAATATCAAAATATTTTTAAAGTAAAAAAAATATCGACAATATTTTTCCGTTGAATTTTCAGCCTCTGAATCCTATAAGGTTGCTACGAGGATAGCAATCAATAATCTATCGAAATAAAAAGCATTGAATCTATAATAACAATCAATCTACAATCTAAGTTGCAGAGATATATACCAATTTAAGGCTCTCAAATGGATGCCCACAAACAAACACGTGTAGTTCGCGCTTACAAATGCTAAATGTGTACTCACAAATAAAATCCAGACCTCAAATAAACATACGCCCTACAACTTTTGCCGACCTTCCCTGACATATAGGGGACATTGGCAAAGTGAACCATTTTTTACAGTATGGGTGGTCAGCCTCATACCAACCTATAAGTATAGCATAAATATTACTGGGAAAGTGTTAAAGCATTTTCTTTCCATTTTCTTCTCATTACTGGGAAAGAATTACTTCAAAGTAATTCTCAAAATAAGCAGTGCTCATGAAAAACTTCTAAACTACGGAATTTTCACACATGTTTTCTCTCGTGTAAAATATGAAAAAGGTGCATTTATCTGAGAAACCCATGCTAGCCTCATATGCCACATTGAATTCACATTTAAAATTAAACTTAAAAATGTCAATACACCAACCCTTAAATTTTTAAATATTTGTATAAGTCTTTTTACTAGCAATCCATACAATATACATACAAAAGAGTCCATCTTTAAATTTCGTCGTATACATTTTTTTTTAATTTCACGGTAAGACATTTAATTCATAATCAAATAACAACAATATCAATTAAATAATAATTTGTCGTTATTGCCTCAGTACTATCCTGTTCCCGGGCCGTTGGTT
Organism: Agapetus fuscipes; assembly: GCA_951799405.1. Lineage (NCBI taxonomy): Eukaryota > Metazoa > Arthropoda > Insecta > Trichoptera > Glossosomatidae > Agapetus > Agapetus fuscipes. The sequence continues at coordinate 13,363,574 of OX637350.1, forward strand.
TCCGTTAGCGGTCGTTATAACGGCTTCCCTTAATGTCGTTGCGAAACTTAAATTGTAACGGCAGCGCCCTCGAGTGTATTTAACGCACAAATTGAAAAAATAAACCCCCCCCCCGCGGAGACGAATATTAAAGTAACAAAATATACAAAGAATACTTGCGAAAAGGCAATTTCAAGATGTGAGAAAAATGATAGTTGTTTATCTTACATACTTTACTTTTACTTTCTTCGGCTCATAAGCCTTGAAGGCTCAGGGCCTCCCGCACCACAATCCTCCAGGACTCTCTGTCTTGTGCTGCTTCCCTCCATGGTCCCCTCACGCCCAGAGCTTCGGCGTCGGCTTCAATGTTGTCTGCCCACCGCATCCTGGGACGTCCAAGTGGTCTAACACCTGAGGGGGCACCATCCAAGACTGTTATTTTACATACCCCGAGGAAATACTAAACCGCATCGCAATAGTGAAAAATACATTTTCATGTACCACACGTTTCATAGTAAATATTCTAGATTCCTTGACTTATAGGTTGGTATGAGGTTGACCATCCATGCTTTAAAAATTTGGTTCACTTTGCTAATGCTTCACTTGCAAATGCATTTCACGCGCACACTCCTATTGTTGTGTGTCCTGTGTAGGAGAGCAAATATTTGTGTATATTTTCTTAAAAATCACATAGAAAATTTTTGCTAAATATATTTTAGTCAACTTGACAATTAAATTTTAATGTGCCATCACTTTTACATGGCTTCATGTTTGTTTTTGATGCAGTTTTTATCTCAACTTGTCATAGCACTGCTGCCAACCCTTACTGTCGATCATATACTTATTTCACCCATTGTTATCATTGTCTGCCAAACTCCAAGGCATAAACTATTCGTGAAAGTTTATCGCTTTGTTATCTTTCTCTCTCACACATTCATAATTTTGATACATCTATCCTCCTTTCACGTGCTAATCGCAATGAAATCTTAGTCCTTCAATGACTGGTTAAATTGCATGCCTTTCTTGAACATATTACTTTGACATTTCAACAACTAAAGAAATATAGCTATTTTTTAGTGAAATTTCCCATTAAATTAATACAATAGAACCTCGATTATCCGAGCTATTGTGAACCAAGTCTACCTCGGATAATCGAAAGCTCATGTTATATATTGTTATTACAATATATATAATAACCGGTCCGTAGTTCAGTGCAATATTCAGTGTAACACTTCGGACTCTAAATGGAAGGTTGTGGGTTCGAATCCCGGCGGAGCACAAACAATATACCATTTATATTTTCAAATTTGCTCTTCGCTGAATTGAAAAATTTATAAACCTTTACCAATGACCGGTCACCAAAGGTCCATCCAGCCTTACAGCAACTGGGGCCTTGCTTGAGAATTGGCGCTTTGTAGCGACGACGACCAAGCTCGTAAAAAGGTCGATAGCTCAATTGGTAGAATGCTTGCATTCCATGCTGAAAGCAAGGGTTCGATCTCAAGGTTTACTCAGCCTTCACAAGAAATGAGAACCAACCCCCCGGGAGCTGGGAAACTCACACTTCAACTGAAAGTGGTTGGTGTGAGGCCGGCCCCCTTACCCGTAAAAATAAATAGGTCCCGTATCGCCACATGAGACCCTTTCGGGGATAACGCAGGCAAGAAGTTACACTATATGCATAGCTTAGTTGTGTTTTATATATGCATTATAAAATCTAATTTTAAGTTACGCATTTACACAATACTTTATTTACTCATGCAGTTACGTTATGTGTGTTGGAGTTATATTATTCATCAAAAGAAAATCATGACAGTGAACGACATTGTCTCTATAATCTATAATCTAAGTTGCAAGGATATATTCATTCAAAGCTCTCAGATGTATGCCGACAAACAAACACGTGTAGTTCGCGCTTACAAATGCTGATTGTGTACTTACAAATAAAATCCAAACCTCAAATGAACATAAGCCCTGCAACTCTTGCCGACATTCCCTGAAACAGTGGTGACATTGGCAAAGTGAACCATTTTTTACAGTATGGGTGGTCAGCCTCATACCAATAAATTTAATAGTTACTCTCAAAAAGTTATATTTAATTAAAAACACAACCATATCAAACAACAGAAAATCCTTTTGAAAAAAAATCCCATTAATATTCTTTGTGAAAATTGCAAAAAAAAAAATTAAAACTTCCCTAAGCTTTAAAAAAAAAACGACAACCAAAGTTTGCGTTCAAAAGTTGGTTGTGATTTTCCGTCAGCAGAATGTCAAAAAGTTCACGAAAATGTACGTAGATATAAAATGTATTTAAATTTGCACTAACAAGCTGGGAAAAATCTTTGACGAAATACCAGCCTTTGACATATTTTTTTTCACATTGATTGACTTGACATTTTGACTTTTAACATTTTTTAACGCGCTGATATTTTCAAACAAGTTTAATTTGTTTACAGGTACACGAGTAGAAGCGACTGCGCCATTTTGTAATATTTTTTTTTGCCAAAGTGAGAAGGTGACGATCGATGAGTGAAGAGAGGCGAAGCTGTAAGGCTGCTGATTAATCAGCAACGGAGCCCTCTTGATTAAGAGCTACCCAAAAAGAGCTTTACTGAAAATTATACTTCAAAAATTAATAGAAAAAATATTTATTTAGGAAGAATGTAAAACATGAAAAAAGTTCACGTGAAATTGTGAAAAATACTTTATTAGAAAAAAACAGTGTACCCAAAGTCACGTTTGTATATAAAGTAAATGTTTATGTAGATAATATACGAGGGTAAGCAATAAATTAATTTAACGAAAAAATCTTTCATCTACCTTCAGAAAAATGGAGTCAACTTTTGTTCAACTTTAATTAAACCTTAATTGTTTCTTGACTAAAAGGTTGGTATGAGGCTGACCTCCCATGCTGTACAAACTTAGTTCACTTTTGCCAATGCTACCCTGGTTTCAGGTAAAGGCGATAGGAGTTTAAAACGTTTATGTTTTTTATGATAAAATAAATAAAAAAACATTTCTACCTTATTAATGCTATAACTGTAACTGTTTCTCTGACACCGTGGGTGGCCAGAGCGTCTGCCGATTTGCCTCCATTTTTTTCTTATCCTTGCATACCTCTTTCCACTTATTCACATCTTTTACATTCGCATTGTATATCCCATGCTTCCACGATTTCACCAATCTGATCAAAGCCATACATCTCTTGGTCTTCCCTTTCCTCATTTCCCTTCCACATTTTTTCTATATACACACTCTGTAAGTCTTTCATCAACATAATAGAAAAATCTTGAGAGCTTAGTACACCAAGGAGGTTTTCAACCAATAACCTTAAGATAAGAAGCTGTGTGAAACGTGAAACATTACTCTATCCGAGCCATTGAGAAAGCAAAGACTCTAAAAGACATGTTCAAGTACTTGAAGGCAGCACGCAGAGCAGAGCCGTGTGGGGTAATGTGATGAAGGGAGGGGGGCCGAAGGAGGCAGCTCATAATATCACCTATTACACGGGCGTATAAAATTTCTCGCAGAAATTTCAACAAAGAAATTGGATGTAATATTCAATACGTGGGGCAAACAAATTTGCGGTTCTGGAGGTGAGTGGGGCCCCGAGTACGTTTCAACTCAAACAAAAATGTGCGAAATCTTAAAAGCGCTACAAGTGAGCGTTTAATTGTTGGAGAAACCTTTTGGTTGAGTTTAAACGGAATGTTTTATACTTGGGTAGCAGAGCTGTAATGGGACACGAAAACCTAATTGTCTCTCTCGGTTGTGGTATCATGTTCCGTGGCGCTTTCACTTGTATGCCAAATTGTTTTTACGCCATGTTTTTGTTTGCCAAATATAGGCTGATCGTAGATTTAAATGATTGTCTTGAAATTTCTGATAAAAATGTTGATGATGATGATAGTGAGTTTATGATTTCTTCATAGCGCCATTTCGTGATGTAGTCACTCCAAGGGCGCTTGTGCAAATGATGCCAGAAATTTGCTTGTCTTCAGTGCATTCCGGAACTTTCCATGGTGCTCTAGCTCTCTCACATGAACAATAGTTTCATTTTTATATTTACAAAAAACGTTGGACAATCTTACATCAGTCAGCTTGCTGGATGAGAGTTTTCTTTGTTACCAAAAGTGTAAGTTTTCATTTGAGTCGTAGGTGAACAGTCAAAGAAAACAAGCTAGGATTTTTTCTAAAACAAAATAAAAACACACGATAATGGAAATAATTTGTTTAGTTTCTATATCGATACCTTAGAGGTAAAAAAAAACTGAATAAGTGGCATATTAAATTATGTAACACGGATTTCTCAGATAAAAACACTTTTTTTGTTATTTTCTACGAGACAAAACACTAAAGAAAAGTAAGAATTTTGTAGTTTAGAAGTTTTTCATGATAACTTTCTTATAATAAGTTCACTTACTATGAGAAGTTACACCCAATTAAATAAATGTTTTATCCACGATTCCTCAAATCAGTGAATCAGCACTTACACAGTCTTCGGTACTTTTAAGGTGGCGATATATTATCTCAAAATATTGACGTTACAAAGATATTTGTAATAAAAAATCAAACAACACAATGTGGACAAAAATTCTAATCTTATGTATGTAGTCAAATTATGCCAAGAAGATGAATGTTCAGCGATGGATATTTGTAATATCGAACATTTTTTTGTATTGTTTGCCAAGATAAAATAAAATAAAAAGCAAACGGAAAGAAATGATACTGAGAATGTAAAAATACTGTATTTTTCTCCGTAAGACTTTTCCAATCACCGTGTCCCTTCATTTTCTTCGAGAATTTGTTATTTAATATCGAACAAATGAAAACGCAAAACAATTGAAATCTAGCGATGAGAAAGAGCGGCGAGTTTTGAATTTCAAATATCAATTGAATTTGTTCTACACTTGGCTTTTGTTGTATTTTCTCAGAATTCAAATAACTCAACTTTCTCTACTCTGTAATTTTCTCTTGAAATTACTTGAAAAAGCACCGCCCACCCATATAAATACTTTTTGCCCTATTTCAGAGACTAGGACAAGTTGAATAAACTGACTATTTCTAGAAAAGGTTTTCCGCTGTCTCTTTTTTCTCAAGAACAAAACCTTTCTACCTTCAGCTTTTCATCTCTTAACTTATTGTTTCTCTCCAGTTTTCCCGGCATCACCCCACTCAGAACAATTCCACCACAGTTGTTCAAACAACAGTTAAACCTCTTTTATTTTTAGTCAGTTTGCCTTCTCCTCTTTCTCCACATCGACTCAGTTATCTCCCGAAATCGTTTCAGCAATTTGTTATACTAATATTACATCTGTGATCCTCCATTTGGGGTTGGCTTTACCCCCCCCCCCCCCCCCTTCGTCTGCGGCAAGAAAAATAAAAGGAATACCTACACGCAGACAAACTCTGGCGGCGATTACTGAAATTTATTTTGTCCTTATGGCTCTTCCCTGAGGCGATGAAAACATTCTTATACCCTTAAACGTATTCTTTACTCTACCTAATGTACCTGATGTCTTTTTAAATGTAGGTCACGCAGAGCGATGGGGAAGACGGTAAAAATAATGTAAGTAATGAAACCATTGTTAGAACCTTGTGAAGAAGCATTTTTTTCATGAACCCATTTTCAGCTTAAGCACACTGATACTTATGATACAACAAAATACAAATATCTTCTTTTATTGTTGTCTCTTTCGATTCAACGAACACATTTTACACGGAATCTTTTATTGGACTGTTATATTTTATTTTCTTAGTAAGTAGTACGTAGTCTGAGCGCAAACTGTATGAAGAAGGTATAAAACTTTACCTACATACAAGCACAATTTTCTCAATAAGGTAGAAATAAAAAAGTTTTTCTTTGCAGGTATGTTTATTTTCTTTCGATATTTCTCAACGTCATAGGTACCTACTCTGTTTATTTTACCTTATTTTATGTTTGGAGATCATAAACGAGTTCCAGTTCCTTGGATCTCAAATTAGTAACGAAGGATCTTGCGAAGGAGAAATTAGACGCCGTATCGCCATTGCCAAAAGTGCCATGTCTAAGCTGGACAAAATATGGAAAGACCGGGGTGTGAGTAACAGCACCAAGATTAAGCTTGTCAGGAGTCTGGTCCACTCTATTTTTCTCTATGCTGCTGAAACATGGACCATAAAAGCAGCAGAAAGAAGAAAAATTGACGCTTTTGAAATGTGGTGCTGGAGGCGCATGCTTCGAATCCCATGGACGGCTAGACGCACCAATGAGTCCATTCGTCGGGAGCTACGTTGGGATGGCTTGACTCTGGCCAACATGTGTACACGCCGTATTCTTCAGTTCTTCGGACACGTTGTCCGTGGCAATGAGGATAGCCTGGAACGACTGGTTGTGATCGGTAACTTGGAGGGGAAGAGAGGAAGAGGTAGATCCCCCACACGATGGACCGATCAAGTGAAGACAGCAGCAGGCACCTCGGTAGTTGGAGCGTTGCGGGCAGCGCAGTCGAGGGAGAGCTGGAGAAGATTGGTTGCTTCCACAAGGGTCACAACCCTCAGTAATGAGGAATAGGATTAGGAAGAAGAAGAATTTTATGTTTAATGTTTTTTTTTGGAAAATTTAAAGGTCAAATAAAAGTTTTATTATTATTGAAATCTCAATTCGGAGTTCCCCATTACCTTTCTATTTTTTCTGAATTTCGTCATCAGATGAAAGGAATGCTATAATTTTTCATTTTTTTTGACAGATCCATTTAATGGTGCGGTTTTATGGAACCTTATCACATCGCTTTTCACGGTCACAATTTTACAAAATAAAGGAGGACGATCAATCAATGTCGCGATAAATATTTACGCTTAAAATACCCAAAAATGTCAGAGAACATGTCTCCCGTGGAAGCTGTCTACGCCGTGTCCAAATAGATGGAATATAAAAAGTAAACCTTTATATTTCATTGAACAAAATATTTTAAATGATAAAAAATATTATAAAGCAGCTACTTGTTTGTGAATTGTTTTTAAAAGAAAGAAATGGAAGAGGGTAAAAATGTTCAAATATTGTAAATTCTTCCAAATAATTTGATCTTTGAGAAAATTATTCGGTGGTTTTAACACACAACAAATCTATGGCTCATTCTCCATCTAAGCCCAATTTTTCATACAGGGAAAACGATGATCCGTGGATGAGCTATGGATTAAATGCTTAGTGAATAGCTCAGTATGCCTATATCTAGAATCTATAATCTAAGTTGCAAAGATATTCTGACATTTAAAGTTCATATTAAATACATGCTCACAAGTAGACACATTTCACATTTACAAGTTAGTTAACATTTACAAAACACTTCGGACTCGGTGATGGGTTCGAATCCCGGTGGAGCACAAAAAATAAATCATGTATTTTTTTAAATATGCTCTTCGCTGAGTTGAAGTCCATCTAAGGTCCGCCTTACACCAACTGGGTCTTACTTGATCATTGGCGCTTTCTATAGCGACAACCAAGCTCACAGAGGGCTAGTAAGGTGTGATTCACACAAAAACAGCGCTCACCAAATAAATCATCCTATTATTATTATTGTTATTACTCAAATTCTTACAGCGGTGAAATGCCAGAGTAACAAAATTTCAACAACGCATAAAATATGTACATGATATTATTTAAATGTAAAGCGGTTGCTCCGTCCTAAAAGCCGCCGAAAACTTGAACCAAAAACTTCTCCAAGTGAAGCCCATTGTGACACCATTGGAAACTGCTTTGCAATATTTTCCCGTTTCGCAAAGTGGGCGCCGAAACTCGGTAATGCCGTTTAGCAAATTTATTTTAAAAAGGTGAAAAATTGGCCAAGTTGGTCGTACATGTTTCTGCCTCTCGGATTTTTTTATTTAGGTAATACAAGTCCTGAGTAGGCGCACGAATTTGTAAGGAAACTTTATGCGTAGAGACGAGGGGAAAGCGCTACGTCATCATAGTCGACATTTTGTATTTGTGCCGATAAAATCTGGTTACATGGTGAGAATAAACATGAAGTACCTTAACATTTTTAGTATGGGAAATTTTGTTATTTTGTTTTACATTTAATTTAGAAGTAAATGACTAGTTTTTACATAAACTATTGCTTAGTTTAGTTTATAGTTCCTTGACTTAAAAGTTGGTATGAGACTGACCTCCCACGCTTTGTTGAAACTTGGATCACTTTTTACAATGCCACCCGGTTTCAGGAAAATGCGGCAGAAGTTGTTAGGTTTATGTTCATGTGAGGTTTCGTCTATTTTGTACGTAAACATGCAGCACGCGTTAGCGCGTACTTAGATGCGCCGGCTTGTGGGCATGCATGAAATATGAACCTTAAATATGAACCATGCCCAAACTGCACGTTTATGGAATGATCTACCCGTGTCTATGTTCTCTTCTTCATTTAATCTGGTTTTATTCAAAACCAACATCAATCGCCACTTCCTTGCAGCGCCCCACGACAGAAGCAACAATTTAAGCAACACATTTGCGGCACCCTTCTAGGGTGACATAACCCCCCAAGCCTTTCAAGAAGTGGGGAGCTTCCCACACAGGATTTCTTAACAAAACCTCATAATTAAAAAAAACATACAAACAAAAATGTCAACACATAATTAAATACAATAAATTTAATGTCATAAAAAACATTTTACAAATTCAAAATGACTTACATTGTTTTGAAACCGCCCCTGGAACACACTATAATATACTGAATTGATAATATACTTTACGCGAGTATTAATAAATAGTAATTTACATGTGTTAGCGCAAGCTCCCTGCTGCTGCTCTTATCTTGACTTTCACATGGCACCTTATTTTATTTCAGGTAATCCATTGAAAATATTTTTAAACACTTAATTCCCATCACTTTGATTTAGTATAAAAAATATTTTATTGCCCTACGTGTTATTTTACAAGAAAATATATTAAATAAAGAAGCAATTAAATAATAAAGCGAAGCATAATAAATTTATTTCATATACTTTAATTTAATTTGATGTATCGTGTACACTTTTTCATTTTATATCACTTTTCAAAATTTCAAAAAACGTGTTGAAAAATATTAACATTTACTCGCGAACTTTAAATTTACGAAATTGAGCGCGACAACACCTTGCACTTGCTTGACATACCGTCACAGACTGCTTATAACGCGATCAAGATTCTATTTAAGTACTTTCTCTTGTTCAGCGACTTTCTCTAACTGTCATTGGCTGGGGACGTGTCTGAACGAGTGAGGGATGTTTAATGTAGGTATATTCCACATGGTGGGAGAGTTTTTATTTGTCATTCCTACACGACAGAGGGCTCACTTACTTATTTCAAGCCGATCAAAGCGGCAAAAAGTTGCACTATATGTGTAGCTTGGTTTTTTTTTGTAAAAGTGTTTTCTTTTGTTATTTTTTCAAACATCAATTCATTCCCGACGCTCCAAACGTCCATTCGAATAAATGAAATGGGAACTGGGTTTTTGGGTCATTTGAAGAGAAATTAGGGCACGTGGGTTCTCTGGATTGCGACTGAATGGAAGGGAAGCGAAGGGGGGGGAGAGGCTGAGCTGATACCCCCCCGCTCCCCATGCATCTCTAGCCCGAGAGGGGGAGGGGAGGGGGTTAATTACCTTGCGGTAGGTTCGCATTATCCCATTCTGAATAACTCGACGTGTTGAGGTGAAACTAGATTTCAATCATTATTTTCCACTTCAGCATTAATTGAAATTGTTTTGTTTACTCATGTTAACATTCTGATGAGGGTTGCTTTCAGATCTTCACAGTATCAATTATTTATTATTTACATAGTATTGTACGTCTAACGGATTGTTACAGTGCCTTTAATAAATTATTTTATTATCCTAGTCATGCTCCTAATAGGTACTTAAAACAAAAAAATGTAGGTAAATGTAAATACATAAAAATTAAAATATACTTACCTACTTACCACCTTTAAATCTCTCAAATACGTATCGCACGTTTAATAATAAAGAGAAATAACTCGAAAATTGGCAAAATCGAGATTTTGTAATAAAACGCAAGAACAATGCGAGAAGAATATGTAGAATGCGACAGCCGTTCAATTTGGACGAATATGACCGAGATAAAACATCGGTCGCCTTTTTCATCCCATACAAGTTGTACTGGTTGTCTGAACTTGCTCTTTATTATTAAACCTGCGGTATGATCTCTTATTTGTATATTCTTGAAGATACGTGGATTGTATGTTACAAATTATGATGATCCTTCAAGGTCAAAAATAAAAATGAAATATTATTTTTATTGTACCTAATCCTTTGTCAAAAAGATGAATTCTTGGGTAGGCATAAAAAAGAACGCGATTTTAGTGAAAGTGACATCTAACGGGTACAGAGAGAAACATTTTTTAACTACCGTCGAATAATGTTTGAATAAGTTTTCGCTAGATGTCAGCACATATAATTTGTTTTGTACTTACCATAAAAAGACAATTATATTTATTTTGTAGACTGGCATCCCTGAAATCAATTAAATGCTGTGGCAGGTATTTTTTCCCCTATATGTATGAAATTATTCAATTCAGTTGAAAATGTTTTTGTTTTCAGCATGTACTTGGCACGAAATGGACTGTGAGCACTTCACAAAGACGAAATTGTGACATCAGCTGGGCGGCAAAAAGGCAAAACGATACTTTTTATAGGTTGATAAGGACGACAGTTTTATACAAAACTGACATTTCGCTCCCCCAGTTCTTGTTTGCCGTATAGACCAATTCTGTCAAATATGACTTTTTAATACAGTTGTCTTAAAAATCAAATTCTACACAACCTGAGCTACGAAAAAATGTAAAACTCGATAATGTGAGAGTTGTTTTAAAAATTTGTTAAATCAATTTCCTGTTTTCATAAGACACATTGGTCCAGTATGTGAATTTAGCATGTGAAATTAGCTTGGTCTATACGGCAAACAAAAACTAAGGTAGCGATTTGCTAGTCAAGAAAAAAGTATCATATTATTGAAAAATGTTTTGAGTCTATTAGAAAAAACATTTTTTCACGGTCCCAACGTATGTCGCAGAAAAAAGTTTTTAAGCGCCCAATAATGAAATATTTGAGTTATAGGGCTTGTGTACTCCTAACGTAATTTTATTGAGTGAACAAAATATACCTTAAAACTTTCGCTAGCAGCTTGGCCGTGCCATGTCACAATTTTTCTTTCTGTGGACTTTGTCAAAAGTCCATTACTGAAAATTTAAATATCTCAACATAATTTTAAAAAAATTGACATAATTTTTTTTTGAACAAAAGTAAATGTTCATGAAGAATCGAACTAAAGTCAAGCAATATTCTTGCAACCCATATTAGGTAATTAATTTAGCTTAGCGAAGAAATCTTCAATTTTAGGAAAAAATAAGATTCTTTTGTTGGGAAATTGAATTTGTGAATATGTAGGGAATAGATGAAAGCGGGCGATCACATCACCACGCCGCCATTGTGAAATTCTTTGGTTGTAGGTGGGCACGATTTCCGATATCGGATTATATTTCTTGATTGACTGGAAACAAACAATTTACTTTTCGAGGTGAGCTAATTTCACGGTTTATTCAATAAAAAAACTGTCTGTGGCGGCTTGACTGCGCCCATCAGCCGAAATAATAAAATACGGGTGTGGTGTCAACGAACGCGTACCAGACTGTCATGGATGTCTTGTTTTGTTGTGAACCCGAGATTATTCAGATAAATCTGTGCATTTTACAAGTGAAGCCTCTGTTGATGAGTCAAATCTTCTTAAATTATCTCTGATTTAAATCCACTTTAATTTATTTATATGTATTCATTTATTTTACCACTTCTTTCATAGTTTTTCTATAAATTGCGGCGTTGCCAGTTTTTTTTACAATATATCAATACAGCATCTTTGCCTATACTACTTTGTTTATTTTAGGTGTTAGAAGTTGAAAAATCGAGCAGCCATGAGTTATCAGCTGCCTCCGACTCAAAACAGGACAAGTAAGTACACAAATATCAAGTTATTTCAAGAAAAAGGAAATATACAATCTAAAAATCCAACATGGCTAATATCAACATTTTTATCTAGTGAGTCATTGAGATGACATAAAATCCCATGCTTCTGAGAAATGAACTTTTTTACACAATTTAAGGTGTGATTTCCATGTCTCTAATGATTTAAACCATTAATTTGATGTTCTGATTGCACAAATATTCCATCAATGATACCGTTTTAAATATTTGGTAGCAAATATTACATCAGAATGGAGTCTGAACTTTTTTGAATATGGAACTTTTTTCTCGGCGGGTAAACGTCAATCTTGTATGGGACTGCCGTCCTTACCAACCAATAATAAAATATTTGTATGTCTTTTCCCTAGCAACCCGGTGGTGACACAATATTGTCTATGCCAACTCTCGTGCGGACTTATCGAACCCTACCGCACTTCTCGTGCGGTAGGGTTCCGCAGATTATATTATACACTTTTCTTGGTAGGATATCATTGTTCTTATTTTAATTTAAAATTAATGCCACGCTACAAGTATCGCCAGTCTAAAAAATCGAATGTTCCAGTCAAATTTTTATTCCTATTTCAGATCAATAAAATTAAAACCTTCATCTTTAACCTTTTGGCTTCTGAATATTCTGGCTTTATGAATACCTCCAGGACGGAATACTTTTTCAAGCATATTTTTAAAAAGATTTATTGTTTCCTACCTTAATTGATTCATATTTGTGAACAAACTATGTGCCCAGTCAAATGTATTAGTTATACAAGAACGAAAAACACGAAGGCTTAGCACATATTTCCACTTGCAGACTTTTGAATCCTTGAACACAGATGTCAGGGATAAGTTCAAAGTTTGATGACGTTTATGATAGACAGCCACACTGTGTGCAAGTTTACCCTTGACGCCTATGCATGTCATCCGCAGGTGAAGGGCTAAATAACAAATCATATTTGTTAATTATATAGTAACGCTTGTATTCTGTTTCCAGTGTCCCACAACAGCTATGGAGGTGTGGACGTGTCCATGTCAGGCAACAAGGAGCAGCAGACGCTGCTGTGGCAGCAGCAGGGGCAGGGCGGGGGCTACCTGCCTGACTCTGGCATCAACTCTGGAGCTGCCACACAGGTGCCGTCTCTGTCGGGGAAGGATGATGACGACATGGAGGGAGACCAGCTCATGTTTGATCTGGACCAGGGCTTCGCTCAAGGCTTCACCCAGGATCAAGTGGATGGTGAGTGAATATTTTCATTGTCATTAACTAATGCCAGATTTATTATTATTTAGTTGATTATAAGATGTGCCTTGGGACCCATCTGTAAGATCATGCAGAAAGCAGAAAGTCATCCAAGTACGGTCGGGCCTTAAAAGCAAATGCTTAAAAGGATTGCTTAATTATCAAGAAACTTTTATTCTTAATAATTGAGTGGCCAAATGTATTATGGTTGTTGGTAAATACATACAGCTAAAAAGACTAGCTGAAGGAGGAACTGACAGTACAAAAAGGTTTGTTACAGATCCATACATAGGATGTCAGAGAATAAAAAAGAAATGTCACTGCAGGCGCGTGCATCGGGTATAGGCAAATACATTTCAGAATAAATATTTACTCCCATTCCTTTAAAATAACTCATTTGAAATTGACTGAAGTGCTAACGATGACTCCAATCGAACTTAAATTTTGAAGTTTAAATCTGAATATAAAATTTAAATGTTTTTTTACCATATACTGCCAACCTATTAGGCGCATGTGCCTGTATGGGATGCACGCCCGTGTGTCACTGTTATTTGAAACGTTCATGCACATTTTGATAGAACTATTATTTACGCTTATTTAATTTGTCCAGACATGAACCAGCAGCTGTCCCAGACCCGCTCGCAGCGTGTGCGCGCCGCCATGTTCCCGGAGACCCTGGAGGAGGGCATTGAGATCCCGTCCACCCAGTTTGACCCGGCTCAGCCCACAGCTGTGCAGCGCCTGGCCGAGCCCAGCCAGATGCTCAAGCACGCCGTCGTCAACCTCATCAACTATCAGGATGATGCTGATCTCGCCACCAGGTAATAAAACCTAATACTTCATCCAAATACCTTGTGACCTACTAAATTTTTGTTTTTGTTATTTTTTATTGTGCACAACAGGTTTCCCTCATTACAGTGCACCCTCACACAGTCATTAACAAGCTGGGAGGAGCTCTTTAACTAGATCTTTGAAAGATTCTTAATTAATGTAAAATATATCTGTCAGCGGAGTTCATCAGAGTAACACTCCGAGTTAAGGCATGTTGTCCCATGACGTCGGTATGAAATAGCGGTACATGAAAAAGATCATGCCGTCTTCCCCGGCCGTAGTCATCTGGCACATAAAGCTTAAAACCCTTTAACAGGGTGGGGCTGTCAATTAGGCTGTTAATGATCTTTTAACAAAGCATCATAAGAGAACCGTTGCGCCGAGATTCCAGGCTGCTGTAATTGGTTTCCTGAAGTAACTCCTCATGGTGCATGAACTTGGGATAATTCCCATGTTTTCTCATCAGGAGGTACCTCAAGAACTACTTGGATTTGCTCTAACAAATCAAAATACTTCCGCTGATATGGTGCCTAAACCTCGACAGCGTACTATAATAATTGTACGTAAGTAAATATCACTGGATTCAAGTGTGAGAAGCTATGTTTAGTTTGATACAACTTAAATTTAAAAATCTTTATTTACAGAGCTATTCCCGAGTTGATCAAGCTGCTGAACGATGAGGATCAAGTAGTTGTCTCCCAGGCGGCCATGATGGTCCACCAGCTGTCCAAGAAGGAGGCCTCCCGCCACGCCATCATGAACTCTCCCCAGATGGTTGCGGCCCTGGTGCGAGCCATCTCCAACAGCAACGACCTGGAGACCACCAAGGGAGCCGTGGGGACCCTGCATAACTTGTCGCACCACCGTCAAGGTCTGCTCGCCATATTCAAGAGCGGCGGCATCCCAGCTCTGGTCAAACTGCTCAGCTCTCCCGTCGAGTCTGTGCTCTTCTACGCCATCACAACCCTGCACAATCTTCTTTTGCATCAAGATGGATCCAAAATGGCCGTCCGTCTGGCTGGAGGTCTCCAGAAGATGGTGGCTCTGCTTCAACGCAACAACGTCAAGTTCCTGGCCATTGTGACAGATTGTCTGCAGATTTTGGCTTACGGGAACCAAGAGTCGAAGCTGATCATTTTGGCTTCGCAGGGACCGATTGAGCTGGTCCGTATCATGCGCTCCTACGACTATGAGAAGCTGCTGTGGACTACATCCCGAGTCCTCAAGGTAATGACACTTAGCTGTGATCATATTTGAATTATTAACCTTGTTTCATTGTCAAATATTGGTACAGAAGTGTTGATATGAGTGATTGTTGTATTTTAGGTGTTGTCAGTGTGCTCCTCCAACAAGCCGGCCATCGTGGAGGCAGGAGGCATGCAGGCTCTGGCCATGCACCTGGGGAACCCCAGTGGCCGCCTCGTGCAGAACTGCCTGTGGACCCTCCGCAATCTGTCTGATGCTGGCACCAAGGTAATGAAAAACATCAGAACTAGTCAATGTTCTCTTTTAGTTTGGCAGATAAATTATTAGAAAATCATTTGCATCATCCTTGACTTGGCAATCTGGTCCTGGTTTCTTTTAACATTGCGTTTATTTATCGTTTACCTTTTTTTAAAGTAGCATAGTACTAATTAGACAGCAACCAGCCACCTTGTGTGTTCTTCCTGCCCTGAATTCTGTATTGCTTTGCTTTTGCTATCCCATAGCAATTATCATCTTCAGGTTTCGAGAGTCGATTTTTGTACATGTCCCAGTTGATGTAGTAAATTGATTTAAATTGTCTGGACCACACCATGCAAAAGTGTATAGTCAGAATAGAAAAGGTAATAATCTAGGTTACATTTTTCAGGTTGATGGTTTGGAAGGCCTCCTCCAGAGCCTTGTTCAAGTCCTGGCCTCCACGGATGTCAACATCGTCACATGCGCTGCTGGTATACTCTCCAACTTGACATGCAACAATCAACGCAACAAAGTCACCGTGTGCCAGGTAAAAAAACAACAAATAATGAGTCTGAAACATATTGCATGTATCTCCAATTAATAATGTTGTAATTTGTGGCCATCATCACCTTCCATGTACGCTAGTGTGGGTAGAATAATCTGGCTCTAGTCCATGATGGTGGTAGTGCAAAGAACGGCGTTCTGGTGTGAGCGAAAAATCAAAGAATGATCTGGAATATGTGAGAAAGATCTCTATTGTACCTATATATAGGGACTGCAATGGTGCGGAGAGTGATTAGACGCTCCAAGCATTTTTCCGTGAAGACCAATAAGCAGAGATTATCAATTGTTGTAAACTGTGAACCAAACTGTGTTAAAATAAATAATTGCAGTTTAATTGAAAGAGACCCCAGTAAAAACGTAACAAATTTACTATTTGTAATTACTTTCAGGTTGGTGGAGTGGACGCTCTGGTGCGCACCATTGTGAACGCCGGGGATCGTGAAGAGATCACCGAGCCTGCCGTTTGTGCTCTCAGACATCTTACATCGCGGCACTGCGAGTCCGAGATGGCTCAGAACGGAGTCAGGCAGAACTATGGCTTGCAGGTATGTACGCAGCACTATCATCATTCACCCTGCTTATCATTTAATTCACTACAATATTTTAACTTCATAAATACATTTATCATCTATTCAACACTTGCAGAAAATAAAACTTGCTTTATTGAAATAATTTTGGCATCCAATTTTGTCAATGTCATTGCATATTTTGTTCATAATTATTGGAAATTATCAATAATCAAAACTGGATTTCAGTAATAAAGCATCAGTTTAAGAAAATACACACTTTTTTGTCTTTTCACAATCCTCCTGTACTGTCGTACATTGTGGTTGGCTGGTTTCAGTTTTATTGAATAGGTACAATTTTTTGTGGTAAACTGATCTAAATTTTTTTTTTTATTCTGTTATTCAAATGTTCTAATTATTGCAAAATATTACACTTATAGTTTGTTGGACGAGTTTTTATTATGATTAGGAGTATCAGAGAAATACAACCGATGCAAAGTAAGATTAAAGTAATGATATTATTTTTTTTTTTAACATTTTCTTGTCCCATAACTATACAAAGATTTGCTCAAGTTACTCATAAATCAATTTGAACTATACAATCATCATCATCTTCTAAAGGCAGCGCCATGTGTCAGCCATTTGTCTCTGTCTGTTGCCATCCTCTTGAGATGCGAAAAGGAGGAGACATCCATGAGCCGCTTCACATCCTTGAAGTATGAAGTTCTTAGGCGACCTCTGGTTCGTCTTCCCAAGATTTTGCTAAGAAAGGTGCTATGTCTAATCGAGTGCCCTATTAGCTTGGCATTCCTCTTCAAAATGTGACTTATTAGCTATACAATGTATTGATGAATTGAATTGATTATTCCATTTGTGTAAAACTAAAACCAGCCTCATTGTTTCACTCATTTGTATTGTGCTACCATGAACACGAGCATTCTAATGACACGCCGAGTGTGTATGCTAAGGAGGGCATGGTGGGCTTGCAGGTGATTGTGAAGCTGCTGCACCCTCCGTCCCGCTGGCCGCTGGTGAAGGCCGTCATCGGGCTGATCCGCAACCTGGCGCTGTCGCCCGCCAACCACGCCCCGCTCAGGGAGCACGGGGCCATCCACCACCTCGTGCGCCTGCTCATGCGCGCCTTCCAGGACACACAGAGGGTGAGCACCACACACACATGATACCACAACACTATAGGCAAGAACATTAGATAGCCATTGCTTGCCTAATTGCTACGGCTCTCCATTATGAATAATGAAGAAATTTAAAAAAAACATTCAGCTCCTGCGTGCTAAGAGGTAATCTGCGATCAAGCTTAGCGATCAACATACTAAAATATTGTGGGGAAAAATTCTTGGTGAATGATATTTTCTTCTATTTCCAGCGCACCTCTGTCTCAAGTGGCGGAGGCTCTGTGACTGGGGCTGGAGGAGCATACGCTGACGGGGTTCGCATGGAGGAAATTGTGGAGGGCGCTGTGGGGGCCCTGCACATCCTGGCACGGGAGGCCCACAACAGGGCGCTCATACGCCAGCAGAATGTGGTGCCCATCTTCGTGCAGCTGCTCTTCAATGAGATCGAAAATATACAGGTAAACATCACGTATTGTTATAATCAAACTTCATTTTTTTTAAGAAATCCTGTGCGGGAGACTCCCTAGATTTCAGAGACCCTAGAGGTCTATGACACTTGTTGTAGTGCCGCAGAGGTGTTTACGAGCTCAGTCATCGCTACAAACCGCCAATACTCAAGCAAGAGTTTCAGTTGCTGTAAGGCTAAATGGACCTTCAGTGACCCGTCATTCGTTTTATGAATTTTTCAATCCAGCGAAGAGCATATTTGAAAATATTAATGGTATATTTGTTGTGCTCTGCCGGGATTCAAGCCGATAATCTTTCATTTACGAGTCCGAAGTGTTGCCACTGGACTACCAACCAGTTTATGATCAAAAGTTACGCATTTGAAGATCAAAGGTATTCAAATGTAAGCCAAAGGTTTTTGAGTAATCAATGATAATATGCAAAAAAACATGAAGAATACAGACAATCTGTTACTGGGATCTTATGATGATTCTACACAGCTTGGATACAAATAAAAGGATGATTGCCGGATACAGGAGGATTTGGAGGCCTTACATTAATTGGGACACTATTTGATAGCAAGGACTGAGAAAATAGCCATCTCTTTTCGTAAAGTTAACCTGTCACATTCATAGGAGCAGTCTTTAATAAATTAATATTCAAGAGAAACATGAATGCCCGATGAACCCTGCTGATTTATTACTAATTTTTGTACCAGAGAAGAGTATGTATGAAGAAAGTGATGAATGTTGAAGAGATGAAAGAGGTATGCATGGACAGAAAAAGTGGAGATGCATCTGCGGAGGTGCCGGCCACCCCTAGTGGAACGGCGGCAGGATACAGTAACAGTAACCAGGGCTTTGACTCTCTCTTATGATATGCCTCGCAAAGTGAGCTTTTGCAACCTGCAATCTCAGGTAACAATTATTATTTATAGCATTCAGTTTGTGCTTCATCATATCAAACATAAAAGTAATACACTTTCTGATGGCATTATTGGATCAGAAAACATAGATCCGGTTTCATTCAATCCGGTTGAATTCAAAACCAACATCAATCGCCACTACCTTGCAGCACCTCACGATAGAAGCAACACCTCTGCGGCACCCTTCCAGGGTGACGTAGCCCCCCAAGACTTTCAAGAATTGGGAAGCCTCCTGCACAGGATTCCTTAAAAAAAAGATAATTTTGACATTAATCACACTGTAAAACACCAATCTTTATAAATGAACATAACGCGTTTAATTTTTTCTACAATATTCATTCATTTGTTGTCTCGATCCTTCCAGCGTGTAGCCGCTGGGGTCCTCTGTGAGCTGGCTGCGGACAAGGAGGGCGCCGAGCTGATTGAGCAGGAGGGCGCCACGGCCCCGCTCACGGAACTGCTGCACTCGCGCAACGAGGGCGTGGCCACGTACGCCGCGGCCGTGCTGTTCCGCATGAGCGAGGACAAGCCGCACGACTACAAGAAGCGCCTCAGCATGGAGCTCACCAACTCCCTGTTCCGCGAGGACCAGCACATGTGGGCCAACGACCTGCCCATGGCACCTGACCTGCAGGTAAGGAGTCACAACAAATGATGTAGTCAAAAAAATATTGTAGTGTCACAAATCCAGAAGCGCTGTTCTGTTAAATTCCGTACGACCTTAAGGCGACAAGCTGGGGATTCGTGTCCAAAAGTAAGGTGTACTGTGATTTTTTTATCTATGGAGCTCTTTCGCAAGCGCTAGCGATCTCCGACTTGTATGGATATCCAAAGTGTAAGGAATTCAGCAGAATAGTGCTTCAGGTGGCTAGGGAAAAGCTGTCTAATATATTGATATTGGTTGCTAAGACCCTAGTCAGATGGACCTGTGACGCTTGCCTGGCAATAAAAAAAAATTGAACACCATTCCAACTCCATTATGCACAGTGAAAGGGACATCTTGATTATGAATCCTGCATCACTAAGAAAGTGCTTTTGGAGGTAATATCTCCACAAAACAAAATGTTGAATTACTTTTTCCATATTTTTTGCTGTCTAATAACAAAATGAGGAGGTCTCTAAAGCTGTTGAAAATTCTCTCCTGTTCTTTCATTATTTTTTCATCATCCTTGGGCTACCGCACTGAAAATAATTTAATTGTTTTTGATTAATGACATCTTATAGAAGGATTAAAGTCTTATTACTTATGAAACTAATGATGATGTTATCTATAAAAATAAATAATTCTTTAGATTCATTGTAAAAATCATAACTTTTTGTTTTGTCCATATATGTGACAATGCACGTACCTTATTATTTTAGCATCAAATTCATGCATCAATATGTTTTATTTATTTTTCAATTTGTTTTTTTTTTTTCAAACAATGTGATAGGGAATGATTTGTAGCCAAATAAATGATCTATCTGTAATATGGAATAAAAAAAAAATAGAAAAATGTTTTTTTAAATTACAAATTAATCTCTGTCATATTGTTGTGAGTTTTTTGCTTGGTTAGGTATCTTACATTTTTTGATTATTTTTTTACATCATTAAAATATGTTATCCCGAAGTTAGAAATTATTATCTTGAGTATTAAATTTGCGTAAATAGCCATCGTCAATTTAACCTCTAGTGTGCCGCCGATTTTTAACCATTATCCAGCTACCAAACTCTTGGTTTTGATTTTAAATATCTCATAAGATAGAAAACATATGTATCTTCTATCCATTTTTTTTTTATCTCAAAGACAGTGAAATATTTTTTTTTTAGTGCATAATTTAGTAAAACGTCATTAGTGACATATTTACTGCACTGCCTCATAATATGATTCTGAAAAAAAATTGTGTTCTAAAAATAGACATAATATAATTATGAATGAACACATTAGCCAGGTAGGTACATACATGTAATGTAAACAAAACCTTATTTAGACTTTTTAAAGATTGTGTATTCACACAGTGAAAATTCATTTTTATAAATAATTATAAAAAATTATAAAAAACACAGAGTTTTATTTTCACAAATTGAGTATTTATTTCCACCTCAAGTACTTTCGACTTATTTACGTCATTATCAAGAGGATACTCTTGAGTCGAAAGTACTTGAGGTGGAAATAAATACTCAATTTGTGAAAATAAAACTCTGTGTTTTTTATAATTTTTTATAATTATTTATAAAACCTTATTTGTGTGTGTGCCATGTAATAAATTGAAAATTTCGTGTTTAAACTGGTCAGTTTACAAGGTCAACTTTTAATATGCTTTTTAAATATTCATAAACGAAAATTAATGCTTTGAGCTTATTTTTGGGTAGTTTTACCCAATAGCAGCATGTTATATGATTGTTTATCTTACTACTGTGTAAAAACTAAAGAAAAACAAAAAAAAATTGCGACCAGTACTATGAGCGTGGATCTGCGCTCCGGCACTCTGGAGGTTAAGCTATGGTTGAGTATGTATGCAATGTTTTATATTCGGGGTACATTATTTAAGTGTGGCTATCATTAGTGTGAATAACCAAATCACCATGTTAGTAATGTAATCATGCTTTTGCAATAATACATCACCCTCACCCGGCTGTATGAGTTCACATGTTGTCTGTCACAGCAGAATGCCATCACTAATATGTCACGCCTGGAGAGCTTGGTGAAACAAAATAAATTATACCAAGACAATGAAATGCCTCACAGACATTTATCTTCAAAAATCAACACTCAATGATACACAGACTTAAATAAAAATATTTAAAAAAAAACACTAATTTTTGAACAATATTGGTTTTTAACATTTTGTAAAAAATTTCAACTTCATATGGCTGCTTGTCAACAAAATGCCAATTAAAATCTCTGATTCTGTATGACTCAAAATCATACAGGAAATTCGGTTTTTAAATTATTTTTTTAATCATTTAGCTTTCAAATTCCCAGATTGCTTTTACCCCCATGTGTCTTTTTGCAGACTGATAAAATACAATAAAGCAAACAAGTTTACATGGAATATTCTTGCTCCTAACGATGACTACTTTATAATCCTCACAGATTTTGATTTATAAACATTCACCACCGTTAGTTATATCAAAGCTATTGAATGCTAAAACTTTATATTTTTCAATATGGACCTATAATTGTTTTATTTTTATCAGTGCTATTCTCAAACAGCAAAGCAATGGCTCATCCATAGCCTGCAGTGAATTTTCCATACAAAAGAGAAAGAGGATCTGCAGATCAGCTATCAAACAAATGTTTTATGAATAGATTCGTATGAGTTAAATTATATTGTGTTTGACCTGTATGAATAAAAGTAATAATATTAGGATGATTTATTTAGTTAGCGCTGTTTTTGTGTGAATCACACCTCAAGAGCCCTCTGAATGAAGTCAATATTGTTCAAAAACATCTTCAACCCTCTTTATTACACAGATTTATAGAACCATATATATTCCTTGACTTATGTGTTGGTATGAGGCTGACCACCCATACTGTAAAAAATGATTCACTTCGCCAATGTCACCCCTGTTTCAGGGAAGGTCAGCAAGAGTTGCAGGGCTTATGTTCATTTGAGATTGGGTTTTTATATTGTAGGTCCACATGCGGCATGTGTGAGCGCGAAATTATGTGTGTCTGCTTGTGGGAATGCATTTAATATGAATCTCAAATGATACATATCTTTGCAACTTAGATTTAGACAATTGCCTTATTTAAAAGCTATTCCAGTTTGCTAGTAAAGTGGAATGAAATCATCTTTCTAAACAGTTTGGTTTGTTAAGTTAGATCTGTGTAATATGGGAGGTTCACATTGTATCTACTGCAAGTTGTACTCTGATAGCCGGCCACTCCGTTTTCCGTAGTAGAGTGTGTGTGTATGTGTTTTGTTTAGTACTATTTCACTTGTTTTATAAACTAGGACATGCTGGGACCCGAGCCAGGTTATGAGGGTCTGTACGGATCCAGGCAACCGTTTCAGCCAGGTAACTACACCACCACAGCACCCACACCTCACTAACCGCATCGCACATCACCACCGCCAATTAACCAACAAATATTCTCCAATAGAAAACATGTTCATCATTCTTTCGACATGAAAACTTAAAGCAAACAATATAACAGATTCGTTAAATGCAAAGGTACCAATCCAAGTATAAAATACTGAGTTAATTCCTCTTGATCGCATAAATTTGGGACCGGTCTGTAGCTCAGTGGTAACACTGCGGACTCTGAATGGAAGGTTGTGGGTTCGAATCCCGGCGGAGCACAAAAAAGATACCATTTATATTTTCAAATTTGCTCTTCGCTGGGTTGAAAAGTTCATAAACCTTTACCAATGACCGGTCACCAAAGGTCCATCCAGCCTTACAGCAACTGGGTCTTGCTTGAGTATTGGCGCTTTGTAGCGACGACCAAGCTCGTATACCTCTGCCGCACTACAAGTGTCATAGACCCCTAGAGTCTCTAGAATCTAGGGAGTCTCCCACACAGAATTTCTTAAAAAAAAAATTTAAAAAATAGAAATATGTATGAAAGATACAACAGTTCTCCTAGTGAGCGATGTAGTTTTCATACATGTTTTTTTGATTTACGCGATTTAGCGGAATTTAAACATTTTTTTATACTTGTGGTAAAGAGATCATTTTACTTTTGGTCGATGGCTTCACGCTGAAAGCTAGGGTTCCCGAACTAATGTTGGATAGTTTGAATGTAACAGATATTTGAAAACACCATTAAAATGGAGTGTACAAAATATGCATGAAAACACTGAAAACGTGATTTTTTCTTGCCAAACAACAAAATAGCAACTGAAAAGAAAGAGTCTTGGCAATTTTGTTGACAATATAATACTGAACAAGATAAATCTTGTCAAAAATAAAATACAGATATTTTATCAACATTAAGCTTGACTAATAAGGGTGGTATGAGGCTGACCCCCTATTCTGTAAAAACTTGGTTCACTTTTGCCAATGCCACCTCGGTTACAGGGAAAGGCGGCAGGAGTTTCAAAGTTTATGTTCATGTGGGGTTTGGTTTATTTTGATGTTTGCATGCAGCATGTGTAAGCGCAAACTTACATGTGCCTGCGTGTAGGCATGCATTAAATATTAACCTTAAATGAGAATATGTCTTTGCAGCTTAGATTATAGATTAAGCGTAACATCTTATTCAGTTCATCGTGCCATCACTTTAAAATTATATTAAAATCAATTTGTAAATATTTTGCAAAGCAAGGATACATAAATGAATAAAATCATTGCGATGCAAACATAATATGTAGACAAATATTTTTAGTTTATTGCTTATGCATGCTCTCATACCATTTAATTTAAAATGACACACGTAGCTATAAAACTAATTATAAATATTATATTAGTTAAGCAAACTATATTGAAGTACCGTGAATGTTAGACGTAGTAAAAATATATAGTAATTTATAATAATCCATATTTTTGTATTGAAGTCTTCTGCTTTCATTGTTCCATTGTTTTACTGCTGGGTCTTCAGGAAACTTGTAGTATTTGAGTGTGAACATTTATGTAGTATTAAAATTTCTTATTCTGAATCTTTTCACGCAGCTTAACCAGGGACCTATGTATCACTAAACAACAGGTGATTTTATATTTATTATTAACCCCTTTTTATATGTAGTCCTTTATTTATCATATTGATACTAACATAAAATATAATCCATATTAACAATAATTACAACTACACTGTTAATTTTTTTATTATCGGATATTAGACGAACCGTTTTAAGAGAACTTACCCTCTCTGCATGACTTTTGAGGATGAACTGATTTTTTCTTCTATAACAATTGTCACAAATCACGGCATACCTTCCAGCGAAGGTAGATTTATGATAAGGTTTGTCATGAATATTTACACTTTTATTTTGTTTCCCGTCCACATCACTAGATGGCAGTATGTTATCCGTACATACACAGCTGATAATATCATTGTCTTTGACACAAATATTAAGTATTGGTTTCAAAAGTGAGGTGAGTGTTGGTTTCCAAAAACTGGACAATTTAAAGCTGTCATCCCTGTTTAAGTTAGGATGCCTATAAATTTCAATGGCTTCTCTCACCAGTCTAGGAATATTTTTTTTAACTGTGTAGTTATAATTATTGTAAATATGTTAAACGACCATAATTCCAACCTAAACCTAACTATAATCCATATTGTTTTTTTTGTTAATATTTCATCTGAATAACTTATCTCCTTTTATTTTCATAATTTTTTATTTCAACTAATTCAATTGTTTTTCACTTAACTTGGCATTTTCCTGTAGTTAATTAAAGTATTAAGGCTTTTTGTTTTCACAATTTATTCTCACAGTAAGGATTGTGTTGTCCACATTATTTTTTTTGTTGTAATAAAAATTAATCTTAATTAATTTCCTTTTTTCTTTTGACCTAACCAAAGTAAGACCCCCTCATTATTAATTGTGATAATTTAAATCCTTCCTCAGTTTACATGAAAAAAAAACTTTATGTTCTTATTATGAAAATATAATTGGTAGAATTATAATGTAAAAAGTAAACACAGTTTTTTTGACGAGTTGATTTATTTCTCGAGCACTTTCAATGTTATCACACCATTTTCAAGCCAGCAACTGTGAAAACAGCGAAAGTGCTCGAGAAATAAATCAACTCGTGAAGAAAAACTGTGTTTAAATTGTACATTATTATTTTTAAAATGAATCTTTACAATATCAATACACAAACCCCTTAAACGTTTGATAGAATTATATTTTTAATGTAGAGATTTGATGTGATTTTTGTTGTCCCAGGATATGACCAGATACCCATAGATTCCATGCAGGGTCTGGAGATTGGGGGAGGTTTTGGGATGGACATGGACGTGGGCGGAGACGAGGGGCCCGGTGGGGCTGACCTCGCCTTCCCCGACCCTCCCACAGACAACAACCAGGTCGCAGCGTGGTACGACACCGACCTGTGAACATCACAACGACCCAAAACCTCACAACATCACACCCCAACGACACGTTACTTTGATTTTGACTCATGTAGAATAAGATATTGTTATTGACGATCCCACATTAATGGACTTATTTTTGCTTTTAACTAAGAGAAAATTTAAGTCGTTTCCGAGCTTAGATTCATGAAATTACAGGAATTTTCTTCTTCGTTGAAAATTTAAAACGTAACTTCACTTTATCATTACTCCTACTTATTTTCTTTAAAACGGACATAATTTTGATGTATTTTATACTTAATTTAATTCTTTGCATCATTTTCTACAAAATCTTATTCCACGTGTTTTGAACTACTTAGTACATTTTTTTGGAGTAGCTTACAATATTGTTTTGTGATAGTTTAAATGTTTTCCCATTTTACAAATGCAGCTTAAATGTTTTTTAAGTTTTTATTTTATTATTATTTAGAGACTAAAAAACTTATTTTCTTTTTATGTTTTATGATAAAAAATCTTATTATCTAAAAATGATTGTTAAGATATTTTTAAAGATATCTCTTTATTATTCCAATTAAAGTCTTTAATTTTTATACTATATACTTAAATTTATTTTAAAATCCTTCCTAAAGTATATATTTTATTTTTATAAACCCACAAAATACGGGATATATCTTCTAGAAATTTTCCAATAATAATTACCGAAATACAATGTACCTTTTTTGTTTTTTATGAACAAATTTTTATAGATTACCTCCTGACAAAATATGTATCTTTTACATTTTTTTTTCCTATGATAATATTAATTGTAATTTGATTAAGTTGATGAATGTCCTATATCAATTTCCTTTAAAAATAAATACAATCTTAGTAAAATTACTTAAAACTATTATAAGTTAGTTTAAAATAGTTATGTGACATTGTTTTAGACTGAAGACTCTTTCCCGAGTGATAGAAAACATATTGATTTGAACAAAAAATGCATTTTTTTTTTAATCTGGGTACTTGATAAGATTTTTATTAAGTGAGGGGAGCATTACATGGATGAATATTTGTGTGAAAAATCAGTATTTTGAATTTTAAAATTGAGAGCTTATAAAATACAATTAAGTAATGAAACATTTTCTATTGTATTTTAGATTAGATTATTCATATAATTAGATGTAATTTTATTAGATTTATTTATATCGATACAATATTATCATAACAAATACTTTAAGACATTTTTATATGATTATCTTAATTTTCAAGGTTACTATATTTTTTTAAAATCATGAAATATTCAACTCGCATTACTTTTGTTTTGATTTCGGATTCCATTCTTTCAAATTCATATAATTTCCTTCATTTTTTTTAAATTATAAATTCTTGCACTGATAAGATTTAAGTATAAAAATAAATAAAAAATGCACTTGTATGTTTTGAAATAAAATACCTATAGGTATGTTAGTAAATTATCTACCTGAATGGCAATACTGTGAAAGGTTTAAAGTTAAATAATTACCGGGTGAATTTGAATGAAACAGAATTTCTGTGACAACATTTTGAATGTATAACTTTGCAATGTATACTATGTACGATGGATTGATAAAAAATAAAATTATAACTAGGAAATTAATCTTTCATTTTCCCTCCCTAATAAGGTATTTTTCTTTCCAGCGTAATTTACTTTAAATGAAGAAAGGGTTGTAAAATCTTCATGAGTTATTGTTTTTGATTATCTGCAGACGAAAACATGTCATGGAGGGACATAGCATATTACTTTTCTTTGTAAGTCTAAGTTTTAGAGTGTTTTCTTGCTGTCATTTGCTCATAGTTGTATTATGAGCACAAGAAGTTACACTATATGTGTAGCTTAGTTGCGTTATGAGTAAATGTCAGCAAGAAAACACCCTAAAAAGTTAGACTTACAAATAGACCCGGTACGTATTCCAAAGATAAATAAATTGTTGTGTCACAGGGGCGGGTTACTGGGGAAAAAGCAAAGTCATGTTCTGTTATGGGCTGCTAAGGATCCTAGTCACACAGACCTGTGCTGTTTGCCCGCTTAGAAAAAAAACTTAAAGTTTGTGCTGGGTGCATTGAGCCGTCCTACAATACAAGACAAGATTGAATGGTGAAGAGCATCTGGATCATTAATATGACTGGATGAAGATCATTGATGGATATGTTTCACCGAGTAGAAAAAGTCAAGAATGGTCACATCAAGAGGCGGGACAATTACAGACAACAATCTAATCTAAATCTAAGCTGCAAAGATATGTATCATTTGAGATTCATATTAAATGCATTCCCACAAGCAGACACACATAATTTCGCGCTTACACATGCTACAATATAGAAAACCCATTCTCAAATGAACATAAGCCCTGCAACTCTTGCCGACCTTCCCTGAAACAGGGCTGACATTGGCAAAGTGAACCATTTTTTACAGTATGGGTGGTCAACCTCATACCAACCTATCAGTCAAGGAATACAAGCAATTAAATACATTCAAATATATAAAACAAATACTTAAACACTAAACAATTACTAAACAGTAAAAAATTAAAACCTACAAAACATATTCTTAAAAAAAAATATTTTTTTTTAAAGATTCGCAGCTTTGACCGCCAGCATTACAGATCAACCGCCATTTCTTTCGGTCCTTGCATACTTCTTTCATTTCATCCAGAGTCATAACCAATACAACAATGATCACCAATATTTTGATTGAGCAGGCACCATCTTCATAACAGAACAATGTTAGTGAGAAATTATGTCTCTTTTGTAGATGTTCAGTTTGTTTCACAAAATTACGCTGTTTTTCTCTGCCTTTCTCCTCTTCCATATTTACATTTTTTTTTTTAAATTAGGCTGATTTATTTGGTGAGCGCTGTTTTTGTGTGTATCACGCCTCAAGAGCCCTCTGAATTAAAAAAATATTTTTTTTTCGTTACAATCATAGCATATAATGGACAGTAAAAAAAGTCATTTTTGACACAGGCGCCTTTATTATGCTGTTGTTATTTCTCACATAGAAAAAAAATATGTTTTAATTTTTAACTTTTACAACCATTACACATTGTGACATTAGGCGTATTCTTTCCGATTTGTCCTATCTGGCGCGGGGTCGAAAGTCAATATAGTATAGGAAATGAAGCATTTGAGAAGCATGACAGGAAAAACTCTGAGGCATAGAGTTAGGAATGAATGGGTAAAAAAAGAATGTAATTTGAAAGAGGATGTGAAAGTTAAGGTACAAAAGAATGTGATGAGATGGTTTGGGCATGTGGAAAGAATGAATGATGATAGACTGACAAAGCATGTATACAAAGAAAGTGTGAAAGGAAAAAGAGGGAAGGGACGACCGAGAAAAGTATGGAGTGATCAGATTGAGGAGATTGTGAAAGAATGGGATATACAAAGTGAGCGTAAAAGAAGAAAATGCATGAAAAAGGTGATGGATATGAATGAATTGAAAGAGGTATGTAAGGATAGGAAAAAATGGAGGCAACTCTGCAGAGGCTCTGGCCACCCCTAGCGGAATGGCGACAGAGTTACAGTTACAGTATAAGTATAATAAGACACCGTATGAAAATTGGGTATGACAGTGTTATGTTCTAATAATGAAGTACCTAGGTATACATATAAATTGTTGATTGAGACTTGTTACTTAGACTGTAGGTATTTATAAATTAATTTACATTTTATCAGGGGCGAAAATAACGATGTCAACCATTGGAGGTCTGTCACAAAGGTTTCCCGCCCTCGGAGCAGACACGCGACACAATGGCGATTGTTGTCTATGGACTATTGAAGAACCGCGTTCCAAATTCAAAATTCAAACTTGGAAAGCGTGATAATTCCTAGGGTGACCATGGTACCTAGGTTGTACTAGGTAGGTACCTTTTTTTTTATTTATTTTTTTATTTTAATAGGACAACAAACAGCGTTACCTTTACCTACATAAGAAAATAGAAATATAATAATAACAAATACAAAAAATATGGCCAATTATATATTGCCACGGATATCAAGTTTAGATTTATGTTCTTATCAAAAAAGATTAATGGGGTCCAATCTAATTTAATCTAATCTAAGTTGCAAAGATATGTTACATTGGAGATTCACATTACATGCATTCTCACAACCAGACACTTGATTGTTTTTAATGAAAATCGTGTTTATTCAACACGAATAGATATCTTGTATCTGTCCAGGTTTAGTCACCCCACAGAAAACAAAGCGTTGGGTATTGTCGTTAGGGCGCTCTAATTATGAAGTGGCGACAGTAATTGGCTGCAGCGTGAAAGGGAGGTGAGAGCCATTCTTGCCGCAACTCGAATTATATCATTCTGATATTGTGGCAAATAATCGACTGGCGGTTAATAAAGGTGCGCAACGAAAACATATTATACTTAATCAAGGGTAACAAAAAGTGGCTGAACGACAGGAATGATAGAAAGCTAGAAGATGAATATAAGATAGCCAAGCAAATGGCGAAGAATGTAGTTTATGAAAGCAAAGCGAATGAACAGAGAAAGATTGATGAAAAAATGAACAGGAGTTTCACCGACAGTAGGAAGGAATTCTGGAGATGGGTCGGTGCCAATAGGAATAAAGATTCTGCATTGACCACCCCAGGAATCAAAAGTGCTGTTGGTGAGATGGTATGGGAGAAGGATGAAGTATGTAAGAGATGGAAAGAATATTTTGAAGGGATTTTTGGTCGGGGCGAAAGAATTTTGTTTAGAAAAATGACAGAAGAGAATGAATTTAGGATTTTGAAAGAAGAAATAAAAGTATCTATTGAATGTTTGAAGAATGGAAAGTCTGCTGGGTTTGATGGAATAAATGGTGAAATGTTGAAAGCAGGAGGTGAATGCGTGATAGATTGGATGTACGAATTATGTAAGCTTTGTGTGAATGCAGGAGTAGTACCGATGGATTGGAGGAAGGCAGTCATTGTTCCCATTTACAAAGGTAAAGGGGACAAAAAAGACTGTCAGAACTTCAGACCAATCAGTCTACTCAGTATACCAGGAAAAGTCTTCTGTAAGGTGATTATAAAAAATGTGATTCTGACTACTAGTGAAAGGATTTCCGATATACAGTCCGGCTTTATGGCCGGTAGAGGCTGTGTTGATCAGATTTTTACTCTACGACAACTTGTTGAAAAACAATTGTCGGTGAGGCGGAAGCTGTTCACGGCCTTTGTAGATCTGGAAAAGGCTTTTGACTCAGTAGACAGAGGTATGTTATGGGATGTTTTGAAAGCATACGGAGTGAATGGGGCTCTCCTAGGTGCGGTGCATGCAAACTATGAAAATAGTACAGCATGTGTTCGTATTGATGATGAGTATAGTGAATGGTTTGAAGTTTTTAAGGGTGTAAGGCAAGGATGTGTGATGAGCCCATGGCTATTTAACATAGTCATGGACAAGTGTGTTCGAGATGCTAGACTTGATGATTGTGGATTAATGATAGGAGAGAGCAAAGTGAGTGTTCTACTGTATGCGGATGATGCTGTTCTTGTATCGGACTCAGCAGTAGAATTGCAAACGATGCTCTCTAGATTGAACGAAGCTCTGCTAGGTAATTATTTGAAATTGAATGCAAGTAAGACGAAAGTTTTGATTTTTGAAAGAAATGAAGAAAATACGAACTACGAATTTAGAATAAACGGAATGAATGTTGATGTGGTAAATGAGTTTGTATACTTGGGAAGTAAGTTTGAGAAAGATGGAAGAATGACAGGTGAACTTGAAAGAAGAGTAATGAAGGGCAGGTGTGTACTGGGTGCCACAGCTTGTATCGCCAAAAATCAAAACATTTCTAAAAATGCTCGATTGGCGGTACGCAGTGGTATACTTTTACCCACCTTGATGTATGGAAGCGAGGCCTGGACGGTGAATGAAAGTGAAATTAGTAAAGTCCATACTGTTGAAATGGACTTTCTAAGAAGTATGATTGGGAAAAAACGGAGTGACAGGGTGAGGAATGATTTTGTAAGAAAAGAATGTGGTGCAAAAGAAAGTGTGAAAGTGAAGATTAAAAGAAGTTTGTTAAGATGGTTTGGGCATATGGAGAGAATGAATGAGGAAAGACTGACGAAGAAAGTATATGTTGGTAGAATAGATGGATGTCGTGGTAGAGGAAGACCGAGAAAGGTATGGATGGACCAAATATCCGAAATTGCGAATGAATGGAATATCCAGAGTCATAATAAAAGAAGAGCTTGTATGAAGAAGGTTATGACTCTGGAGGAAATGAAAGAAGTATGCAAGGATAGAAAGAAATGGCGGTTGATCTGTGATGTTGGCGGCTAGGGTTTGTTAAAGTGAATTTGGTTTTATGATTTAGTTTTTTATGTCCATGTATATATTGTTATTTTTATTCTTTGATTTTAAAAAATGTAATTTGTCATGTATGTTCCTTGACTTATAGGTTGTTATGCGGCTGACCACCCATAATATAAAAATTGGTTCACTTTGCCAATGTCACCCCTGTTTCAGGGAAGGACGGCAAGAGTTGCAAGGCTTATGTTCATTTGAGATTGGGTTTTTATATTGTAGGTCCACATGCGGCATGTGTTAGCGCGAAATTATACATATCTGCTTGTGGGAATGCATTTAGTATAAATCTTAAATGATATATATCTTTGCAGCTTAGATTAGATTAGATTAGAAGGGTTGGTATGAGGTTGACCACCCATACTGTAAAAAATGGTTCACCTTGCCAATGTCACCCCTGTTTCAGGGAAGGTCGGCAAGAGGTGTGGGGCTTATGTTCATTTAAGATTGGGCTTTATATTGTAGGTTCACATGCGGCATGTTTAAGCGTGAATTTAAACGTGTCTGCTTGTGGGAATACATTGAATATAAATCTTTAATTTAATATATATTTGCAACATAGATTATAGATAAGAGGTTATAGAAGGGTCTGATCCTCACCGAGGGTGTCAGAAATGATTTCCCGTTTCGGTGTTTCTTTCAAAGCCCAAAATAAATATCGGCAAGGTTTACTCAGCCTTCACATAAAATGAAAACCAGCCCTCTTGGGAGCTGGGAAACCTCCACTTCAACTGGTTCAAGTGGTTGACGTGAGGCCGGCCACATTGCCCGTAAAAATGAATAGGTCCCATCTCTCGATAATGGTGTGGTAACACCGAAAGAGCTTGAATTATAGGTTGGTATGAGGCTGACCACACATACTTACTGTACACAATTAATGTTGCCCCTGTTTCAGGGAAAGTCAGCAAGAGTTGCAGGGCTTATGAACATAAGCCCTGCAACTCGCGTAAGTACTACTGTAAGCGCGAACTTACACGTGCCTGCTTGTGGGATTGCATTTAATAATATTAATTTAAATCTAATATATCTTTGTAACTTAGATTATATAATATAGTGAAGGAGAACCTTGTTTTTTATGCTTACATTATTAACTTATATAAGTTTTTATGATAATTTTATAACATGAATAATATATCGACTATAATAACAATGTGTGTTACTTGGCGCGGACCCCTTCGCGTCTTTCAGGCGCCTTGGCACCTCCCCTAGGTCTACTCAGACCTCCTAGGTCTCTTCAGACATTTTCAGATCTCCGTAGATCTCCCCAGACCTCCCCAGCCAGACTTCGGACTTTGTAAACTCTGACGCGGACCAAATCTTGTTGAATGTTGGCTATTACGTGCAATTAGATGTACTCACTCGTATGTATGGCGAAATGTTGTGCATTCACTAAGAAAATGACATGTGAAGCTATATGCAGGTAAACCAAATGGAAAACATCATCCACTTCCTTTATTTTCTCTCATTTATTTAATTTTTTATCTTGTTGACTTTATTTTAAATTGGCGGTATAACTAACCGTGTGACATCTTCGGAGTTAAAAAAAGAATTGTCCAAAATTTCCGGGTACTTAAAATGTGATGTGTTATCAAAAATAGACACCGTCAACTTTGGACATACCTACCTGTGGATAGTAACCTTCTAATAATAATAATATTAGGATGATTTATTTGGTGAGCGCTGTTTTTGTGCCTATCACACCTCAAGAGCCCTCTGCGAGCTTGGTCGTCGCTGTAAAAAGCACCAATTATCAAGCAAGACCCAGTTGTTGTAAGGTTGGATGGACTTTTCAGTGACCGGTCTTAGGTAAAGGTTTATGAATTTTTCAACCCAGCGAAGAGCACATTTGGAAATATAAATGGTATATTTTTTGTGCTTCGCCGGGATTCGAATCCACAACCTTCCATTTACGAGTCCGAAGTGTTGTTACTGGACTACGGACCGGTCCAAGAAATGCCAACAACACGCGGTGTACCTGAGCGGTCACCCATCCAGGTAGCATCCGCGCCCAATGTTGCTTAGCTTCGGTGATCTGATGAGAACCGGTGCTTTCAACATGGTATCGTCGTTGACTTTAGTACCTTTGTATGAAATACAAAATAGGTAATTCGTTAAAGTCTCTTGGATTGCAAAATCTGATAACCTTCTTTTAGGAGTGTATCAGAGCAAAAACATTGCTAAATTTAATGAAATTATTGTCATCTGTAGCTGCATGACATCAAACAAAATTGACGATAACTATTCCAGCTTTGAAAAAAATCCTGGCTAACAAATTTGAGGAAGGCAATGGTTTGACCGAAAATAAAGAATTCCATGTATCCATATTATTGAAAACATGGATGCAAATACAAATTCCATTGAACAGGCGCGAGAAAAAATACCATAAAAAAGATGGTGAAAATAAAGAAGAATAAAAAACGAAGAACATGAGAATCCAGCACAAATTATTTTTACCTCTGGTGTTGAGTACTTTTTTGGTTTTCCTTCACCTTCTGTGTTCAGATTTTGCTCTGGTTTGTATTCCGTGATATAACCGGGACTTGCTCACGATTTTGAAACTATATCGACAGCGTCTGCGGTCTCCCTTCCTCCCACATCTCACCCACCCCTCCTACTCTTGCCAGGCCAGCTCTGGATTGAATCAAGACTTCGGAAAGTTCCTTCGGGACGTTTCATACCAACAGCCCAAGGCTGACTATATGGTGCAAAACACTGTATGACGACTAATTGTATGTGTCATAAATAACCGTAATAACATCTGAGTGAAAATGTACAGGCAACGCCGTAGAAGATCTGGACATCTTTTGTTAAATTAATATTGGTTTAAGGTTACAGGTATAGAGTTACAGCAAACTTGGAAATGATCGAAAGAAGTAATAAAACAATGAAAATTATACGAATTAAAATCTGGTAGCGTTTGAATCTATCGTACCCATTGCCTTACAATATAAAAAAAAGCTGTATTATATTCATGCTATTAGAAAAAGAGTAAGGCCTGATATTTTCAATGTTAGCATTCCTTGACTTATAGGTTGGTATGAGGCTGACCACCCATACTGTAAAAAATGGTTCACTTTGCCAATGTTACCCCTGTTTCAGGGAAGGTCGGCAAAAGTTGTGGGGCTTATGTTCATTTGAGGTTTGGATTTTATTTGTAAGTACACATTCAGCATTTGTAAGCGCGAACTACACTTGTTGGTTTGTGGGCTTACATCTGAGAGCTTTAAATGAATATATCCTTGCAACTTAGATTATAGATTATTATAGATTATATAGCATAGCTGATGATGACCTTCTAGGTCGAAAACGCGTTTCTAACTTATTCTAAAGATTGTAATCTTTTTAAATATATTTGTGTGAAAATAAACAGTGTTTTTGAATTCCTTCAAAATTGTAAACTAAAACAGTATGAATTTTCACAGTGTTAATACACAAACAATACAAAATATAATTAGCATAGCGTCTTTGTACAGAATGAAAAGGACGCACTTATGTCAATCGTGTGGGTAGTTTTTTTTATCAGTTAAAAGTGACATCAGCTAACGTTGAACTTACCGGGCCTAAGAGTTAAAGGTTTTTCAAAAGAATGTGAACATTTTAACGATTTTTAAGTGAACATTTTTCATAAGCGCGAGCGACTCAAAAGAACAGGTTTTCATTCGAAGATGGTAATCAACTCGGGTCAGAATAAAACACATAAGAAGAGATGTACTACTCTTCCCGAACAAATGGTTTTCGAATTCAAGCATTGTTACTAAAAGGGGAAAATGATAAAATTTACGAATAGAAATGTGGGAATTTTTAAAATATTACAAAAATCAGTTACGTACGCGATCAGATTCACGCGGAGCATTTTCATATTTTCCCCCCTTACCTAGTTAAGTGGGTGAAGTAGATCGAAAGGAGTGAATCACCAAACAGAGAGAAAACTTTCAGGCAGGTACGTACATCACAAGGGTGGGAAAGGGAGTGGGGGCAGGGAGCAGAACCGAGCAAATCAATTCCTAGCGAGCAATAAATACTATATAAGCGAAAAACTTTCCCTGCTTAGTGCGTAGAAAATGGCGTTCAGGTAGACCGACGGCATCATGATGGTCCTCCGCGGAACCTAGCTGAATTTCACAAGGGTAAATCTAAGTTTTTGGAGCAAGGACCAAATAGCTGTCGCCTGGGCTGGTTATGATCGCGGGGATGTTTTGTTCCGAATATTCCAAGCTCGCGTTATTTTCGGCGGCTACTCAAGAGACAGAGGTTGAAGCGAGAACCGAAAATCACCGATTGAATCTACAATTTTCTTTTAAGGCTGAAGAAAATATTCTGATAGGTAGGATTATTTCATTTGTTTTTTTCTACTAGCAATATTTTTCTGGATTACATATTCCGATGTCCCTCAGTGGCAACTCTCATAAGATAACTATTAGTTTTCTACTTCGCTCCGTACTTGTATCTGTATCTTCATTGTGTTTTTTTCCCTACAACACAATAACTGTTCACTAACTAATGCAGCAGGTATAGTTCTCTCTTGGAAACCGTCGTACACCTCTAGGAAACCCTACAGTGAAGTCATCAACGTGGTTATTTTTGAACACGTTTGCAAAACTGTTTTTTACCTAGGCACCTTCAGATTTATTTTCTAATTTCCAAGGACGCAAACAGAAAAAGCCATAATTAAATATTATAAAGTGTTCCCCATCGACTTTTACTGTTACTGTATCCTGCCGCCGTTCCACTAGGGGTGGCCGGTACCTTCGCAGATGCGTCTCCACTTTTTTCTGTCCTTGCATACCTCTTTCATACCTCTTTCATCTCTTCAACATTCATCACTTTCTTCATACACACTCTTCTCTTATTCTAGCTCTGCAGGTTCCATTCTTTTGCAATCTTACTGATTTGGTTTATCCATTCCTTCTTCGGTCTTTCCCTTCCACGCTTTCCTCTGACAGAACCGCCCAATAATGCAGAAAAAGATAATTTTATACTGTTATCCAAAAAAAACGAGTACCTACCAAGAAAATCGGAAAAAATAACTTGATGAGATTTTAGTGTTCTTAACTCTATGGTTCTTACCAATAAAGAAGTACCTATGATTTATTTGTGAAATTTCAATGGAATCTAATCTAATTTAAGTTGCATATGTAACATTGGGGTTTCATTGTATATGCATTTTCACAAGCAAACACGTACAAGTTCGCACTTGTACATGCCACATGTGATCCTAGAACATAACACCCAAATCTCAAATGAACATACACCCTGCACCTTTTCCGAACTTCCCTGAAACAGGGGTGACATTGGTAAAGTAAACCATTTTTTACAGCATGGTTGGTCAGCCACATATCAACCTATAAGTCAAGGAACATTTACAACAAGTTATATTTTTTAAATCACATGAAAGCAAAACACATTTTTTAAATCAGATGGAAGCAAAAAACATTTACCAAAAAAAGCCTTTCATCCCAGAGCTGGCGGTGTTTTTTGAAGCCGCGCACAGATGGCGCGAGCAGTTACGTTTCTCAGGGGGGCGCGATCGCAAAATGTCGCAAATGACCCGAAAGAATTCGCATTTTATTGAAATCGAACCTGGCGGGGTAGTTGCCAGCTACCTGGCTCCCCCATGGATGCTCTTTTTTATTTTATTTATTGTGCCCCATAAAGGTATACTGCGTAAACAGAAAATAAAATAGAAAATCCCGGTGTTAGTATTTTCGGCAATAAAAAATGACATTCGCGCTTCGCTGATTCGCTTTCAGGTTTGCAAAGAACTCAGTTGCTACCTACGTATTATTGGATAAGAAAAATAATGGATTACGTATCCGAAATTGTATAAACCAGTTGAAATAAATCAGTTACATAGATATGTATTTTTTACGATGTTGATTCAGATCCGCTAAATAAATAAGAGGCTTACTATTGTCATTCATTTATGGACCATGTTTTGTGGTCAAAAAAGAAGATTATAGTGAGACTATAGAATGATTGGTTCGCTAAAAAATGTGAAATCGGAGACATTGAGGAGACACGGCCACACCTTTATATTTAACAGAAAAGGCTAAACAAAAAATGTATAAATCTAAATCTAAATCTAAGCTGCAAAGATATGTATCATTTGAGATTCATATTAAATGCATTCCCACAAGCAGACACACATAATTTCGCGCTTACACATGCGGGCCTACAATATAAAAAACCCAATCTCAAATGAACATAAGCCCTGCAACTCTTGCCGACCTTCCCTGAAGCAGGGGTACATTGGCAAAGTGAACCACTTTTTACAGTATGGGTGGTCAGCCGCATACCAACCTATGAGTCAACGAATAATAAAATTAAGGAATCTATTATATAAAAATCTAGGGGGTATTTGCGTCTGTTTTTTTCGAATTTGCCAAAATGTTTTTCTAAAAAGTGTTTCTCTTGATAAACTGAACTAACGCTCGATTCCAGAATTTTTGGTGTTTGTTTGTTTGTTTGTTTGTTTGTTTGTTTGTTTGTTTGTTTGTATATTTGTACCATTATAGGCGCCCAGACCGTTCGCAGCACGATGCTGAAATTTTGCATACCCCCATAAAGTGTCAGTGGCTAAACAACTGTCAGGGTCCGGATGACGTCACGTGCATATTTCGCATACCTGCCATACAAACTGAACATTAAAATCATGCCGCTGGCGGCCATTTTGAACTTAAAGACTTCATATTCGAAACAGTCATGTCTCTTAGTAATTTTAACATCTTTTGGAAGAAACTTTTTCGCAAAAAGTAAATTCTTCAAACAAAATTTGTAAATACCTACATGGAAAAAAATAAAAAATTCTAACTTTCAAGTCGCACAATGGGCGCATGTATCAAGTTGGAACATTGAAATTAGGCATGCCACCTGAGCATAAACAGACTTACATATTTTCAAAAGAACAACAAAATGCATGAAGGATTAAGAGTAGCTGCCATACACTTTTTTTGGTTTCTTCAATATTTAACATTCTCCTGGCGGTCATTTTAAAATTCTGAAGGTTTTTTCTCAATGATCAATTTGGTTTTGCTTATTTCAACATTTTTTGAAAGAAAACTTTTTTCAATGACAATTTTTTTCCAACAAAATTTTGAAAAACCTGATTTTCACAAAAAAGTCAAATTTATAAGTACAAAAATCTACTGTTTTGGTGCTACACAAACAATTATAATTTAGCAAAATGTAATGATATGTAATAGGATAATCCCGCCAAGTGTATATTTTGCATACCCGCGATACCAACTAAAAAAATACATTGCTCTGCAGGCGGCCATTTTGAATGTCTAGGTCTCATACTCGAATTTAAAATGCATTTTAGTAAATCCCATAAATGTTGGAAGAAACTTTTTTTCTACGGCAAATTTCTTTGAACAAATATTTAAAAAGTAAAATTTCATACAAAGTGTCTTATATATAAAAATAAAAAAAAGTTTCTTTTTTTTTAATTTTCAAAAGTCATTTTTTCTTAGAGTTCTGTCGATGGGTCGAACGTTTTCCCATACTTAGATTTTTTGTAGATTGTGAGTTTAGGCATTTTAAGGTATCTTCAGGTACCAAGCAGTATCAGACATTAAAATATCGTGAAAAGTATCACAAGCAGTTTTAAGATGTCAAAAGATAATTCAGAGCAGGACGAGCAGTTTGAAGGCATTTCATGACAATAAGAGCAGCTGGAACAATCTAAAAACAAAAGCACCAGTACCAACAAAACAATGCCGTATGGCAAACGCAGTCATGTTTCATGCCACTATAAGACAATTGCAAGCAACACAGGTACGCTTAAGATACTAAAAAGAGCAGAAAAGACAAGTTATACACTTAAATGATAATGAACGGGTCGAGCATCATTATTAACCATCACCAGAAAAATAAAGAGCAGAAATAAAAAGCAGGATAAAGACTTTAGCACCTGCACAACAATAGGAAGTAGCACAATCAGGCCTGGGATTCTACCATAAAATTGTCCACTTTTTGTTGTTGTTGTTGGTCAGTTCTCATGGATCTTTTAAAAATCAGAGCAGGGGTAAAGTGTGCTGGCGAAGCCGGACTTCAAACTAAAATGCCGTTATCGTGCGCAGCATGAGTAGGCAGGCTTTTTAACTTAAATTCGTCTTTCGTGGATTAAAGATATTCGGAACATTAAAAGAATTCAATTACCTTTTTATCACAAAATTTATTAAATTATAGCTTAAAGCATTCAATGAAATAAAAACATATGGGCAAAAAATTATGGCGAAGCCAGACTAAAACCTGCCCGGAGGGCCTAGCAGCCAACCGTGCGAGAGCGCGGTTTGGTCTGCTAGTAATATATAAAATCTATAAAGTAATCAGTAAAATTTTTATTCAAAGATAAATCCTTGAACAAGTTCG
Organism: Agapetus fuscipes; assembly: GCA_951799405.1. NCBI lineage: Eukaryota > Metazoa > Arthropoda > Insecta > Trichoptera > Glossosomatidae > Agapetus > Agapetus fuscipes. Next base: position 13,404,290 of record OX637350.1, read on the forward strand.
GAACGAATTTCAAAGACAAAAAAATGTGAGATCACACGGCTGGGTTTACTCAATAAAGGTTGACAAATATTTTGTTATTGGTGACTAAGGACCTTAGTCACATGTGACTTTTATCCGACGAGATTTTTTTTTTTTTAATTTTTTCCGTGGAAACTAAACCAATAATTTTGCTTCCTTTATTCCAGTTAGTATCAAGCAAGCGCTTAGGAAGTATCGAGGAAGAAGTTCGTATGCAAATCTGCAGATCAACACGGAGTCATACTTTATCCTGCCAAGCGTGTAATCAGAAAGCCTCGCAATAAAAAACACTTAGCACCGCGCCGGAATAAAGATAGACTGAATGAGGGACAATGTAGGTACTGTTGAACTCTTGGGGAAACGGAGCTAAAGAGTGTCCCACGAGAGGTTATTTGAGATTTTTATGTAAAAAGACAAATAAAATACGGTGAGCTAAGTGAACAGTGAAGAACGATTGATTTGGAAGGATAAAATAATTGAAAAAGAAGAATGATAACCAAAGAGAAGCTGCTATGCTCACCTTGTTCCCACATTAAAAGTCTAAGGATAGCTTTTTGAATCAGATTCTCGTTACAAGACGAGATTAAAAAATAAATAAGGTTCTAGAACAGTATTTGTACCTTAGAAGTGGCCAAAGTGAAGGGCATTCAGCAAACGAGTATACCAACTTGGAGATTATTCCTTCGTGGTCGAATTAATTGAATTAATGTTTCTGTTCAGATTAAAACGGATTCGTATTCTTGGACATTGTGGCTTTTGATGATAACAAAACTATCAGATAAGGAGCCTGGGGAGGAAGTCTCGACGACCGTCGATAGATCTTACCGTATCTATTTGAAGATAGGACGGGATAAAACATGGTGGCGTATCAGCACCTAATCCATTTTATTTGGAACAACGAGCAGCTGTTCAGGTACCGCCATGTTTTATTCCGTCCTTTCTCGGAATATATAGGTACAAAAGAGATACAAAATAGATCTTTATCGCATATTCCAGATAATTCTTCGATTTCTCGCTCACACCAAAGCGCCGTTCTATGCACTACCACTATCATGGACTACTCCCAGAGGGCTCTACCCACACTATCGGACATCTATAGGTGCGCGTAGGTACTTTGATTTCATGGTTTGTAACAATACCTACACATAAAAAAAACACATATATCAGAGCCACCCAGACTGTTCTACCCACACTATCGTACATACATGTATAGGTGCGTGAAGGTACTTTGATGTCATAGTTCGTAACAATACACATAAAAAGCACATGTATCAGAAGCCACGATATTTTGCTTGCAGCATGTCTTTAGTCGCTTTTAACAGGCTTTTTGCAGTCGCTCCGCAGTTCTCCTTATTCGCATCTTTATTTCAGCGGTTCGCGATTACCACGCGACTTCTTCCTGGTACCAGATTACTTCTTGCTCATTTAACACTATGGCTCCGGCCCCAGGACCAACTATTCCCAGCTCTATATCTCCTGCAACGAGGAAACTCTCAAACAGCGTTGTAGCTGTTCAGAAAGACTTTGTAATGTCTGTTGGAGACTTCTGACAAGAGCGGAATAATAATTGAATATTTGGAAACAACTAAGTTTACAATTTTAATCGCAATAAAATAGATTGAACTTAACTGAGACGTTCGCTGAATATTTATCCTTTATTTGATATCAAGATGTAATTTTCACTCTGAATAAAAATAATCTTCGAAGTTGTCGTTTAACGGTACTATGGATTTAATTTTATTGAGAAAATAGTTGAAATTCGGATGTGAGCAAATATAAGATATTTCAATAAAGATGTTTCTGAAGTTGAGTTAGTATTGTGGCGAATATACAGGGTTGACGCTTAGGCACATAATAATTGTGAGATAATTAGTATTTTTCTAAATTGATTGAATCGAATGTTCTGGCAAGATCAAGCAAGTAGCAATTCTCCATGTTTCGACAATGATAATTATTTTTAGTATAAATTAAAGACCGATATTCCGTGTAGCTTTAGAAATATCTCAGCCGTTTAGCTATAGGTACTGTGCGAATGTAACTCTGAACCTAAAGTGATAAAATAAATTGTGCAAAATAAATAAGCCGCAATTTTTATGAAATACAACGCACGTAAAACATGACAAGATTATAAATATTTGCAGGTAATTTAAAGTTAGTCATTGAAATGAGTTAAAAGCTTTTGAAATTATTGCAGCAGTGAACGAAAAAATTATAACACAGTTTTCATGCACTTTTCATTCAAGTCACCAGTCTAATCTAATTTAATCTAATCCAAGTTGCAAAGATATGTTACATTAGAGATTCACCTTAAGTGAGTTCTCCCAATTTAAAAACTTTTAACAATTAAAAAACAAGTTAAAAACCCAAATCTCAAATGGACACACACCCTGCAACTCTTGCGGTCCTTTCCTGAAACAGGGGTGACATTGGCATATTGAACCATTTTTTACAGCATGGATGGTCAGCCGCATACCAACCTATAAGTCAAGGCACAGTCATACGTACATTAGTGTTGTTTTCTTTATAGGGATGACAGGATTGAGAAAAGAAAAGTTATGAATCAGATAACACCGAGATTTGTTTGTTGAAGTCAGAGGTCAGCGACTCTAAAAAGAAAACACTCTTCCATCAGAAAGTTCCGGCTTCATCAGCAGAAAATTAGTTTGCAAAGTGACACCACCCGCACTCTGGGACTCGCCAGAATTAGCCTCCAGCCCCTCGGCGCGGACTTTTGTTTTCAAGGCCGCAATATTGTTATTCAAGTTCGAACCGAGTTTGGAATTTTATTTCGCAAAGTTTTTTAGCCTGAAGTTGGACCTATAAATAAGTTGGGGGCAAGTTTCAGCGCGGGGTAGTCACACAATTGCCAACTTGTTCCAACTTGCTAATGGTGCTTGGCCTAAAAAACTTAGTTCCCGGGGTTCAAGGCCAAGCCCGATGCCAAGTTTGACCGACTTAAAGTTTCATCGATTCTCGATTCCCAAGTCTTTGGTCTTTGCGAAGTCATCGCTCTGGTGGGGATCGATAGAAGACTTGCACCACCATCCAAGAACTTGTATGGAAAAAGACAACAGAAACAGATACATTGCCTTGAGGAACGTTTAAGCATATGATTCGGTCAAACCGTCGTAATAACAAATCTGTTAAACTGACCATAAGCCATAACGTTTACTCAACTATTATTTTTTAAGAGTATTATGCAAGTGAAGATATTTTGTAGTTGGTTGAATATGGCTAAATTGTGGTTTCAGTGCAAGGGTAAATGCGGAATTAAAGAGCCTAAAAACGCGTTGCTTCACACAGATACAGGCAGCTCCTTTGCAATAGCTATCAGACTTGTATAAGTTCGCGCGGACGTATGCTGCACGTGTAGGTACTTTCAAATTAAAGTCCTAACCTCGATTGAACATAAACCCTGAAAGTTTTCCCACATTTCCTGAAACAGTGGCAAGTGTCATTTTTATAGGATGGGTAGTCAGTCTCATAACAACCTAAAAGTCAAGAAAATCCGGCTATCCGGCCATAAAAAGGGATACATATTTTGAAATATTGCTTTTTTTATTAGCTGTACCCTTAGTACGAGTTGCAAAACTTGAGAAAAGTAAAGTTTATGGAAAATATTAGTGATTTCAACCAAAATCTGCCGTTTTTGTTTCTTACACTTTATGGTCTTAGCAAAAGAGTTACAGTGATGAAGAAAATCAAGTTCAAACAAAAAAAAACGGCAGATTTTGGGGGAAATCACTCTCTAATAATTGCCGTAAACTTTACATTACTCAAGTTTTGCAACTCTTACTAAGGGTACTGGAGACTAAAAAAAATGCCATCTTTGTGAATAATTAAGAGCCGTTTATTAATCTTATACAAAACCTGTTTAACTTATCCCCTCTTTAGTCATCCAACCCTTGGCTTCCCTCCGTAGTCTCTGCTGTAACCACACGAGCATCTTTAACGAAAATATACATTATATATCTGTTTCAACTTACTCACGAAAATGGTCATTAGTTAGAAAGAGAACAAAGAATTTCACAGTTGCATTTCCATGTGTACAACAAAACTCGGGCGAATGTAAAAATGCTCCTAGAAAGTTGGTACTATTGTGAATAGTGATGGCTACCAGTTGATAGATAACACGCGGTATAAATATTTTGATCGCTAAAATTTATGAATTATAAAGGAAGAAGACATTAATTTAAGATATTATGGCATGTGTTATAGTTGGGTGTCGAAACACAAAATGGATTTGGACAAAATGACCTGATTTCGTATGACTACACCACGGCAACGTTTGACAGGATTGAGACAAATGTGGGCTATAGCCCAATATATAGTTATCAACGCAGTATAGTATGTATCAACACAGTAAGTTAGTTTCTGCTAATCTAATCTACGTAAGTTGCAAAAATATGTAACATTGGGGATTCACATTATATGCATTCTCACAAGCAGACACGTACAAGTTCGCGCTTGCACATGACGCATGTGAACCGAAAATATAAAAAACTCAAATCTCAAATGGACATACACCCTGCAACTCTTGCCGTCCTTCCCTGAAACTGGGGTGACATGGGCAAAGTGAGCCTTTTTCTACAGGATGGGTGGTAAGCCTCCTCTATGCGACTTTGTTACACTGAGATAAGCACCTCTCCATATCTCTCTTTCCTTCTCCATCCCTCTCCTTCTCAGTTATAATGTATTTATTTTACTGCTCTTCTTTCGCAGCCACACTTGATTTATTCCCGCGCTTTATTTCGTCGGTTATCCAAAACGCAGAAGTGTGGGATTGTGGCGGCAGGAACGGTGCCAGGCACACTTGGTATTTACTCCAGATGAACTTTGAATAATTTCTGAGCGCTTTAGTTTAACATTTTATAATAATTGATACTATTTAAGGCCCGGTATTTTTAATGTAAGCAAATGTAACTTAAAACTGATAAAAATAAACTACAATTGACATAAGTGCGTCCTATGCTAACGTTAAAAAATACTAAGCCTTATTTGTTACTCCAAATAAACATTGAAAATTTTCTACGCGCAATTGTTTATCGTTTTGCATTTGACACTCTTTAAGTTTTTAACTTAACTTTCCTTGACTAATAGGTTGGTATGAGGCCGACCCCTCATTCTGTAAAAAATGGTTCACTTTGCCAATCTCATCCCGGTTTCAGGAATTCCCAGACTTGTAAGAGAGGCCATTGAAATTTATGGGCATCCTAACTTCAACAGAGACGACAGTTTCAAATTGTCCAGTATTTGGAAACCTACACTCAACTCGTTATTGAAACCAGTACCTAAGTTTCAAGTCAAAGACAATGATATAATTAGTGCCGTGTGTACAGGAAACATAGTGCCATCTAGTGACGTGGAATCCAAACAAAATGAAAGTGGAATTTGTAACAGACCTTAACATAATTACTACCTTCGCTCGAAGGTAGGCAGTGATTTGTGACCATATTGTTTTCAAACTCAGTTCATCCTCAGTCGTCGTGCAGAGAGGATGTTCTCCTGAAGACGTTGGCTACGTCGCCGACGAAACGTCGAGAATGATGTAAGTTCTCTCTTAACGGTTCGTGAAATATCCGAGTTAAATTAAGTTTTGAAATTTGTTTAGTTTAAAAATTCACATTCAGTATTTGTAAATGCGAACTTACACGTGTCTGCTTGTGGGCTGCATTTAACATGAATCTTAAATGTAATCTTTACAACTTAGATAACAGATAAGTAACTTTAGCTTACTAATAATAATCATCTTTATTCCAGCCTAGTTTCGCGGGGGATGCAATGCGTGATCAGCCTTGTAAAATTTACAAGTGAAAACATACAAAATATTTATTAGAACTGCTTCCAATTTTATAAATATTTCTTCATGTTTCTTCTATATAAGTGATAGTGAGGTGATCTGTGATTTTTTAAATAATGCTCCCCCATAGACATTTTCCATAAGAATCAGTATTTTATAGCAGGAATTGAACCAATAACTTTGAAAACATCAATCGATGACTATCATTAAATTTCACAATTACTTCAACCATGAAAATTACAGGGGAAAAATCACTCTACACCCTAAAGGGAAACTCGTAGTACGACTCTCATTCATCCCTTTGCAATTGATCTCAAAACTATGAGAACTTAGCGTTTTCTTTGCCAAATTGTCCGTTTATGGAATGATCTACATGTATCTGTGTTCCCTTCCCAATGTAATCCAGTTTTATTCAAAACCAACATCAATCGCCACTTCCTTGCAGCGCCTCACGACAGAAGCAACACCTTTGCGGCACCCTTCCAGAATGACATAGACCCTCAAGACTTTCAAGAATTGGGAAACCTTCCGCACAGGATTATTTAAAAAAAACAATTTCCAGTTTTCTTTTTTAAACCGCAGTTTCGGTCCTGGGCCACTTACCCTTAACGCCGTGACTTTTGTATTCAAAACGCAAGAATAGAAAGGTGGAGCAGAGCTTCCCTTCTGTAGGGGATGACGTGGTCTCTTGGGGTGAAGATCTGTAACAGAGGGGCCCGTGATGACTCCGTGGATATGTTTTTTATTGCGCCTCATTCCTTCTCCAGCCTCACATCCTACGCTGTCTACGCTTGGATCTTAGTGCACACGGGTGAAGAGTGAATGCTTTTTGAAACGTTTATAAAATGATTTAAATATGGCACAGAACTGCACATTTATGTAATCTTGTAGAATTTGTTTATTTTTATATTTGTAAGGGTTTGGTGGTTCACACTGTGAAAGTCCATTGTATTTATTTAAAAAAATAACAGCTTAAATTAACTTTATTTTTTTATTATTTTTTTTGCTCGAATATTTTCGAAAGGATTTTTGTTGCTAGCGTTTCTGCTCCTGAGGATGCCTTTTTGAGGCGAAAATCTTCGAGAAAAAAATAAGTAAAATACAACTGTTATTTGTATTATATGTCGGTGCTATGGCCACGGCGGTCAAGACGCTTGTTCAGCTAGCGTGTTTGGTTCAGATAACGTTGGTTCAAGCCACGGCTGGCCCCTTTGACCATAACATTGACCCTGGTTCAGATGTCGTTGCATGCACACAAGCTTCTGCTTTCGCATGAAGACAACTGGCCAGGCAAAATAGGTTGGTGAATTGCATTCCTCTTCACAAATTTATTTACAAAATATATATAATTTTATAAAATAAACTAAATATTTATTTTTATTCATACAAGTACGCAAATACCTTCAGTTCAAGTGAAAGAGCTGGTTATATTTTTTTTGCGAAGGCTTGTTGGTATTTTGTTTTGGATTTTGAATTAAACACGGAAATTTTTGGTCGCCCTTGGTGGGAATCGAGTTTAAGCCCTCGGCATGGAATGCGAGTATTCTATCGAGCGGACGACCGCCAAAATATTGTAAATGCAAGATTGATTTTGTGATAATTTATGGGTTCAATTAAATAAAAACTTCGTTTAATTTAATTTGCACAATTTATTTTAAGATACGGCTTACACAGGAAACGTACACAGAGTGGTTTTTAAACTGTATTTCTCGACAGCTAAGATACATGTCTACCGCTACAGACAGCTTTGGCCCTTTATATAGCAGGCATAAGGATGATTCTTGAAACATTGGGAATTGGAACATGCGAGTTTATACCAGAATATTCTAGTAAATACTCACACGGTAGATAAAAGTACAAAACATAAAGTACAGGTACAATTATTTAAGCACCTACATTTAGAGACACAGACAACACAAGTAAAAACACACAATCGCACATTCGTGACAATAACAATATCGATGACAATGTGTAAGTGAAGCGTTCTGAATGCACCCTCTGTGTTTTTACGAGTGCGACACCCTCAGACGTGATGAACACTCTGCGTGAGTTTGTTTTACATAATATTTCATTTTGAGTGTCTGATCTGCGTGTCAATGGGAGATCAAACCTCAAATTGTCGCCTCGTAAAAATCCTCCAAGGAAATCAATTCAAGTAGACGAGCGAAACAAAGTAGAGCTGATGCTTACAATTGGTGAAATTGACGATGTCAGATGACTGACAAAATTATAAAAAAGTAAAGTAGGTAACAAACGATTTTTGTTACCCGTGAGAATTAAAATTGCTGAAATATTCTTTGATATTGCTTTTTAAATAAATATGTAAAAACATGATATTGTTTTTCTCGGGTTAGACCATGTTCTACTCGCAGTAAATTTAAGACCATGAAAGTGAAAGTTTAAAACTTTATGTACAAACATCTTTATCATTTCATGTTCTAAAATATCCTTCCATTATTAATTATTAAAAAATGATAACAAACTTTGTTTAGTTCTACTTTATTTATTTTTATTTAGTTACAAACAAAAATAACGAGTTGTAACCGGTTTCGGCCTCCATTGTTATATTTGATATTCATTTTAATACTCGTACCATCTGGTAGTCCCTTTATTTAAGTCTATATCTATAATTTATAATCTAAGTTGCAAGGATATATTCATTCAAAGCTCTCAGATGTATGCCCACAAACAAACACGTGTAGTTCGCGCTTACAAATGCTGATTGTGTACTTACAAATAAAATCCAAACCTCAAATGAACATAAGCCCCACAACTTTTGCCGACCTTCCCTGAAACAGGGGTGACATTGGCAAAGTGAACCATTTTTTTACAGTATGGGTGGTCAGCCTCATACCAACCTATAAGTCAAGGAATGTCTATTGTCTATAATCTAAGTTGCATAACATAAGATATAATAACATTTAAGGCTCATATTTAATGCATGTCCACAAGCAAACACATGTAAATTAGAGCTTACACATGCTGCATGTTTACATACGAAATAAATCAAACTTCACATGGATGTTGCAACTCCTGCCGCGTTTTCCTGAATCGGGGTGACATTGACCAAAGTGAACCAAGTTTTTAAAGCACCCCATGCCTCATATCAACCTATAGATGAAGGTGAAAATAAAAAAAGGACACATTTAAAAAAAATGTAATTTTTAGTTATTTAAAAAATTCAAATGGAAACAAAGTTTTAATTCACTTTTTTATTTCTTTTTTGTGCTCGAATATTTATGTATTTATGTAATTTTTATGTTATGTTTGTATATCAGCTTATACGAGTAGACACGTAATAAACAGCTCATCCCTTGAATTTCCCATTTTAGAGTATTTTTACCCTCTCTGGCAATTTGAATGGAATATCACGGCTTTTTCATGTTTTAAAATGTGATTAAGATGCAGATATCTCGCCGGCAGAGCCAGGGATCACTTCCACCAAAATTATCTTCCCAAAAAAATATAAAACCCCAAAGGGAGGGCGCGAAATAAATCTCTCTTAAGCACAAAGAAAAGCACTCGATCCCTCCGACCTCCGAATGGCGTATTTAAAGAACTCCTCTCCCGACATATTTAAGGGCGAAAGAAAAACGAGCCAACAGGTGTTTTCGCATCTTCTTCACGTCGAAAAAAAAAACCTGATTATTACCCTAATCTAAAACGAAGATCTTTGGTGTGATTTTTCTTGAATTAAAAAAAAAAGGAAACCCCTTGAGAGTGCACTTTAGAATAAAAGAGCCTTCTCAATTTTACATGTAATTATTTCTCACCCTCATCGAAGCTTTCGTAGATCGTTCGCTTGGGGAGGTTTTTATAAAGAGAGAATGGATTTTCGCATATCTAAGTATTTTTATTTCCGTTTTAAAAGGGGTTGGAAGAAGTGAACATCGAGGTATCTATTTTTTTTTAATTGCAGCTGAGTTATTAATGAAAATCTGAGATCGGCACGACTTGTTTCTTCTGTTTTTTTTTCCTGCCAGGAACTGTTGCATTAATTTTGGATTTATTTGAGCGTGCCTGATTGGGAGGGTCTTGGAAGTGAGTTCATTTTTAATGATTTTCTGACACTTTGCGAAAAATTAATAAACTTGGGAGAAATGAAGCAGAACCGAGGGTTTTTTAATCTCTGATCTCTGCGAAATAATTAAAAATGCAAAGTATTCATATCTTTTTCATATTGACGGTTAAAAGGCAGTAGCCAGTAGGTCCAAGCAATATTTTGGTCAAAAATGAGTTATGAATGCTATCCTACTTAAAATTTTCCGCTCTTTCTAATGCGATGACTCCCACAGCTCTACGATGTTTTTTGTGTTGTTGATGCCCAAGCTAACAATTGCGTTTTCAAAGTATGGTTTTGGTGTAACCGACAAGATTTTGGCCTTTTTTGTCCTAAAGGCGCTTGTGACTTAAAAAAATCGTAAAACACCGTAAAACCACATTGATAGGAATGCCAATGAATGCTTTTATTTTTTTAATATTAGAGCTGTTTTGATTTTAACGATATGATAAAAAAAAAAAAAAGTTATGCTATTTTTCTGCAATCTCAAACTTTAAACTGCTCTCCTGAACAATTTAGTTTATGTCGCTTATTAACCGTCGATTTATTGGAAATTATATTTTTGAAATTTTAACGACTTCTGCAGATTTTTGTACCGCAATATTTTTTGTGTTCACTTAACAATAATAAACTATTTCATTTCTTAATTTGAAAATTTCCTTGTTGTAGTAACTGTAACTGTAACTGTAACTCTGTCGCCATTCCGCTAGGGGTGGCCAGAGCCTCTGCAGAGTTGCCTCCATTTTTTCCTATCCTTACATACCTCTTTCAATTCATTCATATCCATCACCTTTTTCATGCATTTTCTTCTTTTACGCTCACTTTGTATATCCCATTCTTTCACAATCTCCTCAATCTGATCACTCCATACTTTTCTCGGTCGTCCCTTCCCTCTTTTTCCTTTCACACTTTCTTTGTATACATACTTTGTCAGTCTATCATCGTTCATTCTTTCCACATGCCCAAACCATCTCATCACATTCTTTTGTACCTTAACTTTCACATCCTCTTTCAAATTACATTCTTTTTTTACCCATTCATTCCTAACTCTATCCCTCAGAGTTTTTCCTGTCATGCTTCTCAAATGCTTCATTTCCACAGTACATACTTTACTCATTTCGCTATCATTCACTGTCCATGCTTCACTTCCATACATCAAAATCGGTAACAATATGCCATTGTGTACCGCCATTCTCAGATCCATCGTCAATCGCTTGTTCTTTGCTATTCTTCCTATTGCACCGACCACTTGCTTGTAGTAATTATGCATATTTTTTGATTGATAAATAGTTTGATTTTATGTTTTACATACATATATTTCTATAACATAGTTCCTTGATTTATAGATTGGTATGAGGCTGATCACCCATACTGTAAAAAATGGTTCACTATGCCAAAGTCATTCCTGTTTCAGAGAAGGTCGGCAAAAGTTGCAGGGTTTTTTTGAGATTTGATTTTAATGTTGTCCACAAGCGACATGTGTAAGTGCGAATTTATGCTTAACTTAATTTTCTCTGAAGCGCATGCTTCACAGAAAGGTGGCAAAAGTTGGAGGGCTTATGGTCAATTCAGGTTTGGTTTATTTTGTTCGTAGACATGTAACATGTGTAAGCGTGAATTTACACGTGTCTGCTTGTGGGCATGTATTCAATATGAGCCTTAAATGTCAATATCCCTTAGTTATACTTAACCAACTTAGATTATAGACTGTAGGCCTACAGGTTACAATTTAAGCATTTTTAATTACACATGGCCATCACTACAATAGAGAATGGTTTTCAAATACATATAATTACACTTTTCCTACACATCAATTTTACATTTTATATTCTACGAACGTATAATTACAAATTTATACCTAGTAGCCATTTCAATTCACAGAAGGGGTGTGATATGGAATCATAAATGTAATCAACGTAGGTACATATTTAATTACAAAATGTGATAATAACAAAAAAACATTGAGTGTAATAGAAACGACCTATATAATGACATTATTGTTGTTGATAAAATATTCAAACTTTCGTACATTTGATTTTTTTTTTAAGGAAATTGTAAGTTTTTTTTATTTAATTAAAAATAACAGACATCCTTTTTTATGAAACATTATTCTGTAGAAATATAATATATACGTCTCTATCAAGATTTTATCCAACATTTTCGAGAGGCAGATTTGAGTTTTTCTTGTGTCAAAAAAGCGGTTCTTTCAATTGGTTACGTTTCTTCCGGTTAGTCTGTTAGTTTGCGGTTTTCTTAAGGTCATAAGTGCTATAATTCTACTAAAAACGCTATTAAGCTACTCATATGCGGAACTTCTTGGAGTCACATGGCGAGTGGAACCTATATATTTTTTTAGGTAAGGGAGTCGGCCTTACGCCGTGCATTTCAGTTGAAGTGGCGATTTCCCAGCTCTCGTGGCGGCTGGTTCTCATTTCTAGTGAAGGCTTGAAATTGAGTTTTAAATAAAACCGAAACGGGAAATTATTTCTGTCACCATCAGTGGGATTCGAACCCTAGCTCTCATCATGGATTGCAAGCTATCGATAACTGAGCTATCGGCCGGTACTATCATAATTTTAATAATCAAGTTGTTTTCAATGGTTTTTTTTTTATTACCGACTACGATTATTTTTTTCATCACCTGTATCCTTCACACATATTGTTTTTAGCCCCTCACCGTCCTGCATAATTAGAATGACCCCTCACCATTATTACAGGGGCGTTCCAACCCCGCCCCGACCCCTGACCCCAGAGACCCCCGACCCCGTGTCAGAGGTGAATGGCTAATGCACCGATTGCTGCCTCAATACTCGTGTAAATAATTAAGCCCGTAAAGTGAATTTTCTATGTATCACTCGGCCAGGGGGCCTGAGGTCCGGGGATTCGCTACGGGAACAAAGGGTAGGAAGCTACGCCACTGTCTGGCTTCCTGTATTTAGATAAATGTGTTGTTTCAAGGACTGGTGATGGATTCATATATAATTCAACATTTTTAATCGACGCAGTAGCAACCTTGGAAGATACGCCATCCATTTTTTACAAATACAAATTTAGTAATACAGCAATGTGGACGAACATCTCAACGAATGTATCAACTAAAGTTTCGGTAGCTAAAGAAAACCTTGTATTTTTTTATATTTCTTACCTTTGCAACTTAGATTACATTAGATGTATCTTGTACTGTCAGTATTGCATCATGTATAAACCCATTTTTTCAAAATTAAATAAGTTTAAAAATATTAAAAAAAATACTTACCTACTTGCTTTCATATGTTCATAAATTAATTTTTCTGTTTAGTTCTAGACATATATTTACAAAATCCATTTTTATGTAATTATCATTTACAAACAGCCATCAAAAATATATTTTAAAGAGTTTTTCTGTTAATACAGTGAAAATCCATTGTATTGTTTAAAAATTCAATAGAAAAATAAAGTTTTAATTCACTTTTGTTTATTTTGTTGCTCGTTTGTTAAACGTTTTCGCGTAATAAGGCATCTTTATCAACAAAAAAGTCATCATTAATTTTTTTACGTCTTGTAACCAAATAGTGATAAGTCTTCCACCACATCTCTATTTCTCTTGAGGTCGATTACAAGCTTTCTTTTCAAATATTATACTCGTATATGCATGAAGAGAGTGATGAATGTCGTGGAGATGAACGAGATATGCAAGGACAGAAAAAAGTGTAGGCACTGCGGAGGCTCTGTACCCTTAGTGCGAGTTGCAAAACTTGAGAAAAGTGAAGATTACGGAAAATATTAAAGAGTGATTTCTCCCAAAATCTGCCGTTTTTGTTTCTTACACTTTATGGTCTTAGCAAAAGAGTTACAGTGATGAAGAAAATCAAGTTCAAACAAACAAAAACGGCAGATTTTGGGGGAAATCACTCTTTAATAATTGCCGTAAACTTTACATTACTCGAGTTTTGCAACTCGTACTAAGGGTACTGATCACTGTGGCCACAATGACAGGATAGGATACTAGAATAAGAAATGTGACCAAAAATTTGCATCGTACAATTCCTCTTGGTTCTTTATTCACCATTTGCAAGGCACGAACAGCTGTTTATTTATTAATCTCCAATTACGTGTTAAGGTGTTGTCGATTCCACACATTTTTTATGACGTCAGTTTTCCATTTTTTTCGGCCGCGTAGATTTATATTTTTTTTTCTCTCGATTATAAATGCGAAAAGGATAATGGGTGTTTAGTATGCAAACGAGTTTTTAGCTTGTTGTAGACGATGCATTATAAAGTCCTGCATTTAATGAATAAGTAATTTTAATCGATTTCAGAACGCTCAGAAACAAAACCGATATGCCGAGGCTTATTTCGATTAAACTGGAAAATTCAAATTGAAATTCTATCTTAAATAATATCGACCTACTAATGTCGTATTTTTTTTAACAATGACTGTTCGGTTGTTTAGTGGTTAACGCTCCAGAAGTTAGGTAGTGGATTCAGTTTGTGGTTATAAAAAAACGTTTATTTTTATATGTACCAACACTTTGAAATGTAGCTTGAAAAATTCGCATTCCATTGAAATGCAATTCCGATTTATAACAATTGGGTCTTACGTGTAAATTGTCGCTTTTTTTAAGCGACAACTAAGCTCACAGAAGGCGCTTGAGCTGTCATTCACACAATAACAGCTAAATCTCATCTCTATTTATTCATATTAAATGCATGCCTACGAACAGACTCATGTAAGTTCGCACTTACAAATGCTGCAAGTGTACTTTCAAATTGAAATCCAAACTTCAAATAAACATGGGCCTCCAACTTTTACTGACCTTCAGTGAAACAGGAGTGACATTTGCAAAGTGAACCATTTCTAACAGTATATGTTCCTTGACTTATAGGTTGGTATGCGGCTGACCACCCATGCTGTAAAAATGGTTCACTTTGCCAATGTCACCCCTGTCTCAGGGAAGGACGGCAAGAGTTGCAGGGTGTATGTCCATTTGATATTTGGTTTTTATGTTGTAGGTTCACATGAGGCATGTGCAAGCGCGAACTTGTACGTGTCTGGTTGTGAGAATGCATGTAATGTGAATCTCCAATGTAACATATCTTGGCAACTTAGATTAGATTAAATTAGATTAGATGGGTGGTCAGCCTCTACACTACATACACCCTTCCAGATTGAGGAAACAGCGATCACCAAAAATAGCATCTCATTGTTTTTTTTTTTGGCAATTGTTTTCACAACAGAAGCATGATTTTCCATCTTGTGCAAAAAAAATACAGATACATTTCTAAAATTGTCTGTCACGTTTACTAAATAAGTCGATAAAGTAGAAAAGTCCTTCTTCTGACAATTGAAAGCGACACACGAAGGAGTATTTTCGCTTCTACGCCTGACAGGTCACGAAAGAGAGCTTAATTTTGTGGCAAACACATTTAAGTAGGGGTGGGCTGACCGCGGAGGGGTTTTTTCTGCTCTCGGTTGCAATCAAAGATTCAGGTCTCCCCAGGGATGAGAGGGAGCACCCCTGGCGACTGAAGAAACTTAAGCAGAGTGACAGTTGAAAAAGGTGAGGTTATACTGAGTCTTGATGTATATATACTGGGATGATTTATTTGGTGAGTGCTGTTTTTGTGTGAATCCCACCTCAATAGTCCACTGCGAGCTTGGTTGTCGCCATAGTAGTCGCTGTTGAAAGCGCTAATTCTCAAGCAAGACCAGTTACTGTAAGGCTGGATGGATCTTTGGCTGGATGGATCTGTTTTTATGTGAATCACACCTCAAAAGCCCTCTGCGAGTTTGGTCGTTGCCATAGTCGTCGCTATATTAAGCGCTGATACTCAAGCAAGACCAGTTACTGTAAGGCTGTATGGATCTTTGGCTGGATGGATCTGTTTTTATGTGAATCACACCTCAAGAGCCCTCTGCGAGCTTGATCGTCGCCATAGACGTCGCTATAGAAAATGCTAATTCTCAAGCAAGACCAGTTACTGTAAGGCTGGATGGAACTTTGTTGACCGGTCAAAATAAAAAATAAAAAATTTCTTCCGAGTTTTTTTCACAGTTTTTTTTCCTCAAGCGCTTTCGGTGTTATCACACCACTTTCAAGAGGACATCTTGCTAATAGCGTGATAACACCTATAGCGCTCTGGGAAATTAATCAACTCGTGAAGAAAAAGAATGATTATTTTTACACTATTAATTTTTAATGAATCTTTACTTGAATGAAAATTCCTTGACTTATAGGTAAGTATGAGACTGACCCCTCACACTGTAAAAAGTGTTTCACTTTGCCAATACCACCCCTGTTTAAGGGAAGATCGACTTTAATTTGAGGTTTGGTTTTAATTTTTAAATACACATTCAGCATTTGTAATCGCAAACTTACATTGTTTGTGAGCATGCATTTAATGTGAGTTTTGAATGTTAATATATCTTTGCAACTTAGATAATAGATTCTAATATATAGATTCACAATCTCAAAACACGTAACCTTAAACTAAAAAATAAAAGTAAAATACTATCAACACTTGAAGCTCACTTCGTTCTGCATTGAAAAATAAATTTGAGTTCTTTGAGAAAAGCAGTTTGATGGAGAGGGATTTCTTTTCACTCTGCTGGGGTGCGTGCAGTGTATACCTACTGTAAGTAGCATATACACTGTATTACATATGATGGTGCACGCACTATGGGAACAAGTGGCCCCACTATCGCTCATCTCTCCCAGAATAAATAATTTAGCTGTTATTTGCCGGCCCAGGCACCCTTACTCCCGCCATGTGCAGAATTGAAACGGCACCTTCGTGATGTACGAGTATAAACTAAAAAATCGCAGTCAAAGTTTCCAATCAACTAATCAACTTCTTTCATCCAGCATTACTAGATATCATTATCAGAGACTAACCATCTAATCTAAGTTGCAAAGATATCGCACGCTTAGGTAATAATAAAGAGAAATAACTCAAAAATTGGGAAAATCGAGATTTTGTAATAAAACGCAAGAACAATGCGAAGAAGAATAGGTAGAATGCGACAGCCGATAAATTTGGACGAATATGAGCGAGATAAAACATCGGTCGCCTTTTTCATCCCATACAAGTTGTACTGGTTGTCTGAACTTCAAACGTGATTTCCCAACATTATTGTTTTTTGAGTTATTGCTCTTTATTATTAAACGTGCGATATGTAACATTGAGGAATCACATTATATGCATTTTTACAAGCAAACACGCGTAAGTTCGCGCTTGTACATGCCGCATGTGGTCCTACAACAAAAAACCCAAATCTCAAATGAACATAGACTCTGCAACTCTTGCCGGCCTTCCCTGAAACAGGGACAACATTGGCAAAGTGAACCATTTTCTACAGCATGTGTGGTCAGCCTCATATCAACCTTTAAGAAAGGAATTTGATCCAACCAATTAATATCGTAGGGCAAAAACACCACAATATTTTGGAAATAAAAAAATTGTGACGATTCATTTGAGAATGCTATTTTTGAGCAATACTTTTAACAAGGCAGGGTTGCTATTCGAGTCTTCTATCCACGCATTCCCTTTCTTGTGTTGCCCTTTTCCCCTCGCCCTATGGGGATGTTTTTTCCCAAACAGGGGACGGAAAATGCTTTTTTTTTATCTCGCAAAAGTTTACCCCAGTTTTTTTATTCCCTCCCGGCCTACGCTGCTTTGTTTTTGATTAGGTCGATCGATGAATAATATAATATATATATATTTTTTTTGTACAACGCGCGAAATCTCGGCCTGTTAAATAAAGATGAAGGAAATTAGAGGGATTCATTTTCTTGGAAAATTTATTATGTTTTCGTATACTTCCGCCCCGCCATTTTGCTTTGTAGGAATACTATTATGATGGTATTATATTTAAAATCTACATTTTTATTGATACCGCAATGTATAAATCAAAAATAACTTTAAAGCGAATATTTTTTTTATGAATACGAAAGAGATGCAAATTTCAAGACGTAAATATTTTCAAATACAAGTAAAGAAATAAGCTAAAGACTGGCTTAGGGTTTGGTTGCTCATACTGTAAGCTGCATAAAGTAAGTCTTTTGATTTTTAATTACACAAATAACTTATTTGTAACGACCGGTCCGTAGTCTAGTGGTTAACACTTCTGTCTCGTAAACGGAAGGTTGTGGGTTCTTTGGGTGAATATTTTCAAATTTGCTCTTCGTTGGGTTGAAATATTCATAAATCATAACCAAAGACCCGTCACCAAAAGCTTCATCCAGCCTTACAGCAACTGGGTCTTGCTTGAGAATTGGCGCTTTGTAGCGACGACCAAGCTCGTCAAAAGTCCGGTCGATTGCTCTGTTGGTAGAGTGCTTGCATTCCATGCCGAGAGCACTGATTCGAATCCCACCGAGGATGTCAGAAATGATTTCCCGCTTCAGTGTTTACTTCAAACCCCAAAAAAAATACCGGCAAGGTTTACTCAGCCTTCACAAGAAATAAGTACAAGCATCTCTCGGGAGCTAGGTCACCCCAACTTCAACTTAAGTGGCTGGCGTAAGGCTAGCCCCCTTACCTGTAAAAATAAATAGGTTCAACTCGCCACATGCAACCCCTTTTGGGGATAACACAGCAAGAAGTTACACTACATGTGTAGCTAAGTTGCGTATTTTTTAAACATTTTTCCCTTCAATATGTTTAAAAACATTTCAACATGGACCATCGAGATAGACACAACAAAAAGTGTTTTTGCGTTGATATTTTTCGCGCAAAGAATGTCGGAAATGATGGATTGACAGTATGGCGCTGGATGGATGTGTGTTTCAGTTTGCTGCGGTCTCGGACACAGTTTTTACGGTTCAATATCAGAAGAACATCTGGCCATTATTACAAAACAAAGTCAAATTACCGGTCGGGGGGAGGAGGCGGAGGGCGGGGCAGGGGAACATAAAAACCTTTTACGATAATAACTCATGAAGCTTCGAGATGAGCCTGGAAAATATTATGAGCAAAGGAAAAACTACGCGTATACCGTATTATTGTTAAACATCGAAATAAACATCGAAAAGGGAAATCATTTCTGATATCCTTGGTGGGATTAGTACCCGAGCCCACGGCATAGAATGCAAGCACTCTAACATCTGAGCTATCGACCGGACAAATATTTTCTAATTACTGACATCTCTTATCATTTTAACTTTTCAAGTTATCGTTACATGATAAAACATAGGAAGAGGGTGTGAATTTTTTGTATCCCCTTTCACAGGAACATAATAAAACACACCCTCGCTCTCGGTGGGATTCGAACCCGAGATCATAGCATGGAATTCAAACACTCTACCAACTGAGCTATCGACCGGACTGAACTGATATATTTTGTCATGTACTGTACTAAGGGTGGCCGGTACCTCTGCAGATGGTTTAACTCAACTTTTTTCTGTCCTTGCGTATGTCTTTCAAAATTCATCATTTTACTCATTCTCTTCTCTCTTATCCTCACTCTAAAGGTTTCATTTTTTGCAATCTCACCTATTTGTCTCTCTTGACACCAAATGACTCTCAAAGCATAATCGTGGTTTTCTTAGGGAATGTTCTCAAAAAATCTCTACTTTTTATAGATAAAATGAGAAGAATGAGGTCGGACATTTTCGACTTTGGAACTTTTTCTCGGCGAGCAAACGTCAGCTTTGTATTGGACTGCCGTTCTAAGCAACCAATAACAAAATATTAATTTGCATTTTCCCTAGCAACCCAGCCGGGTGACGACACAATTTTGTCTATGTCAATTAACGTGCGGACCATTGTTTTTTTTTGGAGCAATTCATTCATTTTGGACAGTTCATCACAAATTAGTTCATTTTTATCTTTTCTGGAATTAAGGAACCTCTTGAGGATATTGGGAACAGAAACCCGCAGATTTTTTTAATTTAAAATCATTTTTTTTAAGCATGAAATTTTCCTATGATGTAAATGTTCTAAGGTATCGTAAAACTGCATCCCCGTACAAGCAAGGAATAAAGTTAATGATCGGGGGTGGTCTGCCTCACGCCGGTAATGAATGCATATCTGATACACTTTATTCCCCATTATCGTAAAATTTTATGACTTTGGAAGCAAATGGTCCGCGGGCCGCGCTCGAGCACCCCTGATGTCTGTATAACGTACTCAACGGAACACTTATTGACTTGGTTTTATGATGATTTGAGGTAAGTCTGGTTATTGGCTACCTGTTTTTACGTTGAATTATTTAATTTTAATATTCACCCTTTCAGAGTGGTGGAATCTATAATCTAAGCTGCAAACATTTAAGGCTCATATAAAATGCATGCTCACAAATAGGCATATGTAGGTTCGCGCCTACACATTCTGCATGTTTGCATGCAAATAAAAATTTAAAAACCTCACATGAACATAAATAAATCTTGCAACTCCTACCGCCTTTCCCTGAAACCATCGTGGCATTGCAAAAGTGAACCATTTTTTACAGCACGGGGTCAGCCTCATACCAACCTATTAGCCAAATCCCGAATGTATATTTGTATAAATCGTTTTTAATGATTTGCTGGATCAATGGGCATGGTTAATTAAATATATTATAAATACTAATAATATTTGATGATTTATTTGGTGAGCGTTGTTTTTGTGTGAATCACACCTCAAGCCGTCTGTGAGCTTGGCCGTCGCTGTAGAAAACACCAATTCTCAAGCAAGACCCAGTTGCTGTAAGGCTGTATTTGGACCTCTGGTGACCGGTCTTTGGTAAAGGTTTATTCATTTTTCAACCCAGCGAAGAGCATATCTGAATATATATGATATATTTTCGTGCTCCGCGAGGATTCGAACCCACATTGCCTTATATATACAAGGAAAGTTTAACCTTATATTATATATAGTAAAACCTTACATTAAATCTATCTGACGTTGTGTTTAAATGACAAAAGGGTTGTATAAAAACTCTGAGATGGCAGACCACTGCATAGAAAACGACCATCCCTTAGATACAACAGGAGTAAAGGTCCTAAAATCAGGGTGCAAAAGCAGACAACTTATTGCCCTTGAAACCCAATACAATTTAAATAATATTATTAAGAAGACAATACCTAGTCCTTCTCTCTACTAACAGTACCTGCCAGAAAAAACCCCATCCACTTTCTCTGTCTTACCTTGAATTTTGACCCTGTTGTTTTTAACCTCAGTTAGCCTCTGAAGATGGACGGATAAAGTCCGATAGTGTTTAGGCATTGTAAACAAAAAAAATGTGAAAATAAATGATGTAATAAAAACAGTTTTTTTTTTAAATTAAAAATAAAAACATTTAGTATATATAAGATCTCATGTCTACGTAATATACAAAATTGCACAAGAATAGAGACCGTGGTGGACCTACATTTTTCGAGATATGGAGAGATTCGTCAGGACACCTGACACGGCACTGAAGGAACGAGAAGGTATTATAATTCATGTTCGCTATGCTGTCATGAAACACAAACATTAACCAGACAGCTGCAGAGCTCATATTATATTGGCATTCGTCTTCACTCCCACCTCACAAATTACCATTTCAATTAGACGGATTCCTGATCAATAGCCCTGTGGTGATGGGCGATTAGTTCCCTCCATGGAGCTGCCGATACATCTGGTGTAATGGAGTGATGAGTGCGGCATGCAACAACCACGTGTTGCTGGTGGTTTATGCCGTGTGGAGTCATCAACAGGTCTGCGGTGAAACCTGTAAAGGGTGACCTCTGCATTCAGATGTGGACGATTTGGCATCAGTTGTCTAGTTGTTTGTTTCTTTTTTTATACAACACAGTTTTATTTTCACATGTTGAGTTCAATTGCCTAAGCGCTATCGAACTTTAATCGTCTATCTTCAGAGGCTAACTGAGATAAAAACAAAAGGATCAAAATTCAAGGTGGGAAAGAGAAAAGGGGTGGGGGTTTTCGGGCAGGTACTGCTAGTAGGGGGGAGGACTAGGTATTTGCTTGTTAATAATATTATCTATATTGTTTTGAATTTCGAAGGTTGTCTGCCCTTACACCCTGAGCGGAGGACCTTTATTCCTGTTGTATCAAAAGAATGGTCGTTTTCTATGCAGAAGTCCGCCATCTCAGAGTACCAAGTCAGATCCCTAAATGCCCTTTTATGTTCACTTATTCTAACATTGATGGGTCTAGAAGTCTGCTCAACATACACGGCTTGTTGTTTCTTTGATAAATGAAGAAGTCTATACAATGTTAAGATTATTTGTGTTACTCTGTCACTTAAGTTGTTAGTACTTCATTTTATAGTCACAAATAACAGGAATCGATATCTTAAAGGCAAAACTAAATAAGTGGCCTATCAACCTTACATGGGTTTTTCAAATACAATAAAGATAAACAAAATAAGTTCTTGCGCGAGAAATAACCATATTTCCTAACCGTCCGTTCAGGTTCAGACCCTCCGCATCCGTCTGGCTTACAGTGGCGCCATTAGCGGTGATTTACTGACCATGTTAGGTGTGTAGTCATTCTCACAACCACTGCGCTACATAGCTACAATTATTCAGTTACGTATTCACTCAATCAGAGTAATTAATGAACTGAAACGCTGTTAACTCGAACCAAACTGTCATTTTACTAATTAGGCCCAGTATAAAATGGTTCACTTTGCCAATGTCACCCCTGTTTCAGGGAAGGTTGGCAAAAGTGGCAAAAGCTTTATGTTCATTTTGTTCATTTGAGGTTAGCGCAACTTCTTTCCGCCTCCTCTCCAAAGGGACGGATGTGGCGAGTGAATATATTTATTTTTACAGGTAAGAGCAAAGACCTCACGCCAACTACTTCAGTTGGGAGTTTCTCAGTTCCCAACGGGTATGGTTCTCATTAATTATTTTAAAGCTTGCCGGTATTAATTTTTGGGGGTGAAATAATCTAATGCTTGATTTTTTGGTTCCGGGTTTTGACCGTGGTCCATATTTTAGCTTCTTTTCTTCTTTTAATATGGCAAAAATATGGACCACGGTCCAAACCCGGAATCAAAAAATCAAGCATCTGAATCCGGCCGTGAAAGCCTGAAAACATCAACTGAGCTATCGAGCGGACGAGAAAAAAATAAATTAAAAATAAATCAAGTAGTACTTATGAATTCAAGATTGTAAATTATGATTACGGTCGTTAATGAATTCGGTTAATGGTCGGAAATGAAAGAAGTATGTAAGGACAGAAATAAATGGCGGTTGATCTGTAATGTTGGCGGCTAGGGTTTATTAAAATGAAATTTGTTTTATGTTTTAAGTTTTTGATGTCCATGTATATTATTATTTATTGATTTTAAAAATGTAATCTGTCGTGTATGTTCCTTGACTTATAGGTTGGTATGCGGCTGACCACCCATGCTGTAAAAATGGTTCACTTTGCCAATGTCACCCCTGTTACAGGGAAGGACGGCAAGAGTTGCAGGGTGTATGTCCATTTGAGATTGGTTTTTATGTTGTAGGCTCACATGAGGCACGTGCAAGCGCGAACTTGTACGTGTCTGGTTGTGGGAATGCATGTAATGTGAATCTCCAATGTAACATATCTTTGCAACTTAGATTAGATTAGATTAGATTAGTCGTTAGACATTTTAAATAATGAAAAAAAAACGGATTTTACTGACCGTGCAAAAGAGAAGAACGATTTTCTCTACTAACTTCAATGATCCACCCTTTCATTAATCGGACGATTTCACAAGAAGACATAATATCGTCCTTCTGTACAACTGGGGCTATAGTGACATCTATGGATGTATCTCCGAAGCTTATTAAAAATAAAAATACCTACAACCTTCGGCCTCGATCAAACAACAATAATTCAACAGTTCGTGGTTCCTCCTTATACAGGACACACGTCTCCTGAAGACGTCGGATATGACTCCGACGAAACGTAGAGAAAATCGTTCTTCTCTTTTGCACGGTCAGTAAAATCCGTTTTTTTTCATTCTTTAAAACTTATGAATTCTCTTGGAATGTATAACATCACAATTTTGATTTTCCTCAATCTGGAAATGCAGTTAAAATATAATTGTTAGGGTGGTTTAGCCCTCGGGCTTGCTCCATCACGGTCTTTCAAAATCAGTAGATTTTTGAGTAAGCGAGACCCTCGTTATGGGGAATGCCAAAACCACGTCGTGGGGTCGCTCACGTCCGATGTACAATTTTGATTAGTTTTAGAACAAAATGAAATGCTGAAATAATTAGAAAGGTAGATTGAAATATTTTGATTTAAACTAACATAAAACATAGCATCGGACTGGGGTCTTAAAGTTTTTGAACTAAGGTTCTTTAATGGGACTGCTGTCCTTAGCACTATAATCTATAATATAAGTTGCAAAGATATGTTAAAATCTAAGATGAATATTAAATGCATGCCCACAGACAGACACGTGTTAGTTCGCAAATACAAATGCTGCATGTGTACTAACAAATTAAAATCAAACCCTCAAATGAACGTTGCCCCTTCAACTTTTTCCGATCTTCTTTGAAACAGGGTGATTTTAATTTGTAAGCAGCATTCAGAATTTGTAAGCGCAAACTTACACGTGTTTTTTTGGAATGACATTAATTGGCAATTTATTTTCATTGTAAATAAGTTACCATCTACTACGAGATCTCGAGAATTGTGACTTCAGTGTAATTCCTTCCTTATAGTAAATCCTTGATTTTTTTTTTTAAGAAATCCTGTGCGGGAGAACCCCTAGATTCTAGAGACTCTAGGGGTCTATGACACTTGTTGTAGTGGTCATCGCTTCAAAGCGCCAATACTCAAGCAAGACCCAGTTGCTGTAAGGCTGGATGGACCTTTGGTGACCGGTCATTGGTAAATGTTTATGAATTTTTCAACCCAGCAAAGAGCAAATTTGAAAATATCTAATCTAATCTAAGCTGCAAAGATAGATATCATTTAAGATTTATATTAAATGCATTCCCACAAGCAGACATGTATAATTTCGCGCTAACACATGCCGCATGTGGACCTACAATATAAAAACCCAATCTCAAATGAACATAAGCTCTGCAACTCTTGCCGTCCTTCCCTGAAACAGGGGTGACATTGGCAAAGTGAACCATTTTTTACAGTATGGGTGGTCAGCCGCATACCAACCTATAAGTCAAGGAACAAACATCGCAAATTACATTTTTTAAATCAATAAACAATAATATAAACATGGACACTAAAAAAAAAAAAACTTAATCATAAAACTAATTTCACTTTAATAAACCCTAGTTGCCAACATTACAGATCAACCGCAATTTCTTTCTATCCTTACATACTTCTTTAAATATAAATGGGATATTTTGTGTGCTCCGCCGGGATTCGAACCCACAACCTTCCCATTCAGAGTCCGCAGTGCTACCACTGAGCTACGGACCGGTGATTAATAATGCCTTGAGTAATTACTTGACTTTTAATGTTAATATATATTTGCAATTTGGATTTTATATTTAAAAAAAAAAAATCTTAATATATTATATAAGTAATGATATATATAGCTCAAAATAATTTTCCACACGACTGGCCCGGCGTTCAAATCCCAAATCCGTTGCAGGCGACATCATCTCGAATTCCGGCGCGCGTCCCAGGCAAGGAGGCTTCGTGGCGTCGGCGTTAATTATACCCTGTCACCGGCAGGGCCGTCCACTGGGCAGAGCCTTATAGTCACTCTAGGGTGTGCAAGTGCTTAGTCCTTAGTGGTTAGTGGTTAGTAACTATCTAATGTCTCTAAGTATTGACTAAAGGCAACCAGGGCTAGAAGTCTCATCACCACGGTAATTCTGGCCTACCGAATATTGGTAATATTGTCACCCCTTAATGTAACCCCTGTTTCAGGGAAGGTTGGCAAGAGTTGCAGGGCTTATGCTCATTTGAGATTGCGTTTTTATATTGTAAGGTCACATGCGGCATGTTTTCAGCACAAACTTATACGTGTTTGCTTCTGAGAATGCATGAAATATGAATTTTAAATATTAATATATCTTCGCGAGACGAATTGAAGCGTTCGAGATGTGTCTCTACCGAAAAATGCTTCGGATCTCTCGGCGTGATCGAGTCACCAATGAAAAAGTCCTCTAACGAATGCTCACTATAAAGGAGCTTCTGCCAACCATGAAGCAGAGAAAACTGATGTACTTTAGTCACATTTTGAGAAATGAGAAATACCGTCTCCTTCATCTTATCATACAGGGTAAGATTGGGGGGAGAAGATCTCAGGGACGCCGAGGGACATCTATAATCTAAGTTGCAAGGATATATTCATTTAAAGCTCTCAGACGTATGCCCACAAACAAACACGTGTAGTTCGCGCTTACAAATGATGAATGTGTATTTACAAATAAAATTCGAACCTCAAATGAACATAAGCCCTACAACTTTTGCCGACCTTCCCTGACACAGGGGTGACATTGGCAAATAGAACCATTTTTTACAGTATGGGTGGTCAGCCTCATCGTGGCTGTAAAATCTGCGACAGTGATTCGGTAGAAGCAACAAGTCCCTGTTTCGAGCCGCAGCACCCAAAGTCAAAATAGCCTGTTGATCGTTGATCTTCGATAGAAGTGGCACCAAAAATTAGAAGAAGAAGATATCTTCGCAATTCAGATTAAAGATTATCATTGCACCATCTACTAACCACGAGATCATTAGAATCACGTAGAATCAGGTGACTTTAGTGTGTATACCTGGAAGAAATTAATTTACATTTTTTACTGCCCAGTGTGAAGCCAGCATCGCCCCCACATACGAGTAGGTACCTACATATATAATGCAAGGCAGTCGGAATAGGGAAAGGCAGTAATTACTCATGGAGAAAACAATCATTTGTATTGGTGCGGAGTGTATAACAAATGGCCAGCTTACCTGGGACTTCAACGCTCAGGTCAAGTCGGAACACACTGTTATTATACCATTAGTAATTGCAGGTTTGGGAAGTCATTATCTTGGACATGTTGAGGGCATTGCTTAGTAGTTTCACCAATGTAACTGTTACTTTGTAACCATTTCGCTAGCGGCATCCAGAGCCTCTGCAGAGCGGCCTACATTCCTTTTTTTCCACCTTTTACATTTTTTTTTCTTTTAGGTTATAATCTGTCTGCTTACATTCTAATCTATATGCATTTTCACAAGCAACCACGTACAAATTCGCATTTGCATATGTCGCATGTGAACCTACAACATAAAAATCCAAATCTCAAATGGACATACACCCTGGAACTCTTGCCGTCCTTCCCTTAAACAGGGGTGACATTGGAAAAGAGAACCATTTTCTACAGCATGGATGGTCAGCCGCATATAAACCTATACTCGTAAGTCAAGGAAAGCATTTACTTTGCATATCCCATTCTTTCACAATCAATTTTGTCGGTCGTCGCTTACTTCTTTTCCCTTTTATTTAGTTCCTTATTTTGTTAGCCTTCAATTCATCATTCATCCTTTCAAACAAACTACAATCATCATTCATTCTTTCCACATGCACAAACCATCTCATCACATTCCTTTGTTCACCACATTCAATAGATAATGTAAAAAATAAATAAAAACAAGCTTTTCTTGACGAGTTGGTTTCTTTTTTTTACGCTTTCGGTGTTATCACATCTTTATTATCAAAATAACAACTATCTTATCTAATCTAATCTAAGCTGCAAAGATATACATCATTTAAGATTTATATTAAATGCATTCCTACAAGCAGACATGTATAATTTCGCGCTAACACATGCCGCATGTGGACCTACAATATAAAAACCCAATCTCAAATGAACATAAGCCCTGCAACTCTGCCGTCCTTCCCTGAAACAGGGGTGACATTGGTAAAGTGAACCATTTTTTACAGTATGGATGGTCAGCCGCATACCAACCTAAAGGTCAAAGAATACAAGCAGTCAATTACATTTGAGTATAAAAAACAAATAAACACTAAACAATTAAACAGTAAAAAAATAAAAAGCTACAAAACATGTTCTATAAAAAAGTGATTTTGTTTTTTAAAGCCTCAGCCTTAAACGTCACAAAACACGTTATATCACAATAATTGAATCTACAATTATTAGGTAATATTTTACATCGTAGCTGATTTTACATGCTTAACGTTATTTTTTTTCAACTATTCCCACATTTTACAAGCAAACTGATTCAAACTAACATTCGCATTTGTTTTCTTATCTTGCTCTCATTGCTTACACGCTATAAAACATTTAACATGAGTTACGCAACTTTAAATGTATATTTTTCCTCTGATTGAACGTATCGCGGCCGGAGCTCGAGCCCTGATGTATTTATCGCTTTACATGGCGATATGTTGGAGCAACTTCTTCGGGAGCCGCTGCGGTAGCGACCCTTATCAAGCTCCAGCCCGGGGTGGTGGCTATATCGGCGGCACAGATGGAAAGGGGCCATATTTTCTTGAGCGTGATAAGAAGAAGTCGTTGGGGAATTTAAGGTTCGGTTTTGGCGGAAACAACTTGATGTTATAGGACGACTACCTTGCAGAAGACAGTTAATAATAAATAATATTTTTTTACGCAACTAAGCTACTCATATAGTGTAACTTCTTGCCTGCGTTATCCCCGATAGGGTCGCTGTAGCGCTTCGGGACCTATTTATTTTTACAGGTAAGGGGGCCGGCCTCACACCAACCACTTTCAGTTGAAGTGGGGGTTTCCCGGCTCCCGGGGAGGCTGGTTCTCATTTCTTGTGAAGGCTGAGTAAACCTTGGAATCGAACCCTTGCTCTCGGCATGGAATGCAAGCATTCTACCAATTGAGCCATCGACCTTTTTCCGAGCTTGGTCGTCGTCGCTACAAAGCGTCAATTCTCAAGCAAGACCCAGTTGCTGTAAGGCTGGATGGACCTTTGGTGACCGGTCATTGGTAAAGATTTTATGAATTTTTCAACCCGGCGAAGAGCAAATTTGAAAATATAAATGGTATATTTTTTGTGCTCCGCCGGGAATCGAACCCACAACCTTCCCATTCAGAGTCCGCAGTGTTACCACTGAGCTACGGACCGGTCTAATAATTGGACAATTTGTATACAGCGCCGTTTAGTGGCACTAGCCACCCGAAGGGCGCAAGTTAATTTACTTTGTTAATAATATAATAATAATAATAAAATCTTTATTCCAGCCCGGTCACGCGGAGGGTGCAATACGTGACCAGCCATATAAAAAAAACATATAAGAAAATAGAGAATAGAAACAGATCACAGCGTGGAGATGAAGATTGCGTGGTGGCTGAAAAACCTTTGCTAACGGCTTAACAAAAGCATTAAAACCCTGTTGTGAGTTTCGCCACGATGTCGTTGCTGCTGGACTCGAGCCTCTGTCGAAATCCAGCCACTCGGTGCCGCAACAGACCATTCCTGCAGTGTGGAAGCTGGGCCTCAGCAAACATACCTACCACTAGCGCTGCAACTTCTTCTCAGGCTTCATAATATCAGGATGATAAAATTCGTAACTGTAACTGTAACTCTGTCGCCATTCCGCTAAGAGTGGCCAGAGCCTCTGCAGAGCTGCCTCCATTTCTTTCTATCCTTACACACCTCTTTCAGTTCATTCATATCCATCACCTTTTCCAGCATTTTTTCTTTTACGCTCGCTTTGTGTATCCCATTCTTTCACAGCCTCCTGAATCTGATTATTTTATTCTTTTCTCGGTCGTTCCTTCCCTCTTTTTTCTTTCACTCTTCCTCTGTATATATTAGGTATATACTTGGCCACTCTATAAGCATTCATTCATGATGAGCGCTGTTTTTGTGTGAATCATACCTCAAGAGCCCTGTGCGAGCTTGGTCGTTGCTATAGAAAGCGCCAATTCTCAAGCAAGACCCACTTATTGTATGGCTGGATGGACGATTGGTGACCGGTCTTTGGTTAAGGTATATGAACATAGTCAACCCAGTGAAAAGCATATTTGAAAATATAAATGGTATAGTTTGTGCTCCGCCGAGATTCGAACACACGACCTTCCATTTACGAGTCCGCAGTGCTAACCACTAGACCAGGCTTGTCCAACATACGGCCCGCGGGCCACAATGTGGCCCGCGTAAGCCTGTGATCCGGCCCGCGACGACATTTAGTTATTGCGCAATATGTTTTTCATCTATTTAAGGCAGCAGTTTTTGTTAATCGGTGGCGCGATTTTTTTCATGATATTAGATTAGATCACATGATAAGTTTGGTGGTCACTATTTTTATGACAACCACAACTATAATTAATTCCAATTTTACTGGGAATTAAGACACCACTTGCAAGGCAACGTTCCAATGTACTACATCTCTGCTTGCTTCCTCAGCACATTCGGAGGAAATTGAAGGAAATTAAAATCGTTTCCGATCACGGCAAATGTCGCGCTCCGCCAAAATTTGTCGCCAAAACTTTGCCTGCAGATTTTTACTCGCATGCCTGTACGGCCCCTTGCTCTTTAGGAAACATAACTGGATATCAACGGTTAAAAGGTAATAGGGCATAAGCGACAAAAACTAAATTGTTCAGGGGAGCAGTTTAAAGGTTGAAATTGCAGAAAAATAGCCTAATTTTTTTTTTTATCATATCGTTAAAATCTAAACAGCTCTAAAATAAAAAAATAAAGGCATTTATTGCCATTCCCATTTATGTGGCTGTACGATGTTTTACGATTTTTTAGTCCGGTCGATAGCTCAGTTGGTAGAGTGCTTGCATTCCATGTCGTGAGCTCGGGTTCGAATCCCACCGAGGGTGTCAGAAATGATTTCCCGTTTCGGTGTTTATTTTAAGCCCCAAAATTTAATACCGGCAAGGTTTACTCAGCCTTCACAAGAAATGAGTACCAGCCCTCTCGGGAGCTGGGAAAACCTCCACTTTAACCGAAGTGGTTGACGTAAGGCCGGCCCCGTTACCTGTAAAAATAAATAGGTTCAACTCGCCACATGCGACCCCTTCGGGGATAACGCGGTAAGAAGTTACACTATATGTGTAGCTTAGTTGCTTTTTTTATGTCACAAGCGCCTTTAGGACAAAAAAGGCCAAAATCTTGTCGTTTACACCATAACCATACTTTGAAAACGCAGTTGTTTGCTTGGGCATAAACAACAACAAAAAATCATCGTAGAGCTATGGGAGTGAGTGCATTAGAAAGAGCGGAAAGTTTTTAGTAGGATAGCATTCATAACTCATTATTGTCAAAAACGTCGCTTATGCCGTACTTTCTTTTAACCGTCGATATTAAATAACGATATTGTTAATTCTGTAGCATGTCTTTTGCAGGCGCCGCGTCCTCCTGTGTGACGTCGGCTTCCTAATGCCGGAGCTGGAGAGGAAATTATATTCGGGGGTGGATCCAATTCTGTGACTTGTCTCTTCCTCTCTGCAACCCCTTGCTCAGAGGTATTGCGGGTAATATGATATCAAGAAAGATACCCTATTTAGAATGCTATTTAGAATGCTACAAGATTAACCTGATGAAAGATTCTAAAATATCGATAACAAGTTTTCTTGAAATTCCCACTGGAATAATGGACTGAGAACATTTGAAAAAATATATTTTGGATGGTTGGTGCATTAATACTGTGAAAATTAATCTTATCTTTAGTTATTTAAACACTGTTCTATTTTCACTCTTTATTATTTCTGCGAGAATTGATGTATGTCGTGGAAGAGGAAGACCGAGAAAGGTATAGATGGACCAAATTTTCAAAATAGCGAGTGAATGGGATATCTAGAGTCATAATAAAAGCAGAGCGTGTATGAAAAAGGTTAGGACTCTGGATGAAATGAAAGAAGTATGCAAGGACAGGAAGAAGTGGCGGCTAATCTGCAATGCTGATTTGTAATGTTGGATTATTAGTTTGCTACATTTTTTTTTGCATAGGAAATTTTTGACTTTTTTTGTATAGATTTCTTTTTAAGGTTTTGTTGTTTTTTATCGTATTCCTTGACTTATAGGTTAGTATGAGGCTGACC
This sequence comes from Agapetus fuscipes, assembly GCA_951799405.1. Classification (NCBI taxonomy): domain Eukaryota; kingdom Metazoa; phylum Arthropoda; class Insecta; order Trichoptera; family Glossosomatidae; genus Agapetus; species Agapetus fuscipes. Next base: position 13,436,070 of record OX637350.1, read on the forward strand.
ACCCATGCTGTTAAAAAGGGTTCACTTTGCCAATGTCATCTCTGTGTCAGGGAAGGTTGGCAAAAGTTGTAGGGCTTATATTCATTTGAGGTTTGGATTTTATTTGTAAGTACACATTCAGCATTTGTAAGCGCGAACTACACGTGTTTGTTTGTGGGCATACATTTGAGAAATTAAAATAAATATTATATACTTGCAACCTAGATTATAGATAGATCTGTATTCCCCTTCAGAATTCAACGTATATAATAAAAAAAAATTTAAACTTTTTTCAGAAACTGAAAGTTGGAAAAGCTGAAAAAACTTCCCCATATCGTTGTAAATTGATTTTAGGAGTTATTCATTCAGTCATCTCGTGAATTGACATGTTGGTAGGAGTGCCCAACCACATCAGGACTACAAGTGTAAAATTTCAAATTCAAACTCAACCACTGCGTTGGTTAAAAAATGTACAGGAAATAAAAAAGCACCTCAAGTGAGCGTTTCGGTTTTTCAAAACATTTTGAACCAACAATATACTTAAATTTAAACGTAAAGTTGTATATTAAGGATGCAGGGGTGGTAAATATTTCTGGTTTTGCCATATACGCGCGATGGGGTGTCGTGCTTGGCATTTACAGAAAATCACCCCTTACGATAACGGGCTGGAAGTCTCATCACCACGGTAATTCTTACCTACCTAATATCGGTAATATTTGTAAGACCTGTCGATCCAAGATGGCCGCAAGTGAACAGCTGATTAGTCTTCATACAAATACTTCCGATATTCGGTAGGTAAGAATTAAGGGGGATGAGACTTCCAACCTTGGATGATATAATCGACTGGAATCACTTCGCACAAAATACTAGAAAACGGTTTGTTTCTTTTATATATTTGTGTCCGTGAATGACAAAATACAAGGTTTGGCTTTCATTTAAAAAAATAATACAATGATGATTTAGTATGAATTGGCAAACATTTAATGCTTAGACGATCCACGGATCACATTTTCATTTGAAGTGAGAAATCACAGACAACGGATGAGCAATAGATCTGAAGCTGCCAAATAAGTCGTAGGTATCTATGACTGGGAGAGAATTTTAGATATCAAAGAAAACATTTAACAGAACTTCAAATTTTCGAGATTTTAAATTAATTAGTGATGCCGATTTATAAGTAGGTCTTTACAGCTAATGTTGGTAGTTCGGCATCACAATTTGATTTTAAGTGAAATTGTCTAAAGAATAAATACTGTTATGTAAATATTAAAATTAAAATATTAGTTATAGCTAATCTAATCTAATCTAATCTAAGCTGCAAAGATATATATCATTTAAGATTTATACTAAATGCATTCCCACAAGCAGATATGTATAATTTCGCGCTAACACATGCCGCATGTGGACCTACAATATAAAAACCCAATCTCAAATGAACATAAGCCTTGCAACTCTTGCCGTCCTTCCCTGAAACAGGGGTGACATTGGCAAAGTGAACCAATTTTTATATTATGGGTGGTCAGCCGCATAACAACCTATAAGTCAAGGAACATACATGACAAAATACATTTTTTAAAATCAAAGAATAAAAATAACAATATATACATGGACATAAAAAACTAAATCATAAAACCAAATTCACTTTAACAAACCCTAGCCGCCAACATCACAGATCAACCGCCATTTCTTTCTATCCTTGCATACTTCTTTCATTTCCTCCAGAGTCATAACCTTCTTCATACAAGCTCTTCTTTTATTATGACTCTGGATATTCCATTCATTCGCAATTTCGGATATTTGGTCCATCCATACCTTTCTCGGTCTTCCTCTACCACGACATCCATCTATTCTACCAACATATACTTTCTTCGTCAGTCTTTCCTCATTCATTCTCTCCATATGCCCAAACCATCTTAACAAACTTCTTTTAATCTTCACTTTCACACTTTCTTTTGCACCACATTCTTTTCTTATAAAATCATTCCTCACCCTATCACTCCGTTTTTTCCCAATCATACTTCTTAGAAAGTCCATTTCAACAGTATGGACTTTACTAATTTCACTGTAATATAGCTATGTATATGTAATATAGCTATGTAATAGTAATATAGCTATGTAATAGGAATCCTCAAAAGTATGTGTGGGTAGGAATAATTGAATAAAGTACTCGAAGTGTCTATAAATAGTGATTACTACGTACCTACTTGAATCTTTCCTTAGTTCTGGAACTGTCTGGCGAATATAGTTTCTAGATAGTACTGTTTTGAAGGGTATATAAGACGCTATTTGCTTACACTAGGAGTCAGTCATCTTTAAGCTTTTACCCATACAACGAACGAATTTGACCAGTGAACTCAAACCAAGTGTAATGGAATAATCAAGACTGTCTTTGTTAAAATAAATTTTAAAAGTGTAAAATAAATAACTGTTAAAGAAGACCAGTGTTGTTAATTGAAAGACTTTCGGACCTCAAAAATCGGAACAATACATTCTACACAATGTGAGCCAAGGAAAAACATAAAACAAGATAGTGTGAGAATTAATTTTCAGCATTCATAAAACACATTGGTCCAGTACACGTACACAAACATTGTTCATGTAAATGACCTCTAATGGACATAAGACAAACACGCACAAAGGGGACGATATAATTGAATAAAAACACTAACAAATAAATAAAAGCAATCAGCTTTTTTATATGGCTAGTAAAAATTCAATCATTACCATGAAAATTAAAAAAAGATTTCCGACAATTTTTTAACCTTTTTGCAATTTTTTTAATTACAATTTTTGTATTCCATGTATATAAAGGTCTTAACAGTTGGATATTTATCAACTCTACTCAGTAGTTTACCTGCTTGAACAAACATTGTAATTTTCATTTCTTAAAAAAAAATCAATTTCCCCAAAATGAGAAGATTCCAGTTTTGTCTTGGCTTGGCTGTCATGGCAGTCGCAGTTCTAATCGGAGCACATGCACAGTAAGATTGTTTTTTTTTAATATTACTCTTTTAAAATAAGGTCGAATTTTGAAAAATAAGAAAACGAGGGTTTAATACGTTTTTATTCAACTTGTCATTTACCGCGAAAAGGCTTTAATTGACTTATATATTGATGTTTCTCAATTGGAATTGTTTATATTGATTCGTTAAAAAATGAATAATATAGGAACTTATCAATCATTTTTGTATATAGAGAATTAAATATAAATGAGGTAGGTTTATGGGAATCTTGTGAATAAGGCAATTAATTAAAAGCTGATAAAGTATGTTTTTAATTAATTTATTTTATTACTTTCAGCGAATGCGATTGTGACGAATTTGAAAATTCTTGTACAGTTGACGAGTGCTCATAAGAATAAATTGTAAAATGGAATAAACTTAAATTACAAAAATAAATAACCGTGTAATTATTTTCAGTAAATAAAATTACTCATTTTGGTCTCGTTGACTGATGAAAGTAAAGCATGTTTCAATACTTTAATTGTTAGACTGATAGGTTGTTATGAGGCTTACCCCCCAGGCTGTAAAAATAATTCTCTTTTGCCAGTGCCACCCCAGTTTTAGAAAAAGGAGGCAGGAGTTGCAGGGATTATGTTTATGTGAGGTTTTGTTTATTTGTGTGCACGCATGCAGAATGTGTAAACGCGAACCTACATGTGCCTGTCTGTGGGTATGCATTTAATCTGAGCCTAAAATGTTCACATATCTTTGTAGCTTAGATTATAGATATAGATTATAGTTACATTTCTATAATCGAATTTAGGTTTAAGTTTGATTCACGGTCATTAGACATATTTGTGCAAAAAAAAATAGCCATATATTTATACAAACCGGTGTAAAATCTTAGTGTTTTCGACGTTTCGTTGTCTTTTCATCCAATATCATCAGGAGACACATGCTTATTTAGTGGAGCGCACGGATGAACTGATCTGATTAAATTTTATTGTCACATTTTTTGGTCCTGAAATACCCGATTCCAGCTGTCAGCATTAACGAAAATTGTCGCATATCAGTAACTTTTCTTACAATCAACAATCTCAATTTGTTACAAAAATGTGCCGATAAAGTTTCATCCAATTAGTTCATCCTATTACCCTCCGCTGAACAAGAATGTGTCTCCTGATGACGTTGAATAAGACGCCAACGAAACACTGAGAACGCCGAGATTCTCCACTAACGATTCGTATACATGTACCTACTGCTATTAATTTATTATGATAATTCCTACACACAAATTTCTATGTCGAAGACCTATTGTCATCTACGGTGCAGAAGCTGGAGCGGACTCAAAAAGAACCAAAGAACTACTCAGTACATCCAAAATTTGAGAGAAAAGTAAAACCGGCAAGACATACTCAGCTTTACCAAGAATAAGTTCCAACCCCCTCGGGAGCTGGGAAACCCCCCCTTCAAGTGGTTGGTGTAAGGCCGGCCCCCAAACCTGTTTAAGGGAATGTTGGCAAAAGTTGCCAGCTTAATGCTCATTTGAGATTTGTATTTTAAATAACACGTAATGAGCAAAAATGATAATTGTTGCATATCAAATATAATAATCATAATTTTATAATCTACCTGCGCTCTCGTGTTGATCAAAAATGTGCCAATAAAGATTAATCCAATCAGTTCATCCTTACCCAACGAAACGTGGAGAACACTTAGATTCTCCACTAACGGTTCGTGTAAATATCCGGCTATTTAATTATTTTTTAACAAATAAATTTCTTATGATCTACGATTATAGATATATAAGAACTATGTAGATTTCAAAGAAAGCAATCCTTTGAGCATTAGGAATGCGCTAGCCCACTCATTATACAAAAATCTAAATTCAGTCTATCGGCTACCTTCCAACTGCCAACAGGTGTATTACCTAATTGGGAAAAAACATATAAATGCCAAATTATAAATTTTCTAAACGTGTTAACAAAAGAATATAAACGTTGCATAAAATGTGGAATATTATTTCACTTAATTATTTTTTTTGCATGATTAAGTTAATTTTTTTTTTATTTGTCTAAATATTTTTCTCGCCAAAGTGACAGCCATTTATAAAACAAGTGATATTCAAGTGAACCATCGCCAACCTGGAGTCTAAGATCAGCAACACCAAGGTGGTGGGTGATCGGGTGAAGGATAACCACCAGACAAAAGTGGTCAAATAATGACCAACCAGCACAGAAATTACGAGAATGCGTTGCATCTGAAGGAACACCCGTGTTTGAGGACTTATGGGCCAAGGCACAAGAGGAACAGAAAATTAGTCATAATGTCGTTAAGGAAATTCAACACGACTTGTTTGCTGTTCCATCAAGTTATGCATTGGCCTGTTGCACAACGGAAGATTTGGACTTGTCCCGCGGAATTACTGGAGCATTCTTCAGCAAATTCGGCAGAGCGATCAACTAGTTGCATAAAATGTGGAATAGGTTCAACTCGCCACAAGCGACCCCTTCGGGGATAACGCGGCAAGGAGTTACATTAAATATGGAGCTTAGTTGCGTTTTTTTTGCGTTCCAACTACCCACTAAGGACCGTCACGCATTGTTATGTTATTATGTGTACCTCCGGAGAGGTTCCAATATACTTGCATACTCCCGGCTAGCTATCATCAACATCATCAACGTCTCTAAAGGCGTGCAATCTCATTCTCTGGTATTGCCATGTTTAATCTGGGGAAGGGTTGTAAATTGAAACATGATTTAAAGGAAACAACAATATGTTTATTAAACACTTAATAAGGGACTGGAAATGGGAAACAATAAATTGCCAGACCTGCTTCAGAAGGCCAACACGTCACTTCACATCCCTCTTATGTTGACTGGAGTTCCGAATTAAAGGCCTGGGGCAACGCCCCAAACAGCAGCAGCCCACGAGGCTGACACCTCCACACGTTTGAGCTCCTGGGTAGGCGCTCCTATGCACCCGTCTCTAGTCCACAAGGCGGATTCCTTTGCTGGCAGGAAATCCAAGTAGAAGGGGGAGGGAGCTCCATTGAAATGTTCCCCCTCGCACCGCTTGGGGCTTGATCGCCGACGCCTGACCCTGCTCACAGGTTGCCCAGAGCTGACGAGAGATTATGGACGGTCCGATGAGATCAAACGGCGCAATTTGGCTGCTTTCGTGACCATTCGGCTCTGTTCAGTCCACAATACATACTGCACACACTTCAAGAATGTCATTTCTATGATATTTAGAAAAATAACAAAACAGCATATTGCCTGGTGACGAAAAGCGCCATCGGGAAAGACAGGCTATCAGGATCTGTGGGAAAGCCTCCTCCATCTCCAAGATCGCCTGACGCAGGCCATCAGACCAGGTTCACAGAACAGTTCTCAGAACCCACCGGCGACACCGTCATCAATACGTAGCAGACAGCCGAGGACGCTCGATCATCCCCGAAGCACCCCTAGACGTAGTGGACCGATGACGCCTGACCGTCCTTCAAGCTTACGGCGGAGATTGCCGAAGACCCCAAAAAATAAACAAATAACCTGTCTAAAATAAAATTATTTATTTTATTAAACGTAGTTTAATTTTCACAATAATAATTAAACTAAGTTTAAGAAAAAAAAAAAAAAATTTGAAATAAAATGAATTTTCAATGTGTGAAACACAAACCCTACATAATCTAAATAAACTGTCATATTCCAACTCGTGATTTTTTCTTCTAAACATATACTGGCCACTCCTAACAAGATGGTTCTTGTTTGGGTGGGTAATGAGACGAGCCACCACAAGGGGTGGTAGGATACAGCTAGTAATAAAAAAAACTTACAAATAGAAAAAAAAAACAATAAGATATTTTAGATGGCAGGTACAAATAAATAATAACCATCAAAATTATATTAGTTTTGCGATAATTTTTAAACCTTATCGCATTTTTTTAATTACAATTTTTGTATTCCATGTATATAAAGGTCTTAACAGTTGGATATTTATCAACTCTACTCAGCAGTTTACCTGCTTGAAAAAACATTGTAATTTTCATTTCTTAAAAAAAACTCAATTTCCCGAAAATGAGAACATTCCAGTTTTGTCTTGGCTTGGCTGTCATGGCAGTCGCAGTTCTAATCGGAGCACATGCACTGTAAGATTATTTTTTTATGTTATTCTTTTAAAAGAAGGTCGAATTTTGAAAAATAAGAAAACGAGGGCTCAATACGTTTTTATTCAACTTGTCGTTTACCGTGAAAAGGCATTAATTGACTTATATGTTGATGTTTCTCAATTGAAATTGTTTATATAGATTCGTTAACAAAATAATAATATAGGAACTTATCAATCATTCTTTATCCCCGTAGACGAATATCCTTTACATATTACTCCAGGCGGTCGTCATTCGCTTGGAGTTTTAATGCCATCACAGCAGATGAAATACATTCGCGATGTATGGAAAATCAAATTTTGTATATATGCTGCAAAAGTGTAGGTACTATTCGCGTATGTGTTTGATCGCCTACTAAAATACACTTATAAACCCTTATAGACCCTTTTGTGTTTATATCGAAATACGTATGAAAATATGTTGACATCTAGCGGCAAAATTGGAAAGTTTTTTTTATATTTTCTTTTATTTGATTCAAAATTAAAAAAAAACAAACGAAATAAAAATGGATTTAAATCTGTAATCTAAGTTGCAAAGATATATTACATTTGAGATTCATATTACATGCATTCCTACAAGCAGACATTTAAAAGTTCGCGCTTACACATGCTGTATGTGTACTTACAACATTAAAAACCCATTCCAAATGAACATAAGCCTTGCAACTCTTGCCAACCTTCCCTGAAACAGAGATGAAATTTGCATGGTGAACCATTTCTTACAGTATCGGTGGTCAGCCACATACTAACCTATAAGTCAAGGAAATCATTTTGTTTAGTTCTATAATCTTAGTTGCAAAGATACATACCATTTGAGATTCATATTAAATGCATTCCCACAAGCAGCAGACATTTGTAAGTTCGCGCTTACACATAATGCATGTTGACTTACAACATAAAAACTCATTCCAAATGAACATATGCCCTGCAACTCTTGCCGACCTTCTCTGAAACACAGCTGAAATCTGCAAAGTGAACCATTTTTTAAAGTATGTGTGGTCGATTTTCTTTAACAAAGACTGCATGTTTTTATTTTACATGTTTTCCGAATTTTAACGCGAGGAAACGATGCGCAGTTTACACATTCCCCAAATGTTAAGGGGTTGGGCTGCGTAGCAGCCAGGGGCAACGCCCCTAGTTTTTTAATATATTTTTTGTAAATAGAGAATTAAATATAAATGAGGTATGTTTATCGGAATCATGTGAATAAGGCAATTAATTGAAAGCTGATAAAGTGTGTTTTTAATTAAAATTAAAAAAAAAAAAAAAAACTTTGTTTTAATTCACTGTGAGTTTATTTTCGTAATGCACTACTAGTTTCGGCAGTGCAATATCTGCAAAAATTTTAAAGATGAACTTTCACAAAGTTACTGCAACAAACCTAGATAATATGTTTTTAATTAATTTATTTTATTATTTTCAGCGTATGCGATTGTGACAAATTTGGAAATATTTGTCCACCTGACGAGTGCTGATAAGTATAAATTGTAAAATGAAATAAACTAGAATTTCCAAAATAAATAACCATGTAATTAATTTCAGTTAATAAAATTCATTTTGGTCTCGTTGTCTGATGAAAGTAAAACATGTTTCAATACTTCATTTGTTAGACCTGATAGGTTGGTATGAGGCTGCCCCCCCGTGCTGTTAAAAATGGTTCACTTTTGCCTGTGCCACCCCAGTTTCAGGGAAAGGTGGTAGGAGTTTCAGGGTTTATGTTCATGTGAGGTTTTGTTTATTTGTATGCACGAATTAAGAATGTGTAGGCGCAAACCTACATGTGCCTGTCTGTGGGTATGCAACATAAATGTTAACATATCTTTGTCGCTTAGATTATAGATAAAGATTATAGTTACATTTCTATAATAGAATTTAGGTTTGATTCACGTATTTGTGCAAAAAAAAAATAGCCATATATTTATACAAACCGTTAGTGTAAAATCTCAGTGTTCTCGACGTTTCGTTGTCTTCTCATCCAATATCATCAGGAGACACACCCTTATTTAGTGGAACGCACGGATGAACTGATCTGATTAAATTTTATTGTCACATTTTTTGGACCTGAAATACCCGATTCCAGCAACAGCATTATGCAATTATTATGATAATGCGTTGTCGATGCAACTACAAGGGGGTAGAGATGTCTTTGTTTAGTTTGGATATTTGTTATAAAAAAAATTATCTGGTCTAACAGAACTGGAGAATCAATTAATGAGTGGATGATTTTGAAAAGAGTCAATAAATCAATTTTATCCCGCCTTTCCGAGAGATCACAAAGGTTCAACAAAGAGTTTAGAAAAGAGTGATCAAAGGCGGACAAAGTAATATGGAGCTTAAAATTAATTAATTTTAAAAACTTTATATTTATCCTTTCGATGCGATCTATGTATATGAACTGAAAAGTAGGGAGTCCATACTGGAGAGCAGTACTCCAAAATGCTCCGCACTAAAGAAGTATACAAGAGTTTGATAGTAAAAATGTTGGTAAAATCTTTAGTTACACGAGAAATGAATCCCAACATTTTCATACTCTTGGAACATATTATATTAATGTGCGGAATAAAAGAAAGTTTCCGGTCAAAGATAATACCCAAGTCAGTAACTTCCGAAACTGTATCAAGTATAGTGTTATTAATTGGATACAAGGAGGTAACAGGATCTGCAAGTCTGTAAAACCTCATCAATTTACATTTTTAGATATTAAGAGGCAACTTATTGATTTTACACCAAATTGACAAATGGTTAAGCGAGTCCTGAATTTTTAAACAGCCATAGCCACTATTAACGGTATTAAAAATCTTTAAGTCATCAGCAAATAAAAAGGTAATCTGTACTTGGAGTTTATGAGACTACACGGACTCCTTTTCGTCTTGATGGTATGCTGCATGACCTAAAGAAACCAGAAAATACTTGAAAAAAGGAATGAAGGAAAATAAAAAAATATCAAATATGCCAGTCTGCTTTCAGTTTCTTCGTCTTCAGTCGGCTTCCCATTGTATAGACCACGTGACGAGCGACTATAAGGCTCTCTGGTTTCCCGCGTAGAGATCATAATACATGGAGAAGCTTGCCAGACAGAATGGGGAACAATGAAGGTCGTCCACAAAAGATTGCTTTCAACCCACCTGTTTGCGCGCTCATATGAGCAAGCGCCTTTGGGATGACCAAGAGTCATGAAAAGGCGCTATAAAAAGATTGTATTATTTTATTGATTGTAGAGGCATTAACTTTGTAATCGTTCATCATTAATGATAAAAGAAAAACAGCTTTGTTTTCGATTACGCACGTAATCGAAAACAAAGCTGTTTTTCTTTTATCATCAGATTGTATTATTATTATTATTATTATTATCTATTTTTTATAATAAATGGATGGTTTTCCTAATTTTTTCGATTTTGAGATCATGTAAATATTTTGTGATTGCTTTGTACAAAAAAAATATAATTTTGTCTTAGAAATTTTAAATTTTGTTTAATATTGTTGTAAAATATATTTTTATTAGAAATTATAAAAACATAAAAAAAACCCAAAGTTGTATTTTCACAAATTGAGTGTTTATTTCACCTCAAGTACTTTCGACTTGTTTACGTCATTATCAAGAGGACACTTTAATAAAATTATTTTTGTTAACCTTTGCTATTTTCCAAAGGAAATTTTATACGACAATTTCTTTTATTTTTTTAAAAAAAGTGCGATTTTGTGTTTTTTTTTGTATGGCAGCCATGTTGAATTTTCAGGTTGACGCCATGCTGGTCGGCTCATAAAGATCTGTGCTTGTCCCTAAATCCAAAAAGTGGTGTCTCTGCGATCCGTGGTATCGCTTTTGTTTTTGTGTTAGGGAAAAAACCTTTGAATATAAATAGCGCAAATGCCACTTCAGGGGTAATCTATCTTATTCTTCTATATAAGAAAAGCAAACGGATGTGTGGACTGTGGAAGTTTGTCTCGTGTGGACTCCTGAACTAATGAACAGATGGAGATAACACTTACATGAATGATTCTTAACATGCCAATTTAATTTTCTGTATAAAAACATTGGAGCAATCAAGAAAAAAACATCAGAAATATGCTTACACTATTTTCACCTTATATGATAGTTCTCATACTCAATTTCGACGTTCGGAACTCTCTTGTTTATTTTTCAGGTTTGTTATTTTTTTTATTCCAAATTCAAATTCTATTCTGATATGTTCACAATATGCGTAGTTGCATTTTGAAACGAGGAAGGTATTATATCTGTATCTAAATCTAAGTCGCAAATCTATATATTATGTACTTACACATACTGGCCACCGCTAACAAGATGGTTCTTGTTTGAGTAAGCAATGAGATGAACCACCATAAGGGGTGACAGGGTACAGGTAGCAATTGAGAAAAAAACAATCAGATATTTTAGATGGCCGGTACAAATAAATAATAGCCATAAAAATTATATTAGTATTGCGATAATTTTTTAACCTTATCGCAATTTTTTTAATTACAATTTTTGTATTCCATGTATATAAAGGTCTTCAAAGTTGGATATTTATCAACTCTACTCAGCAGTTTTACTTGAACAAACATTGTAATTTTCATTTCTTTAAAAACTCAAGTAACCCAAAATGAGAACATCCCAGTTTTGTTTTGGCTTGGCTGTCATGGTAGTTGCAGCTCTAACCGGTGTCTATGCAGAGTAAGAATACTTTTTTATTGTTTTTCCAAAATAAGGTCCAATTTAGGAAATAGGGAAACAAATGATAGATACATTTTGATTACAATTGTTTGTTACCGTGAAAAAGCATTTCTTGACTTATATATCGATGTTTCCAAATTTAAATAGTAAAATTGATTTTTTGAATCATTAATAATATAGGAACCAAGGAACTTATCAACCATTCTATATTCCTGTAGACAAATATTTGTACAACAAATTTATAGAAAATATAAATGAGGTATGTTTATTGGAATCTTCTGAATAGGGCAATTAATTGAAAGCTGATAAAGTATATTTTTAATTTATTCATTTTATTATTTTCATATATAGATAGGTGCGCAGAGGGATGAATGTTTGAAAATTATTGGTCCTGGTGGGAGAGGTGTAGTCAATGATAATGGGCGACATCTGATTGCTTTGTGTGCGGAGCACAGTCTTTTTGCATCGAATACTTGGTTTCGGCATAAGGATGTGCATCTGTACACGAGGCAGATTGTGGGAAGTCGCACAATCATTGACTACATCTGTGTGGATGAAAGACTGAGAGGAGCCGTAAGAGATAGCCGTGTCTACCGCGGGCCTGAAATAGGCAGTGATCACTATCTCTTATGTGCTAAAATAATGCTTGGTGAAGTAAGAAAGAAGAAACGCAAGAAGCAAGTAAGAATGACTAGAATAAAAGTAGAAAGGCTGAATGAAGAAAATGTGAAAGAGAAGTATGTATCAGAGCTCCACAAAATTTTAAGTGTAAATGAACTTGAGAAGAATGTGTGTGGAAAAGATATTGAAAGCATGTGGAAAGATCTGAAGGAAGGAATGATTGAATGTGCTAAAAAAGTATGTGGGGTAACGAAATGTGAAAAATTGAAAGGAGATGCCTGGTGGAATGATAGAGTGAAAGAAGCTGTGAAAGTTAAGAAAAAGTGTTATGAAAATTGGCTGAATGATAGAAATGATAGAAAGCTAGAAGACGAATATAAGATAGCTAAGAGAATGGCAAAGACTATAATTTATGAAAGCAAGATGAATGAACAAAGAAAGATTGATGAAAGGATTAACAAAAGTTTCACCGACAGTAAGAAGGAATTTTGGAGGTGGATCAATGCGGATAGAAATAAATCTTCTGCATTGACCACTCCGGGAGTCAAAAGTGCTGCCGGTGAGATGGTATGGGAGAATGAAGAAGTATGCAAGAGATGGAAGAACTATTTTCAAGAAATTTTTGACCAGGGTGAAAGAAGAATTTATGAACAGACAGATGAAGAGAATGAATTAAAGATTTTGAAAGAAGAAATGAAAGTGTCTATTTCACGTCTGAAGAATGGGAAGTCTGCTGGGTTTGATGGTATAAATGGTGAAATGTTGAAAGCAGGAGGTGAATGTGTGATAGATTGGATGTTTGAATTATGTAAGCTTTGTGTGAATGCAGGAGTGGTACCGATGGATTGGAGGAAGGCAGTCATTGTTCCCATTTACAAAGGTAAAGGGGACAAAAAAGACTGTCAGAACTTCAGACCAATCAGTCTACTCAGTATACCAGGAAAAGTCTTCTGTAAGGTCTATAATCTATAATCTATAATCTAAGTTGCAAGGATATATTCATTTAAAGCTCTCAGATGTAAGCCCACAAACCAACAAGTGTAGTTCGCGCTTACAAATGCTGAATGTGTACTTACAAATAAAATCCAAACCTCAAATGAACATAAGCCCCACAACTTTTGCCGACCTTCCCTGAAACAGGGGTGACATTGGCAAAGTGAACCATTTTTTACAGTATGGGTGGTCAGCCTCATACCAACCTATAAGTCAAGGAATATGAATAAAAAATTACATTTAAATATATAAAAGAACAAAACCTTACAAAGAAATCTACACAAAAAAAGTCGAAAATTTCCTATGCAAAAAATGTAGCAAATGAATACACCAACACTAAAAATCACCATTGCAGATTAGCCGCCACTTCTTCCTGTCCTTGCACACTTCTTTCATTTCATCCAGAGTCATAACCTTTTTCATGCAAGTCCTCCTTTTATTATGACTCTGGATATCCCATTCATTCGCTATTTCAGAAATTTGATCCATCCATACTTTTCTCGGTCTTCCTCTACCACGACATCCATCTATTTTAGCAACATATACTTTCTTCGTCAATCTTTCATCACTCATTCTCTCCATATGCCCGAACCATCTTAACATACTTCTTTTAATCTTCACTTTCACACTTTCCCTTACACCACATTCTTCTCTTACAAAATCATTCCTCACTCTGTCACTTCGTTTTTTCCCAATCATACTTCTTAGATAGTCCATTTCTACTGTATGGACTTTACTAATTTCCCTTTCACTCACCGTCCAGGCTTCACTTCCATACATCAAGGTTGGCACTAGTATACCACCGTGCACCGCCAATCTAACATTTTTTGAGAGATTCTGGTTCCTGGCGATGCTAGCGGTAGCACCCAGTACGCACCTGCCTTTCATTATTCTTCTTTCAAATTCACCGGTCATTCTTCCATCTTTTTCAAACTTACTTCCCAGGTATACAAACTCATTTACGACATCAACATTCATTCCATTAATTTTAAATTCATAATTCATACTTTCATCATCTCTTTCAAAAATCAATCAATCAAGGTGATTATAAAAAATGTGATTCTGACTACTAGCAAAAGGGTTTCCGATATACAGTCCGGCTTTATGGCCGGTAGAGGCTGTGTTGATCAGATTTTCACTCTACGACAACTTGTTGAAAAACAATTGTCGGTGAGGGGGAAACTATTCACGGCCTTTGTGGATCTGGAAAAGGCTTTTGACTCAGTGGACAGAGGTATGTTGTGGGATGTTTTGAAAGCATACGGAGTGAATGGAGCTCTACTCAATGCGGTGCATGCGAACTATGAGAATAGTATGGCCTGCATTCGTATTGATGGTGAGTATAGTGAATGGTTTGAAGTTTTTAAGGGTGTAAGGCAAGGATGTGTGATGAGCCCATGGCTATTTAACATAGTCATGGACAAGTGTGTTCGAGATGCTAGACTTGATGATTGTGGATTAATGATAGGAGAGAGCAAAGTAAGCGTTCTACTGTATGCGGATGATGCAGTCCTTGTATCTGATTCAGCAGTGGAATTGCAAATGATGCTCTCTAGATTGAACGAAGCTTTGAAAGGTAATAATTTGAAGTTGAATGCAAGAAAGACGAAAGTTTTGATTTTTGAAAGAGATGATGAAAATATGAATTATGAATTTAAAATTAATGGAATGAATGTTGATGTCGTAAATGAGTTTGTATATTTGGGAAGTAAGTTTGAAAAAGATGGAAGAATGGCCGGTGAATTTGAAAGAAGAATAATGAAAGGCAGGTGTGTACTGGGTGCGACCGCTTGCATCGCCAGGAACCAAAATCTCTCAAAAAATGTTAGATTGGCGGTGCACGGTGGTATACTAGTGCCAACCTTGATGTATGGAAGTGAAGCCTGGACGGTGAGTGAAAGGGAAATTAGTAAAGTCCATACAGTAGAAATGGACTATCTAAGAAGTATGATTGGGAAAAAACGAAGTGACAGGGTGAGAAATGATTTTGTAAGAGAAGAATGTGGTGTAAGGGAAAGTGTGAAAGTGAAGATTAAAAGAAGTATGTTAAGATGGTTCGGGCATTTGGAGAGAATGAGTGATGAAAGATTGACGAAGAAAGTATATGTTGCTACAATAGATGGATGTCGTGGTAGAGGAAGACCGAGAAAAGTATGGAAGGATCAAATCTCTGAAATAGCGAATGACTGGGATATCCAGAGTCATAATAAAAGGAGGACTTGTATGAAAAAGGTTATGACTCTGGATGAAATGAAAGAAGTATGCAAGGACAGGAAGAAGTGGCGGCTAATCTGAAATGTTGATTTCTAATGTTGGTGTATTCATTTGCTACATTTTTTGCATAGGAAATTTTTGACTTTTTTTGTATAGATTTCTTTGTAAGGTTTTGTTCTTTTTTATATTTAAATGTAATTTATTATTCATATTCCTTGACTTATAGGTTGGTATGAGGCTGACCACCCATACTGTAAAAAATGGTTCACTTTGCCAATGTCACCCCTGTTTCAGGGAAGGTCGGCAAAAGTTGTGGGGCTTATGTTCATTTGAGGTTTGGATTTTATTTGTAAGTACACATTCAGCATTTGTAAGCGCGAACTACACTTGTTGGTTTGTGAACATACATCTGAGAGCTTTAAATGAATATATCCTTGCAACTTAGATTATAGATTATAGATTATAGATTATAGCATCTGCATTTGTGACGATGGTACTTTCCAGAATTTTTGTGCGGACGACGTGTGTTCGTAAGAAAAAAATATGAAATCGAATAAACTAAAAGTACGGAAATGAATAACCATGAAATTATTTTCAGTAAATAAAATTACTCATTTTGTTCTCGTTATCGGATGAAAGCAAAGTTTGTTTCAATACTTTTTTTGTTAGATGGCTTACATTTCTATAATCGAATTTAGGTTTAATTGCAGGGCTTATGTTCATTTGAGATTGGGTTTTTATAATGTAGGTCCACATGCGGCATGTGTTAGCGAGAAATTATACATGTCTGCTTGTGGGAATGCATTTGATATAAATCTTAATTGATATATATCCTTGCAGCTTAGATTAGATTAGATTAGATTAACGGTCGTTAGACTTTTGTGCAAATTATTAAAAAAAAATAGCCATATATTTATACAAACCGTTAGTTTCTTTGCCAACCTTCTGCCAACCATTAAGCAATGAGCGTATGTAGTACTTGTGTCACATTTTGAAAAAATGAGAAATACCGTCTCTTGCATTTTATCATACAGGGTAAAATTGAGGGGAGAAGATCTCAGGGACGTCAAAGGACATCGTGGCTGAAATCCTGCGACAGTGGTTCGGTAGAAGCACTTAGTCCCTGTTTCGAACCGCAGCATCTTAAGTCAAAATAGCGATGATTATCGCCGATCTTCGATAGAGGTGGCACAAAAAGAAGAAGAAGAATGTAGAATCTCAGTGTTCTCGACGTTTCGTTGGCTTCTTATCCAATATCATCAGGAGACACATACTTATTTAGTGGAGCGCACGGATGAACTGATCTGATTAAATTTTATTGGCACATTTCTTGTACCCGAAATACCCGTTTCCTGCAACAGCATTAATGAAAATTGTTGCATATCAAATAGCAATTAATATTAAAATCAACGCTCTCGTTTTGTTAAAAAAAAATGTGCCCTTACCCTCTGCCGAAGAAGAATGTGTCAACTTTTTTTTTCCACAACCTTCCAGTCACGAGTCCGAAGTGTTTCCACTGGACTTCAGACTACGGACCAAAGAACTACTCAGTACATCCAAAAGGGAAGCTTTTAGAATAATTACCGACAGAAAATTGAAAGATCGCATCCGCAATGACCACATACAAATATCCTGTGAAAAAGAGGACATAATCAGATGAACTAGATTCAGGAGGTAATTTAGTAGATATCGTGTATCATGAATGAGTCATGAAAGACTGGCATAAATCGTAGCTAATGAGAAACCAATAGGCCAATATCTAGTGGAATACCTCCTGAAAGGTGAATATATAGCTGGACATTATTTTTAACAAAATCCATGATGTTAAGAGAAGTTTCTTCAAAAATCATAAATCAAGAGATCTTAAACTAGAAAAATAAAACGAAATCTCCCTGCAGTACGGAAATCTGTGTCCATCTGTCCATTCTCCCCAGGACAAGTGATAATGGATCTGGTAATCTGTACTTTGAAGTTTATGAGACTAGAAGGGGTTACACGGACTCCTTTTCTTCCTAATGGTTTGCTGCATGACCTAAAGTAATCAGAAAATACTGTAAAAAAGGAATGAAGGATTTTTTTTTTTATCAAATATGCCAGTCTGCTTTCAGTTTCTTCGTCTTCAGTCGGCTTCCCCCTGTATATATACCCCCTGGACGAGCGACTAAGGCTCTCTGGTTTGCCGCGTAGTGATCATCATACATGAAGTAGCTTGCCGGACAGAATGGGGAACAACGAATGTTGTCCATGGTTTGCAGAGCTTCAAACTTGTAAAGTGAAGAGTCTTCATGAATCGATGATGATTGGTTTCCTGTGGCGTCATTTAATGGTCCAGGACCTTTTTAAGGGCGACATGCCTTCTGGAAAAAGCAGTGTCTTCAGTCCCTTTCTGAAGGTGGTGGTAGGCTGTAAAAAGGCATACTGTAAAAAATGGTTCACTTTGCCAATGTCACCCCTGTTTCAGGGAAGGTCGGCAAGAGTTGCAGGGCTTATGTTCATTTGAGATTGGGTTTTTATATTGTAGGTCCACATGCGGCATGTGTGAGCGCGAAATTATGCGTGTCTGCTTGTGGGAATGCATTTAATATGAATTTCAAATGATACATATCTTTGCAGCTTAGATTTAGATTTAGATTATATGTTAAAGAAATCTCGAAGTAACTAGAAATCATTATCACTATGTAACAACTAAAAAAAAGCACAATGTGTCGTGAAATTATAAAAAAATAAAAATAAATAAAAATATGGACATCAAAACTAAAAAAAAAACTCGAAGCTTTAGAGCGTTCTAGCAAATTGACTTCTATAGACTACACTGTCTTTAGAGGTATTTAAGGCGCAAGTCGCCTGAAGATGAATGAGTCCATATACGCCTTGAAGAAGAAAGACATTGAAGACCAACTGTGAAGTTCTGAACACCAGTTTTTGTTTCAAGACTTTTTGAACCTTAAAAAACACAACAATATAATGTACGTATAAATGTGTTTGTATTGGATGCACTCCCCTGAACTATACGGCTTAGAGAGAAAAAAAAAACTATGTAAAGAAATACAAACGCTCTGAGCATGTAAGTACTTACGGTTGATACATTTCACATTTTCTAGCTAAACCTTAAATCTGTCTTTTTGTACAAAACACCCCCGCCGTATGTGAGTTGTGACCGGAGAGGGAAATCTAGTGACTGGACGACGTTTCCCCCCTTGTGGACCCTAAAGCCTAAAGGTACCGTATAAGTAGTGTGTAAGGACAGAAAACGGACGGATTACAAGGATCCCAATGTGACTACAGTGCTCCATTTCATTTGCATTGACCCTCCCTTTGATTTAGAGAATATTTTATACGTAGAACAACCCCTTAGAATCTAAAAAAGTTGCATGGTAACGCGCTTTTGAACTATAAAAATCACAGACTTTTTTTAAACCACTGTGAAATATTTCACGTGTGTTTGACCAGAAGTACTACCATCTATGTATATTTTTATTAACCCTTTTGGCATTCCAATTACTTCATTTAGGCAGGTACAATTAATAACATAATATTATTTGTTTGATTTCTATAAGTTGGTACTATTGTCCACTTTAAGTTAAGTCAAGTTTTATACACTGCTTCCTCTTACTCTCTGACTTCAAAACTGATATATTGTCCCGTAACTTTGCATAATTTAAATCGAATTAAATGAAATAAATCAGCACACAAAATTATTTTGTTAATTCAAAATGAATAATCGATTAAAAAAATAGTAAATTACCACCTTCGCCAACCTGTGGAATCACCACAAGACCATTCTTTTCCAACCATTCTACTCACGAATGCTTTTAAGTTGTAAATATATTTAATCTGAAAACCTGTCTCTATTTTTGGTTTTTATTTCAAGCCCGAATCGGTACAATGCAAGGTTTAATCACTCTTCACAAGAAATAGAAACTTGTTCTTTGGGGAACAGGAAAAGACCTACCTCTTTAACTGTAGAAATGAATATATTTAACTCTTTTCATACGGTAAAAAGTTCCATTAAACTCGGATTTGCAGGTAAGTTCTAATCTAAGCTGCAAAGATATGTTACATCGGAGATTCACATTATATGCATTATCATAAGCAGACACGTACAAGTTCGCGCTTGCACATGCCGCATGTGAACCTACAACATAAAAACCAAATCTCAAATGGACATACACCCTACAACTCTTGCCGTCCTTCCCTGAAACAGGGGTAACATTGGTAAAGTGAACCATTTTTACAGCATGGGTGATCAGCCGCATACCATCCTATAAGTCAAGGAATATACAAGACAAATTTAATGTCTTTAGATGCCTTTATTTTTATTAGCTGCTATTTTTTCTAATAGTTGAAATCTTTTAACTTCTACATGATGCATTTTAACATATTCTTACATCATTTTAATTGAGCTCTCTGTGCACTTAGGTATTGTATCTATGTATCAAAAAAATAAAGTAACGAAGTTTTTTTTTAAAATCCATAGAAAAATCTTAGCAGAAGTAGGCACTCTCCCACCTCCTCCCACCCAATTCATACAACTCATGCGGAGTTGCTTCACTCGGTTAACATCACTACAATTTTTTTTCCAAGTGGCTGAAGGCCTTCCCGATGAAGTTTATCAGCTAGTGTAACTCTATTCGTGTCAAAGAAAAGACAGTCCTCCAGATCAGAGGCTATTGCATGACTCTAAGGAACCCCCCCTCCCGCGAATTTCGATGTTACTGAAGCTAATGTGCCTGACGGGAAAGCCTCCCTGACGGGTACTTCGCGAGGAGCCATCTGCGTTCAGCGCAGTATATAGGAGAAGTGATAAAATGTGCTTTATAAATTAAAGAAGAAGACGCGAATGTTCTAGATTTTTTTTTCTACAAATCCAATCAACATTCCAGCCCGCCATACAAATAAGGTCCTTGCACGTGCCTCCATCACACGAGTAGGCATTATACGCAAAGACAATAAAAACTTGCCGCAGCAATTTTTAATGGCAAAACTTTTCACACTAGAGACAAATGGTGGGGGCAGGGCAGTAAAAGCGGGGGCCGTGATTTGCTTTTGATGGCCTGGGACCCCCGGGGGGCCACGGTCCCCGCTTGGATATATGCGGTAATAGACGCGTGGATTGGAAACCAATAAAACAAACCACACATTGTCATGTGGATGGACTATGCGACATGTTTTATTTTGTATTTCGGTTTTGCTTGGAATTGCCTTTCAGATTTTTTGAAGGTGGATCTTTTCGTTTCAACCGAAAGACGTTATTCCATACTTTAAAATGTGTGAATTGTAAGAATAAGTGAATTGAAATATAAGATTTTTTTTTTTAGGAAAACATAAAAATCTTTTTGGTAAGTAAGTAGCCAATTATTAATTTAAAAAAAAAAGGTTGTTGTAGAGGAAATACAAAATATAATCTTCCTTGACTGTAATATAATCTTCCTTGGCTGTAAGTTCGGCAAAAGTTTCAGGGCAAGTTAGAGATTGGTTTTTATGTTGTAAATCCACATGAAATATGTATAATAATAATAATAATAATATCAGGCTAATTTATTTTAAATTACAAATGATAAGAGAGCGCCGTTTTTGTATGTGTCACACCTCAAGGGCCCTCTCCGATCATGGATAAGGCTTTTTGAAAAGGTGAGTCTTAAGTGCTCCGCGAAATACACCCACAGATTTGGAGTTCTTCACTCTGGGTGGCAGTCTGTTCCACTCCACCGGACCCGCAACACGGAAAACGCGGTCTTCGAAATTTGTACAATCTGACGGCGTGGCTGAACCAACGTGATTGCTCCATCGCCCGTGGATCTGAGTGTCTGCCTCCTTACAACCATCTCAACAGGCAACATCATGTCAGTCAGATAAGGTGGAGCCAAGCCATTGATGGCTTTATATACCATCATACAAAACGGTAGACCACCCTCTTCGGGAAACAAAGCCAATGTAGTGTTTTTAACAGCGGAGTGATGTGAGCGAATTTGGGTATCTTGAATATGAGTCTTGCTGCCGAATTCAATACAGATTGAAAGCGATTGAACTGCTTCTTTGGCTGGCCACTATAAAGCGTTGAACAATAGTCAATCCGAGACATCACAAACGCGCCCACTAGGGTCTGACTGCATCTGACGGTAAACACGTTATAAACGCTAAATTATACATGCTTGCTTATTGGTATGCATGTAGTATGAATCTTTAATGGAATACATCTGTGCAACTTAGATTAAAGACGCGATTGCATTATTATTTTAAGGACCAAATATTTTAAAGAAATTTTCCCATTTTTTTTCAGTCAAATTAGTTCAAAATGTTGGAAGTAGTAAATTAAGTACTATAATAATGAGGTTCACACACGAATTGACATATAAAGAATAATTGTGTCGTCACCCGGCCTTTATTCTGTGTCGTTCAAACACAAATTATGAACAGTGACAAAACAAATATTCAAACTTACTTCTTTTTTCACCAAGTTACTTTTCTGTTCAAAAAAAGTAACGAAAAAAAGGTCTATCCGAAAATGAAATATTTATTCAGCTGTTAGAATCAAAAGGTCATCAGTGGGGGGGTTGGGGGGTGGACGACTCAGGGTTGGATTTTGACGGCAGTTAATGACAGCGGGGTAAATAAAAACATCCCCCTGCTGCGATATAGGGGATGAACCTTGCCACTCTCGATTTTTCATTTATTTTATTTTTTAGACTGCGTTTTACACTCTCCTTCTAGGGATTGCTAGGGATTGAGACGTCGGAAACAGGGATGAACGGAGTACATATTTAATCTATAATCTAAGTTGCAAAGGTATATTAACATTTAAAGCTCATATCAAATGCATGCCCACAAACAAACACGTGTAGTCCGCGCTTACAAATGCTAAATGTGTACTTAAAAATAAAATCCGAACCTCAAATGAACATTAACCCTACAACTTTTGCCGACCTTCCCTAATACAGGAGTGACCTTGTTTCTTATTTGTACAAACCTCCTTTAATTATTTTTTATGACAACGCTAAAAATATATTTTTGTCTTCTTCTTCATCTTTGTATGGATCAACAGTAAACAGCAAGTTGGTGTCAATTTTGTAAAGGTAATATCCAGTTCTCTCTCCAGTAATATCCAGTAATTTGAAAGAAGATGTGAAATAATGTGATGAGATGGTTTGGGCATGTGAAAAGAATGAATGATGATAGACTGACAAAGTTTATATACAATGAAAGTGTGAAAGGAAAAAGAGGGAAGGGACGACCGAGAAAAGTATGGAGTGATCAGTTTGAAGAGATTGTGAAAGAATGGGATATACGAAGTGAGCGTAAAAGAAGAAAATGCATGAAAAAGGTGATGGATATGAATGAATTGAAAGAGGTATGTCAGGATAGGAAAAATTGAGGCAACTCTGCAGAGGCTCTGGCCACCCCTAGCGGAATGGTGACAGAGTAACTCTCTTCACCTTTATATGAGCTTACCGTTACTTGGCGAACCTCTGAAACTTCACACATTGTGATGTTTGAAAGTCTATCAGGGTTCATTCTGCTTATATTGTCCGGTGGATAGATCAGTTGTTAGAATGCTTACATGCTATGCCGAGAGCTCGCGTTTGAATCCCACCGAGTGCGTAATAAATGATTTTTTCTTTTCGGTATTTACTTCAAATCCAAAATACAATACCGGCAAGGTCCTCTTACAAAATTAAATAAAAAATGTTACATTTTGTAACATGACGACAGCATCAAATGGGAAAAAAGATTTTCAATATAGCTACAATATTTTAATAACTTCAACAAAAAGTATGTAGTTTTTAATGTTTATCAAGCGTAGAATGAGAAGAAAATGAACTCGGAATAAATTCCATAGATAAAAAAATTGTGAGGTCACAAGGCCCAGTGAAAAGGCAAAGTAATATTTTGTTAAAACATAAAAAGTAAATCCCTTTTTTTATAATGTCGAGTATATAAAACTCAACGACCGATTTCACAAACAATGCGTTTGCATCCACTTATTTAGCCACCTGAGGATGCAAACGGATTGTTTGCGAAGCCGGTCGTGGAACTTAATATACTCGCCGTTATAAAAAACAAAGGTGTCTTCTTTTTTATATATTAAAATGAATGGTTCCAAAGTGAATGCATCTAAAATCAATAATATTTTGTTATTATTTGCTAAGGTATATCCCGAGTACAGATGTCTCTTGAAGACGTTAGCTACGTCGCTAATGCAATGTCGAGAATAATGTAAGTTCTTTCAGAACTGTTTATCTAATATCCGATAAATATTTTTTAAATGTGTAGATATAATTATTGTAAGTATGTAAAACGAACCTAACCTAACCTAACTATTACGAGTAAATTTAAAAATAATGCTATGAGAACGTATTGAACCTTAAATGTTTGGATTTGTCAGAATAAGTAATATTAAAAGATATTTTTACTGACTACAGCCCTCATAAAAGACTGAAATCCTCTAGACTCTTCTCTTGAGCGCATCTAACCCTCACTTGAAGCTCCCCTCTCCACGAGAGCTGAAGATTCTCTATTCTGGCTGCCGTGCTGTAAAGCGATCCCCCAGGAGCCTCGAAATCTGATGCCTTTATATTGTCTCCTCCTGCAACTCCTCACAAAAATGCCAACAATCGACGGGAGTAAAAGATTGACAGGATCTAGAGAATCGAGATATTTTTTGTTTCATAATGTCAGATTCGTTGTTATCACTTTTGTTTTATTTTGCTTATTGCATTTAATATTTCATAATCATATGTTACACATTCACTCAGTTTCATTCGATAATCTAAGTAAATTTACTTTTAAAATATACTTCAAAAGAAAATTCGTTTCGCCATCAAATTTTCAATGGTTTCAATCTTTATAAGTTTTAAATTAAATTGCAATTAGAAAGAGAATAAGATAAGTAATAGATAAGTGAATTAAAACTTTGTTTCCATTTGATTTTTTTAAATAATTAGATAAAATTTACTTTACATTACATATTTTAAGGAAATTTACAGTGATCTTACATTGATAGGAATATTAAAAAAACATACAAATTAAAATTACCAAGTGGACAAAAGTGGTACGTACAATCAAGCAAAGGTTTATTTGGTAACAAATATATAATTTAATCAAGCCTGTCGCCATCGGCAAAAAAAGCCTCACACTACGTTTGGCAGAAACCGGTGTCTAAAGGAGTTTAAACAGCCAATAAGAAGAGTCAACACAGTGTTAAGAGAGCGTGCATTTGCAGTTGCTACTCGTCTGACCAGGAACCGCCTACTTCATCATGTGAGAGAGCTAGAGGACCATCTAAAGCTTCAAAATGCACTGAAAACAAGCAAAATTCTGTCATCATTTGCACAAATGCCCTTGGAGTGACCACATCAGGAAACGGCGCTGTAAAGAAATCATAAGCTTATCTTCATCATCAAAAAATCCATCGAAGATGATACATTGAATCAGAGTCTAGCAAACTGCTAAGGTATAAAAAAGGAAAGAAATGTCAAGTACAAAAAAGTCTAATGAGTTGATTTGTTGTTAGTGTTATCAAATAATATGACATGTAAATTACCTAGATAGTGCCTCTTCAATTTATGAAACACTTTCTTCTTTCTTTGAATACACATTGTTCCCACGTATATCTTCAGTAATTACACCTCTTGTATCTCAGCATGTTGGTAATCAGCCCCGCCAGGGGGCGCTCTGCCCTCGGTAGTTAATCACTCAATTAGTGCAGAAGGCGTAGGCTCAGGGGGCCACCCTAGTGGGGCTTCACAGGTCCTAGTGGCAGCACACACCTAGGGAACGTAAACAACGACATTAGTGAGGTGCAAAGATTAACATTGTGGTACTCTGGGAAGAAAATATGATGGTTGGATTGTACGCTACGCAGTTTTAAAGAACTGATTGAACTGTCAGCAATAAATAAATCTAAATCTAAATCTAAGTTGCAAGATGTATATCATTTGAGATTCATATTAAATGCATTGCCACAAGCAGATAGGTATAAGTTCACGCTAACACAAGCAGCATGTGGACAAACAATATAAAAACCCTATCTCAAATAAACATTAGCCGCGAAATACGTTATTAAAAAATGACTAATTCAATAAAAAAATTTACACTTGGTAAGATTTGAATGTCATAGACACTATTGTAATGTAATAAAAACATCTTAAATTAAACAAATATAAAAATGTGTCTTTAAAAATGTAAACAGCATTAAGTGTGAAAATAAAATATTCCTTGACTAAAATGTTAATATGATGCTAACCACCTTTATTGCAAAAATGATTTACTTTTGCCAATGTCACCCCTGTTTCAGGGAACGTCGGTAAGAGTTGCATGGCTTATGTTCATTCAAGGTTTGGATTTTAATTTGTAAGAACACATGCAGCATTCGCAAGTGCGAATAAATACGTGTCTGTTTGTGGGCATGCATTTAAAATGAATTTTAAATATTAAATGTTCCTTAACTTATAGGTTGGTATGCAGCTGATCACCCAAGCTGTAGAAAATGATCCAATGTCGACCCTGTTTCAGAGAAGATCGGCAAGAGTTGCAGGGTTTATGTTCATTTGAGATTGGGTTTTTATGTTGTAAGTCCACATTAGTCTGCTTGTGAGAATGCATATAATTTAAATACCCAATGTCACATATCTTTGCAACTTAGATTATATTTGAACATATCTTTGCGACCAAGATTATAGATTATATATAAATCATTTTGACCGGTCCGTAGCTCAGTGGTAACACTGCGGACTCTGAATGGGAAGGTTGTGGGTTCGAATCCTGGCGGAGCACAAAAAATATACTATTTATATTTTCAAATTTGCTCTTCGCTGGATTAAAAATTCACAAACCTTTTCCAATGACCGGTCACCAAAGGTCCATCCAGCCTTACAGCAACTGGGTCTTGCTTGAGTATTGGCGCTTTGTAGCGACGACCAAGCTCGTACATCTCTGCAGCACTATAACAAGTGTCATAGACCCCTAGAGTCTCTAGAATCTAGGGAGTCTCCTGCACAGGATTTCTTAAAAAAAAAAAAAAAGCATGCTTACATTTTCATACTCAGATGTAGTTAATTCTCATTATGAAAATCCCACTCGTTAAAAATCCCATGTCAAGCGTGTTCCAGTGTATTTTTAAGCATCCCCCCCTCCTCGCTTCCCCTCCAAGATTAGCTCATTACATCTAGAACCTTCCATTTCCCACAAGTATAAAAATTACGTTTAATCGTTTCGTCAACAAGAGCAAAAAGTAAAACGTTCACCAGACGCGCTACTTTCATTTCCGAATATTTTCATTAAACGCTAGAGTCGAGTTGAAAGGTAATATGTAATACTTGGAATTTTGAGTTTTGTTGTTATTCGTAGCGCGACGCTAAAGAGGAGACGTGTTGAGGCAAGATGGAAAAATCAGGAAGAGATTTCTATAACGGGAAATGGAAATTAGCACAGAAAGAGGGCGCCCTGTATAAACAAGGGGAAGAATTATGTGGGAAATGCACATAAAAATGATATCGTACTTTCTTGAATATTATTAATGATGCATTTAAAAAAAACTCATTATTATTTGTATGTACAAACATACTGCTACGAATGTATAGGTTCATGCCTACATGCTTTTTTTTGTGATTTTGCGCCTAGTTTACTTTCTGTGTATGTGTGTGTGTGTGTAGACGTGAGTGCTTGACACTTTGACCTGTTGGTACTTTTGGTCTATTTGAGTTGCCTAGTCAATGCAAGAACACGTGAGAATAGGCCTTGGTCACATATAAACACACTGCAGTTCTGTGAAGCAGGCAAAGATAGATTAACGCTCTAGCCGTGAAACCGACAAAAACAGAAGTTGCAAGGTGAACCATACTATGTAATTATCTTAAAAAAGTAAATACTGAGAAATAAATATAACCGCAATATTATTAAAATTGAACCCGAGAAAAAAATCACAACAATACTTAAGCGCATTTTATTATAGTTTTGCACAAATGAATGTTTTTTTTATATTAATCTACAAATGAAATAATATAAAAGTTTTCAACGGTTTCCTTTTTATATAAAAACTTGACGAATGAATGGACTCGTTAGGACGTTTTCCAGCAGAAAAATAATTCATTGGAAAGAACCTTGCACGGAAAAAAAACTAAAAAAGGAAATCTTTGAAAAAGTCTTGTAGTTAGTAATCAATGTTTAAATTAATTCCCAATTTGGTTTCATGGCGTATTTTTTTCATATTTGAGTAAACTCACATGATTCTCATTCTTATTTGCAACAATTTCCCCTTCCTAATTAGTTCTGTTCTTGGTAAGGCAAACACCGAAGGCTCCTGGAGCGTATTACTACTGCTCAGTAAGTCGCCTCCCACGTGGGCGCGCCCTGCCACGTAGGTACTCCATGTATCCACTAACGACTTATTCCATCCAAAGCGTTAACTCAAGAGGGAGAAAAAATCAGGGCTGTCTACGCCACTTTTCCGCTTTCTTTCTTATTAAAAAAAAAAACAAAAAACGAAAAATAAACTGTGTTTGTTGTGAGTGAATTAATACATAGCTTCAATATGAATAGAATCGTATACATTTCTTAATGGACTTTTTACATTTCAACAAGGAAAAACATTTGACGTCACTAGGTCTAGCTAAAAAAGCAGGACAGTCTTTCATAGCGTGCATGCAATTATTAATGTAGGTAGATTGAAAATATAGCGCTCAGTACTGCATTTAGAAAAGTTGTCATCGGCATGTACTTTACAATTCTGTAAAATAACGAAGAGTCGATGCCTCATCAGCGAAATAAAATCGGTTGATTTGGTAACGAATGAACTAAGATAAGATGATCAGATCCTGTAAGAAGATCACAGCGACTAGCCAACCGCTGATAATGCCCATCGGAGCTATGGGCGAAACTGTCCGGAATGAATCAACCAGACCACGGCTACATAGCCCGAAAAAAGTGAATGTTGTGTCAATAACATAATATGGTTTTGTATTGTTTACAAAAAGAAAAATCAAGTGACGTACTTTTAAATAATATTTTTTTATTTTGTTATAAATTTCATAGGAAAAACAAAGCTTTAATCCTCTATAATTTATTTTTTTGCTCAAACGTTTTCAACTACTGAGCCATCTTCCGGAGCATTATTGTTATCTTATGGATCTTGTTACTCATTAAATTAATAAAAAAAATACAATGGACTTTCACTGTGTTAAAAGAGATACCCTTAAAAATACAATCATTTTTTAAATTGAAACAGCTGAGGCTTCCCTTGTTGTGTAAAATTTCAACTCGTTGATGTAAAAAAATGCGCATTTGTAGTAAGTTATAATAAAAACTTATATTCAAGCACTGGCCTACGGAGCCACGTATCACATTACTTAAAGCGAAAAATTCCAACATAATGTAAAAAATATTTCTCCCTTCCTTATTCGTGATTTTCCTTCGAAAGTCCCTCATTACAATCTCACGGTATGACTTTTACTAGCTCAGTATCCTGAGTATGAAACTAAGCGTGTAAACTCGGCCTTAGAGTTTTCTTAAAAATATATGGAATCAATCAATTTCTTCGAGTGAGCGTTTTAGATTTCATAGATTTTTGGGTAAGAGCTTTGGTTGAGCTAAAACGTAAAATTTTATACTTTGGTAAGGTCTACGAGGTCTACGAGCCGTAGAGGGTAAGGAAACATCAATGCCTAATGAATTTATAATGTGAGGCGACAGTCCCTCGGCGTAGCACCAACAATCTAATTCGCCAATAATGCGCTGTCGTGACTTCTCATAATCTCAATTAGTTGAGATTTTAATGCGTTTTTCTGTTGATATTACTGCGCGATATGCTAATATGGCAACACGGACTTTGATGTATTAATCAATGCAAGTGTGCACCTTTTTTTGCATTTTAGTCATACATACTCTTCGCTGGGTTGAAAAATTCATACACCTTTACCAAAGACCGGTCACTGAAAGGTCCATCTAACCTTACAACAACTGAGTCTTGCTTGAGAATTGGCGCTTTCTACAGCGACGAACAAGCTCGCAGAGGGCTCATGAGGTGTGATACACAGAAAAACAGCGTTAATCAAATAATTCATCCTAATATTACTTTTATTGATTATGTTGAAGTATGTTAAGATGGTTCGGGCATTTGGAGAGAATGAGTGATGAAAGATTGACGAAGAGAGTATATGTTGCTAGAATAGATGGATGTCGTGGTAGAGGAAGACCGAGAAAAGTATGGAAGGATCAAATCTCTGAAATAGCGAATGAATGGGATATCCAGAGTCATAATAAATGGAGGACTTGTATAAAAAAGGTTATGACTCTGGATGAAATGAAAGAAGTATGCAAGGACAGGAAGAAGTGGCAGCTAATCTGCAATGTTGATTTCTAATGTTGGTGTATTCATTTGCTACATTTTTTGCATAGGAAATTTTTGATTTTTTTTTGTATAGATTTCTTTGTAAGGTTTTGTTCTTTTTTATATTTAAATGTAATTTATTATTCATATTCCTTGACTTATAGGTTGGTATGAGGCTGACCACCCATACTGTAAAAAATGGTTCACTTTGCCAATGTCACCCCTGTTTCAGGGAAGGTCGGCAAAAGTTGTGGGGCTTATGTTCATTTGAGGTTTGGATTTTATTTGTAAGTACACATTCAGCATTTGTAAGCGCGAACTACACTTGTTGGTTTGTGGGCATACATCTGAGAGCTTTAAATGAATATATCCTTGCAACTTAGATTATAGATTATAGATTATAGATTGATTTTACACTCCTATTCATTGTGATTCCTCATGCATCGAGTCTATACTTGTCTCATATTATATTCGTATAATAATTAGGATGATTTATTTGGTGAGCGCTGTTTTTGTGTGTATGACACCTCAAGAGCCGTCTGCGAGCTTGGACGTCGCTATAGAAAGCGCCGATTCTCAAGCTAATTCCAGTTTCTGAAGACTGGATGGACCTTTAGTGAACGGTCTTTGCTAAAGGGATGTAAATTTTTTACCCAGCGAAGAGCATATTTGAAAATATGAATGGTATATGTTGGGTGCTTCACCGGGATTCGAACTCACAACCTTCCATTTACGAGTTAGAAGTGTTAAACACTAGACTACAGACCGGTTATATATTTTTTATCACCAATTACGCATTTATTTAACGCAGCGCCACACTTCAGTGGTAATAATAATTGATTACAAAAACACTCAGATATTTTGCCTGGTAAGAATTCAAACATTACCATAAAATTTGAATAAGTTGTATGATAATTTTTTTAACCTTATCGCATAACATTTCATTACAATTGTTGTATTCCATGTATAAAAAGGTTTTAAAAGTTGGATATTTATCAACTCTACTCAGCAGTTTACTTGAACAAACATTGTAATTTACAGTTCTTTAAAAACTCAATTAACCCAAAATGAGAACATTCCAGTTTTTTCTTGGCTTGGCTGTCATGGCAATTGCAGTTCTAACCGGTGTATATGCATCATCGTAAGCATTTTTTTTTGTTCTTCCAAAATAAGGTGAAATTTAAGAAATAAGAAAACAATAATGATCGATACATTTTGATTCATATTGTTAGTTACCGTGAAAAAGCATTTATTGACTTAAACATCGATATTTCTAAATTGTTTCGTTAAAAAAATAATATAGTGGCTTATCAAACATTTTTCATACTCGTAGTCATTTTTTTTATAACAAATTTGTCCTTAGAAAATACAAATGCGGTATGTTTATCGGAATCCTGTGAATAGAGCAATTCAAATCTGATTATATAGATTTTTAATTATTCATTTTATTTAATTTTCAGATTGTGCTGTGGAGATGTATGTGGTCCACCGTGCGTTAATGATAATCAATTATAAAAACGAGTTTAACAAAATTACAAAAATTTAAAACCATGTATTGTTTTCTGTAAATAAAATTGCGCATTTTGATCTCGTAATCTGATGAAGGCCATAGTTATTTTTTTATTGAATTTAAGTTGCACTAATTTGGCTATTTGGACATGTGGAATCAATTTATTTGCACAAAAAAGGCAGCTTTTATTAACAACAAGGCTACATAAATATAGTAATCCAATCGAAATAAGAATTTACACAATTATTTTCTAGATTAATTTACACGTTTTCTGAAAATTCAGTCTCAAACTGTTGAGCGGTAAGGCCAGCTAGGCGTCAGGAGCATCGATGATGGTGCTTTCATTTAATTTAAAATGAACATACACCATGAAACTCTTACTGGCTTTCCCTGAAATAGTGGTATCATTTTTAACAGTGGCATCAAAACATTGAAACAAATTAATAATTGGTGATAACAATATAATTATATTGATACGCCACACTCAAGTAATGAAGGCCCTGGATTTCGCCGCCCGCCGAACTCCATGACAAAACTTAACCCTGCACGCTGATTGGCCGGCGTTCGGCAAAACACCGGCCAACACAAATTTAGTCATAAATCTCAAGCACTTAAATTAAATAAAAAGCAAACATTTTATCTCATTATATTTTGTATTGTTTGTGTATTAACACTGTGAAAATTCATAATGTTTAGTTTACAATTTTTTGAAGGAATTCAAAGAAAACACTGTTTATTTTCACTCAAATATATTTAAAAAGATTAGAATCTTTAAAATAAATTACAAACGCGTTTTCGACCTAGTAGGTCATCATATATGATGACCTACTAGGTCGAAAACGCGTTTGTAATTTATTTTAAAGATTCTAATCTTTTTAAATATATTTGAGTGAAAATAAACAGTGTTTTCTTTTATCTCATTATTGGTCAGCCCGGTGGGCAGAAAACTCGTAACCTGTAACTTGTAACTGAAAGAGAGAAAAATAAAAACGAAAGTTAAAACATTCAACCAAGTCTTCCTCATTTTAAGAGAGGGTATCAATATAATAGTACCTAATAACACCTTTAAATTAATAATTGGTGAAAATATGCATAAAGTGTTTCATTGGAATTTGATTCTAAAAAAAAATATTCACAATCAATATTGACATAATTTTTATTGTACAATCTTTGAATAAATTTCCATGAGCAACAAAAAAAAAAGAACAACATCTACCAAATAATCAAGGGCAGCAATAATTCTCTCTTGCTTAAAATGAGGGCGCGAAATCTCGATATCCGCAAACTGGAAGAATTGTGTATTATTTTTTACAGCGAATTGTTGTAAATATAAATTATACGGAGGGTAGGAGTATAGGCAAGTCTCGGCCGACCCCAGTCGGAATAAAAATCTGAATAACTTAAAGTAAAAACAAAAATAAGAAAGCCCCGAGGGGAGGAAAGAAAAATATAATGGAAATAGAAAAAGGAAGTAGGCATTATTTTTATTGCTCACTTATGCCGAGAGAGTACTCGCGGTGAGTGGGTAATGCAGGAAACCACCTCCAGGATGGTGATGAATATATGAGGCAGTGATTTTTGCAGCAATGAAAAAGATTTTACAAAAAAAGTGATCACACTCCAAATCTATTTCCTTTATGATAGACCAGTTTTGTCTGTTATTTGCTCTTGAGCTATTCGTCCTGCAATGTGGGTTCCCAGCTGTCTTTGGAGGTTTTTTTAGATAATCATAAATAACCATGATATATTTGATGAGCGCTCCTTGACTTATAGGTTGGTATGCGGCTGACCACCCATGCTGTAAAAATGGTTCACTCTGCCAATGTCATCCCTATTTCAGGGAAGGTCGGCAAGAGTTGCAGGGCTTATGTTCATTTGAGATTGGGTTTTTACATTGTAGAGCCACATGCGGCATGTGCTAGCGTGAACTTATACGTGTCTGCTTGTGGAAATGCGTTTAATATGTATGTTATATATATTCTGTAGCTTAGATTTATGATGATTTATTTGGTTAGCGGTGTTTTTGTGTGAATCACACCTCAATAGCCCTCAGCAATCTAAGTTACAAAGATATATTAACTTGAAAAGCTCATATCAAATGCATGCCCACAAACAGACACGTATAGTTCGCGCTTACAAATGCTGGATGTGTACTTACAAATTAAATCCAAACCTCAAATGAACATAAACCTTGCAACTTTTGCCGACCTTCCTTGTGACATTGGCAAAGTGAAAAAGTCAAATTAGAAAATATAAAATATTAATGGATAAAAAAAAAATAATAAGCCGCCAACATTACAAATCCACATTACAGATTTCAATAAACAAAATACAATGTACGTTGTATGTATGTACTTTAATTTCTTTCGCTTCCACAAACGAGTTGACACTTGAAAAAAATAAATCGTGACAGCAAACATGAAAAGACGTTTCATTAGTCGCTAATTTTTGTCGTCTCGTTGGAATGCGGTTTTTAGTGTAGGGGTTGTCGCTCCCTTGCCCCCTCCGCTTCCTCCTGGGTCAGGGCCTCCCCTGCGAGAGTAAATAATCTTGTTTCAGGCGAGCTGCGCGCCCCCTGCGCTTTTCTCAGTACCCACGCATAATTACTGGTGTGGGGGATGAACTAGAGTCTATGCCTGGAGGTTTTTGAATTAAAAATGTGTAAAAATCCTTTTGTGTAAGACTGCTGAGATTTAAATTTTAAAAAAATCGTGGTCTGTTAGTTTTTTTACGTACAATTTCACCCATAGGCTTCAATGGGCATTATCGACGGTTAGCCAGGTGCTTCGATCTTCTCAGAGGTTCTGGTTTACTCGAAACGGCACTGGCTTTTGAGTTAGTGTTGCTGTGTTAACAGCTCGTTCAAAGTTATCAGGAGTCCGAGTGAGAGGGGGCTCACTTTGCCATCTGCCGACAGTGTTCTTACCTCTGTCAGTATACAATGCAGAAAAAGAAGCACTGTTTTCGGAAACCGCGCTTTCGCCGTTGCGAGACCGTCTACTTGGAATCAGCTGCCTCCTGAAGTGCGCGCCAAGGAAGGGATCGAAAGCTTCAAGAAAGGATTGAAGACCCATTTCATCACCACCGCGTCAAGCCTGAAAGCGCCCTTGCAGTGACAGTAGTCACGAAACGGCGCTCTATAAATCATCGTCATCATTATTATGTCAACTACTTGTACAACTATTGAGACTGATTAAAAAACTAATACAGAAATCATACACTCTTCATTCCTGAGATGATCATTGTAAAAAGGTGAAACATTTACTAATGAAAGGGAGGGCTGATTTTGTTTTCAAAAAATTAAATGCTGGATGCATGGGCTTAGAACGGTAGTAGTTCTAGGGCCAAATCTGACGATTTCTTATTAAAAATGTAAAGTGCGTGTCTGATGTGAATTTTATTAATGAATTTGTGGGCCCGTTTTTAAATTGTTCTCACCCTGTAAATAATAAGTACGATGTTTTTTTAATTATTAAAAAATCTTCCAAAGTAAATGCCTTATCAGTTTATGTTAATAAATCAATCATTTAGAGTTGAGATTTCTTCGAAAGCCAATACCTTTCCTCAAAATTTAACAGATTCAGAAAAAAACGTAATGTTTTAAGTTACACTTATCAATGAATGGAGCTTGAAGAGGACCTTAAAATAAAAATAAATCAACAACAAATAATTCTTCTCTTCTTAAAAATATTTTTATCATTTCAGAGCAATTGATTCATTGACTCGTTAAGTCCCATGGAAGCCACGTTTCTTACTTGCATATTAAGAAAAGGTAAGAGGGGGAGGTTGTACATTGGGGGAATTCGGGAAAGAATCATCCATGCCGCGCCGAGGGCATCGCCTTTATCTTGAATTATACGTAAATGCGTAGTTGATAATTGTAATTATTTCGTTCCTAACACTTTCAGTAACTTGTTATCAGTGAATAAGAACATAAAATACCTATAGAAAATGTGTGCAGTCATAGAAACTGATAATGGCGTTTAATACAGTTAATAAAATGACAACAAAATTAAATATTGTTATGTTTTTAGGTGGGTGTTTTTAATCAAACTGCAATTTATTTATTTTTCAAGATTTTTTTTACACAACGTACTGATCACGTTTTCCAGCTCTTAGCTTTTCGACTTTACGGCTCAATGTTTCAATCAACTCTGGCCTGCACACAATTGCGGCTTACATATATTAACGTTCATACGGACGTTTCTCGACTGTTCTCGATTTCTCGAACATAGAGGATGATTCCATACCAGAGCGTTGTTCCACCAGCGTGATTAGAATCACGTATGCGCAAATACTACCATATGCTCGTAACAATACTTTAAGGTTAGGTTGTAGGAAAGTGTTGCCATAAATATATATTTATTACTTATCCGGCTAAGTCAGGTGATGTGGTGAGGCCCACCGCAAAGGCCAAAAGTCAGCCTTTGATATTTCACTCGTATCTTTGAAACTTTGGCAATGAGAGTTGCGATTGCCAGGCTGAAAAATATAAAAAATAAACTTGGCAGGAAGGCAGGTAGGCAAACACACAAAATATACCTACCGCACGGCGGAATGTGTAAAATGGAAATCTCCAGAGAGTGGCAACTTTGCGCGGGTGAAAAACTTTCTTTTTTCAAACGCTCAAAACACGCAAAGCCGGAAAGTATGCGAGATTAAGAAATTTATACAAGGCGGAATGCCTGTACCCGGTATACTATTTTTGGATTTTGAAACAGACGTAACTTTTACACGACTTTAAAATAATCTTTATTATTTTTATTGAATTATTCACGCTACCTTTGATCTAGCAACACTTCCATAAAAAGTGCCACCCAAGGTATGCTTCTAGCTTCAGTAACATCGAATAACTTACTGTTAGATTAAAGGGTACGCCTCTGACCTAGAGGTTCTTGTTTTGTCGTGCCATTGCTTTTACTCACGGGAAGGCCTTCCGCCACTTGAGAAAAAAAAAGCTTTGTATGAGCGTCCATGTGCTGTGGGTCCTTCTGTTATTATACCTGTTTCTGGCCAGGCAGAATGGGTTGGTGAATTGCATTCCTCTTCAAAAATCTAGTAAAAAAAAGTGCTTTAGACGTGCTTGCGTCATTTGTTAGGAAATTGACAAGACAAAAACCATAGAAAAATGAGAATAATTAGTTACGACAAAGAAGCACAATTATTTGATAACAAAGATGAAGCAGCAGGAATCTGAGCATTGACCAAACTATAAGAATTATAATTTTTATATTTTTTAGGGTGGATTTATTAATACCTACAGTGAATTTTGTTTTTATTTTGAAAAAAATTGTTTTGAAAATTATTTTATAAAAATATATTTGTAACTATTCTGCTCCCGAAGATGCCTCATTAGGCGAAAATATTCGAGCAAAAAAGAAATAAATAAGTGAATTAAAACTTTGTTTCCATTTGAATTTTTTATATAATTATAATTTTTATGTTTGCGTATTGCCAAGTTTCAGGGCAGTATGTTCAAATCTTCCTCATACCCGTCTTGTATGTATGTGTCAGAAGGACCCACAGCAGATGGATGCTCATCCGAAGCTATAGATTTTCTAAAGTGGCGGAAGGCCCTCTCGTGAAGTAAAAGCAACGAAACGACAAAACAAGAACCTCTACATCAGAAACGTGACAATGACTCTTAAAGTAAGTGATTCGATGTAACTAAAGCATACCTCGGGTGGCACTTCTAGTGCGATTGATGCTAGATCATGAGTAGCGTGAAGAATAACATATATTAAACAAAATAATTAAAAATGCAATGGTTTGTTTAATAGTTGAATAATAATAATAAGGCAATTAGTTGTCTGCCCTTCAAGTCTTCATGGAGAACCGTAACACCGTTAATTATAAATGAATGGTCATTTTGGATGCAGTGGTCCACCATATCCAAATAACCAGATAAACCCCTAAATGCCCTTTTGTGTTCTTTCAACCTTATATTAATGGACCTAAGATGCTATTCTTAGACATTTTAGTCATCCGTTGAGCCCACGCTTTGACAAACTAATGATGCATTTGTATGAAGACCTAGCAATCCAAAATGGCTACAATTGAACAGCTGATTAGTCTTTATACAAATATTACCAATATTTGGTAGGTAAGAATGACCGCGGTGATGAGACTTCCTGCCCAGGCATCATTGGTTTTTCAAAACGTGGGCTCAGCGGACGACCAAAATGTGTTAGAATAGCACTGATAGAGGTTTGCCCAAGATACACGTAGTTGCTGTCATTACATGAAATGCGATATAATGGTGGTGGTGTATAAGTGCATTGGCGTAAGGCCGGTCCCCTTGACTGTAAAAGTAAAAAGTTCCACTAACCACATGCAACTCATTCGGAATAAACGCGTCAAGAAGTTATACTACATGTGCTGCTTTGTTACTTTTATGTTATTATGTATGAATTAGATTTCTGCTTCTACGCCTCTGTAGCTCGTAGCACCTACTCGTAGCCATCTATAATAACTGTTTACCTCTACGAGACCGGGATACAATAAATTCTGCGGCGGAGTAAGTAAGCGACTTGGGATTCAAAGGCATTTTTTCTTTGAGGAAAAACTTTTCCTCCCTCACCGGCGTTTATGTAGCGGTGGTGCCTACACTTTTTCATTTGAGCTGTAAAAAAAAAACCCTGTGACTTAATTAATAATTAAAAAAATATGTAGCAAACACACTGTATTTGTAAAAAAAAAAAAAATCTTAATCTAAATCTGAATCTAAGTTGCAAAGATGTGTATCATTTGAGATTCATATTAAATGCATTCCCAAAAGCAGACACGCATAATTTCGCGCTCACACATGCCGCATGTGGACCTACAATATAAAAACCCAATCCCCAATGAACATAAGATGATGATGATGATGATTTTTTTTGGCACCGTTTCCTGACTACTGTCACTGCAAGGGCGCTTTCAGGCTTGACGCGGCGGTGAAGAAATGGGTCTTCATTCCCTTCTTGAAGCTCTCGATCCCTTCCTTGGCGCACACTTCAGAAGGCAGCTGGTTCCAAGTGGACGCCCTGCAACTCTTGCCGACCTTCCCTGCAATAGGGATGATGTTGGCAAAGTGAAACATTTTTTGCAGTATGGGTGGTCAGCCTCATACCAACCTATAAGTCAAGGAATACAAGCAATTAATTACATCCAGTTACACAAACAAACAAACACTAAAAAATCTACAAAACATCTGTAAAAATGAAAATTGATACTTGATGGTCAAAATCTACACACTCACGGCAGTAAAATATTTGATCTTTTGTAATTAAAAATTTTTTTTTAGTACTTACCTGCTTTTAGTGAAATATGCATTGTTTTTGATGTACGAAAGTTGTATAAATTTGCTTCACAACGCAACTAAGCTAGCCATATACTGTAACTTCTTGCCGTGTTATCCCCGAAAGGTTTCGCATGTGGTCAGTCAAAACTATTTATTTTTACAGGTAAGAGGGCCGGCGTTACGCCAACCAATCCATCTGAAGTGGGGTCTCCCAGCTTCCGAGGGGGCTGGTACTCATTTCTTGTGAAGGCTGAGTAAGCTTGGACGATATTTAATTTTAGGGTTTCAAATAAACACCGAGACGAGAAATCATTTCTGATACCCTCTCGGTGGGATTCGAGCCCGAGCCCACGGCATAGAATACAAGCAATCGACCGGACAAATATTTTATATTTCTTGTCATCACTTATAATTTTTACTTTTCAAGCTATCGTTACATTATAAAACATAGCAAGAGGGTGTAAATTTCTTGTATCCCCTTTCACAGGAACATAATATCTCCTTCACCCTTTCAGTGCAAGTCTCGAGTACTGCACTTTTAATATTGCAATAAAAAGTTGAAAGAATTTCCTTAATAATTACAAGGCAAGATAAAACTTTTCTACACGCTGTCGGTTCTTGAGAAAGACAGAGAAAGCAGCACCGCCCTTTGACCTCTCTTTTTCCTACAAAGATTTTTTTCCATCTGATCTGAGATGTAATAAAAAAACGCATTAAAATATGCTCCCGGCTCGGTACTGCAGAGCCGTTTGTAGTTGATATTGCTAATCATAATAATTTTCAATGCACTTGTTGTGAAAAAGGAATCTCTTTATGTTAATCTCAAATTTTAATATGAAAGTGAAAGAATGCTTTAAAGCAAAACTGCAGTAATAAATAAAGACTTTTTTTGTATTCATAAAAATAAAATAAATATTAAATAGAGTGGGTAAAAAGTGACAGGTAAATATTGCTAGGGCTTTGGTTACACGAAATTTTCTTTCTGCTTCTAAATATGGATAATTTTAGTTGAAAGAGATTGAGTAACTGCCCGATGGTTTATGGTGATGGATATTTTTTTGGCACATAAAGAAGTTAATAATCTCATCGTAGAGTTCATAAAGATACACAGACATCCAAACTTTAACGGAGAAGACAACTGCAATTGTCAGGTATCCAGTAGTCACATCCATGGTCCCCCATACGTATACCATATCATTAGTGCCTTTTGCATAAATGGAGTTTCTACTCTATGTTCCTCAAAATGACACTTTATTTTCTTGTAATCTTCGATCAAGAGTGACAACAGCTTCAGTTCTTACTCAGTTCGTGCCAATTTTACTTAAAAGAGCTTGTAGAATCTTAATTTGTAAAAAAAATGCAATGCTACTAAGTTACACATATAGTGTAATTTCTTATCGCGTTTTCTCCGAAGATATCGCATGTGGTGAATTGAACGTATTTATTTTTAAGGGTAACTTACGCTAACCTCTTCAGTTGAAGTGAGAGTTACCCAGCTCCCAAGCGGGCTAGTACACATTTCATGTAAAGACTGAGTAAACTTTTTCCGTATTTTATTTAGGGTTTGAAATGAACACCGAAATGAGAAATAATTTCTGACACTCTGAGTGGGATTCGAACCCGAGCTCTCAGCATGGAATCTCATCTCATCTCAACTCATCCAACTGTGTTGTGAGAAATTGTGAGAAACATTGTTTTGTTTGAATGAGAAAAAGACGAAAACATTGATTCGAGAAAGGCAATAAGATACACGATGATATATGTATAGTATACAAATAAAATATTCACACCAAGGTGCTTACAGAATAACCCTTTAAAATTCAAACAGGGTTGTGAAACGAATTCTCCCCCCGCGGGAGGAAACGGGGGTGAAGAGTCGGACAAGAAAACTTCTAAGCACTCCTTTAACATTGTTAATAAACAATAAATCGAAAGCAAAAACTGTTGGGGTGGCATACAGAAGCCTGGAGAGTGTAAGGGGGGGGGGAGGGATGGTACCGCCCCCATTCTATCCCATCCACCCCCTATTGGAGAGGTGATGCCTTAAAAACTAAGCAAAGCAAGCACCTGGCTGTGAATTATTGAAGAGATCGTGAGGAATACTGAAGATGGATGGAATACAGTGAGAATTAAATAATTCCAAACAGCGTTGTCGCAAAACGCACTAACCTACACATATAGTGTAACTTCTTGCCGCGTTCTCCCCGAAGTGTTGGCATATGGAGAGTGGAAACTATTCATTTTAAAAAGTAAGGGGGCTGTTCTTACGCTAGCCACTTCAGTTGAAGTGGAGATTTCCCAGCTGCTCTTCTGGTACTCGTTTCTTGTGAAGGCTGAGTAAGCCTTGCCGGTGTTTTAATTTCGGGCTTGAAATAAGCACCGAAACGGGAAATCATTTCTGACGCCCTCGGGGGGATTCGAACACGAGCTCTCTACATGGAATGCAAGCACTCTACCAACTGAGCTATCGACCGGACATTGTAAAATAAAATTAATAGTGTAGTGAAAAGAAAGCAGTGTTTT
Source organism: Agapetus fuscipes (assembly GCA_951799405.1). Lineage (NCBI taxonomy): Eukaryota > Metazoa > Arthropoda > Insecta > Trichoptera > Glossosomatidae > Agapetus > Agapetus fuscipes. The sequence continues at coordinate 13,477,293 of OX637350.1, forward strand.
ATCAGAATGTGTATAAATTACTATGAAGTTTAATATGAATCAATGTTTATGATCAAGTTTTCTTGACTCATAGGTTGGTATGAGGGTGACAACCCATACTGTAAAAAAATGGTTCACTTTGTGTATGACACCCCTAATTCAGGGAAGGTCGGCAATAGTAGCAGGGTTCATGCCCATTTGAGATTGGGTTTTTATATTGTAGGTTCACATGCGGCATATTTAAGCGCGAACTTACACGTGCCTGCTTGAGGAAATGCATTTAAAAATGAATTTTAAATGTAATATATCTTTGCAACTTAGATTATAGACACAAGATAATCAAAAGGGGACGAGTTGTTCTCGTTATAATAAAATATAAAAAAATTGGTAAAATATTATCTCATATTGGTTTAGTACAAATTATGGAACTCGATCAAGTGCACTGATTGATTGTAATAACAGACTGGACATAATGTAGCTTCATTTTATCTTGCTTGATTTGTCCGTAGACTTAGATTGGTCCAGCGTATATTGCCTGGCATGAGAGCAAGTATGAAACAACAGATCTCCGCAAGACGAATGGCTCAGAGCTGTTCCACTCGACTGGGTACATTACTTGAGTGGAATTGTAATCAAAAAGTTTCAGGCTTCGTCCTTGAGCGTGCAAGATAAATAATATCTCCAGCTTATTATCTTAGAATTGTGTTACATGAAGGGAGGAAACACACAATGTAGTATCCCACATTTTAGTAGTTTTAACTAAAAGAATTTTAACTAAGGTTCCTAGACTTATAGGTTGGTATAAGGCTGATCTACATACTGTAAAAAATGTCACCTATGTTTCAGGTGGAGTCGACCAGAGTTGCAGGGCTATGTTAATTTGAGATTGGGTTTCTATGTTGTAAGTCCCCACGCAGCATGTGTAAGCGAAAACAATGTATCAGCTGCTTATGGGAGTGCATTTAGTATAAATCTTAAATATGTTTGCGACGTATATTAAATAATAAATTATTGCATAACGGCACTACCTACTTTTAAATGTCGTAGACGTGGGCGAAACGTCCGGAAGCTCCAGCTCTCATAGACCACGGCAACAGATCCCGAAAAACATCTCTCCAGCATTCTAGTCTTTTACACCATCAAGTATTCGTTATTTTTTGTTGATATATTTTTTCTTCAATTTTGAATTCAAATTCTCACGTGAACGATGTTTATTAGGTACGACATGTGTTTTCTGGAGTCAAAATAATATAATATATCATAACATAAACGCCAGAGGGCAATCTAATAACAAATGGCAAATTCCCGCCCTGGTGGGTCTCTCCTACACACTTTCCAAGACAAGCCATGGAGATGGGAGTGCGTGGAGCAGTGGATAGAGGAACCCACTGAGGTGTGGGAGGTGGAAGGTGGAAGCGCTCCTAACTAATTACTCAGCAAGCGTGCAGAGTCAAGTGAACAACCCCTTTGTAGAAATTTATGAATACCAGGAAAAGTGTGAAACTCTGTAGCGAATAAACTTTGTATGTGAAATGCCTTTGATCATATTTTTTGGTACTCGATTTCTAAGCGGTGAAGTAAAAACTCGTACTTAAAATATTGAAACTGTGATTTTATTGTTTTTTTTGTAATCAAACTGCAATTTGTTTATTTTTAAAAAATTATCTTACACAATGTCGGTTTACAATGTATGTATTGATCACTTTTCCATCTCCTGGCTTATCGACTTCACGGCTCAATGTTTCAATCGACTCTGCCTCTCACACAATTGCGGTTCAAATACTCGTATAAAGCACCTATTCTAGTTACACATAAACAAACTTCGTGCCAAGTCACTTGCTCACGCATAAATCCACAGTAGACTATACTAGAGGCGGACACACACACAAACAAGCAAACCCCACGAACTCATATGTTCGTAACAATATAATATAACACACAAATTCAATAGTTCTATTCAGCTCTCCTCCGAAATAATCGTGCATGCTGCTGTCTTCACTTGATCGGTCGATTGTGTAATTTTTTTTTTGACCCCAGTGAAAGGTGAAATTGTGAAAGAATGGTAAATACAAAGCGAATTTGAATAGAAATGTATGAAAAATGTAATGGCTATGAATGAACTGAAAGAGGGATGCAAGGATAGGAAATAATCGAGGCAAACCTGCAGAGGCTTTGGTCATCTGTAGCGGAATGGCGACATAGTTACAGGCACAGTCAGTTTCCTGAACATATATTTTTTGGTCGAAGAAAGTGTATTTGAAATATGACCGTTTTTTTATTAAAACAAGTACGAAGACACATTTTTATTTTTATTTCAATAATGCATTCATGGATGGACCAACAAAATTCTTGTATCTCTTATTGTTCATTACATTTATAAAAAAAACATTTAAAAAAAATTATATTTAAAAGCTCAAATGTTAGTTTTTCCTATTTCCAATACAACAGATGGTTTATGAATGCAGGAGCTACGTTATTTTTACTTTGTTGAATGAATATACTAACTTGACAAAAATATAACAAGCGTAATAGTTATTTTAAAATTCAATCATAATTTAAGCTAGTATGTAAAACTATTGCAAATTGTACTTTTATTTTAACCCGAAAAATATTCTACAAATATTGATTGAAACAAATGAATAATCCAGGGACAGCCCGTCAAAATTCATCAGTTCCTGGAATCCTTTATTTCATCAGGGCTACAGTGTTGGTACATTTGGTCTCCATGCTGGCGTAGCGCAAAGGACTGTCTACGGGGAATGTAATTACTGGTCGAATACATTGTCCGCGACACAAAGCTAGCTCGGGGCTACGCCAAAACCGTAGAGAGAGCTGCGATACGTAGAATTATTACCCACAGAGGGAAAATTGATTTTATGCGTTAATATCTGAATACTTGATAACATGAATTTGTATTTTTAATTGAAATAAATAAAACATTTAGTTGTAAATCACTTTTTGAGTTGTATTTATTTTGCACACTACCAGTTTAGGGAGAGGCAGTACCTTCCATCTTCTTTAAATTTAAACCTGAAGATGGAAGGTAGAGTTTCTATCAAAACTGATTAAATTAATTCTTACAATATTTAATTTAAAAAAAACTCTCATAAATTTACAGTTTAAAATTTTGAGACTATTATTGTATTTTAACCGTTATTTTGCTGTAAATTCTAGAGAAGTAATTCAACTTAACAAGATTCTTAATATTCAATCAATTATGTACATGTGAATCATCAAATGAATATAAGCAGTTTTATATTAAGCACAGATTTGAAGCTGAATGCAAGTAAGACGAAAGTATTGATTTTTAAAAGAGATGATGAAAATATGAATTATGAATTTAAAATTAATGGAATGAATGTTGATGTCGTAAATAAGTTTGTATACCTGGGAAGTAAGTTTGAAAAAGATGGAAGAATGACCGGTGAATTTGAAAGAAGAATAATGAAAGGCAGATGCGTACTGGGTGCTACCGCTAGCATCGCCAGGAACCAGAATCTTTCAAAAAATGTTCGACTGGCGGTGCACGGTGGTATACTAGTGTCCACTCTGATGTATGGAAGTGAAGCCTGGACGGTAAGTGAAAGTGAGATTAGTAAAGTCCATACAGTGGAAATGGACTACTTAAGAAGTATGATTGGAAAAAGACGGAGTGATAGGGTGAGGAATGATTTTGTTAGAGAGGAATGTGGTGTAAGAGAAAGTGTGAAAGTAAAGATTAAAAGAAGTATACTTAGATGGTTTGGACATTTGGAGAGAATGAATGAGGAAAGACTGACGAAGAAAGTATATGCTGCAAGAATTGATGGATGTCGTGGAAGAGGAAGACCGAGAAAGGTATGGATGGACCAAATTTTCGAAATAGCGAGTGAATGGGATATCCAGAGTCATAATAAAAGGAGAGCTTGTATGAAAAAGGTTATGACTCTGGATGGAATGAAAGAAGTATGCAAGGACACGAAGAAGTGGCGGCTAATCTGCAATGCTGATTTGTAATGTTGGTTTATTAGTTTGCTACTTTTTTTGCATAATAAATTTTTGACACTTTTTGTATAGATTTATTTTTAAGATTTTGTTGTTTACTTAAATGTTATTTATTACTCGTATTCCTTGACTTATAGGTTGGTATGAGGCTGACCACCCATACTGTAAAAAATGGTTCACTTTGCCAATGTCACCCCTGTTTCAGGGAATGTCGGCAAGAGTTGCAGGGCTTATGTTCGTTTGAGGTTTGGATTTTATTTGTAAGTACACAATCAGCATTTGTAAGCGCGAACTACACGTGTTTGTTTGTGGGCATACATCTGAGAGCTTTGAATGAATATATCCTTGCAACTTAGATTAGATTAGATAGATTAGACAGATGTGCCAGATTTTTAATTTTTAATAATATCTACGATATAATATCCTTTTAAACAAAAATGATTGATTGTTTTGAATTTGGCTGTATTAGTATTAAAATCATTATAACTTTAAACCAAAACAAAGAAAAATAATAATCCAAAACGCAATACGGCCATTTTGAGATAAAAAAATGAAATAAATCTTCCTACTCCGTTTGAAATGTTTATTGGATGCTTGAAAATCCATTTTTGTTATGGACCTAAATTAATATTCAAGATAGGGGTCAGCATGCTTGTAGTGCAAACAAACGGATAAAGGTTATTTGGTTTCTCTACCGAAATTACAAGGTGCATTGGATTTCAAATATCACAAATTTCGGGGATATCAAGTCAACAAGGCCAAAAGCAAACTCATATGTAATTAAATATCCTCTACAAATACCCAAACAGGAATAAATTTTAAATGAGTAAGGAAATTTCCAAAGAGCCTTTTCAATTTTCGATATTACTTGGCTTTTACAAGTTGTGTGCTGAGATAAGGGCGGAGTGAGGCGTTTTGTAATTTAGATTCAGGAAGCCCGTGAACCGTATTGGGAAATTAGAATGATAAAGTGGGGGCCCTACAAGTCAAAAGTTTGTGTGGGGGCTCGCTCCGTTTCTTACGCGTCTTCGGAAATATAACCCGCTTGTTTCATTATAAATAAACGTAAGAGTAATGCCGGGTTTAAGCAATTGCTACGTTTAGATTGAGGAGCCGTTAAAATTCTTTGAAATTTTTTTGACACAAAAGCATGGACAAGTTACGCAGCTAAAACAGTCAAGTAAATAAAAATGTCCTATTGAAAATGACGTTGGCAAGTAAAAAGTACTCGAGGGGAAATAAATGCTCACATTGTTAAAAAAAAACTCAGTGTGTAAAAGAAAATAAACTTTTTCATAAAAAAGAATTTTCACTGTGTAAATTCACAAACTCTTAAAAGTTAGGTTTAGAAATAGATTGTTAGGTTAAGTTGAAATTACGGTCGTTTGAAATATTAACAATAATAATAACTACTTAAAAATTATTATTCGGATATAAGACGAACCGTTATAAGATAACTTACATTACTCTCGACGTTTCGTTAGCGACGTAGCTAAAATCTTCAGGAGACACCCTCTCTGCACGACGACTGAGGATGAGCTGACAGAGGTAAGAGAGAGTGTCTTAATCTAAAGACGTATATTAAATGTATTCCCACAAACAGACACGTATAAGTTCGCGCTTAAACATTCCACATGTGAACCTACAATGTAAAACCCAATCTCAAATGAACACAAGCCCTGCAACCCTTGCCGACCTTTCCTAAAAAAGGTGTGGCATTGGCAAATTGAACCTTTTTTTACAGTATGGATGGTCAGCCTCATACCAACCTGTAAGTCAAGAGGCATACACAACAAATAACATTATAGAAATAAACAGCTCAAGACCTTCGGAAAACGAGTCCGTAGCCCTAACCACTACGTATAGTGACTAGACTATCACTGAACATTTAACCACATATTTTAACACACTCAAAGCGACGTAGATAAAGGATTTTAATAGTATTTTTCAAGATGGTTGATATAACATAAACATGAAGATGCCTTATTAGGCGAAAACGTTTGTGCAAAAAAAAAAGAAAAAAAAGTGAATCAGAATTTTGTTTTTCCTTCTGAATTTAAAAACAAATAAACATTATATCATTATAAACCTTCATATTGTTATGTAAATAACAAATACATATAAATTTTAGGTAGGTAGGTGTATTAGTTATAGCTGATGAGAGGTGGAGTAATTATTATAGGCACCTAGGGTAAATAGACATTCAATTATGTACCTACTCGAAGCTTGCAAAAGTCCATCGTTCTGGAATGTTCCAGTAAAATTGGCTTCTAGTAACTACTATCGCTGCAATATAAAAAGCGGCAAATGGCTTGCAGGAGTCAGTCTATATACGACGCTCTGCTTTTGAACAAGAAAGACATTGTAAGTGAAAGTGAACCAACGATGAAATAAATGTTAATTGCTAAACCATAAATGTGAATTGTCAAAAGTGAAAATACAACAATATTATGGAGTCCCCAAGCCCCCTCCTGGATAACCCGGCATTGCTTGGACGTGTGTTCCTTTTACGAATGCGTGTTACCTGTCTTTTGCGACTTTTAGGCAGTCGCTTTAATTTCTAATGAATTTTTCGCTTGACTCGTTTTCAATCAGGCTGGAACGGTAATCACATGCGTTATTAATATTCAGCCGGGCTCTAATGTGACACGCGAAGTGACGCTTTAAAATGTACGCGCTTGTACAGAAAGTTGCCAGAGTCTGAATTACGCATTGCGAAGTATGGAAAGTGGGGAGGAGAGAAAGTATCAACACTTCTATGGACATACATAGGTGTGTTGATCAATACTTATAATCATCAATACTATCTAATCAAATCAATACTTATACAGAAACAACTTTGTTAAACTGAAATACAAACAAAATATTGTTTACTAAGTATCTCAAAGTTCCTTGACTTATAGGTTGGTATGTGGCTGACCACCTATGCTGTAAAAATGGTTCACTTTGCCAATGTCCCCCTATTTCAGGGATGGTCGGCAAGAGTTGCAGGGTGTATGATCATTTGAGATTTGGGTTGTTTTGTTGTAGGCTTGCATGCGGGATGTACAAGCGCAAACTTATACGTGTTTGCTTGTGAAAATTTATATAATGTGAATCCTCAATGTTACATATATTTGCAATTCGATTAGATTGGGCCCCTTGACTTGTAAGTTGATATGACCCTTCCCTGTTTCAGCAAAGGTTCACAGAAGTTGCAGGGCTTATGACCATTTGAAGTTTGGTTTTTAATTTGTAGGTACACATGCATCATTTGTTAGCGCCAATTCACACGTCTGGTTGTGGGCATGCATTCTATATGAATGTGAAATGTTAATTTATCCTTGCAACTATAGGCTCCTAAAGACAATAGTCTCCATACAAGAGTGAAGTTTGCTCATCAAGAAAAAAGTATAAAATTTACAAAAAATGCCTAATGCATTACTATCGACTTGTTTTTGCAAAAACAGAGCTATACATTATGGCATCTTTGTTACAGGGCTCTTTTTCCGTGCTAACGATTACAAGAAATACCTACAAATTTTTAACATACGAGTTTTTTTGTCTTTATTAAAAACAAATTCTTTTGACTAAATATTTCAGTAACTTAAAAAAAAGAATGATGGTACCAAAAAGCGCAATGAGATGTATGATGGATGGAATGGATGATGAACGACTAACGAAGAAAGTGTACAGAGGAAATGTCAGAGGAAAGCGTGGATGGGCAACACCGAGGAAGGATTGGATAGACCAAATAGGTGAGATTGCGAAAGAATGGAACCTACAGAGTGAGAATAAGAGAAGAGTATATTTGTTAGGGTTTGCTGGTTCACACTGTGAAAGTCCATTGTATTTATTTTTATAAAAAAACACAGATTCAACTCACTTTTTTTTATGCTTTAACGTTTTCGCCTCAAAAGGCATCATCAGAAGCAATGATTTGCAATAAAAAATAATGACAAACAAAATTTTATCGACACGTTCCATAATCAAAAACGAGATTCAGAGAAGACGCATCTGCGGAGGTGCCGGCCACCCCTAGTGGAACGGCGGCAGGATACAGTTACAGTATCATCAGAAAATGTAGGTTCTTTTCTTACGTATAGACAAGCGAATGCATAGATGAACATAATAATATGTAGTGAGATGGTTCATGTGCAGATTTCAGCACGGCTGGGGAAGACTCGGTCGGAATCTATTAAGAGGATTAACTTCGGCTGAAGCCAGAGGATGGAGACGTAGGTACTCTTGCAGACCCAGGGTGGAAACAAGGGAAATGGGTGCTCCTTCACAAGTATGCATTTTCACTTTAAGCAACAAAACATTGACCAATCCGTAGTCTAGTTGCCGTCCAGCTGCCGCGCAGAGCAACGAAGACGGTGTTTGGTGACCGAGCCTTTAGTGTTGCTGCTCCGACGGCCTGTAATTCTCTTCCTGCGACCCTTAGGGAGCTGAAGACTGAGGCAGTTTTTCGCAAATGGCTAAAAACCTACTTTTTCAAAGACTCATACAAAGCGCCTTTGGGGCTGTCCATATGATGATGATGATGATGGATAATTTATTTCCTGTGGCGCCATTTAATGGTCCAGGACCATCTCAAGGGCGCCATATATTACGTCATTCGCATTAAAGGGGGGGGAGTCTGGTCTGCAGATGATGGTAAATGATGTAAGTACCAAACGTGACGTCGGTCTTGTAAATACCAATTTCTACAAAATATACAAAATATTATGTAAGTAATATAACATTATTAATTATTAAGCTCATACATTATTACAGCAAGAGGGGAGGGGGCGTCATTAGATAATAACTATAGGATGATTGTAAGCGCGGGGGGGGGGGGGGGGTCGAAAATCGGCCAAAATCGATGACGTAATTTATGGACGGCCCCTTTGCACGAAAATGCGCTCTACAAATGTTTATTATTATTATTCTAGTGGTAGCACTTCAGACTCGATAGATGAAAGGTCGTAGGTTCGAATCGCAAACAAAATCAATTTATATTTTCAAATATGCTCTTCGCTGGGTAAAAATTTCATGCACCTTTTCCAAAGACCGGTCACCAAAGGTCCATCCAGTCCAACAGAACTGGATCTCGCTTGAGAATTGGTGCTTTTCTATAGTACCGACCAAGCTTGCCGAGGGCTCTTGAGATGAGATTCATACAAAAACAGCGCTCGCCAATGAAATCATTCGAATATTATTATTATAGGAAAACCAACTTCAGCTGAATACCCAGGCAATACAGTCGGCTGACTTTGATTGACCTGACTACATCAACGCCTTGGTATATTTTGTAAAGTGCTTGTTTGTCTTATCAACAATAAGGACCATTTCACATGAGCAATGTTTGTGTGTGTACTGGAACAATGTGTCTTATGAATGCTCGAAACTGATTATAAAAATATTAAAAACAACTCTCACATTATCGTACTCTACGTTTTTGTATTAGCTCAGATTGTGTAATGTTATTCTTAAGACAATTTCATTCTAGGATGCTGCTTGAATCAAATGGTAGATAAGCCAAGCAAGCACTTTGCGACTAATTATTTTGTTCGCTCTTCATATATAAGCATCGGTAAAAAATACATATTTGTTGTGTGTGAATTATTTGTCATTCTTGAAGCAGGCTAATGTAGGCTTTACTCCCTCCCCCTTAGGGTCGTCTCTTGCTCCTCCATCCCTTGAGCCGTCACACATTAACCCTGCACACATTAAGTCAGCCCAGCGAGCAGATATTTCAGCGGAGAGCTTAAAAATACAAAATTGGTTCAATCGTATTGCACACACGCGCAAAAAAATGTACGGAAAACAAAACACTACCGGGGATATTCTTAGACATTTTAGTCGTCGGTTGAGCCCACGCTTTGACAAATTATTGATGCCTGGCCTGAAAGTCTCATCAGCACGGTCATTCTTACATACCGAATTTTGTAATATTTACATTAAAACAAATCAGCTGTTCACTTGCGGCCATCTTGGATTGACAGGCTTTCATACAAATGCATCAGTCGTTTGTCAAAGCGTGGGCTCAACGGACGACTAAAATGTCTAAGAATAGCACCGTAAGTATCTATTATTATTTTCGTGTATTTGTTGAACTTTTTTTTTTTTTTTTTTTTAATTTCTGTAGATAAATACAATACAATTCTGTAACAAGTGAAATACATTTTGAACAATATATTGAACAAACTTTCTTTTGGAGGGCTGGAGCCTAAACTAGGTCTTGCCTGTTCTTATAGGTCTCCAGTCACTCTGTGTGCGTGTGTGTGTGTATGTGTGTATTTGTGTGTGTGTGTGTGAGTGAGTGTGTGCACTCATTTTCAACCCACAACCTCCAAGAGGGATTCTGTAGCGGCATAATCAAGGTCTTGTAACCAGGATGCCACCTTCCTTTTGCATTCCAACTTTGTCAAAGTCTATGTACTTCTTATATTTTATTGCAACATAGTTTTGTCATTTTACGTCATTTAGTTCTCCGTTTGTCCACCGGCAGCCCGAGGCGCCCGCTCTCTTAATGAAATAATCATGTAAAACAAAAAGCTGTACGTACGTACTGCGGCGACGTACCGAGCTACAGACGCTAAAAGCTTTACGCCCTGTAAAAGTTCAGCCGGCAGGACTGATGTCTTATTAGGTATACTAAATATACACGCAAATATAAATAATGTAGCAGTTTCGTATACAAAATAAGATCGAATGTAATACTTACTTGCTTACTATTTGACTAATCTGCATGTAGTCCGACAATATAAAAACCCAAATCTCAAATGAACATACTGTTACGTTTTTCCTGAGGGTCCTTTTAATTAAAACACAAGTTCAACACAAGTTAGCCATACAGTTTATTTACACAGACTTTCTTACAATAGATTTATTTTAACAGACTTATTTTAACATATTTATTTTAACACACTTATTTATTTCGTACAGATTACATTTATTTTACACCATATTGGTCGCCCTAGTAACTAGATATTCCTCTGTGTGAGTGCTTCGAAAGACTAACTCGCTCCAGTCGATTGTCACCCTTCTTATAGCGGAACCTAGGGGCCATTCCAGCAGGCCCTAGAAAGATCCACCACCACACTTGTTTAGACGATTCTGGACATATTTATTTCTTGATGAGTCCATTTCCTACCTACATACACACCTTACAACTACAATCGTCTGGGCCAGAACATTCTCTCAAAACACACGTACACCAATAAACATCTACCAGTGTATTTCGTTACAATACACCCTGCAACTCCTGCCGACCTTCCCTGAAACAGGAGTGACATTGGCAAAGTGAACCATTTTCTACAGCATGGGTGGTCAGCCGCGTACCAACCTATAAGTCAAGGAGCATACACAACAAATTACATTTTGAAAATCAACAAATTATAACATGTATGGACATCAAAAACTAACAGAAAACAAATTCTAATTTAAAAAACCCTAGCCACCAACATCACAGATTAACCGCCATTTCTTTCTGTCCTTACACACTTCTTTCATTTCCTCCATAGTCATAACCTTCTTCATACAGTCTCTCCTTTTATTATGACTCTGGATATTCCATTCTTTCGCAATTTCGGAAATATGGTCCATCCATACCATTCTCGCTCTTCCTCTACCACGACATCCATCTAGTCTTGCAACATATACTTTATTCGTCAGTCTTTCATAAAAATGAGTTATGTAAAACATTTAAACCTCAAAATACACAAAATTGAGAAGACGTAAGCTCTAATAATTTATTTCTATACATAAACAAAATCTTTACAGCAAAAATATCGTTTCAACATTTGTACAGAATCATAGATGTGTCCTAATGCATTCCCATGTTGGTGGGTAGGTTTCCACGTATACCGAAAAATCTGAGAATTTCCCTGCAAAAATCTGGGAAACCCTTTGGTTATGTATGATTCTGGTCTGGAAGCAGAAACTAAAGTTGGTGAATAGCTCCAGGCAGTGCCCAAGTAAACCACTAAAGGAAATGTAATACCGGAGTATGTAACTGTACACAAGCGGTGTTGGGCTTGGGAAATTAAAAATTAAGACGGTCTGATCGACTCTGAAAGTTTGTGTGTGTACAGGTTGTGTACGTTCGTGTATGTAAATAAATACTTACATCATTTTTGATGTAATAATCATAATCTAATAATAATCTAAGTTGCAAGGATATATTCATTCAAAGCTCTCAGATGTATGCCCACAAACAAACACGTGTAGTTCGCGCTTACAAATGCTGATTGTGTACTTACAAATAAAATCCAAACCTCAAATGAAAATAAACCCTGCAACTCTTGCCGACATTCCCTGAAACAGGGGTGACATTGGCAAAGTGAACCATTTTGTATTATGTAAATTTGATTATTTTGAATGTGATATTTTTAGATGACAACTTGAAAAATTTTATCAAGAAAATAAGTTCTTTATTGAAAAGGAATTTTGATTTAAATCAAAATATAATGAAAAAGAGATAAAACGCATTCTTTGAACAGCATTATAAATTTTTAATATAACTTTATTGATTGTAGAGGCATTAACTTTGCAATCGGTAATCTTAAAAGATAAAAAGTCCATCAGATGATGTGAGCGGATGTTTGCAAAACCGGTTGTGGAATTAAAATATACTCAAAGTAATCGTAAGCAAAGTTGTTTTTACTTTTTATCTTCATAAGGCCCGGTATTTTGGAAGTCAGCATATTATGTGACTTAAAACTTGTGTCTGAAATCTCATCACCACGATAATTCTAACCTACTGAATAATCAGTAATATTTGTATGAAAACCTGTCAATCCAAGATGCCCGCAAGGGAACAGCTGATTGGTCTTTATACAAATATTACCTATATTCGGTAGGTTAGAATTACCGCGGTGATGAGGCTTCCAGTCTTGTAGTATTTTAAATATAAATAATTAAAATCCGTCAATGATTTGACTCGTATATTAAAATTTCTTCAAAGAAATAGCCCAGAGTCCTGGGAAGCAGAGGGTGTAAGGCATTGCCACCACGGAGGGGTGGGACATAGTTAGATGGGAGGCCTATCGCCTAAACCCTGCAGATTATTACTAAACCACTGAGTGCGGCTCGCCCGGGGGTGGGACGGCCCAGTCGGCAGGAAATAAGGGAAAGCGGTGAGGCTTATCGGGTAACAGACCTGGAAACATATCAGGATGATTCCCGTTCATTTGAATTATCAAAAATCTGGCAATGTTATCAAAATTGACGAGAAATAAACTCTACTGCACGGAGTCATTGGTAGAAGACAATAAAATTAGTATTGTTATCCAAATCGTAGAATGACGATAAGTGTATAATGCAACTTTTAAATCATTTGAAAGAATGAAAATGTAATGCTTAGCTCTTTGATTAATTAATCTTTGATGTCTTCCAAAGACGAACAAAAAAAATTATAAGAAAATAAAAACTACAAACAACAACATATTTTCCAATTTTGCTTTAAAAAATCATACTTTTTCAACCAGATTGTCGAGCATGTAAGAGTTTGAAATGCCTTGCAAAATTCCCCAGCCCTCTGCGCTTCATCCACGTTATTTGCAACCTTTTAACTGCCAATGAAGAGGCCCCCAAGTGATTGTTTTTATTGCGAATCTGGGATTGTGCGGGATGGATGAGGGGATCAAAGGATTCCGTCAGGTCACGAGTGCATATATTAACGAAGACTCAAGTGTGTGTGTATTCGTAGATTCTTTTTTCTTTTCTTTGACTTATAGGTTGGTATGGTGTGAGGCCACTAATACTGTAAAAAATAGTTCACTTTGCCAATGTCACCCCTGTTTCAGGGATAGTCGGCAAGAGTTGCAGGGCTTATGTTCATTTGAGATTGGGTTTTTATATTGTAGGTCCACATGCGGCATGTGTCAGCGCGAACTTATACGTGTCTGCTTGTGGGAATGCATTGAATGTGAATGATATATAACTTTGTAGCCTAGATTTAGATTTTGATTTTGATTTAATAGGTTTCGAAAAACAATAGAAGCTTAAATTTTATTGGGTCTTTGAATTGAAATTTTGAATCTTCTTATAAATTGCCACCTTAAAGGTTAAATTGAATAAGTGCTGATTCAGTGATTTGAGAAATTGTGAATGAAACATCTTACTGAGCGTAACTTCTCCTACTAATCATAAGGAATTGCCCATGAAAAACTTCTAGACTACAGGATTTACACACGTTTATTTGTGTTTTCTTTCGTAGAAAATAGGTAAAAAGGTGCAGTAATCTGAGAAACCTATGTTAGCTTGATATGCCCCTCATTCAGTTTGACCTTTAAGGTATTGAAATGCAGTTAGATGTATGTATGTTGAATTGAAATCTAAGTCCAGGAAACAAATAAAAAGCTAAATTGTACCCTGATATGACAGCCTTGCTACTCTGTTAGTTAGCGATCATAGTTTTTAATTTTTTCTAGAAAAAACATGGATAGTACCTTCTTAATAACATAGATAAATGATCAACTATTGCATTGGTTGTCACGAGTTGACTATTGCTCAACGCTGTACATAGGTCAGCCGAAAAAGCAGTTCAACCGTCTTCAGTCTGTGCTGAATTCAGCGGCAAGACTCATATTCGGGATGTCTAAATTTACTCGCATTACTCCATTGTTAGGGAAACTGCATTGGCTTCGTTTTCCGGAGAGGGTGGTCTACCGTGTTTGTCTGATGGTGTATAAGGCTGTAAATGGTACAGCTCCTTCATATTTGGCTGACATGTTTACACCCGTTGAGAGCGATTTGAGGCGCCAAACGCTCAGATCTGCAGGGGATGGCGTGGTGGACTTGGTTCAGCCACACCGTCAGACACGCACTAATTTTGGGGACCGTGCTTTCCGGTTTGCGGGACCAATGGAGTGGAACAGACTGCCACCTAATGTGAGGAAGGCAAAGACTGTTGGTGTCTTTAAAGGAGCACTAAAGACACATCTTTACAAGAAATCTTATCCGTGATTTGAGAGGGCCCTTGAGGTGTGACACACACAAAAACGGCGCTCTTTAATTATGTGTACATTAAAATAAATTATCCTTATATATATATATATATTGGTTCCTATATTTTTAAGGGAGAAAAAATCAATTGTACCAACTGCAGCTTTATAAAAAAAAATGTTACTAATCTGTCTACATCTAATAAAATCTATAACTGGTCTCTTATTTCCCAATTTGTTATTTTTTCATGAAAAATTGATTGTTGATTACCTTTAAATAATATAAAAGAATCACGATATAAAATGAGTAGGAAAAGATGGCTTTAAATATATAATAGTAACAAAAATGGGCTGATTGTGAAATGTTCGCTTCTCCCAAAATAGTTCTTATTTATGCAGAACTGAAACAGATGCTTGCAAAGCCCTTTTCTCCTACAAATTGAAACCACCATAATATTTTAATGCCGCTAGATCAAATTGTCCAAGGAACGTTCAGACACCTCGGAATTGAAACGAATCGACAAGATCTCCGTCTGACATGTTTGTAATGTATTATTTATGAAGACTTGACCAGGACGCCCCAACTTCCTCGACAAATCAAGATTACCGAACAAGAGAGTAATTTATTGTTTCTCTTATTCATATCTAAGCGGAGGAAATTATTAATGGCACGCTAAGTCAACTGACAGAAGTGTTGTAAATGATTTCATACGCAAAAGGTTTCACGGCTTTTATCAAATAAAACAAGTTTTTAAAAAGTCAATCATTTTTCAGGTTTTTTTTTAATAGATTTGTGAAGAGAAATGCAATTCACAAAACTGCTTTGCCTGACCAGTTTGCTTTCATGCAAAAGTGGATGCTTGTGTGCATACAATGACATCTGTTGAAACAGGGGTTTTGTCGGTAGGAGACGAGGTGCAGGCGGGGTTCAAACCGGCGCTAGTTTCAATAACGCAAATTCCACTGCCCTCGAACATACCAGCGATATTGTTTAATTGTGTTTTTAAAGGTGGACTGAATTCAATTTATTTAAGATTGAGTTGTGAAGTTAGGTTGGTATGAGGCTGACCACCCATACTGTAAAAAATGGTTCACTTGCCAATGTTACCCTTGTTTCAAGGAAAGTCGGCAAAAGTTGCACGGTTTATGTTCATTTGAGGCTTGGATTAAATTTGTAAGTAGGTACACATCCAGCAAGTAGTCTGTTTGTGGGCATGCATTTGATATACGTTTTAAATGTTTATACTTCTTTGCAACTTAGATTATTGATTAAAGATAGATGATATTACGTCCGTTTGCTGATTAACGCTTAAGAAAGTTTTTGCGTCATATTGCCACAATACCAAGGAACGTTTGCACGAATTTCAGATAAAGTTGACAAAGCCTCGGTGGTTTGATCTTTTCTACTTTCACATTTCAATCTGTGTCTTACCGCGATCCCTTTTGCATGTAAGAACATTCTGCAACTGTCCCGAAAGTAGACCGCAAGCAAGCCAAGCCAGTGGCGCAGTTCAAAGAAACTTTAAAATTATTGTAACACAGCTTTTTGTGGATACTATGTTTTAAGATTTCTATTATTGTCATTGAGATCATGTATGCGTGTGTGAAATCTTCCATACCTAATCGGGCGTGGTAATGTGGTTTTTATGGAAGAATCCAGACACGCTATAGTGAAATCTCGACTTTTCTTCAGCGCTGCGTATATAAGGCGGGTTTCGCTTGATGCAAGTGAGCATTGACGGGTATGGATAGATAAACGATAAAACAAGTATGTGCACAATTTTTTCTTTTTTTTAATATTTGTTTGTGTCACGTTATATATCCTGCATTTGTACAGGCTACATAAACCTAAAATTACGAGTACTTACTCCAGAGAATATTGTCCCTTTAGTGCTTGTTAATCTTATGTCCATGAGAGGTAATTTCATATGAGCCATGCTTGTATTTGTAACTAACCAATGTGTCTTATGAAAAGTAGTAATTGATTTAAAAAATATTGAAAACAACTCTCACATTATCGTGTTTTTTTCTTAGCTCAATTTGTGTAGAATGTGATTCTTAAGACAATTTCATTGAAAAGTCATCTTTAAAGCAAATGGTAGATGAGCCAAACAAGCACTAGAGGGACGATATGTGACAATTGAGGCTGACCACCCAAACTGTAAGAAGATGGTACACTATGCCAATGTTACTCCCGTTTTAGGGAAGGTCGGCAAGAGTTGCAGGGATTATGTTCATTTGAGATTGAGTTTTTATGTTGTAAGTCCACATGCGGCATGTGTTAGCGTGAATTTATACGTGCCTGCTTGTGGGAATGCATTTAATATGAATCTCAATATATCTTCGCAACTAAGATTTAAATTTAGATTCCGTAAGGTTATTCTTTTGTACCTGAAAATCTCACTCTTTTCATTCCTATACTGTTACTTCAATGTGACCCCACACTTGGCATATCTCCCCCTCGGCAGATTTTGCGGTGGTTACTCGCAAGAGCCGTAAGTGATATTGGAACTAGACGGATGCCCTGAGAGCGGCCCGCGGCCAGCCACTCATATTTCTCACAGGGGGGCACACCCCACCCAACCATCGCTCATGCGAAGAACAAACCTTCAATGAGAGATCCGAATCCAGAGGCGCCTTTCTGTTAAATTCCTTTTTTTTTCGCAACTAAGCTACACATATAGTGTAACTTCTTGCCTGCGTTATCCCCGAAGAGGTCGCATGTGGCTCTTCGATACCTATTTATTTTTACAGGTAAGGGGGCCGGCCTCACAACAACCATTTTCAGTTGAAGTGGGGGTTTCCCAGCTCCCTTTCACGAGCTTGATCATCGTCGCTACAAAGCGCCCATTCTCAAGCAAGACCCAGTTTCTGTTAGGCTGGACGGACCTTTGGTGACCGGTCTTTGGTAAAGGATTTATGAATTTTTTAACCCAGCGAAGAGCAAATTTGAAACTTTAAATGGTAAATTTGTTTGTGCTCAGCCGGGAATCGAACCCACAACCTTCCCCGTCAGAGTCCGAAGTGTTACTACTGAACTTCGAACTTGGATATCAATCCAAGTCGGAGCAGACTAGCGCTTGCGAAAAAACTCTATAAATAAGAAACCATAATCCATACACCTTTTTTTTGGACACAAATCGCTATCTCCTCGGCTTAGGAATTTAGCAGAATAGCGTTTCTGATGTTTTTTTTGTGTAATACAATAAACTTCCTATTTTTTTCCATTTGGGAACCTACAATGACGATATTGGAAATTGAAGCGTTCGAGATGTGTCTCTACCGAAAAATACTTCAAATCTCTTTGCGTGATCGGGTCAGCAATGAAGAAGTCCTCCGACGTATGCGCTCCACAAAGGTACTTCTGCCAACCATTAAGCAGAGAAAGCTGATGTACTTCGTTTATTTTTTCTTCCTTCCCCAATGATAAAATAATAATCGAAAAGTAAAAGCTTAAAAATTAGTGCATTCATATTGTGAAGGTTTTTTAAAATTATTTTTACATTACTCTCTCTATAATGACGAGATCATTTCGTCGAAAGCGATCGAGAAAGTAAAAATCAAGTGATTTAAAACAGTTTTTTAATACTCTGGCACTGTTAAAATTACAACAGTCAGGCCTAGTATTTTTAACTGTAACATTTTTGACTTTCAACCACAGATCACGGAATATAAACTTTCAACTGATAAAAAAACTACTAACACGATTGACATAAGTGCGTCTTTTTCATTCAGTATAAAGTCGCTATGTTAACGTAGAAAATACTGGTCTTTTGTTTCCATTTCTACATTTTAACTATCCTCTGTATCCTTTAACCAATTCATGAGTATTAAATTAGAGTTTACATATTTTCTTCAGTCCTCTCCTGGACCCTAGTTCCACAGATCTGTCATGTCCCATCTGTAGGACACGCTGCATGCCCAATGACCGTAGTGCAGTAAGCTCTTACAAAATGCAAACGCCCCTGAAGGGTTACGGGGGGGCATTACTCATACTGTTTGGGATTTTTAGAGTAAGAAAATAACGTTGAATCAAATATTTAAACATGGTACGTAAAAACAGTATTTATATATTTAGGGAATTCGAATTTGTCAACCACAACATTTTTTGTATATTATTGTTGTTATTGAAACATCTTTAATAGAAGTTGACTTTTCAAGAGTTATATTTAAATTCGAATCAATAAGCATTTTTGTTTTTTTTTTCCTGTCGAATATTAACGTTGAATCAAATATTAAAATATGGCATTACTTATAGGTTGGTATGAGGCTGATCACCCATACTGTACAAAATGGTGCACTTTGCCAATGTCACCCCTGTTTCAGGGAAGGTCGGCAAGAGTTGCAGGGCTTATGTTCATTTGAGATTGGGTTTTTTATATTGTAGGTCCACATGCGGCATGTGTAAGCGCGAAATTATGCATGTCTGCTTGTGGGAATGCATTTAATATGAATCTCAAATGATACATATCTTTGCAGCTTAGATTTAGATTTAGATTTAGTATGAATTATAGGTTGGTACGAGGCTGATCACCCATGCTGTAAAAAATGGTTCACTTTGCCAATGTCACCCCTGTTTCAGAGAAGGTCGGCAAGAGTTACTATGTTCATTTGAGATTGGGTTTTTTATACTGTAGGTCCACATGCGGCATGTGTGAGCGCGAAATTATACGTGCCTGCTTGTGGAAATGCATTTAATATGAATCTCAAATGATACATATCTTTGCAACTTAGATTTAGATGTAGATTTAGTAGGTAAAAAACTGTATTTATTTTAGGCTTTGTCAACCTCAACATTCTGTTAATATTATTATTGTTATTGTAATTTCTTTGATAGAGGTTGGCTTTTGAAGAGTATTTAAACTCGAATCAATACGTGTTTTTGTTTTTTTCCTGTCGAATATAAGACCAAGAATATCGTTGTGAACTTAAACCTTTGTAAAATAAAAAGTGCTGTGCATCATCATGAATTCTTTTTCTCTGCAATCCATCTTACCTCAAACTAAGAACGAGGATTGTAGAACACGTGAAGTATATACGTAGAGCTAGAATTGCCGAGACACCAAGATGGATCAAAGTAACATTGTAACCTCATCCCTGGAATCCTGTACACATACTATGTATGTATATTACCACTAAGTAGATGCGATATATCTATAATGTAATTTGCAATGGCTAATTGATATATTTAAGATTCATGTTTATGTAATACATGTTCACCAGCAGACCAGCGCTTACACATCAAAAAACTTATATGAGCCCTGTCACTCTTGATGCCCTTCCCCGACACAAGGATGACATTGGAAAAGATAACTCTTTTTTTATAGTTTAAGTGGTATACCAACCTATAAGACGAAGATTATATCATTAATATTCTGAATTTCCTGCTTGAATTATGAGCTTATTAAACATCTATTGTTGAGTTTTTACTTCTAACCTTTTTAAGACTTAAAATAAAGCTATTTTTTGTTTAACGTAGTTTATTTTCACAATAATATTTAATATCTCGAGTACTTTAGCACTTTTTAGCTTTATTTAAAAAAATGAATTTTCACTGTGTGAATACACAAACCCTACAAAATCTTTTTAAGACTTATTTGCCATAATAATATTCACAACTTGACACAAAAAGTTTTTTTTTTATATTAAAATTCACTAATTGATTTGTTTTGAATACAGTCAGTTTTGGGAGAAGAAGTAACTTCCACGTTCAGGTGTAAAATAAAGATAGAAGGTACTGCTTCACACCGAAACTGGTTGTGTAAACAATAAATCCCATAAGTGAATTTTAAGTGAAATTTATACAAATGAACTTTTGCAAAGTTATTGCCGAAAACCTAGATAAAATCATTTTCTTTTGTTTAACGCTATCAGATCTGTATTGTTATGTAAATATTAAAATATGTATAAGTATTAGTTATAGGAACTCTTCATTGTATTGGTGGGTAGGATTAATAATTGTGTGTAAATAGAGAAGTCACTAGATTACTTTAACTATGTATGTGCTTCGAGAACAGTCTCAGTATCCATATTTTTTTGGATATAAAGCATGTTCATACATTGATTTTATTTTTATCTTATTTTTAAGGCGCCAACCAATATCTGATTTATATAATTTTCTTACATAACTTACATGCTGAATTAAATTGAATGCTGAAATGGTCCAAGGAATTTATTTTTGCGACAAAAACATAACTAAAGAAAGGCAGCATAGAAGTTAGTTTCACTTCCTTTTCCAGTTTTCATGCGACCCATTGGTTTGGTCGTAAATCTTCACGCGGCATGAGGCAGTCCACCTCACCCCGTATACCTGCGACAACCTTGTTATTCCAGATATACATTCAATGCCGCGCTGTGCCACGGAAATAATACAGGCATCACTTTCGCGTGGATTCGCCTTATGGTATTGGCTGAAGATTTGAAAATAACATGCCAAGAAAATACTGCCTTATATCTCTATACCTATTTTTTATGAGAGATATTTGTGAGATACTGGGGTGGAAGTCTCGACAACCTTCGATAGACCGTAGCTATTTGAAGATAAGATTGAGGATATAAACAGTTGATCCATTGTATATGGAACAATGATTAGCTGTTCAGGCCCCGCCATGTTTTATTCCGTTTTACATTCAAATAGGTACCATAAGATCTATCTACGGACTTCGAGAATTCCATCCAGAGTCATAACCTTTTCTAACAAGCTCTCCTTTTACTATGACTCTGGATTTCCCATTCTTTCTTTATCTCAGGAATTTGGTCCATACAAAAGTTTCTCGCTCTTCATCTTCGACTAATCTAATCTAAGTTGCAAAGATATGTTACATTGGAGATTCACATTACATGCATTCTCACAACCATACATGTACAAGTTCTCTCATGTGAACCTACAACATAAAAACCAAATCTCAAATGGACATACACCCTGCAACTCTTGCCGTCCTTCCCTGAAACAGGGGTGACATTGGCAAAGTGAACCATTTTTAAAGCATGGGTGGTCAGCCGCATACCAACCTATAAGTCAAGGAACATACACGACAAATTACATTTTTTGAAATTAATAAATAATAATATACATGGACGACATGAAAAATCGAAATATTTTATACCAGGATGAGCTCCTTTCATTAATACTTCCCCCTCACATTTCAGAAAAAGAAACTCGTAGTACGACCCTCATTCATCCCTTTGCAATCGATCTTAAAACTATAAGAACTTGGCGTTTTCATGACTCATTCCTTTACCAAACTGCCCGTTTATAGAAAAACCTAACATACTCTTTGTTCCATTCCCCAATTTTTCCCGTTTTATTCAAAACCAAAATCAATCGCCACTTCCTTGCAGCGCCTCACGACAGAAGCAACAATTCAAGCAGCACCTCTGCGGCACCCTTCCAGGGTGACATAAACCCCCAAGACTTTCAAGAATTTTGGAACCTCCCGCACCGGATTCCAAAAAACCTTAATATCCAATCCACTCTACACTCGAACAGAAAAAAATCTGAACTCATTTTGATGGAAAATTACAGAGAATTTCTAAATGCGCAAATAAAAAAAAGACGTGTCTCGCTTGACCGTCCAAGGGGGATGAAATATCAAGCTTTAGGGATGAATTAGAAAAATAGGGGTGAATCAAGAGTAGGAGGGAGTTATTTTGAGTGAAATGAGAGAGTAGGGGGCGGGGAGGGTTGTGATTTAGAGGTTCGCCACTGAAAACGTTTTCTAATTAAGGTTCTGTCACAAAACGTCGGTCGGCTTTTTAAAAAAGACTAATTTTTGTACTCTGAATCCAAAAAAGAAGAATGTCTCCCGCCCTTCTAACAGGTTGGAGAGTGAAACTGGCAATTTATGTATCGTTTGGCCATTTTTTACGTGTCTGTCATTAGCAGGGTTGTCTTTGCAGTTTTTATTGAAAAAAAAACACTTTTTGGTTGATTCTTTATATATTTTAGAAACAAAACTCTAATAAAAAACACTGTTTCTTTTCTTACATATTTTGGTCACTTTAAAAACTGACCTATGAAGAAATACGATGATTTTCCTGCTTACATCATTACAGTATATAAGCAACACATGCGCGAGATGGATTTAGAAATGGTGTTTAGAAAAACACTTAAAACTCATCTCTCCACACGGGATGATCTAGTATCATAAAAAGACGCTATACAAATTTAAAATTTTCCATAATTTTTAATTTAACATTCGTTTTTGCATCCATTTTTTTTTTTTTTTAGTTTCGTATATGTATCCCTTAAATTATAGGTTGGTATGACGCTGACCACCCATGCTGTAAAAAATGTTTCACTTTGCCTATGTCACCCTTGTTTCAGGAAAGGTCGCTAAAAGTTTCAGCGCATATGTTCATGTGAGTTTTGTTTATTTTATTTGTAAGCGTGAACTTACACGTGTCTGTTTGTTGACATGCATTTTTATATCTTTTAAATGTTTATATACCATTGCAACTTAGATAAAATAGATTCGATATGTGTTTTGACATGAATTATCTCATAATTTATTTGCTGATTGTTTGATAAAAAAAACAAAGTATGTTATCGAAATATGATGTTATGTTAAACTTTTAATAGTTTGTGTTTTTACATAGTGAATATTTATTTTTTATGAGAAAGTGCATATTTAAAAAAAAAACACAGTTTTATTTTCAAAAATCGAACATTTATTTCACCACTAGAGCTTTTGACTTGCTTAAACGTCATTGATGTTGTGATAAAGAATTTAGAAAAATCCAATATTATGTCTTTGTAATTGAATAACAATATTCTATGTATATAAAAATAAGTGAATACAAAAAAAAATATATAACTTCAATGAATATTATGTAATTGTTCCTTGACTTATAGGTTGGTATGCGGCTGACCACCCATGCTGTAAAAATGGTTCACTTTGCCAATGTCACACATGTTTCAGGGAAGGACGGCAAGAGCTGCAGGGTGTATGTCCATTTGACATTTTGGTTTTTATGTTGTAGGTTCACATGAGGCATGTGCAAGCGCGAACTTATACGTGTCTGGTTATGAGAATGCATGTAATGTGAATTTCCAATGTAACATATCTTTGCAACATAGATTAGATTAAATTAGAATACTCAATTTAACTATTTATTTTTCTTGTAAAGAATCAGACACCCCTTATTCTATGAATATCCCTATCTAAAGGTCAAACATCTCTAGCCGGTACAACAATGTTCGCGAATACTCAGAATGTCCCAGAATGTGTTGAAATATGCTAGCAATGTTACGGTCATATTCCGCCATGTTTAAAAAGACAAAATGGCAAAATTTCATGGAAACGAAAAATATCATTTTCTCAAATAAAGGGCTTCGTGGAATAATGGCAGAATGTGTGCGTTATATTTGAAGAACGCCGTAAAATTTTAGATGAATTTTAAAATAAAAAATTTAAATCAGCTAAATTTTAAAACCGTTTTTGTGAAAATGTTCCAATAAATTTCATACATTTCCTCCATCTCTGAAATGAGGAACTATGAGAAATTAAGATGAAAATTAACAACAAAACATGGTTTTACTCGTATCTTAGCGAATAATAATATGTATTTTTTAAGGTTACTGAAATATGAATCTATACAATCTAAGGCAGCATAGATCGTCACCTAAGTGCTTGTTTGTCTTATTTCCACCAGAGGTAATTTCACATGAGCAAAGTCTGTTTGTATGTCTTATAAAAATTACAAATGTTTCTCATAAAAAATTGGAAATTTATTTAAAATATATTTAAAACTACTCTCGCATTACTGTGCTTTATGTTTTTTTCTTAGCTCATTGTGATTGTGTAGAATGTGATACATAAGACAGTTTCATCGAAAGATCATCTTTAAATAAAATGGTAGATAAGCCAAACAAGCACTGGGGGGAGATATACAAATTATCAGAAGAGAAAATTCCATGTTTGTATTTATTATCAAGGGCGCTTGTGAATATGATGCCAGAAATTTGCTTGTCTTCAGTGCATTTCGGAGCTTTATATGGTCCTCTAGCTCTCTCACATGATGAAGCAGGCAGTTCCAGGCCAGAGGACCAGCAACTGTAAATTCGCTCTCGAAACACTATACTAACTCTTCTTATCAGCTCTTTGATTCGTGTCTTGGCTCCGGTTTTTCAAGTTTTTTTTGCCGGAGGTGACGGGCTTGATTAAATCTGCGAGATATTTGAGTGTCATTTCAAATAAAGCTTTGTGGACCATCAAGCACACTTCAAACTCGAAGCGCTCTGCTAAACTGACCAAAAGTGACTAAATGTGAACAAAAATTATTGATGAACAAAAACCAAAAATGTGTTCCGTAATAAGTCCCATTGTTATTCGCTTTTTAGTTTTTTTTTAAAAAATAAATAAATAAGATAGCATGAAAAAATGACATTCAGCACCCTTCAGATTTCAGAGGTACCCCATAGAAATGATTTTTGAAAGGCATCCAGAAGTGATGTTCGATCTTCCCCTACGACTGCCCCGTTGTCATCTCAAGAGCCTCCCCCCCCACCCCCACGCCTCTTGCACCCTTCATCTTATAATTGTCTTCGTTAGTCCTCACACATCCCATCTCGAGCAGGACTTTGTTCGTGGACCATTTTATTGAATTGATTTCAAACCCCAGCGTCCTTAAAAGTGAGAGATTCTTCCCATTTGTATGAATTCTATTCACACTTTTTTTTCCTTTTGACCATGGATTTTTTCAACCCTTATACTTTGCTGGGTCTTAGCGTAGTGTTTTTTGATAAAAAAATACATAGTTGGACAGGAAAATCAACGGGATTCAAGCGGTTTTCCCAAAATTTCGTTACACTTTGGATGACTAAACAAGATTTTAAAGCGATTTCTCCGAAATATGGCCATATTACCAAACCACTGCCAGTTTTTTAGACATGACATTTTTTAATTTTTCTAAAGTTAGTGCATTCACTGAGTGAAAATTCATTTGTTTGTAGTCTCAGTTAGCGTCTGAAGATGGACGAATAAAGTCCGATAGCGCTTAGGCATTGTAAACTCAAAAAATGTGAAAATAAAACGATGACATTTTTTTTCTAATTTCTTTGATTCTTGTAAATAATTTTTTATATTAGTTATTGCTAATTTTGGTTTCTTAAAAACATTCTTACCTACGTACGATCGTTTTAAATATCGTTTAATTTAACTGAATAAAATAACAACAAAAAATATAAATTATTTCTTATACTTGATAACTTTTTAATTCTTTCAATTTAACAAAAAACCAGCTCCCACTTTTTCATAATCAAAAAAAATCTAAAACTTTAAGCCTTTCTCACCAAACTACAATCAGACAAAAATCAAAATTAATTGTGATTTCTCCCATCAAATAAAAAATTTGGTTACACATCATCTTTTCTGTTCAAATTCCACCATATTATTACCCACTTCCGAGTAATATTCAACCGAGGTCCTTACCAGTATCTAGCAATCAAATTTGATGTGTCAATCAAATATTGATTGGAGGTTGGTGCAATAGTCCCTATCGGTGCTATTCTTAGACATTAGTCATCCGTTGAGCCCACGCATTGACAAACTAATGATGCATTTGCATGAAGACATGTCAATCCAAGATGGTCGCAAGTGATAACTGATAAGTCTTCACATAAATATTACCAAAATTTGGTAGGTAAGAATGACCGTGGCGATGAGACTTCTAGCCCAGGCATCCTTAGTTTTTCAAAGCGTGGGTGTAACTAACGAGTAAAATATCTAAGAATAGTATGTTACTTTTCTTGTCAAAGCTGAATTTTAAAAGTTTATTTGATGGAAAGTTGCATGTTTTGTTAGCATCTTGTGCACGTGAATAAAGTCTTGTTAGATGCTCCTGTAGCAGCCCTGCCGATAGCTACTTGCAGTATGACTCGCTGTCAATAATAATAATCATCGTGACGTGATTTTCCGGTAAGTGTCGCGTTAGGGGTGTCACCTTAGCGCCTCCCAGTCTGGTCCAAGTCAAGATGTGACGCTCTCCATCTCCCATCTGGGACATATACAGCTCTTTATCAAATGGTGTAAAATGATAGAAAGACCATGTGTGACAGCATTTGTCTCTGGATACTGATAACGTGAACAAGTGGGTCGTATTTGTGATAAAAAGATTCTGATTTAATTCATACAATTATATTAAAATTGTTCGTCTTCCAAACCTAAAATGAAGTGATTGTGAGTAGATATATATACCTTTTAACAAATTGGCAATTCATAAAAATAAGTTAAAGAGTCTTATAACGGCAAAAAATGATTTTAAATTATATACGGTTTATAAAGATAATGATGAAAAGAACACTGAAAACAAGTATGTATAATAATGAAATCTGCACGTGATTTGGCATAGACAATATTGTGTCGTCACCCAGCTGGGTTGCTAGGGAAAATTCATACAAAAAGTTTTTTATTGGTCTGATTGTAGACTAATGTATGTTCGCCGAAAAAAGAGTGCAAAATTAAATAAATATTCCGACCTCATTGTGTGAGTGAAAATAAATAAATAAAAGTTGTGTGCCTAGAGTTTCAGGAATCAAGGGATTTTTATGGCAATATTTTATTTTGAAACATAAAAAATGTAAGGGTAAGTTAATGGAAATTTAATTTAATCTAATACAATACTATTTATGAATTACGTCACTCACTTGTAGTTTACAAATATTTGAATTTTTATTAAACAATTTTTTTACTCAAAACAGCTTGCTTCAAGTTTTGTTCAATGAAACCTATTTTCTACGTAAAAAAGGTTTAATTTTTATGTTTATGCGTGACAACACATATACATAGTGTAATTTCTTGCTGCGTTTTTCTCGAAGTGGAGTTTTTAAGGGGTTCTTATTTCTTGTGAAAGATACATATGTAAGCATATCCGGTATTTTATTTTGAGTTTAAAATAAACACCGAAATAGGAAATTATTTCTGACATACTTACTGGGATTCGAACCCAAGCTATCGGCATGGAAAACGAGCACTCTACCAACTAAGCTATCGACTGGACATACTCCTTTTTGAATCTCCTTAGCTATTTAATTTTATTTAACATTGAACATCGATCAATATCATGTACATAAATATTTTATGTTGATTGATGGCTTTGAAGTACATACTCATAATAAAACAATTTGTAAGCGTTTTTTAAATCAACAATGAATCAAGATAGTTAACTTCCATTGTATTTTAATACGCAGACAGAAAATACACAAAATGGAGTTATTTTTTATTATCGAATCCATAAAGCATCGATTTCTTTTCGGTAAAAAAGGAGCAGCATGAAACGTAGCAATAATAAATAACACTAAGCGTACTCTTTAGTGTGGGAGCTCGTAAAGTCTAGGTGGGACCCCAAAAAGTAAAAGTCCCTTTTGCAGGCAGAGACAAATCGGGCACCGTAAATATCCACTTTATATGGCAAGGGAATTTCTGTAAAAAAAAAGCGTAGAGCACGGATGTCATCTTTATTTTATATTTTATAATAATTGCTCAGCACTGATAAAAAAATCTGTGCTTTTTAGACATTTAGATAGTATAACATAAATGTAATGCACTTCTAAAAAAATTCACACCAAATCAAAACTTTCTTTATAGCCTTCAGCTGTAGCAAGAAAGTAAAAAATGATGATTAAATTATTTCAAAATTCAACCGATGGTGTCAGAAATAATTATCCGTTTCGGTGTTTATTTCAAACCAAAAATAATACCGGCAAGGTTTACTCAGCCTTCAGAAAACTGAGAAACCTTCCCCTCGAGAGCTGGGAAATCTCCACTCAAATAAAGTGGTCGGCGTACGGCCGACCCCTTTACCTGTAAAAATAAATAGGTTGCACTCACCACACGCGACACCTTCGAGAAAATGAGACAAGAAGTCACACTGATTGCTTAGATTAGCTAGCCTTACGCCAACCACTTCAATTGAAGTGGGGGTTCCTAATTCCCCAGGAGGCTGGTACTCATTTCTTTTGAAGGCTGAGGTAAGCCTTGTCGGTATTTTATTTTGGGTTTTGAAAGAGTCACCGAAACGCAAAATCATTTCTGAGACCCTCGGTGGGATTCGAACTTGAGCTCTCGCAATGGAATGCAAGAAGTCTAGCAACTGAACTATAGACCGGAATGCAAAAATGGTATTTCCATTCAAAATTGAATCCTTCAGGTTGTACCATAAAGCACCAATTTATTTGTAAAATATCATCTGCAGCAAAAGTGCTTACATAAAATATTTCTCCTTCCTGTTCTTAATATACTACGAGCGGTGTTGCCATCCGATTCGCCCGGTTAGGAATCGTACATCGTAAGTTGCCAGGTCTGTGCGGTAAGCAGTTTTCCGGACTCTCTACCATAACTGAAGGTAAAAATCGTACATCGTGCAATATTTTGTAGATTTGTAAATAAATTGTGATAAGGATGAGTTTTCTAGTTGGTCTGTGTGTAATACTCGACTTACCATTTCAGCTATTTTGATGTTTTTTTTCTTAAAAAAAAAAAAAATGATAAGTGAAATATGCAGTTCAACAATTTGTTTTTGCCTGGTCAATAACGAGTAAGCATATAAATTTACAATTAATAATTTTTATTTTAACGAATTATAAATTATTCAGTATGCAATGATATTTATTGACCTAAAGTCACATTTATTTGACACTATTACATGAGAATGGTCAAATCAGCGTAGATTTCTAAAACACCAATTCAATTTCACAACCTTTTTCGTTCAATAATTGCGTCGTATTTGAATGTAAGAATCACCACAAAAATAAATGAACTTATAAGTTGAAAAAAAAAGTAGAATGTATGTTCGCTTAGACTTGTTTTTATTTAGGTCAAAGTAAAATACAAAAACTGGTTTACTAAACTCTTACTGTTAAACAGGTTTGTAAAATTAAAACGTCACGCAAACAAGCTAAGGATCTTAAGTCATGCGTAAAAAAAACAAGTTGTGAATAAAGAGTAAAAAACTCTCTCTATGAATTGAATGTAGTAAAACTTATCAATCGATGGGCAAACTTTACTATACACGATATTACACAACTCTCTTTGTATTATTATCAAAACTCTTTTGGGTGAGTTCACCCCCTCCCCACGCTCCCAGGGTGCGAAGGGGTTGAAAGAGTGCAGGGTACATATACCCGTCCCATTCATTCATACCCCTTCCCGTCCACCGCAACTTCTTTGTGACCGGCACGACAAAACTTTAGTCAAGTTTGTAGCCGACATCACACGCCGAAATAACTCCCTTCTCACCCACAAAAACACAAAAAACTCAACTCAAATTCTAGTACAACAATCAAAGAGTAGTTTGATATTGATTCATTGTTAATTTTTGCGTTTAATTTGTGAAGTTTCGGTGTTTAAAACATAAAGTGAAGAACGTTGCCAGCTCGGTCATGAGTTATTGATTTTCCCTGTTTCACCCCCCACGGCTGTACGGCTCGCTACGCCGTAGCCGAGACGCGAACCAATTTGGCAACTCGTTTAACATATTCCAACTTTATAAAAACCTACAAAAGCAACCACTTCACACACTCATTGCAATTATATATATTTTTTTCAATCTTTTGATACTTACAATTTTTTTGTGATTTAAAAAAAATGTTTTTTGAGCAGTGATTTAGTTGAGAGGGTGCCACATCCCCTGTCTACACTGCGAGCCCTGTATCCCTCCCTCCCCCTCCCGCCTTCACTCCGCACTTCGTCACGAAGTTATCCAAAGTTCCGCCATTTTAGTACATGTTCACAAGCCACTTGTTTTATAAAGAAACTTTTTATTAATTCTCGGCAGCTATGCAGTGTCGCTGGACCCTTTAGAGGTTATGTCGTCCCTCGAATTCGTTCTCTGGGACTCTGCCGCCCAGCTGAGTGTAATTTCCCGGTGTTTCAAGTCTTCCTTCAGTGTTTGTGATCTTAGTGATAGTTTGCGAGGCGGAAAAGTACCTGCCAAGTCGCGGAGTGGACTTTCCTTCTTTTTATCTCAACAAAAACACCCCAAACCTCAAAAATAACTAGTGCCAAGCTTTCTTCTAGGTGTGTGTAGTGATTTTGATGGATTTCAGTGAGTTTTGAGCTCAGGTAAGGCTGTTTTATCTTGGCGTAGCGGAAATTTTGAGGTTATGTTTTGGTTGTGTGCAGATCTGTCAGGTGTGTGGGTGTTGCGCGTGTGCACAACTTGTCTGTGTGTTGGTGAACTTTTCATCCACAAACAAATCAAAAGACAACCCTAAGAAAGTTTTATAGAACAATGGCCGATGATTGCTAAAAACAACTACATTTTTAACTAACTTCATTTCTCGAAAACTATTTAAACAGCATTTTTAAATTAATCCTTCCGAATTGTATGATATTGTTTTCAATACAAGAGGTTCATTCACATTTTGCTTGAATAATTTGAGGTTAGGGTTTTCTTCTCCTTTATGTAATACATCAGTCGTATAGAACTAAACGAGCAATCTAGATTTTTTTCGAAAATTAAATAAATTCATTGAAATGATGAGAAAAAGATTTTTATTGTTTCCGCATATTTATCTTATTGTCCAAAAAAAATCCTAGATGGCCGTTTTTTGTTCCATACGACACAAAATGACAAAATATTTACACATATAGATTCAAAAAGAAATCCTGAAAAAAATGTGACGTAATTAATTATATTATTCCGAAACATATTGTAATTATAAATTAATGTGAATTAAATCATTGTTTTTCTTATGACTTTTAATTTTAATTATAAGTATATTTTTTCTTAGATTGCTATTTTTGTAAGTATTTACTTATTGAATTGTAGAGCCTTGGGTGGATAAAAGTTAGGTTATGTTTCATTGCAGAGATTAAGACAGAGCTAGGTCGGGATGTGAGGGTGTGTTGGTACAGGGGAGGCTGGGTACGCGGGGTACGGGGGGGAGGCGAGGGGTGAGCAGAGAGGTACACACAATTATCGACTCTCGGGCCTTGCAATAACGCAACAAAGTCGAGCTCTGCGAAAGGAACAAGGAAATCACTGCGGACCGGATGGCGTAGTGCCGTTACGCGAATTAACACAGTAATTTTTTTTTTAGTTAAATGGAGTTGTAAAATGAGTTAGTTGTTTTTTTACACTAAACGAGCTTGTCTTTGTAGATTACAGCTTTCACGGCCGGAGTTGACACAATACCAACTTTTTCCGGGCTGGTTGGATTTATTCCAAACAGTCGTCGGTGTTATGGCCGAGGGAGCCAAGTGGGCTGATATTTCTAGTGTGTTTACAATAGAACAACGTTGGTTCTATCCCCGCTTGGGTCATTTGACCATAACTTTGACCCTGATTCAACAGATGTTATTGGGTAATTATTAATTAATAATTCATTAAAAAATAAACAATAATGAATTATTAATTGATGATATTGATACCTGTTTCTGGCCAGGTAGAATAGGTTGGTGAATTGCAGACCTCTTCACAAATCTATTTTTTTATAAAATATTATAATCAGAGATAAAAAGAAAAACCACTTTGTATTCGATTACTGTGAGTATTTTATTTAATTAATACCACAACCGGTTTCTAAAACATCCGTTCGCATCATCAGGTGGATAAATTAATACGGATGTTTGCGAAACCGGTTGTGGTATTAATTAAATAAAATACTCACAGTAATCGAATACAAAGCGGTTTTTCTTTTTATCTCTTAAGATAAACGATTACAAAGTTAATGCCTCTACAATCAATAAAATATTATAATCAGTTTCGTCCATAGGCTTCGATGGAAATTATCTTGGAGGATGGAGTTTGTCTTGCTATTCCATGCCGGATCGGAATCTAGTGTATGAGGATGTTTGAAAGCTTTCACAGAGTTTATCCGGCGTTTCATAGACAAATTGGACAGAATGCACTCTGCACATGAATTAACATAGACAACATTGTGACATCAAAAGGCCGAGTTGCTAGGAAAAGTCAAAGAGATAATTTGTTAACAGTTGAAAAGACTGTGGTCCATACACGTTTCCCTGCCGAGAAACAAGTTCTAAATTTATTTATTTTCTTAGTCCATTTGTGTGTGAAAAGGGTCTGAATATTTTTTTTTGTATATCTAAGATTCTATATTTTTTTTTAACTTTACGTAATTTGAAAGATTTTAATTTACAAGAAGACGTAAGTAAGCCGAAAGTACTTGCGGCGAAATAAATTCTCAATTTGTGAAAAAAAATTGCCTCTTGAAAATGAATTTTCACCGTGTGCATACACAATCTCTAACAAGTTTCAACATTTATTTTAATTAAAATATTTTATATTTTTCATCAATGTTAATATTTGTATGAATTGATTAACCGATGAGGGTGTCTTGCAACTCGTCACACTATGATTTCATCCACCACAGCATTACTCTCCCGGGGCGTCACCGCCCTCCCCCTGTCTGCCCTCCCCCACCCCCTCACACCCTCACATACAACAGTAGAGACGTCGGCTATTGCGTAAATACCTACAAAATATGTAACATTGTGTGTCTCACCTATATATCCAAGCAGCTTCTGGGAAAAGTGAAATAACCCAGATTGTTATCAAATTATGGTCACAACACCTAAATTATATTATACTTACATTATATTTTACGTAATTTGACGGATCGCATTCTATAAAGACACAAATAAATTAATAAATACATTCATGGTATATTTTATTTGTAACAACAAAAAAAAAACAGTTTTTATTTTCACAATTGAGTATTAATTTTTACATCATATACTCAATTATGAAAATAAAAACTGTGTTTTTTAAAATAACACATTTAATAAAAAATACTTAATAAATACTTAATACGAAAATACAATCTAAATAAATTAAAACACCTCTAAAAAGTTTAATATTTACTTACCATTTTTCCTTGTCATTTTACGTATTGAAAAAAATATACTAGGTGTAGGTGTAATGGATATTTTGTATTTGGATATTATTATTTAGTGATGTATAAAATGTAATTTGTCGTGTGTGTGTCTTCCTTGACTTATAGGTTGGTATGCGGCTGACCACCCATGCTGTAAAAATGGTTCACTTTGCCAATGTCACCCCTGTCTCAGGGAAGGACGGCAAGGGTTGCAGGGTGTATGTCCATTTGAGATTTGGTTTTTATGTTGTAGGTTCACATGAGGCATGCGCAAGCGCGAACTTGTACGTGTCTGGTTGTGAGAATGCATGTAATGTGAATCTCCAATGTAACATATCTTTGCAACTTAGATTAGATTAGATTAGTAGGTACTTGGATCCTTGGTTCAAAATAGCAATATGAAAAAAATGATTTTTCAAATCCTGTTATACTTTTACTGCTACCAATTAATATATATTTTTATTTTCCTTTTTTTGACATCATTACATACTTTTTTCGTTTAATAACAAAATATTTTCAATTGTATATTTATTTAAACATGACCACATTTACTTGAATAATTTTAAAGATATTTTTGGTATTCCCTAACGAATCTTTTCAAATTATTTTTTACTTTCCCATCCCTACGTATCCTTGAGAAATTCTCTTCCGGGTAGGATATTAATAGAAAGAAATCCTCACTAACGATATTAAATTATCCATGTTGATAAAGGAATGTTTAAGTATTAACTTCCTATTATAATAAATAATTATGTATGATAGCCCTTTTATAAAAATACGAAAAAATTGTATTTTGTAATGGGATTTGGTAATTCCAACATTTTATCGAAATGAAGATTATACAGCATGTGTATTGTGTATTCAGCCAACACCTTCTATATAGAAGGTGCTGGTTCAGCCCTATTTTGTTAACCCTCCCATGAATATTTCGACTACAAAAAAAAAATACATTTAATATTTATCCAATTGCATTTTTTTTTTATTAGTCAACTGCCTGAAAAAAAACATCCTGCCGTATTTAATGGCAAAAAGCAAAAAAACGATTTTTAAATTAATTTGACCTTTAAAAATGTTTTTACAATATCGTTTCTCTTAGAATTACATTTTATATTGAGATTAAGAGAATAGTGCAAAAAATGCATCTAAGCTGCGCGCACAGTGAAACGTCTCACGCATGTGGTGATAGTTATATTCATTAGTTTAATGATTTTTGTATTTGAAATAAACATTGAAATGGGAAATCATTTGTGATGCCATGCTGTATTAAAACATGAACATTGCATACAAATTTTAAGTCCTGCATTTTTATACCACACAATACAAAGTGTGACCACCCCTCAGTTCTAAAAAAACCCATTATATTAAATTTTGTAGGGTTTGTGTATTATATTAATAATATCATTGTACGAGTTCACCCCTTGTAGTCCAGTAGGTGCCCCAAGTATATAAAACTACGTACAGCTTTACACCAAAAATGTTTACAAACTAATACCCTCCATAGAGAGGCCCTGTTTAAGTTTTCATATGTTTTTTCCGTAAGCGCTATGACTTTTTTTTAACTTGGTGCTGCGTTTTGTATACGAGGAAAGGAGAAAGGAGATTGCCCGAGTGAGATCCGCCTCGCTCCCCCAATAGGGAGAAGTCAGTGTGGCGCTACTACCTGTTTCAAACAGATTGAATTTCTTTGTAAATATTTATGCAGCATGGACTTAACCTAACTATGAATGATAAAATGGGAATGCATGGTTATTTTATACAAGAGTAAAAGATAAAAATGTAAGTATGTAAATGATTTTTTTTCACTAAAATACGTATCGAAAATAAGCAACTTGGTATTTTCTTTAGTTCTATTAAAAATCACTAAAATAAGGACTTAAGCTCTGAAAATAAAAATAAAGAAATAATTTGTCTGCAAACAAACAACAATTAATACCGGTCGGCAGTCTTGTAGGTAACACAGTGGACTTAAAAACGAAAGAAGGTCGGGTCGATTTTCGGTAGGGCAAAAAAAATCCTTTTCAAATATGGTCTTAGTAAAGATCTGTAACATTTTTGAAAAAGTAAACAACTATCTACATCTATAATCTATAATCTAAGTTGCAGAGATATATTAACATTTAAGGCTCTCAAATGTATGCCCACAAACAAACGTGTAGCTCGCGCTTACAAATGCTGAATGTGTTTTTACAAATAAAATTCAAACCTCAAATGAACATAAGCCCTAGAACTTTTGCCGACCTTCCCTGACACAGGGGTGACATTGGCAAAGTGAAACATTTTTTACAGTATGGGTGGTCAGTCTTATACCAACCTATAAGTCAAGGAATACAAATAATAAATAACATTTAAGATTATAAAAACAACAAAACCTTAAAAACAAATCTAAACTATCATGATAAGAAAATCGTTGTACAATAAAATCGTTGTATAATACTTCTTAAGAAGATATCGTTTTAAAAATTTCAAATCACAACAATAAAGGAAAAACAAACCCCTTTACCTAAAGGTATTTTTAATTCTACCTACACAATAAAATGCACTCAAAATTTTAAAATTGCACATAGGCGTAACGCGATTAATAAATAAACACACAATTAAACCTTTTTGAATATTCATTCGCGTAACCATTTGTATGCACCGGGGGGTCACGCGGTATGTGACGTCACTAATTGGATATATTATGCACCTACTACAATTATTTGCAGCTGTAAGGAAGGGCTGAGAGGGAAGGGGTTGACACGTTTCCGTTTGCGAATAAATATAACCCCATTTCTTTCCGCGTGCCATTCAGCCCTGTTTCCACAATGATCATATTCCTTGACTTATAGGTTGGTATGAGGCTGACCACCCACACTGTAAAAAACGGTTCACTTTGCCAATGTCACCCCTGTTTCAGGGATGGTCGGCAAGAGTTGCAGGGCTTATGTTCATTTGGGATTGGGTTTTTTATATTGAAGGTATTGTCCGGACGATAGCTCAGTTGGTAGAGTGCTTGCAATCTACCCCGTGAGCTCGGGTTCGAATCCCACCGAGGAGGTTGTCAGAAATGATTTCCTATTTCGGTGTTTATTTCAAACCCCATAATAAAAATACCGACAAGGCTTACTCAGCCTTCACAAATATGAGAACCCTCCCCCTCGAGAGCTGGGAAACCCCCACTTCAACTGAAGTGGTTGGCGTAAGGCCGGCCCCCTTACCTGTTAAAATAAATAGGTTCAACTCGCCACATGCGACCCCTTCGGGGATAACGCGGCAAGAAGTTACACTATATGTGTAGCTTAGTTGCGTTTTTTTAGTTGTGTAGGTCCACATGCGGCATGTGTGAGCGCGAAATTATGCGTGTCTGCTTGTGGGAATGCATTTAATATGAATCTCAAATGATACATATTTTTGCAACTTAGATTTAGATCAAGCATATTTATTTTTGCAGTTTGAAGTAGAATATTGATAATTCATCTGAGAATGTTTGTACGACACCAAATGCATGCAAGAAGGGTTAAAAATTCTAAAAAGTCGATATCGCATAGATAATAATAATGTAAGGATGATTTATTTGTTGAGCGCTGTTTTTGTGTGTATCACACCTCAAGAGCCTTCTGCAAGCTTGGTTGTCGCTGTAGAAAGCGTCAATTCTCAAGCAAGACCCAGCTGCTGTAAGGCTGGATGGACTTTTGATGACCGGTCTTTGGTAAAGGGATATGAATTTCTTACCCAGTGAAGAGCATATTTGAAATTATTGTTTTTTTAGTGTTTTTTTTTTTGTGCCCCACCGGGATTCGAACCCACAACCTTCCATGTACGAGTCAGAAGTGTTAACCACTAGACTACGGACCGGACGGAGAGATGTAAGGAATGAAAAGTACTGCCAACTTTACTGTTATCATACAAAGAAAGATGAAGTAAAGATGGGCCATAAGATGGCGGAGTACATTGCGTCTAAAAAACCTGCGACAATAGTTAACGAAACCACCGAATTCTTATTCTAAGATGCAGCATTTAATTTGAAAAAATATATGGTTATCGACAATCTCTGATAGAACTGGCACAAAAAAGAAAAAAATCCAATTCGATATTTCATCTGCCAAATGGTTAACGCAACTAAGCTACACTTCCATTGTTACTTTTTGCCGCATTCTCCGCGAAAGCTTCACATGTGGCGAGGGAACATATTTATGTTTACAGGTAAGAGGGCCAGAACTTTCTTCAACCACGTCAGTTGATGTTGGGGTTTCCCAGCTCCCGAGGGGGCTGGTTTTCATTTCTTGTGAAGGCTGAGTAAGCTTTGCCGGTATTTTATTTTACGTTTAAAATAAACACCGAAACGGGAAATCATATCTAACACCCTACTTAAGTGGGATTCGAACCCGAGTTCACGACATGAAATGCAAGCCCTATTGAGCGATCCTTACTGTTACTAAATCTTATCTATAATCTAAGTTGCAAAGATATATATACATTTAAAGTTCATATCGAATGCATGCCCACAACGAACACGCGTAGTTCGCGCTTACAAATAAAATACAAACCTCAAATGAACATAAACCCTACAACTTTTGCTGACCTTCCTTGACACAGGTGTCACATTGGCAAAGTGAACCAAATTTTACAGTATGTGTGTTCAGCTTCATACCAACCTATAAGTCAAGGAATCTCAAATCTAAATCTAAGTTGCAAAGATCATTGGAGATTCATATTAAATGCATTCCCACAAGCAGATAGTATAAGTTACCGTTTGTGAAATTTAAATTTAAAATAAATACCTTTGCATATCCTCAAATTAAAGCACATGATGTATGGCAGGTTTTCGCATAAATTAAGAATAGCGTGTACCTACTCGCATCTTGCTAACCGTGCAAAGGTGTTTAAAATTGCTAAATATTCTGGTGAAGTACGTGTGGAAGATTTCCGAGCCGGGCTCCTCGCTGAGAATTAAACGGTTACCGCGAAGTAAGAGTTCCTCAGCTCTACGTGCACAAAACTGCTGGAAGTAGGTATATACGCTGCAGTCACAAGGTTCTAAATGTCAGAAAAATAAATACAACTACAATGTAATAAAAAATAATAAATGTGTAATGTAAAGATTGTAAAGAAAGTTTAAGGATTTGTGTATTAATATTGTGAAGATTGAATTCAAATTAACATTGTAAAAAAAATATGTTTCTTTACGAGTTGATTTATTGCCTCGAGCGCTTTTGATGTAATTACATCTTTATCAGGAGGACAACCTCTTGATATTGATGTGATAACAAGTTGTTCTGTTGATGATGATTGATAACATCGAAAGCGCTCGAGAAAATTAATCAACTTGTGAAGAAAAACTTGATGTTTTATTTTTACATTACTCATTTTATTATATTGTATATCGATGGCTTAATATGCAAACCAGCCAACTCCATTTTGGTTAATTTTACAAGACAGGAATTAAACCTTGTATCATTGTTAATATATGAATTTCTTAATGACTTAATGATGAATTTCTTAATGACAAATTATGAAACATTTCATTAGAATCCTTCTAAATTTTGAAAAAAAGAACAGTGCCTATTTGAAATTAATTTATTAACTTTTATATTTTAAGACTTATGCAATGTTTTTTTGGCTCACCGGCAAAATGATCCCAAATAGAGTTGACTGGTTTGCAGATTAAGCCATCGATATCCATATATCGACCGACAACGATAGTAAAAATAAAATTATCTTGTCTTGTCTTGTCTTGTATCCTGCCGCCATTCCTCTAGGGGTGGCCAGTACCTCCACACAAGTGCCTCCACTTGACTCTGTCCCTGCATACTTATTTCATCTCATCTAATTTCATCACTCTTTTCATGCATGCTCTTCTCTTGTTTCCACTCTGTAAATTCCATTCATTCGTAATCTCACTTATCTGATCAATCCATTCTTTTCTAGGTCTTCCCCTTCCACGCTTACCTATTACATTCCCTTTATACACTCTTTTTGTCAGTCGGTCTTCATTCATCCTTTCAATATGTCCAAACCATCGCATCACACTTCTTTGAACTTTCACTTTCACGCTTTCTTTTACTCCGCATTCATTCAGAACCCATTCGTTTCTCACTCTATCTTTCAGTGTTTTTCCTGTCATACTTATCAAATGAGCCATTTCTACGGTGCATACCTTATTTACTTCTCTTTCATTCACCGTCCATGACTCGCTTTCATACATCAGGGTCGGCAACAATATACAATTGTGTACCGCCATTTTCATTTTCTTTGGTATCCTTTTATTCTTCGCTATTCTACCAAACGCTCCTATCACACATCTTCCTTTGCTGGCACGCTTCTCTAATTCCTTCGTCATCTTACCATTCGCCTCAAACTTGCTTCCTAAATAGTCAAACTCATTCACTACTTCAACTTTTTTTCCATTCAAATTAACTGTAAGTTCCTCACATACTTCATTCCTGTCAAAAACTAATATTTTTGTCTTATTTGCATTCACTTTCAAGCTATTTTTACAAAACGCATCATTCAGTTTGGTTAACATCGTTTGGAGTTCCTCCGCCGAGTCAGCTAAAACTATAGCATCATCAGCATAAAGAAGTACTCCAACTCTTGTTTCACCCACTTTCACTCCGCTCTCTGATATTCCAGCTTCTTTTATGCAACTGTCCATGATTATATTAAACAACCATGGACTCATCATCGAGTGAAATAAAAACAGTGTTTCAAAATATTACTTGTTCTTTAAAGTATTATAAAGAAAGAACAAAATATTTGTTGAAAAATGCAAAAGGATAAAACAGAGTTTTAATTCACTTTTTATTTCATTTTTTTTGCGCTCTAACGTTTTCGCCTAATAAGGCATCTTCAGGAGCATAATTGTTAATTGCCTTATTAGGCGAAAACGTTAGAGCAAAAATAATGAGATGAAAAGTAAATTAAAACTCTGTTTTATCCTATTGAATTTTTAAATAATACAATGGACTTTCACTGTGTGAATAGATTAACACTTAAAATAAACAAAATATTTGTTTTTCTTTTGCCTGGCAACCTAGCCAGGTTACGTCAAAATATTGTTTACGTTAATTCACGTTTAAATATCATAGAATGAACATTTTAAATCTTATTTTTTTTTCTGGATGGAACTTTTTCACTGCAAGTTTCTAGAATCCACCCCATGTATGCAAATCTCCTCCAAGATGGGAAACGTTGAGTTAAAAATCGCCCCCGGGCACAGAGGGGCAGGGGTGGCGAGGAAATGAATACACCTCGCCTTTTGCTAAAGATTATATGCCCATTTATGTATGCAAATTACCTATACTACACCCCCATGGCTACACCTACAGCTGAATTATGACTTTCTGCTGAGAACGAGACCTGCGAGGTAGGCAGACTTGAATTAAAGGTTCATCACCCCTTACAGAACAAAGGCTTCTGAAGACAGAAGTGAGGTTTCCACGGAGGTAGAAGTAAGCAAAAAATGCTGCCTAAATAAAGGAAGCATCAAAGATGTCAATCAAGGATTTTTTTTAAATCAAAGTGCTTTTTTTTTTTTTTTAAGAAATCCTGTGCGGTAGACTCCCTAGATTCTAAAGACTCTAGGGGTCTATGACACTTGTTGTAGTGCCGCAGAGGTGTACGAGCTTGGTCTTCGCTACAAAGCGCCAATACTCAAGCAAGACCCAGTTGCTGTAAGGCTGGATGGACCTTTGGTGACCGGTCATTGGTAAAGGTTTATGAATTTTTCAACCCAGCGAAGAGCACATTCGAAATATATATGGTATACTTTTATGCTCCGCCGGGATCCGAATCCACAACCTTCCATACGAGTCCGAAGCGTTGCCCCTACGGACTACGGACCGGTCCAAGTAAATGAAGAGTAAATAATTTAATGTATTCCCTAATGCAGCCTCCTAAATATTCCCGTACTGGAAAATTGGTTCACTTTTGCCAATCTCACCATTTTTTCAGGGAAGGGCGGCAAGTTTTGAAGGGTTTATATTCATTTTTTGGAATGAAAAAATACCGAATGTTACTGACCGTGTGTAAAGAGAAGAACGATTTTCTCTACGTTTCGTCTGAGTCATATCTGACGTCTTCAGGAGACGTGTGTCTTCTACAAGGAAGAAACACGAACTGTTGAATTATTGTTGTTTGCTCGAGGTCGAAGGTTGTAGGTGCATTTATTGACTTTCGGTGATGCTTCCATAGATGTCGCAATAGCTCCACTTGTACAAAAGGATGATATTATGCCCTTCGTTCTTCTCTTTACACACGGTCAGTAACATCCGTTTTTTTTTTCATTACAAAAAATGTCTAACGACCGTAATCATAATTTAAAAGGTTTATCTTTACTTCAGTTTATTACATAAGTGCACATGCAGCATGTGTAAGCACGAAAAAATTAAAGTCAGCTAAGTTGAGCATTTTGTATTATTACACCGACAATGGAGTTGGAATGTTTTCATCTGAATTTTGTTCTCGGCGGTCACACGCCTACATACAGAGTATTTAGTAACCGATAATGAAATATTAGTTTGACATCACAATTTGTATAGAAACCTGCCAAAAATGAACCAATTTTACTGTAATACAAGTCATATGATTTTATATTTTAACGGCTTTATTTATAATAATTTTCTTCCACTCAAAATCTGGTTTAAACCTAATGTTCTGAATGCTTAAGTGGCTGTACACCGGATTACAAATAAAACCATTTTTTGAATAAGGCGTAGAGGTTCCTTTACCACTTGATTGAAGCTTGTAACAGATGTGCTATATTTCCAGAATGTCGAGCCGCAAGCGCCCCAGCTACAGCATCAGGCACCTCCTCCAGCTGCCCACAGCCGGCTGCAGCACCAGCATGCAAGATGGAGCAATGGCAGGTCCATCCATGAAGGTAGGACTTCCTTTTGCCTGCCCACTACAGCACTTACAAGTTACGTTTCACTGTTGAATCCGTTTCATGGCTTTGATCACTTGCCCCAACCTTTAATCAATATTTGATTGACACATTTATTTGATTTTTTATTTCTGGTAAGGACCTCGGTTAAATATTTCTCTGAAGTAGGTAATAAATTAATAATATGCCTGAGTTTGAACAGAAAGGATGATGTGCATCAGCTGATTTACAAATATGCAACC
The DNA here is from genome assembly GCA_951799405.1 of Agapetus fuscipes. Lineage (NCBI taxonomy): Eukaryota > Metazoa > Arthropoda > Insecta > Trichoptera > Glossosomatidae > Agapetus > Agapetus fuscipes. Next base: position 13,520,115 of record OX637350.1, read on the forward strand.
GAATTCTTGATTTGAAAGAGAGAAATCACACTTAATTTTGATTTTGTCTGATTGGAGTTTAGTGCAACAGGCTCTTACTGTTATTGATGTACAAAATACACAAACTACGATAGTGATCAAACTGAGACGAAAAGGAAAGCTTGTTTGAGAAGGTTAGAGGTATTAATCAGATTTTCGTTGAAAAGTTAACGAAAACTTTGTTTACGTAGCTCACACACGATCGCTTCGCCTTTAATTAAAGTATAAATTATTGAAAAAAAAGAAAATTTGCCAATTTACTTTCAATAATTATCTTTTGAAAACATTTCGTTTCATGTTGTTATTTTTTTACTCATTTAGTGTCATTTGCAATTTTCCAACAAGTTCCGCATTTTTTTTTTAACAAAAGCAATGCGTGAATTGGCATGCACAATATTGTGCTGTCACCTAGTCGATTTGCTAGGGAATGGGCTTACAATTTTTATTATTATTGGTTGCTTAGGACGGTAGTTCCATACAAGACTGACAAGCTCACCAAGAAAAAAATCCAAATTCAAAAATGTTCCGACCTTATCGAGAGAGATTTGTGATTTATTTATTTATGTACACGAAAGCTGCGTGCATGCTAAGTTTCAAGCTTTCTTCCTTGACTTATAGATTGGTATGAGGCTGACCACCCATACAGTTAAAAATTGTTCACAGTGCCAATGTCCCCCCTATTTCAGGGAAGATCGGCAAGAGTTGCAGGGCTTATGTTCATTTGAGATTGGATTTTATATTGTAAGAACACATGCGTGTTTAAGCACGAATTTAAACGTGTCACCTTGTGGGAATACATTTAACATAAATCTTAAATGTAATATATCTTTGCAACTTAGATTATAGATTCCGGATGGGACCGTAAGCTGAGCTATAGTACTGCAATCCAAAAATTTTAAGGTTTGGAAAATTGACGGACGGAAAACGCCTGGTCCTAATACGGTAGTAGTGAAGTATATTGTGTGTATTGTTCACCTACCGTGGTGAATGCTTTGCCGGCATTTCGAGTACGTTTATTGATGTCTCGGTCGTGAATAAGAAAGTTTTGTCATTATTTATGGGCCACAGCCAGCTCGCAACGGTTTTATGTATGAAAAGTGCCAGAGAGCTGGTTGCCATGGCGACCACGCCAGAGAAATACAGGTAGAGCGCGAGGGTAATTAATATTTCGTAATGCTTTGGACAGAAATATAAAAATGAAAAAAAATATATGCTTGGAACTACATATTAATGTATTTATTTAACACTGTGAAAATTCATATTGTTTAATTTTATAATTTTTGGATGAATTCAAACCAAACACGGTTTATTTTCACTATAAAATTTATTTAAAAAGTTGAAAATACCTGATGATGACCTACTAGGTTGAAAACGTTAGTAATTTGTTTAAAGATTTTAAACTTTGTAAATAAATTTTATAGTGAAAATAAACAGTTTTTTGTTTGAATTCATACAAAAATTATAAAATTAAACATATTATTGTGTTTCTTTCGTCAGATTTTTGTAATCACACAGAAGAAATGTCAGAGGAAACCGAGAAAGGAATGGATAGACCAAATAGGTGAGATTGCGAAAGAATGGAACCTACAGAGTGAGAATAAGAGAAGAGTATGTATAAAGAAAGTGATGATTGTTGAAGAGGTAAAAGAGGTATGGAAGCCCCCCAGCCCCCTCTAGTGGAACGGCGGCAGGGTACAGTAACAGTAAGCAGCATTGCCACATAAAAAAATGTTTTTACATTGTTACGAATTCGGGTTCTTATATATTTTTTAAAATAGAAGGCATTTGTGACTTCATGTATTAATATTGGCGTAAAGCTGACCACCCATGCTGTAAATTAATAGAAAACTTTGCCAACGTCACCCCTGTTTTAGGGAAGGTCGGCAAAAGTTGCAAGGCGTGTGTTCATTTGAGGTTTGTTTTTTAATTTGTATGTTTACATGCACCACTTGTGAGCGCGAACTAACACGTGTCTGTTTGTGGGCATGAATTTAATATGAATTTTAAATGTTTGTACATCTCTTTGTAAATTTGATTATAGATTGTAGGTGAAGCTCATAGCAACGTTTTTTTACCAGAAATTTAAATTATGAATGCAGGAAAAAAAATTAAAGCAATCGAGTTAATTTAAACGCAAAAAAAGAAATCGATTGTGAAGTTCAAATTTTGAAAATGCATTTCATAATTTATGACACGTACCAAACCTGAAAATTCCACAGACATTCGACATTCTAAAAAAAGAAAAATTATGATTCCCTCCAAAATATGGCACGCCAGAAAGAGACCAAAACACATTTCAGAGGGAGAGAGAAGAGAACCGAAATGTACGCGCCGAGCTCTGTGGAAATAACGATTTTTCAAAGTTTTTCCGGGAAAGTTGAAAACTTTTTCCCCCATGGGGTAAAACTGGGTGGCAGGGGTGAGGCGGGGGTGGTCCGGGCTCACGCTGGGGTGGTAGGTACATGCACACACAACATCCGTATTATGTAGTATGACGTTTTATATAATACACGGATATTTAAGAGCATATCGACGGAGCATAAACGAAAAAAACTTAATTGTTCAGGAGAGCAGCCTAAAGTTTGAGATTGCAGAAAAATGGCATGACTTTTTATTTTTAACATATAGTTATAAACAAAACAGCTCTATAATCTATAATATAATCTTTTTTTTAAGTGTTGATCTGTTAACACAGTGAAAGTCCATTTTTATAAATATTTAAAAATATAAATGGTAAAACATTGTTTTAATTCACTTTATTCTTTTTTTTTTTGCTCGAATATTTTCGAGTTTACATTTGTGTTTAAAAAAAAAAACTTATCTATGAATTTTGGTTTTGTTTTGGAAAAAAATTGTTTTGAAAATTGTTTTGAAAATTATTGTATAAAAATATATTTGTAACCATTCTGCTCTTGAAGATGCCTCATTAGGCGAAAATATTCGAGCAAAAAAAAAAGAATAAAGTGAATTAAAACAATGTTTTACCATTTATATTTTTAAATATTTATAATATTTATATAATATAATCTAAAATCTAAGTTGCAAAGATATATTAACATTTAAAGCTCATGTCAAGTGCATGCCCACAAACAAACACGTACAAAATCGCGCTTGCGCATGCCACAATGTGAACCTACAAATAAAAACCAAATCTCAAATGGACATACACCCTGCAACTCTTGCCGACCTTCTCAGAAACCGGGGTGACATTGGCAAAGTGAACCATTTTCTACAGCATGGGTGGTCAGCCGCATACCAACCTATAAGTCAAGGAATATTATACAACGTGGTACAATGTGGTTTTACGATGTTTAACTTTTTTTATGTCACAAGCGCCTTTAGGACAAAAAAGGCCATAATTTTGTTGGTTACACCAAAACCATACTTCGAAAACGCAGTTGTTTGCTTGGGCATTAACAACAAAAAAATCATCGTAGAGCTATGGGAGTTAGCGCATTAGAAAGAGTGAAAAAATTTAAATAGGACAGAATTCATTACTCATTTTTGACCTAAACGTCGCTTATGCCCTACTTCCTTTTAACCGTCGATATTATAATAATGAATGCCTGAAATTTTCAGAGCTCCATGGCTTCCGGCTGGATGAAAATATTAAAAAAAAATATATGTATTTTTTGCACGTGTCTCATCTCTGCTTTATTTTATTTTTTATTTGCTCCTGTAAAAAAATATGAATTAGGTACTAAATTTTTTTTTTTGGTAATTATTCAATACCACTTTTGGTTTTTGTATGTAATACCCACTCATACGAGTACTATCTTAATCACGATAAGCTGCATAATATACCTACTACATTAGAGTTAATATCTAATCTTCAAATAATATAAGCCCTGAATTTCTTTTCGCATTCAACCGAAACAGGGGCGACAAAAAAAAGTTTTTTTTATGACATAATTGGTTAGTCTTTATAAAAAAGTGTAAAATCATTTTCTTTAATTTTATTGATTTCAGTTTTTGTGCCCATTGCAATAATCACAAAAAAAAGTTGAATGTAATATAAGTACCTAGATTTTTTTTCAAAACCATATTCACAATTATAATATGATTTTTAGAGGTAACTAAATTGTATGATTTATATTATTCCATTACTCATAGGTTGGTGTGCGCCTGACCACCCATTCTGCTAAAAAATATTTCGCTTTGCCAGGTCAGTAGGAGCTATAATTTCAGATTCAGTTTTTTATATTATTGGTCCTCATGCGGCATGTGTAAACGCGAACTTATACGTGTCTGCTTACGGGAATGCATGTTATATAATTTTTTAAATGTAATACATCTTTGCATCTTAGATTATAGAATGCTGAAAATCTGAGATTATATTCTTACATTCCAAGAACTTCCATGGCTTAAGATTTTTCTTCCAAGTCAAGCTTTTGTGCCAAATTAGTAGAATTCTAAATTACAAGACGCAATGTATCACGTTTATTTGCCCAAAGTTTGTTATTTAAATGGCCGGCAATATATTTAGATTAAGTTACGTTTATAGTTGATTAATAGCACCGACATCATTGCAAATGGAACTAAACGCTCGCAAATTGACCATCGGAGAATACATTTTAGCTACAAACTTGCGAATATTATCGTATCCATCACCCCAAGTACCAAACATTACATTTACGCCAAACCATCGCGTTTAAACAAAAATTCATCGAGACTTAAACAGCGTCTCTAGTGAGCGTTTTATTCCTTATACAATTGTTGAGTTTTGCACTCGGAAAACAGCAGCCAGTGTGTAGTAAATATTACTATTATTATTTTAAGGGAATGGTTTGTTTCCTGGATAAAGTCTCAAGTAACTTGAATTATGGATAAACAGATGGCAGAACTGTTACATTTCCACACAAGTCGTAGAACGAGGAGTGACACTTTGCAAAATAGATTTCCATTTTCTTACGTCCATTTTTCCTGAAATGTGGTATCATCATAATTACCTTTTATCAGATAAAATCAGAATATAAAATTTCTTCTACCTTGATATTTCGTCAGTAAAACCTTGGAGGAACTTTTGTATTTTTTTAAGAATTTTAAATTTATGTAGGTATACAAAACTAATATTTTTTCTTTCATACAGATTATCCATATTATAAATACAAAAATATAGTACAAAAATAACTTATCACTTAATTAAGGAAATAAAAATATCGTTCGTATTTTTTTTTCAAATTAAATGCTTTTTATTTTCCGATATTACTTATTTGAAATTGAAAAATTTCTCTCACAATATTGACATAACATCTAGGCGAGTTATTAATATCGTATTATGTAGATAAGTAACCCTTTTGCAGAAATAGAAGGGGTAGGCCAGAGTCTCTGCACGCTGCGGGCTCAGGATCCACCTCCGCGGATTGTGGGGCCTTTAAAAATCGATTAATAAAATTTGAATAAATCTTATCTTTCACAATTAGGCTCTGGGCAATGCAAACAGCCTCTGAGCTTGAGTGACAGAAGGACTCGACATTTAGGACCCTAAAAATATGGGAAAAGAAAACCCACAGACCTATACATGTAGTCAAAAGCTTTCACAGGTGAAAGAATTAAAAAGTGAAAGTAGGGTAGTAAAAAAACACGCACCTAAGCTACACATCTAGTGTAACTTCCTGCCTGGGTTATCTCCGAAGGGGTCGCATGTGACGATTCGGTATTATTTTTACGGGGAAAAGGGGCCGGCCTCACACCAACCCCTTTCAGTTGAAGTGGGGGTTTCGTAGCTCCCAGGGGGGCTGGTTCTCATTTCTTGTGAAAGCTGAGTAAACCTTGAGATCAAACCCTTGCTCTCGGCATGAAATGCAAGCATTCTACCAATTGAGCTATCGACCTAGTATAATCCATTGTAGCAGTATAAGTAAGGCTGGGCAATATGTGTGTGAAACAATCCACTATAGAAGAATCTGGAATACACGTGAAACGTCCATATGAACTGTATAAATACGAGCCGCAATGGTGCGGAGAGCCAGAGACACTCGAAACATTATGGCGCGAAGTCGATATAGGCAGAGCTAGAAATGTAATCAGTACATTGTAAACCGTAATTGTGCAAAATAAATCTTGTTAAATAAGTAAATCGCAGTTAAATTAAAAATTACCCCAGTTAAATTATAACACTATTTTTTACAGTTTCATGCTTTTTACAATTAGTGAAACAGTAAAAGTACACTTTCCGATCATTTAAGTATCTAAATTCTAAAATTTCTGACTCAAATTTCACACACGTCAAAACTTAATCATCAGCTGTTACAGAACAGTCCGGTAGCTTAGTGCTTAGTTTATCCGGCTACAGATTATACGTATTATATATTAAGCTCGATTTCCAAACATAAATGGTAATCGTTGGTTCAATTTTATGATCAATTTTCAATCAGGAAATAAATACGTGCTTAATAAAAAAAATACTTAATTCTAATGTTTTGGCGTCTTTAGAGTGGAAACTATTTCAACAGAAATTCTTATTAAGTATAAAACTGTTTTCTCGGTGGGTGACATTCACTTTCACAGCCTTAAGGTTCTTCATCTTCTTCTTCTTCCTCAGCCTTTCTCAGTCCACTCCTAGGCCTAGGCCTCCTCCAATTCTCTCCATTTCTGTTTATCGGCTGCTGTGTTCAGCCATCGTCTGCCATCAGTCATCCAGCCCAAAAGACATCGTTACCAACCAATGAAAAAATGTTTGTATCTTGCAACCTTGGTGGATGAGATACTTTTTCTCTTAATTTAAATACGCCAAATGCATACTCAAAGAATAGCTTTGTGAAAAATAATAATTTTGTTACCCGTTTATTATTACCCCTACTTCAACTGAAAGTGGTTGGTGTGAGGCCAGCCCCCTTGCCCGTTAAAATAAATAGGTCCCGAATTGCCACATTTGACTCCTTCGGTGATAACGCAGGCAAGAAATTAAACTATATGTGTAAAAATAGTGTTTTTTTAGTTGCGTTGTCTTGTAAATGCCTTGACATACCTAATCGTCCCAGCTCCAAATGACATCCCTCTCCCCCAGCAGTTACCCCTGCTTCCTCCTGCCTCCGCCCCTCCATCGGTAACTTGATCATAATCCGATCCTCGGTTATTAAAACTTGAAGGCGCAGGTAAACATTTGCCAGCTTTAATTAATGCGAAGCCCACTCCGCGCCAAGGGGATTTTTAACGAGTCCGAAGAATAAAATATCCTGCATTGGCAACGCAACTATGCAACACATAAAGTAGACTTCTTGCCTGTGTGATCCCAGAACAAGTGGTGAGTCGAGACCTATTTATTTTTAAGGATACGAAGGCCGGCCTCACATCAATCACATCAGTTGAAGTGGGGATTTCTCAGCTCCCGAGAGGACTTACATTACAGATTAACCGCCATTTCTTCTTGTCCTTACATACTTATATTATTTCCTCCAGAGTCATAATCTTTTTCATACAGGCTCTTCTTTTATTATGACTGGATATTCCATTCATTCGCAATTTCGGATATTTGGTCCATCCATACCTTTCTCGGTCTTCCTCTACCACGACATCCATCTATTCTTGCAACGTATACTTTCTTCGTCAGTCTTGCCTCATTCATTCTCTCCATATGCCCAAACCATCTTAACAAACTTATTTTAATCTTCACTTTTTCTTGCACCACTTTCTTCTCTTACAAAATCATTTCTCCCCCTATCACTCCGTTTTTTCCCAATCATACTTCTTAGAAAGTCCATTTCAACAGTATGGACCTTACTAATTTATGAACCTTTTTAATTATTGAACTTACTAAAACCAACGAAACATCTAAAGCCCTCAAAAAAAAAGAAGTTTATATTTAAGAAAAAACAGCTTGCAAAAACACGTTATCAAAATTTAATTTGCCAAAATTCCTGCACACGCTTTTACAGTTAAGCCCGTTTAGTGCAACAGAGACACATGAAAGTGCATATCGTAATGCATGGCGTAGAGCATAAGCCACTACGCCGTTCTCGCGCTATGAGCTACGCCAGCCGCGTAGCTGTCTTCAGGCACGTTATAAGCCAGTTACCAGCTCGCTGCTACGGATTAGCGGACGAGGATTATTGCTACGCCGAACCGACGTGAACTCTACGACATCATATGCTGGCTGCTTCTCTACGAAAATGTACGATTTTAGTTTTGAGTAATCGAATTTTTTTAGGAAAAAAATGATGAAAAAAAAAAAAAAAAAATTTAATACTATACTGAGCAATAATAATGCGATAAACAAACGTTCGGTGGTTCTAGTTTCATTATGCATAGTTTTAGAAACTTTTAACCTAGTTAGGTATAAAAAAATCCAGGTGAATCAATAAAAAAAATAAAAGCATCGTTATTGGTACCTTTCAATCGCCTTACAGGTTTTGGGAAAGTTAATATGAAACCGAGTGCAAATATACTTACTTCAATCTAAGTTGCAATGAAAAATGCACGCCCACAAGCAGTAACATTTAGATTACACATCCTGCGTGAGCACTTAGAAAACAAACTAAACTTCACGTGAATAAAAAACTTGCAACTCCTGCCGCATTTCCCGGAAACCGAGGTGACATTGGCATTAGTGAACAAAGTTTTTATGGTATGGGGTGTCTGTCTTATACCAACCTATTGGTCAATATTAAATCTTAGTTGCAAAGAAATATCAACATGTAAACTTCATATTAAATGCATGCCCACAAACAGACACCTGTAAGTTCGCACTTACAAGTGCTGCATATTTACACAAATTAAAATCCAAAACTCGACCTTCCCTGAAACCGCGGTGACATTGGCATTCGCGTACCAAGTTTTTACAGCATGGGGAGTCAGTCTCATACCAACCTTGTAGACAACTTGATTTCATTAAATTCAATACTAAACAACTAGTAATACTGTTAAAATATGTTAACAAAAAACAAAAATTCTGAAAAAATATATGTTGCTATACAAAACGATTGAGTAGAGAAAAAAAAGTGTTTTTTATGAGTTGCCTTGCATCATCCCCTTCAGTCATAAAAAATCCAAGCGCCCCCCAGACGTCAGACATCTTAAAGAGCAATCGCATTTCTTTTCTATTTGCCTTTTTTGCCGCCACCCCTTTCCAATCCCTCGCATTGGAATCAAAGGTATTTGCTTTGGCCCGGAAAGGGGTCAGCCGATGCTGGTGATCGAATGGCCGGCAGTCTTCTCTTTGCCATTCGTAATTGAATAAATTGTTTAGACAAACAGATCACCAGTAAATGGATCCTCAAAGGCCGTTTGCCTCCGACTCCGGTATGTGACTGGATGCACCGACACGTACTAGGGATTCTGGTTGTTTCTATAACTGTGTGGAATGAAGATGCGAATAAAACTAAAGACAGATCGTAAGCTGGGAAATCTAACGGTCATTTTTTTTTCTTCATATTTTAAAAACATTAAAATTTAAACACTAAACAAAGACAGCGTCTCCTTAGAATGCATGAACAAGAGCCTGTACGAGAGCAGTGTATGAGGAGTTTTTGTAGAAATCCTTTGCGCGAGGCTCCCTAATTCTTAAAAGTCTTAGGGGTCTATGTCACCCTGGAAAAGTGCCATAGAGGTTTAAAAATAAGTAAAGGTTTAGCTTAATCATTAAATTAAGGAAAGGCTTACAAATATTTATCACATTTTTGTATATCAGACTAGGTATTTAATGATAATAATATTATAGACTCTTGATAATGACCTGAGTATTGAAGGTCGAAAGTGCTTGAGCTTGAAAATAAAACTACGTTTTAGAATGATTTTTTACTTATTTGAAATAAAATGAATTTTCACTGTGTGAATACACAAACCCTACAAAATATAATAATATTAACGTGATTTATTAGTCAGCGCTGTTTTTGTGAGAATCATACCTCAAGAGCCGTAAGAGAGTAAGGCTGGTTAGACTATTTGTGACCGGTAAATGTACTTAAATTTTTCAACACATCGTAGAGCGAATAAGAAAATAAAAATGGTACATAATATGAGGCCAACCATCCATACTGTAAACAAAATTTAACTTTGCAGATGTCACTCCGGCTTCAAGAAAGGTCAGCAAAAGTTGCAGGGGCTATGTTCATTTGAGGTTTGGATTTGGATAGGTGTAGTTTACTTGCGTTTGCGTTGCATATACATATCTAAGAGAGACATTTTTTCAATTTAAGAAACAAAAATAATAGTTGTGTCATTAGTTGTCCCAGCACCCTGTCCCCTTCCTCACCTCTTCCACCCTCCACTACTCAAAGCCCTTAAAGGAATGATGCACTCATCTAATCTAATCTAATCTAAGTTGCAAAATGTAAGTGATATTAGAGATTCACATTATATGCATTTCACAAAACAGACATGTTTAAGTTCGTGCTTAAACATGCCGCATGTAGTCCTACAATATAAAAACCCGAATGTCAAATGAACATACACCCTGCAACTCCTGCCGACCTTCCCTGAAACAGGGGTGACATTGGCAAAGTGAACCATTTTCTACAGCATGGGTGGTCAGCCGCATACTGACCTATAAGTCAAGGAGCATACAAAACCAATTACATTTTTAAAATCAACAAATTATAACATGTATGGACATCAAAAACTAACAGAAAACAAATTCTAATTTAAAAACTCATTTTGTGTTATTAGTTTAGTAATATTTTGTATCTGATGGTGGAAAAATTATTTTCGAAACCGGTCGTACATTTTCAAATGTTACTCTCCCGTTAACACTACAGCAATTATTTTTTATCTTTAATATTTTAGAAACCTTAAGCCCTGTATTTTGCAGGGCTGTGCCTAGCGCCACGTTTCTCCGTCCTGCTAAGTTTCTGTCGTGGATTGTTCCCAATAAGAAGTTTGGCATTGTTGGTTGAGTTACTGCCTTCACAATACATAACTACGTACACGGGCAGACTCCGCGCCAGATTGTCAAAAAGGAACAGAATTCCTGATCCAAGCGGACATTCATTGCCGCTCTGTCGACAAATATCTGCAATGGATTCTGACAAAACCATCATTATTAAGAAGTTTACATTTTTTTACAATGCCCATAGATAACTTGTCTTAAACGCCACTAAGCTTCACGTTTCTTGTGAAGGATGATTTACACCTTGCCGCTATTTTATTTTGGGTTATGAAATAAACACGGAAACGGGAAATCAATTCTGACACCCTCGATGGGATTCGAACACGAACTCTCTGCATGGAATGCAAGCACTCTACCAACTGAGCTATCGACCAAATAATCTACAATCTAAGTTGCAAAGATATATTAACATTTTAGATTCATATTATTAGATGCATGCGCACAAGTAGATACACGTAAATTCGCACTTACAAGTAGAGGTGGCCGTTTAAACGAAAAACAGTTTAAAATAGCTGCTTTTTATTTTAAGCAACCAAGCGCGCTTACAATTTAAACGAAAAGTCGTTTTGATAAATAAGCGTATAAAAAGTTGCTTATGCTTATTTTATACGCTTTTTCAAACGCTTATGGCGTGTTATAAAGCTAAATCTGCCGTTTTTGTTTCTTACACTTTATGGTCTTAGCAAAATAGTTACAGTAATGAAAAAAATCAAGCATGTTTATTAATTTTTTATCTTAATTACAAAGCTTAAACAAAATATATAATTTAAGAATTGCCACCACAAAAAAATATTTAAAAAAACGCGTTTTTTTTACATTTTTAGCTTTTTTTTCGTGTGTGCTGTATTTTGGATTTTTTTTTTGCTTTTTACTTACAGAACTATACATTAATTAGGTTTAATACTCAAAAAATTTTCAATAATGTCAATAGTTTTTGAGTAAATATGGAAAAACTGAAACTACTAAATGAATTAAATTTTATATTTACAATAAACCCAAAAAACGAAAAAACGCTTTTTAAGCTGCTTATTTTAAAAAGCGTAAGCGTTTTTTCGTTTTTTTTACTAAGCCGTTTTTTCCATCTCTACTTACAAGTGCCGCATGTGTAATTAAAAATTAAAATCCAAATCTCAAATGAACATGGCCCTGAAACTTTTGCCGACCTCCCCTAAAAGAAAGAAAACATTGGATATATGAAAATGAAAACTTATGTATATGAAATTGATGTTTCGGTGTTTATTTCAAATCTACAATTAAAATATCCTTATAAGAAATACAACCAGCATATTTTGGAGATGGAAAACCCCTATTTCAAGTAAAATTGGTGGCCTGAAGCCGGTTGCCTTGCCTGTGAAAATAAATAGTTTGTACACGCCAGATTCGTGCCCTTCGGAAATATATACCATGGAAAGAAACAAGGCAAAAAAAACCTTTTGTAAAAAAAAATTGCATCGATACGTCAAAACAAGGCCTTGGATATTTGTTGTATAAAGTTTTTATAATGAAGTACGATCAGTAAGCATGCTCTTTTTTTTTTTCAGGATTATCACCTTTCATTTCATTATCACGGTTCACTTTGCCAATGTCACCCCTGCATCAGAGAGGGTCGGCAAGAGTTGCAGGGCTTATGTTCATTTGAGATTGGGTTTTTTATATTGTAGGTCTACATGCGGCATGTGTAAGCGCGAAATTATGCATGTCTGCTTGTGGGAATGCATTTAATATGAATCTCAAATGATACATATCTTTTCAGCTTAGATTTAGATTTAGATTTAAAGTTATTTATTTTATTAAAAAGTATGGCTAAAAAGTATAAGATAAGGGACGACCGAGAAGAGTATGTAGTGATCAGATCGAGGAAATTGTGAAAGAATAGGATAAACAAAGTAAGCGTAAAAGACGAAAATGCATAAGAAAGGTGATGGATATGAATAAATTGAAAGAGGTATGTGAGGATAGGAAAAAATGGAGGCATCTCTGCAGGGGCTCTGACCAGCCCTAGCGGAATGGTGACAGAGTTGCAGTTACATTATGGTTTATTGATTATTATCAATCAAGTGTTAGCTACCGCAAGCAAAATCAGAAGAAGAGAAAAACCGTTCCCATCGACTGACCACCCATGCTGTAGAAAATGGTTCATTTTACCAATGTCACCCCTGTTTCAGGGAAGGTCGCCAAGAGTTGCAAAGTGTTTGTTCATTTGAGATTTGGTTTTTATATTGTATGACCACATGCGCTTATACATGCCTGTTTGTGAAAATGCATATAGTGTGAATCTCTAATATTACATATATTTTGCAACTTAAATTAGATTTGATTAGATTAGATATTGTATCCAAAAACATACTTGAAACCTAACTAGTTGTATACAATATGCACGAGACACTATCTATCTATTTTCTGAGTACCTACCCACCAGCAATCAATGGTTACGTTTTCCATCAAACAACCTGAAATAGAGAGGTCCACCTTCCCTGCCACACAAACACTGGTCAAGCACTGGCGGTCACTTTCCTCCTAGAGGGTCTGAGCTTGTTGCCTTTATTGGAATTCCTGGGACGTCGCGGATAAACGCCCGGCAGTAAATGTTCAAAGGAAATCGAAATCAATTGACCGGAGCGCGGTGAACCCTTTCTTGGTCCTGCCACCAAACAGAGTGGTCACGAAGGTATCTGCTAAAACCCGGGCCAAGAATTTGCGAATGAAAATCTATCTACTTTAAAATGTAAGAGTTGAAACGCTTTGGCAAATTTCAGAAAATAAATGTGTGCAGATAAAAAATCAATCAATCATTTGCTAAAAATTATCTTATCTTGTTAATTTATTTATTTTATACATGCAGGAGTGATGTTTTCCGGGATCTGTTGCCGTGGTCTGTAAGAGCTGGAGTTTCCGGACGTTTCGCCCATTTCTACAATAGGCTTCTTCTATATAAATATCTTTTATATAAATTTATGAAAACATCACTCCAGCATCATCACCCGGCCGTGTAAGCCTACAACTCTTATTCAATTTTATACGTTTGTTTAAAAAAATGTTATATGTAGATGAATAAATTAAGGGATGATTTATTGAGTGAGCAATATTTTTGTGATTACACCTCAAGAACCCTCTGCGAGTTAAGTCGTCGCTGTAGGAAGCACCAATTACACAATCAAGACCCAGTTGCTCTAAACTTACATGGACCTTTGGCGACCAGCCTTTGGTAAAGGCATTTTTTTTAACTCGGCGAAGAGCACATTTTTGAAAATAAGAGGTATGATTGGCTGTGGTGAGGCTGACCCCCCATGCTGTAAAAATTTGATTTACTTTGCTAATTTCACCTCGGCTTTAAGGAAAGGCGGCAGGAGTTGTGAAGTTTTCTTTCCTGTGAGGTTTGATTTATTTTGTATGTACAGATGCAGGATGTGTAAGCTAGGATTTACATGCGTCTGGTAGTGGGCATGCATTAAATATGAGCTTTAAGCGCAATATATTTTTGCAACGTAGATTATAGATTCACACAAAAACAGCGCTTACCAAATACATCATCCTAATACCAAGTTTCTTGTTTCAGATACGCTCTTGTGCTATATTTAAATGCACCCTTTTTGACCTCGTGGCTCCCGAAAGGCTTATGTGTGTTTTGGATCTTAGGAAGCAGGTCAAAGACTCCAGCTGTTTCATTTACCATCACACCCCATTATGCTCCATGGCACACCGAGTAACTACCAAAAATTTCACCATGCTGTACAACGAAAAATATAAACATAGACCGTAGCCCTACAAAATAATAAATTTGTGCACGTGAATTGATATAGACAATATTCTGTCTCCACCCGGCCGGGCTACAAGGAAAAATGCCCTTTTTTATTAGTTGCTAAGGATGTAAATCCCATACGATACTGACGAAAAAGTTCTAAATTCATAATTTTACTAAATACGACAGAAATAATTAATTTGTAATTGGAATTACGATCGTTATACATTTTGGATACGACTTTAGCGAAACTTCAAGGATCCCGTCGTTCTCTTAAACATGGTTCGTAAATTCGTTTTATTTTTTAAATTCTATACATAACTTAGTCCGGTCCATAGCTCATTTGGTAGAGTGCTTGCATTCCATACTGTGAGCTCGGGTTCGGGTCCCGCCGAGGGTGTAAGAAATGATTTCCGGTTTCAGTATTTATTTCAAACCCCGAAATACAAACAGCCTTCACAAGAAATGAGTACCAGCACACTTGAGAGCTGAGAAACCCCCACTCAAACTGAAGTGGTTAATATTAATAATAATAATACACGCATTTGTATAGCGCCTTTGAGTCACTGCAAAGGCACTAAGGCTGCTAAAGGCGGTTGGCGTAAGGCCGCCCCCTTTACCTATAAAAATAAATAGTTTCCACTCGTCACATTCAAAACCCTTCGTGGATGACGCGGAACGAAGTAAAACTAAATGTGTAGCTTAGTTGCGTTCAACCGTAGTTATGTAATATTATCATAGTGTCGTATGTGAAGAAGAGGGTTCTAATAATTTCATATGAACCGCCAATAAAAAGCGATACATCAAAAAAGTTTACGACTCCTCGGTATCGCGCCGGATATCTGGTAAACAGGATATGGGAGAGGATGCGGGTTCGCAGCCTGGCGGGGTGCATGAGAGGGTGGAGCTAAGTAAGGAAATCACTTACTTACTCCCCGAAAATGGGGTAGAAATCTCACAAGTCTTAGATTTGAAATGATAAACAAATTTTAATACACGAGTCTTCCTTGAATTGTGGGTTGGTATGAGGCTGTAAATATGATTCACTTTACTTAATTTAGCAAGAGTTACAGGGCTTATGTTCATTTGAGTATGGTTTTGATGTTGTAAATCCACATGCGGCATGTGTAAGTGCAAACTTATACGTGTCTGTTTTTGGGAATTCATTTAATATGAATATGAATATGAAATGTAATAAATATTTACAGCTAAGATTATAGATTATTATACATTATAGATGAAGCACAACTAAGCTACACACAAAGTGCAACTTTATTGTCATTAAAGGGGTTGCATGTAGTGTCTAAAAGCTATTTAATTTTAAAGGTATTGGGGCCGGACTTACGCCAACCACTTCAAGACACAGCAATACGGAATTATCTTGGCGCCTGAAATATCAGGTTTTAATGTATCAAAGCTGCGTTATTAAAATATAATCATGTATCGTAAACCCTTCGGGGATAACGTGGCAAGAAATTACACCATATGTGTAGCTTAGTTGTGTTGCGTTTTTATCTTCTCGTTTCTACAGTTTCAAGCTTGTCTGAAACTGAAAGCCATTTCAGATCATGCAGACACTTGTAAGTACGCGCTTACAAAAATGCTGTATGTGAATTTACAAATTAAAATCCAAGCCTTAAATGAACATAAGCTCTGTTTTTTGCCGATCTTCCCTGGAACAGGGGTGACATTGGCAAAGTGAACCAATTTTTACAGTATGGAAAGTAATCAACAACTATTTGCCTGTTTTGAGATTTCACCCCTGAGTGTAAGTATTCTACTTACATGTATTATTTTGTCATATTTTTCCAACGCTCATAAAAAGTTTACGAAAGTAAAGAAACGAATTCATAGAAATATCTTGACATTTCCTCCAAGACTTCAATCCAGAGAGAGATGAGGGTAAAGACGAAAGTTTCCCACCCTTCAGGAAGTCCTCCTACCCCGGGGTGGGTTCTTTATTTGCCAGTTTTTGTTAGATGATGAACGGCATTGATTTCGGAAGGACGAACCTCTCGTCTGATAGGGGATGGATACTGAAATGTATCTATAATCTAAGCTGCAAAAATATAGCAACATTTAAAATTCACATTGAATGCATGCCCTCAAACGGACACGTTCAAGTTCTCACTTGCTGCATGTGTACTGAGAAAATTCAAATTTAAACCTAAAATAAACATAAGCCATGCATTTTTTGCCGACCTTTCCTGAAACAGCAAACACTACGGTTGGTCAGCCTCATACCAACCTGTAAGTCAAGGAATATTGTTACTAGCAGATGGTAGTATTATTGCATACGTGATCATAATCAAACCGATGGAACAACGCTCTGGCATGGAATCATCCAGTATGTTCGGGAAATCGAGAATAGTCGAGAAACGTCCATATGAACGTATATATATGTATATATGTGAGCCGCAATTGTGTGCAGGCCAGGTTGATTGAAACATTGAGCCGCGAAGTCGATAAGCTAAGAGCTAGAAAAGTGAATAGTATGTTGTAAACCGACATTGTGTAAAATAAATAAATTGAAATTTGATTAAAATAACTTAAGTAAAACTGTAACAATATGAATTAGAAAAAAATATATTACGTTTTTCTTTCAGTTTTACTTTAAGTACGTAGTAAATTATAGTCTAAATGAATACATCCATAAAATACCATTATCTAATAAAGGAAGCTAAACCTTCATTAAAATTAAATAAATTATCACATTCAGAATGAAATTATTGTCGCTTATCCCAAAACCCAACAACCGGTACCGGCAACCCTGCTATTAATTTTCAATCATTTCCTCTAATGTTTTACCTTAAACTCTTAAACTAAATCGTTACCGGAAACACACTCACACACTTTTAGTGGTCCTGGACCATATTTCTGAGAGGTCCGAAAACGCTGTATAATGAAATTGTGATAACTCTGATCCCTTCTTCTTTTTCTTCCTCTATTGCGACCTGGCGCAGGCTGGCCAAAGGAAGTTCTTGCGGCGGAAGTAGTGGACCAAAGGGTGTAAAGATGCGATGCTGAAGGTAGCGACAGTATTTTTATATAAAAAATAGTGGAGCGATAATTGTTTGACTTGTAGGTTGGTATGAGAATAACTATCCATACTGTAAAAAGCGCTCTTTTTTACAAATGTCGTCACCCCTGTTTCAGGTAAGGCCGGCAAAAGCTGCGTGTTTTATATTTATTTGTGGTTTGGATTTTATTTTCTAAGTATTTACATTTTTGTAACCGCAAACTCACACATGTCTGTTTGTGAGCAATCATCTAGTTTGAATTTTAAATGTTATTATATCTTTGCAACTTAGATTATAGATTAAAGATAACCTCTTTCAGGGTAATCATGTGTTTTTTTCCTAATCACTTAATAATCAAATAAAAAAATATGGAAAAATAAAAACCTCTATTATAATACATTGCGATGACGTACTTTTTCTAACAATAATATGTAAGTAAATAAGCTTGAAAAAAGTTATCCTCCCAACAAATTTTAGTTCATTGACGTCAACTACCAAGACCTGGTGTATACAAACTAATATTAATTTTGTTAACTACTAATTTAGCCG
Source organism: Agapetus fuscipes (assembly GCA_951799405.1). NCBI lineage: Eukaryota > Metazoa > Arthropoda > Insecta > Trichoptera > Glossosomatidae > Agapetus > Agapetus fuscipes. The sequence continues at coordinate 13,538,266 of OX637350.1, forward strand.
TTATTCAAAATACTCCAGTTAAATTTAACAAAAACTGAGAATTCCCGAAGTGACAAGCTCCATCCCAAAATCTTAGAAATGATTACAATAAAACTAGCTACTGGTCATAAAAATCAAATATCCTATCTTCATCCAGCTGGAAAACGACTACTGCAAACAGTTACTGTGACTAAAGACGCCGTCATCTGGAAAATCCTTAGTTAATACCTACAACTGCACTTTAGTCAACTTTACTATATTTGAAAACACCGGGCCTAAGAAAAGTAGTTCTTCATTTTTTATTCAAATGCCCAGTTCTGTTTCAGTACTACACAGAAAAAGCTTGAAAAAAATATTAATTCAATCAAATCACAATAGTTTTTCAATTAAAATTTTCGATCATTTTTATGTTCTCTAGTTATTTGACCTTAAAAAATCATGCGTACAACTTGACACTTTCTTTGCTAATTATATAAAATTATATTTTTCTCAAGCTTTGGCTCACCAGATCGCATCTTTATAGCCCCTCCCTTGTTATTTATTTCCGTTACACCTTGCAACTTTACAACTAACAGTCCTGTAGGTGAACCTCCCCTCCGCCCACCTCCCCCCCAGCAGGCCTTTCCGCCTGGCCTGTGACAAACGCTTTACCTGCCCTCCGAGCCGAAGGAAAAGTTTAAATAAAACAAGGGCTTCAGGTAAACGGTGATTATACCTGAATTGATTAAGGTTTAATTGGATTTTGTTGTGTATGTTTTTTATCAATGCTCAGCAAATATTTTGTTACAACAAGTTATTAAAACACGAACAAAATTCTGGTCACTTGTCTAATCATTTGTTCGTTAAATGTCATGGATTAACTAAACTGATGTATTCCTTGACTTATAGGTTGGTATGAGGCTGACCACCCATACTGTAAAATATGGTTCACTTTGCCAATGTCATCCCTGTTGCAGGGAAGGCCGACAAGAGTTGCAGGGTGAATGTTCATTTGAGATTTGGGTTTTTATTTTGTAGGTTCACATGCGACATGTACAAGTGCGAACTTATGCGTGTTTGCTTGTGTTTATGCATATAATGTGAATCCCCAATGTAACATGTCTTTGCAATTTAGATAAGATTAGATTAACTACGCTAATGGTGTGGATTTTTTTCCTCCAGTCGATGGCACAGTTTGTAGAGTGCTTCGAACCCGGGCTCACGGCATTTTATGCCGTTAAGCCCGGGTTCGAATCCCACCGAGACCGAGGGTGTCAGAAATAATTTCGTATTTCGGTCTTTATTTAAAACCCAAAATAAAATACCTGCAACGTTTACTCAGCTTTTACAATAAATGAGTACTAGTTCCCTAGATAGCTGGGAAACTCCCACTTCAACTAAAGTGTTTAGCGTAAAATAGGCCTTCTTTACTGTGAAAGGAAAAAGAGGGAAGGGACGACCGAGAAAAGTATGGAGTGATCAGATTGAGGAGATTGTGAAAGAATGGGATATACAAAGTAAGCGTAAAAGAAGAAAATGCATGAAAAAGGTTATGGATATGAAGGAATTGAAAGAGGTATGTCAGGATAGGAAAAAATGGAGGCAACTCTGCAGAGGCTCTGGCCACCCCTAGCGGAATGGCGACAGAGTTACAGTTACAGTTACAGTACTGCAAAATAAATAAGTTCTATACAAGGAAAACGCGGCAAGAAGTTACACAATATGTGAAGCTTGGTCGTGTATTTTAATGGCGTAACAAAACGATTATGAAAATGCCGTATTTAGGACGATTCAGCAATCATGTATTTTCACCTGAAATTACCTACATACATATTACTAATTATTAAATATTGAACAACTGTGGGACGGAAGTAGGCCCCCTGCCGGACACCCCTTTCAGTAGTTAGTACCGGTGGTTGTTTGCGCCCGGTCTATAGTTTATTTATTGCTAACTCAGTTATAATTTACGCCGACCTTTAGTTTTCTAATGGATGCTTTTGTAATCAATTTAGGAGTGGAAACCTTATTGTGAACTGATCACGATACCTAGTAAGGACATCTATTTTCAAGAAATCAAACGCTTTTACAAATATAAAAACATATTGAACTAAACATCTGACGCGTGTTACTTTACTCTCTTTTTTTGCTATTAGACATAATTTAAAGATTTTTTTCACCTGTATAATAAAAAAGTAGTAGTCTTACAAATTTCGTATGGAGTAAAAATGTATGGAAGTTTGTTAATTGAACATCGTCTCCAGTAAGCGTAAAGGAAAATGCAAACTTTTACATTGCTGTTTTTGCTTTTGATCAGAGATTCAAAGTTAGATAACTTTACTTTAACATTAGAAAACTGTTGGTTGCGTAGGTACCAACCGTTCTTTTATGACAATACCATTTATAACCTTACCCACTTCGGATTGTTTTAAATATTTTACTGTGGCACCAAATATTCCAGTATTTTTTTACTAAGATTCATGTCTTTATCAGTACTAAGATGACACCAACGGTGCTATTCTTAGACATTTTAGTCGTCCGTTGAGCCCACGCTTTGACAAAGTAATGATGCATTTGTATGAAGACCTGTCAATCTAAGATAGCCGCAAGTGAACAGCTGATTAGTCTTCATACAAATATTACTGGTATTCGGTAGGTAAGAATGACCGTGGTGATGAGACTTTCAGCTCAGGCATCATTAGTTTGTCAAAGCGTGGGCTCAACCGACGACTAATATGTCTAAGAATAACCCCGCCAGATGTTATTTATTCCTTCCTCGCTTCATTCCTTATTTTTTCTCAGTCCATTTCTTGACGTAGGCCTCCTACAATCTACTCTATGTTTGTCTATCGGTTGTTGTGTTTAGCCATCCTATGCCTGCAGTTCCCTTGATGTCGTTCAGCCACCTCAGTTGGGGTCTCCTCACTCCCCGGCTTGGACATCCTAGGCCACCACTGGACGATCCTAATCTACGACGTGACCTGTCCAGCGCCACTTTAAGCAGGCCACTCGTTGTGTAGTGACACCATTGCGTCTACGGATCTTATAGTTGGGCATCTTGTTTCTGTGGCTGATTCTCAGCATCCTCCTTTCGATGGCTCTTTGGCACGCACTCAGCCTGTTGGTATATATTTTACACTCTCAAATATGATACAACTATTTTTGACAGACTTCGGAATATGTCTGTGAAGAAACCAAGGGTAGCGCTGATATTGTTATTCAATAAAATAAAAATTGCTTTGTTTTAATTCACATGAGTTTATTTTTGGACACGACCAGTTTCGGGAGAAGCAGTACCTCCCATGATATTGTTATGTTTATCTTTATTTTAGTACTAATGTGCTCATATAACAACATTAAGTCAGGTAAATTGTATATTTGGTTCAGTTTTGTATGATCAAGAATATTTGTTGTAGAATAAATAAGTTATTCTAAAATTTGACCTCATATTAAGCTGCAATAAATGAATAGTTGGATTCTATTCGCGGCCAAAAGCTCAGTTTGTAGAGTGCTTGCATTCCATGCCAAGAACTCTAGTTCAAATCCCATCAAGGGTGTCAGAAAAAAATTCTCGTTTCGGTGGTTATTTCAAACCCAAAATAAAATAAAAATAAGTATCGGGAGCTGGGAAACCCCCAAATCAACTTAAGTGGTTAACGTAAAGCAGCCCCATTACATGTACAAAATACAAAGGCTCTACTCGCCACATGCGATCTCTTCGGAGAGAACGCGGTAAGAAGTTACACTATACATGTAGTTTAGTTTTCTGAACATATCTTTGTAGTGACAACTGACATACTTTTTGCAATCAAATAAAACCGCATTTTTTCATTATATGCAAACAAAATCATGGTAGCCTCAATTATAATTTTATCTGTGGTTTGCATGCATGGCTGGCTTTATTTCCTGATTAAGTTTTCTCCTCTAAGAGCTGACCGTCCTTGTAATTCCTTTATTCTGGAGCATTTGTCTCGTACACTATTAGGCTCGTGCGAAGACAGACCAGCTAAGGACAGAACCCCTAGGAACTCTTCAAGATTGCCAAAACGTTCCCCAGTGCTGGTTTGGCTTATCTACCATTTGATTTGAAGATGACATAGAATTTTTATTTCATAAGAATCACATTTTATACAATCTGTACCCTTAGTACGAGTTGCAAAACTTGAGAAAAGTAAAGTTTACGGAAATTATTATAGAGTGATTTCCCCCAAAATCTGCCGTTTTTGTTTCTTACACTTTATGGTCTTAGCAAAAGAGTCACAGTGATGAAGAAAAAAAAGTTTAAACAAACAAATACGGCAGATTTTGGGAGAAATCACCCTTTAATAATTGCCGTAAACTTTACATTACTCAAGTTTTGCAACTCGTACTAAGGGTACTGAGCTAAGAAAAAAACGTAAAACGCGATAATGTGAGAGATCATAAAACACATTGGTATAGTACACATAGAAACATTTCTCATATGAAATGATATGTGTTGGAGATAAGACAAACATTCACTGAGGTGACGAAAACACCACGAGGGACAAACGGAGAGGGTGGATAAAATTATTATTACTACAATTCATATTTCTCTTGGAGTTGATTTTTATTGCATTAAGAAAAATACAGTTTTGTAAAACCATTTAAGTTGTAAATATCTAAAATATGCTGGTACGTGACTACAAACAAATCTGACTAAGCTACACGTATAGTGTACCATCTCACCGCATTTTCCCCGAAGTGTCGTATTTGGTGAGTGGAATATATTTCTATCTACAGGTAATAGAGCCGACCTTACGCCAACCACTTCATCTAAAGCGGGAGTTTCCTAGCTCCCGAGGGGGAAGAATAAAACTGTGTTTTTTTTTTAATACAGTTCTTCGACGCTTTCCGCTGAAACATTTCTTAATGGTGTATTTAAAAAGAAAATGCATTCAATAGCTTCTCCAGTACCCAACGTCTTGCTTATGTTTTCATCAGCCTCTTGAGGGCTTTGAGTACCTCCTCCCTTATGGACCTCCCCCCTTACACAAAGCCTGCGCCCGCATTCTTGCCGCTTCCCCTCCCTGCCACCCCCCAGGGTAGCAAGGCTTCCTCAGCAATATAATATAAGGGTGACTCTTGTCCACCTAGCCACTGGACAAGGTAAACTAACTGGCAGCAGGTGTTACCAAGCAAATGACCACAATGCACCATCTTTACACTTGAAAAAAAAACTTTTAGTTTCTCTATCGAAATGTATTGATGATAGGTCTAAAGATATCAGTATAGTAACGAATAAATTACGGTTTCTGCAGCAAACGTGTACAAAAAGATAACGTACAAAAGTAGTTGAAACATTTGAAAATATTTTATATTTACTGCTTCCTTGACTAATACAAGGCTGACCTCTCATGCTATAAAAACTTGGTTCAATTTTGCCACGGTTTCAGGAAAAGGCGACAGGAGTAGCAAGGTTTATGTTCATGTAAGGCTTGGTTTATTTTATTCACATTCAGCATGTGTATGTAAGTGCAAATTTACATATCGACTGCTCCAAGGAAAAAGGAAGTAACTCCGAAATTTAGGTTTTTGACTTATTTCCATTTCTAAAAGTAACAAATCATTATCTTCATTCCATGATGACAGCTGTGTCTCTATGCCTTTTAAATTCTTTAATAAATGAATGTAAAAAATAATTTATGCATTATACTCCATGGAGTAAATAACATTCAATTGGCTTTCCTGCAAAACTATCTTTTTTGACTTAGTGCTGTCTTCCTTGGAGCAGTCGATATGATCCTTAAATGTCAGTATGTCTTTGCAACTTAGATTATAGATACGGAAATAATGAGCAAAAAACCCTGTGTTTCTCTTTATCCTTCTCATTTCTGTTAAAAATGAGATGTCGTCACCTTTGGTTCAATAAAGTTAAATTTAAAGCATAAACTGCATTGCATTTAATTGCAAAATTATGGTAAATTTTTCTTGAATTTATTTTGACTTCCCTGCGGGTCCGAAAACTTAGTAAAACTTGAACTATTCTTGTCTGGGCACAAGGACCTTGGGTTGTTGGGCGTCGGACCGAGCACCCTCCCTGCAACTTGCGAAGTGCCCTTTAATCTCGGACCTTGCGGGGCCCGGGAGCTGCGTGAAGAAAGCACTATAATGGTCCTGGGATCCTTCAGGTTGGCGCTCTCGAGTGCCTGACCGCCTGTATTAATCAAATCAGGAGCCAAGTGCGTGGACTGTAATGTCATTGTTGTGCGGCCGTTTGTGAGATTGAATGAAGTACGAGTAGCGAGCGACCGTGGAGAGCAAACAACTTATAAAGTATTGTAGTATTGTAGAGTCCGGTCGATAGCTCAGGTGGTAGAGTGCTTGCATTCCACGCCGAAAGCTCGGGTTCGAATCCCACCGAGGGTGTCAGAAATGATTTCCCGTTTCGGTGTTTATTTCAAACCCCAAAATAAAATACTGGCAAGGTTTACTCAGCCTTCACAAGAAATGAGTACCAGCCCCCTCGGGAGCTGGGAAGCCCCCCACTTCACTGAAGTGGTTGGCGTAAGGCCGGCCCCCTTACCTGTAAAAATAAATAGGTTCAACTCGCCACATGCGACCCCTTCGGGGATAACGCGGCAAGAAGTTACACTATATGTGTAGCTTAGTAGTAGTTGCGTTTGCGTAGCGAATATGCAGGATGTTGTGAGGTTGTTTTGTAATAATAATAAGTCTCTTTAGAAGTGAGTATAGGGTTATGTGTTTTTTTAAGAAATCCTGAGCGGGAGACTCCCTAGCTTTCAGAGACTCTAGCTACAAAGCGCCAATAGGTACTCAAGAAAGACCTACTTGCTGTAAGGCTGGATGGATCTTTAGGGACCGGTCTTTGGTAAAGGTTTCATGATTTTTTCAATCCAGCGAAGAGCACATTTGAAAATATAAATGATATATTTTTTGTGCTCCGCCGGAATTCGAACCCACAACCTTCCATTTACGAGTCCAAAGTGGTGCCGCTGACTAAGGACCGGTCGACTACATAATTTGTGTTTGATAATAATTTGTCGAATTTAATGAAACATGCGAATAAAGTAACTACGTTCTCTAATAAAAATATAGTCTGACATAAAAATTCTACAATAAAATTTTAGTTGGATTTCAAATATCTAACGAACGGGATTGCATTTATAATTCAATCTTTTTTCATTATGTTGATTCTATGTAATAGAAAGCAAACCATTTAGTTGATGTAAATTATTAGGTTCATATGGCCGAGTTAGAGTCGTCTACAAAAAATAATGATTTGAGAGGAATTCTTTGCGTTTTTAACCTATTTCACATAAGATGAGCTGGTAATGTATTGGTTGCAATTCACAAGAGTATACAAAATATTTTGGATTTATAGATTCTAAAAATTATCCATAATTTTTACTCTGTTGAATGGTTTTACTCCATGATGTGATTTGTCATCTTTTGTAAATCTCAAAGCCAGAATGCAAGAACACCATCGATGCCTTAGAGCCCGTTCCCACTTGTCGGGTGTCGGATCCGTATATTCATCGGAAGTTCCAGTTGCAGACAAAATCGGTTTCCGACAAGTGTGAATAGCTCCATACATAATGTTCTGCCACTGGAACCTCCGATTAATGTACGGATCCGACACCCGACAAGTAGGAACGGGCTCTTACAATCAATGTCCATTCGGAGTTCGCAAATCACATCATCAAGTCAAACTATTCATTCTAAGCCCATAAAATAATTCTCCTACATCACATCCCTTACATAGGCAAAATTACAAAATATTTTGAGAATCTAGAAATCAAAAAAATCTTCAATTCAGGAAATAACATGAACAAAATATTTCTTCAAAAGGCTAGTAGATACATAGTAAAGGTATACTTTTACATCAAAATACACCATGCAGTTTACACAGAAATAAAAGCAGACATAAAGGGCGATATGTTTCAATTGTTTCTCAATTAAAGTCGATTGAATGTGTCGGGGGAAGTCATAAAGAAGGAAAAGCCTGATTTATGAAGGGGTCGTGATGGAATAACTTGACCGGGTGCAGCCGCACGTACGGATTCTTATACCTATGTACAACATAAAATGTTCCACCATTCGGAATAACTGCACTGAAATATGGTTCACTGCTGAGCTAGCTCTTGGTCAGGAGATAATATGGAGTCAAGGAGGAGACAAAAATGACATAGACGAAAAAAATACGTCACTCAGTCAGGTTGATAAGACGGTATGCTCAATGACACAATGCCCGCAGACAAAGTGTCCACCTGACAAAATTGTGTAAATTGTGTTTGGGGACATTCGGTCGGTGGACATTCTGTTGCGTGGACATTTTGTCAATGAAAATTGTTTCCGTGAGCATTCAGTCAATGGACATTTTGTCGTGACAGGGATTAGTAGATAGCTCTCTAATACATTTTTCTTGTTGCTAAAACCCTTGTTGAATAATTCAAATTGGAACTCTTACTTCGTTGACTATTGTGTGGCTGTAAGACATTGTGTTTTTTTGAAAAAAAAGAGAACGTTTATGTGATCTATAATCTATAATCTATAATCTAAGTTGCAAGCATATATTCATTTAAAGCTCTCAGATGTATGCCCACAAACAAACACGTGTAGTTCGCGCTTACAAATGCTGAATGTGTACTTACAAATAAAATCCAAACTCAAATGAACATAAGCCCTGCAACTCCTGCCGACATTCCCTGAAACAGGGGTGACATTGGCAAAGTGAACCATTTTTTACGGTATGGGTGGTCAGCCTCATACCAACCTATAAGTCAAGGAATACGAGTAATAAATGACATTTAAGTATCTCATTGTACATATCCTTTGAAAATCATATGAATGACGATATTTACATAAATGAGAATAAAAAATACATCTGTCCAAAAGTATGTATAAAATATGCGACAAAAATGCCCGCATATAGTGTGGATTGTGCCTTTTGCATGGCATACGCATAGATCCGTAGAGAGTTCAAGTGCGTTTAGGTTGGGATTGAAGACGTGCAGTTATTTATCACAAAACGGCAAATATTGTTTTTATTATTATTATGAAAGTATCACACTGAAAAAAAACAACAACATGGAGTGCCTTTGTAGAAAAAACTCACAAAGGTACTAATATAGTTTTAAAATTTTTCTCGGGTTGTGTAGCCATGTTCTATCGGAAGTTTGTTACACTTTTTTGTTACACTTTTTTCCGGACGTTTCGCCCATTATCTGCGATGGGCCTCCTCAGCGTATTTTTTCTTCAGGCGTTCTGATTTTCTTAGCACGGAACTGTCAACGGCCTGTGGGTTGGTTATGATAGGCAGATAATGGGCGAAACGTCCGGAAAAAAAAGTGTAACAAAAAAGTGTAACAAACTTCCGATAGAACATGGCTACACAACCCGAGAAAAATTTTAAGATTGTGTCAAGTGCCGGCCGTGAAAGCCTTAATGTACAACTAATATAGTTGTTTTGTCAAGTCCAAATCACTAAAAGCAAGTAGGTAATAATAGAAAAAATAAAAAAATAAAAACGTTAGACTACGTTAAGCGATTCATAAAATTGGTACACGAGGAGAGAAAGACGATTTGAATTCTACAAGTCAAATTATTTCAAGATATTGAGATATAACACAATGAAGCAATATATCCTCATCAACAAAGTTTCTCGTCCCCACATTGTCCGCAGGTTTCAAAGGAAAACTATCGATAAGCAATAACACAATTGTACAATGCAGAGCGCAATATCTGGGGACGAGATAACTCATACAAATCTTGAACCCAAGTCCGAGCAGAGTCACGTCTCGGAAACTAAGTTCTCTTGAGATCCTGCCTGACGTATCTGCCTCCCCCTCCCGCCCCTAGTTCTGACACATCTGACCCCCTCACGTGTTCCGACTCACCCCTCGGATCCCCACGACGTGTGAACCACATAAATCATCATTCGATCGTGGTTATCCAGAATACGGTGGAAATGGTTACTCGAGTGTTACGGTTTTCATTTTGAAAATGAATAGGTAAAATGTAATGCGAGTGTACGCTAAAAAAACGTTACTAAGTGTGATGTTTTTGGGATGTCTACTGTGGATGGGGGATATCAATTAGACGAACAGATGAGTCTTGGTTTCAAATAGATGTATTATTCCATAACAGTGTTTACAAGGCGAGAGACAAAACCAGACTGCCTAGTGAAGCAATAATAATCTCTACCTACTAATATTATATAACCATAACTCTAATAATATTATATTACAATAATACATTACCTTATATGATATTTACCTACTCTAAATAATCATATTATAATTATACATTACACTAAGCTACACATATGGTGTAACTTCTTGCAGATATTTCTTATATGATTGTCGCATGTCTTTTGGTAGCCGAAACCGTACTGTTAACCAAAAGGCTACTCGACGTTTATACGAAATCCTCTCTACTGTTTTCAACTAGTTTCATATTTTGGAAAAGCGCGTGATTAGAGCTCTCTTGAAAATACCGACAGATTCTTAATTCCTCAATCGTGGTAGTCTGTTCCACTCGTATAATTGCGGTCCCCAAAATAAGTGCGCATTGAATGGTGAGGTTGCATCAATCTAAAAGGACTATTCCCCGCTGACCTTAATGTTCGAAAGAAAATCTCGGTGTTCTTGAAGCTTCTGTTATTCTGTTGACATCTTACTACTTAAAACAAGTCTATATCCCGTTTTTTTTTAGATTCACATCTTGATACACTTTCAGTGCCATTCACAAAACATTTGGTCCATAAATGATCTACGGATCATCGAAATTTTGTATGGAAATTTCACTGCGGATAAGCAACGGCTTTGGTGTTTGAGAATAGCACCGAATGTATTCAGTAGCTTGCTGGTCTTCAAGACCCTGCACGAAACCGCACCGCAGTATCTGAAGGACCTTATAGCTCCAGTGACTGTAAATTACATAACGGCAACACTAGGGTCAGCCGCATCGTGCAGCAGTCGACTGGAGTTTCATAGAAGAGAAAAGAAGACCGCGAAAGGAGAGCGAGCCTCCAAGGTGGCTGCTCCAACTGCATGGAACTGCCTTCAAGATGACCTGGGGTGGAAGTCTCATCCCCTCGGTAATTCTTGCCTACCGAATATCGGAAATATTTGTATGAAGACTTGTCAATCCAAGATGGCCGCAAGTGAACAGCTTATTAGTCTTCATACAAATATTACCGATATTTGGTAGGTGAGAATTATCGTCATGATGAGACTGCCACCTCTGCGCGAGATGGGTGTAGAAAATATGTTTAGGGAAGCACTTAAAATTCACCTCTTCACAAGTTTCGTTGAATTTTTTAGGGAGTTTTTCTTATTTTCAGTAGTGAACTTATATGAAATCCAGTACCCTCTTGTATCCTGGCATCCGCTACTGCGTCGACCATCAGCTACGTTCAAACTCGCATTAGCGCGCGAACAGCTCATCTGGCATTCCGGCAGTACAATGTCAGGGGACGCAGAGACATCATATTAGGATATGTTATACAATGTAGCACTGATATTGCGAAATATGTATTTATATGTATTGATTTGATGCCAATATGTCTGCAAGATGCTTAAAAAATATATCGCAACTAAGCTACACATACAGTGTAACTTCTTGCCGCGTTCTCCCTTAAGAGGTCGCATGTAGTAGGTAGTGAACCTATTTTTTATTACAGGTAAGGGGGCTGACCTTACGCAAACCACTTCAGCTGAAGTGGAAATTTCCCAGTTCGAGTACGTAGTACGAAATTTTACTATGGGATTTCTCATTAAACGTATATCCCTTGTCTCATTCCATTATAAACGTTGCAAAATATACAAAGAAAATTACAATGATAATTAAATACAATACTTCATATACCAGTACTATTTGAGAGTACATACATGTTCTTACGCATATCTTCTATAATAATAATATTTCTATAAACCAAAATCTTGCCTTTACCGAGAAATTCAATAAACAGTTTTCCTGTATTCCCCTTTGAATTGAAAACACCAGTTCTTCCCTTTTATGATTTATACTTATACTCTTAGAGCACTTCTTCACGTGATAATATAATAGAAATGTTCTTTAAAGTTGGGAGCGAGATCTTATGGCAAACCCGCCTCCTGCATTTTGGCTTATTATTAATTCCCCTTGGATGTGTCTCCAATGTCCGCGACGTGTATTGGGAGACAAAACAAAGGCCCTCTTGCCTGTCGACACCGCAACCTCACCCCAAAGTGGCCCACCACCCCCCTAAGTGGCCCACCGCCCCCCAAGACGCTTCCTATCCCACCTAATATGACTTACCACCCCCTAAGATGGTCCTCTCTCCATTCTAATATGGTCCCCGCCCTCCTCGAACGGCCCACTCTCCTTGTTATATCGTTCCTCCAGTGTTTGTTTGACTTATTTACCAATTGATACAAAGATGACCTTTCAATGAAATAGTCTTAAGAATCAAATTTTGCAGAATTTGAGCTAAGAAAAAAATACAAAACACCATACTGTAGAAGTCAAAATGAATCTTTAAAAGCTAGAGGAATTTAAAGGCAAAAAAACGGCTTTTTTTTGGTGTTTTCTAATCTAATCTAATCTAAGTTGCAAAAATATGTTACATTGTTAAATTCACATTATATGCATTCTCACAAGCAGACGCGTACAAGTTCGCGCTTGCACATGCCGCATGTGAGCCTACAACATAAAAACCCAAATCTCAAATGGGCACACACCCTGCAACTCTTGCCGTCCTTCCCTGAAAAAGGGGTGATATTGGCAAAGAGAACTCTGGAGGAAATGAAAGAAGTATATAAGGACAGAAAGAAATGGCGATTGATCTGTAATGTTGGCGGCTAGAGTTTATTAAATTGGAATTTGTTTTTATTTGTAAATGGATATTTTGTATTTGGATATTATTATTTAGTGATGTATAAAATGTAATTTGTCGTGTGTGTGTGTTCCTTGACTTATAGGTTGGTATGCGGCTGACCACCCATGCTGTAAAAAATGGTTCACTTTGCCAATGTCACCCCTGTCTCAGGGAAGGACGGCAAGAGTTGCAGGGTGTATGTCCATTTGAGATTTGGTTTTTATGTTGTAGGTTCACATAGGGCATGTGCAAGCGCGAACTTGTACGTGTCTGGTTGTGAGAATGCATGTAATGTGAATCTCCAATGTAACATATCTTTGCAACTTAGATTAGATTAGATTAGATTAGATTAGAACCATTTTGTACAGCATGGGTGGTCAGCCGCATAGCAATTTGTAAGTCAAGGAACATATAGGGTGTTTTTTTTAGAGGTATAGAACTTTAAGTTGGCAATACTGTTTTAACTGGTGGCCATTTTGTCAGCTGTCAAGTGATTTGTGTTTAGTTTAGTTTGGCATTTCAACATGAATAGACAACTCGTGCAACAATTGAAGCCACACGATCACCTAGCAAGGCGTAGATTCGGTGAATGGGTCCAAAACAAAATTGCCGTTGATCCCGATTTTCATAAGAGAATTTTGTTTAGCGATGAAGCTCACTTTTGGTTGAATGGCTACGTCAATAAACAAAATTGCCGTATTTAGAGTGAAGATAATCCTCAAGTGTATGTTAAGACACCGTTACATCCAGAAAAACTGACTGTTTGGTGTGCTTTATGGGCTGGTGGAATCATTGGTCCGCACTTTTTTAAAAAAGATGCTGGCCAGAACGTTACAGTCAATGATGGCCGCTAAAGAGCCATGATTACTGACTTTTTCGTTCCTCAATTGAACAACCATGATGTGCAGGAGCTGTGGTTTCAACAAGACGGCGCAACGTGTCACACAGCTCGTGTCACAATTGATTTACTGAAGGAAACGTTTGGTAACCGCATAATTTCACGTTCCGGACCCGTGAATTGGCCTTCAAGATCGTGTGATTTAACACCGCTAGATTATTTTCTGTGGGGATATGTGAAGTCGCTAGTCTACGCCGATAATCCCGAAACGATCGACCACTTGGAGGACAACATTCGCCGCGTTATTGCCGATATACGGCCACAAATGTTGGAAAAAGTTATTGAAAATTGGACCTCCAGATTAGATTACGTCCGAGCCAGCCGTGGCGGTCATATGCCAGAAATCATATTTAAATTATAATGCCAAAAGATTATCTTTCGAATAAAGTCAACTTCATGTCAATTTTAAAAATTCATCCTTGTTTTATTCCATTTCAAAGTTCTATACCTCTAAAAAAAACACCCTTTACAAAACAAATTACATTTTGAAATAAACAAATAATACCTACCATGCATAAACATTAAAAACGAATAAAAAATATAAAATTCTGATTATTTATTTAAATGAATTAGAAAAACCCTAGCCCTAGCCGCCAACATTACAGATCAAACGCCATTTTTTCTGTCCTTACATTCATTTCTCATGTGAAATTACCTCTGATAAGACAATGAAGCATTAAAGGGGCGAGTTGTTCTTTGATTCTTTGATTTAAAAAATGTAATTTGTCATGTATGTTCCTTGACTTCTAGGTTGTTATGCGGCTGACCACCCATAATATAAAAATTGGTTCACTTTGCCAATGTCACCCCTGTTTCAGGGAAGGACGGCAAGAGTTGCAAGGCTTATGTTCATTTGAGATTGGGTTTTTATATTGTAGGTCCACATGCGGCATGTGTTAGCGCGAAATTATACATATCTGCTTGTGGGAATGCATTTAGTATAAATCTCAAATGATAAATATCTTTGCAGCTTAGATTAGATTAGATTAGATTAGTTGTTCTCGTAATAATACAATATTATAACAAAATAGGAATAATATTATCTCATATTGGTTTATTACAAATAATGAAGCTCAATCAAGTGCACTGATTGATTGTAATAACTGACTGCACATAAGACAAACAAGCACTAAGGGGACGATATGCTCCACTGGCCCCCTCAAATAGCCCACTCTCCTACTAATATGGTACACAACCCCCTTCAAATGGCCCACTGCCTTTCTAATATAAACCTCCACCTTCGCTTCCTGCAAGATGGCTCATTCCTACTAATATGTCTTTGAAAAAGCCCATTGCCCCCTCGATATGGCTCAATGTCCCCCCCATGTAGCTCAAAAGTGGGCGGGAGACAACTTTGGTGATAAATATGTATGCAACACACTGAAAAATATTTAAATATCAATTACTCAGTCACGGTAGTAGATATGTGAAAAATTGCTGCACTGATGTTTTATTTATGAAGAGTCACATGCTGTATGAAATTTCGTGCTCCTTTCTATAAAATGAGACAAAGAGTGAAAGGAAGAGAACAATGCCGTTTTATGTTATATCTATAATCTATCTATAATCTAAGTTGCAAGGATATATTCATTCAAAGCTCTCAGATGTATGCCCACAAACAAACACGTGTAGTTCGCGCTTACAAATGCTGAATGCGTACTTACAAATAAAATCCAAACCTCAAATGAACATAAGCCCCACAACTTTTGCCGACCTTCCCTGAAACAGGGGTGACATTGGAAAAGTGAACCATTTTTTACAGTATGGGTGGTCAGCCTCATACCAACCTATAAATCAAGGAATGCTCCTTTCTATAAAATGAGTCAAAGAGTGAAAGGAAGAAATAAATGCCGTTTTATGATATATCAAAGAGAAAATTTACTCTAAAATCAATGTACCAATTTGAAAAAGCTCTAGTTTGACAAATAAATGTGGTTATTACGTCTAAGTTAATCTCAATGAATATTTTGTTTTCAACCATTTATATTTTTGTACACAATTCAAATTGCTTACAGAATCGCTTCATTTGAATGGAATTTA
This sequence comes from Agapetus fuscipes, assembly GCA_951799405.1. Classification (NCBI taxonomy): domain Eukaryota; kingdom Metazoa; phylum Arthropoda; class Insecta; order Trichoptera; family Glossosomatidae; genus Agapetus; species Agapetus fuscipes. Next base: position 13,554,000 of record OX637350.1, read on the forward strand.
ATATTTTTTCAGGGGCTTTTGCACTAAACTCCAATCAGACAAAAATAAAAATTAAGTGTGTTTTAATTTCTCCCATCAAATAAAATTTTGTGCATCATATTTCATGTTCAAATTTCATCATAAGATTACTACTTAATTTCGAGAAATATTTAACCGAGGTTCTTACCAGAATTAAGCAAATCAAATATTGATTGGAGGTTGGTGCAACAGGACCTTAATGTACATATAACGTACCCCCCCCACAATTTTTATAATTAAACAAAAATATTTTTCCTTTTTAAAATTCTCTGAACGTTATTTTTTTACTGTTGTCAAAATTGACTTGTTTCTAAAATCTAAATCTAAATCTAAGCTGCAAAGATATGTATCATTTGAGATTCATATTAAATGCATTCCCACAAGCAGACACGCATAATTTCGCGCTTACACATGCCGCATGTGGACCTACAATATAAAAAACCCAATCTCAAATTAACATAAGTCCTGCAACTCTTGCCGACCTTCCCTGAAGCAGGGGTGACATTGGCAAAGTGAACCATTTTTTACAGTTTGTCAAAATATCATTAAAATAAAAATAAACTTCTCTACTTGTATTTTTTTTTAAATATTTTTAGTACTTGTATTATTTTTAAATGTACATAGGTTTTAGTATATTGTTATCAAGTTATTGTACGGTCAGTGGCTGTTGACCCTGGGGACGCTCTCGTACCGTAGTTTGTAACCCCTGGCCCCCAGAGCCCGTCTTGGCACGCGAACTGATGTTTAGGATCACTGCCCGTGGTCCAGGATTCATATCCTCTCATAGCCTCTTCCACACTCCTGAGGGAACGGCTTCCAAATCCAATAGAACCATGCAACCATGATGTATGAAGACCCATACTATAGGAAGATTTTCACGTATGAGGGTTTATAAAATTGATATCTAATAAACAGTTTCCCATAGAAAAGATTTAATTTCAAACCCTTGTAAACCCAATTTTCCCTTTCTTTTAAGTGGTTAAAACTCTGGTTTTTGGTGCAAACAATTTAATGAAAAAGACTTATTGGGAAAGTAATGAAAATTAAACAAGTTTAAAATTTTATCTTTGTGACGTTTTTCATAAAAGCTGAATCACTTATTTGTGACTTGGAAGTCCAGTTTATTTCTTCAAAGTAAAATGGTCACCAAGTATACTTGTGTTCTTGTTTTGTTCATAAACTAAGTAAAATAACATCTAGAGTACTAGATCTATACCAGTGGCGAAGGTTGCCATACAAGCCGATTCCTATCGGTTTCCGATTTAAAATGCGGCAAAAATGATAATAAAGTAGACTGCATGGTTTCAATGGGGAAAAAATACGTAATGTTTCTTTGGTTTTAAATGTATTTTTTTTACTTTGTGCCTATATTTTTTAACTACTTTGTTACATCATTTTAAAAGGGAAGCCGATGAGAACCGGCTTGTATGGCACCCTTCGCCACTGAATCTACAGGACTTTACAAATATAACTTTGTTGAAGGATGAGAAAGCTGAAAAATACATCAATCAAACGAACTAAATAAGAGGTATTTTTACGCCAAACCCCATTAATTAAAATTCCAAAACAAGGTTGATTTTTTTTAAATTAAAAAAATTATGACACCTTTTATTCAAATTGTAGCTGAATAAAGTACCTTGTTAGAAAAAAAAAACTTGAATGTCATGCATAAGTTTTTAAGAATGTTCCCGCATAGCATTTGAGCTCTCATAGCATTGCAACTCTCACAGTATCATCTATGAATACAAGTGTAAGATAGCTTTATGATAATAATGATGGCAGGAAGGTGGAAGGCATTTCGTTGAAGACGTTGCGGTCTCCTTGCAAGTTTGTGCGGTGGACAGCAAAGGCTGCGGTCCTCTGGGGTATGGTCATGAGGGGGTGGGGTCGTGAGGGGGTGGGGTCATGAGGGGGTGGGGTCATGAAGGGGTGGGGTCATGAGGGGGGGGGAGGGAGATAGCCATAGACACAGCATTCTGTGCGTTACTACAAGTATACAACCTTACCTCAAGCATGAGTTGTCACAAAAATTTATTGAAATTAAAACGTACAATAGAAGTGCTGTTTTAGTTTACATACATTCTTGGTTAGTTAAATTTGCCAATGCCACCCCGGTGTCAGGGAAAGGCGGTAGGAGTTGCAAGGTTTATGTTCATGTGAGGTTTATTTTTTATTTTTTATACACACATGCAAAATGTGTTAGCGCGGACCCACATGTGCGTGTATGTGGACATACATTTAATGTGCGCCTTAAATGTTAACATATCTTTGCAGATTAGATTATATATAAAAAATACTGAATATTAAACTATTGAAACAAAAATAGTCCGAAAGTAAAACGGTCACTAGAGGTCCACTTTTAGTTTTCCGTATACTTTTTGGTGTAGGTTTAACGTAAAAGATTATACTTGGGGTTCAGAATATTAGCCAAGACTATCTGCTCACTATTATGTACTGGTAATTTGAATCTGTCTCTTCACATTATATTTGCTTACACTGTCTGAATTATAATAATAATTGTAGGATAATTTATTTGGTGAGCGCTGTTTTTGTGTGAATCACATAAAGAGCCCTGTGCGAGCTTAGTCGTCGCTATGGAAAGCACCAATTATCAAGCAAGACCCAGCTGCTGTTGACTTTTAGTGACAGTTTTTTAGTAAAGATGTATGAATTTTGGAAAATGTAAATGCTATTTTTTTAACCGGGTTTGAGCCCACAACCTTCCATTTACTAGGCTGAAGCCTTACCACTAGACTGCCGCTTAATTTTGAATAATTTTATTTACTAAGTTTGAGGAACGAAAATAGAGGTTAGCCTTATTTTTCACATTTTCCTCATTTTCTTTCACATTTCATTGGACACACACTTTGTTTATCTTTAAATATACACTGTTTTTAAATGCCCCAACCAATTCATAAAACTGTTTTATACCTTTACTTTCACATCCTCTTTCAACATGCATTTTCTTTTCACCTGATAGTAGAAATAAGTTAATTCCAACCGCCAATGTGTTCTTTTCCCGGATATAACCCGATCCAGTATTTTATTGTTTGAACTTATTTTCAGGTATTGCCATTACTGGACCGGTTCGTAATCCAGGTGGTAACACTTCGGACTCGTAACTGGAAGGTCGTGGGTTCGAATCCCGGCGGAGCACAAAAAATATACCATTTATATTTTCAAATTTGCTCTTCGCTGGGTTGAAAAATTCATAAACCTTTACCAAAGACCGTTCATCAAAAGGTCCATCCAGCCTTACAACAACTGAGTCTTGCTTGAGAATTGGCGCTTTCTACAGCGACGACCAAGCTCGCAGAGGGCTCTTGAGGTGTGATACACACAAAAACAGCGCTCACCAAATAACTCAGCCTAATTTAATTTTAATTTTTACTATGAAGTACTTTATTTTTCCTGAATCAGGTAATTATCACTCGCTCGGATTACCCTATTTGAGTAATACAGGATGCACCTCGCCGGTCTGGTTTCCCTGGAGAGTCTTGGCTTCAAGTTGCCGGCCAAGTCGGCAGGTGTCGGGCGGCTGAGGACCACACGTGACCGGCAGAGCCACCTAGCTGAGGAAACTTACAGCACAAGGTCGTATCGGAGAAGAACTAAAAAAATATTTCGAAATTTTATATGACATATTTTAATCTTCGATCTATGTATAATCTAAGTAAAAATGCATGCCCACAAACAGGCACGTGTCAGTTTGGGTTTACATTCAAATCCAAGCTTCAAATGAACGTTACTCCCGCAATTTTAGCCGACCTTCCATGAAACATGGGTGACATTGGCAAAGTGAACCATTTTTTACCGTATGAGTGGTCAGCCTCACACCATACTATAAGTCAAGGAATGTAAAAAAGTTCAGTATTTGTATTATTTGAACTATTTAGAAGCTTCTGTAACTTTTTTATAGACTTTTTCAAAGAAGTTAACAGAGGCAAATATCTTGTTTATTTGGTTTTTGGCAACCCACATTACATAGTAAGAAAACCTCTTCAGTTTTGGCGTTTACTATATAGAACAACAAAATATCTTTAGAAATTGTAAGGTGCCCAACAAGCCTTGGAAGATTCTATTCTGGAAATATTGTACTGAGATTAAGCTCAGAACAAGGTCTTACCTCAAAAAATAAGAACGCGCATATGATATGAATTGGCGATGAATGAAATAGCAATGATCAGGAAGGAGTCTGTAAACAATGATTCAGTTAGTACAATCGTATGCTGGATGTTGGATTAAGTAGGAACAAATTTTCGGTACATAAATCTCCACCCCAATTTAATCCAGGCTATTCAAAACGCACATCAGTCATCACTGTCTTTCAGTGTCTCAAAATAAAGGCAACACAACACTACGCAACTAACAGCCCTGCTACAAAAGAAAGGATTAGATCAAACTTCCCATCACTTACATCGACACCTGTGCGGTACTTAAACAAGTCATAGACCTTTTGATTCTATGGAACCTCGGAATTCTCCCACGCAGGGTTCCTTTAAAAAATGGCACTGTTATGATTTTATTGCAATTTATTTATTAAACAAGATTTATTTTTTTCACAATATCGATTACAACTACTTTAGCACTATCGACTTTGCGCCTCAATGTCGAAAGAGACTCTGTCCCTTCCGCACCATTGCGCCTCATATTTATACAGTTCATACGGATGTTTCTCGTGTATTCCAAATTCTTCTGTAGTGGATTGTTCCACACACACACACCAACTAGCGTGCTTAGGCTCAAGTACTAATACTCCTATAATGGATCATACTAGAGCCAGATTTTTCGACACACACTAGCGTGCTTAGGCTCACGTACAAAGCCATACATTCGTAACAATTTACAAAGAACATTAGTTTGTTTTGAAGAATCTGTTCGTCTTATCTTGACTAGTCTGTTAGTATCAGTGCTGTGCTGGTTCCTCCACTGCATGGTGGCTGGTGGCATGTTGCACCTTCTTCAGACCGTGATCTTATTACTAACGCCGACATTAGCTCTGTATGGAGGTGGGGGGAGGGTAGGGGCGAGAAGGTCTGCTCCCTGATCCACAGGGGTACGCTGTGCAGTTAAGGGCGATCCACACATATGACTTGGAAGTGTTCTGATTGATGAGTGTAAGTTGACCAAAAAAACAGTGAAGTTGTGTGTGAATGAAACCTTAAGTGTCCTTTATAGGCTTTCTTTTCTTCTTTTTTATGAGCCCTGTTGAGTCCCTCCAATCTTAGCGATCACCTCGGCAAACATGTCTATGTTTTGCGCTGTTCGAAACAGCTCCTCCAATCTTCCAATTTCGGTAACCTGACAGAACATCTATTGATCAGCACATCTTTTCTGATTGGTACGAAATAGTTAGAAGGGCATCTCGATGACATTGCACCGAGTCAGTAACTTTGGGTTTTTGCGGTTTTTTCTAGTGGACGAACAGATAAATCTAAAATCACTGCCGGGTTGGGTCACGACCATTGGGAAGGCCTTCCGCCACAAAAAAATATACCATTGCATGAGCGCTCTGTGATACGCTTTCTCGGATGAAAGTGCATAAACGGAATGGGTATGAGGTGGGTTTTCGCAATGTCTCCTACCAGGGCCTCATCGTCCATCATTTCACTCGTTAAAATAAGTTGAGGAAAGTGTTTCACTATGTTACATACTCGTTTATGCCCCGTATATGAAAATAGTCATCATTAGTCAACGCCAATTTTGCAAACAAAACTCAATTGCTATATAACCTTTGCGACCATATTTTGATCAAGGAACATATTTTCTTAATCCAACAAAGTGAATTTTTAAAAATGAATTTCTACTTTCTGTGTTCCACTAGAAATTGAACCCACAACCTTTTGATTGCGAGTCCGTATTATTAACGATTAGACAATGGCCATGGGCAATTGTACCTTGTAATGTAAGGGGTTTGTATACTTACTTGATTAGTTAGGAGTTTCTATGGATTCAGTTATTATTTTTTTTCGATTGCCCTTTGTCAATGATGTATGAATCAGGGAGAAGTCAGCCTTAACGAGATCAAAGAGAAAGACAAAAAAAATAGAGAAGAAGGATGTGAAATGAAGGAATAAAAACATGCTAATAAAAACTCACTGACCACGAGGGCATTTTCACGTCACTGATATTTGTTAACCACCCTTAAGACTGTACCTATGGTCTAATGTAGGTACCGCAGTCTTAAGGGTAAGCTAGAGACCTCTTTGACTCAAAGTTTAGAAAGGAGCATTATCTTAAACACAGGGCAGTTAGCGCTTAAAGTATCTCCATGTATGGAGAATATGCTTATGAGAATTATATGGTGCAGTTTAACTGTTGTCATAATTATTAATACCAAATTTATATAGGTGTGTCATAAAAGGCGCTTGTCCATATGATTGGACGAGGAGGTGAGTCTTGAGACGTTTTTTAAGCATTCTCTCCAAATCCAGTTCCCTCAGTGCGGCGGGATAGCATTCAAAGTCTGGAAAAAGTCAAATTGGAGCGGCCGCCTTGAATGCCCTGTCTCCAAAAACAGTGCGGGTCCTTCTTCATAATGATCTGTTTTTTTTTAATAAACTTACATGGATTTGAACTGAACTAACCTTGACATTATTTTATTAAAGCCCAATACCTGTCGTTTTATAAAAAAAATATATTTTTTAAATTTTATGGTCTTATAATTAAAAGAGTGACAGTAATGAAACAAAAACGTATTTAAATATATATATATATTCATAATTGCAAAGGTTGAAAAAATATATATATATTACCTATAAAGTGTCACAAAAAATTAAAAATACACGTATTTTTTGTGGTGACACTTTTTAGGTAGAGTTTTTTTAACTTAATAATTTAGATAGATATCAATAAACACGATATTTTTTTCTTAACTGTCAATTTTTTATAAAGACCATAAAGCTGAATAAACAAATTTTTTTATACAAGGACAGGTTTAGGCGATAGCTCTTAAAACGTACCGACTGTATTAAAATTGAATCCCTTATCATCAATGCCTGCACTTAAATAATTACAAAGCTCCTCTAATGGTGAAATCACCTTTTCTTCAGCTATACCTCTAAGTATACAACATCGTCTACATTCTTCCCAATTGGAATGGTATGGAAATTGCTGTGGAAAAAATGTATGAAAACTTAATCATTCACTAGAGGTTCTATTGTATAGCCCATGTATTTTTACATGTACGCAATGGTGAGAAATATAACGATTTGTTATTTTTAAACTTTTATCCTCCTTATATAACGTTCAACAATCACCCGCCATTTTATGACCATGCAAGTAAAATTAAGAGAATGCAAACGTGTGCTTGAGAGCTCGGGTTCGAATCTCACCGAGAGTGTGAGAAATGATTTCTCGTTTCGGTGTTTATTATTTCAAAACTAAAATGATTTAGCAGAAAGGTTTACTCAGTCTTCACAAAAAATGACAATTGACCACACAGTTAGGGAGCTGGAAACTTACTACTTCAACTGAAGTGGTTCGAGTAAGGCCGGCCCCTTTACCTATAAAAATAAATAGGTTCATCTCGCCACATGCGAAACCCCTTCGTGGATAACGCGGCAAGAAGTAACACTTTATAGGTTAGTTGCGTTTGCATCATTTTTTAAAGATAATCAAAATATTACATTGAAAATAACTATAAGTAATTATAATTAAGCGAGTAATAATTAATCAAATACACTCAGCACACAATAAACTTTGTTAATTACCCAGATTCGGAATGAAATCAATCTCAGGGCTGCCACCGGCCGGGTTGATGACTCCCCTAACCCCTTCATCTTGAGGAAGAGATGATGAGAATTAGCATATTACGTCCTCCTCGAAGACACTTGACCGAAATTGAATTATCCAGCGACCGTGCTTTGGCCACCCCTGCCGCTGTATTAGCGGGAGCTACTTAGCCTTCAGGGGTCGCTGGTGGAGAGCCTTTGAGATGAGCCGCCAAGACAGTGGAGCAGGGGTGACACACATCAGTCAAAATAAAAATAAAATGGCAATCAAATGAGATAACAAATTGATAACAAAGATAAAGGTAATAAAAGTTTATATTTTACATTATTGTGGCCACAATGGCTTGCTGGATTGAAGTTTATAATTAGTTGACCTGTGGCACCAAACTACAATCAGACAAAAATAAAAATGAAGTGTGATTTCTCCCATCAAATAAAAAATTGGGTCACTCACATTCACAGTAGAAAAAAACAAAAAATTTCATTTAGGTAAGTATTAGAAAAAATATTTATTTATATTTTTTGAATAAAATATTCAAAATTTGGTTACATATACGTAAATCAGCTTATGTACATCATCTTTCCTGTTCAAATTCCATCATATGTACGATACCACTTCCGAGAAATATTTAACAGAGGTCCTCACCAGAATTTAGCAATCAAATTTGACGTGCCAATCAAATATTGATTGGAGGTTTGTCCAACAGGCCATTAATTGTAAAGATATATGAACAATAAAGACTCACATAACATAAACAGATACACTGCATGTGTGCAAACAAAATAAATATCCAAACTCGTAAAGAAATGAACGTAAATTACGAGAAAACATTTTCGAAGAGACCCCTCTCCATCTTTAGTTTCTTAGTAAGAATGTGTAAATATTCAGATTTAGTGGAATAAAACATTTTTTTCACAAAAAAATAATTTAATTATTTTTTAAATATTCCAGTGTTTGAACTTTGTAGCAACCCTGTTAAAACATCCCCGTCTTTCGTTTCCTACTCACAGGGCAATCCTTTACAGCCTTCCCTCCAGATGCATTTTACTGGATTACTTATTCAGAGACTAAACTCGTAATTTACTTATCAGATGTAAGAAATTCGTAGATGTAAATTTACGAATATATGCTTTAAAGTGTACTGACATCGTTGAAAATAATAAAAAGCCTATTTAGAATATTGCCGTTTAGTTTTTGTTTAGTTTTATGGGACTTCCATGATAAGCAACTTTATCTATAATCTTAGTTGCAAAGATATGTTACCATTTAAGGCGCATACTAAATGTATGCCCACAGACAGGCATATGTAGGTTTGCGCCTTCACATTCTGCATATGTGCGTACAAATAAAAAAAAACCTCACATAAACATAAGTCTTACAATTCTTGCCACCTTTCCCTGAAACTAGGGTGGCATTGGCAAAATAAACCAATTTTTACAGTACGTGGGGTCAGCCTCATGCCTACCTATCAGTCAAGGAGCCTTGTACTAACCTAATACTTCCCTATTCTTCAAGGAATTTCGTAATATCAATGGCGTTAGCATATATGACTTTAAATTAGGCTGATTTATTTGGTGAGCGCTGTTTTTTGTGTGTACCACACCTCAAGAGCCCTCTGCGAGCTTGGTCGTCGCTGTAGAAAGCGCCAATTCTCAAGCAAGACCCAGTTGTTGTAAGGCTGAATGGACTTTTTGATGACCGGTCTTTGGTAAAGGTTTATGAATTTTTCAACCCAGCGAAGAGCAAATTTGAAAATATAAATGGTATATTTTTTGTGCTCCGCCGGGATTCGAACTCACGACCTTCCAGTTACGAGTCCGAAGTGTTACCACCTGGACTACGGACCGGTTGTGTCTTTACTTTAAACTTATGTAGAAAATATCTACCCACACGATTGATGTACGTGCGTCCTTTTCATTCAGTATAAAGTCGCTATGCTAACGTTCAAAATACAGGGCCTTTAATATGAAAAACTCTTTACCTGTACATCTTCTTTTACTTTTTCTTTTACTTTTCTTCTTTACCTATAGGTCTTCCCTTTCCACAACACATCCGACTATAATGTAGGTAACCAAATACTCATTATCAACCGAAATAGTAATGCCCTTATCAGCAATATTTTATGACAGCCACGCTAAGCGACTTCCTTTTAAATCCCCACCCTGAAATCATCGGGTTAAATTCCTAAAACTTACCTTAAATATTATCACCGCGTCCACATCTCCCCCACGGAGCGTTTATAGTTTAAGCATTGCCAACTCGCGTCCCCTCAGCGGTAATAAGGGTGGCAACTATGTACCTACCGTAGGCCTACACTAACAGGGTAGAAGAAGCATCATGTGTGGATGGCTCAATTTTTCTAAAATTACCATTCTTATCTAATCTAAAATAATCTAAGTTGCAAAGATATGTAACATTGGAGATTCACATGCCGCATGCGAACCTACAACATAAAAACCAAATCTCAAATGGACATACATCCTGCAACTCTGGCCGTCCTTCCCTGAAACTTATAATGGATTTAAATGAATACATGTTCAACAAAAATATATTGATGGTTCATAGACATTGCAAATTGTGACCGGTCCTCAGTCCAGTAGTAGCACTCTGGACTCGTAAATATAAGGTTGTGGGTTCGAATCCCAGCGGAGCACAAAAAATATACAATTTATATTTTAAAATTTCCTCTTCGCTGGGTTGAAAAATTCATAAACCTTTACAGAACACCGGTCACTAAAGGTCCATCCAGCCTTAAAGCAAATGGGTCTTGCTTGAGTATTGGCGCTTTGTAGTGACGACCAAGCTCGTTAACACCTCTGCGGCACTACAACAAGTGTCATAGACCCATAGAGTCTCTAAAATCTAATGAGGTAACCCCGCACAGGGTTTATATAAAACAAAAAAAAGGCATTGTCTTGTCTGTTCACGTGCGGACCTCAAACAAAACCAATAATCAAAAAATTTAACTAATAAATTGACTATAATTGCGCCAACTAATTTTTTTTTTGCAATGTTTATGCTATTCAATTTAGCTCACATATCAAGGGAAATTCGCGAAATTCATTTGCCATCCAGCCGGCAATACATCCAAGTAAATATTATGCCGCAGCCTTTCCCCTATAAAATTATCCGGATGTAAATAATATATGTAGCCTTTTAGGAATCGTACATACGAGTGCGGAAATTAGATTCAATACTTTGGTAATGTGTTTTAGCTTTTGGGCGCGCTCGCAGAATGATACAAAGCCTTTCTGATATTGTACGTATATCACAATATAAAGTAATTATTATCATTAACGAGGGAAAATGCCAAAGTTACGTTCTGATATCGTTTATCGACAAAAATAGTTCATCAGTTTCAATGAGTATGGATTTTAAGTTCTCATAGAGGCTGGTGTAATTACGCAACTAAAAAACGCAGCTAAGCTACACATAAAGAGTAACTTTTTGCCGCGTTATTCCCAAAGGGGTCGCATGTGGCGAGTTGAACATATTTTTTTACAGGTAAGGGGGCCAGCCTTACGCCAACCACTTCTGTTGAAGGGGGGCTCCCAAGTGGGCTGGCACCCATTTCTTGTAAAGGATGAGTTAACCTTGCCGGTATTTTATTTTGGGGTTTGACATAAACACCGAAACGGGAAATCATTTCTTACACCCTCGGTGGGATTCGAGCCCGATCTCACGGCATGGAATGCAAGCACTCTACAAACTGAGCTTTCGACCGGCTGGTGTAATTAAAATTCATTAAAGTAAAACTTATCTTAAATTGAAGCTTGATATCAAAAGCCACATTATTTTCTTTAAATTTATGGTGAAAAAACAGGTTTTGAGAGCCATTAGAATAAAGTAAAGAAAGACACTATTAACTTTTTCCAAGAAAAGTAAATTTCTATTATTATGGATACATAAAAAATGCCCTTTTTTGAAAAAATAATATTTTTTTAAGTTTGTGCATTAACGGAGTGACAATTCATTTTCAATATTAATTGAAAATATCTTTTTGTGAAACACATAGTTTTTTGAGTTGAACTGCCTGAGCGCTATCGGACTTTATCTGACCATCTTCAGAGGTTAACTGAGGTAAAAAAAGGACCAAAATTCAACCCAGGGAAGAGAAAGTGGGTGGATTTTTTTGGGCAGGAACTGTTAGTAGTTGAGAAGAAGAACTTATCTGTTTATTAATAATATTATGTATATTGTTGTGAATTTCTAGGTTTTCTAATCTAATCTAATCTAATCTAAGTTGCAAAGATATGTTACATTGGAGATTCACATTACATGCATTCTCACAACCAGACACGTACAAGTTCGCGCTTGCACATGCCTCATGTGAACCTACAACATAAAAACCAAATCTCAAATGGACATACACCCTGCAACTCTTGCCGTCCTTCCCTGAGACAGGGGTGACATTGGCAAAGTGAACCATTTTTACAGCATGGGTGGTCAGCCGCATACCAACCTATAAGTCAAGGAACACACACACACGACAAATTACATTTTATACATCACTAAATAATAATATCCAAATACAAAATATCCATTTACAAACAAAAAAAAACAAATTCCAATTTAATAAACCCTAGCCGCCAACATTACAGATCAACCGCCATTTCTTTCTGTCCTTACATACTTCTTTCATTTCCTCCAATGTCATAATTTTCTTCATACAGGCTCTTCTTTTATTATGACTCTGGATATTCCATTCATTCGCAATTTCGGATATTTGGTCCATCCATACCTTTCTCGGTCTTCCTCTACCACGACATCCATCTATTCTACCAACATATACTTTCTTCGTCAGTCTTTCCTCATTCATTCTCTCCATATGCCCAAACCATCTTAACAAACTTCTTTTAATCTTCACTTTCACACTTTCTCTTGCACCACATTCTTCTACTTGGAGGGCAATAAGTTAATATTTATCAAAAATGTTTATTATAGTATATCTAAGAGAGATATCAATACAATATGATCATCGGAATTGGTCAAACTCATAATAAAAACGACGAAAAAGAGATAGACACCTATAAATTGTGACCTTAAAGCCAGTTAAGAGTCATAGAGGCATATCTACTAAAATAAATAATGTAAAAAAAGTAGTTCAAATATTGAGATGATAAATATGATTGTTTTTATCTTCTAGCTCACAAGTGAGTTCGTATCCCATGCAAAAGGGGTCGTGGCATCTCATAGAGGGTATTACAAGGCTAAGATGGCGCACCAAACAAAATAACAGGTCTAAGATTAGGGGTTGCTTTCCTAAGAAATTGTGGGGAAGCCTGCATTACTCCAAGTATAAAGCTATGCGTCAAAACGAAACTTTACCGCTTCCCAAAAAACTAGAAGCGCTGCTTCAGTTGCCATACAATTTTTGATTAACGTTATGGTTGATTTTGAATGGAAAGTTTTGTGCCAGGGGGGGATAGCAGTAAGGGTGGAGACGGACAGAATACTGTCGCATCCACTCCCCTACAGGAGATAAGGACAGGGTACTTGTACAGCGATTAGTAGGAATTATCATTCATTGTTATTTATTTACTCAGAATGCTGGATGTTTTGTAATGATTGCATTCATTCACTATATTTCAAAGCATTTTTGAAACAAGTTTTCTAGCTTTTCTTAAAAATAAGAAAGAATCTTTTTTTTTTAACTTAAGTTGTTTAACTTGAGTTGTTGGAATTTTTGGAAGAAATTTTTGACTTTTTTTGTATAGATTTCTTTTTAAGGTTTTGTTATTTTTTATATTTAAATGTAATTTATTATTCATAATCCTTGACTTATAGGTTGGTATGAGGCTGACCACCCATACTGTAAAAAATGGTTCACTTTGCCAGTGTCACCCCTGTTTCAGGGAAGGTCGGACAAAAGTTGTGGGGCTTATGTTCATTTGAGGTTTGAATTTTATTTGTAAGTACACAATCAGCATTTGTAAGCGCGAACTACACGTGTTTGTTTGTGGGCATACATCTGAGAGCTTTGAATGAATATATCCTTGCAACTTAGATTATAGATTATATTATAGAAGTGGCGATGCATGTATTCTTTTCAAATAAGTTTTATTCACTTTTGCCAATGACACCATTGTTTTAAGAAAAGTCGGCATGAGTTGCAAGGCTTCTATTCATTAGAGGCTTGAGTTTTATTTTTAAGGTCCATCGTAGAGAGTGCAAGTGCGTTAAGTCGGGATTGAAGACTGTTCCATTCAGATATGTTACAGTTGAATAGGGCCCTTGTGCAGTAATTTATCACAAAACGGGGCTATAAATATTGTCTGTGTTGGAGAGACTTTCCGGGATCTGTTGCCGTGGTCTATGGGAGCTGGAGCTTCCCATTGAAGAAGAAGCCCATCGTAGACATGGGCAAAACGTCCGGAAGCTCCAGCTCCCATAGACCGCGGCAACAGATCCCGGAAAACATATCTCCAGCATTATCAGCCGGCCGTGTACCCGTAAGGCTAAATTACGGTGCTATTCTTAGACATTTTAGTCGTCCGTTGAGCCCACGCTTTGACAAACTAATGATGCATTTGTATGACGACCTGTCAATCCAAAATGGCCGCAAGTGAACAGCTGATTAGTCTTAATACAAATATTACCAAAATTCGGTAGGTAAGAATGACCATGGGGATGAGACTTCCAGCTCAGGCATCATTAGTTTGTCAAAGCGTGGGCTCAACCGACGACTAAAATGTTTAAAAATAGCCCCGTTATATTTTATCTGTTTTTGTAAGTTGTTTTGCATTTAGTATATTAACAATTCCTATAAAAGATTATTAAATTTAAACACAACCTTAGAAATAATAGAGACATGTAAATTCGACCAAATTTTAATATGTCACTGTAATACAAAACTATATATTTTCCATATAACAATACCTAAAAAATATTTGGATTCTATTTACGAGTAAAAACTACCTTCAGCATTCTTATTCATATTAGTTATGTAAATATGAGCGATCCTCCGATACTGCATCTTTCCTCAGGAGCTATGCTGGTAGTGGGGACCTCGGTCCTTCCCCTATCGTCTTTGTGAGCCTCCCTCCCCCTCCTAGCTATGTCCCACCCCCCAGTACTGCCGGCTGTGTCTTATGTGTGGGAGGGGATGATCCACGCAACCCTTTTGGTGAGATGCAGCCCTTGCATTTTGGGGAACAGTCAGTTAAATGGTGTCACATATTTTGAAAATTTGGTTACTGCATCAGCAGTTCGTCAGATAGTGATTGATGGTAAAAGAATGAGAGAAGTTCTGGAAATCTTTTAAAATTCCAAAATTAATCTTGACATTTATTTTATAAACTTTCGTGAAAAATAAATATTACAACAATAATTAGATTATGAAGTAGTACAAATTATTACCTATTTCATCCAGTAAAAATTATTGTACCTACCTGATAGTATTAAGTTTTTTATGAATCCGGCGGATTAATAATCAATTTTACTCATCCTGTAAAAAAAAGTTTCTTTGATTATGAAATCCTAAGGGCCTCTTACCACTTTTTAAATTTGAATTAAAGATGCAAGGACCAAAAAATGGCTAATGATCTGCAATGTTGCAAATACCAGGAAATCAGTTTTTATTCACTGTTACGCTTAATGTGTCGATATAGAGAATTAAGTCTATTATCTAAATTCTAAGTTGCAAGGATATATTCATTTAAAGCTCTTAGATGTATGCCCACAAACAAACACGTGTAGTTTGCGCTTACAAATGCTAAATGTGTACCTACTTACAAATAAAATCTAAACCTCAAATGAACATAAGCCCTACAACTTTTGCCGACCTTCCCTGACACAGGGTGACATTGGCAAAGTGAACCATTTTTTACAGTCATGATAAAAGTTCAGTTTTCTTCGTTGTTCTAACATCTAAATAACATTAAATTTAATAAAATACTGAAGCGCTAAGTTAAACACAAAAACAAGCATTTTTTTTCAAAAAGTATTTTCCTTTTTTATTCGTATGACTGTCCCTCGCTCGCGTGCCGTTTCCCATGAATTTAAAGCGTCTCCAACGTTGACAATAGTTTAAAAGAGAATAAAGGTGGCCAGAACCGCACTATGCGCGCCTGCACTTTCTTTGCTTTTGAGTTATGGCAATAGCGAGAGCATAAAAGAAGGCAGCGCTCCCAGTATAAAACACTACGTTCTAACGCAACTAGAACGTTTCACCGAGAGCGTATTGAAAATTAAATGCGCCTGGAGTGAGCGTTTTAGGTTTCATTATTTTTTTAGTTAACGCGTCTGCTGAGTTTTGTTGTTGGGGTACTGGTTTGTCGTTTGTTTAGAAGGAGATAAATCTCATAAGAATTATAAGGTAATTAAGGATAAAACTAAAGGGGAGCACGTTGCCCGCATGCAGGATGACGTCAAATTTATTCTAAGAAGTTTTGTTTGTGTTTTATGTAACGTTGAAAAATTAAATTATGTATATGGGAAGAATTACTTGAAAACTTACACGTGTTTGTTTGTGGCCATGCATTAGATTTGAATTTTAAATATTAATGTATCTTGGCAACTTATATTAAAGATTATGGTTCACTCTGCCAATGCCACCCCTGTTTCAGGGAAGGTTGGCAAAGCATTTAATATGAATCTTGAATGTAAAATATCTTTGTAACTTAGATTATGGCTAGATAGATTATGTTCATACTTATGTATGTATCTGAAATACTAACTTTCAATGTGAACACATATCTGCAACTCAGATTATAGACAATTGTAGAATTTAGTAGATACTGTCATAAAAAAAACGTATAATACGTCTTTGGATTCTCTGACATAAAGAAACTTTACAGGATTCCTTAAAAAACTAATAAGTGAGAATTTATTTCATTATATTTTGTATATTTTGTATTGTTTGTGTATTAACAATGTGAAAATTTATATTGTTTAATTTATACTTTTTGAAGGAATTCAAAGAAAACACTGTTTATTTTCACTAAAATTTATTTAGAAAGATTAAAATCTTTTAAACAAATTACAAACGCCTTATTTCATTATTTAAATACGTAAAAATCGAATTGTATTTTTGCTTAAAAATATCCTTGTATGACGATGTAAAATGTTTTCGTTAATTTAATAATAAAATGGCCGTCATAGACGATACATGATTGGTTGAAATGAAATAAAGAATTTCAGGTGGTTGCCCTTTTTCCATCATTTGATTGGTTAAATAGTATCAATACAATCAGTTACCATGGTAACATGCCAGCCATATTTGAATAATAGTGATGGGATAGTTAAAGAGTAGCCGGCGGAGAAAAAACAAAAAGTATTAAATGTTATTTTAACATTTAAATATCTGTGATTTTATAATCCAAAATGTACGTTACAAGGATATAATCCTAAACAATAATAATCTTTAATCTATGTAAGTTGCAAAGATATATTAACATTTAAAGCTCACATCAAATGTATGTCCACAAACAAACATGTGTAGTTCGCGCTAACAAATGCTGAATGTGTACTTACAAATAAAATCCAAACTTCAAATGAACAGAAGCCCTGCAACTGATGCCGACCTTCCCTGACACAGGGTCGACATTGGCAAAGTGAACCATTTTTTACAGTATGGGTGGTCAGCCTTATACCAACCTATAAGTCAAGGAACTTTCATTATTGAAGATTGATATTACATGGACGCACCACCAGCAAACACGTCTAAAAGTTTGCGCTTGCACATATTGCATATGTATTTTAAACGGAAATATTCTCCTCAAATGAAAATAATAATTAAAAACAAAACAAAAATTAACTAAAATATTTTTTAGTGTTGATCTGTTAACATAGTGAAAGTCCATTTTTATAAATATTTAAAAATATAAATGGTTAAATATTGTTTTAATTCACTTTATTTTATTTGTTTATGCTCGAATATTTTCGCCTAATGAGGCATCTTCAAGAGCAGAATGGTAACCATTCTGCTCTTGAAGATGCCTCATTAGGCGAAAATATTCGAGCATAAACAAATAAAATAAAGTGAATTAAAACAATGTTTAACCATTTATATTTTTAAATATTTACAAAAATTAACTGATTATTTTATGAGTGATTTCATTGGATAAAATTGAAAAATTATTTATTTTTTACGAATGAGTATATCGTTAACGTGAATCTGAAAATACATCAGTGGGCCCATCCCTATCTTTTCAATATGGTCGACGCGTTGCCATGGAAACTTATTTTTATTACTAAAAGGGATTAATTTTTGACCAATGAAATTCAAGCTTCACCTAATCAGTACCTAAAATAAACCAATCATATAAGTAAGTAGGCTGAAATTTTGTATTATAAATGCCATCATCAAAATGGTTGACGTATTTACAAGGAAACAAATTTCTTATCATTGTTTTGAATTTTTTAACCAACAAAAAAGCTGAAAATCGTTTTTTTTATTATTATCAAAATATATAAATTTATGACATCACGAATCATTCAATAGAGGTCAGTTAAATAATCCTAAGAATCTCAAATCTATATTTTTAGTTGCAAAGATATATCCCATGTGAGATTCATATTACATTAATTATCATAAGCATACACGTATGAGCTCGCGCTTACACATGCTGTATGTGGACTTACAACACAAAAACCTTATCTCAAATGACAATAAGCCCTGCAACTCTTGTCGACCGTCCCTGAAACGGGTGGGATATTGGCAAAGTTTATAAATTTTTTACCGTATTGGTGGTCAACCACATAGCAAACTGTACGTCGAGAAACAAAGAATCAAACTGAAAATCATATTACAAAAAATGTATGTAAAAAACGTGACTTTGAATTTCAGTTATATGCTTAGAAATATTTATAATAGTGCTGTGAATACGAAATCAATAAAGCATCTCATTTTGCATAATGCTGTACCAACCATACCTACCCACACATCTGTGTAAACTTACAAAAGGGGGGATCTTCACATGGCCGAGGTCCCCCAAAAAGGGGGAGCCTTCCTAAATAGGGGGAGCGCCTCCCAAAAGGGAGGAAGGTCCCTCAAAAGGGGGGGATGGTCCACCCAAGAAAGGAGAAGAAGGTACCCCTAGAGCAAGACTTGGGGGGAGGGGAATGAAAACAGAAGGCGTCCAGCGGATCCTGCGGGGTCATTCATTAATTATACCCTCTGCGCGGTCCACTGGGAGTGAGGGGGTTAAGGAAGTCGGGCGCCTTGGGCTTTCTTGGTTGCTTTATAGTTTGTCTTAACCCGTTGACGCCCGGAAGATTTTACAACATTATTTAAGAAAAAATTAAATCTTTCAGCAAACATGCTGAATAAATTGACATAATAATATAAATATTTGGTGCAATAGTGTAGTTTGATTAAGATCTCTAGGCCATGAAGAAGTAATCGCCGAAACAGAGGCCTATTTGGAGTTTGATTAAGATCTATAGGCAATGAAGAAATAATTGCTGAAATAGAGGCTTATTTTGAGGCTAAGGACAAATTGTACTACAAAATTGGTATCGATAAGTTGAAAGATCGCTATATTTGCTGTATCGCCCTCAAAGGCAACTATGTTGAATAGTCAAATTGAATTTTGCCATTATTTTTTGTTTTCTTAGTTAGGACACAGACTTATCTACCCACCTGTTACAGATACAGATTTACAGAGAAATAAAGAATAAATTTTCCTACGATGAAATAAATTGAAAATTTTTTTTTTGAAAGCCTGGCTTTAAGGGGTTTTGCAGAAAGTCAGGGCTCAAGGGTCAGGCAGCTGAATGCGTGAGTGTTTTTGCGTGAGTGATTCCGTTTTTGCCCTTCAGGGTTCAAGTCCCGCTCAGCCCAAGCTCTAGATAACTCCATCCCTTACACCGAGATTCACAAACGATGCTACGAGACTTCACAATGCTGTAGTGAATCAAAGCACCCATATTCACTTATCCTACTAATTCTTCCGTAAAGCGTCGCTAGCACTAAAAATGGTTTTTATTCATACCAGTATAGTCCGGTCGATGGCTCAGTTGGTAGAGTGCTTGCATTCATTGCACTTGCACTTGGCCAATGTCACCCCTGTTTCAGGGAAGGTCGGAAAAAGTTGCTGGGAGTACATATGTTCATTTGAGGTTCATTTTATTTTAATTTGTCAATACACATGCAGGATTATTTTGTAAGCGCGAACTAACCTACACGTGCCTGTTTGTGGGCATGCATTTAATGTGAAATCTAAATTGTCTAAGGTTTTTTTTATTTTATCTTTGCCACTTAGATTACATATGGATTATTTACAATTAGTGAGGTCTAGAATAAGTCCGAATTGTATAAGCTGTACCAGAATGCTGATGTGGTCCTCTCAATAAAGGTCAACAGACTGCATTGGCTGAGGCACATTCAGCGAATGGACCATCAAAGCCTTTAGAAGACGATTGTGATGACAAACCCGGAGGGACGCCGAACAGTGAGAAGACCACGTTCAAGATGGCTGGATGGAGTGGTGGCGGATTGCCGTGCAGTGGGAATGTGGGACTGGAGAAGGAAGACGTTGGATTGAGAGCACTGGCAGCGGTTGCTGAGGGAGGCCAAGACCCACTCCGGGTTGTCGTGCCAATGATGATGATGATGATGAGAATAAGTGTTAGTAGGGTTGAGGAATACGGCCATCTGTATCTGATTGGAACAACCGATCGAGCGCATAGCGTATGCGTTTTCATAGTATGGTTTGTGACTAAGTAAATGATAGTAAGATATTTAATGTGGGGTTAATATGATTGTATCACATTTGGTAATGATTTTAAATGACCTTAGATATTTAATGAATTGGTTAGACATCGTATTAGTTATTTAACATCGTATAATAACATAAATATTTATTTATTTATTTATTTATAAATTCACGACATTTAGTGCCTTTTACAATACATACTAAAAATAGTGTTATAAATACAAGAGT
Source organism: Agapetus fuscipes (assembly GCA_951799405.1). Classification (NCBI taxonomy): domain Eukaryota; kingdom Metazoa; phylum Arthropoda; class Insecta; order Trichoptera; family Glossosomatidae; genus Agapetus; species Agapetus fuscipes. Next base: position 13,574,639 of record OX637350.1, read on the forward strand.
AAGTAAAAAGTATAAAATGAAACAACAAATATATCAGACAACAAACATGAAATTTATTATAATCTAATCTAATCTAAGTTGCAAAGATATGTAAGATTAAGGATTCACATTATATGCATTTTCACATGCAGACACGTATAAGTTCGCGCTTGAACATGCCGCTTGTGCCGCATAAAAGCTCAAAACTCAACTAAACATACACCCTTCGACTCTTGCCGACCTTCCCTGGAACAGGGTTGACATTAGCAAAGTGAACTATTTTCTAACAGCATGGGTGGTCAGCCGCATACCAACCTATAAGTCAAGGAACTAATACATAAGTTGGTATGAGGCTGAGTTCCCATGCTGTGCAAAAACGGTTCAATTTTGCAAATGCTACCCCCGTTTCAGGGGCAGGCGGAGGGTTTGAAGCACGCATGAAGCATGTTTTAGCGTGAACTTAAGCATACATGTTTGTATGTGTGCCAGGGGCGTGCATCCCATACAGGCATATGCGCCTAATAGGTTGGCAATACATATTTAAAAAACATTTAAGTTTGATATTTAGATTTAAAATTCCAAACTTTAGTTCCATTGGTGCGATCCGTTACACTCCAATCAATTTAAAATTAGTTATTTTGAAGTAATGGGAGAAATATTTATTCTGAAAAGTATTTACCTATACCCTATACACGCGCCTGCTGTGTGCATTAGATATAAATCTTAAGTGTAAATATGTACTTGCAACTAAGAAAAAATATTAAAATGGATTTTAAATAATAATTATCTAAATAAGGTAGGCACTTTTTCATTTCTTTCCACATAAACTTTGGATCTTGAAATTTTCTCTGAATTTTAATAAATTTGTTGGATAATGTATACTTCCATTAGGAAACGGCGTCCCAGTTGGTGTTTTATAAAATTAAGATGCATCAATTAAAGGCAAACGAGATTTTAATAAAATTAAAATTAAAATAAACGCTCGGCGAGGAAATCTGTCGACTGACTTATCCGGGGAAGTAAAATGGGTTCAATCATTTTTGAAATTAGAAAATTAATTTGTAGATGTAATTAAACGCCACCCGCCCCTCCCCCCCACTCTCTACCTCCCACTACCCCCTGGTCCATTCATCTCCCCCCCCCTCCCCCCTAGTATGGGAGCAGAGGCTCTCTTATTGAAGGCTCAGACCAACCCCTGCGACGCCCGGGGCGGACAACCCTTTCATTCTGGACGCATGTAAGCAAAATTGAGCTTTCAGGATTTTTTCTTCATCAAAAAAACACAGTTTTTTTTCACATTTTGAGTTAAATTGCCTAAGCGCTATCGGTCTTCAATCGTCCATCTTCAGAGGCTATCTAATCTAATCTAGGCTGCAAATATATGTAACATTGGGGATTGATATAACATGCATTTTCACTAGCAGACACGTATAAGTTTGCGTTTAAACATGTGGACTTACAATATAAAAACCAAAATCTCAAGTGAACATACACCCCGCAACACTTGCTGACCTTTCCTGAAACAGGGGTGACATTGGCAAAGTGAACCATTTTCTACTGCATGATAAATCAGTCGCTTACCAGCCTATAAGTCAAGGAAACTGAACCCCTAAATCTAATCTAAAACTAAGCTGCAAAGATATGTATCATTTGAGATTCATATTAAATGCATTCCCACAAGCAGACACTCACACATGCCGCATGTGGACCTACAGTATAAAAAACCCAATCTCAAATAAACAAAGCCCTGCAACTCTTGCCGACCTTCTCTGAAACAGGGGTGACATTGGCAAAGTGAACCATTTTTTACAGTATGGGTGGTCAGCCTCATACCAATATATAAGTCAAGGAATACAAGATTTATTTTTAAATTCCTACGTACAAAATTATTTGTTCATATGCCTTTACCAAAAATAAAGGTTCATCCAGCCTTGCAGCAAGTGAGTTTTGCTTGAAAATTGTCGCTTTCTACAGCGATGAACTGGCTTGCAGACGGCTCTTAATCTGATATTATAACAAAAACAGCACTCACAGCAACTTCTCTTTATTCTTATGTCTATTCCTTGACTTATAGGTTGGTATGATGCTGACCACCCATACTGTAAAAAATGGTTCACTTTGCCAATGTCACCCCTGTGTCAGGGAAGGTCGGCAAAAGTTGTAGAGTTTATGTTAATTTGAAGTTTGGATTTTATTTGAAAGTACACATGCAGCATTTGTAAGCGCGAACTACACGTGTTTGTTTGTGGGTATGCATTTGAGAGCTTTAAATGAATATATCCTTGCAACTTAGATTATAAATTATTTAAGACTAAACTTCAAGTGATATACTCTTTGCTTCGTTTAATTCCCCCCCTGCGTCATCCCTTCCTTGAATGTGAAATCTGTAAAGTAAAGCGAGGAGCATTCTACAGAAACGGCTCCCTTTTAAATTACTCATTAACTTGATTGTGAAGTATGCAGATAATTTTTAATTAATCTCTCCGATCAGCCCATTACCAAACAAAATGAACACATTTACAAAAGAAACACGTTAACATTTTTAATACATTTTTTTGTTGTGCAAGAAATGCTAGGAATTTGGAAATTTAACAATCTCATTTTTGGCCCCAAAACAAGAGTTGAAAACTCATTATATATTATAGTTTTTGTTATTACATCTTGTGTTTTATCGACTTACCTTTAAAGCTTCATTTATTTGTAATTTTTGTCCCGTATAAAAGTCATAATACTATTAGGATGATTTATTTGTTGAGCGCTGTTTTTGTGTGAATCACACGTCAAGAGCCTTCTACTAGCCTGGTCGTCCCTATGGAAAGCGCCAATTCTCAAGCCCGACCTATTTGGTGTACCTAAGGCTATGGTGATCGGTCTTTCGTATAGGTAAGTAGGTAGGTTCTAATCTAATCTAATCTAATCTAATCTAAGCTGCAAAGATATATATCATTTAAGATTTATACTAAATGCATTCCCACAAGCAGATATGTATAATTTCGCGCTAACACATGCCGCATGTGGACCTACAATATAAAAACCCAATCTCAAATGAACATAAGCCTTGCAACTCTTGCCGTCCTTCCCTGAAACAGGGGTGACATTGGCAAAGTGAACCAATTTTTATATTATGGGTGGTCAGCCGCATAACAACCTATAAGTTAAGGAACATTAAGGAACATTAATTATTGTTTTTATTCAGCGAAGAGCATCTTTGTTTTTCTATGACCCTTCGAAATTCGAACTCACCACCTTCAAATCGCGAGTCCGAAGCGTTAGCCCCTAGACTACGGACCGCTCAGAATAATGCCATTAATAAAAAGATAAATAATTTTTTGGCATCTAAAAAGTTTTGAAAAGGTAAATATTGGTAACAATTATGCTACTGAAGATGCCTTATTGAGCGAAAACGTTTGAGCATGAAAATAAATAAAAGTGAATAAAAACTATATAAAACCTATTGAATTTATAAAAAAGAACATATTTTTTATTATTTGAAAGACGGAAAAGTACAAAAATGGAATAAATATAATATTTTTATTTGTTTTAAGGGGCAATACCATACAGAAACAAATTTCTAGATTTTTATCTTTTTTTTTAACATTTTTTCGATATACCTTACAATTTTAATTACGCTATCAGTGAGATTTCTCATTGAATTTTGGAGCGCATTCAAATGTTTTAAAATGTTGGCAAATCGAATTTCTATTGTCAATTGCAGATATCCGTTCCAGACGAAGGTAAGATAGTTAATTTATCCGTTCAACTTATTTTAATACCTAGCTCGGGTTCCAAAATATTGAACAACTAGTTGTTTACAACCAGGTACTTATATTTTTTTATCAATTTCATATTTTTGAGTTTATATTTGAGTTTTTCTTTTCAAAATAAAGACGCAAATCTATAGCTGGAAACATAAGAGTCTTTCTTCTTTTTTAAGTGCCACTTATTTTGAAAATTTATGGCTATTGTGACCATGCGTTGTGATATTGCTATTGTGAGACTTGGTGCTTTAATATGGCTTAAAAACTTTGGAAAATCTCTGTTTAATGGCAAGCAAACGCCAACCGTTTCAGTCGAAGTGGGAGTTTCCCATATTCTGAGGGATCTAGCACTCATTTATTGCGAAGGCTGATTAAGCTTTGCCAGTATTTTATTTTGGTGTAAAATAAACACTGAAACGGGAAATCATTTCTGACACCCTCGGTGGGATTCGAATTCGATTTCTCAGCATAGAATGCAAACACTCTGCCAACTGAGTTGAGGATATTATTATTATAAAAAATGTATTGATAAAACTCTGCCATATTATCAGTTAATTGATTTATCCTAAAATAGTCAAACCATGTCGTAGCATGCATGAATTATTATTTTTAATTGGCGTAGAAGCTCAGCCTTGCCGGAGACACACAACTTAAAAACATCAATATTAATTATGAACCTTGGCGTAGAGGGCGCCTCGCGTAGTCAAAGGAGCTGGGGTCTACGAAAGCGGCGTAGCGAGAGTCGTAGCGCTGCGAGGCCAAGTTTGGGATCAAATTAGATAAATTTAAAGTTTAGCTTCCGACATGTAACACACGGAAAACAAGATGGTTAACATCATCGTATCTTATTAGCGGTAAATAGAGATGTGGCAGAGGTGATGCTGGGAGCTGTGCGCTGGTTAAAGCCATGTGAAATATTTTTTTAGGCGATGGAAACATCTGTGGTGAACATTCTTTCAAATTTATTTGTGTTTTATTGACTCTTAAACATTATGTCATAACATATTGTTGCGAACTTAAAATACGTGCGTTTACGCACATAAATCAAAATGATTACACACACTGAGACATGTAATACAGAACCATCTAGGAGTATTGGTGCCTTGGAATGACATTCTAGTGATTATGTGTGCGTTAATATTCTGGTGGTGGAATAATCCAGACATTGCAAGAAAGACCTCTCCGGTTTACTATGTAAGAGGTCAAAATGGTAGGACAGCAATAGTCACAAAAGAACAATTCGCTAAGCAATACATATATCTAGTGACTGACAAATTGTAAATTGTGAAAAAAAAAATCTTGCATTTTCATTAAAAATAGAATCCAGCAGAAAACGTTACAATATACCCAAAAACCTCATTGCATGTATTTAATTTTATGGCTGAGATTGTATAACTAGAATCAGCCCAATCGAATCAATAAATTGAAAATGACTGTGCGATGGAAATTATAAGATAAATTACGTCTTTTACTTTTTAAAGAAAATTATGTTTAAAGTGAGTTTTCATGCTCTGTTTATTTTTTTTAGCTCATTGATGTATGAAAGTTATTAAGAGGATTTACAAAAATAAGCTATTTCCCCTCTCCGTAAGATTTTTTTCTTCTGGTTTGTATGTTTGACAAATGCCTGAAATATGTACACAATAGAGCATTCTCTTATATTTTTAAGTGTTAATCTATTCCTACAGTGAAAGTGCATTGTATTATTTATAAATTCAATAGGATAAAACAGAGTTTTAATTCACTTTTTATTCAATTGAAAATCATTTTCTAAAAATATTTGTAACAATTATGCTCCTCAGGATACCTTATTACGCGAAAACGTTCGAGCAAAACAATGCAATAAAAAGTGAATTAAAACCGTGTTTTATCCTATTGAATTTATAAATAATAGAGCATTATCTTGTTTATCTGTAAGAAAACATATCATGAATTAAGTTCAAACTTAACTTTAAATACATTTACTGTTTTTTACTTTGTTTTGAATATTATTATTTGTCATGTATGTTCCTTGACTTATAGGTTGTTATGCGGCTGACCACCCATACTGTAAAAAATTGGTTCACTTTGCCAATGTCACCCCTGTTTCAGGAAAGGACGGCAAGAGTTGCAAGGCTTATGTTAATTTGAGATTGGGTTTTTATATTGTAGGTCCACATGCGGCATGTGTTAGCGCGAAATTATACATATCTGCTTGTGGGAATGCATTTAATATAAATCTTAAATGATATATATCTTTGCAGCTTAGATTAGATTAGATTAGATTAGATTGTGGCGCACAGTTCTCAAAATCACACACCAATCACCGTATAGGATCAGTTCTGCTTCAGGTACGCATATCTTTGTGAAGTATCTATCAACATTATTTCTATGTGTGTGTATGTACGTATATAGTCTGTATGTAAGGAAGTATATATTTATAAACGTTTCATACAAACATGTGTTGTGTGTGTGTGTGTGGGAGTATTGCCAGGTAAACACGGGATCTTATAATTTCATATCTCCGCTCCTCCCAGAAAGATTCTACCCACCCACGTTTATTGACAGCCTACAAATGACAAGGGTATATATATGAAAATTTAATTTCCTTTATTTTATGTTTGTATCTATGGGATAACGTATTTTGTAGGTTCTTGTAAAATCTACACGATGTAACGCAACTAAGCTACACATATAGTGTTAACTTTTCGCCACGTTCTCCCCAAAGGGGTCGCATGTGGCGAGTTGAACCTATTTATTTTTACAGGTAAGGGGGCCGGCCTTACGCCAACCACTTCAGTTGAAGTGGGGGTTTCCCAGCTCCCGAGAGGGCTGGTACTCATTTCTTATGAAGGCTGAGTAAACCTTGCCGGTATTTTATTTTGGGGTTTGAAATAAGCACCAAAACGGGAAATCATTTCTGATACCCTCCCTCGGTGGGATTTGAACCCAAGCTCACGGCATGGAATGCAAGCACTCTACCAACTGACCTATCGACTGGACTTATAAGTAAACTAAACTTTACTATATATGTGTTTTAATTTTTCATGTAAGATATTGATTTTTTTTTTCTGTGAGTTAACGGTGTCATTTATTTTCTTCCCTTGTCATCAAAGGATTAGTTTCCAACAATATTCTTCCATCTTTTTTGTCATTTAACTCTACTCAACGTCCCATTAGTGCTTGTTGGTCTTATGTTCATTAGAGGAAATTTCGCATGAGCAATGTTTGTATGTGTACTGGCCCGATGTATCTAATGAAAACTGGAAATGGAATAAAAAAATATTTAAAAACAACTCTCGCGTTCGTGTTTTCCGTTATTTTCTTAGCTCAGTTGTGTACAATGTGATTCGTTAGACAACATCATTGAAAGGTCATCTTTGAATCAATCATCTTGAGGTCAAGCAAGCGGTGGGGGGACGTCAAGGCAATTTTTAACTCGTTGTAAGAGAACACATATCTGCCAATATATTCTCTAGAAACTCTAGGATCCTAAAGCGTTTGTCCTCTCAATCATCATCTTAATTATAGTATGCAAGAGTTTCCCATGGCTTATTGCGCGTCATATCCATCTTGAGCACCTTTCGAATACGGTTTAGAACTAAAGCATTCTGAAAAAACTCTTCATTTGTTAAATGGCCCGTCCACAAAATTATTCAGAATAATGAAGCTAAATAAATAAGATGAATCGCATTTTTAAAATTACCTAATTACGAGAAAAAAAGCCAAGAAAAGCAATAATAATGTATAAAAGAACATACATTTTTAAACTTTCTTCCAATAAGTTGGTGCTTTTCTTTCTTTCATAATTCTTTTATTATTGCGTTTCGACAATAAGAAACTAATAATTTTTAACTCATTACACTCAGGTGGAAGATATCAACCGAGAAATTGAATCATCACCTTTCAAACATAAGTGTTCAAATTAATGTAAGTAGAAATTATTTTTTGACTAATTAAATAACAACATTAATTTTTGATTCACGATGTCAATTGTAGCCTTGTGCATTTAGACTGTTGATTGGTTCAGTTCCCGCTCTTCTTGACATGTCTCTCTACTTCTCGGAGTTCCATAAGCGATCTTCTCCGTCTCTCTTTCCCCGAGCTCACCTCTCTCTCTCTCTGTGTGTAGTTTACAATCATTTTATCTGCTGGTGGCACGAGCTGTAACGCTGATCTGCGATTGGAAATCCATTTGCCAAATAACTGGGAGGTTCAAGATACACACACGCACTCTATAAATATCCGGAATTATTAAAAAAAAACTTTGATTAGTCCGGTCGATATATCAGTTGGTAAAGTGTTTGAATTCCATGCCGTGAGTCCGGGATCGAATCCCACCGAGGAGGGTGTCAGAAATGATTTCACCTTTCGGTGTTTATTTCAAACCCCAAAATAAAATACCGGCAAGGCTTACTCAGCCTTCACAAGAGATGAATACTAGCCTCCTCGGGAGCTAGGAAACCCCCACTTCGACTGAAGTGGTAAAGCCGGCCCCCTTATCTATAAAAATAAATAGGTTCTACTCGCCACATGCAAAACCCTTCAGGGATAACGCGGCAAGAAGTTACACTATACGTATGTGTTGCTTAGTTGCTTTTGATCAGCAAATACATATGTATATGACATGTCACGTAGAGCTACTGTCCATAGTATTATGGTTAAGCTTTTCTTCTACTAACCGACACAAATAAAGTATTGAATCTATTTGTCTACTTAACTGACAAGTGAAGACAGGTGTGTGAAAATAACAGGTAAGTGCTGTGAATTCGATAGTTAAGTTATTTTGGCCGAGTGCTCTACTAACCTCATATTATTATATTTAATGACCTGAGATTTTTTATAGTTACCTGGGAAAACACATACAACTTCTAGGTAAGTCAATAATAGTAAAAGATAATACCAACAGATTTAATAATACCAAAATCAAAATAAAATGAAAAGCCTTTAAAATGTTACACGTGGTTACATTTATCTTCATAAAAATAATGGCAAATAGTAGTACAAAAATAATTAAAAAAAAAACAAATATTGTGACTTCAGATTCTTCTTTTATGTAAAAATTATTTTTATTAAGGTTTTTTTATATTTACAAAATTTTCAGGGTTACATTTTTTTGTATAAATTTTAGATTACGTCAAACAAATAAATCTTGATTCACTTTGCTAATATATATTGTAATTCAACATGGTAATGTCAACGACGTTACCATGTTGAAAGCACCGGTTCCCATAGATCACCGAAGTTAAGCAACATTAGGCGTGGACAGTACTTGGATGGGTAACCGCTCAGGTACACCGCGTGTCGTTGGCATCTTGGACCGGTCCGTAGTCCGTAGTGGCAACACTTCGGACTCGTAAATGGAAGGTTGTGGATTTGGATCCCGGCGGAGCACAAAAATATACCATTTATATTTCGAAAGTGCTCTTCGCTGAGTTGAAAAATTCATAAACCTTTACCAAAGACCGGTCACTGAAAGGTCCATCCAACCTTACAACAACTGGGTCTTGCTTGAGAATTGGCGCTTTCTACAGTGACGACCAAGCTCGCAGAGGGCTCTTGAGATGTGATACACACAAAAACAGCGCTCACCAAATAAATCATCCTAATATTATTTATTAAACCCTGTTTTTTCAGGAAAGGTCACCAAGAGTTGCTAGGCTTATGTTTATTTGAGATTGGACTTTTATGTTGCGAGTCTACATACGGCATGTGTAAGGGCGAACTTACACGGGTCTGCTTGTGGTAATGAATGTAATATGAATCTTGAATGTAAAAGATATTTGCAACTTAGATTGCAAATAGATTTGTTTAGGTGTATATCTCTTGCGATAATTTATCATATCAACCTTGTGTAAGTTTAATTATTTACGAGTAATGTAATGAAATTTGTTATTTTAACATAAACATTATTTTTGCTTGTATTATTATTTGAACAGCCTCTACGGAGAACTCCGCAAGCTTTGCTCTGACGTCAAAGCATCAAAGACTGACTTTACAGGTAGATATATCCGGCAGAATTTATTTCAGCAATTTTTCACAAGTTTTGACGTAAGTATGTTTTATTAATTTCACTCTCATATGAGTGAAAACACACCCACGCTTACTTGTCTTGGTATTATTTTTCAGGAAAAATACAATAAATATTTAGAAAATTTATTATAAAACGAGTTTAGTTTTTCCAGAATTAAAGTTTTCTTTTTTTTATCAAGAATGAAGTATAGAAATTTGTAAACTTCTATTTATTAACAGGCGCTTCAATATTTTTTTCAGCTTTATTTTTTGGTATTATTTTTCAGGAAAAATACTAGAAATATTTTAGCCCTTTGCGAGCTTGGTTGTCGCTAAAGAAAGCGCTAATTCTCAAGCAAGGCTCAGTTGCTGTAATTATGGATGGGCATTTGGTTGACCGACCTTTGGTCAATATATTTTGAATTTTTCAACACAGCAAAGATCATATTTGAATGGTATATTTTTAGTGCTCCGCCGGGATTCGAAGCCACGACCTTCCACTTACGAGTCCGAAGCGCTAGTAATCAAGCTACGGATCTATAAATTAACATCTTTATCATATTTCTGTTCAAAATGATCATTAATTATTACTTTCTCATTAAAATTCAGGTAGATTATTACATTTTTAAAGCGCACGAACGTAACCTAACCTTTGTATACGAGTACATTTACAGGAATCGGCAAACATCGAGGCTTGTTTGCCAAATTATAAATTTGAATATTTGTTTTCACTAAGTTAAATGCTGTTTATCATTCCCTTACCGCACACACACGTGTAGGTTCGGAATTAAGGAGGGTGCAAATATTTGGAATGCTCGGCTCTCATAATGGCGAGGTGTGTTCTTTCAAAGGTAAACGAAAAATGATTAAAAATACGCAAAATAAAATATAAATTATGAAAAGCTTTGATGTTGGTTAAAGTTGGAATTTTTTGAAATATTGTAAAAAGTTGTATCTACTTAATAATTTTATTTTACAATTTACGGTTGGCTAGTAAACAATAAAATTAATGTTGAATTAATATTGTTGCTTCCTTGTCCCTTCACAAAAAGGTTCGAATGAAACTGATCCCTTTGCGAGATCCGGTTTTACGAAAATGTGGCAGGAGTGGCAAATTTTGTGTTCATGTGATATTTTATTAATTTTGTATGTACAAATGCAGAATATATGAGCGCGAGCTTACATATATGAGGGCCTTAGAATCAAAAAGGCAAGTGTCCCATAAATAGTCAATAGGACACAAGTCCATATGACACTAGTCTATAAGACGCACAGTCCCATATAAAGTCTATAGGACACTTGCCTTTTTAATTCTAATGCCCTCATATCTTCTTGTGGACGTCCATAAAATTTGAGCCTTAAACGGTTATATTCTATGATTTAAGTTTGTAACGAGATGAATTTGTTTGTTTGGTGGAATGGAACATTAGATTTGAATTTGAATAAAAGAAGGAAAACAAAAGAATGCAGAAAGAGAAAAAAGCTTCCCTGGCAGGAGAGCCACAAGCATGTGAATTTTGGTTATATGTAATCAATATTGCTGTGGTAAATATAATAATATATACATTGTGATTGTAGATAAATAAATTATTATTTATATATTGTGATTGTGGATAAATAAAAGTGTTTATAAAGTTTTGGTTCATTATCCTCTTTTGTAAGTGATATGGTTCCTGGCGCTATGCACTCAAGCAAAGTCAAAATTCTTCAGAGCACGGCCAAACACCTCATTGAAGATCTTATAAATAAATAAAGAAAAACCCTCACAAGTTCCAACTTAGATCTAAGTTGCAACTTAGATCATAGAATATACACTTACACAAGAATAACCCCTTTAGGATAAATGCTATGAATATTGTTACGTTTCTTCCGAGGGTCCTTAATTAAAACACAAGTTCAACACAAGTTAGCCATACAGTTTATTTACACAGACTTTCTTACAGTAGATTTATTTTAACAGACTTATTTTAACAGATTTATTTTAACACACTTATTTATTTCGTACAGATTACAGTTATTTTACACCATATTGGTCGCCCTAGTAACTAGCTATTCCTCTGTGTGAGTGCTTTGAAAGACTACTCGCTCCAGCCGATTGTCACCCTTCTTATAGCGGAACCTAGGGGCCATTCCAGCAGGCCCTAGAAAGTTCCACCACCACACTTGTATAGACGATTCTGGACATATTTATTTCTCGAAGAGTCCATTTTCTACCCACATACACACCTTACAACTACAATCGTCTGGGCCAGAACATTCTCTCAAAACACACGTACACCAATAAGCATCTACCAGTGTATTTCGTTTCAATATTTACGAATTTTCCCCAAAATACCCAAAAAAGACTTATTGAAATAGTAAAACAAAATACGAGAGGGTACTTTCAATAAAAAAAATATATTTTGCCACTTTTTCAACAATAAAAACTGCGTAAAGTTGTATTTTATTTTAAAGTGCTTTGCGTTGACATTTAAAAAAATAAATACATTTATTGAAAATGAAATATCTTATAAATATTCAACATGAATTAATAAAGATAGATTTAGTCCAAACTAACACTTGCATCACTTCTATCAAATTATAAAACCGTGTCATGCATCGTGTGTACGCTCACCTTTACATAAGACTATGAAACTCTCTTAGTGTACAAAACTACGTTTAAGCTTCACCGACCAAAAAATATGAAAACTCAAACGCCCACTAGGTGCACTGTTTCATTTTCAATGTATATTCTGAGATACGCTGTGATTTAGTGTAGACAATTTGTTTTATACTTGGTTACTTGTCACATCGTGCTGGCTTCACACCAACTTCCACCCAACTCGGTGATGATGATGATGATGATAGTAATAATTAGAATTCACCTGAGAGACATTCTTTAGTAAGTGTATTAGCAGGAGAGCTAATGCAATCAGCTAGCAAGTTGTCGGAGGATAAAGTGCGCGCTTTGCAGTATCAATTTGAAGTTATGTGTGAGGAGATTGGACAGGAATTTCAAATTATTCATTTAATTTGTTATTTGTCTAAGTTTGTGCCGATGCCAAGTAAGGATTAAACAAAAATTGAAAAACTCTACAAATATTTAAAACAAAAACAAGACTTTCTTATTTGTTCTTCGGCCAACAAGAAAATAAAAAGCAATTAGAAGAAAGTAAAGCTACACGTATTAGTGTGACTTGTTGCCGAGGGATCGCATGTGGCGAGTGGAATCTATTTATTTTTACAGGTAAGGATATCGGATTTACGTCAACCTCTTCAGTTGAAGTAGGCTTTCCCAACTCTCGAGGGGATTGAGTAAATCTTGCCGGTATTTTATTTTGTGTTTAAAATAAAAATGAAAATCATTTCTGATACCCTTGGTGGGATTTGAAACCGATCTCTCTGGGATTCAAGCTCTCTATTTACTGAGCTATCGACCGGTCTTCACCCTCAAATTTAATTTGATATTGTTTCCACACAGCAATCCATGGCTCATCCGACGCTCAGGTGAATTCTCCGTACAAAAATGTCTATAAACCGTGGATCATTCATGGTTTAGAAAACACTGACATACATAATTTATAATAATATGTTATTATATTATCATTAATTGATGAGGCATTCACTTTGTAACCTTTTTTAGTTGATATCAACTTTTAAAAGTGTGTTTATTTTTATTTCTAGATTGCTTTTATTTGATACACATTTTTATTTGTTTCAGGTAAAAAGATCTAAATATCTACCACGGCTGCTCATCATACAAGGAGTATTTTCAGGTAGGCATTAAGTTGACTAATCTAATCTAATCTAATCTAAGTTGCAAAGATATGTTACATTGGAGATTCATATTACATGCATTTTCACAACCAGACACCTATAAGTTCGCGCTTGCACATGCCGCATGTGAACTAACAACATAAAAACCAAATCTCAAATGGGCATACAACCTGCAACTCTTACCGTCCTTCCCTGAGACAGGGGTGACATTGGCAAAGTGAACCATTTTTACAGCATGGGTGGTCAGCCGCATACCAACCTATAAGTCAAGGAACATATGTACACAACAAATGACATTTTACAACATTTGACAACAAATTTTATTTTATTTTTATCAACCATTTCTTGACAAAACCCGAGTAATATTTTCAAAAGCAAGGCATACTTTATAAACAAGATCTCCAGTTTGTTTACAAAAAATAAGTAGGTTTTTTAAAAATAATGCTTTTTAATAAATTCCTCATCAACTTTTCCATCAACTACCCTTTAAGCTCTCTTATGAACGATTTCATCAAATACTTCATCAACTTTTTCATTAACTTCTCCGTTTTCACTTCCATCAACTGATTCATCAACTTTTTACAAACCCTTCTATCAAATTCTTCATCGCCGACAACTTTCCCATCAGTTCTTTTATATACTTAACCATCAAATTAAAAAAAAAAAAAATCAACACTTTCCTCAATGCTAAAATCAAATTTTAATTGACTTTTAAATCAACTTTTCCATCGACGTCTCCATCAAAATCTCCGTTAATTTGTCAATCATCACTTAAATCGACTTTTTAATTAAAATTTCAATAAACGTCTCCATCAAAATCATAAATTTGATAATCCACCATTTTATCAACACTAATCAAATCTCTATCAATTTTTTAATCAACTTTTCCAACAACGCCTCCATCATTTATCCCATACTTCATATTTCTACAGCAACTCTTCCCTCAGCACTTATATCAACATTCCATAAACACGTTTATCAACACATTCATCAACTTCCCCATCAACACTTCTATAAATTATTTCATCAACTCCTCCATAAAATTTTTCATTAACATTTTCCTTGACTTTTCCATTAACTCCTTCATCCACTTCTCTATCAACACGCAAAACGCAACACATCTACAGATTACTTCATCAACTCCTTCGTAAACTTTTTCATCAACTCCTTCATCAACAACTTCGTCAACACTTCTATAAATTATTCCATCAACTCCTCCATCAATTTTTTCATCCATAATTCCTTTGACTCTTTCATAAACTCTTCCATCAACTCATTTATACAGCTGTTTTGCATCTGACGTGTACTCCCGCGCGGAGTAGACTGATGACAGAAGTTGTGTCATCAGTCAACTTCCAGGAGACAGATCTGCTGAAAAAGAAGCTGGAAATGTCCTGTTTATATTCATGGCCGCGTGGTCTCATATCAAATGAATAACATACAACTTGGACAAGTTTTTGTCTATACGAAAAATGTGCCAACTAATTTTACATTGCACTGGGGTCTTTCATTTCTATATTGTAATGTCAATTTTTATTTTTGAAGAAAACTTGGAAGATTCATAGTTATTTATTTCGATAATAATTTCTCACATTATATTCGATTTTAACCGGTTATTACGTATTTTTATTTTCTTAAAAAATAATGTCTTGTTTTATTATCTAGGTTTTTGGCAGTTACTTCGTGAAAGTTCATTTTAATAGATTAAAATAAAAAACTTATTTGTTACAATTCACATGAGCTTTTATTATTTTTTAAACACTACCGGTTTCGGGAGAAGCAATACCTCCCATCTTCAGGTGTAAATATAAATTTACACCTTTATATTTACACCTGAAGATGGGAGGTATTGCTTCTCCCGAAACCGGTAGTGTTTAAAAAATAATAAAAGCTCATGTGAATTGTAACAAATAAGTTTTTTATTTTAATCTATGTCTTGTTTTGGTGTGAATAATTTTTTTCGACTTTTTCAAAGAAATGTGTTGTCTAAACAAGTTTTCCACAAAAAAATGTAGGTACATAATATGTACCATTACAATTTTTTATTTATTAATGTTTTTAACAAACTCATTTCAAAAGCAGAAATTACTAATGAAAAAATGTTCGCAAGTGAATTGATACTCGTATAGACGAAATTGTGTCGTCACAAAACCGGAACTGCAACGCAAATTGCATAAAAATAATTTGTTTTAGGTTGCTAAGGATGGTAGTAGTTTCATTCATGACTGACGTTTGCCCCTCAAGATAAAAGTTCCAGATAAAAAAAATTGGACCTCATTAAGAACATTTTTAAACCACATGTTTTCTAAAAATATCATTACCTACTGTTTTCTTAGTTTCGGGATTATTATTTTAGTTTAATTGTGTTTAATTGTGTGTGTTTACTACACGTGTTTGTTTGTGGGCATACATCTGAGAGCTTTAAATGAATATATCCTTGCAACTTAGATTATAGATAGTGTCAGCTCTAAATAAGATGGCTTAAAATTTGTAAAACCTTAATTAAATGAAGCAAATTGACATTTGGTCTACACTAAATTTAGCATTGTTATGTAGGTAATATATAAAAAAAAAAAAAAAATAGGCTGATTTATTTGGTGAGCGCTGTTTTTGTGTGTATCACACCTCAAGAGCCCTCTGCGAGCTTGGTCGTCGCTGTAGAAAGCGCCAATTCTCAAGCAAGACCCAGTTGTTGTAAGGGTGGATGGACCTTTTGATGACCGGTCTTTGGTAAAGGTTTATAAATTTTTCAACCCAGCGAAGAGCAAATTTGAAAATATAAATGGTATATTTTTTGTGCTCCGCCGGGATTCGAACCCACGACCTTCCAGTTACGAGTCCGAAGTTCTACCACCTGGACTACGGACCGGTCTTACTACCTTTACTTACCTTTTATCATAATATAATGTCGAGAATCCACCAGCCCCAAAAAAATATTATGCTATCCAGGGGTCGTAAATGCGACACATCATTAGAAAACGATTTGTCGCACGCGGCGCCCGCGGTCGCTCACTTTGCCACTTCTGACAACACACAATTTCCCGCCTTTGTTTACTCGTGACGTCATCTGTTAAGATTACTCACACCTGGTTACCTCGCAGCTTTCAAGATTTTTTGTTCACTATGATACTTTTTTGAGACATGCGAAAATGAGCCTTGCGCATCTTGCTTCGAGTGACACTTTTGCAAAAGCAAAGAAAATTGGACGTGTGACACTTTCCCTAATGACTCGAAAATGGCGAAAGGACGTTTTTTGCAATATATTTCATATTGTTTGGATATTTTCTGAAAATGATAGGATTTTTTTTGTTTGTTCCTCTAATGACACACAAAATGACAATGCGTTACTTTTTTTGTATATTTCCATCAAAATAAAACAAACTATCTTTAACCAATATCCTCAGGAGACCTTACCGAGAGATGAATAGACGATGACTTTTATTTTATTAACCTATTCTTTTCATAAAAACACAGTAAGTTCGATAGAATAATAAATTTCATCAACGTAAGATTCCTTGATTTAAAGGTTGACCACCCATGCTGCAGAAAATGGTTCATTTTGCCAATATCACCCCTGTTTCAGGGAAGGATGGCAAAAGTTGCAGGGTTTTTGTCCATTTGAGATTTGTTTTTTTTATGTTGTAGGTTCATATACGGCATGTGCAAGCGCGAACTTGTACGTGTCGGCTTGTGAAAATGCATGTAATGTGAATCGCCAATGTAACATATCTTTGCAACTTAGATTACATTAGATTAGATGGCATTCCCACATAATGGGGGAGAGAATCAAAAACCCTATTTGGAAAATTTAAGAACTAAACGGCAATATTCTAAATAGGCTATTTATGATTTGCAATGATGTCAGTAGGTACACATAAAGCATATATTATGATTAAAATTGTAAATACTAAAAGTTGATAATTTTCTTAATAAAATAAAGATTTTCTACACCCTCATGCACATACGTTTTCATCTTTTTATTTCAAAGAAAAGAAAAAATATATCAAATTTAATTTAATATTTTTTGTTCTGTTTTTTTTCCATTTGAAATTTTTTTGTTGTATAAGAAAATCGAAATCCATAATAGTGGCGGAGCTAAGGTCACGCATCAGCATGCTACGTATTTCAGGGCCCTGTTTTGTCCAGGGGCCCCCTTTCCCCGTTGACCGCTGGGCATTGAATTAGGGGACAGCAGGGGCGGGGGCAGTGCCGTATTGACACGTCCCGGCCCCCTCGGGAGATACTGTCCAACTGCAAACAGGGCCCAAGTTACTTTTCTTAGAACGTGTTGCACGAACAACGGATAAATACGTCATGCCATACGTCTCCTGTGTTAGATGAAATAAAATATAAGTTAAAGGACTTATCAAAACTCATTTTAAAACCAAATTGTTTGAATATACTTAGTTAACTTTGTTTTTATTTGCGGTTAATGTACGTAGTTTGAGAAGCTTTTTGTGTGATTCAAAACACTAACTAACAATTTACTGATGATGACCTACTAGGTCGAAAACGCGTTTGTAATTTATTTAAAGATTTTAATCTTTTTAATTGAGTGAAAATAAACAGTGTTTTCTTTGAATTCCTTCAAAAAAAATTGTAAACTAAACTAACAATTTACTTTTGTTGTAGATATTTTGTTTATTTTCATTTTTTTTACTAATGTTGAAACTTTAGAATTCAAGATTTCAAATTAATCAAGTGAAACAACATTGTGGTAAGCCATTATAAAGGTTTATTTAAAAAAATAATGAAACATATTTTAAATGTGGTAAGAAAAAAGTTTTAATTTTCAATTTTTTTAAATGTTTTTCATTATTTTTTTAAATAAACTTTTAGAATTCATAAAAAATGGAGGGAAGGTAAAAAACACTTACGCAAAATGGAGAAATTGAATTATTTTTATGTAAGGTTTTGGTTTGTATTTCTCTTAATTTCAATCATTATGTAATCTGCTTTAGGATTTTTCAGCATAATAAATAATCTATAATCTAAGTTGCAAGGATATATATTTATTTAAAGCTCTCAGATGTATGCCCACAAACCAACACTTGTAAAAGCATGATGTGTAAATTAAGATAAAAATATAAAAAAAACACATAAGATATTGATTCTACAGGTATTTAAAAATCTCCAAGAAATCACATTTTTTTACAAGATGGACGAGGCTGAATGGTTAAAAAACAGCGCTTTGTTTCATCACAATTATTTTATGCATCAAAATAATTTGAAGATCTTGTTACCTAAAACATAACTACATATACACATTTTATTTACTTTCCGAACCTCCGTATATTCTTTTCCCTAAACAGCAGGGGGATATTTTGACTAAGCATTATTGATGCATGTATTTTGGGGCCCCCACAGGTCGCGTCAGTTCAGTTCCCTGTCACGTTAGACCGGACACCGCACCGGGCCCCGAATGCATCATTCCGCCAATGTAATTTTTTTCAGCCTCAAAACAAAAACAATATCTTTGCCTGTCATATAAGCATTGGTCAGTCAATCCTTTTGGGAAATGGAAAACAGAATGGCGGGTTTTAGGATATTCGGAATATATTTTTGCGCAGCTGTGTCTCAATATTTGTCGATTTGATATTCATGTCACATTGATGTTTACATAAATCAGTTTTTTTTTTGTTTCTATTTATAATCTAAGCTGCAAAGATATGTAAGCATGTAAGGCTCATATTAAATGCATGCCCACAAGCAGGCACATGTAGGTTCGCGCCTACACATTCTGCATGTGTGCATACAAATAAATAAAAAAAACATCCTTTGAACATAAACCTTGCAGCTCCTGCCGCCTTTCCCTGAAACCGGAGTGGCAAAAGTGAACAAATTTTTACAGCACGGGGGGTCAGTCTCATACCACATTATCAGTCAAGGAGGTAAAATTGAAAGGCACCTAAGAATTCATAGCTTTGGTTTTAAGTTTTTTTTTCTAGACGAATTTCGGTGCCATCTACAAACGAGTAGCTGTGGCGTGCATTCTATACATGCACGGGGATTCATAATGTAGGCTAAATGTGTCAAAATGTGCATTTAGTTAAGATTTAAAAAAAAATTGGTTAAATTTGAGTTATGGTTAGGAAGTAAATTAAAATCATATATGTTATTTACAAGAAAAAAGGCAAAATATAAAGTGTGAAATGTATTTAAAATCGATATCTAAATCTAAGCTGCAAAGATATATATCATTTAAGATTCATATTAAACGTATTCCCACAAGCAGACATGTATAATTTCGCGCTAATACATGCGGACCTAGAATATAAAAACCCAATCTCAAATGAGCATAAGCCCTGCAACTCTTGCCGACCTTCCCTAAAACAGGGGTGACATTGGCAAAGTGAACCAAACTTGCCTTTACACTATATACACGCACCTGACTAGTACCTCTAAAGTTATGTATTTCTGTATCGACAAGACATTGTACCCAAGAATCCCAAGAATAAAATTTTACGTTCAGTACTCAACCATAGCGTGTACCAAAAACTAGTCAAACCCTCTACGGGGCAAGTTAGTTTCTACATATTTTCGATGAAATACTGTGGTTCAGTTTAAACGTAATGTTGAATACCTTCGAGATATAGTACATACAGTCCCTGCCCTGAGGCGCGGCACACTCGTATCACTTGTGCACCACTGACTTGTTTACCAGAAGGCCTATGTTTATTCAAGCCCAGTGCGGCATCTATGTTCTACGTTTCCGGCCAAAATGAAAAAAAAAATCATCATAATCTGCAATGTTGATTTGTAATGTTGGTTTATTAATTTGCTACATTTTTGTATGGGAAGTTATAGATTTTTTTTGTATAGATTTCTTTTTAAGGTTTTGTTTTTTTTTATACTTAAATAATATTTATTATTTGTATTCGTTAACTTATTGGTTAGTATGAGGCTGACCACCAAAACTGTAAAAAATGGTTCACACTGACAATGTCACCCCTGTGTCAGGGAAGGTCGGCAAAAGTTTTAGGGCTTATGTTCATTTTAGGTTTGGATTTTATTTGTAAGTACACATTCAGCATTTTTAAGCGCGAACTACACGTGTTTGCTTGTGGGCATACATTTGAGAACTTTTAATGAATATATCCTTGCAACTTGGATTATAGATTATAGATCAATTATGATTATATTGTTACGCTTTCCGCGGGATTATCTTTTTAATCAAAATGCCATAATTTATTTTTCTCAATTTATTTCACAACTTGAAAATCACTGTTTATTGGTATTATCCAGCGAATTGCTCTTTGCGGCTTCCCTCTCTGTACCATTTTGATCTCTTTTATAGGGTACCAGAGGGGTCTTTCTTGTATTCTCTAGAGTCTAGATTATTCTCCCACCGGAACGTTATGTACAAATACAATCACTATCACATCCAGATGGTGACGTCTTACGTGTATAACTGTGCGTAGTCACTTTGATTTCATAGTCCGTCATACGATGTATGCGTGTGTAAGCGTACGTATTTAAAGTTCGTGACAATATGTAATAGGTGTGAATAATGCATTAAAATTAATTAACACCCTTTTCGAACATAACGAGCTCTGTCCGGTTTGTTTTTAGTTTCGGATGGCATCATTGGACAAACCGTGCGAAAAGTTTCATGCATTCCAATACACTACCAGATCCAGCGCCAGATCTTAGAGAAAACAAAGAAAAACCGGACAGTATTCTGTGAAGTCTGTTTTACTTGATAATGATATGATGGTATTCCTTGACTCATAAGTTGGTATGAGGCTGACCACCCAAACTGTAAAAAATGGTTCACTTTATCAATGTCAAAGTTGCAGGGTGAATGTTTATTTGAGGTTAGGATTTTAATTTGTAAGTACACATGCAGCATTTGTAATCGCAAAGTTACACGTGTCTGTGTAAGTATGTAAATTAAGCAATTAAATACATGCCCACAAAAGCATGCATTTGATATGAATTTTAAATGTTAATATTGTATCCTTTGCAACTTAGATTATATCTTATATATCATGATAATAATCGGACAATTTTATGAAGCGCCGTTTAATGGCACTAGCCACCTCAAGAGCGCTCACTGCTTTTGAGTAACTTTCTCACTGGTTTTGAGATTCAATTGCTTAGTAGGATCGAAAGAATTTGAAAAAAAAATGCGTTTCCTCCAAAATACGTCCTGGAACTGATCACCAATGTCCTCCGTTAACAAATTTTTCGTATGCGGTCATTGCGGATGAAACCTCGCAAAATTTTTCCCGTAACTTCTGACTTTCATTTCAGATGTACCGAGTACAGTGTCCGATATTAGTGAGTTAGTTCTTACATAACGTTATGTTAATAGTAGATTAATATAGGTGTACATCGTAGGTAGCAATAATTATAGGCCTAAGAAGTCTAGAAGTGGAATGATCCTTTTGTACTCTCGAAGCTGGTAGAATGTGCTGGCAAAGTGGCCCCTAAAGATTTCTGTCTCTAAGGTATATAAGGAGCAAAATTGGGTGCACCAAGACAGACAGATATTCGCCTTTGATCGAAGAACAATTAGTGTGAGGTGCTGAACTGTGAAATAAATTTGAGTGCTGAAATTTGTCAAATAAATTGAGTGTAAATAAATATCCGGAAAGAAGACCTGTTGTTGTTTGAAGTCTATCCGAACCCAAAAACACTGCAATAAGTTAGTATGAAAATATTTTGTCATTTTTATTAATTCTATTGTTATGTCATTTCCACGTCTCTGTACAGCAAGTCCAGTTGTCCCAAGGTGTTTCGCGGCGGAATCGCATGCATACGAAATCTCCTTATCAGTTATGCATAATGCTGCGGGAGAGAAGAGAGGAAGGGGAGAGGGAAAGGAACTGAATAAAATAGAGGGAAAGTGGGTGATTATCACAATGCAACATTGCAAGAAAAATGATTTTTTTGATGCCAAAAAAATATTAATTTATTAAGAGTGGAAAATTACAGCCTTATATGCCCTGTCGTTTTTTAGTCATTAAAAGCGGTTCTATTATAAGATCGGCTATTATTATGGTTTTTTTTACCTTGGGTGCTGCGGCTCAAAATAGGGACTTTGTGCTTTTTTTGAACCATTGTCATTGTCATAGTAGCCACGATGTAAAATTAGGCTGTTGAAATCAATTTTTAATGGTTGCTATAGCTGCCAAGTCCCGAAGCATTATGGAAAAACTTACATCATTCTTGACGTTTCATTGACAACGTAGCCAACGTCTTCAGGCGATACTCTTTCTGCACAAAGACTGAAGATATTTGCAAATTTGTAAAACGACTGTAATTCCAGCATAAACCTACCAATATTGATATTGATCCTAAAACTTAATAAATATGATCAAATCTAATCTAATCTAATCTAAGTTGCAAAGATATGTTACATTGGAGATTCACATTACATGCATTCTCACAACCAGACACGTACAAATTCGCGCTTGCACATGCCTCATGTAAACCTACAACATATAAACTAAATCTCAAATGGACATACACCCTGCAACTCTTGCCGCCCTACCCTGAAACAGGGGTGACATTGGCAAAGTGAACCATTTTTACAGCATGGGTGGTCAGCCGCATACCACCCTATAAGTCAAGGAACATACACGACAAATTTGACTTTTTAAATCAATAAATAATAATATATATGGACATCAAAAACTAAAACATCAAACAAATTTTACTTTAATAAACCCTAGCCGCCAACATTACAGATCAACTTAAATCATCCCGAAAATTCTTTCATGTGTGTTTACTATAAATTGAGAAGAAGTTACTGTTTTCATGTGTCTTGCAGAAAAAAAATGTACAGATAAAATTAACACTAAATGACGTGTTGAAACAAGGATTCTTTCAATTTTCACAGGAAAAAAAAACAATGGATCTCGTAATCTCTCCCATCACGTGCTTATCTTCTCGTTGGCAGGGATGTTGGTTCACTTGGTGACGTCACTGCCCCCTCTCATACATATTCATGAGCAGGCCGAGAAAAAGCGGGAAGGCGCGTGCATCCCCAGTTAACATGCCCATCCGCCATAGTGAGAGGTCCCGCGGGAGGGTGACAAATGAGGAGATATGTCACGCAAAGTGAGATCTTGCTTAACATTATTGTGGAGTATCTACGGTCATTTTTTAGCCAAAAAAGTTTGGTTAAAAAAATGAGAAATTTGTGAGATGTTAAAGGTCTACGATAAATTTCACTGAGTCAATTAGACTCCAGCGCTCCGGTAATTTGCATATAAGAATAAAAGGAAATCCCAAAAAAATGTGGTCATAGTTTAACTTGTGTGTTTAAATTGCCTACCTTGAATGTACACGTACCTGTATGGATACAAATCCTTGAAATCGCCACCTTAAAATTAAGCTGAATAAGTGCTGATTCACTGATTTGAAGAATCGTGACGAGAATGACTCTGGAGAAAATGAAAGAAGTATGTAAGGACAGAAAGAAATGGCGGTTGATATGTAATATTGGCGGCTAGGGTTTATTAAATTGGAATTTGTTTTCTGTTGTAGTTTTGATTTCCATACATATTATTATTTATTGATTTAAAAATGTAATTTGTCGTGTATGTTTGCATATCTTTGCAACTTAGATTAGATTAGTGCATAAAACATTAATTTGGGAGTTACTTCTTATAGTAGGTGAAGTAATTATAAGGCAGTGCTCATGGAAAACTTCTAAATGACAGATTTTCACACATTTTCAGTGTTTTATGCGTAGAAAATAGGGCAAAAAACTGCATTTATCTGAGAATACCATGCTAGCTTCATATGTCAATTATTCAGTTACACATTTAAGTTATCAAAATAAATATAACATGCACAGAAAAAGTGAAGCAATGGTTCATATAATATTAAAGATCAAAGCGATTAAACTTAATAAAAAATAGAATTAACAAAAATCATGAACAATGTGAAACAAAGGTAACAAGAGGTCGAAAATTTTCAAGGCCCCTTGTTCTTCCACAGGCCTGGTCAGTCTAACGTCCTGCCCCTAATTATGCCCCCAAAGTGTACATAACGGCCCCTCTGCTCGACCCCCAACATACACCAACCATCATTAAAAACATATTATTCTTCTTCTTCCTGTAACGCCATTCCGAAGTGGTAGAAACCTTGTTTCGCGTAGAACCCTCTCAGTCCGTGTCAATGATTTAAAAGAAGACATCATGGTAAATGATGATGATTTGTAGAGCGCCGTTTCGTGACTACTGTCACTGCAAGGGCGCTTTCAGGTTTGATGTGGCAGTATTTGCTCTGACCATAAATTAAGTGGGCACTGGCGTTCATGACTGATTACATAACACGAAAAGTCATTGCAGCTTTTTATTTTCTTGCTGGTTTTGTTAGACTGTTACTGTGTCCTGCCGCCGTTTCACTTGGGTAGCCGGTACCTCCACAGATGCATCTCTACTTTTTCTGTCCTTGCATATCTCTTTCATCTCTTCAACATCCATTTTTTTTACATATTTTTTCACACATATTTTTGTTTAGGACATTAATGCATATTAACTTATACTTTTCATAAAGGTTTCAAAATGAATGCCTCAACAATCAATGAATGAAGTAAACCAGATATCAAAAATTATATACTTATAAAATTGAAAATTTTGCAGTGTAAATTCAGTAACTATGTATGTAATACCTGTTTTTCTTATTATTTTTCAACTACAACTTTATTTTATAATAACGGGAAAAAAAAAATTCGTGTACGGTAAAAATCAACTGATGTAGAATAGGCTCGCAGAAAGAGTGTGCAACTCTTTTCACGGTATGGTTGCTCTCCATGTTGCATCCCTCTCCCCGCCATGAAATCACCCCATTAGCCGTGCGCGAGCGAGGGGGACGCAGTATTAGGATTTAAGCATTGAATTAGGTTAGTATTTTTGCGCTTTTACTGCTAATGCAACAACACTGGCTTTTCACGCCGTGCGAGCTACTATTCTGGTGTGAATGGAATTGCATGTTAGACTTGTATTTATCTGTGAAAGGTTTTATTTATTTATATTTTTTAGTGTTGATCTGTTAACACAGTGAAAGTCCATTTTTATAAATATTTAAAAATTGAAATGGTAAAACAAGGTTTTAATTCACTTTATTCTTACTGTTTTTGCTCGAACATTTTCGCCTAATGAGGCATCTTCAGGAGCAGAATGGTGACAAATATATTCGAAATATATACGAAAATGTTCGAGCAAAAACAAAAATAATAAATTGAATTAAAACCTTGTTTTACCATTTCAATTTTTAAATATATATATTTTTTTTTTTTTTTTACTTTTTGATGTATTTACAGTTCAGAATATTTTCACATAAGTGAGAAAATGAGGTTTTTTATTCGTACTTGGAAATTTTAATATTTTCAATTAAAAAAAAAAAAAAAAATGTTTTTAAAAAAAAATTGTTATGAAAATTCTTCCACTTACAACTTTTTTTTTCTTTAATATTATTTTGGATTTAAAATTTCTGACACCCTCGGTGGGATTTGAACCCGAGCTCTCGGCATGGAATACAAGCACTCTACCAGCTGAGTTATTCACCGAACAAATGTCCTTAAAAATCTTAATCAAATTTAAGGTAAGTTATCCCTTTTAATTTTCTGGTTCCGGGTTTTGACCGTGGTCCATGGTTTTTATATTATTTTTGAGAAGTATTTTTCCAATGCGATGGAAATCATCGCATTGGAAAAATACTTCTCAAAAATAATATAAAAACCATATACATTCCGACCATGAAATCATGGATTGTGAACATGAAATCATGGAACCAATGCGATGGAAATCATCGCATTGGAAAAATACTTCTCAAAAATAATATAAAAACCATATACATTCCGACCATGAAGATACAACACGCCTTACGTTCTGCAAAAGACAGACTGGATGTCCTGGACTCACCTGGTGTATATCAAATACCGTGTAGCTGCGGTTTATCGTATGAAGGCACCACAAAAAGATTTATAAACAGAGAAATCTGCCGTTGCGGAGCACGCCCTGTTAGACAACCACGATATAAACTTTGATGACACCAAAATAATTGCTAAGGCTCGTGGATATTATGCACGGCTGTATAGAGAAGCCATCGAAATTTATAAAAATAAAAATTTTAACAGGAAAGAAGAGTGTTTGAAACTAAACAAAACATGGTTGAGTACAATTGAAGTTATGAAAGAGGGTAATTTTATACCTAATAATTAAGCCACGCCCCCTTTTAGAATATACGCATAAAAGACATCGTCCATCGTTCAGACCTCAGTAGCGAGCAGAACTCCGAAGAAGTCGCCCACAGAGGAGACAAAACGTAAGCTGAAAGTCTTCAAGAAAGTCTTCAAGAAAGAATAAAAAGAAAAAAGAAGAAGACAAGCAAAAAAACATGGACCACGGTCAAAACCCGGAACCAGAAAATCAAGCATATAGATCCGGCCGTGAAAGCCTAAAAGCATTTATATCCCTTTTAAATTTTATCAAATGTCATAGAGATAATATAGCTAAATAGATAGAGAGGTTCATTTGTCTACGTATTATTTCTCTCCTCTTGCGACTTAATTTATAAATGTAGCAAATCAGGAGAAGTTTTCCCTTTGATTCCGCCACATTATCCCCGATCGTCTGCCGCTTCTTTGACGGCAGCAACTGACAAAGTAGCCAGCCGCGCGGCAGTACATTCAGTACATGCAGTCTAAGTGATTAAGTCGCGGCAAGGCGAGCGGTCTTCCTGGCGGGAAGGAAGCGCCATTGTTTGCGAGCGAGGCCCGTGACGCTTGGATGCGGGGGTAGGTGCCGCAAAGGGGGGGCGGGGGAGGACCATGGGAGGTGGGTTGTGGAAGTAGGTATCAAAAATGGTTCGTGGTGGGAGGAGGTACTACAAATGGTAGATTGTGAAAATAGGCACCACGAATGGTAGGTTGTGGAGGTAGGTATCAAAAATGGTTGGTGGTGGTAGAAGATACCACAAATAGAGGGTGAAGGTAGTATCATAAATGGTGGATTGTGGGTTATGGCTTTCAAAAGTAAAATTGATGGTGGATGGTGAGTTTTGAACGTAGCAGTCACAAATGAGGCGGGGTTGAATGAGCTACCACAAATGGTAGGTTGTGGAACTAGGCATCAAAAATGGTTGGTGGTGGTAGGACGTATAAAAATAGTGGGTAGTGCTAGTATCATATATGGTGGATTGTGAGCTTTTTATATAGTTGAATTTTTTTTCTCTTTTGGGCGCCGTTTAGTGTCTCCAGCCACCCCAAGGGCGCCCATCCTTCGCTTGCTTCTTGGAAAACATGAACGTCTTCAACTCCTTCTTTGAAACGTTCTTCACCGGTCTCCGTTCTCAGCTTCAGAGGTAGCTGGTTCCAGCACAACGGTCCCGCTGAGCCAAACACCCTATCCCCAAAGCCCGTTCTGCTCCGTCGAGGTGGCATTTTCAGTCTGTTGATAGCATCCCCTCTCGTTGTGAGAAGGGTGCACCGTTTACCAACAATCTTAAGAATGATGGGTTGTAAAAGTATTATAGATGGTAGGTGGTGAGTTTTGAACGTAGCTTTTACAATTGATGCGGGGTTGAATGAGCTTCTACAAATGATTGGTAGTAGGAAACATTGGTATGCCATTTTATAGTCCCGTCAACTTGGCTTACCTGCACTTCACAGCGCTGTATTGCACATGCAATTTTGGTCACATCTCGTTTAAAACTGGTGTGCCCAAGCTCAAGCAGCCTGCAGCTGGTTAGTTGGCAAGTGCTTGGAGTACTGTAGATGATGGATGGTAAGCTTGGGGTTGTGGATTGTAGGATTTCTATAGATAATGCGTTTTAGAACTACCGCGGACTGGTAGTGGGTTGTTGAAAATGCATGAAATATGGATTGTGGGAGTACCATAGTAAGCTGGATGTACCAAAGATGACAGGTAGTGGGTTGTTAATGGTGAAAATACATGAAATATGGGTTGTGGGAGTACCATAGTAAGCTGGATGAGTGTGGGAAGGTGGTTTTTAAAAAATAACCAAATTTTGGTAGATGGTGGACTGTGTATATGTGTTGGCAATTGAAGTATCAATTATTATTATTAATACAAAATTTATATAGCACCTTTTATGACAGTGTGTCACTACAAAGGGGCTTGTCCATAAGATTGGACGAAGAGGTGAGTCTTGAGACGTCTTTTAAATTGTCTCTCCAGATCCAGTTCAGTAAGATGGATTGTGGGACTGTCAAAAGTGAATTATGGGAGTATGACCATGGACGGTAGGTTGTGGCTCACAGAGTATCATCGATGGAGGGTGGTTGGTGGTCGGCTGAGGGAGCTTCATGAACGGTGGACTCAAAGCGGCCGCGATTTTGTGTGTATTGTCTCAGATGAAGGCGACGCCAACTGGTTCTCCCGCCCTGACGGCAGATTTCAAGTCAAAGAGATTGTTGCAGGGCTACCGGTCACCAACCAAATTGTCCCTCAAAATTTCTAAAAATAATACTTCATTAAAATAACATAACAATAACATTTTAAGCTTCATTGACGCATTAAGAAATATGGGTTCTGTAAAAATTGATAAGACAATCGATTTCAAGAAAACAACGCTGATTCAAATCTGTTGGAATTGGGATATTTTTATTTGTCTTTCCCACAACAATATTTTTCAAAAAGAAAGGTCTTCCAAAAACCTTACCATTAAGTTATAAACATAAACACGTAGTCCGGTCGAAAGCTTTATTGATAGAGTGCTTCCATTCCATACTGAGAGGTTGGGTTTAAATCTCACCGAGGGTGTCAGAAATAATTTACCCTTTCGGTGCTTATTTCAAACCCAAAATAAAATACCGACAATCTAAACTCAGCCTTTACAATAAATGAGTACAAGCTGAAGGCTAGAGGCTGGGAGACTCCCACTTCAACCGAAGTGGTTGATGCGAGTCACCTTACAAGCAAAAATAAATAGGTTGACTCGCCACGTGCGACCCTTTCGAAGAGAACGTGGTTTAAAGTTACACAATACGTGTAGCTTAGTTGCGTTGCATACTTATATAAGCACTTTTTTTTTATTTCAACGATAAATTAAAAAAAAAATCTTTAATATAATTAACAACCCTGATCACAGGATACCCCTTCCTTTCCCATCTTCTCACCCCCTCATTTCCACTCACCATTCTTCTCATTTCTTATTCTGCATTACATGGTCCATGCAGCCTCGAGCCCGGGAATAACAGAGAGAGAGAGATGGCTTTTGTTCCAGCCCCGACAGTAGGAAACGTCTTTGAAAAGCTACAAATTATTCCTCTGCTCCATAAGGCGACAGAAAGGGGGAAGGGGACCAGGGCGGGGGAGGGGGTGCTTTCAAAACTTGAACAAAAAAATAATTAACACCCTGAATTAAGTAATAATTGGAAATGTTACGCGCTGATGGCGTAAACATGGAAGTAAAAATGAATTTCGTGTATTTTATTTTTCAATTAATTCAACCGTTTTTATGAATGCTTTTTTTTTTTCAAATGGACGTCTTATGTAACAATCTCACCAATTTAATGTTCAGAAAAAAAACCTTAAGTTTTCTTACAAATTATGTAATGTATATATTATATCGTCATCATCAGTTTTTCGAATTTCATTTTAAAGAAAAAAAATATGCGCTATTTTCCGATGACCACAAATTGCATTGTAGTGAAGAGGTCAGAAATGTAGCTTTCCTATAATCTACAAAGTTGCAAATCTATATACTAATATTTAATGCATAACCACAAGCAGGCACATGTTAGTTTGCGCATACATATGCTGCATGTGTACAAGAAAAATAATCCAAACCTCACAGGAATATAAACTTTGCAACTCCTGCTGCTAATTTCCCTAAAACCGAGATGGCATTGGAAAAAATTAAACATGTTTTTACAGCGTGGGAGGTCAGCCTGATATCAGCCTATCAGTCAAGAAACCTGATTTTTAGATTAATTTGCCCATTTGTATTAATCGCCACCTTAAAGGATTCACTGATTTGAGAAATCGTGGATAAAATATTTTATTGTGGGTAACTTCTCTTAGTAAGTCAACTTATTATAAAGAAATACTCAAGACAAACTTTTAAATTACATTATTTCCACACTTTTGTAGTGTTTTCTCTCGTAGAAAATAGAAAAAAATTGCATTTTACCTGAGAAAACCATGTTAGCTTATATGTTACTTATTCAGATTTTTTTTAAGGTATCGAAATGCTCATATTTTCAAACATGCCTTACGTAAAAATCTGTTAGACTCAAAGTAAACAAAATAACGCATGCAATCTTTGTATTTTGTTTCGTATTGTATTTAAAAAAAATTATGCACATTTTTCCGATGCCCAAAAAATTCCATTGTAGTAGCGTGATTGGGAAAAAGGTTTTTCCAATTTGAATTGAGTTTTCTGTAGGTAGACACGTCTTGTGAATGTTAAGGTACGTGTGAGTGGTGTAAATATTGGGCTAACATGGGTCACTGGTCATTTGTTTGGTTTGACAGCTTTCATCCCACGTGACAAGAGAAATAACCAAATGCAAAAGTTTACCAACGCGTTCGCCTTTCTGACAAGACGTCGGAGAAATTTGAATGCTGAAGCTAATACTTGCAACGTCAATGAAACCAGTTGTAGTATATTGTTTTTATTTATTTTTAAAGACACCATCAGAACAAAGGAGTTGCACATACACAAAACACATAATACAAATACATAAGGATCTCCAATGCTCCAATAATAGGTATCTATCGCATAATATTATTTTAACAATAATTAATTAGCGGGAGTAGGTATTTATGAGTCGGAGTAGGTACGAGTATTTACACAATGCCGGCGGCGCTATGCTTGAACACACATAACACACATTGTTAAGAATGTTTGATTGTGTGTCTGTGTGCGTTGGTGTGAGTGTGTCTATGAAGTCTCTAGATTTAGATACTTAAATAATTATACTTTTATTTGTTCGATATTGTATGAGTCTAATCTAATCTAAGTTGCAAAATATAAGTTACATTAGAGATTTACATTGTTTGCATTTTTACAAAACAGGCATGTTTAAGTTCACGCTTAAACATGCCGCATGTAGTCCTACAATATAAAAACCCGAATTTCAAATGAACATACACCTTGCAACTCCTGCTGACCTTCCCTGAAATAGGGGTGAAATTGGCAAAGTGAACCATTTTCTACAGCATGGGTGGTCAGTCGCATACCAACCTATGAGTATTAACTCGAACATTCTTAATAGAATATTCTAACGAAATCTTGCATGCTATAGTTTCCAATGTTTCAAGAACCATTCTTATGCCTGCTTTTTTTCAGGGTATTTTGAAGTAAACTTTCTATTCTGGATGCTGCTCTATTAATTTACCTTTCATTGTCTTCATATGAATACAGCAGCGTGTAGGAGAGCTCAGAATATGCGTAAATTTTCTTGCCCCTTTGGCCTTTCAGGGGTCCATATGTTCAGGATGTACCTTCACACCCAGGCAGGAGAACAAAGGTCACCGTGTCCAGGAGACAGATTGGGTAGCGACCCCTCTAGTACAGGGAAGGCACCCTGGAGGGATGATGGACAAAGCGACTATCTCGAATTATACGAGTACTAGAAAGTAAGCCGCAATCGTGCGGATGGAGAGGTTGCTTGAAACATTGAGCCGCGAAGTCGATAAGCTATAGCGAGAAAAGTAATCAGTACATTGTAAACCGTTATTGTGAAAAATAAATATTTTTTAATAAATAAATTGCAGCTTAATTATAAAGAGCCCCAGTACAATTATCTAATCTAATCTAATCTAAGCTGCAAAGATATATATCATTTAAGATTTAAATTAAATGCATTCCCACAAGCAGACATGTATAATTTCGCGCTAACACATGCCGCATGTGGGCCTACAATATAAAAACCCAATCTCAAATGAACATAAGCCCTGCAATTCTTGCCGTCCTTCCTTGAAACAGGGGTGACATTGGCAAAGTGAACCATTTTTTTTACAGTATGGGTGGTCAGCCGCATACCAACCTATAAGTCAAGGAACATACATGACGAATTACATTTTTTTTAAATCAACAAATTATTAATAACAATAAATATGGACACATTCACAATTATAACAATCCTTATTCGTCAAAAGTGTACTTTTTTCCATTTTTCTTCTCACACAGTTCCTATACTCGTATATGAACAGTTGTTGGTGTAGCTCTGCTTAGCGCCACTAATTCCAGGGGCAGTCAGGGGCGGTCGCTCCCAAAGACAATCTGCCCCGTGGGGGTCGTGAGAGAGTGGACCCACACACACACCCCATCCCTCCCGTACCCCAAGTACAATAAACAACCCTCAAACTCAACCACAGCGTGTACTAAAAGGGTAACGATCGCTAGATGCGCTGCTTCACTTTCCATACTTATAATTTGAAAGACACGTTAAGGAGTAAATTTTGGAGTAGGTACTGGACACCCCTAGTGTTCTAAAGGATTTATTTTTCACAGGACTGCATGCTGATTGAGTGGGTAGAGAAATGTGAATACTGCGTATAAAGATTCAAGAATAATAAATTTACTTAACTTTTTAGTTTGGCAAAATGTGCGTCGGTTATTAAAAGTTATCACTAAATCTAAGTTGCAAAGATATGTATCATTTGAGGTTCATAATAAAATGCACTCCCACAAGCAGACACGCATAATTTCGCACTCACACATGCCGCATGTGGACCTACAGTATAAAAACCCAATCTTAAATGAACATAAGCCCTGCAACTCTTGCTGACCTTCCCTGAAACAGGGGTGACATTGGCAAAGTGGACCATTTTTTACAGTATGGGTGGTCAGCCTCATACCAACCATTTACAAGACCCGATTAAAAAATATAGAAGTGCTCAAAATGGTTCACTTTACTAATCCCACCCCTATTTAAGGAAAGGTCAACAAGAGTTTCAGGGTGTATGTTCATATAAAATTGTTTTTTTTTTAGATATTCTATGTTTATTGTATGTGTGAGCGCGTACTTACACGTGTCTGTTTGAATACATGTAATATAAATGTTACATGTGATACATATTTTCAACTTAGATTATAGATTAAAGTTCAGAAAATACTTTAATCGAATAGTTGGATTTAAAAGAAACTGGCTTACAAATAAAATCCGAACCTAAAATGAACATAAACCCTTCATTTTTTGCCGACCGTCCTTGACACAGGGGTGACATTGGCAAAGTGAACCATTTTTTACAGTATGGTTTGTCAGCTTCATACCAACCTATAAGTAAAGGAATAACTGTCATAATTTAAAATCTTAATCAAGGTCCACGAACGTAATTTTCCATAATCTCCTCGCCCTTCACGATAGGTGGCTGTACATAGGTGTCCACATGACCCCCACAGGTGCCGTTAGGGTCGTCTCGGGGTCGATTTACTCTTAATGCGGAAGGGTCGGCGCCACTAAGAAGAATTACCAACGACCCTAAGGCTACGGCATGTGCTATGTCTTATTCACAACGTGGCTAGTGAGGTAATCAGTGGATTAGTGGGTGTGTTGGTGTTAAAGATTTAATAATGGTATCATTCAGTTACTTTGACTTATAGGTTGGTTGGTATGAGACTGACTTCTTATGATGTAAAAACTTTGTTCACTCTTGCCAATGCCACCCCGTTTCAGAGGTAGGCTGCAGGAGTTGGGAATTTTTTGTTCATGTGAAGTTTGGTTTATTTTGTATGTAAGCTTAAGCTTGAACTTCTTTGTGTCTGCTTGTGAGCATGCATTAAATATGAGTAAATATTGTATGAGAAATTATTTAAAAACTGAAACTACATAATTATTCGATTTCTTGAAAATAGTTTTTCATACGATTGCTTGCAAAAAAGGTTAAAGTTCTTAATTTACATTGTGTACATATGTGTAGGTAGAAGGCCGGCATAAGTCGAACGGTGATATTCTTAGATATTCAAGTCGTCGGTTGAGCCCACGCTTTGACAAACTTATGATGCCTGGGCTGGAAGTCTCATCACCACGGTCATTCTTACCTACCGAATTTTGGTAATAATTGTATGAAAACTAATCAGCTGTTCACTTGCGGCCGTCTTGGATTGGCAGGTCTTCATACAAATGCATCATAAGTTTGTCAAAGCGTGGGCTCAACCGACGACTAAAATGTCTAAGAATACCCCCGGAAGAGTTTTTGTTCATTTGAGGTTCAGATTACACGTGTCTGTTTGTGGCCGTGCACTCAATATGAATCATAAATGACTGCATATGTTTGTAACTTAGATTATATATAACATGTATGTAAATCCATTTTTTATTAAAGATCCGAAATAAAAAAGCTAATGTCACCCCTGTTTTGGGGAAGGTCGGCAAGAGTTGCAGGGCTTCTGTTCATTTGAGATTGGGTTTTAATATTGAAGATCCACATGCGGCATGCATGAGCTCAAAATTATGCGTGTCTGCTTGTGTGAATGCATTTAATATGAATCTCAAATGATGCATATCTTTGCAACTAAGATTTAGATTTAGATGGAAAGTTTTAACATACCTTGATTGAACCAAAAACATTATTTTATAGTTGTATTAACATTCAAATTGACAAAAACGTCGTGGGAAACAAGCAAACATGAGTGGTGCCGATGTCGTGCCTGGGGCATATTTGTCATACATTTCTTGCAGCTTTCATTGCTGCATTATAAGGTAATTTGTTGGCCCATTCACCGCGGCGTCTGACTTCAGTACGGTTCAATTTCCTAAATAAACACATGCACTGCTCCGTTTCCTTTACATGCTTCCTTCAAACAGTCGATTGTCACGATATGAGGACGTAAAAAGCACTGCAGTTCTATTGTCGAGTGGACACTCATTGTCCTGAATCTCTTCCAATCTAGGATAGAAATGTGGATTCAATGGTATCGTTATATGTCGTTTTACTCTTACTACTTCCTTAACAAGTTGGAATGAGGTTGTCGATGATGATGGATGATTTATTTCCGGTGGCGCCGTTTAATGATCACATACCATCTCAAGGGCGCAAGCATTTTCTTAAGTCCTCTTCTGAAGGTGATGGTGGGCTGGTCAGGCTGCTTGTTTCAGGCAATTACTGGCCTTCATTATGTAAAACTTGGTGCAGTTTTTCCAATGACGTCCCAGTTTCAGGTTGCAAGTTTATGTCCATGTGAAGTAAGGTTTATTTTGTACGTACACATGTAGCATTTGTAAGCGTAAACTTAGATGTGCCCGCTTGTGGGCATGCATTAATATTGGCAACTTAGAATAAATATTATAGATACTTCTAATGTGATCCTTTTCTGGGAATAAAATCATTGATATGTTATTTTGTGGCTCACTCTTTGGTAACTGCTGTTTTTGTGTTAATCACACCT
This sequence comes from Agapetus fuscipes, assembly GCA_951799405.1. Classification (NCBI taxonomy): domain Eukaryota; kingdom Metazoa; phylum Arthropoda; class Insecta; order Trichoptera; family Glossosomatidae; genus Agapetus; species Agapetus fuscipes. Next base: position 13,610,443 of record OX637350.1, read on the forward strand.
CAAGAGCTCTCTGTATCTTTGGCCATCATAGGTTTTTTCAAGTCCTTCCCGAGCGTTACTGTGTTACTTTGATGTTAAGGAATAACTTGTTTTTTCTTAATGAAGTGAGGGTTTCTCAGCTCCCGAGGCGGCTGGTACTCAATTAATTTTTAGAGCTGAGCAAATTATGCCGGTTTTTATTTTATTTTGGGCTTGAAATAAACACCGAAACGGGCAATCATTTCTGATTCCATTGGTGTCAGAAATAGTGAAATTCGAACTCAAGCTCTCGGAACAGAATGCAAGCGCTCTACCAACTAAACTCTCGACCAAAAACTATGATAAAATAAAATAAATATACTACCTGTTTCCGTTATATGCCAAATTTGAGAAAAATCCTAGTACTTCGAGACTTAAATATCCTAGATCGAAAGCTATTCAGGGCGGTGAGTGGCCCCCTTGAGTGGTTCACCCTAGCTTATTTCTAAGGTAAAATGTAATATTCTGTTAGAATTTATGGCCCCTTGGATGGATAGAGACGTTCTGATGATGACACGTTGATTTCTAGACAAATAAAATGACGAAAATATTCATGTTTATTTTGTTTGTGATAGTTTTATAGGTGAAGAGGAAGCAAAGTTATGAAGCTTTAACATTTTATGCATCTTGTTATGGGAAACCATATTCCTGCAAAGTTTCTTCTGCATAATCATTTCATTTTATTTTATAAAGTGCATAGAAATCCTTGTTTTTCTTATGAAAAAAACGAAACTTATGATAAAACCATAATTATAAATGAAAATAAACATAAACTGCAACAATATTTCGGATTGGAATTGTATCCATGACTTTTAGTAATGGATAATAATACGAAGTTGACCAAGTTACCTATGCCCACTGTAACTGTAACTGTTACTCTGCCGCCATTCCGCTAGGGGTGGCCAGAGCCTCTGCAGAGCTGCCTCCATTTATTACTATTCTTACATACCTCTTTCAATTCATTCATATCCATCACCTTTTTCATGCATTTTCTTCTTTTACGCTCACTTTGTATAACCCATTCTTTCACAATCTCCTCAATCTGATCACTCCATACTTTTATGATAATAAAAATATCTACATGGTTAGGTAATTCAACTTTCGAATATTAGACGATCCGTTATGGGAAAACTTTCAACGTTTCGTTGGTGATGCAACCAACGTCTTCAGGAGACACTCTATCTGCACGACAATTTAGAATTAACTGTTTTTTAAGCACAAAACTTGTCACAAATCCATACGTACCCTGGTACGAAGATAATAATTATGCTTTAGTACTTCACAATAATTCACTTTTATTGCAATTATTTGAATCCATGCCACTTACTGGCACTTTTTTACTTTATAAAATGCCAAGCTAAATTTATGCAGGGTTAATCACAACACATTTAAGCCATAGCTGATCCATGGCTCATCGTTTTTTGTATGGAAACCTTAAGTTAAGCGGAGGTTTAGGCATGGAATAGCTATATTTGAATAACACAACAAATTTCTATTCACATGCATTTTTAATAAAACCATTCACACAATTATTCCCCATTGACGAAATCTTATTAAAAAACCAAAACGCCACGACTCCTTCGACGGCAATAAACAAGGCAGTAAACACCGCAAAGTAATAATCGCAATAATAGTTCTTCGTAATTGGATTTCTTGAAGCGTTTTGCGTACCAGGGACAGAGGTTCGTAGGGGGGAGATTCGCTTGGAGGGTCAGCGGGCCTCTCCCTTCGTAGTGCTAAAAATTAAATATTCAAATGTGACGCACTCTGCAATCAAAACGTTAGTGGGGACATTTTACATATCTCAGCAGGTTGACCGAGAAATGGGAGAAATTGTATAAACGCAACTAAGCTACACATATGTGAGGGTTTTTCTTACTTACGAGTATTTAATAAGGTCGTCAATGGACAATGAGGTGTTTGTTTACAATTTGCTTCAATTTCAATACCGCACTTATTTGATTTCTTCATCACAGACTAGAAGGATTTATTCAGTTCACTTCACAAGCGAAAGTACCCACTGACAGATGAACGACACAATGTTAATACAACAACCACATTAAATGTTTACTTTATTCGTTTCACAATTACAATAACCCCAACACACAATAATATTTATCATCATAATTTACACCAGCTTGTGGCTCTCTCACCAGGGAAGCTTCTTCTGTCCTTTTGCATTCTTTTGTTTTCCTTTTTTTTATTCAAATTCAAATATAATGTTCCATTCCACTAAACAAACAAATTCATCTCGTTACACATATAGTGTAAGTTCTTGCCTGCGTTATCCCCGAAGGGGTCGCATGTTGCAATTCGGGACCTATTTATTTGTATGGGCCGGCCTCACACCAACCACTTTCACTTGAAGTGGGGGTTTCCCAGCTCCCGGGGAGCTGGTTCTCATTTCTTGTGAAGGCTGAGTAAACCTTGGAATCGAACTCCTGCTCTCGGCATGGAATGCAAGCATTCTACCAATTGAGCTATCGACGTTTTTTACGAGCTTGGTCGTCGTCGCTACAAAGCGTCAATTCTTAAGCAAGACCCAGTTGCTGTAAGGCTGGATGGACCTTTGGTGACTGGTCATTGGTAAAGTTTTATGAATTTTTCAACCCAGCGAAGAGAAAATTGGAAAAAATAAATGGTATATTTTTTTTTGCTCCGCCGGGATTCGAACCCACAACCTTCCATTCAGAGTCCGAAGTGTTACCACTGAACTACGGACCGGTCACTTATACGACTTATAAGTAAATATTTACAAAGGTACAATTTGAAGGCTTTCTGCGTATGTTCTGGTATGGGTTAAAAAATAAGGAACAGAAAAGTATGATTGAAAATAATATTTTTGGTGTAGATACATTTGTATTGTTATGTTTTTAAACAGGTTTTTTTCTAAAGTGGTTGGCGTAAGGCCAGCCGTCTTTACTTGTAACGATAAATAGGTCCACTCGTCCCTTGCGACCCCTTCGGGGAGAGCACGGCGGGAAGTAACACTATGTGTGTAACTTAGACACGTGACTACTCAGTCCTCATAAAAACTTTACTGGGAATCATACTACGTCCTGCAAGTTCTACTAAGGCCCGGTATATTGAAGTGTAGTAATATTTTAGTTAACTATTACTTGAGCTTTTATTCAAAATACTCAAGTTCAAGTTAACTAAAACCGAAAATTACCGAAGTATGAAGCCACGCCCCTAAATCTTGGAAATAATTAAAATGCCATTCAAAAGCTTTAAAACAAACAACTATTCATAAAAATCATATACCTAACCTTCATTAAGCTAGAAAACAACACAAAAAATGTTCAGTTTGCAACAATTTTGATGTATCCTTACATTAAAAAAGAACAGCTGCTGTCAGTGAAGCGACGCCATCTTGAAAATCGTAAGTTAAAGTTACTAAATATTTACTGCTGAAATTCGGTGAGTGAAATATTATGATGATTTAACTAAAATTGCATTTTCGTTAACTTTACGATACTTCAAAATACCGGGCCTTAGTCCTGAAGCGCTATTCAGCTGAATTCCTTACACTTTGGATATCCATAAAAATCCGGAATGCTAGCGCTTGCGAAAGAGCTCCAAGGATAAAAAAATCACAGTACATCTTTTGTTTGGACATGAATCGCCAGCTCGTCGCCTTAAGGACGTAGGTAAGGAAATCTAGCTGAATAACGCTTCTGGTTGCTGGATCTCTAGAATAAATATTAGTATGTTTTAAATATCATGATCACCGTTGGTGCTAATGACTTTTGCATTACATTTACAAATTAATTCATCTTTCGTCTAAATAACCATTAAACCTTCAAAATGTACAAAGTTTGAATAATTTCATTTAGCCCGGTCTGTATGGGGTGCCTGACGATCAGCACGGTCACAAACCCCCCATAAATCTGGTTCGAGTCTCGGCTAAGGGGCTGTGGGGGGAGGGAGGGGTAGTGACCAGCGCCATCTGTTGGCAACGGTACAACTTAAGCGTTTATCACCGGCAGTTTGCTGGACCTGAGAACGTTTATAGCGCGACTTTAAAGTGATTGCATGGATTAGGTGACACGTTTCTTGAGAAATTAAATTGAATATATGTAAAGCATTGGGTGTATACGTGAACAAGAAGTGCCGATGTTACCCCTGTTTCAAACAGGCGCGTGCAAACGGTATAGGCAAATACATTTCAGAATAAATATTTTTCCCGTTCCATTAAAATAACTCATTTGAATTGCTAACTAAATCTAAATCTAAGCTGCAAAGATATATTTTATCATTTGAAATTCATATTAAATGCATTCCCACAAGCAGACATGCATAATTTTGCGCTCACATATGCCGCATGTGGACCTATAGTATAAAAAACCCAATCTCAAATGAACATAAGCCCTGCAACTCTTGCCGACCTTTCCTGAAACAGGGCTGACATTGGCAAAGTGAATCATTTTTCACAGTATGGGTGGTCAGGCTCATACCAGCCTATAAGTCAAGGTTGATCAATCAAATAAATACGTTTCAGGGTAATGTACTTGGTGTGTGCTGTTTTCGTGTGAAACCCATCTCAAAAGCCCTCTACAGCTTGTTTGTCGCTAGGCAGCTCCAATTTTGCAAGCAAGCCCTATTTGCTGTAAGGCTAAACGAACCTTTGTGAACGGTTTCTTAGGCCCGATATTTTCAACGATAGGTACTACCTTACTTAATAATTAAACAGTAGAAACAAAAACTGCTCACAAGATTGATATAAGTGCGTCCTTATCATTCAGTATAAAGTCGAGTTTCACGTTTTTTTCTTAGCTCAGATTTCGTAGAATCTGATTCTTAAGACAATTTCATTTCAAGGTTAAACTTTGAATCAAATGGTAGATGAACTAAAAAAAACACTGGGGGGACGATACGTAAGTAGAAATAATAATTATAAAATAATAATTAATTAGTCACTATGAGAGAGAGGGTCCACATATTTAGTAATACCATAGAGGAGCAGAAACTTACTAATTGCATTGGTACACACTATCTACTATATTTGTCTCCGTCCTGTCAAACGTTGCAGTTGTGAAGTCGTCCAAAAAATGATTTAACGTGTCAAATTTTATGTTTTCTTGCTTCCTCCATTTTGTGTTTTGACAGCCAAGTAGGTACAACACATGCCATAATTTCTTGAAATAATGTATTTTTCCTTTAAAAATCGTCAATTCTGATGCTGGAGTGAAGTTTTCCGGGATGTGTTGCCGTGGTCTGTGGGAGCTGGAGCTTCCGGACGTTTCGCACATTTCTACGATGGGCTTTTTCAGCGTGAAGTATGATGATGATGAAGATCTTGATGAAAACTGTGATGTCAGTGTTTCATCAAGATCTTCATCATCATCATACTTCACGCTGAAGAAGCCCATTGTAGAAATGGGCGAAACGTTCGGAAGCTCCAGCTCCCACAGACCACGGCAACAGATCCCGGAAAACTTCACTCCAGCATCATCAGCCGGCCGTGTAAGCCTAAAACTCTTATCGTCAATTCTATCAATCACAAGATTTATACCGCATTCGTCTATGTTTGGACTACTCCGAGCATAGTACGCACGAACTAATGCTGCCATCTTTCTAGAAACATTTTTACATTCGCTCGAGTTTTTTGTACACATTAATAATAATAATAATAATAATTTATTCATAAAACTGTTTTACAGAAGATTAACATAAGGTGCAGCTTTTTAACTTAAGTAAGAAAATAATACATGTGCCTGAACTAGGAAAACCTGTGTCTCAGGCGTGGAGAGCTTCTATACAATATATCTGTATAACTTACTGATATTAATGATACACAAAAAATACTTAACATTACATTTTTACATGTCTCTGAACAAAATGAGTTACAATATTGAAATAAATGTTATTTAAACTTTAAATGGAATAAGAGAATAATAATACATGTGCCTGAACTAGGAAAATCCTGTATCTCAGGCGGGGAGGGCTTGCAAGCAATATGTACTTAAATAATCATTATTACATTTATTCATACTTCAATAGTTTCATAATACAAATAAACTTATTTCACACAAGGCATTAGGATAAACAAATATAAAATAGAAATAGGAATTAAGTCTACTACAATTAACGACTTCTCTGACAGATAAAGGGTCATGTCTCGGAGAATCTTGTGTAGATTTGAACTTTGATTGTGCTCTATTTTTTTTTTTTTTTTTTTTTGCTTGCGGTATTTTTTCAATAAAGAATGATGCACAGAAATGCAGATCAGCAGTTTATCAACTGGGTCAAAGTCAGTAGTGGGTAAACAAACTTCTGCTTTGTTTGTATTTTATTTTCGATGTGTTTTCACTTTTCTGTTTTGATCAATTTATTCAAGGTAAGTAGAACAGCATTTTAAAAACAGCGTCTTAAAAAATTGTGTCATCCAAAACATGAACCATTTTTATGAGCAATGAATCATAAATACTTGATTATTTATTAATTAGTAATTAATTAATAATCAATCAAATAGTAGAAAACAAGTACAAATTAATTCCAAGTATGTAGATTGAAAGACTAAGATGAAGGGTAAAAGGGTAACAAGGACGGAAAAAAATAAAAATAAAAACAATTTATGGCGCTTTTTAGGCGCCTCCATAGTCAATTGAGTTGATCAATCTCTTCTCAGCTATTATTTTTGCCGGGCAGTCAATAGATCCTGTTTTGTGATTGCTCGGTTTTTTGAAGTGCAAGCAGGAAGCGCATTTTCCTTCTCCTTCCTTTTTTGTGCATTCTTTGTATGAATGGCCTTGTTTCCCACAGTGGCTGCAGGTGCAGGCTGACTCCTTGCATGATTTGGCGGCGTGACCATAAAGTTGGCATTTGTAACATCTTGTTACTAGAGTGAAGTCTCTCACAGGGCAAGAAGACCAGTTGATGAAGACTCGTTCCTTAGTAATAAGGGCTTTGCGAATGTCTGCAGGGACTTCGATGACATAGTTGCAGGTCTCAGCATCCCTTTTACCTGATTTGTGGCTTAATTTAATGGAGTTCAAAAATTTTTCGAGGGTTAAGGGCTGGAGGCTTTCGGACAAATTTTGCTGATATAGGCAGGTCAGAACTTCCTTATTTTGCATTACTGTGGGCACACCGATGATCGTAATCCTGGGCCTTTGCTTACGTGGTTCATCAATTTGGACGTCTGCGTTCATAAGTTGCGTGGAGTTTTTTAGCTTGTCTATGTCGTCTTTGTTGTCAGTGCTGATTATAATGCCGCCATTTCTTGTTTTGCGAAGTCCTCTTATATGGAGTTTCATTTGTTCAGGGCAGATTACTTTTTGGACCAATGATTTGGTTTCTTCACTTGACCTATATTTGTTGTTCGGATAAATGGCCACTGAACTTAGATTTAATGGCTGCATATAATTATTTTCGCTTTTTTTAACCATGTCGGCAAAGGAAGGTCCCGTGGCTGGTCTTTCAGAGTTTTCAACACTCAACTTAAGGTCTTGTAGCTGCTGCGAGAGTTGTTTTTGGTCTTCCAGTTTTTGAGTGAGAGCTTGGATAGAAGATTGCGCTTGCATGACCTTTATTTTCGTGGAATTAAAGATAAGTGCTAGTTGCGAAGTTCCATGTCCCACTTTTCGGCACAAATTACTTATTTTCAGTTTTTGCTCCGTGTTTAACTTGCCCTCGGCAACAACAGAGCACACTTCATCCAGACGATTTTCTACATACGTCATCCATTTCCAGATGTCCACGTCTGATACGGTTTCCTGTGCATCTTGGAGTAGCTTCGCTGCATCCAGCTTAGGTGCAGGATCCGTGGAGGACATTGAAATGCAACTGTAAAGTTCTTTGTTCTCTTACTAATGATTTTTTTTAAGTAAGTTGAAATAGGTATATAATGTCGATTTTCGTTAAAATAATTTCTAGTCCACAGATACCACAAGTCAATGAGTCCACCTACACGCGGAGTTAATTACTTACCTTAAAAACACTTAGCAATATTGCCTGAGGAAGCGGTAATGGCTTTCTTAGAGAAACCTCATTGTTATTATATGATTGTATAATATATACATTGTATAATTTGAGCTCAATCTGTGTTATTCAGAGTCACTCGTAGGCATAATCCTTACTTGCTGGAGAGATGTTTTCCGGGATCTGTTGTCGTGGTCTATGGGAGCTGGAGTTTCCGGACGTTTCGCTCATGTCTACGATGGGCTTCTTCAGTGTGAAGTATATAAAGATGATCTTGATGAAAATTGTGATGTGTGATCTTCACCCTTGTGTGATCTTTACACTTTTCCATTTACCATTACACATACAAACATTGCTAATGTGAAATAACCTTTCATGGGCATAAGACAAGCAAGCACTAAGGGAACGATTATTCATTCTTCTTAAAAACGTATTTTTGTGCTATACGCATTTTGCGTACGTATATTAGGCGCCTACCTTAGCGCGTCAGCTCTGCGTAATTCTTCTTTGTGTAGAAAACTTTGTTTTTTACTCGAAAACTTTAAGGTCGGGGTTGAATAAATTCAATATGGAATTACCCTAAGTGAGACACATATTATTTCAGCAGGCGTCTTTAATAGACTTTTTATTACAAAAAAAGAGGCTTTACATTTTTTTTGTATATTTCTGCAGGTTTCTCAAAATACTAGGGTGAGTTACCAAGGTTGAAATTATTTTAGTTGTCATCATAATTATGATGTTTCATATATTTTTTTAGAACAACACACAATATGCATTTGCTTTTTTTAAACTTTGACCAAAAATTCCAATGTAATAAATTGGTCTTAACATTACCAAATTGGTAAATTGCAATACTTAACTTCTGTAGTTTGATAAAAGATAAAGTAAGTAACCTATTTTGAAAGACTAAATGTCAAATAAGTTAAAAATTACTTGTAGTATAAACTTAAAGTAAAACCCTGAAGAATATGTAGTATTTTTTTCCGTTCTTATAAAAAAGCTGTCATGTACAATCTTTCATATTTCACGCTTAGAAAAAAACCTCGTAATGAATGGTGGAAGCAGTAGATTTGCGTCGGCGGTCGACCAAAAGGTTATTTTTATCACAGCGAAGAGGTGGCAAAAGGGGAGGCGGGTGGTTATCTCCAAAAACCGCGCATGTGTCGAGCGTAGACCTTCAAAAAAACCAACACACCTACGGCGTAGGCCCGTCCGTAGAGGGTTGTGTTTGAGAGTGTGCGTGGGGCGTGGTCTCCCTCTCAACTGGGCGTGTTTATCGAGGTTCCCAGCCAATGGGGGAGAAGGCTCCACCTACCCCTGCCCCCGCCCACCCTTCAGTGGACAGCCCCCCTCTCTCTGACCCGCTCTCTCGTCTCGTTTTTTCATTCGCCGTAGACGTTTTTTTTCTCCGACGCTCTCGGCGAATGGCGCTCCGCCGCCGCACCTCGCCGTGGTGGGATCGTTTTCTTAACCTTTATTTAGTTATTGATCGTCCTGGAATTGCGTACATGCTCACTTTTATTATATACTTACTTATGGCGCTGTCCTTGCTACACGTTTTATGTACGAGCGGCTTTCATGCATCTAAATTTATCGCTGAAACAACATTGAATAACTACGTATGGTTTTTTTTGCAAGAAAAGCGTAAAAAGAAACCAAAAGACGTGACGCAAGGAAGCATTCTAATATTGAATTATACTCGCCAAAATAAGGATGAAAACTTCATTTCATAAACAAAATATAATGTTTTGTGAAAATATAATGCAAAAAAGGGGGTGATTTGAAATTTACTCAGCAACAAAGCTGCAATTACCGACAACAAAGAAAAAAGTAAATGCATTGTCCATTCCGTTTACTACAATAGGATTAAAAATATGTGTTTTTCGTGTATTTCAGTTGTTTTGGCTTAGCAACATCCCATTTCGTGTCTCTGTATTTTACGACTAACCTGTATAAAGTTGTCTATTATGTCATTTAGATTACTAGATACTGATAAAATATAGAGATCTTTCAAAATACTAATTATTGACATCCATTTATCCAATTTGATTTCTTCAATCATATCTTTAATCTAAGTTGCAAAGATATATTAACATTCAAACGCATGCCCAAAAACAGACACTTGAAAATTCGTGCTTACAAATGCTGAATGTGTACTTACAAATTAAAACCAAACCTCAAATGAACAAAAACCCTAGAAAGAGAAATTTTTTTGCCAACCTTCCTTGAAACAGGGGTGACATATCATAAGTAGATTCAGGATCCTGATGTATCACGCTTACTTCTGTTGAAGTAGCCGGATGCGTTTTGTCGCACACCCAACTATCGCTAGGCCTCCCAGAGTGCTGAGCCTCCTCAACTTTGAATACTCCGACATTCCCAAACAATAATCAATAAACGACCCAGTTCCCAGCGGCACTTCCCAAAATATAATTATTTCCTCAAACTTTTCCCTTCGCACTAAATATAATACCACCCTGAAGCCGGGTGCAGCGACCGGCCGATGGTCGTACGATATGTCGGTCGTCGGTAACCATCGGACAAAGGCGAATTTTTTGACTCGATCTTCGGTCAATCTATGCACTGTTTATTAAATTGTACGACCAATAAATTTTGTGAAACTGAGGTTCACTTTGCCAATGTCACCCCTTGTTTCAAAGAAGGTCGGCAAAAGTTGCAGGGTTTATGTTCACTTGGGGTTTGGTTTCAATTTGTAAGTAGGCATTCAGCATTTCTAAGCGCGAACTTACACGTTTATGTTCGTGGGCATGCATTTGATATGAGTTTGGAATGCTAATATATCTTTGCAACTTAAATTATAGATTATATTTAGACAATATAGGCAATAATCATAGTCAATCTTTCATGGAAAACATACTAACAAGCTCTAGAGAATGGTAAAACTGATTTCCTAAGTCTATTTTTTGAAGTTGAACAACTTATCGTTATCTTTATAATTGATGTAAACCAGGTAACTGTTTTTGGATAGATCTTACTTTGAAATTGTTATCCAATCTTTGATCCGATCCTAAGGTCTACAAAAATGGTTATTTTATTAATAGACATTTTTTTCATCCCAATGACAGCTAAATCTTCCAAAAATCCATCATTTTATCTTACGTGCAAATTAAATCTCTCTTAGTGCATGAGATTCAAATTTCATAAAGTGGCTAACATTTTCATAATAAATATAGCGGCATCAAAAACTGGCATTCCATGATCACAAATTTTCAAAATCTTTTTAACATGGGTAGTTACTTGTTATCGGGCAAGCTTTGTGTCCGGCCTAAATGTAAAGCCGGTGGGTACTACGCAAATATAGGTGAAATTCGCATAAAAATGACCTTCATCAGAAAGTTTTTTACGGTTTGTGTCGCAGGAAAGTTCACCGACCGCCGAGAGAAGTTTAGAGCGGCCTTGGTCCAGATAGGTCTGGACTTGGGGATCCGATACCAGGAACAGTCTTTTCCCTATCACTTCCAAGAGCATGCAAAAATATGTAAATCAAAATAGTTACTTTTTATAAATAATTAGAATATTGTAAATCAAAACTAAATGTTCGATTGGCAACTATTTTAACTGCAGACTAATTATGATTTTCAACAGAAACCTAATTGATAATAGTTTCATCATTAATTTATTTAGTAGTACGGCGCACTTATTGAAGTATTTTTGTCCAGTAACAAAAGGATTACACTAAGAATGAAAAATTAAAGTTACGTCAAAATACTGATCTATATATTTTTTCATTGGATAATTTTACACTTTTTGTTGTTCATTATTTTCAATTTTTTTAAGGAATCCTGTGCGGAAGGCTGCTCAATTCTTGAAAGTCTTGGGGGTCTATGTCACCCTGGATGGGAGCCGCAGAGATGTTGCTTGAATTGTTGTGGTCATAATGTGTTCTTATATTCAATGTTAACAAGAATCAGAGAAGATCACTCTACGTAAGCAAAATAACTACGTACATCCTGAAAGTAATAAATAATGATTGTAAAAAAAAATACTAACAATTTAAATGATTTTTTTGTGGAAAATTCCACTTACCAATTTCCCACTCTACTACGGTTGACTTGTCGGGAGTAACTTTGGCAATGTTAATTTGCTATGAGTTTTAATTTGAGCGTTCACTTTCTGCCCGCGGATTTTTACGTCCGCCGGCCCAGTTTTGAGTCGCGGCCTCAACTTTAGAGTCCCTGTCGGCCAACTTGTGCAGGGGAAGCCCCATTCATAGCGCTCGGGAAGGCAGGAGATACCAATCACGGAGACAATGGGAAAAGTGATTCAACATTATTTGTTTCAACATGTTTTGTGGTAGATTTCATTCGATTGATAAGGAGTAAAGAGAAAACAAAGGAAGAATTTTGTCTGAGACTCAATTTAAGAGATCTTATTCATTATAAGACGAAATTGTTTCAACACACGAAACTTAAATTCATTGCTCGGTCATTGGGATGTAACGTTTACTTTAAGGTTCCGTGTTTCAGGGAAGGTCGGCAAGAGTTGCAGAACTTGTGTTCATTTGAGATTGAGTTTTTTGTTGCAAGTCTACATGCTGCATGTGTAACCGCGAACATATACGTATCTACTTATGGGAATGCATTTAATATCAATGCAATCATATAATATGTAGTATATCTTCGCAACTTGGATTATAGATTGTAGATGGTATGAAGCTAACCACTCATAGGTTCATTACACAAATTGGTCCATTTTTTCAAATGTAGACTCCAGTGAAGGGTACAAAAGATTTTAATTTTGTCATTGTATATTTGTACTCTTTTTGTGGCATTAATGTCCAAGAACAATACCAATGCCTTGCGTTTAAAAAACCCTTTTAAAATGTGAAATATAAGTGTTTTTGTTTAAAGTGATTTGATCGTATTGAATTATAAACGTTAAAATAAAGATATTTTTGATAAATTTCAATTGTTGTTATCTTGGTGAATTCTCAACCATTTGTTAAACGTGTGGATGAAGCGCCCCTGCGCTTAGCATCCAAGCAGTGTATTGTTTGGTGCTTAAGTTTGAGGATTAGTGATGACACAAGTTAACGCATTCGCCACCCCTGCCGCTCGCGTGCCAATGTTTACATCCCCTGCCACCCAAAAAACTTTACAGACTACCCCCCCCCCCCTCTCAAAAGTAAAAACAAACCCCTAATTATTATTATTGTTATTGCGATATTGACGACTCTCTCTCTCTCTCTTCCCAAGTTTTTTAAGATGTAGTTAAAGTTTGAATGTTCCTTGTACTTGTTGGGAGTTTCAAGGTTGCCAGTGTTTGGCTGGAGAAAGTTAAGGCAGTAAGTTATATTGGAGTTTAACAATGTTTTGGTTAGACGATTCGGTAACCAACTAAATCAGATGACTGATGCCTTTTCTGACACATCTTTACATACTTTTTCATTGGGGAATAGTTTCTACTCAATAACGCAACTAAGCTACTCATAAAGTGTAACTTCTTGCATCGTTTGCCTCGAAGGAGTCGCATGTGGCGAGTGAATCCTACTTTTTTTTACAAGCCGCCTCACGCAAACAACTTCAGTTGAGTGAAGGTTTCCTAGCTGCACTTATTTCTTGAAAAGCCTGATTTAAAATTGCTGGCATTTTTACTTGGGTTTTGGTTTTAACGAGTCGCGTATGGCGAGTGGACTCGATTTATATGTGCTTTTATTAAATAATCTATTCAAATTGTTATAATTTTAGTTGGGTTCGCATTTATTTTTTAATATTTATTTACACAATGTCGGTTTAAAATGTTCTAGGCCTCACGACTTAACGGCAAAAATCTCAGTCGACGCTCGTTTTTCACACAATTGCGGTCCAAATATAAAGCGTCTAAACGGACGCCTCTCATATATTCCAGACTTTGCTATATTAAACTTTTCCACACACCTCTGTATTGTTTCATACTATTCTAGTTACGCATACCAACAATTACGTGCCTGGGCACATGTACACATTTAAACTCACAGTTGATTATACTAGAGGTGGACACACACACATAAGCAAGCCATGCAATCGGCCTCCTTAAAGTTCGTAACAATATTATGGATTATTCCTTAAGCAAATCTAATAAATATCTGATACTACAGCTGCGAAATATATCAGATTAGATACTTGGAGATAAATGGGCGTATGCACATATAGTGCACAGTTAATCTCGAGGCATTTTCTCAAGAGCGTGCGAGAGCAGAGGCCCCTCGCTGTGATGATACGCTATTACTGTTTACGACCAGGAGCGCCTTCTGGCAGTAAACATGGAAGTTTCTAGACGCGTCGTCCTCCTTTACTGCGCGGGCGGCCGGTCGCGCTAATGACGTGCAGGAAAAGTATCAGCAGAGCAGATGACGCGGGGGTGCAGTGGAATCCTGGACACATGGTAAAGCAATGTGTACTTCAAATCGTGGAAAGTGTTAAAGAGAAATCAATGTGACTTTTCGTTTGGTATATGGCTATCTACCCATGCTGTAGAAAATGGTTTGCTTTGCCAATGTCGGATACTAACTTATAAGTCATGATGATTCTCAATAAATTAGTACGCACATGATCATCATAATCTTCTAAAGGCAGCGACATGTTGTGTCAGCCATTTGTCTCTGTCTGTTGCCATCCTCTTGAGATGCGAATAGGAGGAGACATCCATGAGCTGCTTCACATCGTTGAAGTATGAAGTTCTTGGGCGACCTCTTGTTCATCTTTCCAAGATTTTGCCTTCGAAGATGTTGTCAAGAAAGGTGCTATGTCTAATCGAGTGCCCTAAAAGCTTGGCTTTCCTCTTCAAAATGTAACTTATAAGCTCTTTTTTCTCTCTTTTACGTCCCGCAACACCTGTTTGTTTGACTTTTTTTAGACTCATGATGTCTTGAGCACACATGATATGGACCAAAATTTGCTTGTCACCCCCCAGAGCGCTGATATTGGCATAGTTTTATCCGATTCATGTGACTTACAGACGCCCGGGACATTACCATCCGCCCTCCTCTATGTTGCCCCGATAAAGTAATTTATTGCCAACATAGTGTAGCGTAGCGCACTCTTTACAAATAACATGTTTACTCCTCACCCCTTATCAGCGCCTGATACATCTGTAAAATAATTGCATTATTTTTAATGATCTATTTCTTAAATTTACCTTTACCCGTTTCCAAATTGATGAATATAGATAACATTTGACCGGTCCGTAGTCTAGCGGTAACGTTTTGGACTCGTTATTATTAGGTTGTGGGTTCAAATCTTGGCGGAGCACAAAAAAAAACCCATTAATATTTTCAGATATTCATTTCACTAGGTTGAAAAATTCTTATACCTTTACTAATGACCGGTCACCAAAGGTCCTTCTAGCATTACAGCAATTGGGTCTTGTTTGAGAATTGGCGCTTTCTACAGCGACAATCAAGCTCACAGAAGGCTCTTGAGGTGAGATTCACACAAAAAAGCGCTCACCAAATAAATCATTCTAACAATTTTATTATCATTTGAAATTCACGTGGACTGTAAACAATGTTGACTGAGAATCTATATAGCTGAGTGCTATAAAAATCCCTTACTTTTGAAAATCTGGTTATTGCTGACATATGATTTTTTCATTTAATTAAAAGAGTTCTAATTGATTATTATTTAAATATTGTAAAAAATATGATTGTTGTTTTGAGATTTTTACAACTATACCTATAGTACAGGATTATTTTTTTACATAAAGGTAATTTAAGATATTTTTTGAAAATCTCAAGAAAACTACTGCTCGGAAAGTATGAGTAAATAAGTGATCTAGTTTGACAACATGGTGTATGCTTAATTTAATTTATTGGATGCATTTGAAACATAGAACCAGAACGAAAATTGTAGAAGTCGCAATGAAAATAACAAAACAATTTTCTACGTATGAATCATCTGAAACTGCAGTAGAGATACCAGTCGAGGTTCGGTTGAAAATTCAATTCTTTTCTTATCTCTTGCTGGAGTGTTTACTAGAAACCTCGCATGCTTTGGAGAGTTGGCAATTTGCTGACCGGACAACGTTTTATGAGGGCAGATTACGGCAATCGAGATTTCTGTAAATACTAGAAGTTAGGGAGGTTCTATAGAGTATAGACTATAGGGTATAGAATATTGTTAAGATTTTACTAGGGTTCTCTTTTAATTAAACTGCAATTATTTATTTAATTTAACACAATTTATTTTACACGGTTTTATTCACAATTTACAACAATTGATAATCTCTGCTTATTGGTCTTCACGGAAAAATGCTTGGAGCGACTTATCCCCCTCAGCACCATTGCAGTCCCTAAATATAGATACAAAAGAGATCATTCTCGCATATTCCAGATCATTTTTCGATTTCTCGTTCACACCAGAACGCAGTTCTATGCACTATCATAATCATGGACTAATCCCAGATTGTTCTACCCACACTATCGTACATGTATAGGTGCGCGTAGGTTCTTTGATTCTATAGATCGTAACAATGTCACAAAAATGGCAACTTTTATTATGACCCACATTCATCCATTTGCAGTGGATATAAAAAATAGGATAACTTGGTGTTTTAACTAACGTATAATAAAATTATTCATTTGGAAAACTGCCCGTTTATGGGATGAGTTTAACCAGCAACCGTGTTCTATTGAAAACAAATTTCAATCGTCTTTTCCTTTCAAAGTCTCAAAACAAAGGCAATGCAACACACAATTCTACACTGCACAGCTAGCAGCCCCGTTTTTGAGGATCAGGACATCAACCGTCTGCTAATAAACGCCCACACCTAAGCAACAACCCAGCAAGTGTCATAGACTTCTAGATTTCCTGAAACCTGTGGAGATTTCCGTACAGGATTCTTAAAAAAACATGACTAAAATTGGCAAAGTTGATGGTTCAAAAAGTATTTCATATTCAGTACAGAAGAAATAAATGTATTCAGAAGTTATTTCACTTCTAGGTTGGTATGAGGCTTACCACCAATACTGTAAAATAGGGTTCACTTTGCAAATGTTACACCTGTTTCAGAGAAGCTCGGCAAGAGATTGGATTTTTATGTTGTAAGCCCACATGCGGCATGTGTATTGTGTCAGCAGGAATTTATACGTGTCTGCTTAAGGTAATGCATTAAATATGAATCCTAAATGTTATATGTCTTTGCCACTAAGATTATAGATTATTAATCTTACGTGACTCTAAACTGATAAAAAAACTACCCACAGGATTGACATAATGTGAAAGGCAAAAAGGAACCTCGTAGATTGAAATAAACTCAAAATTGAAAGAAAAAATTAAGAAATGAAAACGTACATAGTTTTTTGGAAAAAATAAATACGAAGAGTCTTTACAAACGTACGTAGAGCTAGAGGTATCTTAGTGACGTCACTTTAAACTGTCTCGTATTAGCGGAAAGATGTTATTTCCAAAAGTTAGTGCTCCACATGAGTTTACAAAACTTGGTATCATCGTTGTGTCAAACTTGTGCCAGTACAAACAGAACCGTGGGAGGGTTGTGTACTCATCGCTGTTAGGAACACACGCAAAAATCAGTAGATTTAGAATAATCATTCAATTTTAGCAATAGAAGACAAACAGGTTGGTGCAAGGTTGGTACAACTTCTTCTTTTTCTTCGATGGCAATACAGCTCAAATCGAGCCTTAGTCTCCAGCAGCCTTCGCCCTCAACTCCTCCTGTCTACCGTTGCGGCATTCCAGTCTGTCACCTGATGATGATGGCGCCCTTGGGGTGACTATACTAAATAGCTATGATGATCGCCGATCTTCGTTAGAAGTGGCACAAGAAGAAGAAGAGGGCAGAGCGTAGTGATCGTTTTGAATCCTTATCAACAGACCATACGTGTACAGTGAGACACAGCTTACATTACAACTAATAGGTTGAAATGCGTCTGACTTCCATGCTGTAAAAACTTGGTTAACTTTAGGGAAGGTCAGCAAGAATTGCATTTATGATTGTGTATTTATGTTGCAAGTTCACTAGACACGTGTTTGCTTGTGGGAATGC
Organism: Agapetus fuscipes; assembly: GCA_951799405.1. Lineage (NCBI taxonomy): Eukaryota > Metazoa > Arthropoda > Insecta > Trichoptera > Glossosomatidae > Agapetus > Agapetus fuscipes. Next base: position 13,628,386 of record OX637350.1, read on the forward strand.
ATGTCTTTGCAACTTAGATTATAGATTATATCACAAAGAGGTAAGAAAATATATTTCGCATGCTGTTTCTTTATATTAATTTGTATACAAAATGTTTCCGACGCAGAAAATTTTAATATCTTATGAATGAAGCAGTAATCAGTTCGGAATAGGATTTGAGATGAAATAAAACGTGTTTGTAGTTGTTGCACACAAACATAATAATTCTGTTATTGTTATCATTTGATATACATAATATAAACCACTTCATATGGTAATAGTGAACCAACATACTAAGGCCCGGTATATTTAACGTTAAGTTATGTCACTCTAAGCAGATAAAAAAACTACCCACACGATTGACATAAGTGTGTCTTATTTTATTGATAGTACCTAGAAACATTAACTTTGTAATTATTCATCTTAACAGATAAAAAATTATTCATCTCCTCTGTTGACCATATTCCCAAGAAAGCAATTCCTAAAAAATGATCCAGATGATACAAATTCCACACATGACCGTCCTGCATCCCCTTCTTCCCTCATACCTGTTAATGTAAAAATAAAAGACTAGTTTTTATTTTTACATTATTCATTTGAAATGAATCTTCACAACGTCAAAACACAAGCCCTTAAACATTTAAATTTATCATGAAAAAAATCTTTTTTCATATATAAATTTACATTATGTTTATTTTATACAAGTCGTATGGTATCAAAATACTGGAAATACAAAGTATTAACTCAAAATAAAATTTCCATAAAAATACTATATATTATACAAATTTGTTTATTTTAAAAATGTATTTTGTTGTGTACGAATATGTTCCTTTACTTATAGGTTGGTATGCGGCTAACCACCCATGCTGTAGAAAATGTTTCACTTTGCCAATATCGCCCCTGTTTCAGGGAAGGTTGGTCAGGAAGGAAGGTCAACAAGAGTTGCAGGGTGTATATTTATTTGAGATTGGAGTTTTATGTTGTAGGTTCACTTGCGACATGTGCGAGCACGAACTTGTACGTGTCTGCGTGTGAGAATGCAAACGATGTGAATCCCCAATGTTACATATCTTTGCAACTTCTTCTTCTTCTTCGTGTCAGCTTCACACCGTATTGGCCCAGTAACGAGCAATGTCTACAGCTCTTTGGTTTCCCGCAAAGAGATCATCCATGGAGCAGCTTGTCGGACAGGAGGGACAACACCGCAGGTGCTCCATAGTTTGCTGAGCTCCACACTCACATAGTGTAGAGTCTTTGCAACTAAGATTACATTACTAAAGACTACGATTTATATTGTATGACTTACAATTGTTTGTAAGAACGGCCGTAAAGTCATCGTTTATCTCCATTTAAACCATTAGATAATGATCAACACGGTGATTAAAGTCAATTACCATGGTCCTCTGTGAGATGGGATTTAATTTAAGACCATGGCAGCCATAGACGGGCCATCTTTGGTCATCTGGTGACCGGAAACGGCCATTACACAACCCAGTAAGTTTAAAATCAAACTTTACGTTTTTACAGAAATACTTGAAATTTTCAACGCACACAAGAGACGCTGTTTTAGTCTGAATTCATTTTTTGGTTAAACGCTATGGTGGAGTTTAAACAAAATGTTTTGCACTTGGTGAAGGGCATGAAAGTAAATAATGAGCGAGTTGGGGTAAGGCGATTGTAATGTGGTCGAAATGCCTTCAGTATAGGTGCCCAGACGCGTAGAACAAGGCCTATAGATATCTCACAAGCTGTGAGAGTTTAAATTTACAAAAATATGTAAAATCTAGTCCATTTTCGTAGTTTTTTTTTTCATTAAGGTATGAGTCATGAAAACGCCAAGTTTTCATAGTTTTGAAATCGGATGCAAAGGGATGAATGAGAGTCGTACTACGAGTTTCCCTTTCTGAAATGCGGGAAAGACGGGATTGATATTGATTGTTTTTGCTTAGTCAAGTAAGAACTTACGTGTTTTTGAATAAAAGGTAAAGGTTGGAACCCGATTTTTAGATCTAGTTCTCGAGGTTGATAAGCTTTTTCCAAAACAGTTTGAAACTCATACATTTAAAATATGGATAGCGTGAAATGACGTACATTTACATGTAGGTATCTGGGTATCGCCGTCGAAATTTGTACCTTTTGACTTGTGCGTGTGTCGCCTAATGATTTTCAGTGTTGCGACCCCTTCGGGGATAACGCGTCAAGAAGTTACGCTATATGTGTAGCTTAGTTGCGTTTATTTTTATTTTAAGTAAGTATAATTTTTTAACTAATATTAATACGCCTTAATCTCACAAATGTGACGTAGCGCGGTAACGGTTACGGTAGCGTTCGTCAATAAAAAACACGCCCGACATAATCCTAAAATTGATTTATTTGAAAACTAATAATACCAGCGACTATAAAAACACACAATCTTAAGCAAGTAGTCTCTAAGTAGACAATACACAATTGACAACAGATTCCGATATTTACCCTAATAATTCCAAGCTAAATCCCACTCAAAACAATCACGACAAGTTTACGGCTGAGACGTAGACCCTCTCAGAAGAAAATGAAGGTAGCGAATCAGTTTTTTAGTGTTTTCCATACTGCATCAAAGAGTTACCATACGCGAAAAAATACTTAGGGATGCAAAATTTTTGTCAGTTTCAATGAAAATGGTAACACACTAAAAGAAAAATTTCGGAACCAACAATGGAGACAACCATTAGCAACTAATATTTCGTGTATAAATAAATAAATATTATTGTGGCTAGTACAGAAAACAAAAGATACGTTACTAAGGTATATGAAAAAATACTAAACTTTATAAAAATTTGACTATTTTTTATCGTATCTAGCCATCAAAGGGTCAAAAACGGATTGCGGACATGTAAAATTTGTATGAGAATGGAAAAAAGGCGATTTTGTTTTATTTTTTAATTACATCGCCACTTAATGCTTTTTGCAGATTTTTTTGTATTTCGATACGCTTTTCAAATACTTTACTCTAATAATTTTAGAATTCAGTAGAGATCACCAGTTTTTATGAAAAAGCTGAAAATCATTAGGGGACACACGCACAAGACAAAAGGTACAAATTTCGACGGCGATACCCATCTATAACTTAGACAACTTACCTGTACAATTCAACTCAATTCAGATTTTAAATGGAAAGTTATAATTGTATCAATTTAATTGTTAACGCTTAAATTTATCTCTTAGCTACTAGTTATTTTAAAGAAAAGAAACAAAAAATGACTTTAAAATTAAGTTTCCAGAACCCTATGCACAAGTTTGATTGTTACATATTATAACAGTACCATACCCAAGTAACCTTTTAGGTTTTAAAAAGGTTACAAAAAGGTCCCAGAACCTTTTTTAACCTTTTTGTAACCTTTTTAAAACCTAAAAGGTTACTTGGGTAAAATAACGTGTGGGTTTCTGGAGCTTTCTAAGACGTTCTAAAACACGCTATTATAAGCTCGACACCCTTCTCCGGTGCTAACATAGAATTCGAGCTTTGCGCACAGTAAGAAGGATTCCCTAGTCGTCATTGATTAGCTAGCCTCAAGCTTTTTGTAAGAAAATAGTCGTGTTATTTTAAAAATAAATACGTAATGAGCAGATCACTAGTGCTGCTTTTTGTTCTTGAAAATATAATATCACAAATAGCGTCACAAAATCTTTGAAAGCTTAAAGACTTGGGAGCTATTTGTAGCCACGCTCTTTAGAAATGGCTTGACCGTCGAAAAGGCATTAGGCGTTGCTAATTGCATCTCACTGATCTTGTTGGCATTAAAACAGCTTCCCTAAAGACACGGGGGGTAGTATGTAGAGGGAGGCTTGACCACCCTGAAGGCTAAACACTACACCTATAAGGGAAGGAGCTAATGACCAACGACATATTGTGCGAATATAATCATTTCATTAGAGAAAATATATGGTAATAAATTGGTTATGAATTTGTTATCAAATGATTATAATTTAAAAACACTGGTTAAAAACAAACTTCATTGTTACATACATAGACTGTATGAGACTGATCATCCAATATCCATAATAGAAAAATTGGTTCACTTCTGCCAATACCATCCTTTTCTAAGGAAAGCTAATCTAATCTAATCTAAGTTGCAAAGATATGTTACATTGGAGATTCACATTACATGCATTCTCACAACCAGACACGTACAAGTTCGCGCTTGCACATGCCTCATGTGAACCTACAACATAAAAACCAAATCTCAAATGGACATACACCCTGCAACTCTTGCCGTCCTTCCCTGAGACAGGGGTGACATTGACAAATTGAACCATTTTACAGCATGGGTGGTCAGCCACATACCAACCTATAAGTCAAGGAACATTTGCAACATTTGCATTATTATAACTCCAGAACATTATTCATTTTTCCACATGTTAGGTATACAATATACATTCAACCCTGTTTAGACGGGAAGTATTCGAGATAGTGAGCAAGGAAAAATGAAAACACGCTCCTCTTACTATTTCTGCTCATGCTACGCGTGCTGCCACGCTCATTATTGCGCACATAAGCAGGTTACTACAAGAGTAGCAGCAGTGACCTAATTTAAACCTAGTATTTAGGTAATATTATGCGGAATCTTATACGAGCACACGTTATACGTTAAACGTTATGGGGTTGGTATGAGGCTGATCCCCCATGCTGTAAAAAATGTTTCACCTCCCAATGTCATCTCTGTTTCAGGTCAGCAAAAGCTGCAGGCCTTATTTTCATTTGAGGTTTGCTTTAAATTGTAAGTACACATTCAGCATTTGTAAACGCTGACTTACACGTGTCTGTTTGTGGGCATGCATTTGATTTGCTTTTGATACTGAACTTTTAATACTGATTTATCTTTGCAGCTTAGATAAGATAAGATTAAATAAGATTAGGATTATCCCCATTATCGTCGTCTTAGTCACGAAAACCTGAGAATGAAGGAATCCTTCCCGCAAACCTTTACCAACGTTGTTTACTTATACAAATCACCGTCAATAATATTAGTTTTACTGTCTCACAAGATGTTGAATCATTAATAAAATTAATACCAAGCAATAAACACATAATACATCTTGATCCCTACAATTTCAAAACTCAAGCACATCCTTTATTCAGCCCCCAAGTTTACAGTGCCGGGAACACGCGCTGGCTGTGTGTGGAGACTGGAGAGGTACCACGACCTTTAAGTTTATGTCCGGCCCGCATTAAATGGTTAATGGAGATTTCTGAGTGTAAATCGTCTCAGATTATTGCTACAAATTCTGTTTATGGTCCATCCCGAGTCAAATCTTAATAGCTGCTGCCCCGGCCGCCTTGGGTTAGCCAGGTATTGGCGCTGTATTCTCAAAAGCAAAATGACAATATAGGTACGGAAAGAAAAATCGTTTGTGGCATATTTACAATAATAATAACTACACAATTAAAATTTATTATAAATATTATAAAATTTAGACGAACCGTTATGAGAGAACTTGCATTATTCGTCTCCAGGAGACACCCTCTCTGCACGACGACTGAGGATGAACTGTTTTTTTTGTAACACTAAGGTATGCCATTATTCGTGACAAGTGTTCACACTTATTTTTTTCTCATAAACGTTTATGGATCAGCGCCCTTCGAGTTTTTTAAAACTTTAATTCGAGTTTTTTTTAAATTTAAGTAATGACTCTGTAGGAAAAGAAATCTTAAAAATATTTAATATTTTTAAGGGTTTGGTGGTTTACCCAGTGAATGTCCATTGTAAATTAATTAAGTTAATAAAGTTTTAATTCACTTTTTATAATTTCATTTCTGTCTAGTACTTTCGCAACAAATATAAAATAACAAAAACAAAGACAAAAATAAAATTATAAAAAGTGAATTACAACTTTGTTAATTTAATTAATATTAAAAATATTTGGTTGCGTAATTTTTACGTTACGCAAAATATACGTAAGATGTTAAAAATCATCCCCGACGCTTGGGCAGCGGGTACTTATTCACTTACATATGTCGCCCCGTCTTGGGTTGTGGGAGGGAGGTGCAGGGTGGGCCAGGGGGGGTACAGGGTGGGACAGGCATTCGTAAACACCCTCAGACGTAAATAATTAATTCCAGATGTAAGACATTGTGTAAGACGCGGCCTGAATTATTCATACTGATAATGTCGACGGCCAGAGATGGACGACAGATTGGCGTTGTTGGGAGGCAGCTGACATCATGTCGACATGGAGTTATAATGTATTCTAACATCCATAAAATAATTGTCAATATAAACAGATAAATGTCTAAAATCTAAGTCTAAGTTGCAAAGATATATTAACATTCAAAATCAAATGCGTGCTTACAAACAGACACGTGTATGGTCACGCTTACGAATGCTGAATGTGTACTTACAAATTAAAATCCAAACCTCAAATGAATGTACACCATGCAACTTTTGCCGACCTTCCCTGAAACATGTGTGTCCTTGCAAAGTGAACCATTTTTTACAGTGCAGGGGGTCAGCCTCATACCAACCCATAAGTCAAGGATAGATCGGCCAACTTTATATGTAAGAACTAGCCTCCAGTAGGTTTGACTTTAGGAAAAAGAAACGGCTGAATAAACCTTTCCGATAGTATGCATTGTGACAGAAAAACAAACTAAAAATTAACTTATGTCTGAAACCTTGAGGCCTGATATTTTCAACGTAAGCATATCGACTTTATACTGATTGAAAATGATGCCCTTATGTCAATCGTGTAAGTAGTTTTTTTTATCAGTTAAAAGTCAAATATGCTAACGTAGAAAATACCGGGCCAAAGTGTAGTTAAATAACCGCCTTTTGTCTATAATCATGCAAAATATTTAACCCTTACAAAATAAAGTTTGATTAAAATTCACATGCGGTAGGAAAAATAATAAATACAAATGACCAAAAACGAGTTTCTACACTATTTTTATCTCATTTTTCCGATTAATTCGATAGAAGGAAATTAAAAAATCGTATTTTACTCTAAATGAACATTTCATACTTCACTATATTTGTTTATATTTAACGTCTAAAGTAAGTCGTAACGTTTATTAAAAAAATAAACATATTATTCTAAGATAACGCCTCCAATTGACCGTATTATTTTTCATACATTTTTTGTTCAAACGCTATGTTGAAGTAGCGATGTTTCTCTGTATTTGCGGTGCTGGAGGTGATATGGAATTAAATAGTCCGAATGTATGTATTGTGCCTAGACTCGTCACGAACGCAACTGTAATTTCTATGGGAAACTTGGAAACCTGGCCGTAGTACATGCCAACTTTATCGGACAAGACTCAACGTTAGAGAGATAGATCTAGCAAGGAATAACGCCATGTTTGTGTCTGGACGTCCTCAAAATGGAATTATTAGTATAGTAAAATTTTGAATCGTTGATACAAAAAATACATCAAGTACCATGATGTTCAAACAGAGATAAAGGATTTTTGTATGGAAATTCCAAATGTATTCAATTTATAAGATTAACTGAATTAAGTAATTTATTTGACCGGTCCGTAGTTCAGTGGTAACACTTCAGACTCTGAATGGAAGGTTGTGGGTTCGAACCCCAGCGGAGCACAAAAAAATATACCATTTATGTTTTCAAACTTTTCTTCGCTGGGTTGAAAAATTCATAAACCTTTACCAATGAACGGTCACCAAAGGTCCATCCAGCCTTACAGCAACTGGGTCTCGCTTGAAAATTGGCGCTTTGTAGCGACGACGACCAAGCTAATAAAAAGGTCGACAGCTCAATTGGTAGAATGCTTGCATTCCATGCCAAGAGCAAGGGTTTGATCTCAAGGCTTACTCAGCTTTCACAAGAAATGAGAACCAGCCCCCCCTTGGAGCTGAGAAACCCCCACCTCGGTTAAACTGGAAAACCCCTTCGGGGATAACACAGGCAAGAAGTTACACTATATGTGTAGTTTAGTTGCGTATATTTATGCAGATCGCATAAGGCGTTCAGCTCTGTCATACATTTTCGTAAAAACTATCATTTAGTCCCGTCGATAGCTCAGATGGTAGAGTGCTTGCATTTCATGCCGAGAGCTCAGGTTTGAATCCCAGGGAGAGTGCCAACCATGATTCCCCGTTTCGGTGTTTACCGTGTTAAGATAATGAGAAGGTTACGCTTCTAAGCTACACATTTAGTGTAACTTCTTTCCGTGTTTTCCGCTTAGAAATCGCATGTGCCGAGTGGAAACTATTTATTTTTACATGGAAACCACTTCAGTTGAAGTCAGGGTTTTTCAGCTCCCTAAGAGACTGGTACTCATTTATTTTGTAGGCTGGGTAGGCACACTTCGCTGATACTTGAGTGCTCTTTTATGTATCATTGCACTAAACTTCAATCAGACATAAATCAAAATTAAGTGTGATTTCTCCCATCAAATATAAAATTTGGTTTCATATACCTACGTAGATCAGCTGATGTTCATAATCTTTCCGGTTCAAATTTCATCACATTATTAGTCACTTCCGAGAAATATTTGACCGAGGTCTTGACCAGAATTAAGCAATAAAATTTGATGTGTCCATCAAATATTGATTGAAGGTTGGTGCAAAAGGCCCTTTTAGTGTTTTTCCGCTGACAAAAATATTACTTTTTTTTTTTTTAAACAGATTTGTGGAAAGGAATGCAATCCACCAACCTATTTTACCTGGCCAGTTGTCTTCATGCGAAAGCAGAACTTCTGTGCATGCAACGGCATCTGTTGAACCAGGGTCGAAGTTATCGTCGCGGGATTCGAACTAGCGTTATCCGGTTCCAAATAACCTGTCTTGATCCCCGCGGCTATAACACCGACATAATATATATCTATAATCTATAATCTACAGCCGCAAAGATATGTTAACATTTAAGGCTCATATTAAATGCATGCCCACAGACAGGCACATGTAGGTTCGCGCCTACACATTCTGCGTGCGTGCATACAAATAAACAAAACCTCACATGAACATAAACCTTGCAACTCCTGGCGCCTTTCCCTGAAACCGGGGGGCATTGGCAAAAGTGAACCGATCAGCCTCATAACAACCTATCAGTCATATTGAAAAAAAAAATCTGGAACAAAGATGGTGAATGACTTACGTCAAGATGCTCTCTGTGATTGGGGCTAGTTTTGTAAATAATTTGTAGCGACATGGCTAGATGTAGGGGACCATGCCTAGACCGCGAGATGCGGCCACATCACAAGAAACTGCTGGCAAGACATGGCTCAAAGTTGCGCCCAAAGGACCGCACACACACAAATGCGAAACTTCATTGCGATTCGCAGAGACGTGCTGTTATTGCTGACGTCATCGGCCGAGAGATTTTGTGGGTGGTGGGTGGGGAGGGGTGTGGGAGATTGAATAAGATCCAATTAAGTATTATGTGAGTAAATAGTCCAAACTTTAAATATTTCGATATTAATATTAAAAGTTTAAGTTTTGGTGTATTGATACTTTACTTTACTTTCTTCGGCTCATAAGCCTTGAAGGCTCAGGGCCTCCCGCACCACACCCCTCTAGGACTCTCTGTCTTGTGCTGCTTCCCTCCATGGTCCGCTCACTCCCAGAACTTCAGCGTCGGTTTCGACGTTGTCTGCCCACCGCATCCTGGGACGTCCGAGTGGTCTAACACCTGAGGGGGCACCATCCAAGACAGTTCTGATGATCCTGGAGTCCTCTGCACGTGCTACATGCACGGCACATTGGAGTCCTCTTGATTTCATTACCGACATGTATTGACAATGTGAAGATTAATTTTAAATTGATAATGTAAAAATAAAAACAATCAATTTGTTGAATAGCTTAAGCTCACACGTCCGGCGGATGATGCTGGAAAGTTGCTTACCGGGGTCTATTGCCGTGGTATGTAAGAGCTGGAGCTTCCAGACGTTTGCACATGAGCTTCTTCAGCGTGAAAAAGAAATGATGAGTGATTATTACAATTTCATCAATATCATGTTCATCATTTCATTTTCACGCTGAAAAAGTCGCAGATATGGGCGAAACGCTGAAAGCTTCAGCTCCTATAGACCATGTTCAACAGATGCCGGAAAGCAACTCTCCAGCAAACTTTTTTTATTCTTGCATTATTTTTCGCCTTTTCTGAAAAAGGGGCTACATTGGCAAAGTGAACCATTTTTACAGCATGGATGGTCAGTTTCATACCTAACTGTAAGTGAAAGCATTTTGTATACATAATACCAAATGAGTGACCACATGATAAATTTGTTTTAATTCAATTCCGTTGTCTTAAATTCCATTTGATCTCAGACTAATTCATCTCCTCTTCGCCACACACGGTTTCTTGCCCGGGGGGTCACGGGCTGTGGACAGGAGCCGGTGGTGGGTGTAGGGGGAGGTGTGAGCAGGGGTGGACAGGGTAAAGTTCTCGGACGCGGGTCAGATGTTGACAAACAGGCGACATGGTTCACCAATCACCAGCCTTCCGGCGCCGTATAAAAGGGCTGCTCTATGCCGGTCCTCCTAGGTATACAGCCGACGTACCTCATGCAGAGATGCTGGTGCCAAAGCAATGCTGACATCAAATTTGTTTGAACCATCAATAAACAAAGAACAACTATTACTATAATATTTTTTTTCTATAGATAAATACAATACAATTTTGTAATAAGTGAAATACATTTTGAACTATATATTGAACAAACTTTATTTTGGAGGGCTGGAGCCTAAACTAGGTCTTGCCTGTTCTTATAGGTCTCCAGTAAATTATGATACGATTGTGTGATTCTGGGTATGTTTATATTTATATTATGATTGTATTGTTACAAACTAAGGATTTGAAGCACCCACGCACGCTTGAACATGTAATACTTACCTTTACACAAATACAGTGTCTGTAACATTTGAGATGAAAACTGTGGTAGGTACACTGCAAAATTGTAAAAAACAAAGATCAGTGAAATGTTTTTTTTTTATATATTGGGTCAAAGGTGACTGATGATCTCAATGAATGAAACGAATATCAATTCAATTACATAATCAAATAAGTAAGTAAAATTTAAAACATTTAAATTTTGCCATTGTTGACACAAAAATTTGTCTCACAAATTTGCCATGGTGCCGTCCATAAATTACGTCATCGATTTTGGCCGATTTTCGACCCCCCCCCCCCCCCCTTACAATCATCCTATAGTCATTATCTAATGACCCCTCCCCCCCCCTCTTGCTGTAATAATGGATGAGCTTAATAATTAATAATGTTATATTACTTACATAATATTTCGTATATTTTGTAGAAATTGGCAATTACAAGAACGACGTCACTTTTGGTACTCGTACATCATTTGCCATCATCCGCAGACCAGACTCCCCCCCCCCTTAATGCGAATGACGTAATATATGGACAGCCCCCATGGTAAAATTAGAAAAAACAGAATTGTCAGAAAACCAAAACTTAAGCGTGAAAAGTCCATTAATCCATCGATCACAAAAACTATTGATACAATTTCAATGGAAACATGTGGGAAAACCTGTGATAAGGACAACTAATGAAGTCAAAATTGCTTTTCGATTTCGTTGGATACCATTTTGTAGGGACCGAACAAGACGCTGCCACTTTTCCGTGTTGGTCTACCGCTAGATCCTAAATAATCTATATACACCCCTTTCAAACATCCCCGACCCTCATATGAACTTCTATGGAAACAAACTCGTACATGCAGAACGATAACGCTCCGTGTAAAAGTGTACTCAATTAATTCGCAGATAATATTAGAAGACATCATTTTATTTTATTTGTTTTACATTTTTTCTCAGAACCGGTGAAGTTAAGTTTTGAATACAATCGTTTTTATTTCAATTTCATACATTTTTTATCATAAAATAACTCAAATCTAAGTGGATTTTATGAACTTTTCGACGGATACACGTCGCTGCTAAGCTACATATACAGTGCATTTCTTTACCCCGTTTTTCCCGAAGGAGTCGCAAGTATTGCGAGAACCTATTCATTTTTAAAGGTAAGGTTTACCACTTCAGTTGAAGTGGGATTTTCCCAGCTTCCGAGCAGGCTGCTACTCATCTTTTGTGAAGGCTGAGTAAAGTTTGCCGGTATATTATTTTGGGTTCAAAATGAACACTGAAAAAGGAAATCATTTCTGACATCCACGGTTGTATTCGAACCCGAGGCATCTGTTGGCTTTTTAAAGGGAGCAGTAAAATGGCACCTTTATAAAGTATCCCATTCGTGATTGGGAGGGCCTTTGAGGTGTGGCACGCAACTAAGCTACACATATAGTGTAACTTCTTGCCTGCGTTATTCCCGAAGGAGTCGCATGTGGTGATTCGGGACCTATTTATTTTTACGGATAAGGGGGCCGGCCTCACACCAACCACTTGCAGTTGAAGTGGGGATTTCCCAGCTACCGGGGTGGCTGGTTCTCATTTCTTGTGAAGGCTGAGTAAGCCTTGAGATCGAACCCTTGATCTCGGCATGGAATGCAAGCATTCTAACAATTGAGCTATCAACCTTTTTATAAGCTTGGTCGACTTCGCTACAAAGCGCCATTTCTCAGGCAAGATCAAGTTGCTGTAAGGCTGGATGGAACTTTGGTGACCGGTCATTGGTAAAGGTTAATGAATTTTTGAACCCAGCGAAGAGCAAATTTGAAATAAAAACGTTACATTTTTTGTGCTCCGCCGGGATTCGAACCCACAACCTTCCATTTAGAGTCCAAAGTGTTACCACTGAACTACAGACCGGCACAGAAACTTTTATCATGTAAAAAATAAAATAAATGGAGCATCTTCAAATATAAAAAAAATATGTTGAAATACTTAAACTTAAGTGTTAGCGGAAAATGAAAGATTTTCTTAAAATTGGAATTGAAATCACAAAACTGAAAAGTTGTCATAAAACTAAAAGTCGTATTCAATCTCTGACATTTCAAATAAGAGACAGAGAGCACTGAAGGGTGCAAGGATATTTGAAATATTGGAAATCAGAATTCTGAGTGGGGGGAGGTGGGGATGGTGGCCGAGGGGCATTTGGGGGAGGATGGACAATGAACATGAAAGTTGGGGACCAATTCGAAAATGAAAATCAAAGGAAACGTCAAACTTACATACGTACCATGATTTCCACAAGAGACTTAATAACTATGATTATTCCGGTCCGGATTAGTCCGGTCGATAGCTCAGTTGGTAGAGCGCTTGCATTCCAGAAACAGAGAGCTTCGGTTCGATTTCCACCAAGAGTGTCAGAAATGTTTTCCCGTATTGGTTTGTATTTTAAGCCCAAAATAAAATTTAGACTTTACAAAAAATGAGTACCAGACCCTCGGGAGCTGGGAAACTCCCATTTCAAGTAAAGTGGTTAATGTAAGGCTGGTCCCTTCATTTAAAAATAAGTAGGTTCCTCTTGCCACATGCGACCCCTTCGGTGAGAACGCGGCTTGAAGTTATGCTATATGTGAATCTGATCATTCAATGCTAAAAAATAACGGCACAAATTAAAACAAGCGTATTTATTTCTATTCGGAGTGTAATTCAAGAAATTTATGTATTTAAAAAAAATGTAGAACATGGAAAGAAATTTGTTTTTTTTTAACATTGTGTACACCATTCATATAATGCTTTATGCCTTTTTAAAAAAGTATGAAAAAAAATATAAGCGAAGCAAAATTGTACGTGCATTTTTATAAGCGATTTTTCAAAGATCGCATTGTAATTTTTTTTGGTTAAATAAAACATCTGAAAAATCGTTTTTTCGTTGCAATACAATTTCTAAATCCTTCTTTATAACAAAAACAACCTTTTTTTTTTAAAGGACAAATATGACTACTGTACTGTATCCTGCCGCCGTTCCACTAGGGGTGGCCGGTACCTCCGCAGATGCGCCTCCACTTTTTTCTGTCCTTACAAATCACTTTCATTTCCTTAATATTCATCACCTTCTTCATACATACTCTTCTCTTTTTCTCACTCTGCAGGTTCCATTCTTTCGCAATCTCACCTATCTGGTCGAACCATTCTTTCCTCTGCCTTCCTCTTCCACGCTTTCCTCTGACATTTCCTTTGTAAACTTTCTTCGTTCACGAATTTTGACAAACATCTCCTATTTCACTGACACGAATCTTCAAGAACATCTCCAATTTCACTGGCACGAATTTTCAAAAACATCTCCTATTTCACTGAAGTATATTTGCGGAAGTGTTAGCTAACGTCATTTCACTCACCCTAGCTGAGACTGACCAATACCATTTGAATAAAATATCTTCCAGCATGCCCTTCTATTTTATGTCATGACGGACACAAAAAGAAATCAGCGGACAGGGAGAAGCCGCAAGCATTTATTTGCCGTAAACCTCCCCCTCATTGCATGTATGACATTTTTTATGTGAACTCATCTGGTCAACAGTTTGAATAATATGAAGAAAAATATTCTGATTCATTTCGGTGAAGAATGGAAGTGTTTTTAGTATTTTGTTAGTTCTTCTTCTTCTTCGTATCAGACACTACACTACTCTTGCCCAGTGTCGGGCAACATCTACTGCTTCACTATTACTCTCCATTAGGTCGGCCAGTGAGCAGCTTGTTGGGCAGGCCGGGCAGATCCGAAGATGATCCATTGACTGTTGGGCTCCGCATTCACAGAGCGTGGTGTCATCTTGATGAAGGATTCCCCAGGCCCGCATGTTACAGCGAGCTCTGCCAACACCCGTTCTCAGTCTGTTGAGTGCTCTCCACACAGGCCACTCAAGATCCCGTCCAGGTGGGAGGCTCTCGCCTGGCTGCACAAAGTTTGCAGGTCGCTCCAGATTCCACAAGTGCAATCTCTCACCCGCCGGCTCAGTATTCAAAGGGTGCACGGAGCTAAGGAAACTGCGGCGCGACTTCAAGCGTTGCGATGATGAGCCATTTTGTCCAAAAAGGCAGTGCTGTGAATTCTTCAGGGTTTTTGCTCTTTCAACCCTTGAAGCCACTTCGCGCCTGATGTGTGGGGGGCTATGCCTGCTAGTGGATAGAGTTTTCCTATAGGCGTAGGTTTGAGACATCCCGTGATGATGCGACAAGTATCATTCAGTGCTGTGTCAACTTTTTTGTTAGTTGATTATACAGTATGAAATAAATTGTTCAATTTGGATAGTCTATGAATATTTTTTGCCCTAAGAAAATGATTTTTTTAGTATCGTCAAACTGTGTCTTTTCAATTAAATTTCTAGAAATTCAATCTCTTCAAAATTAAAAAAAATAAAATTTTTAAACAATCCTATTTTAATTTAAGAAACAAACTTTTTCTTAAGTGAAAAAAACAATGAAAAAAATAACAAACCGAAAAAAATACTACCTACATTAAACATTACTGGCTCATTTGAGTCGAAAAGAAACAAATATTGCAGTCTGGATTTTGAAAATCTTTACGTTTCCGCCTTTGAATATGTGTGTTTAATTTAATCATAATCGGGGTATATTTTCCAATCATCCATCTCAGACCTGCTTTAAAATGTTAATTAATGCACAATTTTCCAATATAATCAATTTTTTAAACAATATTGTTCATTTTCATCGGGAAAAATCTTCTTTCAACTTAATTAGAGAAATTTAAATTGCCAAAAGATTGGTATTTCAGGTACAATAAATAATACCGGCATAAGGTAATTATGAGAATAACCAAATAATTCAGCTCCGACTTTGTCTCGCAGAAAGCGCTGGATATTCCGTACACAGAGCTGGTACTTGTCTGAGTTATGATCCTCTCTGCACTTAAGTAAGTCGCTCATCTTAATGCAATTAAGGGCTCCTATTTAGAGGCACGTAAAGGCGGTTTCGTTATTCCAGCTATCTTTTTGCGCCCCCAAGGCTCTGGTCAGGGCTGTTTTGCCACAATTTTTCAAAAAACAAGAAACAAAGAAATATAGATTATATACAAAAAGAGAACTGTTACATTGGGCAACAAACAACGAGTGAACTAAATAAATAAAAAATATATATTGTTGCCAGGAAACATCTTACCTTCTCCTAAATGTTTTCCTCTCCCTGTAATATACACCACTGTGGTGCTATGTGGCTTTTTAAACTAAACCATAAAATGAATTGATTATCATCAATACATCACAAGTCATAAAATATCTTTATTCTCGATCTTTCTCCTTGACGGTTCCTTCAAACCACCCCCTTTCCTCTTTTTCAATCATAATACTGGTTTCAGTTTTTTTATAAATTGACATTTCGATACTAACTTAGATAAGATAAGATATTTAGTTGGAAGTGGTAAGCAATAAGTAAATATATTTGATCGACAAGTTGATATATAATCTATAATCTAAGTTACAAGGATATATTCATTTAAAGCTCTCAAATGACAGACAGGCACATGAAGGTTCGCGCCTACAAATTCTGCATACAAATAGACAAAACCTTAAATGAAAATAAATCTTTCTACCCCTGCCGCCTCTCCCTGAAACCATGGTGACAAGTTTTTACAGCACGGGAGATCACCCTCATACCAACCTATCAGTGAAGGAACATTACGTTTATAAATACGTTTATTGTTAATAATTTACCTACTTCAGAGCTCACATATTTTTTCTCTCATAGCAACAAAGTAACCTTAACAAAACCTGATTATTCTAGAACCTTCTCCGGGTCCCTGATAAATGTGCCAGCCCTCCGCTTCCCACCTACCCCTATCTGCCGGTGGAGCGATGGATGCGGCGGCAAGCACGTCAGGGAGCAAAGTTACGCAGGTTTGGGGCCCGCGGAGACTTCACCCCTTCCGTGGATAATATCTTTAAAAGTTTCAGCCGCCACCCCTCAGGATGCTGTGCAAAGGATAATGTACCGGACAGGGATGGAATGGCAAAAATATGAAACACAATTTTTCATTTCTTAAATAGATTTGTGAAGACGAATGCCATTCCCCAAACTATTTATCCTGGCTAGTTGTCTTTTTGCGCAAGCAGAAGTTTGTGCGCATGCAATGGCATCTGTTGAACCAGGGTCGAAGTTATGGTCAAGTGCGCCAGACGCAGATTCGAACCAACGTTATTCTGTTCCAAATACGCTAGTCGAACATGCGCATCCACCCCCTTGGCCATAATACCGACCAAATTGAATTGAGAAAATAATATTTTCGAAGATGCACTTCATGTTTTGTCATACAATTGCCTGAATATAAGTTGGTGGATGTTGGAAAGTAATGATTGTGGATGCTGAGAAATAAGAAACATCGTCTTCTTTCTCTTATTAGGGTAAGATTGAGGGGAGAAGATCTCAGGGACGCCGAAGGACATCGTGGCTGAAAAACCTGCGACACTGGTTATTTTTTTAATTATGAATTATTCTTTTACAAACATACATAACTTAATATGTGTTTACAAAGTTAATAACATATGCGTGTTTCATAAAAATATTTATGACCGAATATATCTGACAGTTCCTGCTGTGTTTCTCAACAATAATATTAGTACAATTTATTTGGCGAGCGCAGTTTTTGTTTGAATCCCACCGCAAGAGCATTCGATGAGCTTTGTCGTCGCTATAGAAAGCACCAAATTCTAAAGCAAGACTCATTTACTGTAAGGCTGGATGGACCTTTGGTTATTACCGGTCTTCGATAAAGGTGTACGAATTTTTCAACCCGGCAAAGAGAGAATGCATTAAAACATTTATTACATTTTTTTAAGTGACAATAAAATTGTACGAAACAATTCATTAAACGGTGTATGCAAAAATATAATATATTTTCTTGATTCTGTCCTGCGTTTTGTACGCTGCTCTGTTTCCCGACACCACCCTACGTGACTTTGTCCGTACTCTGACTAGAGCCAGGTCTACGCCATACTTCAGCACGGCCTACGACAGCCAAGGCGCTACGCCGTAGAAGGCTAAAGGCGCTACGGCGTAGAGGCTCATCGCCAGAATGACTGATGGCCTGGCAAACAGAAAACCAACAGCGGTATCGCCTCACCAAGATGTATGGGAGATGTTTGTTACATGGACAGCGATAGCTAAGGGTCTCAGCTTGCCAAAATTTTTAGAATATCTATTTATATGGTTTTTAAAAAGAGTACTTTAAAAAGTTTACTTACTAAAAATATTTTAAAAACTCTATACGTCATCTATTTTTTGTCTCTGATGTTTTTTTTCTATAAAATTCAGAAAAAAGTGAAACAAGTCGTTCTTTGAACCCAATATTTCAGGTTTAAATATTAAATGATTTAAATATCCTGTTTCCGTAAGTGAAATATTTATTGTAGAAATATATAAAAAAAAAAATCAAGAAGGTTAACATACTATAACTGTTACTCTGTCACTTTCTTTTCTGGAGGTGGCCAGACCCTCTGCAGAGTTCACATTTTTTCCTGTTCTTGCATATCTCCTTGAAGTAATTAATTTGCAAACCTTTTTTAATAATCTGCGTTCTTTTATATTTACACTATGTACCTCATTTTCACGATTTCACCGATATTATCAAGCATTTTATTTTATCTTCTACATCCTCTTTTTTATTTTCTTCTTTGTCCAAACCGTTTTCTAAAACATCTTAAACATTTACAAAAATGAACGCTTAAGATAAATATTTTTCTAACAAAATTAAAAAGGGTTGTTTCTGAGTCAACCCTACATATTATACTATATTTCAGACTGTAGGAAAATTATTTCCGAAAGAACAGTTTCCCTAGACATTTGACGGACGCGGCTCCTTCACTTGGAGATGACTCGCTACATTTTTACTAAGTAATAAGTGTGTGCCAGCTTCAAAGTAAAACCATTCACCAGAAATAATTAACCGAGTAATTAAGTGCAAGAAAACTTGCGTGAAAGCCCTTTCTTGGATTTCCACCTTTGAAAATAATCTATTAGAAGGCTCTCCGGTAATTAAAGTCTTGAAACACGGCTTGTATTTAAAATGAATGATTCAGAGAATTCGAAAAAGTTTTTGGGTAAGTTTTTTGAATGAGATTGTACTGAAGAACTTGTTTGAATGGATTGATTTTCAAAATAAAACATACCTACACAATTTTTTTTCTCAATCCAGGTACTAATTTTTTCAATTTTCTAATTAGAAAAAAGTCCAAAAGACAATCGAATAACCAGCATAACAGCTTATTAACTGGTTCATACATACAGTGAGTAACGATGGAGATTCGCAAAAGGAAGGTTGTGAGTTCGAATCTTGGCGGTGCACAAACAAAATATCATTTAATTTTTCAAATATGTTGGGCTTCAAATTTGTCTGCCCTAAGCGAAAGTCACTCCAACCTTGCAGCTGTATTTTTGTTAAGAATTGGCGCTTTTTAAAGCGACGACCAAGCTTGCAAAGTCCTCTTGGGTGTGAATCACAAAAAGCAAAGCTTACAAATAATCTTCCTGGAAAAAAAATATAATATTAATTTTGGACTTAGTAGGTATATAAGTTTAAAATCAGTTCCAAATTTTCTTGTGGAATTTACAAAATATAAATAAAGTTTATAAGCAAAACCAGAAACATTCCTTAAATATTTCAAGTATGTACGAAATTATGCAAACATTTTATCATCAAACGATTTCTTGTTTTGATGAAAAATTATATAAAGATAGAAAATTCTATAAGTTACAACAAACGAAACGTTTGTAAGAAATTATTTCTCACATTGTTCCTTCAAGGCCTTTAAATGCTCCGAATCAAATAATCTGGAACTTACAAAGGTATTACACAGATATATTTTTATACTTGTGAGTCTGGCTAAGAAAACGTTTCTATTGAGAAAACCTACTGAGCCGGATCATCTCGTAAGAAAAATAGGTTATAAAGGAGAAGCTAGAGGTACGAAGGGGAAGGGAGAGAGGATAAGAATAAGGGAAGAAAAAGTGAAGGGGGAGATAAAGTTAAACGCAAGTTTTGTTTTGTAGAGATTACGTACATACATTTATTACATTTTATTATGTACATGTTGATAAGAATGTTTCTGTCTTCAGACGCTACTCTTTTGTTTTATTATGGTACTTTAAATGCATTCGACAAAATTGTTTTTATTTTGTAAACATTTTTTTTCTTGAAGAAATTTCTGTGTAAAAAGAGTTTTGCAATTTACCAATTATTGTTGTCTCGCCAAAAACGGGTATCAACATTATCAATTTTAATTTCAAAGATCATTCTGTTGAATCAGGGTCATAATTAAATGGGGCATGACAAGACTCGAACTGGGGCTTGTTTAAAAAATGCCAATTTGATTGCCACCGACTTATCCGTCCGACAATACCGTCAACGAAAATAAAAAAGATCGGCATGGCTTATTTTAAGATGTCACAGCATTGGCGTAAATAATCAATAACAATTTTCTTTATCGACTTTAAGTACGACTTTGTTTAATCTTTCATTGGATCATAAGACAGAGTAGGCGTATTTTACGTTTTCACATCCAAGGTGCATTATTTTTGTTTTTGTTTTGCTTAATTTATTTATCGATGTTCATACGTCAGAAGATTTTTTCACTTGAGAAATTATGTGCACCTACTGTTTTTTTTTACGACAAGATTATTTCACTATCAAGCTTTGAATAGCCTCAATAGAAAACCTATGTACGAAACTAGATAAACTCGTATATTATTAATTAAAATATAATCTTTACATTTATTTCATTAATATTTATTGTATTTTTCATTTTTCATGCGTACTTCTAGCATCCCCCTATGGCTTGTAAATAAAAGGGCTCAATCAGTATAGAGCCAACACGAATGAAGAGCTAAAAAGACATTGAAAGTATGTAGGATGCTGGAAATCAGCCTCAGAGACAGGGTTCCAAAACAGGAGATCCGTAGACGAACTTGTGTCACTGATGTCATTCAGCGAGTGACCTACTGAAAGTGACGCTGAGCTGGTCACGTCGCAAGGCAGGACCATAGCAGGTGGCCGAAAAGGATTGTCCAGTGGCGGCCCAGGATGTCTAGATGGAGAGTGGGGAAACCACAAACGAGGTAGCTGGATGGCATCAAGGTAACTGCAGACAGAGGATGGCTGAACACAGCAGCCGATAGACAAACATGGAGAATATTGGCGGAGACCTACATATGTCCAGAAATAGACTGAAAAAGGCTAAAGAAGAATAGGATTTTAATTTTTAGAAACCTCTTTGTGTAGCGTAAAATATTAACAAGCAATTTTTTACTCACGAAAATCTTTTTTTTAATTTTGAAGTGTTTATTTGGAAGATGTCATAAAACAAAAAGGTATTTTATGGCACAGTTTGACCAAAAAATCCGACAAAATTGTTGCCAAAAGTCCAAGCAAACGGGTAGGTCATAAAAGCGGTGGTAAATTTTCAACCGATATTGATAAAAATGGCTGTAAATTATCATAAAACGATAAATTCAGGAGTAGTTCGCTGTGGGTGTTGGGCGCACTGAGATTTATGTCTGTTTTCCATTCTTATAGTGGGTGAAGGTGGAAAAACACGGAAATACTTAATTATTTGGAAAAATAAACGGAGGAGAACAACTTTTTTTACTCATTGACTCATCGAAATCACAAAAAAAAAAGTAATAAGTAGCATCATTAGTGCAACACGATATGTTATTTTAAAGTGCTTTATGCAGTTAATTTGAGGCTGACCACCCATACTGTAAAAAATGGTTCACTTTACCAATGTAACCCCTATGTCAGAGAACGTGCAAAAGTTGGAGGGGCTTATGTTCATTTGAGGTTTGGATTCTATTTGTATGTACACATTCAGCATTTGTAAGCGCGAACTACACGTGTTTGTTTGTGGGCATGCATTTGATATGAGCTTTAAATGTTAATATATCTTTGCAACTTAAATTATAGATGAAGGTTACCACCTATACATAAAAAAAATACTTTGCCAATACCAACAACTTTTTCTCGGAGAAAAACGGCGAGAATTGCATGGTTTTTGTTCATTTGAGATATAGATTCTTACTTTGAAAGTGGTTATAAATGCAGGAAATGCTATGGCAAATTTTGGCCTGACTGCTTGTAGGTTACGCAACGCAACTACGCAACTAAGCTACACATATAGTGTAACTTCTTGCCGCGCTATCACCGAAGGGTTTCGCATGTTGCGAGTGGAACCTATTTATTTTCACAGGTAAGGGGGCCAGCCTTACGCCATACATAAAAAGTAATTTGTTATTGTAGGTATTTGTTATTTGGATAATAAATTTATTTATTTAATTTTGTATTCATAAAAGAGCGGTGAGATTTCAAATAATGTATTTTACTTACATGTGTCAGAGATTTGAATTTCACCAATTTTCAGGAATAATAGTTTTTATTTAATCTAATCTAAGTTGCAAAGATATGTAACATTGGGGATTCCCATTACATGTATTCTCACAAGCAGACACGTTTAAGTTCGCGCTTGCGCATGCCGCATGTGAACTTACAGCATAAAAACCAAATCTCAAATGGACATACACCCTGCAACTCTTGCCGACCTTTCCTGAAACAGGGGTGACATTGGCAAAGTTAACCATTTTCTACAGCATGGGTGGTCAGCCGCATACCAACCTATAAGTTAAGGGCACAAACACTCATACATTTAATCCTTTTTAATTTATACTTACACGGACGACAGTATTTTATTTTACCAACGGGCTTTCTGTAACCCCCTCATTTTCACGCCATAAACTTTTCGAGCCTCTCGAGCAAAAAATATGAATCGCAGCATTGATTACAGATTGCCGTAATAACGTCAAATATTACTCGATAATAATCAAATGGGACTTTGCTGGCGAGCATTTAGGGTCGCTTCTCCAGTATACATCATACTTGCACAAAGGCCCCGCAACCCCTTCTGGGGGTCCTAATTGCAGGGGTCCCGGAGCCCCGTAACGGGCAAAGAGATAATTCGTTATTACGGCCGTTAGCATTCGTGTAATTGGCCGTTATCGTGATTTTTATGGCAGATTTTATGATCCAAAAACTATTTCGCGGGGGGCGCGCGGCGGGCCCCCTTCACGATTCGGCGACGCTTTCTAAAACAATGCGTCGCGTACTGCACTGCAAACGTGTTTTTATTTTAAGTCTTTCACCACCAAAAAAACAGTACAAAAAATGATCATGTAACAGATTTTTGGTACAAAAATGCGTACACTATAAAATTATGTAATGTAAAGTACTCTTCACAAAGTCTTAAAGGTTCAAAAATCGTCACGGACCTTGAATACCATTTAAAATGAAAATATCCTGAACTACGTTGCAAAGTAGAAACAAAACTGGGAACAAAAATCTTTTTCCTAGAGAGTTAACTGTTATTTGTTAATATTGTTTTCGTTTTCTTAACGACAGGTAATATATTTTGTATTTGAAGCATGTATTGTTGATTTCTTAATAGATTGGTATAATTGTAAACTTTTGCGTATGGCATTTTATAAACAATTAAAATGCGTAATCTAAGTAGACGTCATTAAAACCATACTTAAAATTTTATCACATTAAAAATTTAAATTCAAATATTGGTGAAATAATTGCGCTCAAAGTATTTTATTTTTGTGATGTTCAAAAAATGTCGAGTTGGAAAAAGCATATTTATTCTAGTAAGTATGTGTTCAAATTATTTTTGGAATAAGAGTTGGTTGTAGAAAAGCGCCGTTTGAATCCATTCAGCTAATTAATATTGTACAAACTCTTAACTTTATATGTACATTTGTATATGAGTGTATGGAAGGAAAACCCATCAACTTGAACCCTTGTATGGAAACACGAACGAAGATCAGCTGATAGCAAATCTGGCTGCATTTTGGTGGGATCCGTTTAGCACGTACAACAACCAACAAAAATGTGTATTTTTGTAATAATCTATAATCTAAGTTGTAAAGATATATCAACATTTGAAATTCATATTAAATGCATGCCCACAAACAGATATGGTAAGTAAGCGATTACAAATGGTGCATGTGTTCTTACAAATTTAAATCCAAGCCTCGAATGAACATATTCCCTGAAACAGGGGTGACATTTGCAAAGTAAACCATATTTTACAGTATGGGTGGTCAACTTCACACTTACTTATAAGTCAAGTAATATAAGCATACTTTTTTCAATTCGTTCGTATCCAGTACCTTTGCATACGTTTGCTTCTTTTACATTCACTTTGTAGCTATATCTCATTACGTCTTTCATCATCCTTCATTTCTTCTTTCATTTCTACATGTCCAAACGATCTCATCAGATTCTTTTGTACCTTAACTTTCACAGGTTTTTTCAACTTAAATTTGTCTTGTATGTTTCTAAGAAACATTTTTTGAGTAAGTACATGCTTGAAAAAATATAATACAGAATGAACCTCTTGCTTTTGTCAATTTCGTTATCGATACCTAAAAGGGACAATGAATAAGTGAAAAATAAAGCTACCATGGGTTTCACAGATAAATGAACCATTTTTCCTATTTTATAAGAGAGAAAGCACCAAAAAAGTGTGAGAATCCTATAGTGTAGAAGTTTGTCATGAGCCTTGCCTTTTAATTATTTCACTTTCCATGAGAAGTTTTACTCAATAAAAGGTACAACTCCCGATTTCTCAAATCAGTGAATCAGTACTTATTCAGTTTCATTTCTAAGGTGGCGATATTACGTTTTGTATTTAAACTTTACGGAAAAAATCAGGGAATTTTCTGCCTGCTTGAAAACGAAATAAAAAAAACAATAGCGCCAGAGAAACTCGTTGAAAAAAAAAAATGCAAATCATTAAAAAAAAAAGATTCTCGCTAAATATTTCTCAATACCTCGATGAATTTCGGGTGGGGAATTTGAAATTCATTCGACGTTGAATTAACATCGAGTCGTGCAAATAAACGGAGGCAATCGACGTTTTTCGGAAGGCTAATTTACAAATTTGAAGGGTCCCGAACAAGCCCGGAAATCAGAACGACCCCCGAATACCGGCGGCCCCCCGAAAAAAAAATCAACTACTTGAAATTGAAGCCTTTGTGTTGGGTTTTCAAACTGTATTTCACGTTTAAATTTATGATGGATCTTTGTTTTACAAAATTTGATTGAATTGAAAAAAATGTGAATTCAGTACTAGATCTACAGGTGGATTTGTGGTTACAATAATAATATTAAGATAAGGTTTTTTATAAGGTTAGTTTATATTTACAAAATAATAATTAAATCGTGTATTTCGGAATATCCAGAGTCATAATAAAAGGAGAGCTTGTATGAAGAAGGTTATGACGCTGGATGAAATTAAAGAATTATGTAAGGACAGAAAGAAATGGCGTTTGATCTGTAATGTTGGTGGCTAGGACTAGGGTTTTTAAATTATAATTTTGCATTCTGTATTTGTTTTGATGTTAATGCATATTATTATTTGTGATTTCAAAAATGTAACTTGTTTTATATGTTCCTTGACTTATAGGTTGGTATGTAGCTGACCACCCATGCTGTAGAAAATGGCTCACTTTGCCAATGTCGTCTCTTTTCAGGAAAGGTCTGCAAGAGTTGCAGGGTGTATGTTCATTTGAGATTTGGGTTTTTATGTTGTAGGTTCACATTCGGCATGTACAAGGGTGAATTTGTACGTGTTTGCTTGTGAGAATGCATAACGACGGTTAAAAGGCAGTAGGGCGTAAGCGACATACACTAAATTGTTCAGGAGAGCAGTTTCAAGTTTGAGATTGCAGAAAAATCGCATAACTTTTTAATTAAATCGTGGAAATCAAATAGCTATAAAATAAAAAAGGCATTTATTGGCATTCCTATTAATGTGGTTGTACGATTTTTTTTGTCACAAGTGCCTTTAGGACAAAAAGACCAAAATCTTGTCGGTCACACCAAAACCATACTTTAACATCGCAGTTGTTCGCTTGGGCATAAACAACACGAAAATCATCGTAGAGCTATGGGAGTTAGCGCATTAGAAAGAACGGAAAATTTCAAGTAGGATAGCATTCATAACTCATTTTTGACCAAAAAGTCGCCTGCCTTTTAACCGTCGATATAATGTGAATCCTCAATGTTACATATCTTTGCAACTTCGATTAATGTGCGTGAAAACAATTGAAAATGATTTGCGTATCAGGCTGGCAGACAGGAGGAGAGTGTGTGTGCTGAAGTGTGCTGAGTGAGTAACTCGTTGCGAATGTGATGCCGTGCTAGGAGAACATTTCGGCGCACAGTTTTTGGTATCAGCACTCTAAACCTGCCCGTACTGGATCACAACGTGGCAACAAATGATTCAAATTTATATATGAAGGAATCAAAAGTGATATTGACTATTTTGTCAGTATTTGTAATTATTTTCGGATCTGTCGCATTAAAAAACATTGATGCCTAAATGATTCAAAGCCCTTCGCTTTTTTTTCTGATTTTTTGTTAACGACAAAATTCCGAAATAATCATCCTGTTAATTGGCAGGTTTTTGTTTTTTTTCTAATTTTTTGTTGATGACAAACTTCTGTTCTCTCTCGTATTATATTTTTATTGTCTTATTTTCTCAGCATGATCTCTACAGCATCTTCGATAAAGTATCCATGTTTCGTAATAAAATCTCGATTTTTTTTATCTCTACAACAATATACCAAAAATTAAAAAGGTTTTTCCGGTCGATAGCTCAGTTGGTAGAGTGCTTGCATTCCATGCCGTGAGCTCGGGTTCGAATCCCACCGAGCGCGAGGGTGTCAGAAATGATTTCCCGTTTCGGTGTTTATTTCAAACCCCAAAATAAAAATACCGGCAAGGTTTACTCAGCCTTCACAAGAAATGAGTACCAGCTCTCTCGGGAGCTGGGAAACCCCCACTTCAACTGAAGTGGTTGGCGTAAGGCCGGCCCCCTTACCTGTAAAAATAAATAGGTTCAACTCGCCACATGCGACCCCTTCGGGGATAACGCGGCAAGAAGTTACGCTATATGTGTAGCTTAGTTGCGTTTTTTTCTCGAAAGTATAAACTTACAGATCGTATATTTTAACTCATCACCATTTGACTAGAAGCAGCCACAGCCTCTGCATAGTTACCTCTTTTTCTTTTTAATAAACAAAATTTTCAAGTCATTCGTTTCCATTCATCTTTATAAAGCCTTGCTATCTTTGGTACTAGTTCTGTTTGAAGTTTATCCCATTTGTTATTTTTAAAATCAATTAAACATAAGTTTAAGATACATAACTTTAAGGGGCCGTTCACATTAAATAACAAATTTTGTTTTGAACAGAAATGCTTTTGAACTGCATTGCTCGATGGCTGGGATACAAGTCTGACGCTACAGACAGTTTTGGCTCTTTTTGTAGCAGGCATAAGGATGGTTCTCGAATCACTAAGAGCTAGCAAGCAACCCCAAAAATAATTATTTAAGTACCTACATCTCGACTTTAAAATATTCTTTTCTTAGAATATTCGAGCAAACACTTACACAATATCTAACAAATACAAGTACCTTACATCTAGAGACTTCACAGACGAACAAAACACACAACCACACATTCACAACAGTATGTATGAAATGAATGGAAAATTGTATGAATTCTAACCTCACGAATCGCAGTAAGAATTGACGGTTTTCTGTTCCCCGTCCGCTGCCAAACATAACCGAAATGCAATTGCTTGTAATTTTCGCTCGGCTTCATCGCTATGATTTTTATCTCGCATGGATTGCCGCGCCGTTAAAACTATGAATCAATTAGACGTCGGACGGTAAAGTTTCCTCCAGACAAAACCCGTTCTGTTCCCTAGGTGTAATATTCCACATTTTAACTCGACTGTAGCGTTTTATCAAAAGAATTAAAACGCACTATAGAGACGCTCTGAATGTTTACATACATTTTTTTGGTAAACGTTGTAGTAAAGCTGATATAGTACCTACTTGTGTTAGTACCTACTTGTGTTAGCTAGATAGTAAAAGTATTGTTTGTATGGAAGGGTAACTCACTGCGAGACCAATGCGATGAAAAGAGTCGTATAACTGCAAACGCCGTCATCTCCAAATTTTATGATTTTTGAGATAATTATTGAATTTTATTCTGCGTAGTGTAACAAATCATTTGCTGTGTGCAATGTGATGAAAACCTCACTTAATCCTTCGTAATTTTAATTTAAAAAGTATGATTTCGTGCAAACGCCGTCATCTCCAACTGGTTAAAATTGCGTTCAAAACATAAGTTTATTTTTCTCAAAATCATCGCGTAAGGAGTTGACGGCGTTTGCATTTATACGACTTAAAAGACTTAAAATCGTAAATTCATGCTATAACCCATAATAGTCTAAGTTGCAAAGATATTGCACATTTATGGTTAGTATAAAATGCACTTTCACAAGCAGACACGTGTCAGTTTGCGCTATGTCATTCCGGATGTGGGCCAACAACATAAAAACCCAATATCAAATGAACATAAGCCCTGCAACTCTTGCCGAGCTTCTTTGAAACAGGAGTGATATTGGACATTTTTACAGTTTGTGTGGCCAGCCTCATATCAACCTATTATATGGAACGTCGAGTTGATTGAAATTTAGACATTGACGTTGATGTTGACTTTTCTGTATGAGGTACGGTTTTAGAAAGTACCCTCTTAACTATAAACTTTTCTCAATACAAAATGCATGAATTTAAAAAAAAAAAGATTTAAATGTTAACAACTGTACTTATTTACTTACCTGTATTTTTTTAATCCTGGTTTTTGTTCTGAAAATGGCTTATTTTTTAGAATTTGTGAAAGACTCGTTTTTTCCTATTTTAGGCGTTATCACATATGTAGCTTAAAAAAATAGTAGAATTCAAATCTAGAATCGATTACATTAAAAAGTATATGGGAACGATTGTTCAAACATACCTTTATCTTATTTATATTTTTAATTGTTTGCGTAAATCTTTCAAGCGAAAAATACATTAAAAAATATACATTTCATGACGTAATTTGTACATTATTTTTGTAAATGAAGGAATGAAAAAAAAACGATTTAAAGAGCAATAATTATTTCTTCTTCCCGCTGAAGTTTTTATTCTTCCTTCCGCCCGGTTGAGGAATAACCAAGTTAGAAAAAATACCAACTTTTCTGCTCTTGTGAAAAATGTTGAGGTTTTTCTTGGAAAAATGAATTTATTCAAAGGATCTTTTTTTAAAGGTCATTCCGAGAAGTACTTCTCTTAATTGAGTTAAGTTGTGTTTTTTTACACCAATATTAAGACAAGTTGTTTTATAATATGACGGTAAAAATTTAACTCAATGGCCATACAAATGTTTTGTTTTCGGTTGCTAAGGACGGCAGTTCCATATGACACTGACGTTTGCTCGCTACGAAAAAAGTTGCAAATTCAAAAATGTTCTAACCTCATAATGTACATAATTTTTTTACAGTTTTCTGATGACTTATGAGTAAAGATGAATTACACGTGTCTATTTGGGTGATGGAAATTGAACCTACAATATTTTTTCACTTCTGAACCCTCGGTCGATAGGTCGATAGCTCAACTGGTAGAATGCTTGCATTCCATGCCTAGAGCAAGAGTTCAATCTCAAAGTTTACTCAGCTTTCACAAGAAATGAGAACCAGCCCCCCCGGAAGCTGGAACACCCCCACTTCAACTGAAAGTGGTTGGTGTGAGGCCGGCCCCTTTACCCGTAAAAATAAAGAGGTATCGAATCACCACATGCGACCCCTTCGGGGTAACGCAGGCAAGAAGTTACACTATATGTGTAGCTTAGTTGCAAAAAAAAACCCTTATTCTTCGTAGCACTGTCCCAATTTCTTGTCGCTAAAGGCTATTGGGGTCGGCTTTTCTCATCCCAAGGTTTTATACTCTTATGCTCCGGATGCCATCTACATCCATAACATTTTTCTACAGGATCCTATCGTATTTCACCATACAGGTATTCTTTGGTCTACCTCCAAACGAATTTCTAGGGAGACTATTACACCTCTGAACCTACAAAGACATATCGCACCCTTGAAGGTAAAACTGAATTCTCTGATTGTAGAATTTTGAATCTTGGGTGTAATTTTTCATAGTAAGTAAACTAATTATTGAAGTGTTCATTACAAATTCCTAAACAATAGTATTTTCAAACTTTTAGTGTTTTCTCTCGTAGAATAGTAAAAAGTTGCATTTATCTGAGAAACCGATGTTAGCTTCATATACCACTTATTCAGCTCTACCTTTAAGGCATCGACATATTGCATAATCTTGAAAAATAAAACAAAAAATAAATAAAAATGGACTTGAAAAAAAGGGTCGGTTTTCATAACAAATTCACCTTGCATAACAGCCGTGTTTACCGCGCTTAAAAAACAAGAAAACTTCGAGTACAAATATACATCACGAGATAAACTCGCGACTTTCCGTTCGGAAATAATAAGCGAGTTTGCAATTCATTTGTCCTTACTTATTGCGACGGGGGTGATCACCCCTTTTTTCATCTTCAGCATCCCCCCTCGGTCTTTCTTAACCCCTTTTTTCTTTACAATATTACGTACATAATATATTAGCGGCACGTTTCGGTGCGGCGTTTTCTTTCGCTTTGGATTTATTTGATATTTTGTCTTGATTTTTTCTCTCTCAAGACAATGCGTTGGACGTACCGACACCCCAGCGCTGTTTTTTTTATTACCTAATATTTTTTTGTGTGATTTTCTACCCTTGGTAATTAAAATTTTGCAATTATACAAGATTATGCAATTTTTTTTGGTGATAAAATTGTAATAAAGACACGACACGAAACACATCAAAGAAACCTGTTTTTTTTATTAACGTAATAATTTATATTGGAACATGTATTTGTTTGTCATAGAATATTTATCTTTTTTCTTCTTCTAATAGTAGATCTGAGACCGGTCTGTAGTCTAGTGGTGATTGCTACGGACTCGTTAACTAAAAGATCCGAGATAGATTCTAAGAGGAGTACAAAAAAAATATCATTTATTTTTCAAAAAAATTGTCTTCGCTGAGTCGGAAGATTATGTGTTGCTTTGCTAAAAATTGAAATCACTACCAGCTCAGTTGGTTAAGTGCTTGCACTCTATGGCAAAAGCTCGGGTTCAAATCCCACCGAGGGTGTCAGAAATGATTTTCCGTTTTGGTGTTTATTTCAAAACCCAAAATAATATACCGGCACGGTTTACTCGGCCTTCACAAGAAATGAGTACCAGTCACTTTGGGAGCTGGTAAACCTCAACTTCAACTGAAGTGGTTAGCGTACGGCCAGTCCCTTTACCTGTAAAAATAAATAGGTTCCACTCACCACATGCGAAACCATTGTGGGACAAAGCGAGAAGAAGGTACACTACATGCGTTGCTTAGTTAACATCTGATTCCGAATCTGGAATCTTAATCACTAGACCTTGCTGGGCTGGAAGCCTTATCACCAAGGTAAGTCTTACCTACCGAATATCGGTAATATTTGTATGAAAACCTGTCAATCCAAGATGGCCGCAAGTAAACAGCTGATTAGTCTTTATTCATATATTACCGATATTCAGTAGGTTAGAATTACCGTGGGGATGAGACTTCCAGCCCTGGTTACGTCACTTGAATATATTGTTCATTTATTCAATTTACTTCCATTGTAGGAGATTTTTCGCCGTAATGGCGGGTTCAAGTTGTGTGTGTGATAAAACAGGGCCCCTAATTACCAAGTTTTGGTTGCGACTTGGCCGGCAGTTTCAGAGGCCGTGAAAGGGGCCCCCACGGCGCGGTCATTCATTAAAACTTGATAAACATGAGAGGGCCCTTTGTGCGAGGTGAGACTTGGGCCCGAAACAAACCATACACCACAGCTTACTCCGCCATTTGCTTTTTTTTTTATTGAAATTTGTATATAGGTACATATACTCTCACACGCAATTTAAAAGTTTTCAGGTGAATACTCGAATTTTGCTTCAGATTTTCCAAGATTCAAATTTGCTACAATTTGTGGAAAAAATTGATTTCAAGTTTTCTATTTGATTTTTCGATTTTTTGGTGTTCCTTGACTAAGAGGTTACTATGAATCTGTTATTTATTGCTGTAAAAACTTAGTTAACTTTTGCCAATGTCACCCCTGTTTCAGGGAAGCTCGGTAAGAGTTGCAGGGCTTGTGTTCATTTGAGATTGGGTTTTTATATTAAACGAAACGCGAACTTATACATGTCTGCTTGTGGGAATGCATTTAATTATGAACCTTAAATGATACATATCTTTGTAGCTTAGATTTAGACCAATATAATGTCTCGAGCATGGACGCGGAACAATCTTTTATATCCCGTCTAATTTCACTTCAGATAATAGTTTCCTGAAACGGGGTAGTTTATTAGTCGGGTGATTATGATGGTGAGTAGCCATGGCAACCGAGTGCAGCCTCTGGACTAAAAACCGTAAAACAAAACAATCCATATACTGTACTTATGCAAAGTCTGTGTGCAACTAATAATATCACGGTTATAATGGTTGAGAGCCATCAAAGCAGTTGAAAACTGGAAAGGGTTTTCACATGATTGCAATAATTTTTGAACATAATAAAAAAGGTGGCTGGGTGTAAAAAAATATTATCAGTGTACTGAGTACTCATACAAAGCCCTGTATTAATAATTTTGTAAATCTCACTTCGATTTGCGGAATGATTTATACTCGAGAGTACTTGAGTACTTTGACCCGACCGTAGTCTAGTGGTTAACAATTCTGACTTGTATTTGGAAGGTTGTGAGTTCGAATCACGGCGCAGCAAAAAAAAAAACTTTTATATTTTCAAACATTCCCTTCGCTGGGTGCACAATTGATATACCTTTACCAAAGACCGGTCACTAAAGGTCCATCCAGCCTTACAGCAACTGGGTTTTGCTTGAGAACTGGCGCTTTCTACAGTGACGACCAAGATCGCAGAGGATTCTTGAGGTGTGATACACGCTTTTACTCGGCGAAAAGATTTTTAGATCGTTTATAATTGTACTTCTTGTTATAATAATCTATAATCTAAGTTGCAAGATGCATTAACATTCAAGATTCATATTACATGCATTCCCATTAGAAGACATGTATAAGTTCGCTCTTGTACATGCCGCATGGTTTTACAATATAAAAACCCTTTTCTAATAAAAACCCGACCTTCCCTGGAACAGAGGTGACATAAGCATAGTGAACCATTTTTTACAGTATGGGTAGTCAGTTACATACCAACCTATAAGTCAAGGGATAATGTAATCAGGATAAAATGTTGAAGCTGTATTTTTTCAAGTAGTGACTACCTACTTTAAGTTTTATAATAATCTCCATCTTGCGCGCAGTGCCCGTTCCCTTTAATGGTTATTAAGACTCGAGATGAGAGAGGAAGAGATGAGAGAGGAAGAGATGAGAGAGGAAGAGAGAAAGAGGAAGTTGGAGAGTCTTTGTAAGAGAGCGATGGATCAACTTTGTTGTGAGGAGCGTTTTTCAATGGACCAAGCAGCCATTAGTCTGAGCTGGATAAGCGAATGAAAGCTGAACAGACCAAGCAAGCAAACAGCTAACTGATTTAGGGTGGATCGCTGTAGATGTTTATGAACCAATGTAGTCGCAAAAAATTGGCAACCTCTTATTCTTCTTTTGGTGCTATTTCTAACAAATATCGGTGATCATCGTTGCCATTTTCACTTTGGGTGTTGAAATATGGACTTGGTGCTTTTGACAACCTTCTGTTGCTGGGTTTTCAGCCACAGTCAAACTGACAACATTCTGGAGAGAGAGAGAGAGAGAGAGAGAGAGAGAGAGAGAAAGAGAGAGAGAGAGATGATAAAAGTTTTTTTACTTGCGCGCGTACAAATTTTGTAGAAAAGGAGAACAATGAGACAAATGAGACAGATTGTCTGGACACTGAAGGCGAAAAATAAATAAATAAACTTATGTGCTATGTATTCGGTTACTTCAATTCTGCCGCTAAGTGTGTTATAAAAATTACAGCCATCATTGTATAAACGCTATTAAATATTTTTGTTCGGTTTTCTTAAAAAAATGCTGTAGGTTTTTTCAACAAAGCGATAAAGTTTTGAGCACTACTGAAAGAAATTCAAATATCTACAATTTTGAAGGTAATAATCATGTTACAATATAACAAAATTTTAATAGTAAAAAAAAAATTGCCTTGCACTTTTTCCATTAGTTTAAGCTCACATAAACATCAATCTGTTAATTAACTACTAGACAACATTTTTTCTTGAATTTTGTACTATATTTTTCTTGACCTAAGCTTGTTTCTCATTTCTACAGCCCAGCGGATTTCTCTCTATGGCGCCCAGTTATCAGGCAGTAGAAACGCTTATCGGAAAATTGCTTCCATGGATTACGGCGGATTTCAAAATAAAGTTTAAGCTAAAGAGGGAATGGACTTGCAAGAAAGCAAATGGTACGCCAATATGACTAACAAAATAAATAACATTATTTTCTTAAATTTCCAAAAAACAAATAATTATACCTAAAGCAGCTACTCTTTTTTAGAGTTTATCCATAAATCATTTCAATACTACGCTTCTATTTTATTTCTTGTGACTCAAACGCAGCCTTCAAATGTGTTTTGTCGAATTTGTGTTTATCTTGTCAATCTTTATGCAGGGGGTTTGATGGCTTTTTCATAACTTTATTAATGGTAATTACTTAATTCGTTGCCTTTCGTTTGATGATCTTAAAGAACACTATTTTGGCTTTGTTTTATTTTAATGTACAAAAAATGTTAGTGTATATTTTTTATGGTTTGTGTATTAACAATATGAAAGTTTATATTGATTGATTTAATTTTTAGAAACAAAATTCTAATGAAACACTGTTTCTTTTCACATATATCGATTTATTTGAATTAATAGTTACGAACGTTTTCGACCCTGTAGGTCATCATCAGGCAAGAATACAATAAAAGTTTGTTTTTATCTGTAACAATAATTCGTAATGTTTATGTGTTAACAAATGCTTTTAAAAGTCAGATAAGTTTGTAAAGTACACAATTGGTATTTCCCATCAGAGCGTCATTACATCCTGATAATGATATGTAAATTCATAAAACGTTTATGGACAAAAAAGTTTATGAACCATCCCATCAACATTTTTAAAATTACCGCCTAAATGTATTTACCTGTCTGTTCACCCCAAAGCGACATAATAATAAAATAATTAGGCTGATTTATTTGGTGAGTGCTGTTTTTGTGTGTATCACACCCATCGATATAAATAATATACATTTATTTAGATCAATGATCACACCTCAATAGCCCTTTGTGAGCTTGGTCGTCGCTGTAGACAGCGACAATTCTCAAGAAAGACCCCAATCGTCGTGGCACCTAAGCTATTGTCGGATAGAGGAGCCTTGAAATTAAAGTCAGTCAACCGAGGGAGGAAGCGCCTGCGCGTATACACTGTCATTTCAAAACAAACTATAATAAATAAAAAATACTTAGGTGTATTTTTTTACATGAAACGAAGTAAAGACTTCCCCTTTTCAAGAATCCAAGCACTCATAATTACTACGACTTCTTTCTCAGCTACGGAATAACATCCTGCTCTTTGTGTAACAGTGTTAAAGACTTTAAAAATGCCAGTGAATAAAATAAACAGGCCCTGAGATGTAAGTTGGCAATGAAAGAAAGCGAGCAAAGGGGCAACTTTTTGTTTTGTTTCACGAACGAGGCTTTTTTCATCCCCCGACTGTCTAATTATTATTCTTTCGCATTCCCGGGTCGCCTTTTTGACGAGCCCCCGCAGCTTCCGCCCTTTTTTCTGGCATCGGCCAACCCCCTAAAAACCAAGGGTTGAATCCTTCAACCTATCGAGGATTTCCGTAAGTGTAAACCGTGAGTGATATAAAAATTAAAATTCTTACAATCCCAATTCCACTGTAAAGCTTTATTATTCACACGGTTTCTTGATAATAATAATGACTCTTGTCAGGAATAGGTATCCAGAAGTTTGTGTGCATTTAATATAAGGTAGTTTGTAAGACGTTGTTTAGTTTTACTTGGTAATTTTGCAACTTATTTTTAGTTTTTTCTCATACCAAACGTTATCAAAGCTCTTTAAATAATTTTACGAGTAGTCCTGGTATTTGGTATCGTTCATGCTTTTTAGGTAACTGTTATAGTAAAAAAAAATACTGAGTTACCCTTGAGTAACGCTTCTATTTTTTTAGATATTTTAAAATCAAAATCATGAGTTTGATAACCCTCCGTTGGTCGCAACGTGGTCGCAACCATTTGGTGGATTTTTTCGGACGTAATGTGCCAAAAAAACA
This sequence comes from Agapetus fuscipes, assembly GCA_951799405.1. Taxonomy (NCBI): domain Eukaryota; kingdom Metazoa; phylum Arthropoda; class Insecta; order Trichoptera; family Glossosomatidae; genus Agapetus; species Agapetus fuscipes. The sequence goes on from OX637350.1 coordinate 13,664,475, forward strand.
CTTAATCTTCATTGCTGTTACTCCCATTTCCTTAATTTCTGGGAAAAGTTGTTTAACATTCATAGTATTTTTCAACTGAATTAAAGAAATAAATGTATATTTTAATAAATAAAATGTAGATTTAGCTAAATGAGTCGCTTTTGAATTATAATATAAACGGTGTTATTCACACACAGCAAATTCATAGCTCAATCGCTACCTACCATGAATTTTCTATACAAATAACGATGAATCATGGATCAACTACGAATTAAATGTGTTGTGAATAAGATTAAAAGTATCTCAAAAAACACGCTGTGTTTTTTTTGCATCATTGCAACCGATTGAGGGCTAACGGTTTTAAAATCAAGTTCGCAATGATTTTCTTACGCTTATTTGAGAGACAATAGGTTTTTCTGAGTTTGGGTGAAAATCAGAAAGTCAGTCAACTGTGGATGCTCTTTGAACTGTATATTTTGACCAGGATTGCCAATTTTTTTCAAGGTTTTTGTATAAACTTACGTAAATATGTCATCTGCCTTGCATTTAAATTTCACCCATCACCCAGCCTTGGATATACATATTGTAGTACAGCATCTGTCTGTACGGGGCGCGTCCTCCCGCTGCTCAGTGTTAAGTAAATTTGCACATAATCGAATTAAGCCTTTTTTAACACTCGGGGCTGTTGAAAAATCCGACGGGATTTATTGGCTTGTTAGAAAGGCTTAAAAAGTGGGCGGGAAAATACTCACAATGGAACTCTCGGCCGGCGGGTAACTGAAAGTGAAGGATTGCAATCCATCTTAGTGAGTTTTTTTCTGTTTTTTTTTAAGGTTCTCTAAAGCATTAAACATACATGGGTGAAACTGATTAATTACATTAACATTTAGTATTTTTTCAGTAAGAAAGTAAAGGTTTATAGGTAAAACTCGTACTTTTTTTTGGTATGTACCTACGTATTAGTGTTTTCAACTTACTATTACTTTTTTAGTTCCACAGCTCTGAGAGAACAGAGAAAGATGTATGGATGGACCAAATTAAAAAAAAAATATATGTATGAGATATTCCGAGTTATAACAACAGGAGAGTTAACTTTTGATGACCAAAAAAATAGTTGTTGATTTGGAATATTAGCTGCTCAAGTTTTTGAATTAAAATATTGTTTCGGTTGATATATTGGACTGTATAGTTTTTTTCGTTTATTTGTTTTTAAATTATTAAATGAATATTTCAGATTTTGTGCGATGACTTGAAGTTTAGTATGAGGGCTAAACTTCAATACATTAAAATTTAGTTCTCTTTGCCTATGTTACTCCTATTTCAGGGAAAGCCAGCATAAGTTTAATTTATCATTTGTGTCTAATTTTACAAGTATTCATGCAGCATTTGGGAGCGAGAATTCAGATGTGTTTGTTTATGAGAATGCATAACATATGAATCTTAAATGTTATCATTTTTTGGTAATTTAAATTGAAAAGAATGCAGAAACTTATCTCTGCTTATCGTGCAATTGATGTTGATAATGACCCTATTTTTAAATTTCTGTAACAAGGAGCAGTTTTACTTATCTGAGGGCAGTGAAAATTTATTTCAAAAAGTAACAATTGAATTCAACACCGTTCTGCCCGCCAGAACATGCAAATTTCCTCTCCGGCCAATTGCCCTCAGCAGCCTGGAGTGAAAATTGAATTGTCCATGGTCCTTACACGCGTGACGACTCTCTCCCAGACCCCAAACAGCTCATTGGCGCCCAAAAGAATCGCATAAATAAATATTTAGGGGTGCGGAAGGGGTCTGTCCTGAGCAATGCAAGGTATACGCGAGCTATTCTTATATGGACAAACGTGGAGCTTAATGCGAACGCTGTCGCTTTGAAAATTATGTGATAAAAAAATCCATAAATGTCTTTTAACAACTCTCTAGTTTTCATGTGGTTTTATTTTTATGTTTAAGTAATATATCAATCAAATAGTTTATCTGAAATGATAATTTATCGTATTGTTACGAAATTAGGGTTCAATTGTCTTCAAATTAAAAATACACAGGTCTTCTTCAATAGTTATTTATTTTACACAGTTACAAAATTTATTTTCACACTACTTTCTCGATTATTCCACTTGGTTTTGGTTCACTGATCAGATGACTTCGATGTGTTTGTAAGTCTCTATGATACTGCCCCGCTCTGCAGGCCATTCGCACCTTTATACTCTTCAGAGCAGTATGATCCAGAACTAAAGTCGCCAGACGGTTCCAGAGTAATTATTACTTCTCGACGCTTCACGTACTACCTAGAGATACAACCAAAATCCTACCTACAAATGTAACACAGTATTCCTATAATTATAACAAATACCTACTTAGCCTAGAGAATTCTACACTTATACATAATTATCGATACTTATTTCAATATTTATATTTACATAACACTACCCCCCACCTAGACTGTTTCGTCCCGGAACAGTCTTGACTCTGTGTAGGTAGGGGCATGCTGATCCACGTCGACACCCTGTGGTCAGGAAGAAGTGGCAGTCCACGGATTTCTCCCCACTGGCTCTCGGCTGCGCTTGCTCGCAGCACACCATGACGCTGATGCCGACTCCCGAGAACACTGCTTCAATCATACTCCGGATTATCCGCCAGTCTCGATTAGCGCGGCCGCCACCCATCTTCGGTATTGCCAGACGCGCCTGCTGATCCTCCAACATGTAGTCACGCAGCTCAACAAGGCCGTCCCACAATGCCTTGTAGTCCTCTTCCAGGTTGCTGGAATCCGGGACAACCAGGCAGTATGCTTGTTGACGCCCCTTCGGTAGTCTCAGAGCTCTTCCTTGCGGGCTGCTCGAGGATTGCGGTTCTCCGAATTTGTATCGGAAGACCCGTGCAATTCCTCTAGACATATCTAGATCTTCCGGTACACTGCATGCCAGTGTGTGGTCCCCAGTGACCTCAAATAAGTCCTTGTGGACTTCTGTGGTCACTCCATGGCGAAACTTCTGCCCTGCCTTCGCGTTCTCCCAAAACGTCTCAAAGGCTGGTGATCTTTCGGATGCGACGCACTGTCGTACTTTTTGGGCTGGTTGGTCATCATTATCGCCTAGGTATGGTGAGAGGCGATTGTAGTGCACGATCCTTGGTTTTCCGTTTGGTCTCTTTTTTATGCGGTAGACCACATCGTTGATGCGCTCCAAGATCTCGTACGGCCCGTCCCAGGAACGCTGAAGTTTCGGACAGTATCCTTGGCGCCTCTTGGGGTCAAAAAGCCACACCCAGTCACCAGCTTTGTACCCCATGCTGTCAGCTCTGGTGTCATAGCGCTCCTTCATTTGATCGCTGGCTTCCCCGATGTTCATGCGGACCTGATCATGGATGTCATCCAGCCTCCTGCGAAGGTCTGTCACATAGTCTTCTCCGGCTAGGTCTTCACCTGGTTTGCAGCCAAATTTGAGATCACAAGGAAGTCGCATTTCTCGCCCAAACAGTATGCTGCTGGGAGTCTTCTTCGTCGTTTCCTGAACAGCCGACCGGTAAGCCAATAAGAACAAAGGCAGATGTCGGTCCCAGTCCCGCTGATGGCTGGACACTACTTTGGCTAAGTACCTCCCCACGGTACGGTTCATCCTTTCCACCATTCCATCAGACTGTGGATGTAGCGCAGTGGTCCTGGTCTTGTAGATCCCTAGCCGCTCACACATTTGCTGGAAGATAGCAGCTTCAAAGTTCCTTCCCTGATCAGAATGTAATTCCAGGGGTACGCCAAACCTGCTGATAAATTCGGTAACTAGAACTTCAGTCACGGTTACGGCCTCTTGGTTAGGGATTGAGTAAGCTTCCACCCACTTGCTGAAGTAATCCATCACCACCATGATGTACTTGTTACCCTTCTCAGTTGTAGGAAATGGGCCAGCTATGTCGATGGCAATTCTTTCAAAGGGGCTGCCAACATTGTACTGACGCATTGGTGCTCGCCTTTTCCTTTGCGGTCCATTGGCCGTTGCACAGGTTACACATTTTCGACACCAATCTTTGACGTCTTCGCTGCAGTTGATCCAGTAAAATCGCTCTTTCACTTTCTCCAGCGTCTTCTTAACGCCTAGATGTCCTCCAGAAGTTCCTCCATGCAGCAGTCCAAGGATTTCCGGTACTCGGCTCCTCGGAACGAGGGTTTGCTTTCTTCTAAGTGTGCCGTCTTCCTTCTCGATCTTTCGTTTCAGAAACCCTCCTTCTATCACTATGGATCCCCATTGAGCCCAATAAGCCTTGACAGTTGGTGATAAGGGGGCGAGTTTTTCCCAGGTTGGCCTTTCTCCTTCTCGCGCCCATTCCATCACATACTTCAAGTCCGGATCATTCAGTTGGTCTTGCGCCAATTTTTCATCTTGCCAGTCCTCATCTTCGGTGGTCGTCCTTTGGACAATTGCTACCTTGTCCTCCATCTTGCTGCAATGTTTGCAGTCACTGGCGCATGGTCGTCTGGATAATGCATCCGCATTTCGATGAAGCGTGCCAGGTCTATGTTCGGAGTCATAATCATACTCCTGGAGCCTTTCAATCCATCTAGCCACTTGCCCTTCTGGGTTTTTGAATTTCAGAAGCCAAACCAGTGCAGCATGATCAGTCCGTAGTGTGAATTTTCTCCCGTACAAGTATTTGCGGAAGTGTTCCACTGATTTTATCACGGCAAGAAGCTCTCGTCTGGTCACGCAATAATTTCGTTCTGGCTTGGAAAGCACTTTACTGAAGTAACCCAGAACAGTCTCATGCCCATCCTGTATTTGGGAAAGGACGCCTCCTATCCCCACATTACTAGCGTCGGTATCCAGGATGAACTTTCCATCTTTTCGTGGGTAGCTCAAGATGGGGGCACTTGTTAATCTTCCCTTAAGCTCTTCAAATGCTTGTGCGCAGGAATCACTCCAATGGAAGCGAGTGTTTTCTTCCGTAAGCTTGGTGAGCGGTTTTGCAATGTCCGCAAATCTTGGCACAAACCTCCTGTAATAAGTGCACAGCCCCAGGAAACTCCTAGTTTCATGTTTGTCCTTCAGCACGGGCCAGTCTCTTACTGCCTTGATTTTGGCAGGGTCAACTTCAACTCCACGTTGAGAAACTATGTGTCCCAGGTAATTTACTTGTTTCTTGAACAGGTTACACTTTTTCGGGTTGAGCTTCAGTCCAGCGTCTTGTAGTCGCCCGAAAACTTGCTCCAGATTTCTCAACTGATGGTTGAAGTCCTTTCCCAGGATGATTATGTCATCCAAGTATACCAGGCAGGTTTCCCATGATAGTCCTCGCAGCACATTCTCCATCAGCCTTTCAAACGTGGCGGGGGCATTGCATAAGCCAAATGGCATCACGGTGAACTGCCAAAGTCCAGATCCAGTCGAGAATGCAGTTTTCTCCTTATCTTTGGCATCCAATTCAACTTGCCAGTAGCCACTTTTCAGGTCCAATGTGGAAAAAATGGTGCATCCTGCCAATGTGTCCAAGGTGTCATCAATCCTTGGCAGAGGGTAACTATCCTTTTTCGTAACATCGTTGAGCAGTCTGTAGTCCACACAAAATCTCGTGGTACCATCCTTCTTTTTCACCAGTACCACCGGGGATGTCCAAGGGCTACTTGATGGTTCTATGATGCCATCCTTGCTCATGTCTTTGATGATCTTGTCAGCTTCTTCCCGCTTTGCAAAGGGTAGTCTTCTTGGAGCCTGTTTTATTGGTCTCGCTTCTCCGGTGTCTATGCTATGTCGCACTACCTTGGTTCTTCCCAGACGGCCATTAGAGTCCTCGAAAATGTTCTGGTAGCGGCAGATCAAACTCCTCACTCTACATCTGTTTTCCTCGGTTAGACCTTGGGAAGCGACGTGGACCAGGGTTTCCAATTGTGTCGATAGTTTTCTTCCCTCGCATGTCATGTTTGTCATCTGTTGCACAATGGAAGTTATCCTCTCACATCTGCCCAAAACAAAACCTTCATTCATTTTAACTGGGTAGCTGTTCACATTCATGATCTTGACAGGAATGGTCTCCTTTGCGCGAATCACTGTTCTTGCCACCATGACTCCTTTGTTAACATTGTCCATGTTCTCCGGTTCTATCATACAGATTTGGTCATTTGTACTACTGGAATCCAGGCGGGCACTCACTATCATCTCGGATCGCCCCTTCACTTCGGTATTCTTGGCTAGGATAACACGTGCAGCCAGTTCTTTCCGTCTTTGCAGGATGACTTCTTCATTTCCAATTTTAATGGACCCTTTCTTTAAATTTAAACTGCACCCAAATCTGTCCAGTATGTCCATTCCCAATATAACGTCTTCTTCAATGTTGGCCACCAACGTCCGATGATCAAAAGTGGTGCTGCCAATTTGGAAGGTGGCAATCGTCTCCCCATACACCTGTGCTGACTCTCCCGTGGCGGTGTGCAGAGACCACTTTGTTGGTGCAATCTGCTTACCTCGTGCCACTATGTCGCGTCTCAGAATTGTCCTGGTTGCTCCCGTGTCCACCAGTAGTTCACGAGTTACTCCATCTATTATGCCATTGATAAAAATGCTGCTGGCTTTTCCTCTCACGGTTGCGACAGTAGCAGCAGATTTCAGGGCCTCTCCAGCGTGGGTCAACGGTTGCCCCTTCCCATTAACCCTTTCTAGTTTTCCGCAGCCTGTTTTCTGGGTTTCTGAGGCTTGGGACACTTGGTGCTAAGGTGGCCCAGCTGTCCGCAGTTCCAGCAGCGTGGGTCTCGTCTTCGAGGTCTCAGACGTTCCAGCACTTTTTCAATTAGCTCCTCGGTTGTAGGTAGCTTGACCTCCTCTGCCTCGACTGCACGAACCCTGGCGTGGCCCCTGATGGACTGTTTGACAGCCTCAAACTCGAGAGCTTGGCTGAGCGCCTCGTTCAAAGCCTTGGGATGGGCCAGTTTTACGGCTTGTTGCGTCTCCCATTCCCGCAATCCATTTAGGAACTTGTCCACTGCCAAGCTCTCACAGATGTCGTCGGAGGCTGTCGGGTAAGCGTCTCGTACCAGGCGGGCGATGTCCATTTCAAACTCCTGGAGGCTCTCGTTGGGCTTCTGCACCCTTGTGTTCAGCTGCGACTTGTACAGCTGCTCCAGGCACTTGTGGCCATAGCGCATATCCAAGCGCTGCTTCAGCTGCCCAAAGTCACCACGGTTGTCCAGGGGTATGGCCTGCAGAACCCTGAGAGCGTCTCCTCGGAGCGACAGGCTGAGAACCGAAGCCTTCTTCTGCTGGCTCCAGGCTCCCATCATGGCAGCCGTTTCAAAGAGGGTCAAATACTCCTCCCACGACGTCTTCCCGTCGAAGGTCGGGAGGTTGTGCTTCGCCAGCGAAGGGTCATCATCCCCTCTAGTGACCCTGGTTGGAGTTGAGCATCCCTGGTCGGTCTCGTCGTGAAGGCCTTTGGGGGATATTCTGGTGGACTCCATCTGGCCCTTGTCGGCCAGCTCGGCACGCAGATGTACCTCCAGATTTGACATCCGAGTCTCCATTTCCCCCTTCAGGGCTGTCATCTTCTCCTCCATTTCTCCCTTCAGGGTTGTGAGATTCTCGTTCATCTTCTCTTTCATGTTGGCGAGGTCTTCCTGCAGGGCCTTGGCGTTTTCAGCCATCTCCACTTTCAGGTCGGTCACCACTTCCTTCAGGTTGGTGGTCATCTTCTCCTCCAGCCCGGTCAGGTCCGCCTTCAGGTCTTCCCTCAGGGTCTTGGAATTGTCAGCCATCTCAGTCTTCAGTCCTGTCAGGTTACTGTTGATGCTGATATTTAGCTCGTCCAAGGCGCGGTCCCCCCCAGACGCCATGACAAAATATGCCGGGTCTTCGCCTGACTGTTCCAAGGCCTCTATGAGGCGTGCCTGTAAGGCCGCCTTCCCTCCTGAGGTCTCCAGGTCCCTCTCCAGAAGCTCATTTTTAAGCTCTGTGACTTTGAGGTCCTTGACGTTCACTTTGGTTGCCATTTTTTTTTTCAAAATTTACGTCAAAACAAAAATATTTTCAAATTTATTTAATACCAGTTTTGAGTTTTATATATATAGCTGTTTTGAATGCGTACTTTAGCAAAAATAATAATTTGTCTGATTACACTGATTGGTAGGTAAGTAGGTACTGTCTTTTAATATTTATTTTTAATTCACCAATATTTTTAACATAATAATGTCTGATAGTACATTTTTTTTTTTTTTTTTTTTTTTTATTTGATCAAATTACATATTACATTATACATATATTTTTTAACAATGTTTTTTTTTTTTTTTGCTTACCCTCATGCTGAAAGCAGAATGCTTGTGCGCATGCAGGGCGGGATACTAGTTACATTTTTTTTTTTTTTTGTTAGCTACACATATTTAGTTAAATATTATTAACATATTATACAAATTACAAAATACACATATTTTTTTAACAAGAAAACAGTACCTCATCAAAAAGAGACTTCGCTCTTGTGTTAGATGAGGGATGCCTTAATCGAGTTTAAAACATTTTACTTAAATACAAATAATAATACAAAAAAAATAATGTGTCAGGATAATGAAAAGGAAAGCAAATGTAAGAAAAAAACAAAATAAGAACAAACAATAGTATGAATCAGAAAAGAAAAAAAAAAGAATAGCAGCGAAATATAAAATTAGTCATGATTAAACACAAATATAAATACAAAGGATACAATTTAATGTTAAGCGTACTTAAAAATGGAAAAAGAAAAAGCAATAGAAAAGAGAAAATAAACAAAAATCAAAAACATAAACAAATAATGAATTTTGCTCTAATCGAAGTTAAGCATTTCTCTGCTTTGTTCACTAAAGTATGCTTTTATTTTAGTCTTAAATGTAATCAAATTTTGTATTCCTTTAATATCTGGCGGTAAATTGTTAAAATTAATTACCCCATGATAGATAAAGCTGTTTTGCGAATGTTTTTTTTCAAATTTTGGAATTTTTAAATCATATTTATATCTTATTGAGTGACTATTTAGAAGATTAAGGCTTTTTTTATCTTTTAAAATTTGCAATATACTATATTTTTTATATATGATGTCTATAGTGGGAACATTGAACATTTTGAATAAAAGTTCTGACGGATATGTCGAGGGCTTTTTTAATATTATTTTAATTATTAGTTTTTGGACCACCCTTATGGGGTCTATTATATTAGAGTATGATCCTCCCCATCCAATTATACCATATTGCAATAAAGATTGAACTGTAGCGTAGTAAACTCTTTTTAGGGTATTAATTTCCAGAATATTTCGTAGTCTTATGAATATGTAGATACATTTCCTAATTCTTTTAATTAGTTCACACGTATGTGTTTTCCACTTTAAATGTTGATCTATGTATACGCCCAAGTATTTTATTTTGTCTGTTGTATTAAGTGTTGAACATATTTGGTTACAATTTGATTTATCGCATTTATTTTGGTGGATAATTATTTTTAATTCCAGATTTGTTTGAATTTTGTTTGTAGAGAAAGGGACAATGCATGTTTTTTCACTATTTAGTGTTAGAAGATTTAGATCAAACCAGTGTTTTAATTTGTTCATGTCCACATTTGCCTTTTCACTAATCATCTTCCAATTTATATCTTCTATTATAATAACAGTGTCATCGGCATATGATATAATTTTACCATTAAGTTTTTGAGTGAATATATCATTGACGTATATTATGAATAATAGTGGACCTAATACTGTTCCTTGTGGAATGCCAAAATCGCTTGATTCTGGTTCGCTGTATATTTCGTTTATTTTGACGACTTGCGATCGTTTTTGAAGATAGCTTTTTATCCAGCTGAGAGCATTATCTTTAAAACCAACATTATTTAATTTATTTATTAATTGTTTATGCGAAATGCTATCAAAAGCTTTTTTGAGATCTATGAATATACCAACACACTTATAAGATTTGTCTAAAGATTGGATGATGTAATTTGATAGTCTTGCTATTGCATCCTGAGTGCTTCTATTCTCCATGAAACCGAACTGGTTTTCATGGATAACATTATTATCTTTTATGAACTTGTTAATTCTCTTTTTAGCTATTTTCTCATAAATTTTTGCTATGTTTGAAATGACAGATATTGGTCGGTAATTAGTTATGTCTTCGGGGTTACCAGATTTGAATATTGGAGTGATAATGGCTTTTTTATAAATCGACGGAAATATTCCAGTTTCAAAACTTTTATTTATTAGATGCATTAGAGGTTTAGATATTAGTTTTTTAATGTTTTTTAGTGTGTTGACGTTTATGCCATCAAAACCTGGAGCAGATCCTCCTTTCATGTTGTCAATTGTTTTTTCAATTTCTTCTTCTGTGCACATTTCAAATCTATCAATTTTGTTCACATTTAAAATTGGATCTGTTAGTGTATTTGTGTGTGTTGGGATAAGTTGGGCTAGATTTTTTCCTACGCTTTTGAAATAATTGCTGAAGATGTTTGCGACTTTGTAAGGATTTGCCTTGCAGTTTATAATTGAATTTTCATGGGTTATTTCATTTATAACACTGGTCTTTTTCCCCCCTTTATCCAATATTTCATTAATGACGTTCCACACTCTTTTGTTGTCGCATTCGCTATTTCCCAATTTTCGTTTATAGTAGTTTTCTTTTGTTCTTCTTATTAGATATGACAGTGTATTTTTGTAAGACTTATATTTTTTAATTAGGTTTTCATCGTTCGGTCTCTCAATGGTATATTTATAAAGTGTTTGCTTATGACGTATTGATACTATAAGCCCATGGGTGATCCATGGCTTAATCGGTTTAAATTTTGAAAAGTTAGTCTTGGTTAAATTTTTTGTTGAATCGTTTATAAATTTAGAAAATTTTGTGTTAAATATTTCGTTACAAATGTTGACATCATTACAGTTGTATAGATCAGTCCAAATTTCATTTTTTAGTTTATCTTTTAATGTGTCTAAATGCAGAAATTTAATCGTAGATTTTCTTTTTTCTGTCAAGTCAGTTTCTATATTATGTGAGTTTTGAAATTTGTACTTGAAAATACATGAAAAGTGATCTGTGATATTTGTTTGGATCACTGCAGATGATATATTTCGAAAATCTGTGATATTTGTAAACATATGATCAATGCACGAAGGTCGTTGGCCTTGCATGTTCCTAGTTACGGAGTTGATGCAGGATATATAGTTAAGTTCTGCCAGCATATTGAGATAGTTGTCTTTATCATGTGACGCGTAATCATCGGCAATATTTAAATTTATATCTCCTACAATAATACTTCTTTGGTTTTTGAATTTAAGTAGAATATTTTTTAATTCATCAACAAACTGTAGTAATATAGATGCATGTGTGCGGTAAATAGCGATAATGTTAAATTTTTCATATTTTGATTTGATTTCAAAGTGTAATATGTTTGTATTATTCACTTCATTTATTTCGGTCACTCTTATTAGCTTACATCGATTTGATAGGAATAGCGATATTCCGCTGTTTTTATTTATTCTGTGTTTTGTGGAGTGGTATGTATATCCTGGCATATTATAATTTATTTCGCCCGCGCTGTGTGTTTCAGTCAATACAAAACAGTCCGTTGTAGTATTTAAGTTTTGAGTGGTTAGTAAAAATTCATCGAAGTTTTTTTCAATGCTTCTAATGTTCATGTGATAGATTATGAGAGAGTTATCGGAGATATAGATTTTTTTAAAGTTAGACTCATCGATAGAGTAAAAAATGTGTTCATCTATATTAATACTATTATCTATTTCACTACACAAGAAGTCCTCCATTTTTTACATTAATAAAATAAATAAATAATTATAAATTATTATGTTAGTAGGACAGAGCGTGGATAATTGTACACTGTATGGATCCATATTATCATCAAAAAAATATATATTAAATCATAATTGTATACACACATATTAAAAATTAAATAAATAAAAATATAATTCGTTTAAAGTTTTGATAGGTATTAGAAGTCTGTATTGCTAATCTGTCTGTCTCTAGCCAGTGCATACGCCGTACATACTTTAGAGTCTGTTGCTAGGTGGTCGAACGCAATGTTTACATTTTTTTCGTGTAGATAAACACAATTAACACATTTTACTTTTTGCGATTTGCATTCACTTGCTACATGATGGTCTCCGCATTTTACACACTTTTGAGTTTCGGCCCTACAGTATTTCCTGGGATGGCCATATCTGAGACAGCGCGTGCACCTCGTCACAGATATGAAGTCCTCTGCCCTGCAGATGCTCCACATCAGTTTGACCTTGCCTCCCGCGAGCTTCTCCCGTGTCTCCCTGTCCACCTCAATAACTAGGTTCCTGTCAGTGCTGCGGCTATTTTTGAAGATGAATAGTGGTTTTAGTGCATTATTATGACTTATGTTGTTTTGAGTTCTGATTATCTCAGCGCAGTTTCTTAAATTTACGTCCTCCGGGACGGATTTCAGAATAATCAGTGGTAGCTTTTTATCTACAATTTTACCTTCAATATCAGGTATGTTATTAATTTCATTTTTTAAAGTCTCTGTGTCCTGTCTTGTTTCACAAAAAATAGTTACTTTTTGTTTGTCGTATATTAGTTTTTGGATTCCTATCTTGATCTTTGCAGGATTAACGGCTTCTTTAATGACGTTTTTTATTTTTATTCCTGTAATATCATCTTTTTTTGATTTTATTACTATTTTGTGTCCGCTGTTTTGTTTGCGGGTTCCGTTGACATCTGTCTTCTTGACAATGTCCGCCATTGTGACACTTCCAGTATTTCTCTTCTCGGGCATCCTTGCTCCCATCTCCTCCAATTTGGCGACCTTAAGACTAAGGCTTTTTTTTATCTCTGCCATCTCTTCGTATAATGCATCGATTTTGCTGCGGAGCGGCCTCAGCTCACGCAGCTCAGCCTTGATCTGGCGCAACTCCTCCATGAGCTCTGTATGAGGGGACGGTGTAGGTGCAGGAGATAAATTTGCTATTTCAGGCGTCGCCTTCGCTTCCCTGCGGCTTTCTCTTTTAAGCGGCATATTCAATTTACTATTTTCTATTAATGTACACTTATGTTGAGTTGTTTTGATCACTTTTAGTATATTTAACTATTTTTTCTTTGTCTCAAGCACTCAAATCAACACTATTATTGTTGTAACCTCGAACATAATTATTTATTTCGTCTCAAGTCTTTCAAACACACAGGTAGGTATTTAATGTACATTCACACACTTGTAAACAAAGGATAGTTATTCAAAAACTTTTTCTCGATGAATCTGGAACGTTTTTTTGTAATATTTTTCAAGATTTTTATTTATTTATTTTATTTTTTTAATCACACACAATAATAAAAAAACTATGGTCCAATTTGATGACTTTCTCAATGCGGTAAAATAGTCATTATGTTATGTCCAGAATTATGTCCAGAATTATGTTCCATATGATGTTCCAGAATTTATAAACAACTTGCTTTTGCGTCTTTTCTTTTAACAAAAATTTATTTAAACACTTGTTTTCACAAAAGTCAGTTCACACAAAGTTCAATTTGAATAAAGTTCATTTTAACACTATTTAATTTATTTTATTTATTTTTAGACAGAAGATCTTAATTTTTCTTGACAATTCCGCACCTGACGCCAATTGTTACGAAATTAGGGTTCAATTGTCTTCAAATTAAAAATACACAGGTCTTCTTCAATAGTTATTTATTTTACACAGTTACAAAATTTATTTTCACACTACTTTCTCGATTATTCCACTTGGTTTTGGTTCACTGATCAGATGACTTCGATGTGTTTGTAAGTCTCTATGATACTGCCCCGCTCTGCAGGCCATTCGCACCTTTATACTCTTCAGAGCAGTATGATCCAGAACTAAAGTCGCCAGACGGTTCCAGAGTAATTATTACTTCTCGACGCTTCACGTACTACCTAGAGATACAACCAAAATCCTACCTACAAATGTAACACAGTATTCCTATAATTATAACAAATACCTACTTAGCCTAGAGAATTCTACACTTATACATAATTATCGATACTTATTTCAATATTTATATTTACATAACAGTATTAATAAGGTGCGGTAAATTTTTTTGTAAAATTAAAAGAAAAACATGGATGTTGAATTTTATAAAATAGGTTTTAAAATGTATTCTGAAATAAGAAAAAAATATTCCTAAATACTACATTATAACTACATCCTACAAGCATATCGAGGCATTTAATTGTAATGTTTAATTTAATTTAGAATAATTTTAATTTGATTTAAAGTTCTTAAATTATTTCATTTTTCGATTTTTGTTATGTTCCTTGACAAAAAGTTTAGCATGATGGTGACGTAAAAAAATTGTTCGCTTTTGGCAATGCCTCAACGGTTTTAGAGAAAGGCGGCATTTTTCGTATGTTCATGTGAGGTTTAGTTAATTTTGTACGCACACATGCAGCATGTGTGAGCGTGAAATTACATCTAAGGTCATGCATTAAATATGAGCCTTAAATTTCAATATATCTTTGCAACTCAGGTAAAAGCGATTAAAAAACACATACTAGTATCAAAAACATTTGTAGTTAGTTTCTTATCATAATTCCAAAGAAAAATCATTCGTTTTGTGATGAGCTTTATTTATTATTGTGTATTTTTTTCTATGCGTGATATGAACCGTGTTAGCTGCCGTGTTACCATCCCCATTATGCCCTTGTAGAATACCTCCCCTACAGCGGTCTCTGCTTGTCCATTTTGCGTATTCTGGCCGCGCGCCGGGCGGTGTCTTTTGTGTTCGTAACTAACCCAACGAATGCCGACGCTCCTGCAGAATGACCACCGAAGTTTTTTTCAGTTATTTTCCATTTCATTTGAAAAAAATGTTTTTGTGTAAGGAATAATTTCCGTAGGGGTGACACTAGTAGTCTTTGACACAGAATGATTTTAAGAGAATCAAGATGGTTATGACTCTGGATGAAACAAAAGAAGTATGTACCTACGGGCCGAAAAAAATGTCGGCTGATCTGTAATGTAGGCGGCTACAGCCAAGAATCAATTTTCATTTTTCTAGATGTTTTGTAGATTTTTTAGTGTGTGTTTGTTTGTATAACTGGATGTAATTAATTGCTTATATTCCTTGACTTATAGGTTGGTATGAGGCTGACCACCCTTCTGTAAAAAATGGTTCACTTTGCCAATGTCATCCCTGTTTCAGGAAAGATCGTCAAGAGTTGCAGGGCTTACGTTCATTTGAGATTGGGTTTTTATATTGTAGGTCCACATGCGGCATGTGTGAGCGCGAAATGATGAGAATCTGCTTGTGGGAATGCATTTTATATGAACCTAAAATGATACATATCTTTCAACTTAGATTAGATGCTTCAGAAAGAAGTAAGAACTAAAGTACCATGTACTCTAAGCTAAAGAGTAAATTTAAAAATATACGTGCAAATGCATTTGCAAATATAAATAATCTCTGAAATAGAAACATGATGTACACTTTTGACCAGTCTTTAGGCGTTTTATGCATAAGGAAACAAATTTCCGGCATTCGTAGCTCAGACGAGAAATACACTCGTACGTACATGTGTAGCCACCTCAGGGGTAGTTCTGCCAGAAATTTACATACATTTAGTTCCACGTACTCACATATTTGAGCTTTTAAAAAGGCCTTCAACTATTCCGCTGGTCGGTGTGATGTGGCGCCAGGGCCAGTATCCCCCAATTTTCCAAAAATGTAAGTCGTTTTAGTGGATTTTACCTCTAGGGGTAGCAAGTCCTGGAATAGGGGTGAATTCTTTCTGTGGTCGACTTACTATGCTCGTTTCATAGCTTGTTTGAGGAATTCTTCGAGGCTTTCTAGTCAGTTACGTCGGACAGAATGGGGTGAATAAAATATCCAAATTTACACATTCAAACATTTGAATAAAATATTATGTGCGTTGAAAACTTTGAAGTAAAAAATGAAGATATTTGCGATTTTCTAAATGTTTTTTTTAAGTTTGAAGGTACATAACATTTAATATTTATATTAAATGCAATATCACAAGGAGGCGCGTATATGTTCACGCTTACACATGCCGCATGTGGACTTACATTATAAAAATCTCAAGTTCAAATGAACATAAGCGCTACAACCCTTGCTGACCTTCCCTAAGACAGAAGTGACATTGGCAAAGTAAGAATGATCGTAATAATCTGTATAAATTAGAACCCAGATCCCTTGGAAGACAGATATAAATCAACCATGACACTGTTCAAGGGAACTAACTCTGTCGGAACCAAAAGTCTAATCTAATCTAATCTAAGTTGCAAATATATATTACATTGGAGATTCACATTACATGCATTTTCACAAGTGGACACGTACAAGTTAGCGCTTGCACAGCCGCCTGTGAACCTACAACATAAAAAAAAACTAAATCTCAAATGGACATACACCCTGCAACTCTTGCCGTCTTTCCCTGTAACAGGGGTGACATTGGTAAAGTGAACCATTTTTACTGCATGAGTGGTCAGCCGCATATCAATCTATAAGTCAAGGAACCAAAAGTGAATATATAAATTGCTCAAAATAAATAAACCGCAGTTTTCATTAAATAAAACCCGCTAAAATCATAATAATAAAAAAAAACGAAGAAAAAGAAGAAAGGTACTTCAGCACATTCGCCTTCCTTACTCAACGTATCCATTTAATTTGATGTAATTAATATTCACACACACATGTATGCAGATAAAGTAGGTATGTTGGGAGAAGGTAAAGTGGGAATTTGTTAGGGAGACATTCTGGTTATTAATACTGAAAGACAAATAGCGCATCCTGCCGGCAGATAAATCACATTTTAATATTTAATTAATGTAATGGAAGTGAGCCCAGGTTTGATTCACATGTGTAAAGACTGGGTGTTTGCTCCCTACCTGCGGAGGCTGTTGTACACTCACAGAAATTACCACCCTTAACGCCTTCAAAGGGTTAGTGTTTGTTTGATTTATTTTATGTTATTTCATTTTACTTTATTAGGAGAAAAAACAGATACAGACACAGTTGCAATAAACAAAAAAGTGGATACATATAATTTAAAATGCCTACATCCTTAAAAATTTCCCACATATATATTATAAATTTAATGTAGCTGACATAAAAATATAAAAGAAGTAGAGGAAGTCAAAATTCAAAAGTAATAAAATTAGTAAAAGAAACAAAAATAACAAGGAGAAACAAGAAGAGTAAACAAAGAAAAACATAAGAATGTAAAAGTTAAAGAAGAAAAAAGAGAAGAATAAAAAAGAAGAACAAAAAGCCCAATCAGCACCTATAAACTGGGTGTAAAAGACATTTTATATATAGTTTTCATCAAGTCTCCCCTAAAGGAGTATTTCCCCTTATTAAACAAATCTAAATCATTAAAATATTTATTAAAATCACTGCACATTCTATGAATAGGAGCTCTTTGACCTGCATTTGTTCGACATTTTGACAGAAAAAATAATTGTGAAGAACGAGAAGCGCATCTTGGTATACGAAACTTAATTTGACATAGAAGACCAGGGCAATCCGTTTCCGATAGACAGATACTCCTCAGAGTCAACGCACTCAATATTAAACATCGATTATCAATACTTACCAGATTTAGATGAAGTAGGCGTTTGTCGTAAGAGCGGTTTTCGTAGCTTAACCGATGGAACAATATTTTCGTAAATTTTCTTTGAACCGACTCTAGTAGAGTTTTATACACATCATAAAATGGGTTCCATACAGTCACAGCAAATTCTAGTTGTGATCGTATCAATGAATGATATAAAGTCATATAGCTCGATATCATTTTGAATTTTTTTGTCACACGAAACACAAAACCCATCATTTGAAAGGCCCTCTTGACGACGGCATGTACATGCATGTCAAAAAGTAGTTTGGAATCGAAAATCACACCAAGGTCGCGTATGCAAGATACTCTTTCAAGTGTGTGATTGGAAATTGTATAATTGTAATTGATTTGAATGCGTTTCCTTGAGAAGGTTATAATTTTACATTTTTCAAGAGCAAGTGACAGTTTGTTAATCGAGCAGTATAAACTGAGTCTATTTATGTCTTCTTGCAGTAATAGACAGTCGTTAATATTATCGATTTTTTTTAAAATTTTCATATCATCTGCGAATAATAATAAATTGCTGTTTTTAACGCATTTATGGATATCAGATATGAAAATTGTGAACAAAAAAGGACCTAATATGGAGCCCTGTGGGACGCCTGAGCTTATCGCACACAATGATGAGGCGTAACCATTAAGGGTTTGATATCTCGAATCAAAATAAGAACAAAACCACCTGAATAGGTTGCCCTGGACTCCATTGAAGTGAAGCTTTTTAAGTAATATAAGGTGATCAACCTTATCAAAAGCTTTGCGGAAGTCGGTGTACACGCTGTCAACAGAAGAGCCCTGGTCAAATGTCTCAAAAATAAAGTTAGAATAAAGTAACAAATTCGAAACTATGGATCTTGATCTGACAAATCCGTGTTGACTATCAGGAATACAGTGTTTGAGTAGTGGATATATTTTTCCATGTACTAACTTTTCAAAAATTTTAGCAATGCAAGAGAGGATAGATATAGGTCTGTAGTTAGAGATGTCATTCATCGGCCCTGCTTTATGTAAGGGTATTATGTTAGCAGTTTTCCATATGCTTGGTATATATCCTTCAGCTAAACTTTTGTTGAAAATAAGTGTGAGAGGTTTGAACAGGGCATCAGAGGTCATTTTAAGGAAAAAAGCACTTAATTTGTCCGGACCAGCGCCTTTTTTTATATCAATAAGATTAAGTGCTTCCCTTACATCGTCTTCACATAGGAACAAATCAGAAATACATGTGTTATTATTGTTTTGGTAATTAAAATTCATATTTATAGAGGAGGTATTGGGACTGCAAGTTGGTTGTGATGACGATTCAAAAACAGACAAGAAATACGAAGAAAACATATTGCAAATTTCATTAGGGTCGTTCGATACCCGATTATCAAGCATCATAGATGATGGATAGCCCATTGAGTTATTTTTTAAATTATGTGTATATTTCCAAAAACTTTTGACGTTATGAGTAACTGATGTTTCAATGTTGTTTATGTAAGACTTATGACACGCAGTCATGAGTCTCTTTACATTAGCACGAGCAGATCGAAACCTATCGTAGTCACTAATGTTACCATATGTCTTCCATCTCTTCCAGGCTTTCAGTTTTGTGCTCATTTGCTTTTTTAAATCATTTGAGAACCAAAAGGGATATTTTTTTGCACGTACATATACTGGTGGTACATGATAATCTAATATTGAGTACAATTTGGAATAAAAGAAATCGGTCGCATTTTGAGTATTGAGATTATACAAGTTGTCATACCAATTAAATTCTAACAATTCTACCTAATGGCATCTAATATATATAATAACTCAAAAATCATCATTTTACAGGAGAGCAAAAACAAGATTTAAAAAATTATAATTCATGAACTAAGTGGGCTAGGTTCCACATAAGTACCTTATTTTGTAGATAAAAACATTTACTTTCATTGTGCATTTTAGTTTTTATGGTAAATGTTATAGTTTTAAAGTAATTTATTAAACTCTGTCAGTTGTACCTTTTTTGCCTGCACTTGTATCATTTATTACGTGATAAATGATACAAGTCGAGTTATATTATATTGCACCAATAAGTTATCTTTGTGTAAAGTGATACACAAAAAGTTAAAAAATCTAATAACTCGTAAGATAATATTCCTAACAGAATGTTTCTCAAACTAATTATAAAAGTACTACCCCAAAGATTCAATTGTTATACTTATAATAGTGATATTTTCATAATTTACCTGAATCGTATCACTTTACTAAATTTCCAGTCAAAAATTGGTGTAAAGTGATATAACTCTAGATGTATCAGTATTCACGATAAATTTGTAAAAACTGATGAGTAGAGCAATTACTTAAAGCGGTACAACTTGACTTATATCTATTTTCACTTTTTTTTTGCCAAAATCCTGCCAGTTATATCACTTTTCACCAAATTATCTCCTAAACTATAGCAGATAGAAGAATGTGAGTAAGACCAAAAAAATGCTAATTTTTTTCTGATTATTTCTATGCAAAAAACTCAAAAAGGGTATAACTCGAGTTGTATCACTTTTCACAGGAGGCACAGATATAATGGATGATCCATCATCCTTACGCAGCATGATGTTATTATTCCTTACCCAAGTATATTTGTAGCCTTTAGATTTAGCCATCTGCCTTGAGTTGGAATAAAGGATTTTTGTGGAAAGAGTCAGATGATCATTGATGTAAAAGGCATTGTTATCAGTGGGAAAACCTAAGCCAGCCAGCTGATTTAACTTTAATGAACGACGCTTCCTTGCAGCCGCTACCATGTCCTCCTTCAGTTTCCTTGTGGTAAGTTGAAGTATTATGTTCTTTGGCCTCGTGGTGGGTCTTCCAGGAGCCACTCTGTGGACTGCCCTTATATCTCCTTCATCTACCTTAACTCCTATTAGTTTACCCAGCTCCCTGCTCAAATTGACGAGATTCTCGTTCCTAACCTCGGGAACGTTTTGGATTTCAATGTTGTTATGTTTGATTATTTTTTATTTTTAAGTATGAAATAATATACTGTTACAAAATATGGATTCGTCGTACGTAAGCCTAGGCACGCTGGTTGGTGCGTGTGACGTCTCTGGTATAGTGTAGATTGTAGAACAATGCTCTAGTACCATCCATTATGGAAGCATCTACTATGTTCTCGAACATGCAAGAATCGTCTCTGCCGCACATATAAATACGAGCAAACATTACGTGGGACAGACAGGGTAGCTTTGAGCATTGTAACGCGAAGACCTGTAAGCAGAGAGGGACGAGTGAACAGTACAGTGTAACGATTTTGTGAAAAATAAACCTTCTGAATAAATTTAAATCGCAATTAAAATAACCCAAGCGTGTTTGACATGTCTTACTTCTCCCGAGCGGGCTGGTACTCATTTCTTTTGAAAGCTGAGTAAACCTTTCCGGAATTTTATTTAGTTTGAGAATAACACCGAAGCGAGAAATCATTGCTGACACCCTTAGTGGGATTCGAACCAGAGCTCACGGCATAGAATGCAAGCACTCTACCAACTGAGCTTTCGACCGGACGGAAACAATTTTTTTTTTACTGTGTTAACTTTATGTGCAGGTTTAAAACAAGGTCGAATCTAAACTTGGTGGCAAATAAGCTTTTACGTTATTGTCCAAATTGACTGTTGAAATATGCGCCGATAGAAGGAAATTATGTTCCATGAAATGCTGTAGAATTAAGTAATTGATTTCCATGAAATTACTCCAATTCATTACTATATCAATTAAAAAAGGTGTCCTAAAAGTGATAAATTTAGAAAATCAGAAAATGTTTCTGAAAATGGTATAAAAGTTTGAATTTAAAGTGGTTAACGTTCGTTTGACATGTTTAAAATTAAAATCGAATGATTGACGAACCGTAAGAAAACTTACATTGTTATTTTCATTTTATTGGTATGGTAGTCAACGTGTTCAGGAGCTGCCTTTGTTTTGTGACAATCAAGGATAAATATGGTACAGAACTTATTTAAGAAACTCAAATTCAAAGTCCCTATTAGACGTCCAATTCCAAAGAAAATTTATGTCTTTTACCTTAAAAAAAAAAAAGTGGACTTGGGATCCAACCGAGTTCTTGCCTGTAAGAAATCAACTATATTCACAATTTTACTACGAAACTTACAGAAAAAACAGAATAGATAACTTTTCTATGTTTATTTTTGGTTTTTTCTTTCTATAAAGAATCCCATAAATTGATTGTTTCCATTCCGTAATTTTTCCAAAAACCAGTACATTTTTCCTCGAGTATGTATTAATGTTCACTGATTTTATTTACATTATTTATGCTCCTTGACTAATGCGTTGGCATGAGACTGATCACTGATACTGTAAACAATGATTCAGATTACCAATGTTACCTCTGGTTCAGGGAAGGTCGGCAAGAGTTGCAGGGTGCTGTGCTCATTTTAAATGGTTTTTTTTATGTTGTAATTCCACATGCGTCATTATTATATATTTGTTCTTAAGATTTTTATCATCACTATTTTTCACAGCAGATTTGCCATATCTGGTCGACACTTTCATTATCCAGTCCTGCACTCCATGTATTAACTTCAACGTTTAACCTCAACCAAAGCGTCTACCAAAAATGTATGGAAAAGAAATCAGCGCCTTTATAGAACGTTTAAGTTTCCCTTAATTGTTGGTAAAACGCAATGGTTGAGTTCAAGGCAGAATTTTATGCTGGGGTGTAAGACTGGTCAGATTTACCCAGCGGCTGGGTGAAACTCTCTACGGAGTGTGTTTGGCAGAAAAGGCTACGACTGTCCAATCTCATACAGGAGCTACGCCGTACAATCAGCGTGGGTGTGAGAAATAAATAAACACATGCGATAAAAGCGTAGACCTTTGTTTAGACCAGATCTGGTCGATACATCCATCTTAAAGATAAAACTGAATAAGTGCTGATACACTGAATTGAGAAATCGTAGATAAAACATTTTATTGGGGGTAACTTCTCATAGTAAGTGAACTAATTATAAGGCATTTATTGTGAGATCTGGAACATTACAGGGTTCCCACACTTTTTTTCTGTTTTCTCTCGAAGAAAATAGGAATAAAGGTGCATCGATCTTAGAAACCCATGTTAGCTGAATATGTCATTTATTCAGTTTTATCTTTAAGCTGTCCAAATAATAATAATTAAAGGTCCATCCAACCTTTCAAAAACTGGGTCTTGCTTGAGAATTGGCGCTTTCCACAGCGACGACCAAGCTCGCAGAGGGCTCTTGAGGTGTGATACACACAAAAACAGCACTCACCAAATAAATCATCTTAATATATGTACTAATCAAAATAAAATGTTCAGTAAGAAAATTATACTTGCGCTCACAACAAACGCTCAAGAAGGGCCAAGAGCTCACTATAGCGTATCTTGATTCTTTCATAAAGTTCTGAGTATGTACTAGAAAGTTCCAAGCATGCATATGCCCTCACATTTATCCGGTCGATAGCTCAGGTGGTAGAGTGCTTGCATTCCATGCCGAAAGCTCGGGTTCGAATCCCACCGAGGGTGTCAGAAATGATTTCCCGTTTCGGTGTTTATTTCAAACCCCAAAATAAAATACCGGCAAGGTTTACTCAGCCTTCACAAGAAATGAGTACCAGCACTCTCGGGAGCTGGGAAACCTCCACTTCAACTGAAGTGGTTGGCGTAAGGCCGGCCCCCTTACCTGTAAAAATAAATAGGTTCATCTCGCCACATGCGACCCCTTCGGGGATAACTCGGCAAGAAGTTACATTATATGTGTAGCTTAGTTGCGTTGCGTTTTTTGCGTTTTATAAGGCTGCTACTCTCACCCTCAGAAAACAAATCTTTATCTTCTTATATTTTAGCTATTAAAGCAGCTATCACAGGGATTACTACAACTATAATCTAAAATCTAAGATACAACAACAAAACAATACTGAGAAAGAGATTTTAAATTATATATCCGTCCTTACCTCATCTGGTTGTAATGAAACACACTGCAGCAAGTAAGTAGACGCTCCTCCTTGCTTCTCGGGAACGGGGGTGAGAGGCCGGAATGAGGCTGTCCGCTGCAGGCAGAGCCGCATGTTCCCGCGCTCGTTAAAAGTGCATCGGTTAGAGAGGCAGCTCCGTACATAGCGACACAAGAGAAAACAGCCTTATAGAAATCCCACCCCTACTGTCTTTTCGGTACTAACAAATCAGTACCTTTGATTAGAAATAAAACGATGGGTTGAAATGTATTAAGGTGGATGTCCCAATTACTGGCAGTGTCCCAATTATTGGCACTTTTTCAGTTTTTAACTTATAATAAGGCTTCAAAGGCAGGGAAAGTTAAGAAAAAATGTGGAATAAATATTTCATAGGTTGTCCAAACTGTGTTTCTAGTTTCAAGTGTATAGGTGGCAGCTTTGGACACAAAAAAAATAGTCAAAGTGAGCACCTACCCAGCAAGGTGCATTTGGCGGCATTTCTTACTGATTTCGATAAGGAACAAGGTGAGCATTTTGTTTTTTTTCTACTTTACTTTTAAGTTTGAATGGTTTCTGATTGTATCAGTGGTTTAATGAAGGATTTCTCTAGGTAGAAACTTTGTTGTCATTGGCATAACCTCATTTTTACTATTTTTTAAAATAAATGCCAGTATTAGGGACACCAAAATCTCTTTTGTCCCAATTGCTGGCAGGGGTGCCCATGATAGGTGCAAGCTGAAACCTGTTATGTCCCTATTATTGGCATTCATTTTATTTGACCTTTGAAGTTTCTTATTTACAGTACAATGGATAAGAAAATAGAAACTACATACTTATTATCAGGAGAGATCATTTTAAGCCACTTAGAAAAAAACTCTTAATTAGTCCTTTTCTCTCTCACATTCTGCCGAACGTTCTTCAGCGGCGCTATAATTTTCATTTAGACTCTTCATTTTTTTACAATTTCAGTTGGACAAATACGATACTTATTGCTCAAATTTCTTTATTTTACAGATGTATGATGGGATCCAAAGAGAAAAATGTATGATGGCGCAGACATGGTCAAAGTAATTGCTGCTGTCACGTCAGGGAAATTAGCATCCCAACCCCACAGAATTTGACAAAGTCACGGGCTTCAGTCACCTAAGAGAAATAAGTCAGATGGCATGCGGAAATCCATGAGTACCTACAGAGCAAGAGGTTTGCGATAGACCCGGAGAAGCCAAATATCTTAGACCCTTACAACACATTAGGTGATCGCATTATCATTAATGGCGATGACACAAAAGATCCAGAGCGGATTTTTAATGCTGATGAAGCAGCTTTTTTTCTTAGTCTTAAAGGAGATAAAGTACTTGGTATAATACTCGAAGCACTTTACCCGAATGCCACTCACATCATTCAGCCGATGGATGTCGCTGTCTTTCCAAGCTTAAAGCATTCATGGAAGGAAGAAACCAACACATGGAGACACATAATATGCACTACGAATTGAAGAAAAAAGACTTCGCTCCCCTCCTAGCATCCTCAATTCAGAAATCTGTCAAACCTGATACTTTGAAGAATGGTTTTCGCAAGTACGGACTCTTTCCGTGGAACGTTAATGCAATTGACTTCAGCAAAGTTCCGTCCGTGAATCATTTAAGCAATAAAAATGCACCAGAACAAGATGGAGATGAAGATGTACTTGATAAACTACTTTCCAGACTAGAAACTAGTAGGACCAGTAAAATTACAAAGTTTCAGGAAATGTTTGGATATGGAAGCGAATGATTATAAAAAAAAATGAATATGGAGGATATTAATTTGTTCATCGTCTGGAGAAAATTGAAGAAAGAGGTTAAAGAGATAAAGGCAGATGATCCAGAACTGACTTCTTCAGCGAAAAAAAAACACGGAAGATGTTGACCTGCAAATGCCATCGAATAAGATGTTTTGTGAATATGTTAAAAAAAAAAATTTTTTTGTCACTTCTCTTATTTATTTGTAAAACTATTTTATATTTTTCGACCAAAATTTAATAAACATTTGTTCCCTGAACCTCTCTGCACTTATTCTGATAAAAACTTCCCCCTTTGTAAGAAAAATGTAAGCTGTAGATTTAAAAAACTGAGGTGCCAATAAATGGGACAAAGGTATGCCAATAATTGGGACAAATCCGAATTTCACCTGCCAATAATAGGGACATCGGAGTTTTTGTTCAATTAATTAAATAAAACTTATTTCCTCACATAATTTTGCTTATATTCTTTTTTTTTTAAATACTACAGCATATTTCCAATGTCCTGATACCATAAAAAACAGAATCAGATAAAAATTCGAATTTCTATGAGCTTTTCAATTTAAAAAATTCCTTAAGCTGCCAATAATTGGGACATCCACCTTAAAATGTTTTTGTTAAAGATTAAAACTAAGATACTATTAATATACCTGTAGATTAGATGATGGTCTGAATACTGAATATGTTTGTATTAAAAAAAAACCTGGGGAAAAAAACAGTGTTGCAATTAAACATATAATACCTGTTTTTTTTTCTTTACATCTTTTTGTTATAAAAAATTGAGTTTTCGCAGCGTTAATACACAAACCATTACAATATAATATCAGAAGTTGAAGACCGGTCGTAGCTCATTGATTAACGCTACGACCGCGTGATTGGAAAGTACCTACTCAGTTTGATACTTGGGGGAGTACAAAAAAATATCGTTAAATTTTCAAAAACGGTTTTCGCTGGATTGAAAATTTGTATTTTATCTACCAATGACCTGTCACCAAAAGCTCATTTATTAGAAAAAAAATAAAATAAATAGACACCCCTCCGTCTTCAGTTTCTGATAATAGATCATGGAATGGAATGTTTTTCACATAAATACTAAAATTTAGTGAAACAAAACATTTTTTTTTACAAAAAACTCATTCAAGTATTTTTTTTTTTAATAAAATATTTATAATGGCATTCCACGGTGTATCACCGATTCAATGTGAAAAGTTAAAAAAAACATATATACGGACATTACGCACGCTTTTAATCATAATGAGCTATAACTCAAAAAATAAGAATGTTGGGAAATCACGTTTGAAGTTCAGACGACCAGTACATGTATGAAATGAAAAAGGCGACCGACGTTTTATCTCGGTCATATCGTCCAAATTGAACCGTTGTCGCATTCTATTTTTCTTCTCGCATTGTTCTTGCGTTTTATTACAAAATCTCGATTTTCCCAATTTTTGAGTTATTGCTCTTTATTATTAAGCGTGCGATTAGTTAGCTTTTATCTATCAATTCAGCCGCGCGATATCACAACTTTGTCTTATCAATTCACGTGTGGATCTCATTTAGAAAAAATGTATATTTTTAATTCAATATAATTAAGATTAAGCTTTGTATTATAAATGAATTCACGTTCACCAAGAAATAACACAATACACAACGAGTGCATGTAAATCACATTCGATTCATTTAATGGCCTAACGGAGTGTGAATTCCATTACTGCATAACTGGTTCGCGACCGCGGCTGCCAAACGGTTACAATAATTCCACTTTAAACTCTAAACTCCCCCACACCCCCCACCCCACCCCACCCAGCTAACACGTGTTCATACTTGGATGCGCGCATTACGATATTGCCAAGAAAGGCTTATACGGGAGAGGAACAACTATGCATGTAAACTTACATACTGTTATTCTAGTGTAAACACATTGTAAATATTTTTATTGAAAAATATTATTGCTTTGAAGCAAACGGATCTTTGTAAGATTTGAAAATATTTCATAAATATATTTTTAAATCTATCTATGATCTATAGTCTAAGTTGCAGAAGCACTTTCCCTGAAACAGGGGTGACATTGGCA
Source organism: Agapetus fuscipes (assembly GCA_951799405.1). Classification (NCBI taxonomy): domain Eukaryota; kingdom Metazoa; phylum Arthropoda; class Insecta; order Trichoptera; family Glossosomatidae; genus Agapetus; species Agapetus fuscipes. The sequence continues at coordinate 13,691,833 of OX637350.1, forward strand.
AAACCATTTTTTTTAGAGTAAAAAAAAATACATTTTCAAAAACTAAAAACTTTATGTTGGCGAAAAATGATAAAAATATTGGTTGTTTATGAAGTGCCAAAATAAAAAAAAGATTTTGGTATAGGATGGGTATATCTTATCTAAGCTGCAAAGATACGTATGTAACTTGGAGTAAAAGTGTTTGATAAACAAGATAAAGAGAAAAAAATAACACTTTTCTTTGAACATTATATTTAACGTCAACAGTCTTCTAAATTGTAACTTATTTTTCTTTTTAATAAAAACGCGCTTTAATGGATTTTTTTCGTTTTTTTATTTATTTAAATAAAGGCCATAATATATTATTGTGTGGGGTGCACTCCCGTTTTAATCCCACTGGATGACGCCGAACACCACTTGCTCCTTGCATTGCCCTAACAGCATTATCATGCAGAGAGAGGAATAAGCGCTGGTCTGTATTGCAAAAGTAAAACTCAACGTTTAAACTCACCCACGGCATTTCAAACAAAATGTGTAACAATTAAAGCAGCACACTTAGTGAGCGTATAGGTTTTTCTTAAACGCTTTGGTTGAGTTTAAGAGTGATGTTTTATACTTGGGGTACTGGCTGGGTTAGTGCCGGCTAAGTACTCGTATGTGGGTATATGTAATGCCTGCGCCGAATCTTAAAAGCAACCGAAAGGATTGCTGCGGGGCCCTAATGGCGCCTTTCGGTTAGATGAGCTAATACGTGAACTTGCAGGGACGTAGACAACCTAATGCAGCAATAATACTATGCTAAAAGTAAAAATTAACGATTGGGGCTTAAATAAAATTAATGTGAAAAAAGTCTTATGCGCCGAGCTTGTGCGCTATTAGTGAATCAAAGCGGAGCTGCTATTGGTCAGCGGTATTGACCACGCCCACTCTCTGACGGACGTAGCGGCGTGCCCGATGGCAGTCACGCTTGATTTGTCAACGGGCACACTTCCTTAACATCGGTTTATTTGATTCTAGAACCATTTGTAGATAAATTTTGACTCTATATGCTTTGGAATGCCTTTACATTTACAAATACAGAAAGGTCAGCAACCACTAAATTCGTGTAAGCGTCAAAGCGCTGTTGGCTGTTTTAGTATAGTCATGCAGGACACGTGTTTTTATTCGGGTTTAACTAATTTATTATGTGACTGATTTAATTCTAGCATGAAGCAAGATGTGTTATGAGTTTACTAAGAAAAAATGAAGTAGAAACCTATATTTTTGTTTTATTTTTCAGTAAAAAAACGAACAACAGGAAAATATTTACATTTATCTATCATTCCCCATGTGTTGCCGCTGTGCTCCGGCTTGCGTCTACGGATTAGCCTTGTGCCCATCTTCGACTTATTACACCGCGTTGCGATTCCTTCCCCTACACTCTGCGCCCTCACATATTCCTTCCACACCCTTATGCGCTATAAGTGGAATAGCTACACTATGTATTTATCCCATTCTCTTAAGGCAGTCAGGGGATCAACCTTAAAAGCTGGGTTCAATGAAGGAGACTACCCAAGGAATTATCAGCTAAAAAGCAATGATATAATTGCTGTTATTGTACTATTTTTTATTCTAAATTAAAAATGTGTGTGCTTTATGCTTTTGAATTCTTGCACATGAATGACTTTTCATTCATGTGCAATCTTAAATAATTTACTCGGTACTAAAGTACTGGGGAGTATTGAGAAATTTTACAACAAAGACAATTCGTGTAACAAGTATTTATAGCATATTAATCATAATGTTTGTGGAGATTTGCACGGAATAAAAAAAATCAGACTTCTACACTTGGTGTTATTCACACACAGAAAACCCATGTGTTAACCACCACGTTACGTGGATTTTCCATACAACAAAAAAACGATGATGTATGGATCATCTATGGTTTAAATGTGTTTTAAATAGCCCTAGTAGAGACTACTTAAATTATTGTACAAATGTAAAGCTGTCATTTTTTTCCACGGGCATCACCAGACCATTATTTTTTCCCCAAGCTTTCATCGAAAGTATTGCCCATTAGTAATAAAATATTTAATTTCTACGGATAATGTCATCATAAAATATATCAACGATGATGGGTTATGACAATTATGAGATCTAATCACGCGATTATCCGTTATTATGACCTTGGGTTACAAATTCAATAAAACTTCATCTCATTAAGTCATCAAAGTTGTGCTTAAACCCTTTCGACACCTTTTTACCCCAAACACCCAAATAAATGCGATAAATCAGCAAACAGTTAGACCATAACGACGTGCCTGATGGCACCGCCCAAGATCCGAATCAATTTGCCGTGTCTGCGGTGTCCGTCCATCCGTCCTAGGTCCCATCTTGCCCCCCCCGCACCGTCCCAGGAGATGACCGCACAAGATAATCGCCGGCCATAATGCAAAACTAAAGACCGCGTATAAATTTGTAGCGGAACATTTGTCAAGGGGTAGCAGCTGGCGGCAGACCCTTGGTTATGACCCCTAAATCTCAAAGGCCGGCACGCAGGGGGTTAAATGACAAATCTGTGTAGGAGCGCGGAGCTATATCGAAGACATTCATTGGTCCGTGTCTTTTTCATCTTCTAGTGGTTCCATATCATCAAAACAAATTTGACTATTTTGTTCCTACGGTGGATATTATATTATTATACGGTGAATATTTCTTTCCTTATAATTTACTAGCAATTCAGTGTATTTTTTTATGGTTTAGAATTTTTTTCCTGGTTTGCTATAAACGATTAAATAAAAAATAAATAAAACTTATGTTTTCTTTCCTTGACAGTATAGATCACTTTTTTCATCCTTATTTGTTATTTCAATGATTTCACATTTGAAAATAATACATGGTAAAAAATGCGACTTCTTTGGAAGTCTCGGTTGTGTTTTAAAATCTCACTGCAACTACTGTACTGCATCCTTCCACTGTTTCATTCGGGGTGGCTGTTACTTTTGCAGATACGTCACCACTTTTTTCTGTCCTTTCATATCTTTTTCATCTCTTCAACATTCATCTTTATACATAGTTCTCTAGATCTACATAGTTTTCTCTTATTCTTACTTTATAGGTTCCATTCTTTCGCAATCTCACATACTTGGTCTTAATATCCATATATGTGTGCAGTAAGCATCTTTATGTGCACCATATCATTAATGAATGACTATTATAGAGAAATGCAAGTATTTTTTTTGTAGTTATGCTAGAAGTCTGGAATACCTTGATCGTGTATGTTGCCTCTTCACTGCGCCTTTGGGTTGCTCAGGCCTGAAAGAGGTCTAACCCCTGGGACACCAGCCACCCCCTAAGCGCTATCTAATTAGGAAATAGTTTCACTTCTTGATTTATAGATTAAGTTGTGCTGAATCAATATCGCACGGGAGGCACAGGGTTAACTAGTACTGAGCCACTACAAGGCGACACAAAATGGCGAGATTTTCATTGACTCTAATTTTAGCAACACTCTCTAAGGACTAATTTATATTTCACAACCAATACACTAATAATATCGATATTTAAATCAATTTTGGTGGTTTATATTAGTAACCAGTTCTGAGTCTGAAATTTTTCAATTCATTAATCTTCCAAACATTTCGTGTTACCTGAATCATTTTTCCTTTTAATTTCCAAAATTTTAAGTGCATTTTTATATTAATTTTTAATGTAGCTCAACATCTTTTTTAATTTTTGTTTTATACTTTATTTTTTGCTGTTTATTTACTTATGCTATAATTCTTTCAATAATTTACTCAATTTACAATTTTGGTATTTATTTTACTTGTCAATATAATATATGATTCACGGGAAACTAAAAAACACCAAGATCGGTGATTATCATAGCTATTTTGACCTTATGGGGCTTCCACACGCTTGCCAACCCATCACAAGTCAAGCGCACAGTGTGTCATCTAGAACATGCTAGCTGGACAAAATTTTGTCTAATGGACTAATTTTGTCCAGCTAGCATGTTCTAGACGACACACTGTGTGCTTAGCTACAAGCCAAGTGTGCAGTGTGTCGTCTAGAACATGCTAGCTGGACAAAATTAGTCCATTAGACAAAATTTTGTCCAGCTAGCATGTTCTAGACGACACACTGTGCGCTTGACTTGTGATGGGTTGGCAAGCGTGTGGAAGCCCCATTAGAGGGCTCTTGAGGTATGATACACACAAAAACAGCGCTCACCAAATAAACCATCCTAATATTCTAATATTATTATTTTTAGATCCATCCAGCCTTACAAACAACTTGGTCTTGTTTGCGAATTAGCGCTTTTTACAGCGTCGACCAAGCTCACAGAGGGCTCTAGAGGTGTGGTTCACACAAAAACAGCGCTCACCAAATAAATCATCCTAATATTAATATTATTGGATGTTGCAACCTTCCCTGCAACAGAGGTGGCATTGGCAAAGTGAACCATATTTGACAGCATGTGTAGTCACCGCTATACCAATCCATAAGTTAAGAGATTCATACCAATCGTAAGCTTGGTCTGAAATATTCGACAAATATGTCTCCGATTGAGCAGTTTGTCTTTGTAAGTGTCTTAATAGTCGGCAGTTATGTCGGTTGAAGTGTCACAGCATTAAGGCTATAGTCGTTAAGGGATCGAAACATCCCTTGGAAGGAATACAAGCGGCCCAAGGAAGCAGCCCAATCTTGGACACAAAGACTCAGGAATCCGATAATGCCTTTTAGGTACAGGAAGACACCCCATTGCCGCATCCCTGCAAGGAGTACTTAGAAAACCAGATGTGACAAATAGAAATAAAAGATGAGTTGAATGTTTTTTTTTTAACTATTGATAGAATTCGGTGCAGTCGAATTCGGTTCAGTCGGTGTTATAGCCGCGGGGATCAAGACAGGTTATTTGGAACCGGATAACGCTGGTTCTAATCCCGCGACGATAACTTCGACCCTGGTTCAACAGATGTCGTTGCATGCACACAAGCTTCTGCTTTCGCATGAAGACAACTGGCCAGGTAAAATAGGTTGGTGGATTGCATTCCTTTCCACAAATCTATTTAAAAAAAAAAAAAAAAAAAATAATAATAATAGGGCTAGCTGATGACGCTGGAGAGATGTTTTTTGGAGTCTGTTGCCTGTTGCCTATGGGAGCTGGAGCTTCATCATTTAACTTTCACGCTGAAGAAACCCATCGTAGACATGGGTGAAATGTGCGGAAGCTCCAGCTTCAACAGACCACGGCCACATATCCCGGAAAACATCTCTCCAACGTTATGGATGGAATTGATTGAAAATAAGGAAGTACTGAGAAGGACAGAAATCGTTACACCATAAGAAACGCTGATGTACTTTTGATATGTAAACATTAAAAAATTCTTGAAAAAAAACACACAAAGTGATAAATCTAGAAATTAAAAACATAAACAAAAGACAGCAACAATTTTCCCCTTATTCATAAAAAGTGTTTAATTCTTTAACCTGTTTAAATTCAATTTTAACCTAAATGTGGGTTAAACTTTGACTTAAGGTTAAACTAATCTTATGAATAAGGTTGCAAGTGACTGTTATAAACGTGAATATTTTATCAATGCACATTTATTTTTTGTCAATATTTTAATGATTGGAGTATCCGTTAAAAAAAGGAAAGTGTAAAACCAAAGATCAAGTAAAACCATAAAAGTAGGTAAATATTTGTTTGTTCTGGATGGACAAGAGATAATGACCAATTTTACCGTAAATAAGAATATGTACTATAATCTATATGGACTATCTACAAAAGTTAATAAATTGAAAATTCTAACAGAAACTTTAAACGTGTGCTTACTTATCGAAACAATATTTTATTGAACTATGAAATTTCAAGCTTTCAATGTTTGTGTCGAGTTTAGTTTTACAAATACGGCATCCTTTTGAGCTCGCTAGTGTCGCCTTGGTGCGTCCAATATTTCACAGGAACTGATTTACTACCTGGCAGCATTATGCAGTATTAGCAATAGAGCCTTCTTCCTCCCTCCCCTCTCGTAGACCAATATCAATAAGTAACCGGTGACTATCCCGAATACCTCAAGGAGGTGCTATTGGAAATGCGCAAGATGACATCTGCAATGTAACACATGTCAATGGTATTGAATCCCTTTAAGCCTATAGAAATTATGGAGCAAAATAATGTCTACACAAAATGTTGGTGTTATTTATGTTCGGAAGTGAAGCGTGATTGTTAAACATTTAAGAAATAAAAAATAACTACAATCTATAATAGATTGTCGTTTTTAATAAAGTTGCTTAAAGTGTCTCGGTCATGTTTTGATCGAGACAATAATAAGGATAAAACCAAGGAAATCACTGGAGAGTTGCTTTCCGGGATCTGTTGCCGTGGTCTGTAGGAGAGAGCATCCTGATGGTTTGATCATGTTTGCGGTGGACTTCTTCAGCGTGAAAGTGACTCAGATTCATTAAAACCATCTTCTTCACTTTTTATTTCCCTCTAAAGAAGTCCATTGCAGACATGGACGAATTGTCCGGAAGCTCCAGCTCCCAAAAACCATGGCAACAGATCCCGGCAAGCAACTCTCCGGCATCATCAGAACTGCCGTTAAAGCCTAAAACCCCTATTCAAAGTATATTACAAATTCTAAATCGTAGTTTTATTTTCACAAAAATATTTTCTACTTCAAGTACTTTCGACCTTCAATATTCAGGTCATTATCAAGAATGATGTATCTATATTACTAATTGTTTACTTTTGTTTGGTTTCAGGTAAGAATTTATTGGCGTAACTTTTTCAAAGGATCTCACCAACCTTCCAGCCTGTAAAAAGATTTCACATATTGGTAAGTTTAGACATTTTTTTAAATGAAAAATAAACTCGAAGTAGGAAACGCATGTTTGCCAAATCTTCTCAATTCATTCAACTTTCGACTTAGACATAAAACTTCAAAATACAATTTAAAAGTGCTTGCTTTGTTTAAGTAAGATTGCAAAGCATGTTTTTGTGTAGCAGCATTATACTTGTTAAACACTGTGTTCAAGAAGATGACATTCCACATTTAGAAATCACAATAAATACACATCAAAGCGAAAACAATCCCTTTAAACAATACTTAAAAAATATATTTTCATTTCGCAATCGGCTTACGCACAAATGACTGCCCCCACGCCTCGGCCCATTGTCCTCTTACGTCCTATTTTTCAGTGCCCTTACGACTACATAGGTACCGTAAAGTACCACAAAACAAACAAGTGACACAAAACATTTGATTTCCAGTTTAATTTTTTATCTGTAAAAATAAAAAGGAATCATGAAAGCTTTTGCTTGGAGCACTTAAACAATGTTCACTTGGTCAATGTCACCCCTGTTTCAGGGAAGGTCGGCAAAAGTAGCAGGGTTCACGTTCATTTGAGTTTGTATTTTAATTTCTAAGTACACATGCAGCATTTGTAGTGCAAACTTACACGTGTCTGTTTGTGGACATGCATTTGATATGAATTTTAAATGTCAATATATCTTTGCAACTTAGATTACTATAGACTCTATTGAATGGCTGCAAACTCTGGGCTATCTTGAAGTACAAAAAGATCGAAATGTGGATTTGAAGAAAGATGGTCAAGGAATTATTGATCGAAAGGAAGATCTACGAATAGGTGTTGCATGAAGAGAAGAAAGAAGAGAGATTAAAAGTTACATTTTGAAGAGGAAACTCAAAGGATTAAGACACTTGATTTAACCTTTCCCAGGAACATATTTAAATAGAAAATTCTAGATAAACGAACAAGAAGTTGGCCAAGAACTTTATACTTCCAAGATTTGAAGCGGCTAATGGACGTCTTTTCATATTCGCAGCTCAACAGGATGGTACCCAACAGAGAGAGATGATTTGCACAACAAGGCACTGCCTTCAAGGGAAAAGGGCGATGATGAGTTTTGCTATCTGTAGGATTATTTTGAATGCACCATGGATACCAAAAAAGACAAATGCATCAGTTAGGGAACGTGAATTTTCTGTCAAATATGATCATCAGTTCTTCAGATTTTGTTCACATCGAATGAATACTTCTAAATTACCTTGTCACAATCAAAGGCTAGTAGATTGGCAAAAAGGTTATGATACTTTTCTTTGCAGAGATCATGAAATAATATTCGTCATAGCTTCGATACAAAAAAACACGTGCAAGGAACACACAATGAAGCCAAAGACTGAAGACGATTTTTCAGATTGAAAGAAACGAAACTAAATGGTGTAACTAGATTTTGTAGGGTTTGTGTATTCACACAGTGAAAATTCATTTTTTTTAAATAAAATTATTTTTTCTTTAACGTAGTTTAATTTTCACAATAATAATAATAAGGTGCACCTAGAGTTTACGATCACTGCTTTCCAGGGTTTCCCGTAAATACTCATAAAAACACGTTTCCCTCCATTGTAAGTATCACCTCGGCCGCGCACAGGCATTACGGGATGAAGATATTATATGGAGAAAGTCTCGACATCAAAAGGGAGTCCATCTTGTCATTATTTTTTGTTGGAGCACCTTTTTGAAAGGAGCCACCCCACAGACTGTTAGCGGGATGGTATTTGCCATAAGCGTAACCAAAATATAATATATTTAAGTTATTAAAACACTGTTTTTATTTTCACTCTTTATTTTTAATAACTTAAAGATAAGATGAATTTTTACAGTGTTAATGCACCGACCATCCAAAATATAATATTGTTATGTTTTTACTAGGTTCTCTTTTAATTAAACCGCAATTATTTATTTTAACAGAATTCATTTTACACAGCTTTGTTCACAATTTACAGCAATGGATTTCCAGCTCTGGCTTTCTTTTTGGCTCAATGTTTTATCGACACTCTCCCCTGCACACGATTGTCACCCACATTTATACTCGTTCATACGGATGGTTCTCGACTGTTCTCGGACATAGTGGATGTTTCTAATATCAGAGGGTTCCACCAGCGTGATAAGGATTATGCACTAATACTACCATCATCAGATCATACTCCCAGATAGTTCTATACCCACACTATCGTACATGTAGGTACTCTTAATTCGTAGTTTGTAACACTATCATCATCATACTAGTGCCAGACTGCTCTATATATGCATGTACAGTCGCACATATGTAGGTACTCGTGCGACTGTAGGACACGTCGGTAAGTTCGAAACAATATAAAGATGTACATCATTTTTTTCAGTGTCTTGTAAACTCAATAATGTACATTGATATTGTACTTATTCCATAGAAAACAAATTAATTTGACGTCAAACGACTGGGCTGCTGGGGAAAAAACAAACATTGAAAAAAAATGCATTTGGTTGCTAAGGATAATAGTCATAAAAAGATGTAACGTTTTCTTCCCGAAAAAAGACATACATTTTAAAATTTATGTAGAAACCATGGTAAAATTTGAGTCAAAATCAAGATTAAATTTATTTTGAATGAACAAAAAATCTTAGAAAATCTTTTAGATTTTTTAATCAAACATGCTTACACTCCAAAGCAACCTACACCTAAATTGTTTTATACTTATGGGGGCCAGTAATTGGCAAGAGCCAATTTAGAAATTAAGGAATTTATGGGTACATATTGTAGGTAATTGGTTTCTTTAAATACAAAGAAGAATTTAAACTTTTTTTTGGCGTTACTTCTTTGTCGTTTGGCAGAGCACACGGATTCCTAAGGACTTTTAAATAATATATAATTGAATGTTTTTTGCAGATTACCTCTGTACCGACACGACCCTATTATGGCAAAGAATTAAGCCCTCTAAGCCTGTGGACAGACCTTTGTGAACCTTGCGGGGTCTTCTTTGTACCCTGGAGGACGTATTTTTACTTTCTTGCTATAGCCGAAGGCTATAAAGAAAGTTATGATTTGGTGTGAAAAAAAAATTTCGAGGTTTTCACGGAAATGAGTTGTCCTGGTGCAGGACATGCCAAAAAACACTATCTTTCAAAAACGTCCGTCTGTATGTATGTATGTATGTATGTATGTATGTATGTATGTATGTATGTATGTATGTGTGTGTGTCACTTTCCAAAGTATAAGACCTAGAGATACCAAATTTTGGCTACATCAACTTTTTTGGACATGTATTAAGTATGAATAACATGGCATTACACCAACTTGAAAATTCAAGATGGCTGCCATACAAAAAAAACATAAAATTGCACTTTTCTCATAAACGACTCCAAGAATTTTTCTTAAATTTTCAGAGTTGCCACTAATTAATTTTTAACTTAATAAATTAGTTATGACAACACTCTTACTAATCTTGTGTCTATGGGCTGCCATATGAAAAAAACAAACGATTGTGATTTTCTCGAAAGTTAAGGGGTCAACAAAAATATAATGTTCTACAATATTATGGACAACATAAATTTGCACAAATTTACAAAAAAAAATTTTTGAAAAAATAAATATAAAGCACCGTTTACACGACCTGAAATTTTAAATCGAAAATATTACAAAAACCTATTAAAATGCAAGATATTTAAATTTGTTTTAGGTTTGATAGAAAGAACAAGCTTATTAATTTAATTCGTAATCATTTTTTTTTTACTTTTTTGAGAATTCAAGATGGCTTCCGAAGAGCTGAAAATTTAAAATGCGATTTTCTCAAAAACGGCTCCGACGATTTTTCTTAAATTTTTTGTGAATCCATTTTTATAATAGTGCTATCTAATAATTATAATCATTTCTTCATCATAATCTCGGTTTAGGGAGTTGCCATATAAAAGAAAAAAATAATGGAAAAATTCTCGGCAGTTAGAGGGTTGATAAAAAAATAATGTAGCACAAATGTAAAACAATAATAATAACCTATATATTGCCATCATTATTTTTTCCAAAAAGTGAATCAAAAGTATAGCCGCCATACAAAGTGAAAATTTTCCATACAAAATGTATTAGCAATTTTCTTGGTAGTCAAAGGGTTAAAAATAGATAAAAGGCTGCGATTCTTGAAATTTTATAAATACCAATAATAATCAGTCGTTACTTTTTCAAAATATAACTAAAAAGTGTACCCACCATACAAAGTCCTAGTTTGCATACAGAAGGGTTTAATGACCATCTATAATAATCTAGAATATAAGTTGCAATGAAATATAAACATTCAAAACTAATATGAAATGCATGCCCACAAACAGGTACGTGTAAGTTCGCGCTTACGAATGCTGAATTTGTACTTACAAATTAAAACCAAATCTCAAATGAACATAAAACCTGCAACTCTTGCCGACCTTCCTTGAAACAGGGGTGACATTGACAAAGTGAATTATTTTTTACACTTTGGGAGGACTGAGAAATGCGAGAAAATTGAGATAAGACTGAATGAAAAAAGAGTGGAGGTCGTGAAAGAATTTGATTATCTGGGAAGCAAGTTTGAGTCGAATGCGAAATTGACGAAATAATTGGAAAAGCGCGCTAGTAGAGGAAGAAGTGTGATGGAAACGATTGGAAGAATTGCAAGAAATAGGAAACTTACGAAGAATAAGAGATCGGCGGTCCACAATGGCATATTGGTTGGTGGAAGTGAGGCTTAATGAATGTGAGCTGAGTAAAGTATGTAAGTACGGTTGAAATGGCTTACCTGAGAGCAATGGCTGGAAAGACACTGAGTGATAGAGTACGTAATGCTTGAGTGATGAACGAGTGTGGTATAAAAGAGAATATGAGAATGAAAGTACAAAAAAGTACAATGAGATGGTTCAGACATCTTGAAAGAAAGGATGATGAACAACTAACGAAGAAAGTGTACAAAGGAAATGTCAGAGGAAAGCGCGGAAGGGGAAGGCTGAGGAAAGAATGGTTAGACCAAATAGGTGAGATTGCGAAAGAATGGATTCTGCAGAGTGAGAATAAGAGAAGAGTGTGTATGAAAAAGGTGATGAATATTGTGGAAATAAAAGTGGTTTGTTAGGGCAGAAAAAAGTGGAGGCGCATCTGCAGAGGTACCGGTCACCCCTAGTGGAACGGCGGCAGGATACAGTACAGTACAGTACAGAGGTCAGCTTCATACCAACCTATAAGTCAAGGATCTTTCTTGTGTAATTGGCGCTTTTTCCAGAGAAGACCAACCTTGCAGAGGGCTCTTGAGTTGTGATTCACACAAAACGGCGCTCACCAAATAAATCATCCAAATATTTTTTATTCACTTAATAATTTTAATGGCTTTATCCATATTGTACGAGCATGCAGGTACACACCGCGGTGGAATAAAATTGATTTATTATCGATATATTATATTTTCATTGAAACTGCATAAGCTGGTAGATGATTCTAGCTTTACATACGTCATACAGTGGGTTAATTTTTGCAAGAAAGTCGAGTACAGATTCTGTGCAATTTATTTTATTAACGATTTCATTGCGATGCTGAATGTAATTATTATAACTAATGGCATAATCCCTAACTGTCGTTTGACGTGCACATTCAAATACCTTTTGTTAATTTGGAATTGTGAGAGGATTATTTTTTGGTTCATGCAAAAAATATTGAATACAATGCAAAATTATACAATGGAACAAAATACACACAAAATTAAAATGTAGCAAAGTAAATTTATTCATGTTTTTTTAAGATTCATTGTTAACATAAAATATAGATCTGTTTTCAATTAATTAAAAAAAACTATCTGCAATTAAAACTGAAGTAAATTAAATCTGTATAAATTAATGAATTCTGTCTGATTTATTTTTTAATGAAACAAGCTACAAGTGTATTTTTACGAATGCAAATGTTTCTGAACATAGTAAATCATACACACTTATAAGAAGTTATAAAAAGGATTTAATTGCGGAACTTGTTTAAAGACAATTTTCCGTACTAAAAAGTAGACTTACTCTGGTTTTAAGTTAAACATATCAAATCAGTGTTCACACTAATTTATTTTTGGAAAGATCAGTTAACTACAATTTTAGTGTATGTACTTTTAGTTTTTAAACGTTGAAGCCGACGCCGAAGTTCTGGGAGTGAGGGGACCATGGACGGAAGCAGCACAAGACAGAGAGTCCTGGAGGATTGTGGTGCGGGAGGCCCTGAGCCTTCAAGGCTTATGAGCCGAAGAAAGTAAGTAAAGTAAAGTAAGTTTAGTTTTTATAAAATTTCTAAATTAAGTAAAATATTTACCAACTTTCCGATGATTTTTTTACTCTTAAATAATTGCGTGTCATCAAAATTGATTTACAAGACTTTTTTCGTATACCGATACCTCAAAGGTAAACCGAATAAGTAACATATGCAACTAACATAAGTTTCTCCGATAAATACACCTTCTTCCAATTTTCTACGAGAGAAAACACTACTAAAGTGTGAAAATCCTGTGGTTTTTTTATGAGCACTCCCTTATAATTAGTTCAGTTACACATAATAAAATGTTTTATCCACAATATTTCTCAAATCAGCACTTATTCAGTGTTAACTTTAAGGTCTTGCTTTAGTATTGGCGCTTTGTAACGACGACCAAGCTCGTACACCTCTGCGGCAGTACAACATGTGTTATAGACCTCTAGAGTCTCTAGAATCTAGGGAGTCTCCCGCACAGGATTTCTTAAAAAACAAAAAAAAATGTGACGATACGTATAAAAACAAGATTTTTACTTAGAAACTACTTAGCTCACTTCGAAAATTGTAGCTTTTAGAAAAAAAAACAACCCTTATATCGTACTTGTGCTCTTTCTAGCACTTTATAATATAATCCTTGCAGCCACTATCCTTAGTAACCCGCCCTCCACTAAATAATCCAATAACCGCACGTGCCGCACTCTTTCTCGTCTCATTAGCCTCACGTGACATCACGCGGACAGACTCTTGTCTCTTATTGTCCCCCATGTGACAAATTGCATTCATCTGTGTGCTTATTACTTTCATTGTATTAATAAGGCAAAGTCTTCATGAGACACTTTGGCGACACTTGCACAAAAATTAAGCTTTCCTACTGATAAACCTACTCGTATCATATGAGTGCAGGAACGACTCATTTAACTCTATATAATCTAAGTTGCAAAGATATATTAACATTTAAATCTCATATCACACGTAAAGACCAATAAGCAGAGATTATCAATTGTTATAAATTGTGAACCAAACCGTGTAAAATAAATTCTGTTAAAATAAATAATTGCTGTTTAATTAGAAGGAAACCCCAACTAAAATCATAAGAATATAAAGTATCTAACGAAATCAAGAACAACTAGAAAAATAAGATAAATAAATGGGTTAAACATCTAGTTTATATAATTTTTAGCACACGTTCACAGTGACATTTAAAAACTGCAAATTGTTTTATGGCGCACTGCTGAAAGTTTCTCATAAGTTGGGTAAGTGGATTAAAGTGCGATATCTTTTGGCCGCGAGGCTTTTAGGCCTTGAGGGGGTGGGGGTGGTTGGGAGGAGGTACCTGCTAATGGGCGGCCATTTGTCTACGGACAGAGGGCCTTAATGAAATTACTGCCCACTGGACGCTACCGCTGCGGCGCCCATCTCAAGGGCCTTCTACAATAATTATATATTTTTTTCTTCTGGGTTGAAATGTATTTTTTTTATATGTCAGTACTGGCATGGTCAACGAGGCGCAGGCACTCGAATTTGCCTTATTGAGACAATTGCAAGTCGAAACCCGCCTGCGTCCCGTCCTATCGACAATAATATTATCCCTGTCCAGACATATGTCGTTGATTTATTTTAAAATTATATTTCCTAAAAGTATTAAAGTAATAAAATAAAAATTTGAAAAATAAAAATAAAACACAAGGCTTTTCTTCACGAGTTGGATTTTATTCCCTCGAGCGCTTTCGATGTTATCACATCATTATCAAGAAGACAACTGAAGTTCTACAATTATAAATGTGCATTCTGGAGAAATTTTTAGGTATCGGAGCTATGGGGGGGGGGGGGGGGGGGTGAGTGAAGGGGTGAGGAAAAGGTAAATTATTACCAATTGAGAATATTAAAACAGGTTTCAGGCGAAATAGGTTGGTGAATAGTGTAGTCAGCTCCATACCAATCATAAGTCAAGGAACGTATATTAAAGTATTATCGGAATCTTTACAATAATATTTAAATCTTACGAAAAATAATTAACTCTTCTCAGATACAAGTTTTCTTATATGATGTCACATACTAGATTTAATCAACTCTTTTGTCCACATTTTGGCTAGTTTTCATGTAATGTTGGTCGCAGCTGCAGGGTGCTCCGCCCTCTAGCTACCGGAATCTACCGCAATAAGGCGCGGCAGGTCCGTAGATGAAGTCATGGAGGTAGTAATTCAATGGTGGGGCTATACATGTGATTTAATCCAAATCGACATGATGCACTGTCTTTGACGAACATACATTATTAATTATAGTGCTAGCTCGTTCACGACATGAAATGCTTTTCTCATTTCCTATGTAAACAACGTGTCTCTACTCTGTCTTCAATCTATATACATATCACCATAGAAACCATACAATCATCATGGCAACGGACTTTGTTGCTAGTGTTGTTCAAAGTATGTAAATATCTAATAAATTCTGAATTCAAAACTATTTCGACCTCATTGCGTACGGAATGATTTTAACAAGTATCTATTACCGCAAGCATAGAAGCTACATACTTGAATAAGCAGGTACCTACACACTTGAACATCACTAGTTCTAAAAATGGCTGTCAAAATATTTCGACAACTAAAAATAAATTTTGACCGGTCCGTCGCTCAGTGGTAAAACTGCGGACTGTGAATGGGGAGGTGGTGGGTTCGAATCTCGGTGGAGCACAAAAAATATACCATTTATATTTTCAAATTTGCTCTTCGCTGGGTAGAAAAATTCATAAACCTTTACCAATGACCGGTCACCAAATTTCCATCCAGCCTTAGGTACAGCAACTGGGTCTTGCTTGAGTATTGGCGCTTTGTAGCGACGACCTAGCTCGTACACCTCTGCGGCACTCAAAACAAGTGTCATAGACCCCTAGAGTCTCTAGAATTTAGGGAGTCTCCCGCACAGGATTTCTTAAAAAGAAAAAAAAAAAATACGAACGTAATTATACAAAATAGTTTTTAAGTAAAATGTTATTCCACATTTTATTCATAATAAAAATATTTGTTAACACGTTTAGAAAATATCTTGTTCGCCATTTATTTGCTTTTTTTTCAACTAGGTAACACACCTGTTGACAGTTGGAAGGTTACCGATAGACTGAATTTGGATTTTTTTATGATGAGTGGGTTAGCGCATTCCTAATTTTCACAGGATTGCTTTCTTAGCCCATCTAGTTATTATATAGTTGGATGGGGGCATTCCCCGCCCAGCAAAGTTTTGATTGTCCGTTGCAGGCACGAATGTGATGAAAGCATTTTGTAGGACTGAGATGTGGCTTGCTTTTCGCAGTTGGACCAGACGCTACTAAGCTTTACATATAGCGTAATTTCTTACCGAGTTATTTCCTGAAGGGTTGCATGTGGTAATTGTAACATATTCCTACAGTGTCTTTGGGTTAGTTGAATAAAGCTGAGATTATATTTATATTAGGATTTACTCACATTTTAAGTGTGCTTAAGCTTTCATGGCCGGCTTCAGATGATGATGATGAGTTACAGTTCAAGTACGAGCCTTGAAGCAGTCAGTCACAAGTTAACTGACGAGACGTAGCAGCCTTCTAAGAAGAAAAAAGCAGCCTTCTGAGAAAAAATACTGGACCATGGTCTACAAGCCTGGAAGAATGGATGCTGCATCCTCATCATTATCATACTCACATTTTGGTTAACAGATAAACTTTCGTACTATATCGTTCAATGACTCGGGTACTAATCCCTCTTCAAAGCACTGTGATCTGTATTTATGGCTGAATTAGAGTACTCTGGCATACACCAGATCATGCCAGAATCTTCTCAATGATAAGCTTCGAGCTAACACTAGTACAACTATCCAAATACCTACGTCTAGAAACACACACACACACACAAGTTGGTAAAACACACACAGACACACAATCATATTTTAACATACGCAGACATAAAATCAGACATTCGTAACTACATGTATTACTGTATGGCGTGCGCGACCGGTCCGTAGTCTAGTGATTCTTCAGACTCGTAAATGTAATGTTGTGGGTTCGCATCCCGGCGGAGCACAAAAAATACACCATCTTTATTTTCAAATATGCTTTTCGTTGGGTTGAAATATTCAAAAACCTTTATCAAAGACCGTTCACCAAAGATCCATTCAGCCTTACCGCTACTGGGTCTTGCTTGATAATTTGGCACTTTCTACATCAACGAAAAAGCTCGCAGAGGGCTCGTCAGTTGGAATTTACACAAAAACAGCTCTCACCAAATAAATCATCCTAATATTATTATTATAATTATTAACGCAAAAAAAAAATTCAAAATTTTTGATACAAAAAAGTGTCCTTTGTAACGTGTAAAAAATAAGCGCTTGGATCGTAGAACTCTACGTTACAAGTGTGCAGTCCGAATTTTATGGTTTGAGAGAGTCCATCTCAGGAGTGTGGGTGGAAGCTTGCGCCAGAAATGTGACGCGGTCCAGCGAAGAATTCTCCCGGGCATTCCTCCGCCCAAGGAAATCCAAACGCGCTGGTGTGGGAGGGAAAGGAATCTGAAGTGTTCCTTGCTAACGTCTTTTATGGAGGTCGCAAAGTCATTATTTGCATAGAAACCTAAAAGAGGTATACATCCGCATTGAAATACTAATGTTGTTGAAGTACTGAAGTGATAAATTTTATTGTGGAAGTGCTATATATGATATATATCTTTGCAGCTTAGATTAGATTAGAAGCCTTTTATGTTACGATATTTTGTCCCTTTTGGGCTTGTTTATCTTGCGTCAGTCAGAGGTAATTTCACATAAGCAATGTTTATATGTGTACTGGACCCATGTGTCTTATGAAAACTGGAAATTGATTTTAAAAATATTGCTGGAGAGATATTTTCCGGGATTTGTTGCCGTGGTCTCTTTTGCCCATGTCTACGATGGGCTTTTTCAGCGCGTTCATTTGTTGTGAAGGTTGATTTTAAGAAAATAACCTTGCTGGTTTTTTTATCTTGAGTTTTTTATTAACACTGAAACGCGAAATCATTTCTGACACTCGCAATACCAATTGAGCTACGACCGGACGAATTGTGTCTAAATTTCCTCTGTTTTTTTTTTCAATAGAGTCGAAAATAGATTACAACACTATCGTATAAACTTTTATTACTTAGAAATTCATTTTTTTAAGAAATCCTGTGCGGGAGACGCCCTAGATTCTAGAGTCTCTAGGGGTCTATGACACTTGTTGTAGTGCCGTAGAGGTGTACGAGCTCGGTCGTCGCTACAAAGCGCCAATACTCAAGCAAGACTTATAGGTTGTTATGCGGCTGACCACCCATAATATAAAAATTGGTTCACTTTGCCAATGTCACCCCTGTTTCAGGGAAGGACGGCAAGAGTTGCAAGGCTTATGTTCATTTGAGATTGGGTTTTTATATTGTAGGTCCACATGCGGCATGTGTTAGCGCGAAATTATACATATCTGCTTGTGGGAATGCATTTAGTATAAATCTCAAATGATATATATCTTTGCAGCTTAGATTAGATTAGATTAGATTAGACCCAGGTGCTGTAAGGCTGGATGCACCTTTTTAGTGACCAGTCTTTGGTAAAGGTTTTATGATTTTTTTCAACCCAGCGAAGAGCATATTTGGAAATATAAATTGCATTTTTTTTGTGCTCCACCGGCATTCGAATCCACAATCTTCCATTTACGAGTCTGGAGTGTTGCCACTGGACTACGGACCGGTCCAAGAAATGCCAACAACACGCGATGTACCTAGCGGTCTACTAATTTATCCAATATTTTTTCTGATGTATACAAACAATGTACAGAAATACTTACAGGTTGTAAAGAATCATTAGCTGGCAAGCACTTTTCAACATCTCTCATTTTTCACGTTGCGTAACGTTTTTTGCGATACGTAGAGAGAGAAAGAGAGGGAGAGAATATTCTGTGTATTTTTTGGTCCACTGCTCTGCGTTAGTGAGGGAAGGAAGAGTCATCAGTCATCTGTGCGCGTCCATTGTTGCTCACGAGTGGAAAATGTGTCGGATGTTTCCGTGTGGTTACCTCTCAATATTGGCCACATATTTTCAGTTTGGGAAATTCAATACCGCAGTTACGTCACATGAGGAAATAAAAGTTATAATCTGGTTTAAAGCGTGTCTGGTTGTGAGAATGCATGTAATGTGAATCTCCAATGTAACATATCTTTGCAACTTAGATAAGATTAGATTAGATTAGTCGTAGGTATTTTTTTATCACACTACGTCTAAACATAATTGGTGCTATTCGCACCGCTAAAAATACATTTTCAATGCAAAAAAAAAGGGTTATCCATAAATTATTATATATGGGTGTTTCGAAAATAGCACAGTTAATTAATCTTTATAGGGAAGTAGATTTTCTGAATGCGTTCTTGATATTTTCATTAATAATAAAGTAATTTTAAGGATTTTTGATATTTTTAAGTTTTAAGGTACTATGTTTGTAAGAAAGGTTTTTTTTACTAGCATTTATTTTAGATACAACACATTCGTTCGCTATATTATGCTCCTTATAAGCAAAACATGTCTTATACACAAATGATGACGATGAGTTGGTGATTTCTTTATAGCGCCGTTTCATGCCAAAAATTTTCTTGTCTTCAGTGCATTTCGGAAAGTTCCATGGTCCTCTAGCTCTCTCACATGATGAGGTAGTCGGTTTAAGCCCAGAGGACCAGCAACTGCAAATGCACGCTCTCCAAACTCTGTGTTAACTTTTCTTATCGGCTCTTTAATACGTGACTTGACTCCTGTTTCTGCCGAGCGTAGTATGAGGTTTTTTTTATCTGAGAGTGACGCAACGGGCTTGATTAAATCAGCGAAATATTTGGTTGTCTTTTCAAATAAAGCTTTGTGGACCATCGAGCATACTTTAAACTCGACGCGCCTTGGGACACGGAACCTGTGAAGCTTCTGGAGAAGAGGAGTAATGTAAACGCTAAAGATTGCATTTCTGACACACTTGGTGGAGATCAAACCGTAGCACTATAACATTAAGCGAAAACAATATGTGCATAATAGCCTAATTTATTTGTAAACTTCCGAAATGGTTTCGGCTTGCATTGACATGAGCTTTGCTTTCCTCCCTCGCACCGGATCTCCTTTAAAATCTTCCCCATTACTTGGTCGATTACTCGTCAGCCTCGCTCTGATTATGACGGATCACTCCCGTGCACACAGCATTGTGCTCGTCCTGCCGAGCGTGTGCGTGCACAGTGAACACACCACTGAGACTTATTGAATTCTATTCGGGTCCCCTCGTGTGGAACACAACCCAGCTCGACTGATTGATTTCCATCATAACTCCAAACTGACTCGTGGTATTTTACGCTTTGTATGAAAGATTTTGACGTTTGCGTTAAAATATTTAAGGAAGAGATCTTCTTGATTGTAGAGGCATTAACTTTGTAATCTTTCATCTTACATCTTTTTGTTTTTGATTATTCTTAATCTTGTTCCTCATTGCTGAGGGTTGTGACCCATGTGGAAGAAACCACTCTTCTCCAGTGCACTCTTGACTGCGCTGCCTGACGCGCTCCAACCTGTATTTGATTACTGTGAGCACATTCAGTTCCACGACCGGTTTTGCAAACAATCCGCTTGCATCCTGAGATGGTTATATAATTTTTCATCCGGTAAGAAAAAGTAATTTGTTGTGTATATTCCTTGACTTATAGGCTGGTATGCGGCTGACCACCCATGCTGTAGAAAATGGTTCACTTTGCCAATGTCACCACTGTTTCAGGAAAGGTCGGCAAGAGTTGCAGGGTGTTTATCCATTTGATATTTGGTTTTTATATTGTAGGTTCACATGCGGCATGTGCAAGCGCGAACTTTTACGTGTCTGCTTGTGAGAATGCATGTAATGTGAATCTCCAATGTAACATACTTAGATTAGATTAGATAAGCTATCTTTAATTAAATTTCAATATGGCGTTCCTTGACAAAAATATTGGTATGACTCTGATAACCATGTTTCGTTTCTTGCATCGTTTTTTTGATCTCTATCAACACAGTGATACATAGATACGTCAAGATATTTCACACGCTTTTTTTTCCACCAAAAATTACCATGCAATAATGGATTACATGTAATACACGTGTGTAAAAGTAGATTCAGCCGTTCCATCTTATTGAGATTCCCGAGTCGGCTTCCTCACACAAGGCATCGCTGTTTATCACGACGTATTGCTCCTGTGGGAACACAACTGGAGCCTTGGAGGGAAACAACACGCAGAGTACAATAAAAAAACCTCTACGCTCAGAGGAAGAAACTGATTTCTTCGTTAAAAAAGCATTAAGTACCTATTAGAGTTACAAGATATGGGAGCTATGTACGTAGGTACCTCAAATTAAAATTAAAAATAAGCTTAATACGGGAACCTTCTTTTCTTGAGTAAATTTGGAAAAAAAATCATACCCTTTGATAAATGCTAGTTTTTTTACTTTGATTGATGTGATTTTTATGTTACATACATACTTGTATTTTTACTTTTTAAAACAGTTTAAAGTATACTATGGACGGTTATGTAGTCTAGTGGTTAACGCTACGCATTTGTAATTGAAAGGTCGCAAGTTTGAAAATCCAAATTTACTCTGCGCTGGGTTGAAAAATTCATAGGTTTATTCAACAAGACAATAGAAACTGATGCTTGCTGAATAATTGACCCTTTTCTAAGCTACGACCATGCTTGTAATAGATTCTTGAAGTGTGATTCTCACACAAATAGCGTTCCTCAAGTAAATCATCCTAATATTTATTATTTAGTTATTAAAAATCTGTTTTATTTTCAATTTTAATTTTTTTTTTTTAAAGGACACAAACGTTTTCGACTACACAGTAGTCATCATCAGGTCAAAAAAAATAAAAATAATAAAAAGTGAAAATAAAACAGATTTTTAATAACTATATAAAGATGAATTTTCACAGTGTCAATGCACCAACCATCCTAATATTTATTGTATCTATCAAGCTGTTTATTCTTATAAATAAGGTAATAAATTCAAATCTCAACTATGTATTTCTGCTTTATATCAACTTCATGAAAACAAAAAAACTACCAAAATAATCTACATTTTTGAGACGTTTGCATATCGGCAAGTAATTCTTAGTTTATTTTCTCCGACTCAAAAGCGTTTCTATTTTTCTGTTTCAAATCATACTTAACACCATCCCCTATCCACACCCTAAGAACAGAAGCATCTATGATTAAAACTGAAAACAAAAAGGCTACCTACATTTGTAAAAGCAATCCATTCCCTGGAGCTGCCACCCCTCCACCCACCCCTTTATGGGGGGCCATCATCTTTATTATTCTTTTATTGCTCAATTGTTTTCGCCTGTTAAGCAATTCCCAGTGTATTGATTGGCTTTATTTAGGCGACAAACAAATGCCACCCCCTCCCCTCTAAATCCACTTCAGTCTGACACTTTTGAATGGCACTTTTGTTTCTACTGTTTGTATATTTTTTATGCCATTACTGCTTGTTTCTTATTTTGTTCTCATTTTGATGGATTGCCGATGCAAAGTTCTCTTGTCTCAAATTGGGAAATAATTCAGATGAAGTGCTCAGGGGACTTCACTTGTTTTTGAAGGTGAATATTTGGTGAATATTTAAATTGTTTGAGTGTATACATCCATAATCATTATTGTCCACGGAAATAATAAAAGATCTCTTCTTTCATTACTTTTTATTAACATTACGTACATTTTTATGTCAAAATTAGTCTTTTTATAAAGCTTATCAAAGGCTAATAGCAAGGATATTATATTCAGTTTTGAAAAAAACACTCCTAGTAAAAGTTGAAAAGTTCGTGTATTGACATTGTGAAGATTAATTTTAAATTGATAATGTAAAAATGTGTGATAACATTAAAAGCACTTGAGGAAATAAATCAACTCGTGAGCGCTCATATCCTTAAAAATGGTTCATTTTGCCAAAGTAGAGAAGAGTTGCAGGGATTATGTTCAATTGAAGTTTTGGTTATTTTTTGTAAGTACACATGCAACACGCAATAACCCGACCTTAAACGTGTCTGCTTATGGGCATCCTCATACCTTTATGACAATATGGAAAAAATGACAAAATGGAAAAACGAAAAGTTCCATCCAGAAAGTTTTATTTATATAATTGTTAAAAGGCTGGATAGACTTGTGATAACTGGTCCTTAGTTTTTTAATTTTCAACCCAGCAAAGAGTTGTCATCTTTGAAAATAACCACATTTTTGTGCTCCACTGGACATTGAACAACGACCGTTCAATTACGAGTATGAATCAGTTAGTTTAACCATTAGTCTAAGAATGGCTTAACTTCATTATTTACTTGTGCACAAAGTCTTAATTCGAACGATAATGTAAACAAATGGTTCACTTCGTCAACGTAACCTTTATTTCAGGAAGGTTGGCAAAAGTTGCAAGGTTGATGTTTATTCGAGGTTTGAATTTTAATTTGTAAGTTCACAGCCACAGCATTCGAAATCACACGTGCCTGTTTGTGGGCATGCATTTAATATGAATTTAGAATTTTAATGTATCTCTTTGTAATTTAGATTAAAGATCACTATATAGATAATTGTATCATAAATACCGCAGCACCATTGCACTCCTGCCGTCTCCACCTGTATCCCGTGAAGTGTTCCCGACCTCCTCCACATCTGCGTCTGTGTTGGGGCATGGAGCATCCATCCATTGTGAAGCAGCGCCGGGAGACTTATAAAGAAGGATTGGCCGCATAAATCAGCCACGGCAGGGCTTGTCGTGTGACGCAAGGGAGGAATCTGTGTGCTCCCGTGGAACCGATTATCAGAATGTGTTGACTAGGTAGTGCAGTGGTAAAAATGATGTTATCCTCTCAATGATTTGGCATGAAAAAATGTTGTCTCTAAAATCAATTATTGCAAAAACGACTCTCGCATAGTATCACAGGTCCGGTCATTAGTTTAGTGGCTTACAATTCGGACTCATGATTGGAAGGTAGTGGGTTCGAATCCAGGTGGAGTCCAAAAAATATCGTTTTTCAAATTTGGTTTTCGCGGGGTTAAAAAAATAATCTGCGCTCACCAAAGACAGTTCACATTGAGTCCGGTCCATCCAGCTGTACATCAACTGGGTCTTGCTTGAGAATTGGCGTTTTCTATAGTGACGAGCAAGCTCACAGAGGGCTCTTGAAGTGTGATTCACACAAAAATAGTGCTCACCAAATAAAACATCCCAATATTGTTATTATTATTATCAAAATGAAGTTGGTATCAAAAACTGTCTTTGGCTTCTTTTAGGTACTTTCTCATTTTTGTGTCATGTTTATATGAAATTCTATCAAGCTATTTATTACTCGTAAGTCGAGAACGTTTTGGTTCCTTGTATAATTTTAATTAACTTGCTGATTTGATCCTTGGAAATGATTTTTTGTTTTAAATTAAAATTACGGTATTTCGTATTTAGTCCGGTTGATAGCTCAGTTGGTAGAGTGCTTGCATTCTACCCCGTGAGCTCAGGTTCGAATCCCACCGAGGAGGGTGTCAGAAATGATTTCCTATTTCGGTGTGTATTTCAAACCCCATAATATAAATACCGGCGAGGTTTACTCAGCCTTCACAAGAAATGAGTACCAGCCCCTCGGGAGCTGGAAAATTCCCACTTCAACTGAATTGGTTGGCGTAAGGCCGCCCCCCTTACCTGTAAAAATAAATAGGTTCAACTCGCCACATGCGACCCCTTCGGGGATAACGCGGCAAGAAGTTACACTATATGTGTAGCTTAGTTGCGTTTTTTTTTTTTTTTGCGGTATTTCGTGATTTTGTATAGAGCTAAAGCAAAGGATGCTTAAAACCGTGTTGTGGAGAAGAACGTGTTTCATCGCATTCGTATCCGATTTCATCAGGTACAATATAAACTCTTTCTTAACAAGAACCTTTACTAAGAACAGAGGACCATGAAATAAAGTTTGCTTGAAGAAAAAAAATTAATTTTTATTACAATTTTTTTTATCTATTTCCTTCATGTGTACAAAAGGTATTCATTAACATTTAAATCTGTAACCTTTTCAATATTATCCGAATTAATATTCCTCGTTAATCCGCCTTCAGGCTGTCCCGTGTCACCAAACTTGTATGGAAACTTGCGAGGGGACATGTATTCCGTATGAGGGGACACGAATTCAGCGTGAGAGGACGTGAGTCCTGTATGCGCACGTACATGTCTCAATATCTCTGTGCGGGCAGCTGTTTACGTGCCACCGCTAGTTGTGATGTGACGACTATCCTGAAGGCGATTAGACAAGTGAGGGGACGGGAGAGATGAAACAGAGGACAAGGTAGATATATGCAGAGAAAATATTTCCATACTATGTATGACATGTTTGTCTTAATAAAAATTTAAAGTATTTTGAAATATATGTTGTTCAAGTTTTTAAAGTTGTAATATAGTAAGTAATGTCACATTAAGATGATGATGATAATGATGTATATATATATATATATATAATTGGATAATTTATTTGAAGCGCCGTTTTTGTGTGTAGCACACCTCAAGGGCCCTTGGTATAAAATATATGAGGAATGAGAAGATATGAAGGGAATAATATAAATAATGGGGTATGTCCATACTCGTATACATGTGAATGCACATACATAACAATCTTACATTATAGGTAAATAATATATTCGTATAGTAATACATAAACATAAAAATAGTTAAATAAAGTGTAGGATTAATTGGGATATGATACACTGAACAGGTAGGTCTTGAGTTTTTTCCGGAACGTCGACTCTGGGCTTGCGGTTTTGACATCCAGAGGAAGTCCATTCCACACTGCAGGTGCACCATTGTAGAAGGCTCGGTCGCCGAAGCATGTTCGGTATGGACGATGAGGCTCATTTAGTCTTATCCCTCCTGATACAGAGGATCTTAGCACCAGATCACTCTTGTTGGACTGCTGGGATAGCAGTTCAGCCAAGTATGTTGGAGCCTTCCCGTTGAGTGCCTTGTACACAGTGTAGCATATTTTATAAGCTACTCTCTCTGGAAACTTCAACCAATGCAGGTGTAGAATCCATCTTTCCGGGCTTGTAGACCATGTTCAATAATTGTAGGCTGCTTTATTCATTTTTCTTTCTGGAAGGCTGCTACGTTTCGTCAGTGACATACGACTGACTTCTTCAGGGCTTGTACGTCGAAATACAAGCCCTGAAGATGGATTCTACATCATTATCATCATCATCTGAAGCCGGCTATGAAGCTTTAAAACACTTATAATGTCACATTAAGTTCAAAATATAGATTTAGCAAGCATTATTTTATGGGTCATCAGGTCAACAAGACAGTAAAATTGTAGGTACATTATGAATAAATTAATTGATTGATGATGCACAATTTGTTTCCTGTGGCGCAATTACATTTTTTTAATGGTCCAAGACCATCTCTTCTTGAAACCAGAATGTTCTCAGTCCTTTTCTGAAGTTGGTGGTGGGTTTGTTCATTCGAACATCGGCGGGCAAATTGTTTCAGGCAACTGGCCCGGACACGTTTTTTTATAAATTTTATATTTTTTATTAAAATAATATAACAAAATTATATTTCCCAGGAGTGATACATAAACTCATTTGGGACCGGGGTTTACACTCTGACACAATACTTAAAACAAGCCATACAACATATAATATAAAAAATATTAATAAAATTACAATTACTGAAACAATCAAAGACAGAAAAGAATTAGCAGCTCATGCCCAAAATAAAACAATTTAATCATCTCACCATCTTTTTTAGAAAATATAATCATCTTTTTTAGAAAAAAAGCTATAAGTAAATACCATTTCACCTAAATGAACAATTCTGTGGTAAGATGGCTATATGTGATATGTGACATTTTTTGCAATATTGAGTTATGGATACGGTTGGATTCGTCTCCGCGTGATCTATAAGATGGCAAAATGATATATATGTGTAGAATTTATAGGATTTGAGAAAAAAAAAAAAATTAATACATTGAGGTTTGGATTTTTCACAGCAAACCAAACTTTAAAATTGCTCTCCTGTAAATTCTCTTCTTCTCTTCTCCTTCTTATTCTCATTTTAACCACTATTCCTTGACTTATAGGTTGTTATGCGGCTGACCACCCATGATATAAAAATTGGTTCACTTTGCCAATGTCACCCCTGTTTCAGGGAAGGACGGCAAGAGTTGCAAGGCTTATGTTCATTTGAGATTGGGTTTTTATATTGTAGGTCCACATGCGGCATGTGTTAGCGCGAAATTATACATATCTGCTTGTGAGAATGCATTTAGTGTAAATCTTAAATATATATATCTTTGCAGCTTAGATTAGATTAGATTAGATTAGATTCATTTTGTTATCACTGTGATTTGTTAATCACAAAACATAAGAATAAAATATCGTTTCTGAGTCATTTTGGTAAAATTGAAACGTTTAATTTTCCCAAAATGCATGCTTGCCAAACGTTTTGAGCGTTGATCTTCTCCAAAAATACACCTTCACTAAAATCACCCCTCGATTTGTTTTCCATCCATCAAACGTTGTTGGGTATTAACCCTAGTGCTTATTAGGAGGTAACTAACTTCATTATTTCCCCTGTAATAACTGGCCGCTGTTTACTTGGGTCCGGCCACTGGCCCTTTCACCTGAGTGGCCAAGTCAGGCCGAAGATTGCGCTGTATCGGCCGGGTGATGGATTATTCTGGAAGGCGGACTATTAATTTATTCTGGGCCAGCAGACAAACAAGACAGTGCCCCTTCAGCTAGCGGCCAACGGTCAAAAAGCTACCTGGAGTATGGCTGTTTGATTGTACATAGGGTATTTTAATATTAATCAAATTTAGTGATGAATTCGGAAAAAATTCTATGGATATTTAAATTGTGACGTCAAATGAAAGATAGAAGTCTAAATGGCAAATGAATGTCGTGTTATATAATTTATGGTTTGTGTATTAACAATGAAAATTCATGTTTACTTATAATTAAAAACGTCATTAATTTTATTAAAATAATAAAATAGGGACAAAAGAAAACAGTGTTATTATTCTCGAATTGTTATTTTTCTGTACTCTGTAGTTTTTTTTAAATGTTTTGTTATTGGTTTTTTAGGATCATCTTATAAAAGTGTGGTGCTTGTCCGTCGAGAAAAATAACTATTTTCGTATTACTTTCTGATCAGTTTATTGTTCGAAGTTGATAGTTATTTTGACTCTTGGGTTGGTATGAGTTCCTTGAATAATATGCTCGTATGAGTCTGACTCTCGTACTGTTAAAACATGGTTCAGTTTTCTCAATGCCACTCTGGTTTCAGAAAAAGGCAAAAGGGGTCGCAAAGTTAATGCTCATGCGAGGTTTGGTTTATTATGTATGTACAATAGCTTGTGTGACCGCGAACTTACATGTGCCTGTTTGTGGGCATACATTAAATATGCGCCTCAAATATCAATCATCTTTGAAACTTTGATTATAGATTCGGAAAAAAAATATTTCAAGTTGCAATTGTTTTTTTTTTTTTTGTTAAGTACTTTTTTGTTGTGTTCGATTATGTCGCCTTTCCCTGAAAACAGGGTGGCATTGGCAAAAGCGAACCTAATTCTTACAATGTGAGTGGTCACCCTCATATCAACGTATGAGTCAAAAAACAACATGAAAGATCTAAATATAGCTTCTTACGATGTTAAAATAAAGTTTGCGTGCAAAGATATGGATGCTTTCAAGAGAGCAATTTTTTCGCCTAGAAGTTTTTACTTCTACGTTACAAAAAAATTTAACCCGAAATTTCACCTACTTAGAGTGCTCCCTAGTATAATCCTTAGGGCACACCTCACTCTTCCTGTCTAATAACCGCTCTCCTCATAAAGTCTACGTTCCCCAGATCCGCAACCACCGTCGTAGCCTTAAAATCCGTAGCGGTATCGCGCTACAAATTAGGCGACCGCTACGCCGTAGGGGAGGTTTTTTACGAGCTGGCTTGGGCAGCATTTTATAAGGGAAGGGACTGTAAATACTGCGCACCCTGGTTAAGCCAAGAGTAAGAAGGTAGCTTTCAAATAGTGTACTAAAAATTCACACTGATTAGATAATTTCTAGAGAATGAATGAGATTAAGATTAGTGAAACAGAAAAATAACGGTGGATTAATACTTCATTTTGAGAACGCTGAATTATAAAAATATGGACAAACAAAGATTATTCTTTAAATAGACAACAAAACTTGGTTTGATTTTCAAAAAACGTCGTTTTTTTTGTACTTTATTTGATAAGCAAGATGTTAATCAACCTTCAGTCGCTCTAAGCTTTATTTGAATTTTTTTAGAATAATGTTTTTAAGGAAGTCATTGAAAAATATGATAGAAAAAAAAAATGTGCCTTCAAATATACACAAAAGATACTGGCAAAAAAAATTACGGGTGTAAACTATAACCATACATTAAATATAAGACTACCATGTATCGATCCCTTTCAAAACTCTCAGTGATTAAATAATCATTTTATGGCATCAATGCTTAAGTGGCTTGTAAATGGTTTATGAATTTTTAAATATTGATCATGGAATACACCATGTAGAAGCCAGTAATTATAGATTTTCAGACAACGATTTGTATAAAATTAGAGGCGCGTTTCCTTTCAGGAGAGGCAAGCCTGAAGCCTGTCGTCTACCCACGGTACAATCTACGCTCTACGCTCTACGTACTTGTCGTAGCGCCTCTTCTAGCAGCAGAGTGCTACGCTGAGCGAGCGAGACAAGAGAAAAGTTTCCAAACTTACCCCCACGTAGCCTCCCTTGAAAGCCTCCATCCAGTTCCCATCCCCCCGGCCAAACAGGGCAAAAACTTTTGCAAGTGTTTGTGCGGCGAAGCCTGTAAGGCTTTGATGGTGTGTATGAAAAGTTTTGGGTTCGATGTGGGGGTTGGAGGGAGGAGAGAAGTTGCGCCTGCGTGGTAAATGCCGGGCTGAAGCCAGTCCTTCACGGGACTTTGGCGAGGCGGGAGCTTGCGCATGAATTTTTCAGGAAAATTGAAATATTTTTTCCCGATTTATAATAAAATATTCGTAGCAATTGAATTGTCCATGTAAAATATAAAAGATATTGAGTTTTGAGGACAAAAAACTCTAAATATAACAAAAAATACACGAAAATTTTGGAATTGCAAAAATACGTTTTATTTTTCATGTTACGTACGATGAAAAAAACGGACGTTTTTTTTATCGATCTTTGATTTTTAACGCCCAGCAACTTAAACAACATTTATGTGACTTCCAAAATAAATAAATAAAATATTGTGTTAATTTCTATTTCTTTTTATAAATCAACACGGCATTTTAATTTTTCGAATTGGAATGCTTCTTAGTGTTGAAATTGAAATAAAAAAAATTGTTTCATTTTAAACTACTATATATATTCATTCACACTTTTACCAAATGAAAAATAAAAAAAATAAGATCCCAATTTTTGACCTAGATTCTACGCCATCGATCGCTGCAGTACAACCACGCAGCTTTTCTACAAAAACTCACACACGGGTTCTACGTTGTAACCAAATAATTTTCATGGAGTTTTATATCTCTAAAAATTTCTACAATACCATTCAATTTCCGGTAAAAAACTACCTAAATTTAATCCAGAATAAAACCGAAATTACAATTTTTTGCAAGAAAATAAATCAGGGAGAAATGCCATCATTTCAATTTAAGATTTGTTAAAACCTATACACGCAGTGTTATATTTTCTCTCCTACCATACAAAATTCACATTAATGTACAAAAATATTTTCTTAAATTTTTATTTTTTATTTAAGTAAATACATTCAATAAGATTGAGGCTCAATTTTTTTTTTTTTACTTTACTGAAAAATTCATAGTTTTTCTTGTTTTTTTTCGCTTCAAATATATGAGCTTAAAACATTGTTTTTTTTTTTTAATCTTCACCGTCCAGCAGGCCATGGCTCTTCTTGCTTCCCCAATCAATAGAGTGCCGCCCCCGCTAGGTGGTCGGGGGGTGTACCTCCCCCTGCCCCCTGAAAACTTTTCAGCCCCCACTCCACCCACCCCGCCCCCCGCCCCTTCACACCCCCTAAAAGTTCAGCCTCGCCGCCCGTCGGGCTGAGAGCTTCCAGAATGTACCGGGAATATTCAGTTTTCCACAGAATACCGGGAAATGTACCAGAGCGATGTGACGCGTGTGGACTGTGAGAAAATGAGGATTAAGGCAGCCTGAAAAAGGTATGCTCATTAATTATTAATATTCTGTTCAAAAATATTTCATATTTTTTAAACTCTTCCTGTTTTCTATGACATGACGCTAATCCAACTGTGTGAATACAAACTGTAATACAAAAAACTAAATCTTCAATGATCGGAGTTTGATTGATACTAATTTATTAAGTCTTTATTTAAAATCTAATCTAATCTAATCTAAGTTGCAAAGATATGTAACATTGGGAATTCACATTATATGCATTTTCACAAGCAGACACGTACATGTTCGCGCTAACACATGCCGCTTGTGAACTTACAACATCTCAAATGGACACACACCCTGCAACTCTTGCCGTCCTTCTCTAAAACAGGGGTGACATTAGCAAAGTGAACCATTTTTACAGCGTGGGGGGTCAGCGGCATACCAACCTATAAGTCAAGGAACCTCTTTCATTTTACAAATTTGTATTTTCGGAAACTTCAATAACTATGTAATATTATACGTTCTACGTTAATAATGCCAAATAATATACATAAATGATTTTTCAAATAAATTTTGAAAAGATTTTTGTGAAACACTGTGGAAATTCATTTTTAAAAAATGATTACTATTCAATAAAGAATTAAAAAATAAAAGAAATTAAAAACTTTGTTTTATTCCACTTTTTAATTGTTTTTGAGTAAGTTACAATTTCTCGTTTTGGTATTGATTTAAGATCCAAAATAAAATACCAAAAATGCTCACTCAGCTTTCACAAGAAATGAGTAACAGCCTCCTCGGAATATTGGAAAACCCCCAATTCAACTAAAGTCGTTGACATAAGACTGACCCCTCCTGTAAAAATAAATTGCTTTCACTCACCACAGGAAAAAATTTCAGAGAAATCAAGGCAAGAAGTTTTACTAGATGTAAAGCTAAACAGCATAAGTAGTTTGCGTTTAAGGGAACTTGTTATTGAAATATAACACCAGCGCATTCCATCTAGCACGTTCCACCCTGACAATGCTACATTTTCAGTTGTTTAAATATATAAAAGATAGTATGAACTGAAATGTTTCTTCAGTTAAATTACATAATACGCATCAATCTAGCTACCTTCCCACCATTCTAGGAAAATTATTATTTGAGGAAACCATTTCAAAGTATATTTTTCATATTACCGATGATTCGAACCAGTTGCTTGGTGATATCAAGTCTAATGCGTGTACGAGTAGACCAAAGGATCAGCCATAAAATTGGATCGCCGGACTGTATGCGGCTTTTAGACCCGGCGGTTGATATCTTAGATAAACAAACATTGCGCCTTGTAGATCTGAAACGAGACTCCTATGATAATTATTGTAAATGCATCTCCATAAACAGACACGTTTAAGTTAAAAATGCCACATCATGTGTACTTACAAATTAAAATCCAAGCCCCAAATGGACATAAACCCTGTAAATTTCGGCAAACCTCCCCTGAAACAGGGGTGACATTGGCAAAGTTAATTTTTTTTACAGTATGTGTGGTCAGCCCAATACCAACCTATAACTTATAAGTCAAGGAATTTATGCACAAGCATGTATCCCCAGATTAAGGGTGCTACAAGTCAAAACAATGGTACTTGTAATATGCCACTCTTATGTAAATTCCATACTAGACCCACAATAGAACAGTACAATGGTTGCTTAAAAAGTACAATAACAAATATTTGGCTTCCAGTAATGAATAAATTTAAGCAGAAAAACGGTTTTTTCTAATAAAATTCAATAGCTTAGTTGGTAAAACGCTTGTCAAAAAAATAGGGCTCGATCACCTCCAAAGGTGTAAGAAAGGATTTCTCGTTGAGAAGTTTATTTAAAACCCAAAATAAAAACGATGGGAAGGTTAACTCATCTTTTACAAGAAATCAGAACCAGACCTTCGAGAGCTGAAAAAAATAAATATGTTCCATTCACCACATGCGAAGCTTTCGGAAACGAAGTTTTGGGTTGCGTCAATCAACCTTTTTGTCAATGAATAGTTCAGTCGATAGCTCAGTTGGTAGCGTGCTTGCATTTCATGCAGAGAACTCGGGTTCAAATCCCACCGAGGCGAGGGTGTCATAAATGATTTCCCATTTCGGTGTTTATTTCAAAGCCAAAATAAAAATACCAGCAAGGTTTACTCAGCCTTCACAAGAAATGAGTACTAGCAGGAGCTGGAAAACCCTCAATTCAACTGAATTGTTTTTGGCGTAAGGCCAGCACTATAAACAGTAAAAATAAATTATTTTACACTCGCAACATGTGACCCCTTTGGGGAAAACGCAGCGAGAAGTTACACTATATGTGTAGCTTAGTAGTAGCGTAGCTGTTTAAAAATCCTCAAGTTGCTTAGATGACCTCGCCCCTTCCACCTTCCTCCTCACCACCGCGCCCCTCCACCCCACTTACTTCTTGTTGTTGTCAGTTCAGTTGTTGAACTGGGTAGTCCAACTGTTATTTAACCAAGTTTTTCTTGCGCGACTTCCGCAAACCAAAAATCGATCGCCGGCAAAGTTTTTGACAGTTTCAAACTCCAAAGGATGAAACTTGGATGCAATTTCGGTCCCTCATTTGATAAGGGTAGCATGCAAAGCAGACCTTTGATAATTTTGGATTCTTTTTCATTTTGGTTCATTTTTATTTTTAAACAACATCTCGACCGGCATTTAAAAACATCTCCGTCTCAAAAAAAGTTGAATGGGCATGCACTTTTGCATGCTGCATGTGTGGTAAAATCAAAACCAAAATCTCAAGTCAACCTTAACTCTTGCCACAGTTGCTTAAGACATAGGTGGCATAGGAAAAGTTAATAAAATCATAATTTATAAATAACCAGCCGTATATAAAGAACACAACTAAGATACTCATATAGTGCAACTTCTTGCTGCGTTCTCCTCGATGGTGTCGAAGGGAAACCTATTTAATTTTACAGGTAAGGGGGCCGGCTTTATAACTTCAGTTAAAGTAAAGTGAGGGTTTTCCAGCCCCCGAAAGGGCTGGTACTTATTTCTTCTGAAGGCTAAGTAAATAAACACCGAAACGGGAAATCATTTCTGACACCCTCGGTGGGATTCTAACCCGAGCTCTCGGCATGGAATGCAAGCACTCTACTAACTGAGCGATCGACCTCATACCAAATTATAATTCAATTGAATAAAAAGAACGTCACCAGAATATTTTGCCTAGTTAAAAGTGTGTAGGTATCTTTAAGTTTATTATATTTGGTTGTCTTATGAGTATTGCAGCAATCACATTTTTTTTTTCTGTTCAAGCTCAATTTTTTATTTATGCCTGCTAAATATTTTGAATGCCCATTCATAAGTGAATCTTACACTTTTACAAATCTTTGAAAAATATCTCTATCTTTCCATCTAAAGTCTCTTCGAACAGTAAACGTTTCACGTCCGACGGAAGGCAGCTTATTCTAGCAGATTGCCGACGGCGCAACCATCTTAAGCATTAATAATCAATCAAATAAATATACTGTTTTAATTCACTTGTTATTATTTTATTTTAAATATGTCAAACAGTTTTCGCCTAAAAAGGCATCCTCCAAAAAAAAAAAAAAAACAGTGTATTTATTTGATTGATTATACAATGGACTTTCACTGCGTAAACCACCAAACCCTGATAAATATATATATCTTAAGCATTCCTTACATTTTTAAGCTTGTCAATTACGGCTTGAAACTAGATAAGTATTTTTCTACTTATCTACGTAAAGAGGGAAATTAAAAAGGCACTTAATTTTATAGCATTAAAACTGAGAAAATATCAAGAACGTATAAGAGTAGGATAAAAATATGATCCTCTCTTAATATAAAAAATCAACAGACTATAATATCTTTACAATTATGATCCATAAATAGATTTTCTTTGTATTCGGATATTAAATTATCCATTATGAGAAAGCTTACATTTAAAAACATGTTTCACTTTTGTCAATGCCAACCCGCTTTCATGGAAAGGCGAAAAGCGTCGAAAGGTTTTTGTTCATGTGACATTTGTTTTTTGTAAGTACACATGCAGCATGTGTAAGCCCGAAATAACAAGTATTTGCCTGTGGAGGTGCATTTATTTAAAACCTAAAATATGGTTATGAATGTGCAGGATGTTAGTAGTTGTGTTTGGTTTGTATGTGTTAGTTAATAATAAATTTATGAAATCTCTAGAAATTACTTTAATAATAATTAGTCTTTGTTCGAGATTAATAAGTGTTGAATCAAATAATCTGGGGAAATCCAGCAAGGTGGTACTAGCCATGTGTTAAGAATGATCTTAATAATCTCTATAAATAAGAACCAAGATCTCTTGGAGAATCAGATATAAATCAACCGTGATACTGTTCACATGTAAAACTCTGTCGCAACCGAAAGTGAATAAATACTCGTACATTGTGTAAAAGAAAAAAACTGCAGTTTCGATTAAATATAACCCGCTGACAAATTATAAAAACGATATCATTATATCTTTGCAACATGGATTATAAATTATAGACTTCAGCAAGCTTGTACGCGCGTCATCTCCAAGCGCCAATACTTCACACAGACTAATTCACATTGTCGTTGATGCGATTACCCCGCACACATCACACTAGCGGTCTCCTAACACGACAATGATGACGTACATTGAAGGCTGGGTTGTGCATGTGAGCCGTCTCCACACCTGGCAGACGCAGGGAGACCGCAGACGACGTTTATAAGGCGCTTGCAGGGAAGAAGCTTTGACACTTGGTGTGGAAACCGTTCCACCATGCTGCAGCCAACTGCACGACATGCCAAACAATCACCATCCAAGTATTATACTTAACGTGTTAGCTCAAACCTCTAGTGACATATTCACTTTTTAAATATTTTGTCTACATACTACTACTACATTCCTTGACTTATAGGTTGGTATGAGGCTGACCACCCATACTGTAAAAAATGTATCACTTTGCCAATTTCACCCCTTTATCAGGGAAGGTCGGCAAGAGTTGCAGGGCTTATGTTCATTTGAGATTGGGGTTTTATATTGTAGGTCCACATGCGGCATGTGTGAGCGCGAAAATATGCGTATCTGCTTGTGGGAATGCATTTAATATGAATTTCAAATGATACATATCTTTGCAACTTAGATTAAATCTCTGTTATCTTTGTCGATAACTTGGTTGGTTGACTGCTTGCGTTCCATAGAAGGCTAGTGTTCGATCCCCAAAAACGATGATTCCTATTTCGATGTTAGTATTAACCCCAAAATATAATAATAATTACGCAGTTCTAACAAAAAATGAGGAGCAGTACCCTTGAGAACTGAAAAAGTCTTTGCTTCAAGTGAAAAGCAGACCCTTTATCTGTGAAAATACCAAAAAAGTCGTACACTCCACATGCGACGCCTTCGAAGAAAACGTGGTAAGAAGTTTCACAACATGTGCAGCTTTGTTGCGTTTTTGTCTGAATAATTTATTATTAATTCATACATACTTGGTTATTTAAGAAGAAACTCATGATACTAGCTAGAATACCTATACAATTTTGTATAACAAATATCTAAAGGCTTTTATAGGAAGATTCCATTTAAATTCGTGTTTAGTTTTTTTTTTTTAAATCTACTAACTATTGCAATTATTTTTGGGAAAGGAATTCATTTTAATTATAAGATGATTTTCGTGGGAAAATATTTCATTCTCCAGTCGTAGAGGTCTCATTGATTTTTTGCGCACAATTCACTTTTCTTTTAGGTAGCAAACCTTCTACGTTATTATAGCGCTACGGCGTAGCACAAGTAACGCTCCGCCTCTACGGGCCGGCGTAGCAACCAGACATACGTACGTACAAGAGAACCTCCATATTCATCATTTTATAAATCTATTTTGTCATAAAATCTCGTATGAAATTCAAATTGCCGTCGAAATTTTTACATTGTATATACGTTGAAATTTTACTGAAATATTTATATCCAAGTGATGTTATGTTCTTTATAACAAGTCTTTATTTTTTTCTTGAACCGGTCCGTAGTCCAGTGGCAACACTTTGGACTCGTTAATGGAAGGTTGTGGATTTGTATCCCGGCGGAGCACAAAAAATATACCATTTATATTTCCAAATATGTTCTTCGCTGGGTTGAAAAAAATCATTAAAACCTTTACCAAAGACCGGTCACTAAAAGGTCCATCCAGCCTTAGAGCACCTGGATCTTGCTTGAGTATTGGCGCTCTGTAGCGACGACCAATCTAGTATACCTCTGCGGTACTACAACAAGTGTCATAGACCCCTAGAGTTTCTAGACTCTAGGGAGTCTCCCGCATAGAATTTCTTAAAATTAATTAAAAACGCAGCTTAGCAACACGTGTTTTTATTCAGTTTTTATTTCAGGGTTCAAAAATTGCAGCTCTTACAAATTTTACCTACCTACACACTAAAAAATAAAATTTAGAATCATTTTTTTATCATAAACCGATTGTGTTCATAACTTAACAATTATTTTTCTTAAAAATAAATGGGATAGAGAAACTAGATAAGTAATATTGTTTTGAATAAAAAAACATCCACACACAAATAATTAATTGGACAAGATTTAATAGGGGTTTGAGCGTCATAAACATATGAAAAAAAAACTAAATAAAGCATACAAAATTGAAATGATAGAATCGGAATCTTAGCTTGTCCGTTTATCAAGTTTTAGACATAAACCTCACCACTTTCCATTCACAGTGTTCGTGTTAGTCGCCTTTGCAACCTTTTATACGTTCAACCTTGACTTGGTCATCCGTCAATCTGGTAGGGTGTCGTCGCATGTTTCTTCTCCAGTCTCATTGACCACCTGAAAGACCTAATTATGCTTTTGGTGACAATAAACACGAGCAAAATGTACGATTATCGAGGTTCCCTGTATAAGGCACCTAATGGGTCCGCAAAGAAAAGTTTTAAAAAGTTTTCCAGCAAAGCAATATGGCTCCAGCCCTCTGGGGGTATCTCACAGAGTTATTTACATCTCTCTCTAACCAGAACACCCAGTATACTCTGGCAAAGTGAGTGAAACAGAGAAAGATATATATTTATGAATTCAACTAGAGGTGAGACGATGCATACCTCCCGGAATAGGAGGTAATTATTTCTATTCGTCATTTTTTTTTAGTTTTTTTTTATTATATTAATTCTTTGGAGTCGTTAGATTTTTGTATTGAATAAAACTGTTTCTGTAGATGTACAAATGAATATTAAATTCGAATTTCATTTTCGACTTCAAATCCTTGCTCCATTTTTTAGTTTATGTATAGTAATGTAAGTATGTATTGAAGTTGAATATTATAAATTTCATTTTATATCGACAAAAATAGGGAAGAATATTTCGTTTGAGTTGAATTCAAAGCTGTTAATAGATGTGTCTCACGCAAAGGGATCTGAATTATTATTTTTATTTTCACTTGAAATAATTAGTTTATAAAAATACATTTTGCCGATGTAAGCATCTAAAAGTGAACCACATTATTTTTGTTCACACAAAAAAAAACTGACCCTTGTTTAATTTCGTCGCTTTTGTTATTAAAAATGTGAATAATTAAAAAAAATACCATACATTGTATCTACAAAGCATACATTATTTTGAGTCTTTTTTGTGGTCAAAAATAAAATGTCTCAAAATAAAACCTTACTTTTGTCGTCGTTTCTTTTGATTCGAAGAATGAGGACAACATTGTGCCCTCTGCATTGAGTTGGGTGACACAATTAACGCAAAGTTTTTCATTTCATCTCCGGTGACGTCACTCACGCTGGGTGACAGTGTCACATCCCTAGTTGGGCGCCTACTTAGTTCTAACTTGTAAAATAAATAACTACAGATGTTCTCATAAAGGGGTGGGAACCGTTAAAAAAGTGTGTATGGTTTGTATAGCTACTTCTCAAAATAATATATTTAAAAAAAAAACGAAAATATACATAAGGATTTCTTGTTTGGATACACAAAAATGTCTCCAAATAGAAACTTTCAAATTTTTTAAGCCAAATTATACATAAAAAATCTAGGAAAAACATGAAGTTATTTACTTAACTTTTGTAAGTAGAATCTTACACTCTAACCAGTTATTCCCCCAAGTGCCTGTTTGGCTTATCTATCATATGCTTCAAAGATGACCTTTCAATGCAATTGTCTTAAGAATCACATTCTACACAATGTAAGCTAAAAAAAGCATAAAACGCGATACTGTGAGAGTTTTTTTAAATATTTCAAGAATCAATTTACTGTTTTTATAAGACACATTGGTCAAGTACACATACAAACATTGCTCCTGTGAAATTACCTCTGTTAGACATAAGACAATCAAGCACTAAGAGGACGCCGTTTAAAATGGAAGTAAGCAGGGCAGTGAGCGAGGCAAAATGTAAACACGTTCCTACTACAACTCCTGCTTATGCTACACACGCTGCCCAGCCATACAAGTTTTGTTATTTTTTATCCCTGCAGGTTACACCGTCTCTTTTTAGTCTTGCTAGCATCCAATCTAGTCTCATATTCTGAAGGACAAAAATCTACACAAGTTGATCAAAATATCCATAGAAAAATACGTCAACATTTTGGTGTACATTTCACATCAACAAAGTTTGATACACCCTTAGAGCGCTACGAAGGTTGCATAGCAAAGTACGGGCGAGCTTACAAAATACCCAAATAACAATACTAGGGAGGTCGGTTTCATACGTTTCTTAATAATAATATCATAACCTCATTCCGAGCGCTCATTTCCCGAACTGTCAACAACTACACAAATAAAACATTACTCAGTTTTTCAACACAAGCACAAATAAATAATATTATACAAATATAGAATATAACTTTTATCATACTAACTATGACAATTTTGTACTAAAAGTGGTCAGATCCATGGTATAGTTGTATTTTATTTTTTGAATAAGAAACCTCAATTCGGTTGCTGGTATGGTCAAGGGGCTAAGGCATCGTCACTCGAATTTGCATTGTTGAGACAAATCCAAGTTCGAACTCCACCTTCGTCGTGTAAAATCGACAATAGTTTTGATTAAGAAAAATATTTTTAAAATGAATTTTTCATTGATAATGTTCTGGCCCGGCAAAATAGGTTCATGAATTGCATTCCTCTTCACAAATCTATTTTAAATAAACCTTGCTCACGTCCCCACGAACTCATACGTTCATAACAATATATTATATTCAAAGTATTTTTTTTAAAAATACTTTTAAGTATTTGAAAGGTTCTTCGACACGGGAGTCTTAGTGCATCACACCTGAGACCTGAAAAGATCTAAATAGCACCATTCCGTTCTTATCTAATCTAAGTTGCAGAGATATGTAACATTAGGAATTCACATAATATGCATTTTCACAAGCATACACGTATAAATTCGCGCTTAAACATGCCGCATATGGACTTACAATAAAAAAACAAATCTCAAATCTTTCCAACCTTTCCTGAAACAGGGGTGACAATGGCAAAGTGAACTATTTTCTACAGCATGGGTGATCAGCCGCATACCAACTACTAATCCACATTGGTTTTTCATTAATTATTAAGCGTTTATTGTCTAGCAATCTCAATGGCGCGCACTAAAATAATTAGTAAAACCAACACGAAATAATCAAGCTATCAGCAGGTAGGACACGCTATTACACGCTAGTAAAAATAAAAAAAAACAACCCAGGCATTCCGCTTGCTCCGTATTGTAACCGATGACTATCACTGCCGCCATATCTCCCCCACGATCTCCAGCACGATGTCACACCATGTTAGGTCGCAGGATAATGTGTTGACAGAATTACGTTTTTTTTTGTGTGATAAAATGTAATATTTACTATTTATTTTATTTGAATATGACATAGAAAAAGTTGGAAAAAAAAACAAAATAATTAAATAGTTTGAAGATTTTTTCTTCAAAAAATAGATTTGTGAAGAGGAATGCAATTCTCAATTTGTCTGGCCAGTTGTTTCCATACGAAAGCAGAAGCTTGTGTGTATGCAATGGCATCTAGCTGTTGAACCAAGGTCGAAAATTATGGTCAAATGCAGGATTCGAACCAGCGTATTCTGTCCCAAATATGCAAGTCAAGAACAGCGAGGTAGCAAAATTCGAAATAATGATGGAAATCATTTGTATTAGACTTTA
Organism: Agapetus fuscipes; assembly: GCA_951799405.1. NCBI lineage: Eukaryota > Metazoa > Arthropoda > Insecta > Trichoptera > Glossosomatidae > Agapetus > Agapetus fuscipes. Next base: position 13,733,211 of record OX637350.1, read on the forward strand.
GAAGTTTTCTTTCTTCTGTTCTCGTTCACTGGTTTATATTCGTTGTTTCTTAAAAAAAAAATACATGCAAAAGTAATTAAAAATGTCAACAATAAAAATAATTGAAATCAGTGTTGATTGCAAACATGAAATGAAACGACTGTGCTACAGACATAATAAATCATATTGTAGCTGCGAAATATTAAGGACCATAATTCTTATTAAAATTCTGTTGTTATACGACTAATTCCTTTAAAACCACACAATGCCGTGTTTAGATGGTATATGAGCCCAAACGAGCGGATCAGTTCCTCGCGATAAATCAAAAAGAAGGTGACTCGAGCAATTAGCATAGGAGGCGGATGCTCGAGGGGGCCCTGTTTTATAAAGAGGGAGCCTCATTTAGCTCATGTTGCACCTAGACACGGGCCCCAAACAGACAACAAAGAAATACAGTGGCTACGCGTGGAAATAAACACGATTCAAATTTTTTTTGAAGAGCACAGGCCTGGCTAGAAACAGTTTTTTTTTTTTAAGAAATCCTGTGCGGGAGACTCCCTACATTTTAGAGATTACAGGGGTATATAACAATTGTTGTAGTGCCATTCAAGAAATGCATTGAATATTGTAATATATTTAATAATTTACTTGTCAAATAAGATTTTAAAAATTCAGACACATAGACATTCTGAGAGGTACTTGGTACGAGGTATAGTAAAAAAACAAAACATGTAACCTGTGGAAACTGCAACAGTGAACTTTTTTTTATTGACTAAGTATTTAAAACCCTGGGTACAAGAGCCAGCCTTACAAGGGCAGATTTTCCCTTTGGTTCATTCGGCTCGTAGAAAATAGCTTAGGTGAACATAAAGGCTAGTGTCCACCACTGGTAGGCGTTTAGAGGTGGGCGGTGGTTCTCAGTGGGCGGATGGGGTGGAATGCAGGTCGCATGCAGAAGCAGCAGTGGCCTGGCACCGCCTATCGCCGCCCACAGCCGGCCAATGGGCCGCCCCCTTCCCCGCCCCCGCCCACAGCTCTTAACGGACACTTGGAGTGTATTCATGCGTTTTAGATGCAAAATTCATTTTTTTTACATGCTTAAGCATTCACGGTATGTTGTTTTTTTAAATAAATATTAAAGTACTTACTTTTGTCATAATTTGATGTATTGTCCTAACGCGTTTTGGTTTTAATCAAACAAACGACGCGACGTAAGAGCAACGAAAGTATAAAAATTAAAAACACTGTTTAACCAATAGTTTTTTTAATTGTTAGATTTAAGCTGAAATTACGGTCGTTTGTCGTCACTTCATCCTCAGTCGTCATAAAGAGAGGGTGGCTCCTGATGACGTCGCCTACGTTCGCCAACGAAACGTCAAGAACGATGGAAGTTCTCGCATAACGGTTCGTCTAATATCCAAATGGTCTACGACTACGTAATTTTGAAAGATTTTTCAATTTCTTCTTATAATATAATATGTTGAATTAATGTCAAAGGTTTGAGGCTAGACACAACAAATAAAAAATAATGCGTTTTCTATTAATTAACTTTAGTAAAGTCTAGTCGCTTTGATAACTTGCCTTGAAAATTCTTTCTGCTGCTGAAAATGAAACGCCGGTGGATAAAAAAGCTGCAAAAAGATCATGGTATAATCCGACAAACCAAAAAAAAATGTGGTAAGTAACACCGACCTTGAGAGTGACAGTTCCAAACATTATTTAATTTAGTGATGATGATGATGATGATGATTTGTATAGCGCCGTTTTGTGACTACTGTCACTGCAATTCCACTTTCAGGCTTATCGGGGAAATGAGTCTTCATTCCCTTCTTGAAGCTCTCGATCCCTTCCTTGGCGCGCACTTCAGGAGGCAGCTGGTTCCAAGTGGACGGTCCTGCAACGCTTAAAACTAAAGGCAGCAATTTTGTTTTCTTTTCAAAATGGAGATAAATATATAGAAGCTACTAAAATATACCTTTGTAATTAAAATATGGAAAATAAACAAATGGCCTTTATTTGTTTTGGATTATTGTGGCATTACATGCCAAAGTCGTTTTATCTTTCACACAATATAGCATTAACATGCACAGTTTTGTTTTGAGTCTATTACCATAAATGTGCAAAGGTGTGCCAAAAACAAGGGCAATTGACGTCATCAAGGTAGCCAAATCTGCTGTTCAAAATAAACGGTATTGGCACGATGACCAAGTTTCTGCTACGACAGAATGTTAAATAGGTCTCATTAAAGACTCTGGCAAAAATTAGAGTACAAATAAGAAACGTACATTTTTTAATGTATTTATTAGCATTTTAGTTTTTAAAAATTGAGTTGCAATTATAAATTTATACGTATAATTTTGTGCTCACAAATGCTGCAAGTGTACTGACAAAATGACACCTTAGCCTCAAATGAACATAAGTCCTGCTACTTTTATCGAATTTCTCTAAATCAGTGGCGAAATTGACCAAATACAATTATTTTTTACAATTTGAATGGTCAGTCTCACACCAACCCAAAAGTAAATAAATTATTCAAAAACATAGATAATATTGAATCCGTGTAGCCGAAAAAATATTAAAAAAATTATAGCTCTGATTTTTTAAAATAGAACAATTCACCCTCTGGTATCTATAAAATCCAAAATGGTGCTTTGGAATAAATAGTGATATACATTTCATCCTCATCATTCAAAGTTGATCCTCAGTCGTTGTGCAGAGGCAGTGCCTCCTGAAGACGTTGGTTATGTTGCCAACGAAACGTTGTGAATGTAATTTCTTCCATATGCGAAAAGTGTAGTATATAAGGATATTTCCCTCCTTTGAGATTAAGAATTTGTCAATTATTCAAACTGTACTACTTCCTTCACATTTGTTCTTACATTATTTTTCTCTTTACTTTCAGGTAAGGAAAGGCGGCATTTTCTCTGCAAGAACCCATCCCCGCACCTCCGCGCACTCCTCGGTATGTAATAAGCGCAGGCATCTTGACATTGCAGAATTATTATCATTTGCCGCTGTGACACTAAATTACTTCACAATTACGTATTTGTTGCATGACGTGGCACGCGGTAAACGTGGGGCATGTGAGGTATTATGCAAGCGGCATTCGTGCACCGAAATGCAAGGGGAGAGACGTCAGCGGAAACTTCGAGAATTCATGATTTTCTTTCATGTAAATATCATACAATTTCTTGATTAATTGCTCAGTGAAAACTGCACGTGATTGTGCATTCACAATAGTGTGTCATCCCCAGCCGTGTTGCTAGGGGGGTTTTTTTTTTTTTGGTTGCTATTAGGTACCATACAAAATGTGATTGTTTAAATAAACTACCATTTGATTCAAAGATGACCTTTCAATAAAATTATTCTTAAAATCATATTATGCACAATCTGAGCAAAGAAAACACGATAATAAGAGAGTTGTTTTAAATGGTTTAAAATAAATTTCCAGTTTAAAGAATGAAAAATACGGATTTTACTGACCGTGCAAAAGAGAAGAACGATTTTCTCTACGTTTCGACGGAGTCATATCCGACGTCCTCAGGTTCCTCTTTGTAGAGGACACACGTCTCCTGAGGACGTCGGATATGACTCCGATGAAACGTAGAGAAAATCGTTCTACTCTTTTGCACGGTCAGTAAAATCCGTTTTTTTCATTCTTTAAAATGTCTAACGACCGAAATTTCCAGTATTTATAAGACACATTGGTCCAGTACACATACAAACGTTGCTCAAGTGAAATCACCTCTAGTGGACATAAGACGAACAATCACTAAGGGGACGACAAGACTAATCTTTGCTCGCCGAGAATAAAGTTACAAATTAAAAAATGTTCCGACCTCATCGATCTATTGTTTGCGCAGTACGGTTTACAGTTTTTTCGTAGAACGCTTGTGTTCAATCCCCGCATAAGGTTGAAGAGATTAGTTCTCATTTCAGTGTTAACTTTAAATCCGAAATCAAAATACTGGCAGGGTTTTCTCAATCTTTACAATAAATAAAGAAATGAAAACTTCACTTCAATGTAGGCGATAGGCTGGGCCTGTTTTCCTTCGAAAAGAAATAGATTATACTCACCACAAGCTATTCTTTCGGGCACAACGCACCAATAAGTTATACTGTAGGTGTTGCTTTGTAGCGAGTTGCTTTATCCATTACAATCAAGCACGAATGTATCAGTGAAGCATATGAAAAATGATTGCTTTATTCCTCAGTTCATGTAGAAATTCACGAAGATTCGTGGCAACTTTAATCGCCCCATATTTTTAATAGCTTGTTTTATATGTCTTAATCAGGTTTTGCTTCAGTACCGAAGAAGCGACACTGGATCTTACACCCGTATTCAAAAACTGTGCTATGTGATCTCACAATGCTTAGCATTTAATCGTTGCTTGCACTTTGCAACGACGAATCACACGCTTAGTATTTACGGTCTCACAGCATCGTTTGAGAATAAGGAAGCCTTTACTGGGGGGTATCACGACAACCGCTTATTAAAATAATAAAATATTTTACTGTTCTAATAATGGGCCTGCTTTGGTATAATTAAGCAATTATTGTGCCTTTGTATGAAAATTGTATTTTCCGACAATATTGCGCTAAAAGATTCACTGTGTTGATTTTCAAAGAAAATATTGTAGTTAATTTAATTTAATTTGTCCATTATATAATTTAAAGGTCACTTTCCGTTATATGTACACTTTTTACATGTTATTAAAAAAATACTACGTGTTAATTTATTGAAAAAATTGGATTTAAAAATATATAAATATTTTCTTCTTCCAACATTGCAAGCAAAGAATTCATATTTTGTTCACTGAAATATTCATATGATAAACTAGGAAGGTTTTTCGTCATTTTTATTTAAGAAAATTTAATAAAACTTGCACAAATCTGTAAACTATTTTGAAGACTTGTGCAAGTCTGCGAGCTTGGTCGTCGCTACAGAAAGCGTCAATTTTCAAGCTAGACCCAATTTCTGTAAGGCTGGATAGGCCTTTGGTGACCGGTCTTTGGTAAATTTATATGATTTTTTTCAACCCAACTAAGAGCATATTTAAAATTATAAATGGTATGTTATGTGTATTACACCGGGAAAGGTGAATACAAGTCCTTCTATTTACGAATCCAAAGCATTACGACTTGACTACGGACCGAGCTAGACTGGTCCATCTTCTTCTGCCTCTGGAGTTGAAAAGAGCCACCAATATCATATTTTAAAATCTTTAGAACATCAAAGCGCCTTTGGAGTGGCTAGTGCCACCAAACCGCACGGTATAAAATTGGTCAATTATTATTGACTTTCTTTTGATTCAGTTCACATATTGTTTGTTTTCTAAAATTGAGACATTATTTTTTTATGCGCCCTCCATTACCCTTCCGGTAATAAGGGCGGGTGATTGGGGAGCCATTGTGATAGAGTGGGACCCTAGCCGGCTCACTTGTAAAAACTTTGCTCCGAATTGCTTTATTATGATATTTGTATTGTTCTTCAAATAAAAGAGTCGCGTGATATGGACACGGCCTAAAGCAAACCTTAGAACGAATTTTACAATTATAAAAATCTAAATTACTGATCCAATTTATTCCTTGACTTATAGGTTGGTATGCCATGCTGTAAAAAATGGTTCATTTTGCCAATCTCACCCCTGTTTCAAGGAAGGTCGGCAAGAGTTGCAAAGTGTATGTCTATTTGAGATTTGTTTTTTATGTTGTAGGTTCACATGCGGCATTGCAAGCGCGAACTTGTACGTGTCTATAATCTATAATCTAAGCTGCAAGGATATGTAAGCATTTAAGGCTCATATGAAATGCATGCCTACAGACAGGCACATGTAGGTTCGCGCCTACACATTCTGCATGTGTAAATACAAATAAAGAAAACCTCACATGGACATAAACCTTGAAGCTCCTGCCACCGTTCCCTGAACCGGGGTGGCATTGGCAAAAGTGAACCGATTTTTACAGCACGGGTGGTCAGCCTCGTACCAACCTATCAGTCAAGGAGCAACTTGCGCAAATTGCGCATATTGTCTGCTTGTGAGAATGCATATAATGTGAATCTATAATGTAACATTGGCAAAGTGAACCATTTTTACAGCATGGGGGGTCAGACGCATACCAACTTATAAGTCATAAAGCATTCGAGACAACGGTCGAGGAACGTCAAGACCTCGGTTAAATATTTCTCGGAAGTGGGTAATATGCAATATAAAACAATATATGGGAATATTTATAATAATAGACTTTAAAGTTTGTGTATTCACACAGTGAAAATTCATTTTTATAAATAATTATAAAAAATTATAAAAAACACAGAGTTTTATTTTCACAAATTGAGTATTTATTTCCACCTCAAGTACTTTCGACTTATTCACGTCATTATCTATATTACTATATTAGTACTTGAGGTGGAAATAAATACTCAATTTGTGAAAATAAAACTCTGTGTTTTTTATAATTTTTTATAATTATTAATAATAATAAATATATTCCATCATAAAAATATGATGGGATTTGTCCAAAAAAAATTATGTAGATTAGCTGATTTGCTTATTTTTTATTCTTTGGGTGAAATCACACTTAATTTTGATTTTTGTTTGATTTAAGTTTGGTGCAACAGGCCCTAACTGTTGTTATTTAAGTATTATAATAGATGATGATGATAAGGATACTGCATCCTAATCATCATCATCTGGAGCCGGCCATGAAAGCCTAAAAACACTTATGTTTATTTGTAGTTTTACTATTTTGATATCGCAGTACAAAGCACAATAGTGTATATCTGCATTAAATAAATACACGCATACAACATGAAAGCATTTGATTTCACTGAATCAAAGTAAACATTGCTCAGTATCCGCCTTCAAACGATTGGGAAAATTGTGCAAAGGCTTCTTGTAGCGCCAACAGCTCCCCAGAGCGCCGTACAAGCAGCATTTTGTCAATAGCCTGGTCAAGTGGTGGGATTACACCGACGTTTGGCGTAGGCGGCCCTCGCAGCCGCTACGATCCTATAGTGCTACGCTGACGTGTTATTTTACGGGCGGCGAGTCTCTACGTTAAATATATTTTTTAAAATAAATATATACAAATATATTTTTTTTTTTCCTCGTCATATTGTAATGATTTAACTGGGGTCCTTTTTAAATTACACTGCAATTATTTATTTTAACAGAATTTATTTTACACGGTTTGACAATTTACAATGTACTGACTTCTATCTCTTGCTTTCGACTTCACTATTTAATGTTTTAATCGACTCTCTGGCCTGCACACAATTACGGCTTACATTTATATACGTTCATACGGACGTTTCTTGACTGTTCTTGATTACTCGAGCAGAGTGGATGATTCCAGAGCGTTGTTCTACCAGCGTGATTAGAATCACGTCTGCACTAATACTTCCATACGCTCGTAACAATATCAAATGCATTAAATGACCTTGTGTTAAATAAAAAGCGGTACAAAATCTAGTGGTTAAAGCTGCGGAATTGATATCAACAGGAAAGAATAGTGGACTGAATTCCCTGTGGAGCACAAAAAATATTATTTCAATATTAAAATGCTCTTTTCTGGGTTAAACAATTGATACTACTTCTTAAAAGACCAAGCACCCTACCAAACAATAATCTGTGCCTTTTTTTTCAAAATATGCGCTGACTTTCAACAAACAAGCACGGAATAAGAACTTGAGGTGTAATCTAAATATATTATTCCTTCTTATATATTTTTAACATTATCCATTTGCACATTTAGTGTCGAGTGAAACAATATAGTTCATCTAAAATAAAAAGATTTTCTTATTAATCATTCTGATTTTGTGTACTGCTTTGTTGATTCAAAAACAAATAGCATCTTGAATTTTGAAAAATTCGTATTATAAGGATTTAAAATCTCTTGTTTCCAAAAGTCGGGGAAAAATGAGCGTAACTTTCTATGGTAAGCATTTTTTTAATTGGTACAAGTATGCACTTATCGATTTATATTTGTTTTCAAGACTCTTTGTTTTTTTCCTATCGTTTTTTAAATTTACATAATTTCAAGTTACCAAGAAAATTACTTGAAAAAAAGTGAGCTAAATAGCATTTACGTAAAAAGAAAATATTCAAACATACCGGCGTAACAACGCAACTTGTCAACAAAAAGATTTTGTAAAATATTTTTCCTTTGAATGTCTTGAACTCAAAACGTTTTGACGTCAATCTTTATTCATCCACGTCTTACGTAATAATTTTTGAGACATGTGTCACGTAATTAAAAATTCTTTTTTAAACAATTGATTGCATAAGACTTAATTATTATTTTTCTTACAATTTGTTCATCAAAAATGTCAAAGGTGACTGAACCAACTTTTGTGTCAAATTTTTACCATTTTGAGGAATGGTAGACTTTTTATTTTGTTTTCCATGGAAATACAAGAAAACTACATCAAAAGAAATGTTGAAGGACGTCTGAGAAAATTTGAATGTTACTTTCATGTGGGCACTGTCAGATGATTTTTAAATGGTTGATAATTGTACATATGGAAAAGTGACATTAATGCCACCTTGAAATGAAAGAAAAACTACTTAGGCCTGAACAATTTTAAAACTTAATTTAAATCGGATATTTAACGAACTGCTTGGAGAGAACTTACATCATTCTCTACGTTTCGTCAGCGACCTAGCCGACGTCTTCAGGAGAACATCCTCTCTGTACGGCGACTGAGGATGAACGGCGACTGTTCATCCTCAGTCGCCGTACAGAGAGGATGTTTTCCTGAAGACGTCGGCTACGTCGCTGACGAAACGTAGAGAATGATGTAAGTTCTCTCCAAACGGTTCGTTAAATATCCGATTTAAATTAAGTTTTAAAATGGTTCAGTTTTAAAAAAAATAATATATAATTGTCAAAATGTCAAACGACCGTAATTCTAACTTAAACCTAACTACTAAGGCCTGTTGCATGATTTAATTAAATTTATTCTAACTTAATAAAAAAATCACTAAAGGAACCTTAAAAATCATTACTAGTTCTTGTGTCGTATATCTTAATATATTTTTATTGAGAAGATTAATAAAAAACAAAAAGAAGTTTAAGTTAATTAATTGAGTTTTTGCAAATTCATTGAAACAATTTAAAAACATATCTTATTTTGTAAAACTGACCCGTGTAAACTCTCTTATATTTTTGTCTTTGTAATTCGATATACAGACTGAGTTTTCTCTTAGCTCGTATGTATGTTTTGAGTCACATACTAAACCGTGTACACTACTCCACACAAGTGTGTACATAAGTTGGTTCTCACGTATGTCGTCATATTTTCACGGGAATTTGCGGTCTTTATTGGATTTGTTTGCAACTGATTGCTTCGCCAACATTATTACGACAATATAATAGCTTTTTACTGTTATTAGATCTCTAGGGTCCGAAACACGAATGTCCTATAATTTTACAAGTATACCTACGTCCTGTATCTCACAGAAGTTTTTTTAACCCTATCGCTATAGCAATGTTTGTATGTATACTGGACCAATGTGTCTCATAAAAACTAGAAATTCATTTTGAAAATACTAAGAATAGCTCCCACACTATCGTGTTTAACGTTTTTTTTTCCTCTGTTCAGATTGTGTCCAATGTGATTCTTAAGACAATATCATTTTTAGGTCATATTTTCATCAAATGGTAGAAAAGCAAAACAAGCAATAAGCGCCTCACGACAGAAGCAAAAATTCAAGCGACACCTCTGCGGCACACTTCTAGAGTGACATAGACCTCCAAGACTTTCAAGAATTGGGGAGCCTCCCGCTCAGGATTCCTTAAAAAAAAAGCACTGAGGGGACGATTTATCAAAATTACAAGCAAGAAATCGATTGATTTTTTTTTTGTATTTCTTTATTTTTTTTTTTCTTTCACACCATCTTGATTTTGAGGCTTGCGTGCTTCCTCGCAGGCACGGTCATTAGACAGGGTTATTATTTGTGCCTGTAGTGATGGGAGCGACGTGTAAACCAGAGACGAGCGCGACTGGCACACCACCCTAGTGTAGCTAAAACTACAGCTATATATATAAAAGCCAACCCCAGCTGATAAGTCAACCCCTGTTTTTTTTTTTAAGAAATCACCCTTGTAATGACAATTGTAGGAATATTGTTTTGAATAAACACGGAAATTATTTGGTATATGTTGTTTTATACATGAAAAAGTGATTTGATGTGCCAACAAGGAACTTAGTTTTAACGAATATAAATTAATGACACTTTTCGTTTATACATATAATGAACCTTTGTAGGAGAACTTGCATTATACTCAACGTTTCGTAGGCGTCGTAGCCAATGACTTCATGAGGTGCCAGTGGCGAAAGGTGCCATACAAGCCGGTTCCCATCGGTTTCCTGTTTAAAATGAGGCAGAAATGATAAAAAAAGTAGACTGCATGGTTTCAATGGGGAAAAAATACGTATCGTTTCTTTGGTTTTAAATGTATTTTTTTTACTGTGTACCCACCTATATTTTTTAACTACTTTGTTACATCATTTTAAAAGGGAAGCCGATGGAAACCGGCTTGTATGGCACCCTTCGCCACTGTGAGGTACCCTTTCTACGTAACGATTGAGGATAAACTGATTCTTACTTATCTATGTTTGCATAAAATGTTAACACTAAATCTATGTAAATTAATGCTTAGATCATACATTAATTAACCTTTTTCCTTTGATAATTTTTCACTTTTGAAATGAAGATTTCTTGAGTCAACAACACAAAAATTAAAAGTAAATTTTATTCAATGCTTAAATGTTCAGCCATCGATGCCAATCCTATGATAAGTTGGGAATTTTTCAGGACTTTTTTTAGAGTTTGATAGTTATCTTAACTTATACGTTGGTTTTTGATAAAGGAATATGATTTTTTTCAAACCGAGCAAAGAGCATATTATTTGAAACAAACAGTGATTTATTTTTTTGCTCCGCTAGGATTCGAAACAACAACATTTCTTTCTCGAGTCCAAGGCGTTATACTTTACCGGTCAAATATACTTTAAGAAACTAATGCAACTAAGCTACACATATAGTGTAACTTCTTGCCTGCATTATCCAAATGGGGTCGCAAAAGGGGTCGCATGTGGCGATTTGGGGCCTATTTATTTTTACGGGTAAGGGGGCCGGCCTCACATCAACCAATTTCAATTGAAGTGGGGGTTTCCCAACTCCCGGGGGCTGGTTCTTATTTCTTGTAAAGGCTGAGTAAGCCTTGAGATCGAACCCTTGCTCTCGGCATAGAATGCAAGCATTCCACCAATTGAGCTATCGACCTTTTTACGAGCTTGGTCGTCGTCGCTACAAAGCGCCAATTCTCAAGCAAGACCCAGTTGCTGTTAGGCTGGATGGACCTTTGGTGACCGGTCATTGGTAAAGGTTTATGAATTTTTCAACCAAGCAAAGAGCAAATTTGAAAAAATAAATGGTATATTTTTTGTGCTCCGCTGGGATTCGAACCCACAACCTTCTATTCAGAGTCCAAAGTGTTACCACGGAACTACGGACCGGTCCGAAGACCGGTAAGAAGATAGTGTAAATATGATTCTAGAGCATGACGTCACAAATCAGCAAGTTTTGTGTGAAAGCAGCAGGAAAGAGATGAAGATAATAAGAAAGTGGAAGACAATGCAAGAGATGGGAAAACCAATTAAGAAGATAAAGAGCTTCGCCTTGGGCGCAGGAACCCGCGCATTTTTTTCTAAAATTGCATTTCATTTCGCTCTGGGCGGGAGATTGCATTTTTTCCCTCCAGAAATTATGTCCCCGGCTCGGTGGACTTTGGGTGTTATAACTCACACTTTTTTAATCGAGAAAAGATGTTGGGAAACAGGTAGGTTCATAAATTGAAAAAAAAAAACTTTTTATTAGGAGTCCGTTTTGAAAAAGTGGAAAGTAATACTAGTACTTTTTGGTATATCCTTGACTCGCAGGTAGATAGAAGCTGACCACTATATAATCTATAATCTAAACTGCAAAGATATATGAGCATTCAAAATTCATATCAAATGCGTGCCCACAAACAGACACGTGTAAGTTCGCGCTTACAAATTCTGAATGAGTACTTACAAATAAAAACCGAACCTCAAATGAGCATGAACCCTGCAACTTTTGCCAACCTTAAAAATAAATCTTAGAAAAAAAGTTAATTTGTGTACAAAAAATAAAACATAAAACTATGAATGTACAAATAAATAACTCATAACAACTCATACTGTAAAACAACTGGTTTACTTTGTCAAAGTCACAACTGTTTCAGGGAATGCCACCAAGAGTTGCAGGCCTGATGTTCATTTTAGATTTTGGTCCATCATGAAGTAAAGTGAACGTCAGTTCAACGTGTCAGTTGTGCTCTAGGTGCCAACGTTTATTGTTTTATGTCTTTGCAACTTTAATTGTTTCTAATCTTTGCAAATTAAATTATTTATAATCTTCCTTGACTTATAGGTTGATATGAGGCTGACCACCCATAATATAAAAAATGGTTCACTTTGCCTATGTCACCCATGTGTCAGGGAAGATCGGCAAAAGTTGTAGGGTTTATTTTCATTTGAGGTTTGTATTTTATTTGTAAATACTCATTCAGCATTTGTAAGCGTGTACTACACGTGTTTGTTTGTGGGCATGCATTTTATATGAGCTTCAAATTTTAATATACATATCTTTGCAACTTAGATTATAGCTTATATAATAGATATCGGCAGTCAAGGAAACAGAGAAAGTAGAATAAAAATAATGCTCATTTAAATCATATAAGGTAAAAAATAACTTTTTTTACGATTACTTTTAGTATAGTTTAATTCCACAACCGGTTTCGCAAACATCCGTGCGCATCATCAAGTGGTTATATTAATGTTATTCATTTAAATCATTTAAAAACACTTGTTGATGAACAGGTTTTTGTGTGAAAAGAAGATGTCCATTTTTCTAACAAAACTTGTTCTTCAATTAACAAACTTCAAATTTTCTCATTTTACAAGTTTCTCGTCAAAGAGTGAAATTGTATCAGAATTTCGTCTGTAATTACTAAAAGGAGGTCCACTTTTCAATTACTCATAGAAAGTAGAGTCGAATTTTCTGGAACGTTTACCTGAAGGCTTGTCAATTCGAGAGAACAAGACTCCTGTCTATACTTGTGTATAGAAGAGCAAATGGTGAGAGATTAGAACAGCACAGTGGCAAAACGACGTATAGCATAACGACACAATGACAGAAAAACACATGACAAAATGACACTATATATACATAGGAAGTGTGAGAGAAAAAATAAGTAAGGGACGACCGACAAAAGTATGGACTGATCAGATTGAGGAGATTTGAAAGAGTGGGATATCCAAAGCGAGCGTAAAAGAAGAAAATGCATGAAAAAGGTGATGGATATGAATGAATTGAAAGAGGTATGTAAGGTTAGGAAGAAATGGAGGCAGCTCTGCAGAGTCTCTGGCCACCCCTAGCGGAATGGTGACAGAGTTACAATTACAGTTACAGGCCAAACAACACGAGGACAAAACATCATATACCTAAAACAAAACATACCATAAACGGCACATGAAAAAACATCATTAACATCTTGTCTTGTGATGTAGGTACTTTCTTGTGATGTTTTGTCTAGTGATGTACTTTTTTGTGATGTTTTGTCTAGTGATGTTATGTCATGTGATGTCTTTTCATTTTCTGTCAAGTATTTGGTTCACTTTGCTAATGTCACCCCTGTTTCAGGGAATAATAATATTAGGATGATTTATTTGGTGAGCGCTGTTTTTGTGTGTATCACACCTCAAGAGCCCTCGGTCGGCAAGAGTTGCAGGGCTTATGTTCATTTGAGATTGGGTTTTATATTGTAGGTCCACATGCGGCATGTTTTAGCGCGAACTTATACATGTCTGCTTGTGGGAATGCGTTTAAAATGAATCTTTAATGATATATATCTTTGCAGCTTAGATTCAGATTAAGATTAGATTTGATTTTAGATTTTATCGTTCTGTTATGTGTCGTTTTGTCACTGTGACGTTCTATTATGGAACCAGAGTAAATAGAATTTACAACAACGTTTCTAGAGATCGTTTTAATTTCCGCGTACTTTTTGCAAACGCCAATGTCGAGTTCCAACTTGTAGTTGTATACTTGGAATCCTGCAGAAAAAGCCTCTCAAAGGATCCCGGTTTAATTGGAATAATTTTTCAGGTAATTCAAGCGGAGCCTCCTTCTCCTTGAGGATCCTAGTCAAATAATGTCGAAGAGTTTCTTCTTGAAGTGAGGAGAGATCTGTAATTATTGAATTTGGCAGTATTTAATTATGCTAATGAGGTCGTATTGACTGTGAAGTCTCTCTTCTTAAAGAAATGACCAAAGTTGCGAACAAGGTGCTGTCAGATAATTGTGGAGAAATAGGATCTTGAATTTTTTTAATTTTATAAGTCATCTTTAGACAAATCGTTCCGCTGAATAACTTGGTGCTATTTGTACTACATGAAGTAAGACATGTCTGCGGGTGTAGTCGTCAGGCACATCCAACCCGTAGCTGTCCAACAGGGTGGGAATATTAAGCCGTTGGCTACCTTGTTTTTCTTCATACTTATTTCAATATCCATCTCATTTTATTTTTGTCTTCTTTACATACTCGTACATACATTCACTCTGGATGTTCCATTCGTTGTCAATTTCTCCTACTTGATTAAGGCCATAACATTCTCGATGTTTTCATCTAATTTATATGTCCGGTCCGTAGTCCAGTGGCAACACTTCCGACTCGTAAATGGGAGATTGTGGGCTTAAATCCCGGCGGAGAACAAAAATTTACCATTTATATTTTCCAATATGCTATTCGCTGGGTTGAAAAATTCATAAAACCTTTACCAAAGATCAGTCACTAAAGGTCCATCCAGCCTTACAGCAACTGGGTCTTGCTTAAGTATTGGCGCTTTGTAGCGACGATCAAGCTCATAAACAACTTTGCGGCGCTAGAACAAGTGTCATGTATCCCTAGAGTCTCTGAAATCTACGAAGGCACAGAATTTCTTACAATAAAAAAAGGTTCACTTTTTCAGGCTTTTCTCATCCATTATTTTTACTTGCATGTCAAAACCATCTCATCACATTAAATTGATTTCAAAACAATATGAAAGTTTATTGTATAAAAAGCATTTTTTACGTCTGCAATTAAATAATAACAACATGTCTTTTTGCAAAAGCTTTTCGCATCATAACAGTTTTAGTTTTCCTCTAAAACTGACCGCAGTTATTACTCCTTCACTTTACGACGGTAATATTTTACAGCCGCAAAAAGCAGTGCTCTGTACACAGCTCTTGTCCTGCATACACGCACATAAAACACAAGTTATTTCATCGCAAGAGACCGACAATAATGTGAATATCATGTAAGGAGCGTCTCGCATGGGGCCAGCCTCGCATACTATCATATTATTATTATTATTATTTTAAAGGTGGTGGGGTCCAGTTTTTGGTGGGGGAGGGGGAAATCCTTGGCCAGGCATAAAATTAGCCGTAGTTAGTGATGGTGGGTGCATTAGGGGCGACGAAAAACCTTATTTTGAACTGTTATGTTGATTATAATGTGCTTCCATGTTGTATTTGAAATTGGGTTAACTTCAAATAAATTTTAATAATTTGCAAAATTGAAGTATCTCTTGATGATGTATCAGAACTGGTTGTAATGTCCGGTTGACAGCTAAGTTGGCTGAGTGCTGGTTTTGGATTTAAGTACTGTCTGGGTTGTTTTGTTGTTGGCAGCTATATTCCTTATTCAAATTTAGATAAATGAAAGAGCTAAGAGCCAACAATGCACTTGATTTTATAAGCACTCTTCCTTCTATCATAAAAGGAACTCTCCTGAACAATGTAGTTTATGTCGCTTATGCCCTACTGCCTATTAACCTTCGATATATTTTAGAAAGACGTGTAGACATTTCTTGCAGCGAAGGTACTTGACTTTAAAATACCTACTGTTATGTTTCGATTGAAAGGTATCTTCCAGGATACTTACATCCGGCTAGCTCTCATCAGCATCACTCTCAGGGCGTGGGGTTCTTTCTTTGGTATTGCTTACTTATATCTTGGGAAGGTTGTATAATGAAAAGATAACGATTCGGGAAAGTTAACATGAACAAATAAGGGTTTATTACTGTACTAATATGGGGAGGAAAAGGGGAAATAAGGGATTGGCCAGACCTACAGGTTGTCACTAGAACACTCCCTATTCCGTTGGCTGGAGTTCTAAACGGAAGGCCTGGGGCAGCGCCCCAGGCTAGCGGTGGTTCACACGTCCTCCACACGTGGGAGCCCCTGGGTGGGCGCTCCTATGTCTCTGGTCCACAAGGCGGGTGCCTTGCTGGCAGGAAATCCAAGTAGATGGGGGGGGAGGGAGCTCCATCGTAGTGTCCCCCTCTTGCACCGCTTGGTGCTTGGTCGCTAACGTCTGACTCACTTCACATCTCGCCGGGAACTGATGACCGACGGCCCAATTAGTTCATACGGTGCAGTTCGGCCGCTTCCGTGACCGTTCGGCTCCGCTCGGCCCACAAACACACACTGCACACTTCGGGATTGTTTTTTTATAATATGTTATTTAAAATAACATAACACTACTTGGCGATCAAAATATCCGGCCGTAATAGCCTAAAAATATTTATATTGGGCAAGATTATACACATTTTTTCAATGCTGATGTTTCGTCACTATCACGTATGTAGTTCACGTTAAGCCATCTGCAACTGAGTAAGCAGGTTTCCTATTCTAATGTGGGAGAAGCTTCCAGATAGACATGAGCGTAGAACACGGTGTGTATGGATAATGCTACGACGGTCTGTGCCCCGAAGGATAAAGTCTACGGCGTAGACGAAACGATGATTTGTAAAGCAACATTATATTTTACATTTTGTAACTAGCTTTTGTTATGTAAAACATTGAATTATTTTATTGTTTGAGAAAAAAATACTGAAGAAAATATGTATGTTCCTTAGAAGTTAATCTTCGTCTACAAAATGATTGCATCAGCGTTTTTGGACCTTAAGAAACTCCTCTGTTATTATTAGGTAAGAAAAAGACCTAAGCATATTGTGTACAAATGCATACATAAGATGTCATATTAAAAAAGGAAAATATTTCTATGATCTGTCGGTATCCTATTATGGTAAACGGAAAATGTTAGCATTGTTATGTTCACTACTTTTTCATTTTTTTTGATAATTTCCTGACTCAAAGGTTCGTGTGACGCTGACCAGTCAAACTGTTAAAAATTGTGTACTTTGTCACTGCCACCCCTGTTTCAGGGAAGGTCGGCAAAAGTTGCAGGGCTTGTGTTCATTTTTGGTGTAGATTTTAGTTTGTCAGTTCAAATGCAGCATTTTTACAATCGAGAACTTTGACGTGTATGCTTGTGGGCAGGCATTTAATATGAATTTTAAATGTTAATGTATCTTTGCAACTTAAATTTTAGATTAAAAATGTATAAATAGTTCACTTAGAAAAATGAAACAATCAAGAAGTTATAAAAAGAATATTCTTTGAAGATCTAAAAATCAATTTTGTTTTTGAGCTTCATAATAACAGAACTGAGCAAAATATAAGTACATTATTTGTCTTTCGCTTCAAAATAATTTTAATGCAATTTTGTGATTATCCTCTTCCATAATGGCTACAGAAATAAGTAATTCGCATTAGGACAGTCTAAAATCATTTTTACCCTTTATTTCGGTGACTAGAAAGACGAAAATGTATATAGGGGTAGAATAAGAGGCCTCTATCAGGGAGATGCAAGGTACAAAATATCAGGGGTGCTTTACTAAAGCATCGGCTTTCAAACTTCGAGTCGATTAAGTGAAATATCGTTGAATACTTTTGGAAATTTTCCTTTGAAGGAAATTTCTTTTGGGAATGTTGATATTTAACTCGCAGCGAGTTTCAAAATATAACGGAAAATTCTTTGAATTCAACCGTATACAAATATATAAATGCATTTTTTATGGTTTGTGTATTCACACAGTGAAAATTATAAAAATATTTTATTTGCCACAATTCATGCATCATGAGTAGCTACTTCGGGAGACTGGATTTAAAAGACTGGAAACGAGGCGCAACAGGTCCCTTATGGTGCTCTCTCATAACTTTATCATCGACTTAATTGAAGTCCCACCTTGTTGGAGGGTTACAGGTTGTATGTGCCTGACGACTTCACCTGTGGGCGAGGACATGATCTATTTCATGTACCGAAAAGCCGTACTGATGTTGTGGTACAACACCCTGTCACTCGGGTGTCACCCCCTACAGACATTTTTAGGGTAATTAATTAAGATTTAAAAATCTTGCAATAGAGTTCCTTCAAGACTGTCCACTTGGAACCAGCTGCCTTCTGAAGTGCGCGTCAAGGAAGGGATCGAGAGCTTCAAGAAGGGAATGAAGACCCATTTCTTCACCGCCGCGTCAAGCCTGAAAGCGCCCTTGCAGTGACAGCAGTCACGAAACGGCGCTATTAAAATCATCATCTTCATCTATGAGGGTGCACTGTAATTAGGGTAACCTGTTGTGCACAAAAAAAAAGTGTAGTTATTGTAAAAATAGTTAACTGGCAAAAAAATCGAAAACGCATGCAGCTCTCAAGTTTGAGCACCGCTGCGTAAAATTGTATTTTGTCTTCAGAAGAAGGAGAGATAACGGAGTAAATAAATTGAGAAATGGGAGGAATTAGCCGCGCTGGGAGGAGCCATTATTTGGGAAACATTTGTTTTGGTGGATAATTACGCGAAAAGAGAAAATCTGCTTGTTGACGTCATATTTTATTACCTGTTTTGGCAACAATGACAAATAACAACGACTCATAATAATCGACTTATAAAATAAACTCAAAATACGATTAAAACATTAAAATGAATAGTTTGATTGTTTGTATAAGAGAAAAAATAATTAATGGTGCGGTGTACAAAAAATCAGTCAATACTTAAATAAATAAATTTCCGTATGATTTATTTGTTGTGCTGTTTTTGTGTGAATCAAACCTCAAGAGCTCTCTGCAAGCTTATTTATCGCTAGTCGCCAAATAAGCAAGCAAGACCTACTTGCTGGATGACTCTATGAACCTTTGTGGCGGGACTTTTAATGTAAAGGCAGATTAATTTTTAAACACAACTTGCAAGACTGTATAGTTTTTGGTGATCCACTGGAAATCGCATTCACGACCTTCAGTTTACGAGTCTGTGGCGTTTACCACTAGACAAGAACGGATTTAGTAAATTCAACTCAGACTTTACAATAACTTTTAAACTTTTCACTCCATCGTGAACATGGAAACTCCCACATCAGGTAAAGTGGCGTAAGGCTGTTTCCCTATCCTGTGCCGGTAAATAAGTAGAACACCGTAAATTTATGTAATGAAAATTGCCTAATACCGTTATTCATACTGTTATTTGTAATCTATAATCTAAGTTGCAAACATATAATTAATATTAAATGCATGTTTACCAACAGGCACGTGTAAGTTTGCGCTAATAAATGCCGGACGTTTACTTACAAATTAAAATCCAAGCCTTAAATGAACATATTAACAATTGTTAAAAATGAAAAACTTTGTTATAATTCACTGTGTGAGCTTTATTTTTAAAAAACAATAACCATAAAAAAAACAATAAGAACATATTAACCCCTGCAACTTTTTTTGACCTTCCCTGAAACAGGGGTGACATTGACAAAGCGAACAAATTCTTACACTATGAGTGGTCAGCCTCATACCAACCTATAAGCCAAGTAAATATATTATGAAAATATTTATAACAACAAGTACACAAATGCAATCTTACCTGCAAAATGATTCAACTTCCTTCCTAAAACCTTGTTAGTCCTTACTCCACGGCGCCCACAACACTCTGTCACCCCGAGTCCTTTACCAGGTGGTAAGAGCGACACTTACGATGCGCAGTTAAAGGCCCGTTTACCGTCCTGTGTAGCAGTTACGTTAAAACTCAACAATAGCGTTTCACCAAATATGCATGGAAACTGCAACCAGCGCTTTTTTTTGTTAAAACACTGTGGTTGAGTTTGAAGGTAACGTTTTGTACTTGGGTGGCTGCAGTGAGGGGACCTTTGAGGGCCAATCTGCTTTATCTGCCGTGAAATTTGCCGTTTGTCCCTTTTCTTGGGCCCCAAACATAGATTTTCACGGGTTTTTCTTGTTAAACGGGTAAACCTTTACGCCCAGGTAAGAAAATCCCTTCCAAATGTACAATTCCCGTAATTAAGGCTCTTAATTCGGCCGGTTCAACGCGGTTAAGAACACTCACTGATGTTTTTAAAGTATGGTTTAATTTTGCCTTGAAATAGATTTTTTGGGTAATGGCGAATGAATGGGATATCCAGAGTCATATAAAGGAGAGCTTACATGAAAAAGGGTATGACTCTGGATGAAATGAAAGAAGTATGTTAGGACCGAAAAAAATGGCGGTTGATCTGTAATGCTGGCGCTTTAGGCTAAGGCTTTCAAAATTGTAATTCTCATTTTTTCATAGAATATGTTTTGTAGCTTTTAATTTTATTGTTTTATTGTTTAGTGATTATTTGTTTTTTATGCTTAACTGTAATGAATTGTTTGTATTTCTTGACTTATAGGCTGGTATAAGGCTGACCATCCATACCGTACAAAATGGTTCAATTTGCCAATGTGACCCCTGTTTCAAGAAAGGTCGGCAAGAGTTGTAGGGCTTGTGTTCATTTGAGATTTGGGTTTATATGGTTAATTCACATGCGGCATGTTTAAGCGCGAACTTATACGTGTCTGCTTTTAAAAATGCATTTAATGTGAACCCTTAAGTTTAGATTCTATTGCCTTGAGATAGATTTTTTGGGTTTTATAATACGAAAACTTCCCAAACAGAATATTTCACCAGAATATTTTATTTTTAGTTTACTTAGGTTTTTCTGACTTTAGAAAACTTTAATTCACTGGCTTTAGATGGTACAAATGAAAAATATGTGTTTTGAAAATAATGCTTTAAAGAAATCTGTAAGATCTGTATCAAAATGACGAAATTTATTTGATTATCGGAACCGCTTAGGCTTTGTTTTTGAGATATAACAGTGAGTATGAGGTTTTAACATCACATGGCCGAATCGCTTAGGCAAAGGTTAACTGATAATTTGTTATTGGTTGCTAAGCACCGTAGCTTTAGAGTGTGGCGTTTTGCCAACAAGAAAAAATCAAAAGCAAGAGGTATTGTGATAAAAAGATAAAAAAATAATTTTCTTGCTTTATTTAACTTATTCTTTTAAAGTTTGGTAAATAAGGTGATAAGAAAATAAAGAAATGTCCTCTTATTTCTTATTTTAATCGAGAATTTTCTTATGTAGAGTCATTGAACTGTTTACAGGTGTAATGCCGCCTTATGCTAGTCTGCGCGCAACTATGTATGGAGATCCTGTCTCAGTGGTTTGTAAAGCAGGCGTTACACTGCATGGTATTAGTTTACACATCAAACCTACTAACTACCCACACGGATACTTCAATTGTTAACAAAACAATTTTCCATAAATAAATTTAATTTTCTTGTACGAAAAGTGATGGTTTTGTTTCATAAGGTCTACGATTTTAATAAAATCAATCAATCTATAATCTAAGCGGCAAAGATATATTACCTACATTTAGGATTCATATGAAATTATTTTTTCGTAAGCAGACACGTATTAGTTCGTGCTTACAAATGCTACATGTGTACTTATAAATTAAAATCCAAATCTCAATTGAACATTAACTCTGCAACTCTTGTACATATGAGAACTTACATCATTCTCGTCATTTTGCTAGCGACGTAGCCAACGTCTGTTGGAGACGACCTCTCTGAACGATGACTGAGGATGAACTACATGACGATGAACTCAATTCATACTTAGTCAAAGATGTTGGCCGAGTTGCTAACGAAACGTCGAGAACGATGTAAGTTTTCCCATAAACGGTCCTTCTTATATCCGAAAATTATCCTCATCATCGTTCATCCTCAGTCTTCGTGCATAGAGAGTGTCTCCTGAAGACTTTGGCTACGTTGCCAACAAAACGTCGAGAATGATGTAAGTTCTCCAATTACGGTTAGTATAATATCCGATTAGTTTGATTACCTAACTGTGTATTTATTATAATTGAGTAGCTTAGTAACGTTTTCTTTATCTTCCTGAGAAGCATTATTTAAGTTTGTATTATGACAAACTATCAAATTTCAAGATTGCTTAACAGCTGCATAACTATTTTTTAGTTATATTTTAGAGTTTTTACAAATATTTTTTTTTTTTTTTTTTTTAAGTTAGGTTACATCAAGTCACGTCTATAATCTAATCTATAATCTAAGCTGCAAGGATATGTAAGCATTTAAGGCTCATATGAAATGCATGCCTACAGACAGGCACATGTAGGTTCGCGCCTACACATTCTGCATGTGTGCATACAAATAAAGAAAACCTCACATGGACATAAACCTTGCAACTCCTGCCGCCGTTCCCTGAACTGGGGTGGCATTGGCAAAAGTGAACCGATTTTTACAGCACGGGTGGTCAGCCTCGTACCAACCTATCAGTCAAGGAGCTCGTGATCCTAGCATATAATATCCAGGGGTGTAGTCACGATGCAGGAGGAAAGCCTTACAAAGTTTGCCAACAACAGCCTACCTGACTGCGCCACTGGAAATACCTAAATTAAATTATAATTTTACCTGCCTTTTCATATTCCAAAGCATAACATAAAAATTAGTAACAAAAATATTATCAACAATGAGCACCCATACTGTAAAAAATAATTCACTTTTCCAATGTCGCCCCTGTTTCAGGGAAGGTCGGCAAGAGTTGCAGAGTTTTATGTTCAGTTTAATGCGTGAACAATCTAATAAAGAAATGTTCCGTACGAATTCAAATCAACCCATAAAATGAACCGGATATCATAAAATACATACATGTTATTTTTATTCTTTGATTTTAAAAAATGTAATTTGTCATGTATGTTCCTTGACTTATAGGTTGTTATGCGGCTGACCACCCATAATATAAAAATTGGTTCACTTTGCCAATGTCACCCCTGTTTCAGGGAAGGACGGCAAGAGTTGCAAGGCTTATGTTCATTTGAGATTGGGTTTTTATATTGTAGGTCCACATGCGGCATGTGTTAGCGCGAAATTATACATATCTGCTTGTGGGAATGCATTTAGTATAAATCTTAAATGATATATATCTTTGCAGCTTAGATTAGAATCGATTAGACATACCTACCTGCGTAATTTAATAAAACTATTTTCAATGCTGGCAATAATGACCTTGAAAACTAATGTATTCCATTGGTTTATTTAAATTTCAAACGTTTTTTTTTTAATATACGATAATCACTTATAATATTATGTGCATTAAATTTATACCTCCCTGCGTACTTAAACAACAATTAATATTTTCCATGCTGGTTATTTTTCTTCAAAACTGATGTATTCCATTGGTTCATTTCAATTTGGAATGATTTTATTTTAGGCCACAGGATAGTCACTTATTATTAATATTAAATTTATACCTACCCGTGTATTTTTTGACAAATATTTTCAACACTGGCAATACTGACCAGGATTATCAACGTATTCTATTGGAGGATTTGAATTTGGAACGCAATAATCTTAATATGGCTGCGTGAATTACACTCATATGTTTAAACACATTATACCTACCTACTTGCGTAATTTTATAACAAATATTCTCAATGTTGAGACAAATGACCTTGATTCCTAAGAATGAGCAATTTTTTGGGCTACATGATTGTTACTATGCTCGTAAATTTTATACCTTCCTGTATCCTGTAATATTTTTAACGCTTGCAACAATGACCTTGAATTCCAACAAATTCTATTCGATGATTTGAATTTAGAACGAACTTATCTTAATACGGCTATATGAATGTCATTTATTATTTGGTTTATAAAATGAATACCTACCTGCGTAATTAAAAAACAAATATTTTTTTGCAAATTTATTTTTTAATTCCACCATAGTCTATTTGTAAATTTAAACGTGGGACGAGTTCATTTTTTAGACTACATGATTACCACATGTATGTTCATAAAATGTATAACTTTTACCTACCTTATTGAGAAAGAATGGGATATACAAAGTGAGCGTAAAAGAAGAAAATGCATGAAAAAGGTGATGGATATGAATGAATTGAAAGAGGTATGTAACGATAGGAAAAAATGGAGGCAGCTCTGCAGAGGCTCTGGCCACCCCTAGCGGAATGGCGACAGAGCCACAGATACAGTTACAGTATTTAATTTTATACAAAAATATTTTCGTTCCTGGCAATTATGACCTTGATAACTAAAGTATTCCATTGGATTATTTAAATTCTTTTCGATTTACTTTTTAGGCTACTTGCTTGTCACTTATAAAATGCACATTAAATTTATACCTACCGGCTTAATTTTTATCGCAAGCATTTGAAATACTGGCAATGATGACCTTGAGTTACAACGTATTCTATTGGTTAACTAACCATACCCACATGCGAAATTATGTAAGTTACAAGTATTATTAATTTAGGAAAATATGATATTTTTTTCCAACGTTTTTTATTAGTTAATTTTTATTTGGAAAGCAACTTCTTTTATTTTTTTAACTAAATGATTGTCTCCTATTATGTCTATAAAATGTATACCTACCTGTGTAATTGTAGAACAAATGTTTTCAATGTTGGCAATAATGACCTTGAGTTACGACGTATTCTATTGGTTGTTTTGAATTCGGTACAAATTAATCGAAATATTTCTGATTGATTGTCACGTCTTCATAATATTTACCTAAACATCAAATATAAGTACTTCTGTTATTCAATCGCAAATATTTGCAATGCTGGTTTTAATGTCCTAGATATAAAACATATTTTATTATTGCTATCGGATGAGTAAAATACTTTAAAAAATATAATATATCTAATAATGACTCTTTGAATATGACAAAATATGAAAAGGAATAAGGTTTTTATTCTCCTTATATGAATATTTTAGTGAAGTATGTAGGTATCATGCATTAGAATATTATCGCATTAACAGTTTGATATTAACTTCAGTTATGATTCGTGATGCATCCATCACAAGTCATTACCAACCCCCTCCCCCCTCCCCTCTTCTCCCACCACCATTATCCCAGACACACCACGTGACACCCCTGTCTCCAGTGACGTCATATGGAGGTGTTGCTGTACTAAATAAGAATATTAATAATAAACATATGAGATGATCTACTATTTGGTTAGCGCTGTTGTGTGAATCACACCTCAAGAGCTCTATGCGAGCTTGGTAGTCGCTGTAGAAAGCGCCAATTCTCAAGCAAGACCTAGTTGCTGTAAGGTTGGATGGACCTTTTGGTAAAGGTACCTATATGAATTTTTGAACCCAGCGAAGAGCATATTTGAAAATATAAATGATATGTTTTTTGTGCCCCGCCGGAACTCGAAGCCACAACCTTCCATTTACGAGTCTGAAACGTTACCACTGGACCAAATTTTCTTATATTTAACTTTCTTTGATCAATAGGTTGGTATGAAGCCTCGATACTGTAAAAACGTAGTTCACTTCTACCAATGCATGCGACAGAGTTGCAAGGTTTATGTTCGTGTGAATTTGGTTTATTTTGTACGTACACATGCAGCATATGTAAGCGTGAACTTAGGTGTGCCTACTTCGAGAATCACGCAGAAAGAAGTTACACTTTATGTGTGGCTTAGTTGCATTCTTTTGCGTCACATAGACTCGTTGGTAGATTTATTGTGAGAATGAGGAGAAAGGCTTATGAATACAAAATGATAGATGAATGTTTTAGCGTGTGATCGATAAACATTTAAAAAAATAACAAAAGGTAAGCTTTATAAGGAAATTGGCATGGCAAAAAATATTTGTAACCTCAAATCTATAATCTATAATAATAATCTATAATCTATAATCTAAGTTGCAAGGATATATTCATTTAAAGCTCTCAGATGTAAGCCCACAAACCAACAAGTGTAGTTCGCGCTTACAAATGCTGAATGTGTACTTACAAATAAAATCCAAACCTCAAATGAACATAAGCCCCACAACTTTTGCCGACCTTCCCTGAAACAGGGGTAACATTGGCAAAGTGAACCATTTTTTACAGTATGGGTGGTCAGCCTCATACCAACCTATAAGTCAAGGAATTGATCATTGAAATGTCATTGAAATGATCCGTTTTAATAATAGTTTTTCATGGCTGTCAACACCAGTTCCTGTAGGGGTCATATTCAAAACTAGCACCTATTAGTTGTGTCATGGCGGAGTCTAATTTAATCTAATTTAAGTTGCAAAGATATGTAACACGTCATTCACATTGTATGCATTTTCTCAAGCAGTCACGTATAAGTTCGCGCTTAAACATGCCGCATGTGGACAATATAAAAACCCAAATCTCAAATGAACACATAACCTTCAACTCTTGCCGTCCTTCCCTGAAACAAGGTGATATTGGCAAAGTTAACCATTTTCTGCAGCATTGGTGGTCAGCCGCATACCAACCTAAAAGTCAAGGAAGTGACATTACAACGAAGCGACATTACATTTTTCTCCGACATTTTGAATGTGTATTTTTGAATGTGTATGTATTATCAAGTTATTGTTTGGATAATAAAGTCACCTTTTTATGAGTTAAAAACATGAGATTAGAGTCAAAAGTGGAATTCGTTCAGGTGATATTCTAGTTTGCTTAGACATGCATACAAGCGTTCTCATATGAGTCGTACAACTGCAAACGCCGTCATCTCCAAATTTTATGATTTTTAAGATAATTATTGAATTTGATTCTGCGTAGTGTAACAAATCATTTGCTGTGTGTAATGTGATGAAAACCTCACTTAATCCTTCGTAATTTTAATTGAAAAAGTATAATTTCGTGCAAACGCCGTCATCTGCAACTGGTTCCAAATTGCGTTCAAAACACAAGTTTATTTTTCTCAAAATCATCGCGTAAGGAGTTGACGGAGTTTGCATTTATACGACTCATATAGTGAGTAGTCAAGGGTTGTTTCCCCCTATAGATAGGTTTATCTCTTGCCCCCACCCCCATCTCTGAGGGGTAGGAAAAGTGAAGTATGCGAAGCGCATCGCTGTCTTGTTACAACTCGCTCAGAGCACTTTTGGTGTTATTAAAGGAATGTAGGAAATTATGAAAGTGCTGAGAAAACACTTAAGATTTTAGCTGGTGCGAGAAAAATAACATAATTTATGTCAGAAGTGAACACATCAAGTATAAGAAAATATTGCAGAGAAAAGGCACACATAAAAAGTGCTTTCAATTAAAGGCAATAAGTGTTCCCATCCCAATTTAACCTTCACAAAACAAATATCAACCACTTTCTTTCAATGTATGACAACAAGTACTACACAACGCTATGCAGATAACAATCCTGCAATAAAATATCCAGCTGACCAACGCTCGCACCTCTGTGGTACTCCAAAAAGTGTAGACTTCTTTATTTCCTGAAATCTGAGACCCTCGCATAGGGTTTCTTATTAAAAAAAAACAATCTAGATAACAGGGAAATCTTCAGAGTATGCAAAAATATGATGCACGAAAATAATATAGAATAATTTTGAGAAATTCGTTTATGCAATGTTATGTATTTTAAATTATTGTCAACCTACACAGCTTTGTATATTTTTATTGCAAGGTATGCAAGATAAAAGCGAAAAATTATCAATATAAGGATTTTAATTATGATGAAAACAATTATCTATCAAAAAACCAATGAAGATTCTTTAGGGATAGGAAATCCGATGCTCTTATGAAAAAGCTGCTAAGCCACACAAATAGTGTAACTTTTTTTCGCGTTTTTGCCGAAAGGGTCGAATGTGGCCAAATTATTTTTGAAGGTAAGGGAAATCATTTCTGACCTCGGTGGGATTCGAACCCGAGCTCTTAGCATGGAGTGCGAGCATTTTACCAACTGAGTTATTGACCGGACCTTTAACCATATCTATATAATATGACCATAGTTAATACCAAACCAAGGAAAATGATAGATTTTAAATATTTTACTCCGTGACGAGCTATCAAAAAAATGTTAAAACTATATATTTATACATAAACTCACTATTTTCATCAAATCTATAATATGTGTGTAGCTACAAATTCAAAAACGCAGTATTAATTTACAACACATAATAAAAATCGAGAACTGACTTTAATAATGGCAGTACAATATTATGCATTCAGGTTTAAAACGAGAGGAGGTATCCGGAAGCCTCAAGGGTGTTCCTGGATGGGTGTGAGGGAGGCAAAGCTAAGGGTTGGTGTGAGGGGGAAGGGATGCAAGCTCATCACCGGCAAGGCAATATATTATCCTGAGGTTTGCAGTAATGAGCCGCCCAGGAACAAAAAGTTACAGCGGCCTCGCTTATTGCACATGGGAGACTATAGGCGAACATCACTGCATTTGATGAACATTTAACATCACTGCATTTGAAGACCATTTAACATCACTGAATTTGAAGAGCATTAAGCAGCACTGTATTTGAAGACCATTTAACATCACAGCATTTGAAGACAATATTACATCACTGCGTTTGAAGACCATTGAACATCACTGAATTTGGAAACCATTTAAAATCACTGCATTTGATGACCATTTAACATCACATCATTTGAAGACATTAAGTTAAGAATTTGCCGTCACACAGACAATGGTATCTGGCGCCAGATAGATGAAATTAAAAAAAAAAAAATTGTTTAAAATAATTCCCTTACATTATATTATATTCGATGTATGTTCAGATTTTTTTGTTGCTTTTCATGGATTTTTTTGATTATATAAGGTTAAATTATACTAATACTTATTAATTATCTAGTGAACTTATTTTTTTTATATATCTTACACGCTAGGTATCTAGGTCCATAAGACTTTAGGACCTAGAAGTTAATAAAATAGAGGTAAATTAAAAAGTGATTGTTTGTAATCAATTCGTAAGTTTTAGTTAAAAAATTAAGGAATCATAAAAGAAAAATACATTTTTCTTACTTCTTCTACAAACCCCCACATCCAGTTTTATTATTGCCATCTCAAATCAACAAAGAAGGAATATACAAAGCGATTGCATTTAAAAACTGAAAAAATACCATCTTACACTCTCTTACATCAATTTTCCTTTAAGAAGTTGAAATATTTTCCCATTACGCTCTGCTCGATCTAAGCAATGCTTCCATCGCCTCCCGTCCTTTGCAGGTTTCCACCTACGCACGCCTCAAGATATTGAGTTATTGGTGCGGTTTTCTGGCTTCGTGTCCGCAGCATCAGCTCCCGCCAGGCTTTTTGTTTCCACCAAAGTCTTTATTAACTTCCACACTGCTGGAATTTCACCTACGGCGTCACCTAGACTGTCATCGCTAACTTACCAACCCAAATTCAACCATAGCGTTTCACCAAAAATGCAACGAACCTATAACGTCCTCGAGAGGTTCTGTATTAGTTTTCTCATCAATTTATGTAAAGTAACATAGAAAATTAAGTTTGTTACTTTATTTAGTTACATGTCATCACAAATTTAACTCAACCATAGCGTTTCATTCTTTAGCTTTTGATATATATGCACTAGCAATTATTTTAACGAAAATACACATTATATGTACTTATATCTGTTTCAACCTACTTACGAAAATGTCCTTAGTACAAAATAGAACAAAGAACTTCAAAGCTGCATTTCCATGTATACAAAAAAACTCAAGCGACTGTAAAAATGTTTCTAGAAAGGTGGCAGCATTGCTGTGTGCGTATAATGCCCGGACCAGTCCGAACATAGATGCGTGCGGTATAAATCTTGTTATCTATAAAATTGAAAAATACCTAGTGCAAAAGACAGTCACAAAACAAAATTGAGAAAGCAAGAAAACATAAATTCTGTTACGTAAAAACATATTTTGTATGACTACACAACTGTAAAATTTGACAGGACAAAATAATGTGGTCGATACTATGTTTCAATGCAGGAAGTAAGTATTTGCTCCTCTATGTTATTACTCAATGTTTTCACCCAACATGCAAGGAAGCTGTAACGCCCTATAGAGATGCTGTTTTAGTTTTCACATTAACTGTTGTTAAGTAACGTTGAAAATGAAGCTTTTTACTTCAGGTAGTGGGATGTAATCGCAAACTTAAGTCAACCACAGCGTTTCATCCAACATGCAAGGAAGCTGTAACGCCCTGTAGAGATGCTATCTTAGTTTTCATATCATAGTTGTAAAGTTACGTTGAAAATTAAGTTTTTTACTTGAGGTAGTGGGATGTCATCACAAACTTGGTGTAACCGCCACTTCACCTGTCTACGACAAACACGCAACAATAAGGATATTGGAAATTGTTTCAGAGTTATTCAGGTTTATTTGCGTATGTCATTTACCATTTGCAAAAAAATATAATGATGATGATGATGGATGACTTCTTTCCTGTGGCGCCATTTAATGGTTCAGGACCATCTCAAGGGCCATGGCTTCTGCAGAAGCAGTGTCTTCAGTACTTTTCTAAAGGTGGTGGTGGGCTGGTTCACGCAAACACCGACGGGCAAATTGTTCCAGGCAACCGGCCCGGCCACCGCAAAGTTCCTGTCTGCAAAATTTGACATGGCAGCGGATATAAAAATATAAAAGTTGATGATAATTTATTTCAAGATTAATTTCAGAACTAGAAATATGATAATGCATTTTTTTCCTTTACGGGTAACGTTTCTTTCAGGTTAAAGATAAGGAGTCATAAGTTTATTTTTAAACCAACATACCTGTCTTATTTTTACGTTTTCTATAATACTTACAAAAAAAATATTGAAAATATATTTTTATAGGAATATTTATGTACTTGAATAGTCCGTAGTCTAGTGGTAGCACCTCAGACTCGTAAATGGAAGGACGTGAGAGTGAACAAAAAATTTACTATTTAGATTTACAAATACGCTCTTCGCTGGTTTGAAAAATTCATATACCTTCACCTCATGGAAATAAATCAATTCGTGTAGTTTTAGTAGTTTTTTTCTTGTAACATTTTTAATATCAATTGGGTTCAACCAAAATTTTATCAAATTAAAACCCTACTGATATATTCTCTCCTACGAGTTTTCACGTTACCTTAACTCATTTCCTCCAGCGAGTACAAAATTGAATAAGCCTACGTCTTCATCGTAGAACAAACATTATTCGCATGCAAAATTGTCTTGGTAAACACCCTCGCAGCAAGTGCATTAGCTCCCAGTTAAAAGTCATCGCAAATTCCCACTTAATCTGCATTCGTTTGAACTCTCTGAACCCGGGGTGGGCCTTGGTCTCCCCCAGGGTATGTGTTAGGGTGGATGTGGGCCTCCCCCTCCCTTCTACGGGAGAGGTTTCTCTACCAGCCAGTAGACACTCTTGACTTCTCTTCAAAATCTATTTTGCCCCAAATGAGTATGTGAATTTATGAGAATGCCTGTGAGTCTGCCTTTAGTCACTCCAGGGGCGTAGCTAGTTCAGGAGAGAAGGATTTGAAATAAATATGTCTTGGAAATCGAGTAAACACATTAGGTAATTGATTGGTTAATTGTTTAGGCAGATGATTTAAATATATATTTTTTTTTGTACCGATTTTTAAGTAATGGCTTGAAAAAAAATTGTGACATTTCTTTATTATTTAAAAAAACAAGTATGGTTAATTGATAATACTGCATTTCCTAATTCTATATAACTCGCATATAAAGTGACTTCACCCGTACTGTTAATTCCTTGACTTATAGGTTGGTATGTGGCTGACCACCCAAATTGTAAAAAATGATTCATTTGCCAACGTCCCCTTTGTTTCAGGGAAGGTCGGCAACCGACTTTGAAAAATATTTAATTGTTAACTCTATTTTTTTTATTGTAACGAGCGTATGGAAGTATTAGTGCATCCATACGTGATCCTTATCATGCCGGTGGAACCCTCTTTTATTGGAATCATCCAATATGTCCGAGAACAGTCGAGAACCGTCTGTATGAACGTATATAAATGTAAACCAAAATTGTGTGCAGGCCAGGTGCCGATTACAACATTTAGATGTGGAGTCGAAAGCAGGAGCTAGACATCAGTTGTTAAATCGTGAACTGTGTAAGATAAATTATGTTAAATTAAATAATTGCAGAGCCCAGTAAAATCATATGATTTTACTGGGCTCTGCAATTATTTAATTTAACATAATTTATCTTACACAGTTCACGATTTAACAACTGATGTCTAGCTAACACTATGTTTATTTTATGCGAGGTTTTATGTTTTGGTTACTGCACTGCTGGGCTCAGGGTGAGCGAGTTATTATCGCATCCTATCCAAAGTCTGGCCTCGCTTTAACAATATCTGCACACACACACACTAACACACACACACACACACACACACACACACACACACACACACACACACACACACACACACACACACGCGCGCGCGCGCGAAGCTCTTTTCCGCATTCTTCGGTTACCGCTTCTAATAATGCAGCTTCCGAGTAAGTCTTAATGAAAATATATCGAGAGGCACCTGAACCAGCCGAGCTCGGTGCGGTAAGCTAAAGCGTGCTACATGTATCTACATGACGTGATGGCGGGATTATTAAAAACGATATCGGGAACGTTGATTTCAACCGTGAACGATAAACAAACAAAGTAATGAATAATAGAGCTTGTAGCGCATTGTGTTCGACAAAATAAAAATAGAAAGAATTTTAAGTAACAAGGGTAAGATTTTTTTAATTTGTATTGTGTTCAACCAACCGATTTTTATACACCCTACATGATGCATCTTTGCTTTAAAGTTTGTAGAATCTAGATTCTAGTGCATTTTGAAATTTTCAAAATCTAACAAATTAAAAAAATCCTTGACTTATAGGTTGGTATAAGGCACCCATACTGTAAAAAATGTTTCACTTTGCCAATGTCACCCCTGTGTCAGGAAAGGTCGGCAAAAGTTGTAGGGCTTATGTTCATTTGAGGTTTGGATTTTATTCGTAAGTACACATTCAGCATTTGTAAGCGCGAACTACACGTGTTTGTTTGTGGGCATACATTTGAGAGCTTTAAATGAATATATCGCACACCCTGAACAACACTGTATTATGTCGAAAAATTGAGAAATTGACTTGTTTCTATAATTTATTCAGCAATTTTTTTCATAATTACGCAAATAAACTATATGATACTGATTCACTTTGGATACACTTTGGATTCATTTTAAGAAAAGTTCAAGAGCTTGGCAATATCTTTGGTAGTACAACAAGAGGAAACCGTTTTTCAATGATTCTGAAAAAAAATGTTATTTTGACTTAATGCAGTGCTGTTCTGAGTGTGCGATATCCTTGCAACTTAGATTATATATAGATTACATCAATGACGAAAAAAAATGTGTTTTGTTTTGAATGACACTATGTTTCCTCTATACATACGCAACTAAGCTACACATATAGTGTAACTTCTTGCCTGAGTTATCCCCGAAGGGGTCGCATGTGGCGATTCGGGACCTATTTATTTTTACAGGTAAGGGGGCCGGCCTCACACCATCCACTTTCAGTTGAAGTGGGGGTTTCCCAGCTCTGGGGGGGGCTGGTTCTCATTTTATTGTGAAGGCTGAGTAAACCTTTGAGATCGAACCCTTGCTCTCAGCATGGAATGCAAGCATTCTACCAATTGAGCTATCAACCTTTCTACGAGCTTGATCGTCGTCGCTACAAAGCGTCAATTCTCAAGCAAGACCCAGTTGCTGTAAGGCTGGATGGACCTTTGGTGACCGGTCATTGGTAAAGGTTTTATGAATTTTTCAACCCAGCGAAGAGCAAATTTGGAAATATAAATGGTATATTTTTTGTGCTCCGCCGGGAATCGAACCCACAACAACCTTCCCATTCAGAGTCCGCAGTGTTACCACTGAGCTACGGACCGGTCTATATACATAAAATGGAATAAATTACGAGAATCAAAACAATCAAATTTGAATCTTGCGATGTAAGCCACATAATCGGGCCTTGCAATTATTTTCCTATACAAAACAAATAACTGTTTTTCAAACCTCCCCCGCAGCAAAATCTATTTGTGAATTTCACCCAGTGGAAATTATAATCTAGAGAGACCGTGCGATGAAAACAAATTCATATTTATTCCTTTGATTTCAGGCTGTGTACTTTATTTACGCCCTTAAACCCTTCCGCAAGGCTAGGGGGGGGGAGGCTATATAATGCACCCCCTGTTTCTAATAAAGCTCAATATTTACCGATGAAAATTAACAAAAAGGAAAGAGTCTTAAATGCGCTGGATTTGAACAAAGACGTGCAATGAATGCATACAATTGATTTGTGCAATATAGTCCAAAATAATTATTTCCATAAAAATCATGTTGAATTTCACTTTCTTGTCAAATGTTACTACATTTTAGTTCAGTTTTGTAAGGACGTATTTTATTAAAACTAGTTTTTTTTTAAATACACTTGTGAAAAGGAATGCTATTCACCAACCAATTTTGCATTGCCAGTTTGCTTTCATGTCAAAGCAGATGTTTGTGTGCTTGCAATGACATCTGTTGAATCAGTTTCGAAATTATTGTTGATAAGACACGGCGTAGGCGGGTGCGAACTGGCGCTAGTTTCAATAACACACATTCGAGTGCCAACGCCTTATCTCCTCGACCATCCCAGTGGGCCCAAATTCTTGATTTTCAACATTTGAAATCACATTTTCACTATTATTGTTTGCAAAAGGGATTATCATGTGGACCTTTGTACTTCGAAGGTAAGGCCGAAAATAAACTCTAAGGGGCCGTCAATAAATTACGTCATCGATTTTGGCCGATTTTTGACCCCGCTCCCTCTTACAATCATCCTATAGTCATTATCTAATGACTCTCCCCCCCCCTCCCTCTTGCTGTAATAATGGTTGAGCTTAATAATTAATAATGTAATATTACTTACATAATATTTTCTATATTTTGTAGAAAATGGTATTTACAAGAACGACGTCACTTTTTACACTCGTACATCATTTGCCATCATCCGCAGACCAGACTCCCCCCCCCCCTTAATGTGAATGACGTAATATATGGGCAGCCCCTTATCACTTTATTGTTTGGTTAGAAGTATTTTCCTGTCTCAAAGAAAAAAATAGATCCTTTTAAAGGTTCAGTTTGATCTTGAAACAATAAATGAACTTGAAACAAGAAGTCAAAGTAATTGTATATTTTTTCCAACTCCCGCGGGTTCGACTACAAACCGTTTTGCTCACAAATCGGTCCCACTACCAACTGAGCCATCGAACAGACAATATATTCAAATATTTCTCCTTTCATAATTTACATAATATTTTGAATAAAGTAAAATTAGCATAGTGGTGTTGAGTCTGCGATCGCCTTTGTTTTGACAGAGTTCTCAGGATACATCGGGCTTGATGATGTAGCTGATTCAACCAGAACCCTGTGTTACATGTCTGCCGCAGGCTATTAGCCCCATTCCCCTAATGAGCAGGTTAATTCCTGTACCACAAGTACAATGTTTTACTTCCTAGCTCAGCTGTAAATGTATGCCTATTAAAACGCTCGCTGCATGTGCTGTTTCAGCTTCCATTATTTTTTGGAAAAACGCTATGCTTGAGTTGAAGTTTTCAACTGTATGCTTTGAGTACAGATTATTTCCTTGAAATCCATAAGGATTATTATTTTCAGCGTATGTTTTTTTTTAAATCTGTGAACACGTGAACAATGTGAAATAGTACAAGAAGTTAAAAAAAAAACCTACACATTTATGATAAACCAATCAAATAACTGTACTAAGGTACAGTTATTTGATTGGTATTGGCAACGGCACTAAGCTACACATGCAGTGTAACTTATTTCTCGTGTTATACTGGAAGGAAGTACATGTGGTGCTTCGCCATCTATTTATTTTTTCGGGTAAGTTTTAAAATTTATAAAATGTAATTTGTCGTGTGTGTTACTTGACTTATAGGTTGGTATGCGGCTGACCACCCATGCTGTAATAATGGTTCACTTTGCCAATGTCACCCCTGTTTCAGGGAAGGACGGCAAGAGTTGCAGGGTGTATGTCCATTTGAGATTTGGTTTTTATGTTGAAGGTTCACATGAGGCATGTGCAAGCGCGAACTTGTACCTACGTGTCTGGTTGTGAGAATGCATGTAATGTGAATCTCCAATGTAACATATCTTTGCAACTTAGATTAGATTCGATTATATTAGGTAAGCGGGTCGGCCCAACGACAACTACTTCAATTGAAGTAGCAGGATCCCAGCGCGCTCGGGGGCTGGTACTTATTTTTTGTGAAGTCCGAGTACACTTTGCCGGTATTTATTTTGGGTATGGAGTAAACACCTAAATGGGAAATCGTTTGTTACACCCTGGATGGAGATTAAACCCTTGCTCTCGGCATGGAATGCAAGCATTGTACCAACTTAGCTATCGAGTGGACCTCATTGATATTTTTGTAAGAACTTCAACCACATTTTAAATGAACTAATAAATAACGCAGAAACGAGACCGAGTAATGTATTTTTGCATACATTAAGACTTATTATTTTCCTTCGAGCATATTTTCCGGGCAAGACGCTCCTCGTCCAAGGAACATAAATTATTTTCCAAAACACACCGAGCTATTTGACGTCCATTAAGCAGATGCCTCGCCCCATTTACATGGCAAAAAATATATAAATTCGCCTTCATGATAATGCCGCTGGTCTTACGGGAAGAATTAAGTATGAAATATGTATCTGGAGCAGGTAACGGATGGTTTCTTGTGATTTATGCGTTGGCGCACGCTGTGCTCGGCTCGTGCTTATTCCTTCTCTAAAGGTGGATGAAACTACCCCAAGATAAACACCCTTGGTGGATGCTGCAAGAACTGCCGTTAGTATTTAGAAAGCCTGCAAAGAAAGTGTATCTCTACAGCGATTCTTTAAAGGTAAAACTGGATAAGTGACGTATTAAGATAACATGGTTTTCTCATAATTATATGTAAGTGCACCTTTTTAAATTTTTTTTCTACGAGACAACACACTAAAACAGTGTGAAAATATTGTAGTGTACACAAAAGAAAACACGCAAGTTTGATAATAAATTATAAAAATGAATTTTCACTGTGTGAATACACAAACTCTAAAAAGTCTTACGTAAGTTCGAGCTTACAAATGCTGAGTGTGTACTTACAAATTATAATTTAAACCTCAAATTAACAGAAACGCTGCTACTTTTGCTGACTTTCCCTGGAACAGGGGTGACATTGGCAAAGTGAAACATTGTTTAACATCTCATAAGTCAAGAAATATGACCCGCATAAAAAACTTAATTAATTTCAAATATCAGAAATATAAACCAATCTCAACACTTAACTCTACAAAACATAAAGGCTGAAAGTGAAGGGGAGCAAGATTAGTTAAATTGGGGGTAAGACATAAGAGTGCTTGGTTTTCAAACTACCCCATATTTTTGTGGTCACTGATTTTTTCCCTGGCTGAATATTATTATTAAATGCGCCTAACGAGATATATTACCTCTGGATATGTCGCTTGCATTGCGCTTAAGCACAACCACAGCAATAAATCCTTAAAAAGAGCCCTTAGTGGTATTGTCACACCATAAAAATAATTATTTTTCATATTAAAAATAATTCATTGGATTGTAAAATTGGGAAGGTTATTTATTCCACCTTTTATTACAACCTTTATGTGACCATTTTTTCCGGTCGACAGTTCAGTTGGTAGAGTGCTTGCATTCTATGCCGGGAGCTCGGGT
Source organism: Agapetus fuscipes (assembly GCA_951799405.1). Classification (NCBI taxonomy): domain Eukaryota; kingdom Metazoa; phylum Arthropoda; class Insecta; order Trichoptera; family Glossosomatidae; genus Agapetus; species Agapetus fuscipes. The sequence goes on from OX637350.1 coordinate 13,770,999, forward strand.
TCGAATCCCACAGACGATATAAGAAATAATTGACAGTTTCAATGTTTATTTCAAACTAAAAAAATAAAATACCGGCATGGTTTACTCAGACTGCACAAGAAAAGAGTACCAAACACTCTCAGAGCTGGGAAACATTCACTTCACTCATGTAGTTGGCGTAAAGCCGGCCTCCTTACCTGTGAAAATAAATATGTTCACTCGCCATATTTCACCCCTTCGGGGAAAACGTGGAAAAGTTATACTTCATGTGTAGCTTAGCGGCGTTTTGTGAATAGCTCCAGTCCGGTCCATAGCTTAGTTGGTTGAATGTATGCGTTCCATGACAGAGGACTGCATAGGGTTTAATCCTCCCCGCTTATGAAACCAAAAAAAATTAAATCAAAGGAAAAAAAGGATCAAGACTTACTCAGCCTTTACAAGAAATGAGAACAAGCCTCTTTGGGAGATGGGAAACTCCCATTTCAAGTGAAGGGGTTGGCATAGGTCCGGCCTCCTTATCTCAGATTCGTTCTGGATGAAGTATGCTCATAAAGTATGTCCTGTCCTAAAGTATGTAATCCTCCTCATCCTCGTCCTGTATGTATGTGTCAGAAGGACCCACAGCACATGGACTTGATGAGGTACACATATATTTTTTTTAAATGTATACAAGGGCTGGACTTTGATTTCAGGTACATACTTAAACGAAACAGTTTCCATAGCAGCTACCGCAACAGGGATGGGAAGGGTAAGGGGTGGGTCTGTGATTATTTGAATCTACTATCGCCTTGGGACTTAGTGCATACAAAAAGGGTTGTAATGCAGAGCCTTGCCGTGAAACAAAGTCCACACACGACCCCCCTAGGGGGGGTTGGGGGTGCCTTATTGCCACTTTGTACGCTGAAAAGTAATAAAAGGCTGGTTTATATGTGACCCCGATAAACACAGTGGACGTGTTCTAAGAATAGATGACAAAAAAATAAACTACTATCCCGGCTTGTAAGGCAATCTATAATATCATCTAAGTTGCAAAAATTTATGAAAATTTGAAATTCATGTTAAATGTATGCCCACAAACAGACACGTGTAAGATTAAACCTCCAGCATGTCGACTTACAACATTTTGCAGTTGCTGGTTCTCTGGCCTGGATTCACCTGCCACATCATGTGAGAGAGATAGAGGACCATGAAAAGTTCAAGAATGCACTGAAGACAAGAAAATTTCTGGCTTCATTTGCACAATCGCTGTTGGAGTGACTACATCACGAAACGGTGCTATAAAGAAATCATCAACTCATCATCATCATCATACACCCAATCTCAAATTATCATGAACCTAGCTTCTCTTGCTGACCTTCCCTGAAACAGCGGTGACATTGGTAGAGTGCACCATTTTTTACAGTATAGATGGTCAGCCTCATACCAACCTAAATGTCAAGGAGCTTATGAGCTTGTTAGCTGAGAGAAAATTGGGTACTTTTGGTCTTAAAGTAAAAATGAAATTAAATTTTTTTTTTTTTTGGCAAACGCGAATGGTTGCTTAAAGAAATTGGCACAAATGTCAAACATTTATTAAAAAGAGTAATGTTGGAATGAATATTTAAAATTTGACATTGGTTTGACATTTGACACCACACCCCTGTTTCTCCAACTTTTCTCCGCCATTTGTAATATTCTCCATTTTATATTTTCAGCTGTCAGACGCTCGATCGTAATTAATGTTGAACGATCTGAAAACATTTGTATTCCCTCTAGACAAAAACATACTTTTACTGTAAAGATAGTAGGTAAAGTCTGCTCTTTTTTTTCGGCAATGGAAATTGCATTTTTGATTTTTTTTTAAATAAGTATAAAAGGGTTACATAAAAAGATGGCGATTAAGTAATTAAGACTTTATAACTAAAAAACTATTATATTATCTAGGTTTGTAGCAGTTACTTCGTGAAAGTTCATTTTAATAGATTAAAATAAAATATTCTTCGTTAAAATTCACATCAAGTGTTTTTAAAAAATAAAAACTCATGTGAATTTTAACCAAGAATATTTTATTTTAATCTATTAAAAAACTATTATTGAAATTAATCATCTCAGACGTCGTTCTTAGTGCCTTATATTTAAAATTACTCGTACTTGAATAATGTTAAAATGCAGTGGCGAAACCTCAATACAAAAAAAACTTGTTCTCGTACTAATGGTTTCAATAAAACAAAGACCCTGGATTCAGTCCTATGATCTAAGTTGCAAAAATATATTGACACTTTAAGCTCATATAAAAAATTCATGCCCACAAGCAGGCACATATAAGTTCGAGCTTACGCATGCTGTGTGTACGTATATAATAAACCAAACCTCAGATGAACATACATTTTGCAACTCTTGCCGAATTTCCCTGAAACCGAGGTGATCCAAAATGATTCTTACTAGTGTGAAATATCTGCTGTACTTTTTCTGTCTTTCTACGTTGTTTACGATCATATAAGATCATCTCTTTTGGTAACCGGAAAAATCCCATGTATTAGTATACTCACAGTTGAAATGCTTTGCACCTCCCTAGTGCATACTGGCAACTTAGATTATAATCTTACATACATAATAATAATATTAGGATGATTTATTTGGTGAGCGCTGTTTTTGTGTGAATCACACCTCAAGAGCCCTCTGCGAGCTTGGTCGTCGCTGTAGAAAGCGCTAATTCAATCAAAACCCAGTTGCTGTAAGTCTGGATGGACCTTTAGTGACCGGTAAAGGAATATGAATTTTTCACCCAGCGTAGAGCGTTTTTGAAAATATAAATGGTACTTTTTTTTGTTCTCCGCCGGGATTCGAACCCACAACCTTCCATTTACCAGTCAGAAGTGTACACCACTAGACTACGGACCGGTACGTGTTTACACCGATACATGTTCACAAATTATCATTCTACCCTCTCCTCTCTCACACAGTAATTATAATAAAGCTTTCTTCTACTACCCACTACACCGAGGGTTGGCATTTCCTTAGCGACCCGGCTAATATATTTTTCGTCGATGGAACACGATTTCTTGCGGGTTTCGGTTTTACGTGATGGATTAGCGTGTACACCTCCCCCCCTTTCCTCCCTACCCTATTTCCCACCCTTTCTGATTTGGTTTGGTGGAGGGGGGGGGGGGGGGGATGAACCAAAGGTTAACGAAAAGTTGGCAAAGAAAATACCATAACTTGGGACCAATTTTTATAATTTCTGTGATCATGTGTACTCCTATAATGAAACATTACTTTGGCTTCACTCAATATCTTAAACAAAAAGAAAATGTGTAGAAAGAAGCAGTCCCAGTAAGTAAGTGACCAGGACATATTTTGCAGACATTTTTTTTTCTAATTACGCCATCGAGAGGAGTTTATCGTCCCCTTAGTGCTTGTTTGTCTTATGTCCATCAGAGGTAAATTCACTTGAACAATATGAGTTTTCTAAAATGCAATAAATTATAAACTGTAAAGAGTTTGCGTATTTTCACACGGAAAATTCATTGTTTTGAATAGGCTTATTAAAAATTAAAAACACGTTGTTTTATTTGCACAAATTGAGCATTTATTTCTCTTCAAGTTTCAAGACTTGCTGACGTCATTTTTGAGACGACACTCAAGTATTTTAAGTGTCCACTAGTATGTTGAGCGTCCTCAAGGACCTTGAGTGTCCTAACAATGCAATGTGTGTCCTCACAATGCAATGTGTGTCCTCACAAGTGTCCTCAGAATGCAATGTGTGTCCTCACAAGTGTCCTCAGAATGCAATGTGTGTCCTCACAAGTGTCCTCAGAATGCAATGTGTGTCCTCACAATGCAATGTGTGTCCTCAGAATGCAATGTGTGTCCTCACAAGTGTCCTCACAATGCACAATGTTCTCACAATGCAATGACTATTAACACATGTAAATCATTTTTTACATGACAGTATTCATCTTCACTTTTTAAATTTAAGATTATGATTAAATGCACGCTCACAAGCAGATACTTATAAGTTGGGGCTTACGCATGTGCATGTGTACCTACCTACAAAATAACCCGAATCTCAGTAGCACATAAACCCTGCAGCTCCTTCCGCCTTTCCTTGAAGCAGATATTGTTAGCCTCATTTCAACCTATAAGTCATGTCGTATTTGTAAAGTGGTTTACTTTGTAAATCATCTTTATTTATTTTCGCTTTACAGAAGCCTACTCACGTCTTATTTTTGTTTATTCCGACCACAGCAGCTATTTAAAAAACAAAAACGTCTCCCGGTCAGGATTACTGTAGGCGGCCGGTATTACGCTTCTTACTTTCCCGGGATCAGGCGAGGAAATCCGGGATTAGGTGACGGCCGAGGGTGGCAACCCCATCTCTGGGTGTGATGGAATGAGAATGATATTTAGAAACCCAAACACAACGATTCTAAAAAGGCTCTATTGTATTCAGGTTGTCTTTTTTTTTAATGTAATCTGAAAAAAAACACACACAGGATTTATGATTTTTTATGAATTTAATCAATAATTTTTTTTTTAAATAAAACTTATTTGTTAAAGTTCACAGTGAGTTGTATTTATTAAACACGACCAATTTCGGGACTGCAGAACATCCCATCTTCAGGTGCAAAACATAACCGGTCGTGCTAAATAAATTAAACTAACTGTGAACTTCAACAAATAAATTTTATTAAATCTGTTAAAATGGACTTTCACAAAGTTATTGCCGAAAATCTACATAATATAAGATAAGACATGTTAATTTTCTGAGTAAAATTATCATCATGATGAAAGGCTCTATTGCGTAAATATATATTTTGTTTATAGAATATACAACCGCATCCGTATTATTATTTAAAGACGTGATTTTGCAGAGAACACGTCTCCAAAATTAGTAACAAAAGACTTACAAACATCACAACGTATCTAATCTAATCTAATCTAATCTAATCTAATCTAAGCTGCAAGGATATATATCATTTAAGATTTATATCAAGTGCATTCCCACAAGCAGACATGTATAATTTCGCGCTAACACATGCCGCATGTGGACCTACATTATAAGAACCCATCTCAAATGAACATAAGCCCTGCAACTCTTGCCGTCCTTCCCTGAGATAGGGGTGACATTGGCAAAGTGAACCATTTTTTTTCACAGTATGGGTGGTCAGCCGCATACCAACCTATAAGTCAAGGAACATACATGACGAATTACATTTTTAAAATCACTTGATTACAATATGTATGGACATCAAAAACTAACAGAAAACAAATTTTAATTTAAAAAACCTCTATCCGCCAACATCACAGATTAACCGCCATTTCTTTCTGTCCTTACACACTTCTTTCATTTCCTCCAGAGTCATAACCTTACGTATGAGATGCCAATAGGCCAACGCCCAGTAAGAAGACCTCTTAAAAGGTGGAAAGATACCTGGACATCTTCATCTCAAGAGCCATGAACAGATTGGAAAGTTTCTCGTGAATCACAGATCAGAAGATTTCAATCAAGATCTTTTTAATATTCACGTCTGTCAATGGTATGATGTTCGGGAATTTAAGCATTGGTTGATACTGGAGGCAAGGACTGATACAGGGTTTCTAAGTTGTTGTCGTCTTGTAGGAATCATTGGGTATTTGTGTTGATTGGATGCACCGAGATGGGATGACAGCCCAACCAGTAATGCGCTACAGGATGCAATATCTCTGTATAAGGAGAAGACTCATTACCTCAGTGCACAGACTCTCAAATTCTTTGGATTTGTGGACCCTATTTAATAGGTCGGGGAAAAAGTTTCTTCGCATTTTATATGAAAATTCAGGCAATTACATTTAATTACATTACATATGTGCCATTTTGTTTGTAAGCTATTTGCCATCTTGTAGATAGAGACATGATCCCGTTGCTGTAGAAATTTTGGGACTTCTGATAAAAAAAACGAAACAAGTAGTTTTGGCAGTCCTCTCTTGATGTTAACCTGGCACTGCTTAAAAAAATTTGAAGAGACCGAAACAGGTAAAAATTTGAAGGTGCAAGGTTAGTGCTATATGGCGGATGCATTAGCACCTCCCAGCCAAAATCTCTTAATTTTTGTTGAGTGGCTAAAGATATATGTGGTCTAGCGTTATCGTGATGAAATACCACACCCTTTATATTAATCAATTCCGGCCGCTTTCTCTCAACTTCTTGTTTTAATCTCATCAGTTATTGGCAGTAGAGATCCGATTTAATGGTTCTGCCCGGCGGTAAAAGCTCATAATGAACAATTCCCTTCCAATCCCACCATAGACACAGCATCACCTTATTGCGAGTTAACCCAGGTTTTGCCACAGTCTGTGAAGCCTGACTGACCTTTGACCACAACATTTTTCGCACGTTCTTGTCATACGAGATCCACTTTTCATCACCAGTAATCAATCTCTTTAAACTGTTCGGTTTCATTACGTCTGAATAAAGAATCGCAATTGAGTACACGGTTCATTAGGTTTCTTTCAGTGAGCTCATGTTGCACCCAAATATCTAACTTTTTTGTGTACCCAGCTTTTTTCAAAGGGTCAAAACTGTTTTGTGGTCAGTTCCCAGTTCTTCAGCTATTTTGTAACTGCTGACATGCCAATCTTGCTCCACTTTTTAAAAAAAAGCGTCCTTATTTTCATTTCCGTTTTTATATACTCTTAACGTGTTGAAAGCAGCCCCTGAGGGTGCGTATGAACCACTTTGGGAACCTCTTCCTCAGAAGGACTTAAGTCACAACTTATCAAGTTGAAAGTGCAGGCCGCGTTATGAGTAAGCCACCTGGAGTAATATGTGATGCTGGGAGAGGATAGACTTAAGTACAATCCATAATCTCAGTTGCAAATACAATAACATTTAAGATTCATATCAACTTTATGCTCACAAGCAGATACATACGTGTAAGCTCGAAAGTGCAAGTTTAACGTACAAAATAATAACCCCTAAATTTCAAAAGAACATAATAATAATAATATTAGGATGATTTATTTGGTGAGCGCTGTTTTTGTGTGTATCACACCTCAAGAGCCCTCTGCGAGTTTGGTTGTCGCTGTAGAAAGCACCAATTCTCAAGCAAGACCCAGTTGTTGTAAGGTTGGATGGACCTTTCAGTGACCGGTCTTTGGTACAGGTTTTTGAATTTTTCAATTCATCGAAGAGCACATTTGAAATATAAAACATGGTATATTTTGTGCTCCGCCGGGATCCGAATCCACAACCTTCCATTTACGAGTCCGAAGTGTTCATTAGCCTTGCAACCTTTTCTGAAACGGGGATGGCATTGGCAAAGTTAAATGGTTCTTTAAAGTTTGGATACTCAGCCTCATGCGAACGAACAAAAAAATAAATAAACATGTAACGAATTAAAAATGACACGTATATATATCAGGCTTATTCGATTTCAAATTACACATCATAACTGAGCGTCATTTTGGTGTGTGTCACACCTCAAAGGCCTTCTTCGAATGTAAAGATTAACAAACTTTCCGAAAGAATTACTGTAAATATCTGTCTATCGATAGGAGATTAAAATGAGAATCGTAACGCGTGTTTGCTTTCAGACCTCACTCTGGTTATGGCCCCCTCCCCGAGAGAGACGCGAACTTCGGAGCCGGTTATGAGGAGAGCAACCAATATTCGGAGAAAATATCCAAAGTTCTTCGCTGGGAAATTAATTTATATTTACACTGCTTTTGAAAGCAATGCCGGGGGTTTTATATCGAGTGAGTAATGTGGATTATTATTATTATATCGGATGAAATGGATATTGGTTTTTGATCACGACAAAATGTTGTCTCGCTAAATTGGCAAAATAATATCTGACGTGACTTTACTTGGCGAACTTTTGAGTGGTTCGGTTGTGATTTTGACGTCGTAAACTGACATTTCTACAGATTTACAATCGATGTGAATTGTTAATAAAAATTAATAAAAGCACTGGCTCCCTCAAGACGATCCCAAACTCTTTAACCCTCCTTAATCTAAAATCTTATTTTGCAAAGTTGTAATCTATAATAATTTAATCTAAAATCTAAGTTGCAAGGATATATCCATTCAAAGCTCTCAGATGTATGCCCACAAACAAACACGTGTAGTTCGCGCTTACAAATGCTGATTGTGTACTTACAAATAAAATCCAAACCTCAAATGAACAAAAGCCCTGCAACTCTTGCCGACATTCCCTGAAACAGGGGTGACATTGGCAAAGTGAACCATTTTTTACAGTATGAGTTATAACATTTAAAATTCATATTAAATGAATTTCCTCAATAAGACACGTATAAATTTGCGCTTACGAATGGTTTCTTGAGGTAAATGATAAAACAAATTCAAATTCAAAAATATTAATTCTGTGAGAAATCATTATTAATCTTAGAAATGACAATTAGTATGCTGTATTAAAACACTGTTTTATATTCGCTTTTTTGTATGGATTATAATACCTACAATGTATCAAATTAAACGTTCTAACATGTAGATTCATAATAAATCAATTGCTCTCCCTCAACTTTCATACTTCTTATTTAGGAAACTATTCTACTTACTATTAACAAAATGTCTCGTCTTGTTAATTCTTCCTCTCATCTAGATTTATGCGGCGTGAGTCTGTCTGAATTCCGTAGAGCTTTGTTTTGCTGAGGGAAGTATCGGTATTTTATTTGACTGTGCTTTTTTTATGTAATACTAATTCTTAAATTTGTACTTGTTATTCATTGTAAAGTACCTTGTCATAAAAATAAGCAAATAGAAAAGCATGTCCGTTAATAAAATAAAAAATAAATTTAAAAAATCATAAACCTTTACCAAAGACCGGTCACTGAAAGGTCCATCCAACCTTACAACCAATGGGTCCTGCTTGAGAATTGGCGCTTTCTACAGCGACGACCAAGCTCGCAGAGGGCTCTTGAGGTGTGATACACACAAATACAGCGCTCACCAAATAAATCATCCTAATATTATAACATTATTATTGATATAAAATCTCTTTTCAAAATTGCGAAGTTAAAATTCGTCACCGTTTGTTTGTGAGCGTGTCGGAGTGTTTGCCTGTTGACATGACAAACAATGCGTGGAAAAGTTGGTGCTCCACCTCATCCCATCTGGTGATGGATTAATCCGTTAACAAGAAAACTCAAAATCATCCCCGAAAGATAACCGAGGAGCAACGAGGCGAGCAAACAGAGGCGTAACGCGTGTTTATCCATGGAAATGGGTGAAGTGATGGAAGGCTTCAACAAGCCTGTGGAAAGGGTTGAATGTTGTGAAATTTTGAAAGAAATTGACAGCTTTAAGTTTATATTACTTTCTTAAAATGAATATTTTATAAATATTTAGCACCCTTCGCCACTTCCCTTACTGTACAAAATGGTTCACTTTTCCAATGTCACCCCTGTGTCAGGGAAGGTCGGCAAAAGTTGTAGGGCTTATGTTCTTTTGAGGTTTGGATTTTATTTGTAAGTACACATTCGGCATTATTTTGTAAGCGCGAACTACACGTATTTGTTTGTGGGCATACATTTGAGATCCTTAAATGTTAATATATCTCTGCAACTTAGATTATTATAGATGCTCCTGAAGATGCATCATTGGACGAAAACGTTTTAGTAAAAAAAAAAAAAAAAAAATTATCTACAACTTTGTTTTTCATATTGGATTTATAAAAAAATACTATGGACTTTCACTGTGTTAACAGAGATACCCTTAAAAATATATAAATATCAAAGTGGTTGTGACCCGTGTAGAAGCTGCCTGCAAAGCTCCAACCACTGAGGTGCCTGCTGCTGTCTTCACTTGATCGGTTCATCGTGTGGGGGATCTTCCTCTGCCTCTCTTCCCATCTAAGCCATCAATTACAATCAGTCGTTCAATGCCATGGACAACGTGTCCGAAGAACTGAAGAATACGGCGTGTGCATATATATACGTATTGGCCAGACTCAAGCCATCCAAACCTAGCTCCTGACAAATAGACTCGTTCAACAATCATGGATAGACAATTTGGTAAAAAAACAATAGGGAACTTAATTTAAAAACAAAAAAATTTAAAGACAAAACAGCTACAGCCTAGATTGTTTTTCGATCATGTCATCCCACCTACACAGTGTTTCCCCAACTTATGTAAATCGTTTTTTTCAGGGCTGCATGTTTAGGAAGGCTGTAAAAAAACACGGCCCGTCTATCCCATCAAATTCACTAGGAAATCCTCATTTTGTACTGTCGTTACATTACTCGCGGATCCGCACTGACAACGCTATAGGCAATTGATATCAAATTGCGACATAAAGATGCATTAGCCTACAGCATTTTCTTTTGTACGTAGTTTATAGTTCACCTGTTTACTGGGTTTTACCTTGTTTTTCTCTGTATTTGTTTTATGTTTTCCACACAAAAAAAAACAATCGGTGGAGTACATTTCTTATTTTTTTCACTTCCTATATTTTCACTTCAAAGATTATTTTTTCTCGAGAAAACACGTAAAATCCAATACGTCTGGGATCTATAAGTTGCTCAAATGATCGGAAATAAATGAGAGAAAATATTTTAAATATAAACGAGAAATGTGAAAAAAAAATGGAGAAACTGCGGTTAAAATAGCTTGACCACATTGTAAAAATTGTGAAAGAATGTATGAAAAAGGTTATGACTCTGGATAAAATGAAAGAAGTATGCAAGGACAGGAAGAAGTGGTGGCTAATCTGCAATGTTGATTTCTAATGTTGGTGTATTCATTTGCTACATTTTTTGCATAGGAAATTTTTGACTTTTTTTGTATAGATGTCTTTGTAAGGTTTTGTTCTTTTTTATATTTAATGTAATTTATTATTCATATTCCTTGACTTATAGGTTGGTATGAGGCTGACCACCCATACTGTAAAAAATGGTTCACTTTGCCAATGTCACCCCTGTTTCAGGGAAGGTCGGCCAAAGTTGTGGGGCTTATGTTCATTTGAGGTTTGGATTTTATTTGTAAGTACACATTCAGCATTTGTAAGCGCGAACTACACTTGTTGGTTTGTGAGCATACATCTGAGAGCTTTAAATGAATATATCCTTGCAACTTAGATTATAGATTATTATTATGTAATACATAGGAATAATAAATTTATTAACCGGACCGTAGTCTAGTGGTTAATTACCACTTCTGACTTGTGTCTGGAAGGTTGTGGGTTCGGATCCCGGCGAAGCTCAAAATATATATATATACCATTTAAAGTATCAAATACGCTTTGTGCTGGATGAAAAAAAAAATCCTTTACCAAAGACCGGTCATTAAAGGTCCATCCAGCGTTACAGCAACTGGGTCTTGCTTGAGAATTGGTGATTTCTACTGTGACGACCAAGCTTGCAGAGGGCTCTTGAGGTGGGATTTACAAAAAAATAGCGCTCACCAAATAAATTATCCTAGTATTATTACTGTTTTACAGAATTAATGGGTCTAAACCCGGAAGAGCAATACCAAGCATACAGAATTAAATGTATGAAGAAGGTCATGGGTTGGAATTTGTTAAGAAGGTTTATAAGCTACAAGAATTTAAGGAAATGGAAAATATTATGTAAGACCCCCCCTAGCGGTATGGCCACAGCTACAATTACAGTTATTGAGACCATGTGGAGTGCGACATATGAAAAGAATCGCATATCGACGTGATATTTCTAAGGGTCTGTTGCACTAAGCTCCAATCAGACAAAAATCAAAAGAAAGTGTAATTTCTACTAACAAATAAAAAGTTTGGTTGCATATACGTAAATCAGCTGATGTAAATCATCTTTCCTGTTCAAATTCAATCATAGTAGTACACACTCCCGATTAATATTAAACCGAGGTCATTACCAGAATTAAGCAATCCAATTAGATGTGTCAATCAAATATTAATTGAAGGTTGGTGCAACAGGCCCTAAAAGACGATTACATTTTTATCTCAAAAGTACTATCTTCAATATAATGATACATTAAATTCATCCAAAAATCTTTAAAAAAACATGAGTGTATATTATGACCGTTTGTGTTTAGTGAGCTTATTTTGGACAACTTTTCCTATTTCTTAAATATGCTCCCCATAAGCCGCGTTTTAATGGAAAAATACACAAGCAAGATGCATTATTCAATTATTCCGCGAACACCATTACCTGATGGCTTCCGCGTTCACTCTTTAATCCGAAAATATTATTTATGCATTAAATTCCGTGGCACCCACTTTTCTTAATAAATTATGCATCATACCCCCGTCCAGACCACACTGTATGTACCCCCGAGCCTCCCCCACGAGACCACATTCAAAAACTTGTATAAAGACCCACCCCCGCGGTGCTTCGTAGGGGTGAGGAATTCTTCTGAAATTGTGGATGCTTGGGGTTAAGTTAGGAGTCAGGATGCCCCCCCCCCCCGTGTAGGAGCTGTCAGATTGCAAATAAGACTCTACGGTATGTGAATGACGGATCATTGAAAATTACGTCATGCTGGGTGGCGAGGCTTAAAACATTAACAAGATTGAAGGAGTGAGTAATTTATTATTTTGCTGTTGTAAAATGAATGCATTCAAACGGTAAATAACCTAAGAATTCACTTATTATAGTGACTAAGGCCCAATATTTTCAATGTTAGCGGAACGACTTTATACTGAAAGAAAAGGACGCACTTATGTCGAGCGTGTGAGTAGTTTTTTTTATCACTTTAAAGTCACATATATGCCAACGTTGAAAATATCTGGCCCGAAATTGCAAAGTCTCATGCAATACTAGGAAATTAAAAAAAACAGCGCCAACCTACTAAAACATCATAATATTTATTTAAATGCTTTATTCTTCGTAATAATTTTCATAAACCCGAAGCACTTTGGGAATCTTCTGTACAACAATATATGGTTGTTTTTACGTCAATTTCTTGATCTAGATTATTCTGTAAACTAAACTGCGCACCCCATAAAAATTGTTCACTTTACCAATGCCCACTTTTACAGAAAAGATCGGCAAGAGTTATTGAATCTTTAATGTCATCATTCTTGCAATTTACGTTGTAGATTATTATAAAACATATTATTTTAATAAATCATGCAGTAGTAGGACATGAATTGCAATGACACTAAATACATTTTTTTATTCTATCTTGTCACAATCATTTACTTCATAGGAGGACTGAGAAGTTTATTACTAATTACAACTTTTTAACAAAACACAACGCAACACTCTTCAGAAACAAGCAAAATTTTCATTTAAAGCTCCGTGAGTTGAAACAAAAAAATCCTTTTCTGAACGAGCCAATACATTCACATTCCTGTTACGGAAATCTGTGTCAAATGTGTATTCTCCCTTTGTTTTTCTCTCACCCCAAATCGGTGAAATCCTTTCGGGAATTACCCCATCGACAGGTTTTTCCATTCCAGCCACATTCCGGAAAAAGGAAACGCACCCCTGTTTTGAAAAAAAAATACATTGGAATTGAAAATAATTGCGCGTGTGCCAGGCATCGCACGAAAATAATATCGGAAAGCTCTCAGCAGTTAGTGGAGCTTACACGAAAGCCACATTTGTACTTCCTTTATGTAAATGTGTCTTACAATGTAGCGCTATAATTTTTAACAAATCTTAAGAAAATTTACTCTTTAATCTTGTTTCTCATTGCTGAGGGTAGTACCCTTGTGGAAGCAACCACACATCCAGTTCTCTCTTGACTGCGCTGTCCGTAGCGCTCCAACCACCAAGGTGCCTGCTGCTTTCTTCACTTGATCGGCGCATCGTGTTGAGGATTCTCTTCTTCCTCTCTACTCCTCCAAGCCACCGATCACAACCAGTCGTTCAAGGCTATCCTCATTGCCATGGACAACGTGACTGTTTTTGACGACACCAACTAAGGCTTACTCGAGACTCGCCCAGTTGTGTGCCGGAGCACCAGCTCTGATTCAAGGGAAGAAAACTCCAATGATCAGTCGTCAGTTGATACTTATTTATTGATTCATTGATTTTTCTTTTATACTACTAAATGGTACACATTTTTTCCTTATTAAGACTTTAATCCAGAAACCCACAAATACAAATTTTTGACCTAGGTACATTGTCAGCAAATTCAATCATTAGAATGTCAAAGCTGATAATGCATATTTGAATAATAATTATAAATCCAGAAATTTCTATTGCCCCACAAATACAGTTTCTTGACCTACATTGTCAGCAAGTTTGTTTTTTATTGACAATCATAAGTATGTCAATGATGACAATGCATGTTTTTTTGAATGCATGTTGACCTTTTTCAACGAATTATTTTAAATAACAAACATGTAAGTACATAATGCCGCTACCTTCTGCGATTCTGGAACAGTCTATGGATATTATGACTTATGTTAAAAAGTATTTTTAACAGTGACTAAACAACTGTTACATATATTGGCTAGAGTCAAGCCATACAAACGTAGCTCTTTACGTATAGACTCGTTGGTACGTCTAACTGTCCATGGGATTTGGAGCATTCGCCTCCAGCACCATATTTCGAAAGCTTCAATTTTTCTCCTTTCTGCTGCTTTATGGTCCATGTTTCAGCAGCATAGAGAAAAATCAAGTAGACCGGACTCCTGACACGATATGCTTGAAAATATATGCTTCGGTTTTTCAATTAGGCACTTAAATACAATAAGACTAATTTATTACCTTAAATTATTCATTTGATTAAACTATTAACTGCCCAACTTTTAAAATTGACTTTATGAAAGATTGAGCTACGACCTTCTAGATACAATAGGAACATTACAAAAAACCTATCACACACTAATACACTCAAAATGTGAATTACATTGACCGGACCACATCAACGTCTTGGTACAGATCGTACACTTACAAAGTATATCTTCGTAGCAACAATATGCTCCCTTCATTTATTGGGCCGTTAATACATTAGAGAATTTTCCTTCGTACGATGTTGATATAGCTTTGATCACGTTTTATCAGTGACCGGCTTAGTAGGCAATTTCATGGGCACGTTAAAAAGAAGGAGACCTTGTATAAATATGCAACATTAATTTTCAAATATTAATTGTATGTATTTTCATTTGAACTTCGTGCGAAAATAGTCAAGATTTCTTATATCCCATAGTGCATTCACAATCCGAATCGATTGCAATTCGAATCATACATTTTTAATTAAAGTCAGAGTTCATTATATAGAGACTTAGTCTACCTATGTACATACTCGTTTTATACAGAGTTCAATACAACACTGGAAGGCGTCATACAATAGAAGCTTGTACTCCAAGTACAAAATATTTCAATTAAACGCACCATAGCTCTTACCATCAAAATATATGAATTCTAAAATAGCGCACCTAGAAAGCGTTTATGTTTTGTTGTATTTTCGGTAGAACGCTACGGTCGAGTTTGGACGTGATGTTGCATACTTGGGGTGCTGCTCCTTAGAACAAAAGTAAGTCGGAATATAAGAAGAGGGCGCGAAGCAATCGAAGAAATGGATGAAAGGAGACGATGGCAGGATGTGGGGGAGGAAGCGAGACGGAGAAGGGCGTCTTTGAAAAGTTTTTAACACAAATCACGCGCGATCCCTTTTGCCTGGTAATCTACCGAGTTTATACCGACTCTCTCCTCTGTTTTATGTGTTCCTAATACGTGGCATGTATTTTCTCTATGTAGTTAGTACACACACGGTTGTGTTTTAAAGTTTTCTTCTTCTTGTATTTGAAATTTGCTCATTGCCACCTTCTCATAGTTTGATAATGGTCTTTTTATCTTTTAACCTTCTCATCCAGTACAAAGCTCTATTAATAGAGTGCTTGCGTTCGATGCTAGAGATCAAGGGCTTAATCCCTAACAAGGCTGTCAGAAATTGTTTCTGATTTGGGTGTTTATTTTAAACCAAAATCTTAAATACCAGCAAGTTTTATATAGACTTCGCAAGCTATGAAACTCAGCCTCCTAAGAAGCAAAAAAATCCTCACTTCAAAAGGAATACTTAGTTGACGCAAAACCAAACCCTTTAACTATAATAATAAATAGATTCCACACGCCACATGTAACCACACGTAATTCACATTATATCGATTAATTAAAAGAAACACTAAATAAGTGACACATCAAACTGACATGGATTTCTCAGACAAAGGCACCCATATTCCTATTTTCTGCATAAGAAAACACCAAAGAAGTATGAAAATCCTACAGCTTAGAAGTTGTTCATCGCACTTCCATATAATCAACTCACTTACCATGTGAAGTTTCGCCCAATAAAATGTTTTATCCACGAGTTTTCATACCAGTATGTACTTGTTTAATTTTTGCTTTAAGGTGTCGATATGTTGTGCAACTAAGTTACGTACTTTACGATACAAGAGAAAAATAAACACAAATCCTGAATTATCAGCATTTCCTAAAAAAAATATTTAACCAAATTTAGTATTTACCTAACTAAAACGATTAAATCTCGCACTAAACTCAAATAATTCACAATATTTACTCTTCGCATTATTTCAGTACAAGCTCAGTTGGTTGAGTGCTTGCATTCCATGCCGAGAGCTCGGGTTCGAATCCCATCGAGGGTGTGAGATATGATTTCCCGCTCCGGTATTTTTTTCAAAGCCCAAATAAAATACCGACTAGAAGGCTAAATCAGCCTTCACAAGAAATGTGTACAAGCCCCCTCGGGAGCTGGGAAATCCCTACTTCAACTGATGTTGTTGGCGTAAGGTCAGCGCCCTTACCTGTCAAATAAATAGGTTCCACTCGCCACATGCGAAACCCTTCGGGGATAACGAGGCAAGAAGTAGCACTATATTTGTAGCTTAGTTGCGCTATTAAATCTCATAATAACCTCAAACAATTCGCAATATTTCTCTACGCATTATTTCAGTACTGGCGATGTCAAAATAAAATAAAACTAATTTTCTTGGTAGGCCGCCGCATCCCCTGGAGTGGGGTGACAACCCTTTGCGGCGCCCAGAGGGTCTGCTCGTCAGCGGTACGGTCTTCACTAATTGCGTACCGGCAGGACGATTCGGTATGGTCACCCTATTCATTTATGGAGCCAGTACTCGAACATTAATAACATTCCCAAGCTTGCGATCTTTCTTGCAACGCACAACGCAACTAAGCTTCTCATATAGTGCAACTTCTTGCCTCGTTATTCCTGAAGGGTTTTGCATGTGGTGAGTGTAACTTATTAATTATTACAGGTAAGGGGGCCGGCCTTGCGCCAACCACAACCAGCTGGTACTCATTTATTGTGGACGTTGAGTATACTTTGCCGGTATTTTCTGACATCCTCAGTGGGTTTCCAACCCGAGCTCTTGGCATGGAATGCAAGCACTCTACCAACTGAGCTATCAACTGGACTCATCATTATTGCGATTCCAAAATAAATATTTTCATAAACGAAAATGTTTGAACTCCATGAATAGGATTGTTTATTAGAACCACAGTCTATTCACTTTTGAGTTGGTATGTGACTGATCACACATACGTTCACTTTGCCAATATCATCCCTATTTCAGGGAAGGTCGGTAAAAGTTACAGTGTGTATGTTCATTTGAAGTTTGGATTTTATTTACAAGTACACAAGCTACATCTGTTAGCGCAAACTTACACGTGTCTGTTTGTGGACTTGCATTTAATATATCTTCACAACTTAGATTAGAGATTAAATATTATAGACAGTCCCTTATGCATCGTCCAACTACATAACAAGGTTCATTTTTGAAGGTTGAGGTTAGATTCATATTAAGTTTACTTTCATTGGTGACACCAAACTGTCCCACACCCAACCAGGCGTGTCTCACGTCGCGTCCCAGAAAATTATAGCAAAAAAGCCTTCCTAGAAGAGGTCGCTAAACCATTAATTGATTTATTACGACATCGATTTTGGTTGAATGTCATAACTTTCTATCGCATTACCCCGGCCCCCTGAAGGGCTGGTCGGCGGTGCGACATTAACTGGGGGCGAAATAATTGCCTAAAGGACATTTTGTTATTTATGATGGATGGAACACCTCCAACGGGTTGGACCTTAATTACACTCACTTGTAATTTAGAGACCCTTAAAGATAGTATTCAGGTACTCAGGGTTATGTTTTTAAAAGCTTCATACAAGGTATTTTTTTGTTATCTACGAAATTTTAAAGCTTTGTGTTTTTGAAGGTAGTAAATTTTGAATATTGCAAGGGAAGAATCTTTCAAGATATAAGCCAAAGATGTGAGTAGTATAATATAAAATACGATGTAATAAAACAAATTGAGTCTTTAGATTTTTACAGTAAAAAACCTTTTTTTAGGGTAAGGTGCAACTTGTTTCACCTAAAGAAAATGAAATTCTATTCTGAATTTGATAAATGTGACGAGATATCTATACACTAAATTTTTCAAGGATGAGATTAAGTGTAGACAGCTCTGTACAAACTTTGGTGAACAGTAGTGGCAAGGCAAAATAGTTACAGTAACAGTTTGTAAGTATCCACGACTATCAAATCTAAGTCCAATGATTATTATTTGAAAGAATTTGTTTATGTTTTCTACATATTAATTTGCAAAACGACAATAAACTCTTGCAAAACAAAAACCTTATTAAAATTCCTCCATTCGAAGCAGCATCTCATAATTTGTGTGATTTGGATTTTCTCTTTATTATAAGCAGTCACCCTCCGCCCCTACCCTCCATCCCCTACCACTCCACCCTTCTATAAGCCAGGCCACCGTTTTGTATTAAATTTTCTTTGGTTAAGCAACCACGACCACTCAAAGGGGTGGACAGTGGTAAAAACTATTGAAATAATACATTTTCAAATCTGTTCTCATTCACAAAATATATTGCAGTCGATTTCTAAATTTGCAGTTTTTTGACTAACAAGTTGGTATCTATAAGGTGAGCCCCATTTTGCTAAAACTTGGTTCACTTTTGCCAATGCCACCCAGGTTTCAGTGAAAGGTGTATGCTCATGTGAGGTTTAGTTTATTTTTTACGTACTCATGCAGCATGCGAACAAGCATGGATATAAAATATGAAAACTACTTAATGAATAAAATTTTATGGATTGTAAAGGTATTACCTTTGTAATCGTTCATCTTAAAAGATTAAAAAAGAAACAACTTTGTTTTCGATTACTATGAGTATATTTTAATTCCAGTGGAATTGAAAAGTTGTTTGTCTTTTTATCAAATAAATTTTACTTGCCGGCCATACCCCAACCACTTCATTTGAAGTCTAGGTTTCTCAGCTCCCCAAGGGGCTGGTTCTCATTTTTTGTGTAGGCCGAGGTAAACCTTGCCGGTATTTTATTTTGGGTTTGAAATAAACACCGAAACGGGAAATCATTTCTGACACCCTCGGTGGGATTCGAACCCGAGCACACGGCATGGAATGCCAGCACTCTACCAACTGAGCCATCGATCGGACAAAGAAATCTTCATTTACTTCTTTCTTCAAAACTATTTTTCATTGACTTACACATTTTTGCGGCCACTAGTCAAGAGTTATCTTCCTACACCAACATACTGGTCCTCCTTCCGGCTGGTCTAGTCCTCCTTGCGGCCGGTCTGGTCCCTGATTAGTTTTGCATGGAGGACTGCGAATGAAGTGGGCTTTTTGCGAGCCGTCTGCAGCCCCCATGCAGTCGGGAGCTCGTTATTTTACAATTAAGGGAAGAAAAGCTCTCTAAATTGTTTTCGATAGTTTTGCAGCGTACGTGGACGAGGTAGACCCACCCACTGGTCAGATATATACTTACTTACTCATACTAGCAGTGCGGGCAATGGGAAAACATTATCATTCATAATATTTCCAAAATTATTTCCTTTTTTTCTAACCAATATGCATCTAGAAAAAAAATATTCTTTCAAAATGCATTTTCAAATACCTCATTTGATTACTGTTATTCTATTTAGCCATCATTGTTCTGATGGTGACCAGTAGATACCTCTTCGGATACAGGTCTTCTATGTTCTGTCCATGCACACTTCTTACATACATATTTCTCACTCAGCAGATTCTCAAGTGATTTTCAATTGAGCTCATGTTATCAATAATTCACAATTTCTTCGATCTTTATTTTTGTCAGTCGATCATATTATATAATAAAAATATCCCTACATTAAAAATTAAAACATACTTCTTCTTCTTTTTCTGCCACTTCTATCGAAGATCGGTGGTCATCATGGCTATTTTGACTTTAGATGCTGCGGCTCGAAACAGAGACTTAGTGCTTCTGCCGAACCACTGTCGCAGGTTTTTCAGCCACGATGTCCTTCGGCGCCTCTGAGATCTTCTCCCCTCAATTTACCCTGTATGATAAGATAAAGGAGACGGTACTTCTTATTTCTCATTATGTGACCGAAGTACATAAGCTTTCTCTGCTTCATGGTAGGCAGGAGCTCCTTTGTAGTGCGCATTCGTTGGAGGACTTCTTCATTGGTGACTCGATCACGCCAAGAGATCCGAATTTTTTTTCGTTATAGACACATCTCAAACGCTTCAATTCACATTAAAACAATAGGATGATCTATTTGGCTAGCGCTGTTTTTTTCCGTTATTCCTTCTGTTTACAAAGCCGTGATATCAACCATTGGACTACGCTCCGATCAGATTATCTTGTAATCCATTGAATATGAACATTATTTTCTTAATTATATGATCGTATTCTATTAAACAGATTCAACCAGTTTCTAATAACCGCGTTTACACGTAGAGCCTATAGCCTAAGTCGACTTCTCTCCCAGTCGGGTACAGCCTCCGTGCAAACAGAAGGCTGTTGTTTTCCTGGAAGAGGCTGCTACAAGCAAATACATGTAATTCACGTGCGTAGTGGCATGTATGTACATGCATGCGGGCATGCTTCAGGGCTGGTGTTTGTGGGCTTTAAACGCTTCAGCAGGGATGAGAACTTTAGTCTAGAAGCTAGGCAATGAAAGGAAATCTCATTTGAAAATATAAAATTGTATTTTAGCGTTGACGATGCATTAGTGTCAGAATGTGTAAAGTAATTTTGTTAAAAATATATTTGAAAACTTGTTTTTTTCTCTGCGGGTAAACGTTCGTACGTCTTTGTAACTGGGGTCTTTAGAAGTCGATTGCAAAGTTAATTGCATGTACCTTACCTACTCAGTCATACGAAGTCCAAATTTTTATGGCAATTGTAAACGTACGGGCATCAAATTAAACTTTGAAAAATCTACGTTAAGTTTAAGTAAAAGTGAGGTGTATGAAACACAGACCTATTTCTCATACCTATTCGTCAACATATTTGTTTATTTGTCAACATATTTGTAAACATATTTGCCTATTTGTCAGCATATTTGTCAGACCTATTTGTCAACATATTTGCCTATTTGTCAACATATTTGTCAGACCTATTTGTCAACATATTTGCCTATTTGTCAACATATTTGTAAACATATTTACCTATTTGTCAGCATATTTGTCAGACCTATTTGTCAACATATTTGCCTATTTGTCAACATATTTGTCAGACCTATTTGTCAACATATTTGCATAAGTTAAAAAAAGATCATTCAGGGTTTCAAAAGTTGTAAAGTAGAAAAGTTGAAAATATTTATCTGGTAAATCATTAAAGAAATAGATAAACAGTGAAAAAACGAAAATTAAGTACACATGAAGGGCAACATACCAATATTGCCGTATTTTCCCCCAAGGCGTCGCATGTGGAGAGTGAACCTTTTTATTTTTACACATAAGTAGGCTTGCCTTACGCCCGTTCCCTAAGAGCTATTTATGGTATATATTTATTGTAAAGGCTGAGTTAGCCTGGCCAGCATTTATTTTGGGCTTTAAATAACCACCGAAACGAAAAATCATTTTCAACACTCTCGGTGTAATTCGAACCCGAACTCTTGGCATGGAACGCAAGCACTCTTCGAATTTAAGTATCGACCGGAGCGAAGAAAAAAGTCTGCAATAAGTAATGTGAGAAAAATAACCATAATATTTCAAATAATATTGTTCACTCGAGCACCCTTATTTTGCAGTCTAACCTGCAAGTGTATTGGTACTAGTCGGTAGGTATGTTTTCTGTAAATATACCTATCGCAGTCCTGGAAAGGACTAGGAGCGCATGTAAACACAGTTAATTAGAAGAAAACCCGTATGGCTTGCAGGAACGTGCTGGGAGGAATCGTATACACATACCTCCTTCAGTCTCTGCTACCCTGATACAAACAGAAGGAGTTGAACACAAATCTGCGCACAAATATCTTCATTTTTTGTATTTTGAATAATTTAACTGCAGTTTTATTGAAAAAAAAGAATTTACAAAAGTAGCATGTAAATACGAGGAGACTAAATTTTTGTTGGTTGCATAATATCAACGAACATTTTTTTTTTTGGAGACTACGTATAACAACGACGTTACCATGTTGAAAGCACCGGTTCCCATAGATCACCGAAGTTAAGCAACATTGGGCGCGGATAGTACTTGGATGGTACACCGCGTGTCGTTGGCATCTTGGACCGGTCTGTAGTCCAGTGGCAACACTTCGGACTCGTAAATGGAATGTTGTGGATTCGGATCCCGACGGAGCACAAAAATATACCATTCATATTTCGAATGTGCTCTTCGCTGAGTTGAAAAATTCATAAACCTTTACCAAAGACCGGTCACTGAAAGGTCCATCCAACCTTACAACAACTGGATATTGCTTGAGAATTGGCGCTTTCCACAGCGATGACCAAGCTCGCAGAGGGCTCTTGAGGTGTGATACACACAAAAACAGCGCTTACCAAATAAATCATCCTAATATTATTATTATTATAATTAACAAATCGTTTTTTTTTAATTCAGTAATAATAACTTAACTATATTAAAATGGTAGCATAAGCTGCTATGTATGCTCAGGTTTGTTTTGCCTTCATAGTTGTTCTTTTAGTTATTCTAATCCATTATTTTCTTCTGCATCAACATATTATGCTGCGGTTTCCCCATATCCCAATTTTTGTTACTTTCATTGAATTTCAGAAAACTTTTTGTTTGATTGGCTTTCATCATTCATTCGTTTCACATACTCTTGCTATTTAATATTGTTTTAAATTTTTCCATCAGCTTACTGTCCTTTTCAAAGCCTGTCACCCATATTAAACTTTTTTTTAAATTTCTTAATGATAGCCTATAGTTAGTTTCTCATTCAATGTCTTGGTTAATAACAATATAAATAGTTTCTCTTCTCGTATAGTACCATTGATTACTGCGTGACCACGTATTACGGGAAACTTTCTTGGGGGTGGGAGAGTTTCCTTAGTACCTCCCGCAGACGTCTCGGGGGATGATCCACCCTTACACGGACTCAATACTCTAATCAGGGAAATGTGAATTATTATATGCCCGCAATCACATACTGGAAATTTAATTATGCTATGGCTAAAATATGACTGCCATCTATGAGAAGTTATTGTACAAAGTAAATGCCCTCATATCAGCAGTTCTATCACCAACTTACATTCTACTAGACTCATGTTGGATGACTGAATCTTCTTGTCCTTACAGACTTTCCAAAGAAGAAAAAACTATCGTGGGGATGTAAAAAGACCCTTCAATCTACCACATTAAAGGTAGCATATCATAAAGTAACAAAATAAGTCAATCTTTATATGTGTTGTTCCCCCTGTCCTATGAGTAGTTATGAAAGATTTATTTGACAAGAAAAAATTTCCTAAAAAGTGGCTGCGAAGAAATTCCAGGATTAAAACAGATAAATGAAAAAGAAAGGTAAGCAAAGTTAAAAATCTTAACTTAACGCTACTAAGGTACACATTTACTGTAACTTTTTGCTGCGTTTTTGGTGAAGGGGGTCGTATTTGGTGAGTGAAATCGATTGTTAAAATAAATATTTCAATATTAGTCTATATCTCAATGGATACAAAATAAGCGAAAATTTAACCGTAAAATGACCCTTTTTTTCTATATAAAATAAAAATTTAAACTGAGCTAGTGGATAAGAATGTTGTTTCTTTGTAGCATTGTTCATTTTTTTGATTAACAATGGACTTCAAATTTATAAATCTAACATGTTTCAACTGAGATTTTAAATTAAAGCTCGTATACCCAATGCACTTGAAATTAAAAAACAAGACAAGTAACCAGCAGCTATTCCCTATTACATAACACTACTCGTATTATTATATAGATTAGTATTTTAAGTGACGCTACAGATCACCGCCGTTGTCCTAGGGCTATTAAATAATATTCCGGCTACTAACATGGCGTAGAGCTTCTATTTGCCTGTAGCCCGCCGCAATAGATCCTGCGGTCAGGGGTCTACGCCGTAGAGGTAGGGCTGCTACGCTTCGTGGAAGACGTCGTAGCAGGAAAATAGAGAGAACCGCTTGGGATTTGGTTAGTTTGCTTATGGAAAATTTAATCTTGATTTTATGCATAGATTATTAAAAATAAATTAATTATAACTTGATAAATTATAACTTGATGATTTTAAATACATATGTATATACCGATTTATTTTCAATGAATAATAAATTAACGAAGGAAAAGAAAACAGAAATAATTAAAGTCTATTATTTATTTTAGTAAATATTTTTAACGTTAAAACCAGAAAGAGCTTAATGAAACAATGATCTCTCTAGAAATCACATAAAAAAATATGACGTCACACAGTTGAGTTGTCAGCAAATAAACAAACTTGTATTTTGTTATTGATTACCAAGGACCTTAGAACTGTGACGTTTTCCCGCTGAGAAAAAATCTAAACATTCCAAATTTCCTGCCTATTCAAAAAAGAGAGGATGATATCCGGAAAGATCGAAAGATTTACCAACAGAAAAAGAGATATTTGTGACAGTTGATAAAAAAACGTCTCAAGTTATTTTTTTGTATAAGAGACTTTATACTTCTACTTAAGTCTTTTATCATCACGCTTTGTTTTGAAATGTAAAACTTACATGTAAAAGCGTTTTCAAAATTTTATGTAATCAGTTTTGGTTGTGTAATGAAGCGTCTGTTGGACTGTCGGTTAGTCTGGTGGTCTACTCGGTAAAGAGGAAGACAGACACTCCCGGCTGGAGGGCAAGATGGAGTAAACAGCCTGGAGAGATGGGCATTGATGTGGTGAAGACCAGACTTTACTATTACATGAGACAGATATTATAAATTAATATGAAATACAACTTGATTTGAGCGCTAATGTTTCTGTCTTTTTACATTCTCTTCGTTTCTAAAGATGATTTTATAATTTTGTTCATTGAAAATATTGATCCTTTTATGTAATTGAATTGTAAAATAAAAACAAAGTTTATAATGCTAACCTAGGAAGTAATATAAATCGAGTTTTAAAAATGATTTACATTAATTACAAGATATAGAAAAAAAGGTCACCTAATTTTCCTGTTAACTAACGCTGTTTTATTGTCACTAGATACTATTTTATTTATCATTAATACAAAAACAGTTTCGGTCATTAATCCATCATTTATTCTACTTTATTTTTTTTTATATCCTGAAATCAGTACCCAATCATAAAAATTTAGTTAAAATAATGTTCAATACAAAAGTGTTAAAGTATGTGTGCATGGATTAATGAAAAATCCATTTTCTTATAGTAGTTTTTTTTATCGCATACTACTTATTGAAATACAAGTACATAAAAAATGAACGTCTAGGGCCAAAACATGTGTAATCAAACATAATCTAAGTTGCAAAGATATGTTACGTTGAGATTCACATTATATGCATTTTCACAAGCAGACACGTATGAGTTCGCGCTTAAAAAATGTGGACTAAGAGTATAAAAATCCAAATAGCAAATAAACATACACCCTGCAACTTCTGCCAACCTTCCCTGAAACAGGGGTGACATTGGCGATCTTAATCTTATATTTTAGATAATTGATACTTAGCTGCATATAAATACACTTCAATAATACAAGTAATAACCCCACACAAGCCAGTAATTACACGAGTTATGCAAGGCGGGCGGAACAGTTAGTTTTGCTTGTCTCTACAGGACGCACAAAAGGGGCGCGAAGGGGTCCTGACCCTTATAGGAGTCCTCACCCCACCTCCCCCCCCCACCATCACTCCCTCCTGGACCTCCAGACGAAGCCTTGGAGGAGCAAAGGTGCCCGGACTAGCATGCAGTGTGACCTCATCGAGGGGCATTCACAATCATCCAAAAACTACGATAAACATTTTGAATAACAAAAAAACTGTAATTGATCTAAATTCAATAAGAATGATTAAAAGTTCAACTAATGGAGGGTGAAAAGATGTTATTTTTTCTGAATCAGACATAGTTATAAAACTTAACTCAACACACAGCCTTGCCTTACACCCTTAAAAACTTCAAATCATTCACTATTCACTCCGTTCTCTTTCAAAACATCCCACAACATACCTCTGTCTATTGAGTCAAACGCCTTTTCCAGATCTACAAAGGCTGTAAACAGCTTCTTCCTCACTGACAATTGTTTTTTTTTAAATATTCCACAATATTTAAAATAAGTTATTGGGCATGAGACTTTAGTAAATCGGACCCGGCTAACGAAGGGGTCGACATTAGAGCGTCTCTCGTTTACTTGCCTTCGATAATAGCCAATTCATGCTTCCTATACATCAAGTATACAACATACAATTCAAACTCAACCGCAGAGTTTTACCAAAACTGTAAGAAAACTAAATCGCTCACTAAAGACGCTGTTTCAGTTTCTGTACATATTTGTTAGACGCAAAGGTTGATTAAAAACGTTGAGTTTAATACTAGGGGAATTGGAGTAGGAGGACGCGGTAGGGGCAGAGGCAGGGGAGGAGACTTGTAGGGTCTCTCGTTAATTCACACACAATCTATGTCTGGATTTTAGAAGAGAATGAGTTGGCCACATCAAATGTGGATGTGTGATAAAAAAAAAAATTGTGCTTCACATGAAATGTCACCCCTGTTTAAGGGAAGGACGGCAAGAGTTGCAGGGCTTATGTTTATTTGAGATTGGGTTTTTATAATGTAGGTCCACATGCGGCATGTGTTAGAGCGAAATTATACATGTCTGCTTGTGGGAATGCATTTAATATAAATCTTAGATGATATATATCTTAGCAGCTTAAATAAGTGAATTAAAACTTTGTTTCCATTTAAATTTTTTAAATAATTAAGTTTAGATTAGATTAGATGAAACGTTTATTGTTTTTTTTTTGTCAATGCTCCTTTTTTTTTTTTTGAAAAACAATAGATTTGTGAAGAGGAATGCAATTCACCAACCCATTCTGCCTGGCCAGAAACAGGTATTAATATCATCAATTAATAATTCATTATTATTTATTTTAATGAATTATAATTAATGATTACCCAATAACATCTGTTGAACCAGGGTCAAAGTTATGATCAAATGACCAAGCAACGTTTTTATATTCCAAGCACGGTAGAAAGATCAGCCCACTCGGCCATAACACCGACCTCCTTGACTTTTAGGTTGGTATGCGGCTGACCACCCATGCTGTATAGAATAGTTCACTTTGCCAATGTCAACCCTGTTTTAGGGAAGGGCGGCAATAGTTGCAGGGTGTCTTTGCATTTGAGATTTGGGCTTTTATGTTGTAGGTTCACATGCGGCATGTGCAAGCGTGAACTTGTACGTGTCTGCTTGTGAGAATGCATAATGTGAATCCTTATTGTAATTTGTAACATATATTTGCAACTTAGATTTGATAAGATTAGATCACAGATAGTCTGGTGGATACTTCAGTCGGTAGATTGTAGCTTGCATTCCATGCCGAGAGCTCGAATTCGAACCCACCGACGGTGTCAGATATGATTTCTCGTTTCGTAGTTGCCTTCACAAGAAATGACTACCAACACCCTCGAGAGCTGGAAAACTCCCACTTCAACTGAAATGGTTGGCGTAAGGCCAGCCCCCTTACCTATAAAAATAAATAGGTTCCACTCAAAATCTGCGATCCCTTTAAAGATAACTCGGCAGAAAGTTGAACTATATGTGTAGCTTAGTTTCGTTTATTGTCAATGTTACCTCTGTTTCAGGGAAGCTCAGCAGAAGTCGCAGGGTTTATGGTTATTTGAGGTTCGGATTTTAATTCGTAAGTACACATGCAGCATTTATAAACGTAAACTTACACGTGTCTGATTGTGAGCATCTTAATTGTTATTTCAAATACTGCAAGCCCCTTTTTTACTAAAAAAAAAACAAGGTATGAAGCTTATAATCCCATAGACAATTTTGAGTAGGAATATTATGTTAGGGGTTGCAAATCCCTATCGATTTTCTGCGAAAGTTAGTTTTGGTACTGGGGGAACGTAAACGGGTTGCCCTCTAAAACTTGCCCCCGTTGAGACTCTAGTCTGAAACAAAAATGTTTCAAATTTATCTGAACAGTTGATCAACTTTGAGTTGACTGACACAATAAGGAAAATACTAAGGAGTGAATTTATATTTTTGAAAATTTTAAAAAGTATTTTTCTGCAATCCGAAGTTGTTTACCTGTGTTGTGTGCTATTTCATATTTTTATTAGTTTTAAATGCTAAAGAAGTAGATATTA
Source organism: Agapetus fuscipes (assembly GCA_951799405.1). Lineage (NCBI taxonomy): Eukaryota > Metazoa > Arthropoda > Insecta > Trichoptera > Glossosomatidae > Agapetus > Agapetus fuscipes. The sequence continues at coordinate 13,799,457 of OX637350.1, forward strand.
TTTTTGCATTTGGAAAATTGTGTTTTCCAAACAAAATATTTTTAGAGATGTAAGTTGACTTATTGGTTAATTTGTTGACTATAGGTTGACTTATAGTTGACTTATAGTTGACTTATATGTATGTACGTTGACTTAAAGGTTGATATGAGGCTGACGCCCTCTTCTACTTGGTTCACTCTTGTCAATTAAAGTGTAGCACTCATGCAGTATGTGTAAGCGTGTCTGCTAGTGATCTCTTTAATCTAAGATCCATAGATATATTGACATTTAAGGCGTATAATTAATGCATGCCCACGGTCGCAGCGCTTGTAAATTTGAGCTTACACATGCTGTATGTGTACTTACAAAAAGAAAACCTCACATGAACATAAACCTTGTAACTCCTGCTACCCTTTCCTGAAACCGGTGTGGCATTGAAAAAAATAATCAAAGTTTGGACAGCATGGCGATCAGCCTTATATCGACCTATTAGTTAAGGAACGTGATCGTGCATAAAATATAATTATCAAATTTAAAGATATTCTTGCAACTTGGATCGTAGATAAGAGAAAGATACTTGGCCCTTTTGTCCTTCAGTTATTAAATGCATAGATATTTTAAATCTAAGTTGCAAAGATAAAATAACATTTAAAATTGGTATGCTGCATGTGTACTTACAAATAAATATCTAAGCCTCCAATGAACATAAACCCTGAAACTTTGGCCGATCTTCCCTGAAACAGAGGTGACACATGATCATAAAAAATATAGAAAATAAAAAATAAGGTTTTATTTTTCATGCAGCCTTTTTCAGACAAACACTCTGACATCCTTGGTTCAGAAATGCGTTTCAAACAAAATTTTGCTTCGTAGGCTTTTACACAAAATTATTGCCCTCGGGGACAAAATTATGATATTATCGGTACATATTTGAGCTGAGTGTTTTAGTACCGCATTCGTGTTTCTTTGATCAATTAACTTTGCAGGAAACTCATTAAACGAACAATTCAAGCGAGAAGCTTTTTTTTCATCTTCAAAATTACTAGAAATTAAGACACCCCCAAAACCAAAACACATCGTACTATATTATAATCTTTTGAAAGTTTAAGTTCAATCGATATCACAGTTGGTAGAGTGCTTGCATTCCATGCCAGGAGCTGTTGCTCGAATCCCACCTAGGGTGTCAGAAATGATTTCCCGTTTCGGTGTTTGTTTCAAACCCAAAACAAAATACAGGATAGTTTTATTTGACATATAACAAACAATGTTCTTTGTACAATAATTTTTCAATAAAATTTATTTTTTAATATATGGATGTGTATCATGACATTTAACGGACACCGATGTTAAATTTACAAACTAATATTTACTCTAAAACATTTTTGGACTTTTGGAATATTTGAAGAACGACTTAGGATACACCCGAGTATATTCTATTACACAGCCGGTTTCACAAACAATCCGTTTGCATCCTCAGGTGGTATTTAGCCAACTGAGGATGCAAACGGTTTGTTTGCAAAACCGGTCGTATATCTCAATATACTCGCCGTAATCTAATCTAATCTAAGCTGCAAAGATATATATCATTTAAGATTTATATTAAATGCATTCCCACAAGCAGATATGTATAATTTCGCGCTAACACATGCCGCATGTGGACCTACAATATAAAAACCCAATCTCAAATGAACATAAGCCTTGCAACTCTTGCCGTCCTTCCCTGAAACAGGGGTGACATTGGCAAAGTGAACCATTTTTTTACAGTATGGGTGGTCAGCCGCATAACAACCTATAAGTCAAGGAACATAACAACCTATAAGTCAAAGAACCGCGAGAGAGAGAGACCGCGGCACGCTGACGCCGTAATTAAAAACAAATTTGATTTTTTGTATCTTTTTAGATAAATGATAACAAAGTTTATGCCTCTGCAATCAAACTTTTTAGGGTTCAAACTTTTAAGGGTTTGTGTATTCACAATACAATCAATAAAAAGGATTGAAATTGTCTTGTTGAAATTGTACCTCATGAAGACGTTGGGTACGATTCCAATGATACGTTCGAAATAATGTAAGTTCGGTTCAACCGAACCTTCGGTGTAACCGAAGACGGTTGGTAAGATACACAAAATTTTCTATTAATTTTAAGTTTTGATTTCAATCTCTGAATATATGTATAACGATCATAACTTTAGTTTGAAGTTTCCAAAAAAAATAGTTTAGATACTTACATAAAATAGACAAGTTTGAGAAATACAAAATATGACTCTTTCTTACATTGTCATAATACGACAATGGTAGGAAATACAGATACAAAACAAGAAGGCAATAATGTAGTTTTTCAGTCGATTGGCCGCGTTACTTTTCCTTCGTTTCACACCAACTCATGCACGATCGCATAAAAGCATTTTTACCCTGTTCCTGAAACGCCAGGCTGCCTCTGAAATACTCTCCCCGTCCTTTAAGGGGAGCGCCAAGGCAGATTCAATGTCCGTATTCTGTTTGTATTTCGTCAATAAACTGTGATTGGCCTGCTGTAGTACTGCTGGCTATAAAGACGAGCAAGCTACGTCACTATTTTATTTATATATTTTTTTCTTGTACTTTTATTTGCGTTGTGAATATTTTCAGCTGGTTTTTTATGTAGTCAGACACACATTTTTTATCTTCCCAAGCTTATGATTTTGAAGCTTTTAAGTTTAGCGGAAGCCCATGTTAAACAATATTAATAAAAATGTATGCCCATTTTAAAATTAGTTGGTAGAGTGCTTGCATTCCATCCCGAGAGTTTGGGTTTAAATCTCACCGAGGGTGTCATAAATGATTTCACGTTTCAGTGTTGATCTTAAACCCAAAATGATAACGGAAAGCTATACTCATCATTCGCAAAAAATGAGAACCGGACCCCTCGGAAGCTGGAAAACACCCACTACAACTGAAATGGCTAGCGTGAGGCCGACCCCTTTACCTGTAAAAAATAAATAGTCTCCACTCGCAACATGGGTCACCCCTTGGAGAGAACGCGGTAAGAAATTAAAGCATATGTGTAGTTATGTTTCCTTTACGTTTACGTCTTAGTTGTCTCCGACGTGGTTTCTTTTCAAAGTCAGAAACAATTTTAAAACATGCATCATTTTAAAAAAATACGGTTTTTTTATCAGTAAGTGTTTCTTTTGTTTAAGATTTCAATACAAAGAATATTTATTTTAAAGAAAATTCAAACCTTTCCCATTGATTTTACAGAAAAATATCTGAGTTTAAACATGTTTTTTTCCTCAACGGGTCATCCAAACAAACAAAAACACCCTTGCTTAAGAAGTCTGGAATAAAGATATCTCTCCTAAGAAGTGCACAAGATTATTTTTATGTCCTCCCTCGGGGCATTTAGTTTATTTAGTGCTACGACAGAACGGAGCATAATCACGGCCAGTAGTGAATTAGTGTTGTAGTGACAAGGGGTGCGAGATACCCTCCTTTACTTACCCTGTTTGTATCTGGCTTAGCTCATTAGCTAGATTGCAATAACCCAATGAGATATCTGTTTTCATTCGGATCAAGTGAAACGCTTGGTCCATTCTCAAAAAGGCAATATTGGAGTGTGTTTTCTGCATTCAAAATATTATAACGATTTTACCGGATTCAACTTAATAAAGATTGCTGTTATTTTATTTTAGATACGGTTCACAATCAGAGTTAACATTATACATGCACAATTCAATCTTCGCTTGACTACTCTTCCGCTACAGAGAGCTTTGGCCCTTTTTATAGCAGGCATAAAGATTGTTCTCGAATCACTGAGGACTGGCATATGCGAGACCTTACTAGAACACTCGAGCAGTCTCAACCAATACAAATATAATAAGTATAAATTTCTTAGGCCCGGTATATTCAAGTTGAAGAACTATTATTCAAAATACTAAAGTTCGAGTTAACAAAAATTGAAAATTACCGAAGTGACAAGCCCCGCCCCCAAATCTTGTAAATAATTACAATGCACTTCAAAAGCTTTAAAACAAACAACGGTTTATAAAAATCAAATGCCCAACCTTCATTAACCTGGAAAACGACACAAAAAATCTTTAGTTTGCAACAATTTTGATGTATCCTTACATTAAAAAAGAATAGCTGCTGTCAGTGAAGACGACGCCATCTTGAAAATCCTAAGTTAAAGTTACTAAATATTTACTGGCGAAATTCGGCGAGTGAAATATTATGATAATTTAACTATAATTGCATTTAAGTAAACTTTACTTTACTTCAAAATACCGGACCAAAGATATGTAAACCTTTCCCCGTATGTGCTTCCTTGTGGACAAACTAATTTTAGATGAAAATAAAAAATCTAGGAATCGAACTTCACATGCCCAATCACTTCAAATTGATATTAATACTTGGTCCAAATCCTTTGCTTGTATTTTTGTCGCTGTGAGAGGGTGCGTCCCAGCTCAAGGGTCATTTCTCACCCGGGTAGGTCAGATTTATGACCTGCTGGTGACTTGGGGGTGGTGCGACACCAGCCCTTCTCTATTTCACGGGCTGGGCGCTGTTTGTCGCCTGGTCCAACACATTTGGCGCCGCTAGATATATTATTGCGATAAATTGCATGCTCAACTGATGGTGCTATAATTTTCTTTCTCTTCTTTTTTTCAAAAAACTAGTCAAGCCAATGGAAAGAACGTTACATTGTCAAGATAGATTCATAATTAAATCTAAGTTTGTCAGAAAAGCTACTTTATATTTTTTTTTAGCTTTCTGTACAAAGCCACTAAGCAGCGTATACTACAACATTTTAACGCGTTGTCACCAAATACATAGCATGTGGCGAGTGGAAGTCCACTAATTTTATAGGAAGCCGGAAGCCAATCATTTCTTGTGGTGTTTTGATTTAGGTTTTGAAACATACACCCAAATGGTTCCATAAGTAGGTTCCACTAGTTAACGATATTAAAATAAATGCTGCATTTTATGTGTTTCGCCGGGATCCGAACCCACAACCATCCATTTACGAGTCCGAAGCGCTAACCACCAGAGTGCGTAACGGTCAAATACTATACCATCTGAGTAAACCTTCACTTTCACTCTTTTACTTGCACCACATTCTTCTCTTTTAAAATCATTCCTCACCATATCACATCGTTCTTTTTTTTCAATCAAATTCTGAGATTGTCTATTTTTGTTTTAGTTTTTCCTGATAGTTGCCTCTGTGGATCTCCCGCCCCAGGTATCCCTACCAGCAGATCTCCTCAGCACATTAGGCGGGAGCCGTGACATTAGCCTCGGCTGAGCGCGCGCCATAATAGAGCAGTGTTTCAGCAAATTATATCTCCACCGCCGTGCCACTACTGCCGCCCGCACCGCATTCAGGGGTGGCAGAGGCTTAGGATGAGGGCGCGGTAGGGAAAGGGTTAAAGCACATCCTTGCGAGAAGAAAAACAAGCAGTATCAAAGATTTAGTTAATGCTATGAAAAAGTGCTATGCAAAAGTTGCAGGGCTAATGTTCATTTGAGATTGGGTGTTAGTCAACATGCTGCATGTGTAAGCGCGAACTTTCACATGTAAAAATTAAAATCCAAACCGTAAATGAATATAAATCGTGTAACTTTTGACAACCTTCTATGAAGTAGAGGTGACATTGTCAAATTAAACTATTTTTACAGTATGGGTGGTCGGCCGCATACCAACCCATAAATAAAAAAATGGGCTAATATTTCCTTTTTTTACAAGTATTTGATGGTTGTAACTACTCGTATTTGCTCCAAACTTTTGCTCGAGACGATTTTGGCATGATCTAGTATGTGCTAGAAAAGCCCTTAGTAATCTATAACTACGGATTGCAGTGCTTTGGAGGGTATCAGTACTCGATTATTACCTAAACGAGAAATACAAAAGGTTCAACTGTGAACAGAATGTGAGAAAATTCATATAATAAATTGCGTCAAATAAATTTAATATAATATTAAATTGAACCCAAGTAAATCGTTACAATACTATTGAAACAAGAGTAAAGATACAGTAGCCTTAGGGTAGTCTGGGGTAAGACGCATACAGGACCAATCCTTGCTTCCATACTAAAGATACAAGCTACCCAGCAAATATGAAACCAGCATAGCGAAGATACAGGCTACCTAGTAAAGATACAGGCTACCCTTTAGGGTTCACGGTCGCCTCGCTTGCATCCTCATTACACGGCGACTCCTGTTGTCGAACAATCAATAGAATTAATTTTGGTTTGCCCCCCTCCCAGCCCTACTCCGTCGTAAGGACGCTTGCCCCGTCTAGCCTCGACTTAAGTATTATAATTATAACAGAGGATTTCCAACCTTTCGGTGTATATTGCATAAATTGAATTTGGTGTTTTTACAATCCAGAATGGAAATGGTATATTTTCGAGTGTAAATTAAAAATAAGATACCTACTAAGAAACACATTGATTTGAAATTCAAAATGTTACGAGATGTGTTCTACTTCATAATATGGTGGACTATTGAGCCTATTGAACTGCCTGCAAATCTTTACGAGATGTCTTCCAGGTCAGATGACGGATTTCATACCTATTCATCTGCCAAGTGTACGCTATATAATAAATATAATCACACCTCAAGAACCCTCTGCGTCGTCGTTGTAGAAAGAAACAATTTGCTAACAAGACTTATTTAACAAACCGGTCTTTGATAACGAAAAAAAAAATGTTTCTTTGTATGTCGGTAGTCAAACGTACAACCGTTCGATTACCAGTCTATAGCGTTTCCTACTAAACTAACGACCGGTCTTAAATAATTATAATCATAAAAAGAGCTATCATGTAGCTTCTAATCTAATCTAATCTAATCTAAGTTGCAAAATATAAGTGACATTAGAGATTGACATTATATGCATTTTCACAAAACAGACATGTTTAAGTTCACGCTTAAACATGCTGCATGTAGTCTTACAATATAAAAACCCGAATCTCAAATGAACATACACCCTGCAACTCCTGCCGACCTTCCCTGAAACAGGGGTGACATTGGCAAAGTGAACCATTTTCTACAGCATGCCGCATACAAACCTATAAGTCAAGGAGCATAGCTTAGTGACCAAAAATCCAGTTATTTTAGATGTATTTCTCGTTTTCTTGATGGTATATCTGTGTCATATTTTGCATTAGTCAACTTCTTCTTCAAAGCAATTATGAAACCAAACAATGAAGATCTAAATATGAGGGGGTGATATAGAACGGCATAGTAAAAAACGACACATGACAGAACATCACTTTGACAAAACAACACAGAAAATTCATCACTATGACAAACAGCACAAGGACAAAACATCACATACCTAAAACAGAACAAACCATAAACGGCACTGTGTCGTTCTATCATGGATCCATATGTGGAAAAGCAACTCCATGGAAGGCATGGTTTGATTTTCTTCCGACTGCTCACCGCTCTCTGCAGTGTCTTTGTTACCACCCCCCGTCCTAACGAAGCCCCTGGACCTTGGTACAGACCGCAGCCTTAGCACCAGAGACAGAGCGCCTGCTATATCTGCTATGTACGCAGTTTGCATGGTGACTATCCTATCTCAACCGAGCAGAAAACATGTAATGAGGTAATTATTTGCTGCAATTGTTAACCTGCCACCTTTCATTCTGAATGTACAATTATTTTATGCTCCTTGGCTCATAGGTTGATATGAGATTGACTACTTAGCAGTGGCGAAGGGTGCCATACAAGCCGATTCCCATCGGTTTTCAGTTTAAAATTAGGGGAAAATAATAATAAAGTAGACTGCATGGTTTCAATGGGGAAAAAATACGTATTGTTTCTTTGGTTTTAAATGTATTTTTTTATTTTGTGCCTATATTTTTTAACTACTTTGTTACATCATTTTAAAAGGGAAGCCGATGGGAACCGGCTTGTATGGCACCCTTCGCCACTGCTACTTAGTACCACAGGTACACACTAAGGGCTTGTTGCACCAAACTCCAATCAGACAAAAAACAAAATTAAGTGTGATTTTTCCCTTAAAATAAAAAAAAAGGTTGCATATACGTAAGTCAGCTGTTGTAAGTCATATTTCCTGTTCAAATTCCATCATATTGTAACCCACTTCCAAGAAATATTTAACCGAGGCCCCTACCAGAATTAAACAATCAAATTTGATGTGTCAATTAAATATTGATTGAAGATTGGTGCAACAGGCCCTTAAACTAAGGAATAAATAAATAAAGAAGACAAAAAAAGTTAAAGGGAAGCATCAACGACGATACCATGTTGAAAGCACCGGTTCTCATCAGATCACCAAAGTAAAGCAACATTAGGCACGGATGCTACCTGGATGGGTGACCGCTCAGGTACGCCGCGTGTTGTTGGCATTCTTGGACCGGTTCGTAGTCGAGTGGCAACACTTGGGACTCGTAAATGGAAGGTTGTGGATTCGAATCCCAGCGGAGCACAAACATATACCATTTATATTTCCAAGTGTGCTCTTCGCTGGATTGAAAAATTCATAAATCTTTACTTAAGACCGGTCACTAAAAGGTCCATCCAACCTTACAACAACTGGGTCTTGTTTGAGAATTGGCGCTTTCTACAGCGACGACCAAGCTTGCAGAGGGCTCTTGAGGTGTGTACACACAAAATCAGCGCTCACCAAATAAATCATCCTAATATTATTATTATTAAAAGTATCTCTGTTGGTGTTTGAAACTAATGGTATTCTTTAATTTTATATTCCTCATTGATTTTTCGCTGTCTACTATCGAATATTGATTTCTTTCTCCAAGAACAGTACGGATTCACATTTTATAGATTTGACTTTCATTCTTGTTTATTTTTTTATTTCCATAGAATAAAGCACGCGGCACCAGAGTCGTAAATATTCGTCCTCGCAAATTCCATTCAAAAAACTCTCAAACTCTGCAAATGCAATATACGAAAACCAGCGCGAAATATAAAGAGAGACATTTGTATGCAGCACGTTTAACTCACCCATGGCGTTTTAAAAAAAATACAAATAAACTGAAACGCTCAATATGACGCGCTTTTATACATTCCATTCATTTAAGATTCAGTTTCAACGTTTTTTTTGCGTTTTTTGGGTACAGAGTATTTCTGCTGCATTCCCTATACAATAATAATAATGCTCTGCACATAAAAACATACTCACATAGAAGATATACGAGCGTGAAATTATTTGTTATGCTCGTGTCCGAATGGATAAGAAAATTTCAATAGAAAAAAATGGCGGTTTTTATTGGGGATTTCTTGCCTGAGGCGATTTATTCTAATATCTGTCGTATTATTCTGATCACACTTGAAAGCGCATCTATTGTACGGAGAGGGGATGAAAAGGACTCGAACCCTTGGCGTATCTTAGTAAGGTACTATATTACAACATATATTTTATATATCGGGTAGCTAAGGGTATTCACGATTGCTAAAATCGGGATCGTCAGAGACAAATAGATAGTAAAAAATAGTACACAAATTCAAGATTTTAAATAGAATAATAATGAAAATTGTGTACCTGCTTGTTAACAATAGAATGATTTAAATTGAAAGGAAAGAAAATGGATACACATTGGCAAATCGTTTTTTATTTTCACTTCTTCAAAATCTTCAAGATTTTTTTTTTAAATATCAAGAAAAATTATTAAGGTTAAGGAAAAGTCAATAAAGAAATGAAGGGATGGAAAATTCTTATATCTCCAAAAAAGTAAATATGTGGAATTAAAAAAAAAAATTGACGTTTAATCGGCAAATTCTGTTAAATCGTATAATAACAACAAAAAATATTTGATAAAAAAACTATCACCAGTATATTTTTAATTTTCTCACATATTTTTGAAAATTTATATCTTTTCTGTGACACGGTAAGTATTTTTTTTTCTACACTTAATTCCCATTTTCTGCCTCTACGCACCACCCTTGCACAACCGCACACCCGAAATTCGCGCACATCTTTTTGCCCGTCTGATTTGCATGCTGCCAAAACTTTACAATCGCATTTGCTTCATCAGCCGTCCCGCATATAATTCTTCTTTCCTTTCATCCCCGGGGCCGAGATGGCCATACATCCTGCCTTCCTCTACCCCAAGCATACAACTTAAAGCAACCGTAGTGTTGACCAAAAAAATATTGAAACCAAAACTCTCACTAGAAGAGCTGCTTTAACGTCTATATTTTATTGGTAAACGCGACGTTTAAGTTTCAACGTTACAACACTGTTAGCCACCCCTCTACGCTTGGTCATCCCTTAAAAACAAGTTCACAAGCGAGTCCCATAGAACAAGAATAATGTATGTTTTTTACGTTCAGAATAGATAGGGATAGAAATGTTTTGTTGTACATCTTTTTATTCTTATATCTATTTTATCAACTAAATTATTAGGTTCAATGAATTATTGATGATTAATAATTTTAGTTCACTGGTTTTTAAAAAAAATCATTTGAAAAAAATAACGGTGGGATTTCTCATGAATAAAAAACGTTCAATAAAAATAATGGTTATTTTAACTGTTTCTTTGTTAGCGTATTTGTAGTGTAATTTTTTTTTCTAATAATGTAAAAAACAAGGTATTTTTTCATTCGTTTTATTTTAACTACTTTGATATTTGATGATCGATTTACCGCAAAATATTGTTTCATGATTTAAACGAGAGTGAAAATAGAATATAATGTAGGAAGTAACAATTTTAACTTTTGTATCTTTTAAAAAAATGTTTTTTATTTATATATATCTAACCAATAGGCAATAGTATTTTTATTTAGTTATTAAAAATCTGTTTTATTTTCACTTTTTCTTATTTTTATTTTTATTTTAATGGTAATAATAAAAAGTGAAAATAAAACAGATTTTTAATAACTAAATAAAGATGAGTTTTCACAGTGTTAATGCACCAACCATCCAAAATAGTATTTTTGTTTAAACTGCTAACATGAGTAGTTTAATTAATATTTGATTAAAAAAAAAAAAATTATGAACACTTAATTGGAAAACTTTTATTTCACTGTGAGTATTTATTTTTGAAAAAACTTTTGACGGAGATCATTCTCCATCGTCAGTTTTTTATAGAATGATCTCCGAAAACTTTTTTTTTTCAAAAATAAATACTCACAGTGGAATAAACAAAGTTTTTAATTAAGTGTTGATACAATTAACTATTTTTTAATCCAATATTTAAAATGGAATTCCACAATGTTTCACCGCAACTATTTGAAAAGTTATAATGTCACCCCTGTTTCAGGGAATGTCGGCAAGAGTTGCAGGGCTTATGTTCATTTGAGGTTTGGATTTTATTTGTAAGTACACAATCAGCATTTGTAAGCGCGAACTACACGTGTTTGTTTGTGGGCATACATCTGAGAGCTTTGAATGAATATATCCTTGCAACTTAGATTATAGATAGATTATAGATAATAGTTTGTTGTAAAAAATATTTTGAATTTGTTTACCATCTAAATCTAAATCTAAGCTGCAAAGACATGTACATTTAAGATTCATATTTAATGCATTCCCACAAGCAGACACGCATTACTTCGCGCTTACACATGCCGCATGTGGACCTACAATATAAAAAAAAAACAATCTCAAATGAACAAAAGCCCTGCAACTCTTGCCGACCTTCCCTGAAGCAGGATTGACATTGGCAAAGTGAACCATTAATGTAAACCATCATGTAAAAATTACAAATACTATTCTATTTAACAAGATCGATATTGATATCGATATTTAAACTCATAATATGATTGACGAAAACATTAATTTTCTTTTTTTTTAATATTAATTTTATTTTAAGATAAAGTATTACATCAAAATTCACCAGGTACAACAGTTTTACGTAGATACATAATTATTTCACCTGCGTATATATAACATCTCATCAAAAGGCTCGTTCGTCCTCTGTCCAGAGGGAGTTGTCTGCAAGGTGCGACCTGCGTCACTGCCGATGCGTCTGCAGGTAGACAGCCTTACGCCACCCCTTAGAGCAGATATACAGCCTCACGACACCCTTAACAGCCCTCCCAAGCGATAGCGCAACACCCCAAGGCTGCAGCGACTGGAGCTGTGCACGAATCTGCCATCTAAGTTTGGGACTGAGGCAATGTAGACGGTCATAAGCTGTTTATGCTCTCTACGTATAAGATCAGGTATATCCACTAAACGTAGCAAAATAATATGGAGTTAAAATTTGAAAAAGACTATAGCTTTTTCTCATTTCACTTGAGGTAGAAAAGCCTTTTTCAATGCTTATGATCTTAGAAAATTAAAAAGAAAAAATGTTCTGAACTTTGTCAATGACACGTTTTTTTTGTAGAAGGGCGACTAAAATTGCAGAGCTGCCATTCATTTGCCATTTCAGTTATAATATGCACGATATGTGAGTGTGAACTTACAAGTGTCTGATTGTTGTCATGCATTCAATATTGTTGCTTATATTTCTTAGCAACTAACATTATGGCTTTAAATAAAAATTGAGGACGCCAAAGCGAATCATAAATGAAAGTTTCACACAAGAATTCAACAAAAGTATCAGATTCTTTTTCAAAGCAAAAATTAGTATTATTTTTAAGGGTTTGGTGGTTTACACAGTGAAATTTGAAAAAAAAACCAAAGTGAATTTTGAATTGTCATTGTCCTGATGATGCCTTGTAGGCGAAAGTGCTAGACAAAAATAAAAAATATAAAAGTGAATTTAAACTTTGTTTATTTAATTAATATACAAAAATTAGTAGTTCGTCGCCCAATGTTTGCTTGACTTCATTACCATTCGATTTAAAGATGACCTTTCAATGAAATTGCCTAAAGAATCATATACTATACAATCTGATATAAGAAAAAAATGTAAAACACAATAATTGAGCGTTGTTTGAAATATTTTTACAAACCGATTTCCAGTTTTCATAAGACACAATGATCCAGTACCTACACGTACAAACTCAAGTGAATTTACCTCTGATGGACATAAGACAAACAAACTTAAAGAGACGAGTTAAGGCGATCAATAAAATTAATTACAATGACTCTAATCCAAGGTGCAAAGATATGTTACATTAAGGATTCACATTATGCATTTTCACAAGCAGACACGTGTAAGTTCACACTTAAACATGCCGCATGTGGACTTACAATAAAAAAACCCAAATCTCAAAAGAACAAACACCCTGCAACTCTTGCCGACCTTCCCTGAAACAGGGGTGAAATTGTCAAAGTTTTTTTTTTTCTACAGTATGGGTGATTAGCCGCATACTAACCTATAAGTCAAGGAGCTTTCACGACAAATTACATTTTTGAAATAAACAAATAATAGTATGTATATAAAAATAAAAAATCCAAAATTCTTAATTAAAAACCCTAGCTCTAGCCGCCAACATTACAGATCAACCGCCATTTCTTTCTGTCCTACAAAAGTTTTAAATTCCTTTTTTAAAGCTAAAATTAACAGTTAAAGCGGTCATAAAAGTTGCTTAGAGTGGCATGGTGACTAAGAGGATGAAGAGACGAGGTACCAATCATCTCTTCACCCTTCACATCTGCTACATATGCAGCAGTCCAACTCCTTGCAGCCTCAGGCGGTCGTCCCACCGGAACCTCTACACGGCGCAGACATATTTCACAAATTTGACACAATACATTTGAGTCGTCCCTTGCGCTATTGAATATGTGCGGCCATGGAGGAAACTTCTAGAAGACGTGATGGGGTGCCGATCTGCTGAGAGACCGTGGAAGGAGTCGGACTGCCGGGAGATGAGAATGGGGAGTCGGACTAGCAAGAGTCTCTAAAGGGGTGTCGAACTACGGGAGTGCGTGTTGCCTATCGAAGAATAATAAAATTATTAAGATGATGATGACTTATAGGTTGGTATGCGGCTGGCCACCCATACTGTAAAAAAAGGTTCACTTTGCCAATGTCACCCCTGTTTCAGGGAAGGACGGCAAGAGTTGCAGGGCTTATGTTTATTTGAGATTGGGTTTTTATAATGTAGGTCCACATGCGGCATGTGTTAGCGCGAAATTATACATGTTTGCTTGTGGGAATGCATTTAATATAAATCTTAAATGATATATATCCTTGCAGCTTAGATAAGATTAGATTTATTTGGTGAGCGCTGTTTTTGTGTGAATCACACCTCAAGAGCCCTTTGCAAGCTTGGTCAACTCTAGAAAGACCCAGTTGCTGTAAGGCTGGATGGACCTTTGGTGACCGGTCTTTAGTAAAGGTATATCTTTGAAAATAAAAATGGTAGTTATATTTTTGAGCTCCGCCCGGATTCAAACCCACGACCTTTTATTTAAAAGCCCGAAGTGTAACCAATGGACTATGAACCGGTCAGAAGTGAGAAGTACAAACATAGACTTGCATTACTATTTCAGTACAAATAGTTCATACACTTTAATGCAGTAAGCCAAATGACTGCAAAGTGCAAACATTTTAAGTTCATATATTAAATGTACGCCTACAAACAGACACGTGCTAGTTTTCGCTTACAAATGCTGCATGTGTACCTACTTACAATTCAAAAACCAAAACCTCAAATGAACAAAAACCTGGCAACTTTTGTCGACCTTCCCTGCAACAGGGGTGACATTGGCAAAGTGAACTATTGTTGTACAGCATGGGTGGTCAGCCGCATACCAGCCTATAAGTCAAGGAACATATACAACAAATTACATTTAAAAAATCAACAAATTATAATACTCCTATGTATGGACATCTAAAACTAACAGAAAACAAATTTTAATTTAAAAAACCCTAGCCGCCAACATCACAGATTAACCGCCATTTCTTTTTGTCCTAACACACTTCTTTTATTTGCTCCAGAGTCATAACCTTCTTCATACAGGCTCTCCTTTTATTATGACTGTGGATATTCCATTTATTCGCAATTTCGGAAATTTGGTCCATCCATACCTTTCTCGGTCTTCCTCTACCACGACATCCATCTATTCTTGCAACGTATACTTTCTTCGTCAGTCTTTCATCATTCATTCTCTCATCGTGTGTAAATTTTAACGAATATGATATGGCGTGCTAAAAACCATCGACTTTAATTTCTGGGAGTTGTTGTCCTCTCCATTGCTCCTTTTTTATTCCGAATTCCCATCCCTGTCCGGATTCCTACCAATTTTATTCTTACCATTGATTATCCATTACCTTCCAGTTTCATCACAACCTTCTAATCTTGATGTCACACCGACTAACCCAGCGTTATCGGTATTAATTGCTACATGTCGTGACTGCTAAGGGAAGCTATCCCGATCTTAGACATGGGTTATCCCAGAGGAAAACGTGTGGAGGAATATAAACGCAGGGCAAACAATATTCGCAAGGGTAATATACCAGAATAAAACCTGTTGCGAAAATTCAGCTAGGCTTCAATAAACCTAAACATACATACCTTAAACACTCTTAACTTTTTAGTGTTTCATATAAATAAAAAGATAAATCTGTGCCTCCTGTGAAAAGTGATACAACTCAAAAATCATCATTTTACAGGAGAGCAAAAACAAGATTAAAAAAAATCTAATTCATGAACTAAGTGGGCTAGGTTACACATAAGTACCTTATTTTGTAGATAAAAACATTTACTTTCACTGTGAATTTTAATTTTTATGGTAAATATTATAGTTTTAAAGTAATTTATTAAACTCTGTCAGTTGTACCTTTTTTGCCTGTACTTGTATCATTTATTACGTGATAAATGATACAAGTCGAGTTAAATTATATTGCACCTATACCTAAGTTGTCTTTGTGTAAAGTGATACACAAAAAGTTTAAAAATCTAATAACTCGTAAGATAATATTCCTAACAGAATGTTTCTCAAACTAATTATAAAAGTACTACCCCAAAGATTCAATTGTTATACTTATAATAGTGATATTTTCATCATTTACCTGAATCGTATCACTTTGCTAAATTTCCAGTCAAAAATTGGTGTAAAGTGATATAACTCTAGATGTATCAATATTCACGGTAAATTTGTAAAAACCGATGAGTAGAGCAATTACTTAAAGCGGTACAACTCGACTTATATCTATTTTCACTTTTTTTTTGCCAAAATCCTGCCAGTTATATCACTTTTCACCAAATTATCTCCTAAACTATAGCAGATAGAAGAATGTGAGTAAGACCAAAAAATTGCTAATTTTTTTCTGATTATTTCTATGCAAAAAACTCAAAAAGGGTATAACTCGAGTTGTATCACTTTTCACAGGAGGCACAGAAATAGATCTTAATTTTGGAAGCTATAACTATAAGCGTAAAATTTACATTTGATTAATGTTAGAAAAAAATATTTTCTGTGATCTCTTTGATGTATGAATCAAACCTTAAAAGTCCTCGGAGAGCTTACTTATTTATTACGAAGTTAAACATGTCTGTTTTGGAAAATACACTATAATGTGAATCTCTAATGTTACTTATATTTTTCAACTTAGATTAGATTAGATGACAACCCAACCCCAATGCTGGGAGGTCGGTACAAAAGAGATAGAGCTTACATACGGAATGACACAAAACAAATACGTCTTATTTTTCTTTTTTTTAATTCTGATCGCTTGTAGAGCTAGCTTTCTTTCTATTTTTACAAAGTACCAGGCTAAATTCAGACCAACAATTCATACTTTAATTGATTGCAACATGATTCACTTTGATTTTAAGTGCTAATAAAAGACAAATGATCCAAATGGATTGTAGTTTCTATGGATTACCAACTATGTGTTCATCTTCAAGGATATTGAAAAAATAAACGGTGATTAGTTGGCGCTTTGCTAGAAATCTACGACCTTTTGATCACGAGTCCGATGCGTCGACGACTTAACTATGAACCCGTTGATTTAGCGTTTAAATACCAAATCATAAGAATGGACCTGACAGCCTCATTAACCAGCTATTTGTATAATTTCCATTGAATTACAAAAAATCTTCAACAAAATAAATAAATACCTATACTTAACTAATGTTAATCAGAATTTTAATCCTTCCCAAATTTAAGTTAAATTCTGAAAAATTATTCTATAGGTGAAATGCCCTTGGCACAAATTCCATCTGTGCTGGGTTGCAAGAAAAAAAAACGATAAAAAATATTTTATTATTGGTTGCTAACAACCCTAGTCACATAGACCTGCAACGTTTGCCCTGTACTGTACTGTATTGTATCCTGCCGCCGGCCGTTCCAATAGGGGTAGACGGTACCTCCGCAGATGCATCTCCACTATTTTCCATCCTTGCTCTCTCTTTCATCTCTTCAACATTCATCACTTTCTGTAAACATTTTCTTCTAAAATAAATTATCCAGCATCGAGTCTTATATGATTTATTCAGAGCAATCTTTAAGTCTTGCTTGTACGTTAATAACTCCAATGATATCATTAATGAGCACACTGTCTTCTTGTCTATCTCTGTTTACCTCTACAGGCTGATAACTGGCAGTGACGTCACGCCCCTCTAATTGAATTTAGATTATTTCCCGGACAAGGGAGGCTAATGAATGCGTGTCCTCGGATACCGTGCTCACGTCACTGGACCTTTACCAGGAAAGAGGAAATAAAGTAAACAATAAAATAACCATAATATTAAGTGGAGTAAAAAATAAAGGTGAGTAATTTTCGGACGACATTATAGGATAGTGAAGTTAAGTGATAGACAAAATGCCACGGTATTATAATTATATATTTCTTGCATTGCGCCAAGTACTTTTGATTTGAACTAAATATAAAGTAACGCTTCGGCCGAAATTCCTCCTTAATGATCTTTGACTTTTACTTTGGTATAACACTGACCAGCCATACTGTAAAAAATGTTTCACTTTGCAAATGTTATGCATGTTTCAGGTGAAGGTGGCAAAATTGGTTGAGAGTGGAAAAAAATACTGAAATACAATTCCTATACACTTAATGTTTTATTTACGAAGAAAATCTTTGGTATAAAAATTAAAACTTCTCCAATAAGTAAGATCATTTTTTTCTTTTGGCGTGATACTATTATAGTATTTTTTTAATCATAAAATGAAATAATGATGAAAGGCTAACGAAGAAAGTATATGTTGCAAGAATAGATGGATGTCGTGGTAGAGGAAGACCGAGAAAGGTATAGATGGACCAAATTTCTGAAATTGCGAATGAATGGAATATCCCGAGTCATACTAAAATGAGAGTCTGTATAAAGAAGGTTATGACTCTGGAGGAAATGAAAGAAGTGTGTAAGGACAAAAAGAAATGGCAGTTAATCTGTGATGTTGGTAGCTAGGATTTTTTAAATTAAAATTTGTTTTCTGTTAGTTTTTACCTCAACACATGTTATAATTGGTTGATTTTAAAAATGTAATTTGTTGTGTATGTTTCTTGACTTTTAGGTTGGTATGCGGCTGACCACCAATGCTGTAGAAAATGGTTCACTTTGCCAATGTCACCCCTGTTTCAGGGAAGGTCGACAGGAGTTGCAGGGTGTATGTTCATTTGAGATTCGGGTTTTTATATTGTAGGACTACATGCGGCATGTTTAAGCGCGTACTTAAACATGTCTGTTTTGTGAAAATGCACATAATGTACATCTCTAATGTTACTTTTATTTTGCAACTTAGATTAGATAAGATTGGATAAAAAAAAGAAAAAAATACACACACAACAGAGTATTTCCTGCCATCGAGTTTCAATAACAAAATAGAAAGCAACATCGCTGGTCGTCTATTCACATGGAGGCCAATACATTATCTATTAGTTTTGTGCAAGCGGGTATTTTATTTGGAATTTATTTCGTCGCCTGGCCGGTCATATATCCTCGTTCGTAGCCATAAGCCGATGCACCTAGGGAAATAACAGCCATCCATTTGTACCGCTGCATGCTACGCTTCTTGCCCATAGAGCTTTTTGCGCCTCTACGCCGTAGACACAACAATAACTGTGGTTGAATTATTTGATTCTTTGAGAAGGTATATTCGATACACAAAAAAACATCATACTAAGTAACAAACATATTTTTAGTATTATAGCGGTTGTGCAAGCTCTCGAGGACCATTATTTTCTAATGTACAGGAATCTTGTGTTCATTTGTGTTTTATAATATCACTTGTTTTGTGAACTATATATATAGTGTTATGTGTTTGGTTTTCTATTGAAACCTTAACATTCATTTATGTATAAATATTTGAAATCAAAATCCTATTTTGGAGCAAAAAAACCGTTTGAATAATTTTCGTTATTGGAAAAAAGAAGGGTCGTTTGTTTTATTTTATTTGTAGCAAAATAAACTAATGTTGTTCACGATTATTTATTGTCACAGCTGCATGCCAGTATTTCTTGAAACAATATCCCATAATAGTTTTCTTACATTCGTAAATCTAAAAAACCTTTTTATTACCCTGAACAAAAATAACTGCCTACAGTCCTCTCGAAACTGCCTATATATTTTCTTTCAGTAAAACAGTTTGTCGGAATTATACACTCAGAAAGCCTTAATTTTGTGAGCATATCAAACAATCCAATTCAAAAAACGATAAACAAGCCTTTAAGCCAAGATTGTCTTTGTATGTGTGTTTAAGTCTGTAAAAAATATATTAAAACGATAAAGTCTTTGAATAAAATTAATAACTTTTAAAAGAGCTTTCATCAATATGAAACGTTATAAAGACCAGTTTGTAGTCTAGTGGTTAACGCTTTGGACTTGTGATTCGAAGGTAACTTGGAAGTAAATTCGAATAACAAAATAATCTACCTTTACCAAAGACCGAACACCATAGATCCATTCAGCCTAAATGCAAATGGTTCTTGTTTGAGCATTCGCGCTTTCTACAGCGACGATTAAGATTTAATAAGGGTGATCTTGAGGTGTGATTCACAAAAAAACAGCGCTCACTAAATAAATCATCCTAACATTTCTATTATTATTATGTCTTCATATTGCTTTAGTATAATAACAAGTATGTTCACAATAATCACGCCTTAAACTTGGCTTAGGCAGTTCGTTTGTAGCATAATCTTTAATATTTTTTAAGGTTATCGAGAGAGAAAGCCTCGTGAGAAATGGTTTATTTTTACTGCATCTCAGGCGTTCCCCCAGCTGCAGAAATGAAAACGTTTCCTTCCGATATATTTATTGCTTCCGCCGAGAATATATTTTCTACGTAATGACGTCTTTCGATAAGCATTAGGCGGAAATTAAATTGTTTTTTAGTGATATTGAAAGAATATTACGAGTATTATTTATCGCTTTGTACGCGTTTTGAAAAAAATATCAGAAAAAGAGGGAAATATTTGAGTTTTTTTTTCATAAAACACTATATGAGTTGTAATGAACCGAATACGGTTATTTTGGATTTATTTCGTAAATAAAATAGTTTGATTTTATGGTACCTACTAATATCTATCGGTTACAGTTATTTTTTGTTAAACGATAGGTATAAGTGTAAACATTAAGCATATTATAAATTTTCCGTGTATTTTTTTAAATAAAAAAATCAAAGCTTTTTCTTTAAAAAGATTAATGTTTGATCGACGTCTTTTTGTGTCTTATGTTTTTTTAAGACCCGCTACCAAAATCATTCAATTAATTTTTGTCTTAATCATGACTGAGTCTCAGCAAGTTTCATTGTGCAATCATAAAAATGATAACAGAAAATCAAAAATTTGGTTGTCATCCACAAAAGAATCTTCCAAATGCAAAAACTATAAACTTATTGAGTTATTTTTATTCATTCGACAATTTTCAAGCAGGAACAAAATTTAGATAGGAGCATCATATTGGAAAATGTTTTATACATCTACGATAAACTATTGCGTAGCTTATCTTTCCGTAGCGGCACATCCTCTACGCCGAAATGAGGTCCATCTGGCGTAGCACTTTGAGGCCGGCTGGTCTACGCTTTAAGGCCGCACCGGAACAGGAAGCGGACGCCGGTCCGTAGACAGAAGGGGACTAAATACCCAGAGGAATACTATACCCCAATGTTATATTTTTCGTTTATGCTCAACAATAGTGGCTTACCAAAAATTCAGGAAACTAAAACGCTCGCATACATGCGCTATTTGAGTTTTCATATTTTTTGTAGAAGTGCTAAGGATGAGATAGCACGTAAAATTATATACTGAGGGTACTACAGTGAAGGGAAAGGACAGATATTGTACTTTGATAACAGGTAATGTATTAAAACATAATGAAAACTATTGATATTAGTATAAATTATTGGTTTATGATATTGTTATGTAAATATGAAATATAAATATTTAAAATAAGTAGGTATTAGTTATAGGAATTCTGTATTGTATTGTGTGGGTAGGAATCATTGAATTAAATACGTGCAGCATCGAGAAATAATAATTACTATGCCTTTCTGGAACTGTCTAGCAAATATAGGTCTAGATTGTACTGTTTTAAAGAGTATAAGAAGGGTGCGAGTGGCTTGCAGGGCCAGCAGTATCATACGTGATTTACAAACACATAGAACTAACTTGATCAGTGAACAGAAACCAAGTGGAGTAGTCGAGAAAGCTTTGTGAAAATAAATTAATTAAAAGTGTAAAATAAACAACTGTATAAGAAGACCTGTGTATTTAATTTGAAAGACTTTTGAACCCTAATTTCGTAACAATATGATGGTACGTAATAGCTTTATTTAATTACTTCTCCGTTAAATTTGTACTCATTACTTGTATCCAATAATAATTTTAAAAATTAAATAAATTCACTGTTTTTTAATATGTACTTAATTTTACTAATATCCTTGGATATCCATCTTTACTTCAAAACTTCTTATTTTCTTTGTCGATTTAATATCCTTACCTATCTTATCTTGAAAAAAATTGCAAGTTTCTAACTCTGTTTATATTTTAAATAAAAGTCAATTAAATACCAACTTAAATGGTGATAAATCACTTTTTATTCTAATTTAACAACCTTAATTGATAAATGAAACAATGCACTCTTAAATAAAATTAACCAAATTCAGTTGAACCATCATGACCCAAATCACATAAAATGCATAATTTTTTACATACACTCTACCCTCGAATGAAATGCATACCCCTCACGCGGCATCCTTTGGCCAATCATCCCCCTGTCAATGGATGTGAGGATCTCTCCCTTGCATGGCGTAGAGGAGCGGCACGGATCAAAGCGTAGCAACTACAATAGATATCCGCGTAGAGCATTGTAGTATGTGTCCTCTTGCTAGTGAAGAATTTTAAAATGTCCTTCTGTGTATTTTCTTTATTATAGAACATTTTGGTTTGTTGTTCCAGAGAGGTGCTGTTCCTACAATGTAAATTTTCAGTTTTCTTTCCACCCCACTCATTATTCTTATATGCATTCAGGCGGTACGCAGTGGCATACTTTTACCCACCTTGATGTATGGAAGCGAGGCCTGGACGGTGAATGAAAGTGAAATTAGTAAAGTCCATACTGTTGAAATGGACTTTCTAAGAAGTATGATTGGGAAAAAACGGAGTGACAGGGTGAGGAATGATTTTGTAAGAGAAGAATGTGGTGCAAGAGAAAGTGTGAAAGTGAAGATTAAAAGAAGTTTGTTAAGATGGTTTGGGCATATGGAGAGAATGAATGAGGAAAGACTGACAAAGAAAGTATATGTTGGTAGAATAGATGGATGTCGTGGTAGAGGAAGACCGAGAAAGGTATGGATGGACCAAATATCCGAAATTGCGAATGAATGGAATATCCAGAGTCATAATAAAAGAAGAGCTTGTATGAAGAAGGTTATGACTCTGGAGGAAATGAAAGAAGTATGTAAGGATAGAAAGAAATGGCGGTTGATCTGTGATGTTGGCGGCTGAGGTTTGTTAAAGTAAAATTGGTTTTATGATTTAGTTTTTTATGTCCATGTATATATTGTGATTTATTGTTTTTAAAAAATGTAATTTGTCATGTATGTTCCTTGACTTATAGGTTGTTATGCGGCTGACCACCGATAATGTAAAAATTGGTTCACTTTGCCAATGTCACCTCTGTTTCAGGGAAGGACGGCAAGAGTTGCAAGGCTTATGTTCATTTGAGATTGGGTTTTTATATTGTAGGTCCACATGCGGCATGTGTTAGCGCGAAATTATACATATCTGCTTGTGGGAATGCATTTAATATAAAACTTAAATGATATATATCTTTGCAGCTTAGATTAGATTAGATTAGATTAGCATCCTACTATATTGATATACTGTTGTAAACTTTAATATGGCTAGTCACGTATTGCACCATCCGCGTGACTAGGCTGGAATAAAGATTTACTATTATTATTAAATTGGTAAATAAATTCAACACCGTGAAATATTCATAAAAATACAGCTTCTGAATAATCAAAATTTAGCATGCCAAAAAAAATCAGACTGGAACAGTTTAACAAAAAATATTATAGAATTTAGTATTACACAATATAAAAATCACATTTATTGTACCCACCTCTCAGTCAGTGGCGGTGAATCCACAAAGCCCTGCAGTCCTTGCGCGGCCTTGCGGTATCTCCCACAATGAACACACAGTCCTCGCTTCCCTTTATGCTCAGGTATGATGTCTCCCCTCCTGACTGCTGGCAGGGAGCTGCATTTTTATATTTGAACGCTTCCAAGCCCCGCAATGCAAACAATCCCATTGAATATACTCGTAAGCTCCGGCTCGGCGCTGTTTGACAATATTTTTCTTTGATAAATGGTAATAGAAATATGCCGACGCGAGAGTCCGGCAAAACCTATTGCAAACACCTAACTTGGATATTGTTTTTTTACGAATTAGATATGAAAAATACTCATGTCAAAGTTCGATAATTGAAATAGGTGATATCATTCATTAAACAAATAAAAATATTTTATATTATTTATTGAAAGTATGTCAAGAAAATAAATGAGAAAAAAACAAAAAGTATTTCTTAAATTTTAACTTTAATATGTGGGAGGAAGGAACTGAAATAAAATATTTAAAAATATGTTATGATTATAAAAAGCATGAACATCGTCAAAAACATTTTTTTTTGTTTAATTAAATTTTCTATTTCTTCTTGATTGCTTGAAACATCACATAATACTCTGAACAAAATGACAAAAACCATCATTCGTAAATTTTGTAAAAATAACTTTAAAATTCGCAAAAACTATGACTGAAGCTAAAGAAGCACATCAGTTAAAATTTTAAACTATTTCGTCATTAGTACTCAAAGTTTTTTGTTTTGTTTGTTTAATTAACCATCAAACAAAATGAAAACATTTCATGTTTAATAGAATGATATTAAAATCTTTAAAAAATTAAATCAAAATAATTATTTTATTCGTGTTAAGAAATAAGTGAAAGCATGGCTTGCAGAATGGTCCGCCAGGAGTAAACTGATGTCTTTTTTGCAGCCTCTTCCGCCGCGACATTTCCTTCTCAATTTTTAAATTTATCGCTCTCGGTATGTTTTCTTTTGTCCGCACGGCAAGATGTATTCTGTGCATTTGCTTCCGTTTGGCGTTTTGCATTTTGTTTCGCATCATTAGAAAGGAGTTTTTTGTGCTCTGTCTGGATAATTAATATTCAGAAAATCTTTCAATTTACTGCGCAGTCGTTTTCGGTTATATTAATTCAGAGAACGGTTTTCAGTCGTCTTTATTTTCACAAAGAATCAAGTTCATTTTTTGTTTAAAAAACAAAACAGAGATAAACGATTCTAGACTTTTTTAATGCGTTGTTTTGTTCTTTTAAATTAAACATGACTTACAAGTTTTCAATAGCTTTATCTTGTTCTCAATTATTGACCAAAATTTGACGTATTTCTGATAAATGTAATTTTTTCCATTTTCATTGTTTTTTTTTTATGAAATCATTTGGTAGTATTGCACCAAATTTCTTCACCACTCTAGACTCCATGTACTAAATTGACCGGTTAATGCTACGGACTTGTAACCGGAAGGCTACGTTTTCGATTCTCAGTGGATTTATCATGTAATTATCTAATAATTTTGAAAAAATCATGTGCTGTTACGAAAACTCGGTCACAAAAAATCCACATAGCGTTACACAAACTGGGTTTCGCTCAAGTCATTGACGTTTTTGACTTTTATGCTTAAAACTTGATGTGGTGTGCTTCACACAAAAACACTGCCTATTCAATAAATCACCCAAATTATTTATTTATTTGACAAATATGTAAAAAAAAATACTTAATCCTTCGCTTTAGAAAAAAAAAAACAAAAATTGGTTCCGCGTTTTCTTAATAAAACACTGAATTTAATTAAATTTGTTTAACATGTAGGTACAAATATTCAGCTCGGGGCCCCCAACATAAACATTGCTGAAATGCACCCCACACGGCGCAAGAAATACAATAAGTCATGTTAACACCCTCCCTTAGTCCACACGTCTCCTTCCGCCCCTAAATCCAAGGATTTCAATTGTAATTAACACTCGGCTGAACCATTATAGTAATTAAAGAAGGAAGAAAACGCCACGAGTCACAGATGAGAGTGTTGAACAGAAACACTTTTAAAGTCTAATTAATTCCAGATCTACAAATAACATGTATTATAAATGAAAACAAAGAAACAACTTTTTTTAAACGTACTTCAAATAACTCAATGTATTTAAAATATCCTTCTGCACACGGCTGGGTTACTTAAAAAAGATAAACTAATATTTTAGTAAATAGAACTCAAAGATTCGTGATGTTTGCCATCCAAGAAAAAAAAACCGAGTCCATAATAACGCATACTTATTATACAAATATTCGGACAGAAATCTTATTGCGTCCCAACACCTCGTTGACTTGATTTTTCTTTTAACAATCCGTACTTCTCTCATAACAATATCTTATTTAGTTGTAACCTATCTATAATCTATAATCTTTGATTTTAAATGCAAGTTGCAAAGACACATTAACATTAAAATTTCATAGTAAATGCATTCCCATAAGCAGACACGTATAAGTTCGCGCTTAGACTTACAACATAAAAACCCAATCTCAAAAGAACACAAGCCCTGCAACTCTTGCCGACCTTCCCTGAAACAAGGGTGACATAGACAAATTAAACTATTTATGACAGAATGGCTGGTCAACCTCATACTAGCCTATAGAATCTAACCTAACCTGATCATAGAAAAAATTAAACCCTAACGGGGCTATTTTTAGACATTTTAGTCGTCGGTTGAGCCCACGCTTTGACAAACTAATGATATATTTGTATGAAGACCTGTCAATCCAAGATGGCCGTAAGTGAACAGCTGATTTTTGTTTTCATACAAATATTACAAAATTCGGTAGGTAAGAATGACTGTGCTGATAAAACTTCCAGCGCAGACATCATTAGTTTGTCAAAGCGTGGGCTCAACCGACGGTCAGCGTCATATTATCCTATACATACAAACCTAGCCTAACCTTTAAAAAATCAAATTCAAAGTTTTGAAAATGAATGCACATAGATTTAGTTATCTGTTAATGAACCTTACTTTAGCTTTGTCTGATGGAATAAAAACCTTCCACTAACATCTTTACCTTCATTTCCACTGCTGCACCATACAACGACCCGCAAGACAGGGGCGGCTTCAGGTTTGTGTAATCTGGTCACGCGCGCCCTGCCCGCGAGAACAATAAAGGGGATCAAGTGGCTTGTTTTAGCCCAACTTTCATCAAAAGGCCCTCGCCGGACCAAGTTGCGACCGACCCTCTTGCACACCAAAAAGAACCCGAAAGGTATCACTCGAGGTACTCGGCGCGATCTGAGATTCCGCCCCTCACCCTCATCCGAGAATTCCGTGAGATGGATTAAAAGCGAGCCGCAAATGAGGTGAACGTTATCTCTGATGATTTTATTAGTTACATGAAATGGTTCACTAAAAATACACGAAAAACAGAAAATACGAAATTTATTTTTCATCTAAATCGAGTAAGATCTATATTCTATAACATGTCGCATCCTAGCATTGAATACTTTTTCATTCAGCTCTTATCAACAATCATTGATCTAGTGATAGACCTATGAGTCGTATAGAATCAAAGAAGTTTAATCTTAGATTTATTTATAAAATGAGTTCATATTTACGCAAACACAAAAAAGTATTCTGCATGTTTCCATAATAAAAAAAATATAAGAATAATTTATTTGGTGAGTGCTGTTTTGTGTGTACCACATTCTAATATACATACATTTATCTGATGTACGAAAAATCCCTAATTGCCGCCGTTGTTTATTGACTCATTGAGCATTATTAAATAATCACTTCGTTGTGAGCCGCAGCATCCATAGTCAAACTAGCTATGATGATCACCAATCTTCCATAGAATTGACACAAAAAGAAAAAGAAGAAATAACCACCAAAATGGAAAAATATGTGTTTTTTCAAATCCAAAATAGAAAGATATTTTGTAAAAGCAAATTTGCTTATTGTCGATGGTTCTTTCTATACAATTTTGAAACCATCTTTCTTCTTACAATATTTCAACATCTTGAATAAAAAAAAAGCGTCTAAAACCTAAAAATAAAATATTGATTAGGTACATACAAAGGTAAAAAAAAAGAGTAACTCATCCTTCTTAATTTTCTATGGTTTAAGTCTTGTCAATTTTGTAAAAGTGCCCTTTAAATGAGTAAGCAAGTCAAAT
Organism: Agapetus fuscipes; assembly: GCA_951799405.1. Lineage (NCBI taxonomy): Eukaryota > Metazoa > Arthropoda > Insecta > Trichoptera > Glossosomatidae > Agapetus > Agapetus fuscipes. The sequence continues at coordinate 13,826,985 of OX637350.1, forward strand.
GTACTTGAGGTGAAATAAGTGCTCAACTTTGAAAAATAAAAATCTATGGTTTTGTTCGTTTTTATAATTTTTCATAAAAATTTATTTTCTGTAATCATACCTGATGATGACCTACTAGGTCGAAAACGCGTTTGTAATTTATTTTAAAGATTTTAATCTTTTTAAAATATATTTGAGTGAAAATAAACAGTGTTTTCTTTGAATTCCTTCAAAAAAATTGTAAACTAAAATTAATTTTCATTGTGAAACTATACAAACTCTACAAACTGTAAGAAAAAAATATATTTGTTGTGTAAGCAGATAAAAAAATAATAAAATCAATTCCTGAGCAATCAATAAAAATATTTCCATTTGAGAGGAGCAAGAAAAAAACTGCTTGAAAGTAAAAATCACTATCGAGCTCATCCATAAAGTCATTAGAGCAATCTCTGCAACGTCGCCGTGGCCGCAGCCATCTTGCTGCAACTTTCCAAGTTACAAGTTTCTATTAAGGGTGTATGATTTCATTTTAATATGAATTTATTTGCCCGTCACGACCACCTATTATCCAGTAGCCGCGAAAATGCATCAAATCCCGCGTTTAGCTTTGAGAGTTCGTCGGTAGGAGATCGTATTGTATCTGAACCATTTTGTGTTTTTTTTAGCAATAAAATAACATGAAAGCGAAAGCGAAGCGAAGTTATACATTAATTACAAACAAGCATTTATTTTATTTTATTTACATACAAAAACAAAAAAAGGCATTCATTTTATTTGTAAACAAATTTACAACAATTCACTTTCGTTCGTGTTAACAGATATATCCAAGTATATAAGTAAATAATTATTCACCCTGTACCGATTACTCAAAAATGCAAAGAAACTGGCATAAGGTCTCTAGAGAGCGTTTTACATTTCACAGAATTGGAATAAAACGCTACAGTTCAGTTTACACTATAGTCACACAGAAGCACACACGTGTGTGCCCTGTATTTTTACATTGCATATTTTATCAAAGTGTAGACTCCAGTGGTTGCAGACCTATACAAGTGTATTAAAATAAAATATGAAAAAAATATATATATATTTCATTTTCATTGTTTATCTTGACTTATAGGTTGGTATGAGGCTCACCACCCAAACTTTAAAAAATGGTTTACTTTACCAATGTCACCCCTGTTTCAGGGAAGATCAGTAAAAGTTGCAGGGCTTTTGTTTATTTGTGGATTTGATTTTAATATGTAAATGCGCATGCACGATTTGTAAATGCGAACTTACAAGTGTATTTTTGTGAGCATGCACTTAATATGAACCTTAAATGTTAACATAGTTTTGCCACTTAGATGATAGATTATACATTGTGATTATGTCCCAATGACTCAGTTGATAGAGTGCTTGCATTCCATGCCGAGAGCTGAGGTTCGTATCCCACGGAGGATGTCAGAAATGATTTCCCGTGTCGGTGTTTATTTCAACTCAATAATAAAATACCGGCAAGGTTTCTCAACCTTAACAATAAATGAGAACCAGCCCCCTCGGGAGCTGGGACACCCCCGCTTCAACTGAAATGGTTGGCGTAAGGCCGGCTTCCTTACCTATAAAAATACAACTTTCATTTTTCTTTTCATCTTCGTCTCCTAAATGTTATTAATTTTTAAAGTTAAAAAAAGGTTTCATATTACTGCGTAGCCAGGGAATGTTTGTTGAGGCCGTGACTGCGTATGTGTTCAGTAAATATGCAAGTGTGTGTGTGCTCATGGACTTCACCCTGTGCGAAGGAAGACAACGCATCCAAGTGCTATATATGCCTGTATAGTATACTTTTTTATACCATTGGATGTGTACATTGAAATAGCAACATGAAGTTTTTTTTCTAATAATTCAACTAAGTGATGGAATATATTCTAAGCATAAAAGCAGCACAAAAGATATACCATTTATATTTTCAAATTTGCTCTTCGCTGGGTTGAAAAATTCATAAAACCTTTACCAATGACCGGTCACGAAATGTCCATCCGGCCTTACAGCAACTGGGTCTTGCTTGAGAATTGGCGCTTTATAGCGACGACGATCAAGCTCGTAAAAAGGTCGATAGCTCAATTTGTAGAATGCTTGCATTCCATGCCGAGAGCAAGGGTTCGATCTCAAAGTTTGACTCAGCCTTCACAAGAAATGAGAACCAGCCCTTCACGGGAGCTGGGAAACCCCCACTTCAACTAAAAGTGGTTGGTGTGAGGACGGCCCCCTTACCTGTAAAAAAAAATAGGTCCCGAAGCGCCACATGCGACTCCTTCGGGGATAACGCAGGCAAGAAGTTACACTACATGTGTAGCTTAGTTGCGTTTTTATATAATTACCCACTGATATAATATAAGGGTGTCAGAAATGATTTCCGGTTCGGTGTTTATTTCTAACCCAAAATAAAATACCAGGAAGGTGTACTCAGCCTTCACAAGAAATAAGTACCAGTCCCCACGGGAGCTGGTATGCCTTCGCATCAACGAAGTGGTTGGCGTAAGGCCGGCCCTCTTACCTATAAAATAAATAGGTTCCCTCGCCACATGCGAAGCCCTTCGGGGATAACGCGGCAAGAAATTATTATTTAATTAGCCACACATACTCATGACATTTTTGTTAGATTTCGACGGAACTTAGTTGTCTTGCACCAATCGAAATCTTGACTTTTGGATTACGAGTCCGTGAAAATCCGTGAAAACCTAAAATTAAACATATATGTATACCTATATATATATATACATATGAGGATAATTTATTTATTTAATTTTTTACATGACCAAAGAGCGCCGTTTTTGTGTGTTTCACACCTCAAGGGCCCTCCTAATCATGAATTAGATATTTTAAAAAGGTGCCGTTTCAGTGCTCCCTTAAAAATGCCAACAGATTCCGAAACCCTCACTCCGGGTGGCAGTCTGTTCTACTCCATCGGCCCCGAAAACCGGAAAGCGCGATCCTCAAAATTAGTGCGTATTTGACGGCGAGGCTGCATCAATCTGACAGCTTGACACCCCGCTGACCTAAGTGTCCGCCCCCTCACACTCACTTCAACGGGGGAAAATATGTCTGCCAGATATGATGGAGCCAAACCATTTAGGGCTTTAAATACCATCAAACACACACGGAACCCTCTCAGGGAAACGAAGCCAATGTAGTTCTTTCAACAGCGAAGTGATGTGAGAGAATTTGGACATCCCGAAGATCAGTCTTGCGGCCGCATTCAAAACAGACTGAAATCTGTTCAGTTCAGCGTTAACCACTAGACTAAATTACAGGCCTGAAAATTTCAAATTGCTCTACGCTAGGTTCAAAAAATGATTTCAATTCAACAAAAAAGGCCAGCCAGCAGAATTCTTTCCAGCTAAATCATTGAGCTAAATGAATTTCACTTTGAAATTCAAACAAACTTTCATATTATTCATGTAATGGAAAAAAACTTATCAGAATACTATAAAGTCGTGTGCAGCTCTCCGTACAATTCATTTCATCTGATTGAATGATCTTTCGCTGCTTTCGCCATTTCGTTAAACTTTGCAAACTGTTTTTATGTACGTACGTATTATACTACCATAGCGTTTATGTATATACTCTTACACACACAATATAAGAGAGGGCTGACTCGAGCATCTTCGGCAATATACGATGATACACGAGTGTACCCGAAGTATGAAATGTAGCAAATACAGCGCAACCAAAAAATGTATGGAATCTTAAACAGCAACTCTAGATGGCGTTTTGATTTCCATGCATTTTTGAGAAACCAGTTGGTCCAGTTGTAACGTAAACGATTGTACTCTTTTGCATTATATAAATCTTGCTTCCATAAAACCAAGGAGATATAATATTTTTCTCCGCAGTTCATCTACCGGCCGCAGGTGACGCTAGCGACCGGGTCATTTTTTGTATGGAAATCTTTATTTTTCCAGGATAAATAGAAATCGGGGGAGAAAAAATAAAACAAGTATGGCATTACAAACATAAAAAATATCACTTCAAATCCTAAAAGGAAAATAAACCATTAAAAGACGAATTTAGCTACAATATCGTATGCAAAATTTGGGTACTTTTTAAATAATCATAAAAAATCAATGAAAAGTAAAAAAAAACAACTAACAAGTAGAAAAAATAAAACTAATCAAAATTAATGTTTTGAAATAAAAAAAAGTTAGGATTTATTCATAAGAACAGTGGAAATCTCCATTTAAGGTATCTCCGTAAATAAAATTATTTTGAATTGGTTTTTTATGGAAAAAAATACCTAATTTTATGTGTTAATTTAATCTGAAAAAAAAATGCTACCTAACCATTAAAAATATGGGCTATTTTGGTCATCAAAGTTGGGCGCGCTGACCTCTCAATCACCCTTAAAAATGCACTCGGTTCCGCTTCGGCTGCGGGGGGCGGGGCCCCGAGCGCGTGCCGCCGCTGGAATCAAAGCAATAATGCCGGCCGGGGACGCGCGCGGAATATGAACGCGGCGCTGCCACGGGTACCTACAACACTAGAGCCGGCCCTGCTTGTTGCGAGAGTCGTGAACAAAAATTGTACGAATTAAAAAATATGAAAAATTCAGAATATGTATAATAATAATATGACAATCTATCTATAATCTATAATCTAAGCTGCAAGGATATGTAAGCATTTAAGGCTCAAATGAAATGCATGCCCACAGACAGGCACATGTAGGTTCGCGCCTACACATTCTGCATGTGTGCATACAAATAATGAAAACCTCACATGGACATAAACCTTGCAACTCCTGCCGCCGTTCCCTGAACCGGGGTGGCATTGGCAAAAGTGAACCGATTGTTACAGCACGGGTGGTCAGCCTCGTACCAACCTATCAGTCAAGGAGCAATTACAATAATTCATAATATCAAATGCATTTTTTTTCACGAGTTAATTTTTTTCCTCGAGCGCTTTTGATGTTTCCACACCATTATCAAGAGGGCAACCTTTGATATGATAACATTGAAAGCGCTCGAGGAAATAAATCATTTAGTTAAGAAAAACTTTTTTTTTTTATTGAATCTTCGCAATGTAAATACATAAAACCCTTAAACTTTTACTTGGGATGATTTATTTTGTTAGCGCTGTTTTTGTGTAAAGAGCCCTCTGTGAGCTCGGTCGTCGCTATACGAAGCGCCAATTCTCAAGCAAGACCCAGTCTCTGTATGGTTAGACGGATCTTTGGTGATCGATCTTTGTTAAAAGTATATGAAATTTTCAACCCAGCGAAGAGCACATTTGAAAACATAAATTGTAATTTTTTTTTTTTTTTTTGCCGGGATTTGAACCCACGACCTACCATTTACGAGAACGAAGCGTTACCACTAGACTGCGATCTTATTTCCACTAGACTAAAAACTCTACGTGTGTAAAGTAAACGTAGACCTCTTCAGAATAGGTTTATCTTTCAATATTATAGAGGGCCGGCGCTTGAAGAACTTGGACTTACTTTGTTCTAACAAACTCTCTGTTGATGTGACATTCGATTCTCCGAAAGACCAAACTTACACACTTTTGAGAGGGAATCCATTCAGTGCAGTTATTCTTTTTCTATTAATGTTTCTTTTTCCTTTTTTCAGGCGACTGTCCGACATAGAGTTCCTTCTCCAGCAAGCCAAGGTGAGGCATGATTATGTATTTTAAAGCTATTTTTTACATTTTTTATCGAGTTCATGAAAAAAAATTAAAACACATTTTTGTACTGCTATTTTAAGGTAACTAAAAGAGTGCAACAGTTTTATAATTTGCCCACGAATATTAAAAATACTTTTAAATCGTTGCAAAAAAAAATGTTCAGCATTAAATCTGTATTTTCAGCTTAAAATCACGCATAACATTTTTTTTCTCTTTCTAAATATAAGAAAACAAGGAACAAAAAACAGAAACTGCATTTAAAATAAGCTTTTGCTTGTAACTTGTAGCTTGTTTGCTTGTAGGGTGCACTATTTTTGCCACACTAATTTCTCTGATTATCCATCTATTTATTCTGTGTTCCTTGATTTATCTTATTAAAAAAAATGGTATGTTAAATTTAACGTTGGTATTTTTTACTAAAATTATATATAATTTGTATTTCACTGGAAGAATAAATATTTTAATCTTCTTGGATTCAACAACAAGCCGGCATTCCCACAAACGACTTCAACTCGCAGGTGGAAGGCGAACAGTTTAAAAGTAAAAAACACACCAGCCCCCCAGTACTCCACCCCCTAGTCTTCGCACCCCCAAAGGAAAGCTCATACAATATTTATTTCCAAAAGTCGTAATTGCGGGGGAGAGAAAAAAATACGTAATTTCGTTTTTTTTTACTTGAAAGTCTTGCTTGTGTTTTTTTTGTTTGAATTATTTATATGTTTGTGTTAACAGAAAGTATTTAATATGAAAAAAAATATAATGAAGCACTTCGTCCCTAATTTTAAGGACATTATTTTTTTTATTAATTTATATTTGTAGGTTTTATTTTTTGACTAAAGAAAGTATGTTTTTTCAAAACATTAATAGAGAGTCTGGTACGAAAGAATGTTTGATTTTTTTTTTTTTTTGATGAGTATTATGAAATAACGTTTACCAACCCACACAAAATAAACAAAATGAAGGAGACCTTAATATATAATCTAGAAATATCACACATGTCACGTGGACTGAAAACTGGAAATTCAATTCAATTTATATTCTTCTTGGAACACAAATCTCGGAAACCTCATTTCTGCACATATTTCTGACAGATCTTTCTTACCCCACTTTAATTCTTTACGTGGTTGGTTACGCCTCAGTACAAGTCGTACGAAAACCAAAACACCAGCACTTCTAGCGAATAATCTGATCGGTTACTTATGGGCACGCAGTTTTTTTAAAGTAAAAAATAAATAACATAAATATAAACGCAGCCAAATTCGATTGCTTACTTTTACATTTAAATTAATTTAAAAGAAACTTAAATACCTTGGATAACTTGCACACAAATTGAGAAGCTGTTTATTTAGGAATAAACCAATCTTGAGTTAAGTATTTAAAAAACTGGTTTTCTGAACCATGTTGCTTAGAAAAACGGATTTTCAACTATCGAAGTGGTATCTGATGACATCTTGGACCGGTCCGTAGTCCGTAGTGGCAACACTTCGGACTCGTAAATGGAAGGTTGTGGATTCGGATCCCGGCGGAGCACAAAAATATACTATTTATAATAATAATAATAATAATAATAAATAATATTAGGATGATTTATTTGGTGAGCGCTGTTTTCGTGTGTTTCACACCTCAAGAGCCCTCTGCGAGCTTGGTCGTCGCTGTAGAAAGCGCCAATTCTCAAGCAAGACCCAGTTGTTGTAAGGTTGGATGGACCTTTCAGTGACCGGTCTTTAGTAAAGTTGTATGAATTTTTCAACTCAGCGAAGAGCACATTTGAAATATAAATGGTATATTTTTTTTTTGTGCTCCGCCCGGATCCGAATCCACAACCTTCCATGTACGAGTCCGAAGTGTTGCCACTGGACTACGGACCGGTCCAAGATGCCAACGACACGCGGTGTACCTGAGCGGTCACCCATCCAAGTACTATCCGCGCCCAATGTTGCTTAACTTCGGTGATCTATGGGAACCGGTGCTTTCAACATGGTAACGTCGTTATATTTCGAATGTGCTCTTTGCTGGGTTGAAAAATTCATAAACCTTTACCAAAGACCGGTCACTGAAAGGTCCATCCAACCTTACAACAAGTGGGTCTTTCTTGAGAATTAGCGCTTTCTACAGCGACGACCAAGCTCGCAGAGGGCTCTTGAGGTATGATACACTCAAAAACAGCGCTCACCAAATAAATCATCCTAATATTATTATTATTATCAGGAAGCGTGTCCCATTTTTAACGTAGAAATATGCATTTAATCTATAATCTAAGGTGCAAATAGATATTTCAATTTAATGCATGTACGTGAAGGTTTACGCTTACACATGCAGCATGTGTACTTACAAAATGAACATACACTTTAAACCGGGGGGACATTTGTAAGATTGAACCAAGATTGACAGCATGGGAGTCAGCCTCATACCAACCTATTGGTCAAGGAACAAGAACAACAAGTAACAATTTAATGAGAAATAATTGTTGTTGGTCGCGATCGAAGATTGTAGGAACATGACGTGATTGATTTATCTACAGATTTCAAGGAGGCTTCATGAATGCATTATGTATGTACTAAAGATATCGTGTACCATTTTCTTTAGCAGATTAAATGCTTAATATATTATAACGTAATCCGAATCATCCGTAAACCAAAACGTCTGTACATATATATATTTTTTTTGTTTTCGGAATCTAATGATAGCTCCCGTGTGTTAAAAAATATCAGGAAATTTAATAACCGCAGCAGCGCAAACACAAGAACATTATTAGATTTATTTTACAGTCGGGGATTCCCCTGTTCCGAATGAGCAGGAGAGGGTGTAGGGGGATGGCGGAGAGGGGGGAAAGAACCGATTGTTTTCATCACAAAGTGGGGAAATTTCGTGGGCATATTAAATTTCACAAATTTCATCATATATCTGAGAGACAAGGAGGCAGCATCTCCTTCAGAGAATAAAAAAAAACTCATCCACCTGTGTGGTATTTTTTCTTAAATCAATTTTCAAAGGAGAAAAATTATGTGATTCTACACGTAACTGCTAATTTCTGTGTATAAAAAATATTTGAAAGATTTTTCTTATTATCCAGTTTTTAAGGTTCCTTTACGAATAGGTTGATATAACAACATATCTAAAAATGCTCGATTGGCGGTACGCAGTGGCATACTTTTACCCACCTTGATGTATGGAAGCGAGGCCTGGACGGTGAATGAAAGTTAGTAAAGTCCATACTGTTGAAATGGACTTTCTAAGAAGTATGATTGGGAAAAAACGGAGTGACAGGGTGAGGAATGATTTTGTAAGAGAAGAATGTGGTGCAAGAGAAAGTGTGAAAGTGAAGATTAAAGAAGTTTGTTAAGATGGTTTGGGCATATGGAGAGAATGAATGAGGAAAGACTGACGAAGAAAGTATATGTTGGTAGAATAGATGGATGTCGTGGTAGAGGAAGACCGAGAAAGGTATGGATGGACCAAATATGAATGAATGGAATATCCAGAGTCATAATAAAAGAAGAGCTTGTATGAAGAAGGTTATGACTCTGGAGGAAATGAAAGAAGTATGTAAGGATAGAAAGAAATGGCGGTTGATCTGTGATGTTGGCGGCTAGGGTTTGTTAAAGTAAAATTGGTTTTATGATTTAGTTTTTTATGTCCATGTATATATTGTTATTTATTGATGTTAAAAATGTAATTTGTCATGTATGTTCCTTGACTTATAGGTTGTTATGCGGCTGACCACCCATACTGTAAAAATTGGTTCACTTTGCCAATGTCACCCCTGTTTCAGGGAAGGACGGCAAGAGTTGCAAGGCTTATGTTCATTTGAGATTGGGTTTTTATATTGTAGGTCCACATGCGGCATGTGTTAGCGCGAAATTATACATGTCTGCTTGTGGGAATGCATTTAATATAAATCTTAAATGATATATATCTTTGCAGCTTAGATTAGATTAGATTAGATTAGATTGATATAAGTTCCTTGACTAATAGGTCGGTATGAGTTCCTTGACTAATAGGTCGGTATGAGTTCCTTGACTAATAGGTCGGTATGAGTTCCTTGACTAATAGGTCGGTATAAGTTCCTTGACTAATATGTCGGTATGAGTTTCTTCACTGCTACATAATGTTGGTATGAATTTCTTGACTAGCAGGTTGGTATGCGGCTGACAAACAGTTCTGTAAAAAATGGTGCATTTTGCCTATCCCAACCCTGTCCCAGGGAAGGTCGGCAAGATTTGGGATTTTATTTTGTAAGTCCACATGCTGCAAGAGTGAACTTATCCACGTCTGCTTATGGAAATGCATGTTATGTGAATCTTAAATGTTATGTATCTTTGCAATTTTGATTATAGATACGTAGATTTTTCGTGAAAAAGGAGTTGATGACTTCTACCATAAATTTTACCCCCATTTAATGCTATTTTTTCAGATTTTTTCACGGTAAATTTCACCTACGTGAGATACACATCTCACAGCGTAGCTTCCCGCTCTGATTTTTACCATAAATTTCACCTACATACTCACTGCCTAGATTTCCTTCGTGATTCGCACCGTGATATATGGAGCCTGCGGTGGCGGTGCGTTAGTCTCTGTAAAAATAATTCCCGCCAAAGCAAATAGAGATTCATCGCCCGCACTCTGCCAGGAAGTGAGAGCAATCTGGGGCATTCTTATAGATAGAGGGATGCTCAACGGTATGTTACAGTCGTGCCGTGAATAGGACCAAGGGAAAATAACATTAAAAAAATACCAGTTAAAAACTTAATAACAATTGTAAATTATTTTTTCCAATAAATATTTAAATAAAATACAATACCAGAGAGTTAGGGCTCTACACTACAAGCTACTACAAAGCGCTTTTAAAGTGACTACTTACAAAAAGGCGCTATATAAATCAGAAAATTATTATAAATGTTCAATCCTCACTAACGACGTAAGACATTATTTCCCGTTAGGCCAGTTACAGACTAGACGCATGCTTAACGGTTTGTCTATGGATTACCATGTCAACATAAACAAACAGACTGCCACCCGGAGTGAAGAACTCCAAATCTATGGGCATATTTCGCGGAGCTCTCAAGACGCACCTTTTCAAAAAGTCTCATCCGTGATCGGAGAGGGCCCTTGAGGTGTGACACACACAAAAACGGCGCTCTCTTATCATGTGCAATTAAAAATAAATAAGCCTGATATATAATATAATATATAACAGTGTAGTAGCGTTCTAGGATGTATGCAAACTTCGCACAGTCTATCTGGTAATCCATCAGACAAACCGGACAAAATGCGTCCAGTGTGAAAAGCGCCTTACAGTACTTATTTAAAAAACAGAACCACAATATTGGCAACACTGTACAAAAAATGGGAGCCTAACCATTTGGACGAATTGGAACCCCATTTTAACTGAAGTAGCTGGTGTAAGGCCATGATGCCTCTTAAGTTAGATGAAAGATTTCCTCTACGGACTGGCTTTACAATCAATTATCAATAAGAAGAAAAAAATGAACATTAAATAATATTTTGGTTCATAACTATACATTCAAAAATTCATTTCTCGAATGAAAAAAATAACCGATTTCAGTGTGTAAAAAAGGTTGAATTCTTACATTGCCATTCCCTCGCAGCCATACTTGCCATGTCCCCCAGGAAAAAGTAAGCGAGGAAAAAAGGCTATTCAGGGAGCAGATTAGTAAATATGATTTCCCGCGATGTGTTGGCGGTCTTCTTCTTATTCCTCTTATTAAGTTACCGGAACAAGCTGGCTTCTTCTTTTTGAGGGTAAGTGCCTCTTCCTCGAGATGAACTTGGGGTGGATTTTCTCTGCACAATCTCCATCTGCAGATTGCGCGTTTGTATTATTGTTATCATAACGCAGTGGGGGAAGACTGTGATTTTTAATATTGTATTTTTGCGGAGGTAGTTGGAAATTTTATTTATAATAAACTGTAAGTAAAGATTTTTCTCCCAGAGAGGCTGAGAGCGCAGGAAGATGAGACAGCCTTCAGGAAGATGCTCAAAGCATTCTTGTTTTCCCGCTAGAGCCCACATGCGCCTTTGTAGTGATGTAAATCACAAAAAGACGCATATAAATCTAGTTAATAATTATTATTATTAAGATATTCCGATCGATAGATCGGTTGGTGGAGTGCTTGCATCCCATGCCGAGAGCTTGAGTTTGAAACCCACCAAGGGTGTCAGAAATGTTTTTTCGTTTCGGTATTTATTTCAAAAACCCAAAATAAAACACCTGCAAGGTTAACTCAGTGTTCACAAGAAATGAATACCAGCCTAGTCTAGAGTAGGAAACCTCCAGTTCAATTGAAGTGTTTGGCATGAGGCCGATCCCCTTCCCTGTAAAAATTAATAAGTTCCACTCGCCACATGCGAAGCACTTCGGGGATAACGCGGCAAGTAGTTTCCCTATATGTGCAGCTTAGGGGCATAGCGTTGCGTTGCAATAAACCACCTATCAAAGTATAGGTGTTTTTGATTTTTTTTTAAATATAATCGCGCATCCTTTGTAAGAAATTTTACAATTTTTTTTGTTTATTTATACACCTTTGCTTCAAATACGTCTTATTATTGCGATATCTGCGTATGACGGAAACCATTTACTTTAACAGGTAAAAAAGCCAGCGTTAGGCCAGCTCCTTCTGTTGATGAAGGACTTTTCCCAGCTCCCGAGGGACTGGTACTTAATTAAATTAAATTAAATTAGGCTGATTTATTTGGTGAGCGCTGTTTTTGTGTGTATCACACCTCAAGAGCCCTCTGCGAGCTTGGTCGTCGCTGTAGAAAGCGCCAATTCTCAAGCAAGACCCAGTTGTTGTAAGGCTGGATGGACCTTTTGATGATCGGTCTTTGGTAAAGGTTTATGAATTTTTCAACCCAGCGAAGAGCAAATTTGAAAATATAAATGGTATTTTTTTGTGCTTCGCCGGGATTCGAACCCACGACCTTCCAGTTAACTACTAATTTATTATAAAGGCTGAGTAAACGTTGTCGATATTTTACGAGTACTCGTATTTTGGATTTAAAATAAACACCGAAACGCGAAATCATTTCTGACACTCTCGGTAGGATTCTAACCTGAACAGTGCTAGTATGCAATGCAAGCACTGTACCTACCAACTGAGCTATCGACCAGACTGAAGAAAACATTAAGGATATAACTGTACCAACTTAGCTGTCGATCGAATAAAATTTCAAATACATGTTGAAAACAGTCCATGGTAATAAGTGTTTTTAGGCTTTCATGGCCGGCTTCAGATGATGATGATAATGATGTAGAATCCATCTTTCCAGGCTTGTAGACCATGTTCAATAATTGTAGGCTGCTTTAGTCTTTTTTCTTTTTGGAAGGCTGCTACGTTTCGTCAGTGACATACGACCACCATACGACTGACTTCTTCAGGGACTTACTTACGACTTACTTCGAGTCGAAGTACAAGCCCTGAAGAATCAGTCGTATGTCACTGACGAAACGTAGCAGCCTTCCAAAAAGAATAAAGCAGCCTAAAATTATTGAACATGGTCTACAAGCCCGCAAAGATGGATTCTACATCATTATCATCATCATCAGTCCATGGTAAGTTTCGCTATCGTTAATATTGTATATAAAAACTTTATCGGAATTTTTTTCAGTTTTATTATGTGTGAAACATGACGTTACAAAATAGAGTCACTTCAGCTGTAAAACGCCTCTTAATGCCGCACGAAAAAAAAGGCATATTGCATTTTTCTCTGCATAAAAAATTCACGCATCCCTCCCACATGTAAATGAGCCCACCATATTCCACCCCATCCCCACCGTGCCCAGGCTCGCGATAAAATAAAACACTTCCACATTATCACCGGCATAAACAGACACCAAATTGTTTTGCCGACAATGTGACCGTCACCGACACGATTTATCAAGTCTCCAATTATGACGGCACCCCTACTTTCATACATATTTAATTCTCACAGGGTTTTTTTCCCGGCCATTACTGAATTTTTAGAGCTGCAATTTGGTTTTACAAGTGTATATTTTATTAACACCTTATGGGGGGGATTCTCTGTTTTTTTCTCTCACATGGCAATCGTAAATTTACTGTTAATATTTTTGTGAAAAAAATTGCTGCTGTTAATTTTTGTGTGCTGATGTTTTATTCAGGTAAACATGCGAACTTCCTGCAAAACCGTTATTATGCCATACTACTCGTACTTACCTGACTATTATTTCAATGTTTTCTACAATCATAAAAATCCATCACAAATTGCAATCAACTTATTTACTGAAATTAAATGTTTTTTCTGCGTAATTAATTATTTGAAATTTGATTGTTAAATGGTTAATTAATATATTATTCTTAATGGCACAGAATTTTTTAACAATTAAGAAGGAAAACAAAATAAAAGTTACAAAACATGATTTTTTTAATTTTTCCTATTTTTTTCGATACTTGATTTTTTTAAGCTAGACCAGAAGCATATTATTTCAAAACGATAGTTTAATTTTGGTTGTATTTCATTTTAATACGAAGAATTATCGCCAAACAAGTTAATTTATATTATTTTCGCCCTTCTTCTGTACTTAAAAGTACCTACCTGCCTAAAGAATACACCTGCTTTCTCTGTTGAGGCATAAATTTTAATCTTTTAATTAGTTTCTACCTCAGTGATACACTGAAGATGGACGGATAAAGTGCGAGGGCGCTTAGACATAAATACTAAAAAAAATCGTAAAAATTACACAGTGTGTTTTTAAAAAACTCAAACTCAACACAACTACGCAAGCGCAACTAAGCTACAAATATAGTGTAATGTATTGCCGCGTCCTCTCTGAAGGAGTTGCATATGGCGAGTGAATCTATTTATTTTTACAAGGAATGGGGTCACCCATACGCAAACGACTTCAGTTGAAGTGGGGGTTTTCCAGCTCCAGGATGGGCAATTCATACATCACGAGGTGCTACTTCAGGAGACTGGCTTCAGAAGTCTAGAAACGATTCGCAACGGGTCCCTTATGGTGCTTTCACATTAGGTCCTCAACGGCTTAATTGACAGTCCCACCCTATTTGAGAGCTACAGGTCATATCTGCCTGACGACTTTACCCGACGCGACGGTGTGAAAATGATTTAGTTCATGACCGAAAAGCCGTAGTGATATCTAGTGCATCACCATGCGACTTGAAGAAGAAAGTACTTAAAGTCTATTATAGGCATTTTAAAGTGTCATTTATAAAGATTTTTTTCATCCTGTGCGGAAGACTTCCTAGATTCTAAAGACTCTAGGGGTCTATGACACTTGTTGTAGTGCCGCAGAGGTGTACGAGCTTGGTCGTCGCTACAAAGCGCCAATACTCAAGCAAGACCCAGTTGCTGTAAGGCTGGATGGATCTTTGGTGGCCGGTCATTGGTAAAGGTTTATGAATTTTTCAACCCAGCGAAGGGCAAATTTGAAAATATAAATGGTATGTTTTTTATGCTCCGCCAGCATTCGAACCCACAACCTTCCCATTCAGAGTCCGCAGTGTTACCACTGAGCTACGGACCGTTCTAATCTAACCGATTTAAATATCTTGCAATGGAATTTCTCCTAGCATATTGATAGCTATCAAGATGCACTGCTATTAAGGTTACCTGTTGTGCAATTTTTTTTTAAATTAGTAATAAAAAGTGAAGTATTGAGCTATTTTGTACAAGTGAATTGCTACAACACACACTAATCTACCTATCCATCACCTGTATCGTTTGACCCGTTCACTATTACGGCGAGTGGCTGGCTATGTCCCTGTTCCCGGGCAAACAGGTTGGGGGGAGTGCGGGGCCGTGTTAACATGTGGGCGTGCATGGGGAGGGGAGAGTGAAAAATGTTATATGCCACCTGTGGCGCGCGCGGGAAAGGGGGCTGAATTGAAATGTGCACCACGTTAGTGCAGTTTTTTTTTTGCACGTACAAAAAAATTCTCTAGCGCAAACATTTGCATGCTTTTGAAAAGCGCTTGAGTAATGTAAACAATTTGGATTTGAAGAACACGATCGAGTTGAGGAATAATCATTGTCTAGTTTTTTTTAATAGATTCGTACCGGTCTATAGTCCAGTGGTTACACTCTTGACTCGTATATGGAAGGTTGTAGGTTCAAATCCCGGCGTAGCACAAAAAATATATCATTTTATTTTCAAATATGCTCTTCGTTGGGTTAAAAAAAATCATAAACCTTTACCAATGACCGGTCACCTAAGGTCCATCCAACCTTACAGCAACGGGGTCTTACTTGAGAATTGGCGCTTTGTAGCGATGACCAAGCTTGTAAAAATTCCGGTCAAAAGCTCAGTTGGTAGGATGCTTGCATTCTATACTGAGAGCAAGGGTTCGATCCCCGCCGAGGGTGTCAGAAATGATTTCCCGTTTCGGTGTTCCAGCTCAACTGAGATGGTTGGTGTGCGGCCGGCCCAATTACTACTAAAAATATATAGGTCTCGAATCGCCACATGCAACCCCTTCGGGGATAACGTAGGCAAGAAGTTGCACTATATGTATAGTTTAGTTGCGTTGCGTTTTGAGTGAAGAGGAATGCAATCCACCTACCTATTTTGCTTGACCAGAAACGGGTATGGACATTCTCTCTTCTTAATCTTATTCCTCATACGATGGGCTTTTTGAGCGTGAAAATTAAATGATTATGATCTTGAATCTATTCACAAGCATACCTCTCTCAATTCATTCATATCCATCACCTTTTTCATACATTTCCTTATTTCATTTAGAATGATTTTTTTCATCAATTTTGTATCCGATAAAACTAACTCTTCGTGTGCAATGAATTGGGTAACAACGTTTTTACGCTTTTGGAAATATATTTTTTTTGGAACATCTATACATAGATAAAACTTGCAACAAAAAATACCGCACACCGCAAAGCGTACGTGAAAATAACCGGAAGCCTTTTTGTCCGGAAATGATTCGTGTAACGAGGTGGCGAGTGACTTCCGGTGCTTTGTGCCCTTTGGCTAAAGGCATTATGGGGAAAAAAGGCTGTGTGAGGAAATGACTCCATGGGAAAAATACGTGTGTGTGGGAAAAAGTCTGTGTGGAAAGAAATAAGGCTTTAGACGGTAAGGAGAAGTGGCTATATAAAAAACCCATGTCAGATCCGGCCCGGGGGCAGAGATATCGACTTACATGGGATTACAGAAAGGGTAGGGGGGATGTGATGGTAACTGATATTGAAAGGTTGTTTTAGAGGCTGTTTGAACAGATAAAGGTGCTACTAAAATATAATAAAGATTCTGAAAGTATCTGTTTATTATTTGTATTCCTTGACTTATAGGTTGCTATGAGGCTGACCACCCATACTGTTTAAAACGATATACTTTGTCAATAAAATATCACGCCTGTTCTGAGGAAGGTCAGCAAAAGATACAGAAGTTCATTTGAGTTTTGGATTTTATTTTTGAATGCACATGCAGCATTTCTATGCGCAAAGTTACACGTGTTTGTTTGTAGGCATGCATTTAGTATCAATTTTAAATAAAAAAATACTTTTTCCACTTAGATTATTTATAGATGTTTTTCAAATCTTACTGCAGAAAGGGGAGTTGAGACGGAAAACTACTTTGTAAGCTAAGTAAGTCAGGTCAAAAAGGACATTATACATCCTTATTTCTTCTGGGATCATTTTCTCCTTAGTAAAGTAATATAAAAAAAGGAGACATCGTCAGATAGAGCATAAAGAGAAGACGGTTGTAGAGGGACCATATAGACCGCATGAACGAAGGAAGGATAGCCCGAGTCGTGGCACAGGAGATACCGGACGGCCAGCGTCTACCAGGTCGCCCTCCCAAAAGATGGAAGAACAGCTGGTCTACTGCATCACAGGAGGGAGCTTCACAATCAACAGATCTATAACAAGAGGAAGATGAAGAATAATAAAGATGTAATCAGAATTGTTTTTGTTTTTATTTTTTATTTTCTACTTATTTTGTTAACTTTTTTGCAATGTATTTCAATTTTTGTTTACCCTCATCTGTGCGTTCTTTTATTTTACCTAGGTTTTAATATTGTTACTTGATCATGCTCTTATTGCTCTATATGCTATATGCTCATTGCTCTTATGTTTTTCTTCTTTCTTTTCTCTCTTATGTTTTTCTCTTCATCTTCTTACTTTTTGCATAAATATCTTCTACTTTTATTCAGTAGTAATCTTATTGTAAGCTTTATTTTGTAGTAATCTGTTTTATTTTGATACTGTTATGTCTGTAATGTATTTTTATTTCTATTTTTGTATACATGTAAAAGGCACAATGTGCCGTTAAAGAATGAATAAATAAATAAAGAAATATTACCATGACTTATTTGGTGAGCGCCGTTTTTGTGTGAACCACACCTCAAAAGCCCTCTGCGAGCTTGGTCGACGCTGTAGAAAGCACCAATTCTCAAGAAAGACCTAGTTGCTGTAAGGCTAGATGAACCTTTAGTGACCGGTCTTTGGTAAAGGTATAAGAATTTTTCACCCAGCGAAAAGCATATTTGAAAATGTTATTTTTTGTGCTTCACCAGGATTCGAACCCACAGCCTACCATTTACGGGTTTGAAGCATTAGCACTAGACTACGAACCAGTTTAATAATACATCTTCGTTAATCCAATTTCAATTGGCAAACGAATCTAATTTACCGATTAATTTTTTCAACATTTAGCGAGCTCCCTGCTCGTCTCACAATTTCTGCGAATCTCACACACGGATCCAAATCCCACATGCACTATTTGTTTGTCAATTACCCCCGAAGCCTGAATCCCTCACCTCACCCCCCTGCGCCACATTCGTGTACTAATGCGCCCTTTCACCTGTGGGGTTAAACCGCGGTCGGGGCTACCTGAGCGTGGGGTTAAAACGCTTGCACTATTAGCTATGGCAAAATACGTGGTATCCCATTAGTCAGGTAGAGGCAATCGTAAACGTGGAAAATTAATTATATTCTTTGACTTGTAGGTTGGTATGAATCTGACCCAGTGGCGAAGCTTACCATACAAGCCGGTTCCCATCGGCTTCCCTTTTAAAATTATGTAACAAAGTAGTTAAAAAATATAGGCACAAAGTAAAAAAATACATTTAAAACCAAAGAAACAATACGTATTTTTCCCCAATTGAAACCATGCAGTCTACTTTATTATCATTTCTGCCTCATTTCAAACGGGAAACTGATGGAAACCGGCTTGTATGGCACCCTTCGCCACTGATCTGACCACACATACTTTAAAAAAATGTTCGCTCTGCCAATGTAACCCCTGTTTCAGGGAAGGTTGGCAAAAGTTGCAGGGTATATGTTTTGAGGTTTGGATTTTAATTTGTAACTATGCATGCAGCATTTGTAGGCGTGACGTATTTATACACGTGTTTGCTTATGCGCATGCATTATATATAAGCCTTACATGTCAAAATATCTTTGCAACTAAGATTATAGATTAGAGTGTAACCTGGATGAAGTAATATATAATCCAAATACATACATAAAAATACATATATAATCCAAAGTGCATAGATATTAGCATTTTAAATTCACGTTAAATATATGCTCACCAACAGACACGGGTAAGTTCGCGCTTACAAATGCTGCATGTGTACTAAGCAATTAAAATCCAAGCCTCAAATTAAGTTAAACGCTGCAATTTTTGGAAAGCTTTCAATATAACATCTGCAGACATTGGCAAAGTGAACCATTGTTTACAGGATGGATGGTCAGACTCATACCAACCTATAAGTCAAAGAATATGGGAACATGGGAGTCATGGTAACACAAATTCCTATTTAACAAAATCTTTTAATTTCTTTGGTCTAAATAAAGTATTGCAAATATTTGTCCTTCAACCCTTTCGCTTATTTGCCAACCCAAAAAGGTCCAGGCACTTTCACAATATTTATTTTACACCGCTGGAAAAAATTGCAGAGATTATGGCGGCAGTTAAGGGCTAAAAAAATCCTCTCTGCTAATTAACGCCATAAATTGCACGAGTTTTTTAATAAAGAGGCTCACCTAGGAGGGGTCAGGCCCCTTCAGACCCACGGCGGTCTTGTTTGTGGCGCCAAAACCGAATGCAGATCCTGGGGTACTAAATATTGTGTTTGGAGCAATCTGTAGAACATTTCCAATTTTCAAATGTGAAAATTTTGTCAAAAAAAATTTTAGCTGATATTTTGAATATGCAGTGTGTGAAAATTTTCCCTTTGTAGGGTTAAATACAGGTAGGTTATTTTAAAAAAGGTATTCAAAAAACCCTCATTTCAAGTGATGTACATGGTGTGAGGCCGGCCCCCTTACCTGTAAAAAATAAACAGGACTCGAATCGCCACATGCTCTCCTTCGGGGAAAACTCAAGCAAGAAGTTAAACTATATATGTAGCTTAGTTGCATTGGTCATATTACTTTTAGGAAAACTCGAGCTATAAGCTAAAATAAACTTAATTTTAAAGATCAAGCAAGGCCCAATTTCTGTAAAGCCAGATGGATCTCTGATGACCAGTTTTTGATGAAGAAATATGAATTTTCAATCTAGCAAAGAACACATTTCAAAATAAAACTATCTTTTCTGTGTTCCGCTGAAAATCAAACCCACAATCTTTATTTTACGATATCGTAGCGCTTATCACTAGATTACAGACTGACCTAAATTTCTCATTTACGTGTTTATTTTTTCTCAAATTGCTTTTATGATAATAATAATAGTAAAAGGATGATTTATTTTGTGAGCGCTGTTTTTGTGTGAATCACACCAAGAGCCCTCTGCTGTATTTTAATTAAATGAGAAATCATTTTTCAAATTATTCTAATTAAATATTTTCAAACTTCAAATGCAGTCACAATCCGTTCAACCCTTTCGCTGCACAGCCAGATAAACAAACCGTGTTTTCCATTTGAAGGTGGGTTACACCTTTCCGCCGGTACAAACCGACCGCCCCTGATATCGTCAGAGGCAGTGGTGGGCGGGAGCTTGCGGTCTGGGGTGCGAAAAGGCCAGCGGATTCAAATACCGACCCCTGAATACAGAGAGGAGGGAAGTCAACACTATGCCCTGTACCTCTCTCGTGTTAAACGGTTCGAAATGCTACCCAGGTATAGTTTGTGACTGGTATTTATATATCACCTTTAGGATTCCCTGTAAACTTGTTGTTTGTTGTAAAAATTTACGGAATTTTGAATGAGAAATTTGTAACGTTTTAAGGAAGAAATTGTGCTTAAGTAAATGTAAATACCAATTGGTTTGATCGACAGATTGAGAGGTGATAGAGAGGTAATTCTGGAAGTATCTTTTTTAGAAGGCAAACACCCACACCGGGTTGAAGCCTAATGATGATGATGATGATGTGATGTAAACACTTGATGATGTGATGTAAACACCTGATGATGTGATGTAAACACCTGATGATGTGATCTAATGTAAACACATGATGATGTGATGTAAACACATGATGATGTGATGTAAACACATGATGATGTGATGTAAACACATGATGATGTGATGTAAGCACCTCATGATGTGATGTAAACACCTGATGATGTGATGTAAACACCTGATAAACCAAAAACCGTATAAAACCCAAGGTGACAATTAAGTTTTTTTTTAAATATTATAAATACATACAAGTAGATACAGAGAATGTCATTTTCTTGTTTTTCCGTGTGTGTGTTTATCTCATTTTCATTTCATTTTCCTTCAATGCCTCCTAAAGTTCTATTTGACTCATATTTATAATTTACGACCTGCATTAAAATTACACTTTAAAAATAATATACAAAAATCTTGTTTTGTGAACTATTTTTCATAGCATAAGTTTTCCCTTGAAAACTGTTTTTAAATATAAAAAAACAATACACAGAATAAAAAGCTCGGTTTCCCATTTTCCAAAGCTTTCAGGATAAAGCGGAGTAGGGGTGAGTTTTGTTCGCGGTTTCTGTGCATAGGCGCATCGAGCTTTAATCCGTGGGGTGGGGGGGTAGAAGAGGCTGTTTAATTTATCTCGTTGGCGAAAGCCTCGCCGGTTGTATTGATGGTTTTTATTGTTTCTAGGAAAGCGCGCTGGAAATTTTCTGAAGTGAACGGAAAATTGAATGTTGGAATTCCCATGAATGCCCTTTCACTAATAAATAATTTGTATGTGTCGTTTGTTGGGATGGATTTTGCTTCGAATAATTGTGGTTTCGTGAAAGGCATTTGAATAAAAGTTTGGAAAAAAATCTAGTGTAATGAAACAAAATAGATTTTCTTTTGTGCGCTATCATGAAAACGAAAAAAGTGCAACGTTATTTTAAACGACTTTAAAATAAAATTTAATGGTTTATGTATTGACAATGTAAAGATTATTTTTAAATTATGAACGTACAAATAAAAAAATGTTTTTGTTCACAAGTTGGCTTTATTGCGGATAATTGTGTGATAACACCGAAAATGGTCGAGAAAATTAACCAACTCGCCAAGAAAAGCTTTTTTCTTTTTACATTTTTGATTTGAAACATCATCCCAATCAAATTTTACGCAGTTACTCAAAATTTAGGTTTCGGGTTATTTTTTTTTTAAAAAACGAGCATATTTTTTTAACTTGTAATCGTCACCAAAATCATCATGTTTGACACGACAACCTAAGATAATTCCTAGATCAACCACTGCCAAAACTGGCTATCAAACGGTGTCTCTTTCAATCTCCACTCTCACCACACGACTCTTCCAAACCCTCAATCGTAGTTTTACGTTTTCGTTACAATGTATTTCTAGAGAAAGGCCCTTAATTGGCTCCATAAAGCATTATTCACAATAAACATTGTCGCCTGACGTCATTAAGCTGGCTCAGTTATCATGAGACAACGTATATTTTACTATTTGGTGCACTACATAGGATTTCTCCATCAGTGCAATATAATACAGGCTTGTTGTACTGCAGCCGCAAGTGAATGCGTCTTAAAAGGGGTAACACCTAAAGGCAGATCACAAACTTAACATTAATTTATTTTCTGTTTTGTTTTACTTCTTCATCCTAATACGTTTAAAGACTGTTCCAGCAACTCTAACAGGGTTATTTACATTGCATTTTATCCATACCTCATGCATGGATCATTGTTCGCATGGAAAATTCATGTAAGGTGGCGGTTGAACCATGGATTTGCTGTGCGTGAATAACACAGTTAGAGTACTAATTCTCCTAAGAAAGACTCCTAACCATCACCATCACCTTCAGAAGAGGACTTAAGAAAATGCTGTTTTTGAAGAGCCACGGCGTCCTTGAGATGTTCTGTGATCATTAAACGGCGCCACCGGAAATAAATCATCGATCATCATCATCATCATCAAATATTATTCCATATATTTTTTACAGAAATATTTCTCTTTCTGTTTTCCCGAGTCTCTGACGTCTTACTTTGTTTATAATCTATGTATAATCTAAGTCGCACAGATATATTACATTTAAGATTCATATTAAATGCATTCCCTATGCTGACACGTAAAAGTTCGCGCTTACGGATGCCGCATGTGGATCTACAATATGAAAACCCAAATCTCAAATGAACATAAGCACTGCAACTCTTGCCGACCGTTCCTGAAACAAGGATGACATTGGCAAAATGAACCATTTTTTACAGTATAAGTGGCCAGCCTCATACCAACCTGTATGTCAAGGACTTGTCATCGTAGAGGTTTACTTGTTTGCTATTTGAGGTCGATGACGTATAAACTCACTAGTTTTGTCATATTTGTGCACTCATGATAACAGCATGCCATAAAGTATAGAATCAAAAAAAATACAAAACGTATTGTAGAGAAAAGCAGGTTTTTCATCGTTTCGTGGAGGTCGTATCTGACGTGATCAGGAGACAATATATAGACTTTTTCTACGGCTACATAAATTATCAGAAATAATTGTTGTCGCTTTTGATCGAAGGTTGTAGACGTGACCTTAGGTAATTTATCAACAAACGTCGCGAACGCTTCATAGTGGTAGAAGTTTTACATTGTTAGTCTGAGGAGTCCGACTGATGGAACCTGGGAGGGGTTTTTTTATATCCACAATGTGTACCGACCGAAATTTTTGCTTAGACTCAAATTTTCTTCATCGTTAGGTTCGTGTGATATGATTTTTTTTTTCACTTTTTTCATTAGTTTAAATTATTTTATTTTATGACTTACGACCATCTCCTAGCTTCTTCTCGTGCTTAGCTCAGCCCCGTTCAGTGCACCTCCCCTTCCCCTCCCACATCTCTGCAATACTCGTAGTGCGCTAGGTAGCTTCTCTCGCTACCCACAGTTATTATCTCTCCAGCCACTTGGGTTTCGCGATTTTCTTCCCGCGCCACTGCGGCCGCCCACGGCAACAAATGCCGCCTTTCCCTCACGACAAAACCTGCATAGCGAGAGAACTATCTTTGTAATATTCATGACGGAAAACCCAAATTTATTTGCAGATTTTATTTTACGATATTATATTATCCGTTAAAAATAGTATCGTTTTTTTTAAGGTTTATAATAATAATACTAGAATGATATATGTGATCAGCGCCGTTTTGTGTGAATCAAGAGCTCTCTGCGGCCGTAGTCGTCGCTACAAAGCACCAATACTCAAGCAAGACTCAGTTGCTGTTAGGCTGGATGAACCTTTAGTGGCCGATCTTTGGTAATGTTATGTGAATTTTTTACCCAGCGAAGAGCATATTTAAAAATAAAAATGGTATTTTTTTGTGCTCCGAAGGGATTCGAACCCACAACCTTCCATTGAAGAGTCAGAAGTGTTAATCACTAGACTACGGACCTGTTGGTTACTTCTAATGATCAAAACACTTTAATTTATTGTACAATTATTATCCTACTACTTTCATGAAGTAACCAAAAAAATCCCACACTGCCACAATCAAAAGCAAAGAGCCACATTACTTGTAGAATTGTGTGTACTGGTGTATAAAGCTCTATTTCACTCTGATGGAGCGGATATCTGAGAGACTTGATAAGGCAATACCACTCGCAATGAAATTATTATCCTCCTCAGCAATGGAATAGTCTACGATATCAGACTCGCCGTAGCGGCGTAGACACTAAATTCCTAATGGACTACGCCACGGGCTCTACGGGGGATAATTACTACAGATTGGTTTAAAATATGAAATGCAAATCAAAAGACCTCTATCTATCTATCTATAATCTATAATCTAAACTGCAAGGATATGTTAACATTACAGACAGGCACATGTAGGTTAGCGCCTACATATTCTGCATGTGTGCATACAAATAAAGAAAACCTCACATGGACATAAACCTTGCAACTCCTGCCGCCGTTCCCTGTACCGGGGTGGCATTGGCAAAAGTGAACCGATTTTTACAGCACGGGTGGTCAGCCTCGTACCAACCTATCAGTCAAGGAGCACAAAACACAGCACAAAAGTGTTATTTTTATTTATTTTACTAAAGCCTCAAAATCTTTTACAAGCAATGACTTTGTCTACAAAGTTCAGAAGCCAAATATGAATTAAAACACGTGAATAATACATACCTTGACTTATAGGTTGGTATGCGGCTGACTACCCATGCTCTAAAAAATGGTTCACTTAACTAATGTCACCCCTGTTTCAGGAAAGGTCGGCAAGAGTTGCAGGGTGTATGTCCATTTGAGATTTGGGTTTTTATGTTGTAGGTTCACATGCGGAATGTGCAAGCGTGAACTTGTACATGTCTGCTTGTGATAATGAATATAATATGAACCCCCAATGTAACATAACTTTGCAACTTAGATGAGATTAGATTAGATTAAAATATTTTTTTCTTGATTTGAAAAAAAAAAAAAAAACGCTTTATTTTCTATAATTTATAGTTAGGATATATAACATGCATTCCCACAGACAGACATGTGTAAATTCGCGGTTACACATGCATTAAACCTAATCTCATATGAACAAAAGCTCTGCATCTCTTGCTGACCATCCCTGAAACAGGGGTAATATTGGCAAAGTGAACTTTTTTTAAAGTATGTGTTGTCAACTTGATATCAACCATGCAGCAATTTGATTCACTTTTAATAAAATTGCATTTGAATTTATTTTTAACAAATTGATTTCATAATATGGTTCACTGTGTATTTTCTGTATTGGCGGGTTCACGGCTTTCAAAGCTTCAAAAGTCAATTAAGAAGATATCAGCATTTTTTAATCAAATTCATTAAATACTAGTCACATTCACCTAACCGCGACAATCCTTCTTAATTTAAGTACGAAGAACGAACACAAAGCACTATAGCACCGCTGTAACCTGCAGTGGTGTGGATTAGAGATTGCACTCATCTTGCGGTGGAGAGACTACTGTGGTGGTGAAGACTGCCGTGGTGGAGGGACTACCGTGGTGGTGGTGAAAACTCCCTCAGGCTCCCGGTAGCGTCTTTCCTTTCTACCCCCCGTTTCGACAGACGACACACACTAAAAATGTTTTTTCCACTTTTTGGCCTTTGTAAAGAAGTGACATTAATGGAAAAAATCACACGTGTTTATTGATTTGTTATCTAAATTTTTAAGTTAAAATATTTTATAAAACTTAAAAAATGACGCTACAAAAAAATATTTAAAAAAACACGTTTTTGTTCACATTTTTTTCTTATAATTTTGTTGTTTAATATTTTGGACATATTTTTTTTCTTCATAATTATAGAATGATACAATGTCTAGAGAGTGTTTGAAAAATATTTTAGGTAATGTGAACAGTTTTCGAGATAATATGAAAAAACTGAAACTTGATAATTAATTTAATGTGCGCGGCAGTACTTCAGCGTGAATTGTCGCCGAACCCACAATAAGAGGGGAAACACGCTTACGCTGAAGTACTGCCGCGCACATTTAATTAATTATCTAGTTTCAGTTTTTTCATATTATCTCAAAAACTGTTTACATTACCTAAAATATTTTTCATAGACTCTCTAGACATTTTATCATTCTATAATTATAAAGAAAAAAAAAATGTCCAAAATATTAAACAACAAAATTAGAAGAAAAAAATGTGAACAAAAACGTGTTATTTTAAATATTTTTTCGTGGCGTCATTTTTTAAGTTTTATAAAATATTTTAACTTTAAAATTAAGATAAAAAATCAATAAACACGCGTGATTTTTTCCTATAATGTCACTTCTTTAAAAAGGCCATAAAGTGTAATGACGTTACTTCAGCGTAAATTGTCGCCGAACCCACAGTAAGGAGGGAAAGACGCTCCCGGTACTGCTAAACTATACCCCTGGAATGCACCCCTAAAGCTAGCGGATAACTGATGTCAGTGGGTATAACGCACTATTTGTCTAAGTTCATATTTATTTTGTTTTATAAACATATAGCAGTAGCATAAAAAATATGAATGATGTGTAAAAATATAAATTGTGTAAAAATACCAATTAGTCTATGGATATTTTTATAAGTGCTGTGAATGTATGTATGTTCGTTTTTGTAAATCAAGCTTATATGTGTATGCTTTGAAAAACTCAGGTGACGGTAAACAAATTCTTAGAAAATGTTACGTTCTTTTTTCCATAATTATATTCATACTCCTGCTCCTTGACTGATAGTTTTGTATGAGGCCTACCCCCCATACTGTAAAAAAATATTCACTTTGCCAATGTCACCCCTGTTCCAGGGAAGGTCGGCAGGAGTTGCAGGGTGTATATTCAATTATGATTCGTGTTTTTATATTGTAAGTCAACATGCGGCATGTTTAAGCGCGAACGCATAAACGTGTCTGCTTGTGGAAATGCATATAATGGGAATCTTTAATGTTACATATATTTGCAACTCAGATTAGATTAGAATATATATACATATACATATTTTTATTTATGTGAGTTTTTGTAACTCATGTTTTTATGTGTACTATGCTTTGAAAAACTCGGTAGACAAATTCTTAGAAAATGACACTTTTTTTTCATTTTTGTACGACTTCTTATTGAGGTTCTATTCGCACGAGATTTTTCTGGCAATTTTCTTCTACTGCACATTTTCCTCTCACTTGTTTCACATCACCCCCCTCCCACCTCATCAGCCCACCAGACATCATTGTTCAGTTTCTTTGCATTTAATTAACGTGCAAGATAATATCCGAGGAGCGGCGGCTCTCCCAAGACAACCCGTACAAGTTTACGCCGGTTTAACGTTACAACCCACCGCTGAAAACATTAGACAAGCTAAAAATATAACATTGCGTTAATGTTTTGAAGTGTTTCAATAAAATCATCACCACCAAATGAAAATAGTGAATGTGCAAACAAGTACACTAACCATCCATTTGAACGCATTTTCTTTTTTGACACTTTTGTGAAACGTCTAAAAATCTAAAACTAAATCTAAGCTGCAAAGATATGTATCATTTGAGATTCATATTAAATGCATTCCCACAAGAAAACATGCATAATTTCGCGCTTACACATGCCGCATGTGGACCTACAATATAAAAAACACAATCTCAAATAAACATAAGCCCTGCAACTCTTGCCGACCTTCCCTGAAACAGGGGTGACATTGGCAAAGTGAACCATTTTTTACAGTATGGGTGGTCAGTCGCATACCAACCTATCAGTCAAGGAAACGTGGTTGAAAAAAAATAATAGTTCCGATACTGATTATGCATAGTTAATACAGAAGTTTTATTATGAACATAGAAAATGGTTTGGGCAAGGACATGATTTAATTAATGTACCGAAAACTGTAGGTACCTATTGATATCGTAGCGCAACATCCTGTGATTTGGAGTATAAAGCTCTTATGTTAGTGTTTTTTTTTGCAACTAAGCTACACAAATAGTAAAATCCCCGAAGGAGTCGCATGTGGAAATTCGAGACATATCTATTTTTACGGGCAAGGGGGCCGGCCTCACACCAACCCCTTTCAGTTAATCTAATCTAAGTTGCAAATATATGTTACATTGAAGATTCACATAACATGCATTATCACAACCAGACACTTACAAGTTCGCGCTTGCACATGCCGCATGTGAACCTACAACATAAAAACCCAAATCTCAAATGGACATACACCCTGCAACTCTTGCCGTCCTTCCTGGAGACAGAGGTGACATTGGCAAAGTGAACCATTTTTTACAGCATGGGTGGTCAGCCGCATACCAGCCTATAAGTCAAGGAAGTTAAAGTGGTGAAAATTCATGCTAGCTTAATGTGCCACTTA
This sequence comes from Agapetus fuscipes, assembly GCA_951799405.1. NCBI lineage: Eukaryota > Metazoa > Arthropoda > Insecta > Trichoptera > Glossosomatidae > Agapetus > Agapetus fuscipes. The sequence goes on from OX637350.1 coordinate 13,855,777, forward strand.
TTTAGTTTTACCTTTAAGGTATCGAAATAATATAATCAACAGACACTGTTCTACGTCATAATAAATTTGTGTTATCTTAATTTCGTTTTCAGAATATGTACATCAAAATCCAATTCAGAATATTGAAAGTAAAACCGTCTTTCAATATTCATCTTTCAATGCATAACATAAATGAAATTTCCATATCTCTCGTATTTAACTCCAATTTCCAATGGATCTGTCTGTGTATCATTACCAGACCGCCTCGAGCTAGAGTCATCTTTAATTGCTTGCAATATCAGTGCAGACTATACCGTATAAACTGATAAATATCAGTGCAAGCTATACCGAAATATCAGTGCTAGCTGTGCTCAAGTATCAGTGCTGGAAATACTGATAAATAAAGGCAAACGTGCTTTTACAGCCAGCAGACATTAAAACTGCTTCTCAGTCTGCGAGGACGATTCTCTCAGGATCCATTCCTGATATCAGCCAGACTCCCACTTACATACTTGGTGAAATTCATAACCTAGAGGCGTCTTGGATGCAATCAGAACTTTAATTCCTTTGTACTGTTTTAAGCATTGCAATACACACTGAAAACTAATCATTATATTTATTTAATGACATTAATCAATTTATTTTGATGGAAATTGATATTTCATTAATTTAATAAGTTGGTTTAATGCTATTTTTTCAAAAAAAATTGCAGTCTCACTTCTTCTGATAACGTGTAAACGTTAGAGTCAGAAACAAACAAAAAAGTGTTTTGGGAACGTAAAGTATGTCTGAGGAAAATTCAACAGGAATCGCAAAGTTAATTTTAATGCTTACATGGTTAAATTTTTTAAATATATTCTATTATAAGCTAATGGATTATGAATATGGCATGTTGATACGACTTAAATTAAAAAATCTAATGGTGTTATTTATATACACACAATTCATGGCTCAACCACCACCTAACGTGAATTTTCCATACAAAAAAGTTCCCAGCTCCCAAAGTGGCTGGTTCTCATTTCTTGTCAAGTCTGAGTAAACGTTGCCGTTATTTTATTTCGGGTTTGAAATAAACATCTAAATGGGAAATCATTTCTATAACCTTCTGTGGGATACCCGAGCTCTCGGCATGGAATGCAAGCACTCTACCAACTGATCTATCGACCGTACTGAGAAACCATTAAAGATATTACATGAGATATAAAAAAAAAAACACAGAGTTTTACTTTTACTATTGAGTATTTATTTCACTTCGAGTACTTTCCATTTGCTTACGTCATTTTTCAAGAGGATGCAAAAATACTCAATTTGTGAAAATGAAACTAATCTAACTCTAAAAGCCTTTTAATTTTTTAATTATAATTACTCATAACAGTCATAACAAATGGATTTTCACTGTGTCTCTCAAAAGTTTTAAGATATTTTACACACTTTTATAAATACTTATTTTCTATTTCTTTTTCTACTGTTACTACTCTTCTAGAAAATTTGTCGTTGGTTAAGACTTCTTATAATATACGACAATTAAAAATAACTCCACATGTTTTCTCATCTCAGCTTACATTTACAGTCTAAGTAGAATCTGTCTAATTCCTGTCCCCAAGGCACGGGTACTGCTTTCTTCCATTACCCCAGCACGGTTGTCTGGTTATCCGGGCACGGTTATTAACATAATAACTGCGCTTCGCATATTACCCGGCACACACTCACACGGATAATTGAGAAATATTATTCGGTTATCCGGCCAAGGCGCCGGGAGAGCATTGCGGTCCAACCTCTCCTCGCACATTACAAAATATGCCATTAATAATGTAAAAAAAATGGTTTTTTTTCTTCGCGAGTTGATTTATTTCCTCGAGCGCTTTCAATGCTATAACACTATTATCAAGAGAGAAATTACAAAAATAAAAATTACAAAGGTGAATTCTGTAGAATGTCACCTCGTGAAGAAAAACTTTGTTTTTTTTGTAAATTCAATAGAAAAACAAAGTTTTTTTTCACTTGTATTTATTTTTTTGCTAGAACGTTTTTGCCTTATAAGGAATAGTTGGCGTGAGGCCAACTCCCCTTTTTCATTTATTTTTTCCATTTTTTATTTAAAATTAATCTTCACAATATGAATACACAAGCCCTTAATTTTTTATTAAATATTTCTCGTGTTGATGCTGGAGTGATGTTTCCCGGGATCTGTTGCCGCGGTCTGTGGGAGTTGGAGCTTCCGGACGTTTCGCCCATTTCTACAATGGGCTTCTTCAGCGTGAAGTATGATGATGAAGATGATCTTGATAAGAACGGTGACCACAGCAACAGATCCCGGAAAACATCACTCCAGCATCATCAGCCGGCCGTGTAAGCCTAAAACTATTATTTCTTGTATTTATACGTTATTGCTCCAATAAAATCCCATAAATGTATTTGCACTCCCTCCACAAGCATCTAATAGAGTCGCTGCATTAAAACGTTTTACAGTCATGACCATACAAATCCTGAAACACAAGCGAGACTCATAAACCTGAGGTCTCGTAAAGCCGCAATCTATATTTTTATGCTGATCTTATTCATATGAAAGGTAATTATTGTGACTTGGGGCTTGCAATGCTGGGATATTTAGTGCGGTGACAGATTACAACGGCAAAGTGACAAAACCACACATGACATAGCGACACATGATAGAACGAATATTTACACAGGGCTACCCTAGAAGCTTCTTGATCGTATTCAGACGGCCTTCAAAGCTGCTGCCCGGATGATATACACAAAGGATGAATACTGCCACATCTACTTAGGTTACTTCTTACGTTAGAGGGTTGATTTCAAGCTATGTCTCACAGTCCAAAAGGCCTTAAAGCGTACGGCACCCCCATGTCTCGCTGAACTATGTCCTGCTGACGTCGCTACAAGGCGACCACTGCGCTCTGCCTCTACTGCTGTCAACAGAGTCAAAGAACCCATAAGAGCAAATACCTCTAATTTAGCAGACAAGAGCTTTGGAGTAGCTGGGCTTGTTGCCTGGAATAAGCTGCCTGTTGGCCTTCGCTCTGATCAGCCCACCATCACCTTCAGAAGAGGACTTAAGAAAATGTTGTTTTCGAAGAGCCACGGCGCCCTTGAGATGGTCTGTGATCATTAAACGGCGCCACCGGAAATAAATCATCCATCATCATCAACGAAAAATGACAGAACATCACAATAACACTACATCACATAAAAAAAACATCACTTTGAGAAGTTATGTCACTTTGTCATTGAATCATGGTAGATTTAGTGCTAGGAGAGACAGTGCATGGCTGTGTGAGTGTACGGGTGAATTAGTGACTATTGGACAAGGGGAGGGGGAAGAATCGCGCCTCGCGAGATGCAGAATCGCGTAGAACACGTCATAGCAAATTTCATACCATTTAAGTTATCAAACTACCTTCATTGATAAGATTACTACAGATTCTTCGAAAAACAGAACATCAAAGATACTGGTAGGAATCCGGACGGGGATTGGGAATCAGGATAAAGGAGAAACACCGGAGATGACTACAACTCGCAGAAATCAAAGTCGTTGTTTTAACACGCCATGTATTGGTGAAAATTTACACACGCTACACCCTATCTTCTTGGTCGGAGGTCAGTACAACAGAGATAGAGATAACATATGAAAATGACAGACGATACAGAAACGTCTTCTTTTTCTTTGTTAGTTTTATAGCGATTAGAGCTTTCTTTCTAGTTTTACAAACTGTCAGGCTAATTTCAGACTAGATTGGTACTACAAGTTATTGCGGTTCTATTCACACAAAACAAATATATTTGGTATCCTTCACCTAAGCCTCATGCAACTCATTAACAATTAAAAAATTGGCATCTTACAACATAATTTAGACACCTTTAAAAGCATGATGAAAGAGTTCCTTCCAGCTTGTTGATGGCTTTAAGGGTGCATTGTAATTAGGGTAACCTGTTGTGCACCAATCTGCAAAAAATCTCATCAGTGTAGAAATACCAAATTTAAAAAATATTGCCGTGTCTCAATCGTGTGCAAAGTATAGAGTCACATTTGCATTAATAATCGAGATGTTATACCAATCGGTGCCTGTAGAAAAAGACATTATTCTTGTAAATCTTCTAGTTTTCTGTTTCACACATGATATCAGCCCATTGCCAATTTTATTCGTTACTTAAAGTGTTCTTATGTTTGCGTTGCCCCACGTTAACTAGCGTTTCGTTCTCTGCAGTTATTTACTTGGCCGTAAATTAGAGGTGACATTAAGCCGCACAATACGACTGTAGGTAGGTACTAGTGTGTGCATCTCAAGGACTGCGCAATAGTGTTACACAATACACATAAAAACGCAACTAAACTGCACATATAGTGTTACTCCTTGGCGCATTATCCCCAAAATGTTTCGCATTTGGTGTGTGAAACCTATTTATTTTTACAAGTAAGGGGGCCGGCCTTACGCCAACCCCTTCAGTCCTCGATTGGACATTCTGGGCCGCCACTGGATGGCCCTTTTCAGCCACCTGTAATGGTCCTGCCTTGCGAGGTGGCCTCTCTACTATATATTTTTTTAGTTATTTATTTCAATTTGTGCCTTTTACAGATATAATTGAAAATACCTCGAAAAAAAACGAAAGCAAATAAAAAGTATAAAATGAAGAAAAAAAAAACAAGAATTTCTTTACATGCATTTCATGTAACCTTACAGTTACTTTTTTGAAACGTATTTGAAAAAATACAAAGAAATTGTTCTACGCTATTTCTTTGGTAGATTGATCAGATGATTTCAGTTATAACCTAGATTGACACGCTCAATCCCTCCTCGAATCCGTACGGTATTATTGAGTCAGAAGGATCCACAGCACATACAGCGCAGCTCATTCAAAGCTTTACATTATTTAGTAATGGTGTAAGGCATTCCGTGAACTTAAAAAAAACGGCACGACAAAATAATATCCTATAACTCATGTTAGTATATTAACAAAGCATATAAAATTTCTCAATTGATAATCCATAAAGGATCGGCATGTTCTTGAAATGTTTATGTATTTCTTTTATGTGTATTCTTATAATACAGCCAGTCTTTGTTTTTAAAAACTTTTGTATGCTCAAACCCTCCTCATACCACTTCTGCATGTATTTGTCAGAAGGACCCACAGCATATGGAAGCTCATTCAATGTTGTATATTTTCTCAAGCGGCGGAAGGTCTTCCCGTGAAGTAAAAGCAATAGCTAGATGAAACAAGAATCTTCAGGTTAGAGGCGTGTAAAAAATGTTTTTAAAGTAAAAAAATGTTGAAATGTAAGTTAAGAGCCCGCTGGTATTGCCCGCGCCCTCCAGTGCAGCAGCCCGCCTCCCGGTCCTACCGCAATTAGATATCTCCCGCCATAATTCATGTGTAATCTACCACAGTCTCATCTCACTGCTCGCCCCGGGCACCCCCTCCTCTTCCTAGGGCTCCTTATGCACCACCTCAGTTTGCGTATGCTTCGGTAACCGAACGTGACAATCTTTATTTGCCAATAAATTTATTTAAAAATATTTTTAGTGTTGATCTGTTAACACAGTGAAAGTCCATTTTTATAAATATTTAAAAATATAAATGGTAAAACATTGTTTTAATTCACTTTATTATTTTTGTTTTTGCTCGAACATTTTCGCCTAATGAGGCATCTTCAGGAGCAGAATCTAAATGTATTTTATTTTTGCGTGAGACCACGTGCATGAAGATAACCTGTGGTCTATTATATATAATCTAAGTTAACGCAACTAAGCTACACATATAGTTATTTTCTAAGGGGTTGCATGTGGCGATTAGAACCTATTTACTTTTACAGGTAAGGGGGCCGGCCTCACGCCAACCAGTTTAAGTAGAAGTGGAGGAAAAATCATCCACATGTTTGGCAATAGACAGACGGCAATGTTCACTATTGTGATCCTGTAAAATAAGTATCTTTAAGAAATCATTTCATTGACTGATGAGTTGGTAAAAGACTGATCACCCATTCCGCTAGGGGTGGCCAGAGCCTCTGCAGAGTTGCCTCCATTTTTTCCTATCCTAACATACCTCTTTCAATTCATTTATATCCATCACCTTTTTCATGCATTTTCTTCTTTTACGTTCACTTTGTATATCCCGTTCTTTCACAATCTCCTCAATCTGATCACTCCATACTTTTCTCGGTCGTCCCTTCCCTCTTTTTCCTTTCACACTTTCTTTGTATACATACTTTGTCAGTCTATCATCATTCATTCTTTCCACATGCCCAAACCATCTCATCACATTCTTTTGTACCTTAACTTTCACATCTTCTTTCAAATTACATTCTTTTTTTACCCATTCATTCCTAACTCTATCCCTCAGAGTTTTTCCTGTCATGCTTCTCAAATGCTTCATTTCACATTTTCATTCACATTTCACATTCTTCATTTTCACTTAAATGCTTCACAGGTCCGAAATTCAACTATTCAGCATTAAATGCTATCGAATGTGCTTGATAATTTGTTTTTTTTTTTGGAATTTACGTACGACGAAAAATGAGGTTATCTAACGCAGTACACCACTCGCAGACCGCGGACGCTAAGACGGTAATATTTACACTAGAGTACTCACATACAGTGGTAGTGTGCTGCAGTACATGAGTGTCTGGACTCGTGTTTACTGTAAACACTCGCCTATTAACAAGTGTTGGCACTGCTGGAATCTATTCCCCACACAAGTAATTATCAATACAAAATAAAGGAGTATAGCACTATGAATATTATACCAAGTTTTGATGTAGAAACCTTTTTTTTATAACAAGAGAAAATCTGTTAATTGACTTACTTTTTTACTTTCTTCGGCTCATAAGCCTTGAAGGCTCAGGGCCTCCCGTACCACAATCCTCCAGGACTCTCTGTCTTGTGCTGCTTCCCTCCATGGTCTCCTCACTCCCAGAACTTCGGCGTCGGCTTCAACGTTGTCTGCCCACCTGGGACGTCCGAGTAGTCTAACACCTGAGGTGGCACCATCCAAGACTGTTCTGATGATCCTGGAGTCCTCTGCACGTGCTACATGTCCGGCCCACTGGAGTCTTCTTGATTTCATTTTGTCTTTTTTGTCCGAGGCATTGATTGTTAATTTAGGTAGACATTTTTTCAATAAAAGGCCTGCGTTCAAATTCTTTTAATTTCAAAAGATTTTCTGTGTCCTCGATTGGTAGTTCAGTTGGTAGAACCATTGAAGTTAAACCCATAGGTTAGGGTTCAAACCCCGCCACGGGTGATGTATAAACCCTTTTTCACAACAATGAGGTCTTTACATTATTTGACACATGCAAAGTAGTGACATCACACGGCCGCGAAAAACTATTTTTTTTTATTATTAAAAGCCAGAAAAGACCTGTGCTGAGGTTTTTAGGAAATGCACATGAATTTTTGTACCCAGCGGAGATAACATTTGAAAATAAAATAAAATTGTTTTTATCCTCCGCCAGGAATCGAGTCTATTACCTTTCAATTAACAAAACAAAGAAGCAGTAACCATTGCACTATACGGACCATTCAATTTATATTGCCGCTTCAAAGGTAAAACTGAAAGAGTGCTGATTCACTGAATTGAGAAATCGTTTATAAAATCTTTTATTGGAAGTAACTTCTCATGAAGTAAGTGAACTAATTATAAAGCAGTGCTCATGAAAATTTTCTAAACTACAGGTTTTTCACACTAATGTACTGTGTATTTTAGTGTATTTATCTGAGAAACCCATATTAGTTTCATGCTTTACCTTTTAGGGATCGATATATCCTCCTATTGTTCTCAGTCGGGTTAATGAGCCCCATCAGAGCACGAGGGTAGCAGAACATGTGAGGAGGTGTCATGACCTTGGTTATTGCTCATTACAGTCTGCTGATGAATATTATATGACAGCCTGGCTGGCGGGAGTGGAGGAGGAGACTCCATGCAAGGGTGGTTGGATGGAGGTGGCGTATTTGCATTCATTTGACAGACTTAAAGGGAAAATTACGAGGAGAATCCTTAATCTTAAGACGTCTTTAAAATATATGGCTTAATTCCATATATTCGATGAAAAAACTTTCCCTTTATTTCACAGATTTCTTTGTTCAAATGTATTACCCAAAGCTCTCATAATATTAGTTTGCAAATCGAAAAAAATTTCATAGTTTTAATTTGTTTTAAAAAATACCCTGATCTGTTTATTGACTGCTTCAATGCAAAAAAAAAGATTTGTAAAAGTAGCGTTTTGTCTTCAGTTTGATGATAATTTCAATAAAGAATAAATAACCTAATAAAAAAACATATTTTATTTCATCCTAACAAAAACATTCTTTCTCATTATTTAAGTAGCAATATTCAAAACCTTATCAAAAAATCATGCATGCCCTTTTTTTCTCAAAAATCTTCAATGACTTTATATATATCACAATATTTATATACCTCAAACAGATTTCTGTAAAAAAAAACATTGGGATCTTTCAATCCAATAATGTAATTTTTTAATAATAAATTTTAATTAATCAAGATAATGTAAATTTTCACACATCTTCTCATTCCACCTTCTTACTTCTCATTCCACCTTCTTAATTCTCATTTCTTATTTCTCTCATCAGACACACGTGAATGTTAACGGGACCCGAGAGCGTATTTAGCTGATGCAAGTAAAGTACCTCATCTTTACGTTTCAGCTCCAACAAATAGTTAGTCAAAAAATGTATGAAAACAGAAATAGCGTCTTCGTTGATAGTTTAAGATTCTTTATATTTTTAGGAAAACGCTGTTGTTGAGTTTTATTCTTGTGGTACATACCTCTACGACGCGTAGCACCATCGTAGAGGGCTGTCGAAATGCATGAGCGGTGATTACCCTTAAACGGGGTGGCGTAGAGGTGACGACGGTAGGAGTTATTAGCATCCTACATAGTAATCTTACATGGAAAATGTCTACACTCTGATTAGATAGGTGTGAGAACTACACGGTTGTGGTATACGTGGTGCATGTTGAAACTTATTTGCTTTAATCCTTGGTCTACGTCATGCAAGTTTTTTTTTAATCTTATTGATTGAAAATATTTTTACTTCGTAGACATTTTGGTGTAAACGGGTTTGTAAACGTTTCATCAGAGTCATATCTGATATCATCAGGAAAAGTTTACGTCTACGCCAAAAAACACGAAATGACAAGAATAGAAATGATATGACAAAACAGAAAGAAGCAGTTTGTGCCTTTTTTTTAAGAAATTCTGTGCGGGAGACTCCCTAGATTCTAGAGACTTTAGGAGTCTATGGCACTTGTTGTAGTGCCGCAAAGGTGTACGAGCTTGTTTGTCGCTACAAAGCGCCAATACTCAAGACCCAGTTGCTGTAAGGCTGGATGGACCTTTGGTGACCGGTCATTGCTAAAGGTGTATGAATTTTTCAACCCAGCGAAGAGCAAATTTGAAAATATAAATGGTTAATTTTTTGTGCTCCGCCTGGATTCGAACCCACAAACTTTCTTTTCAGAGTCCGCAGTGCTACCACTGATCTACGGACTGGCATGTTTGGCTTAAAGAGACATGTCACCTGATGATGGCAGATACTACTCAAATTAACGACTGAAATATCCAATCATATCTATATCAAAGCTTGAATATTATTTGAAGTACTTAAACAGAATATCATCTTTTGCATAACAGACGAAACCCCAAAAATTTACAAGTAATTGAGAAATATTTTGAATGTGCAAGCATGAGTTTGGGCGTCTGTTAAATATGTTCCACAAAATAAAGACCAAATGAAGTGAAATTTTTTGGCTACGTCACAATGATTCAATAAAAAATTGGGTAGGAATGTTACCCTTCTTAAGCTTTTGTAAATATAAAATAGGTCCTACAATTAATTGATGAGGCAGTTTCCTTAGTTACCCTTCATTTTTAAATGATAAAAAAATGTACATTATTTTATCATTGAGTCAAACTTAGGTTTCGTTTTTATTAAAAAAAAAACATTTGTTCAGAATATTCCATGATTAAACCACATATGCATGGTAAAATTAAGACTCCATTTGCAAATGCCAATTAAAAAAATCTCACTAGACGAACTGGAACGTAGAATATGTTTATTAGAATCTTGGCAATTCTTCTCAGCTTAAACAAGTCTTTCCCAGGTGTAGGGGGAAGGGTTACTTGCATGTGAAATGACTCGTAGAGGAAATCTACATAGGTGAGCGTACGTCTACGCTCGCTACGATCCTGTACGGCGTAGCAGAGTGGCTGGGATATGGAAATTGGATGGAATGTTTGTACTATATGTTAAGTAACGCGTGGAATAAGTTGGAAGTCTCGCAAATAAACAGTCGGCAGCTGGCGGCTTGGGGAGATTTTTAAAAGATTTATTATAAATCGCACACACGCACACTGGGGTGGAGAAAATTTGAATATTTAAAAATTTCAACTTTGGCTTGAACGTCAAAATGGAATTTTGGCAATAATATATTTTACCTCAGATATCACTCCTGCTTCAGGTAAATTCGGCAAGAGTTGCAGGGCTTATGTTCATTTGAGATCTCGTTTTAATGTTGTAGGTCCACATGCGTCATGTTTGAGCGCTAACTTACACGTGTCTGCTTGTGGGAATGCATGTAATATGAAAAATGCATGTAATTTAAATTTATAATAATCTTAGCAATTTTGATTTATTTTAAGTTTTGTTTGTTTCACAGCATAATTCTTTCTCAAAATATATCCTTGTTAAAGTAAAACTGTGGGAAATGAAAAATACTTGCTTTATGATGTTGAAACTGCCACAAGTGAAGTGTGGTGCAAATTCATATGTAAAAAATTTACGACAAAAGAAAAACCTACTTATGTAAGGCAGTCAAAAAATAAAATTTTTGTGGGATAATATCATGAAAACGTACCAAATCATCTAATCTAATCTAAGTTGCAAAGATATGTTACATTGGAGATTCACATTACATGCATTCCCACAACCAGACATGTACAAGTTCGCGCTTGCACATGCCTCATGTGAGCCTACAGCATAAAAACCAATCTCAAATGGACACCCTGCAACTCTTGCCGTAATTCCCTGTAACAGGGGTGACATTGGCAAAGTAAACCATTTTTACAGCATGGGTGGTCAGCCGCATACCAACCTATAAGTCAAAGTACATACACGACAAATAACATTTTTTGTTATTTAACATAATTGGTTAATTTTGATAGATTTGAAAATTTTGGTTAATAAGTTTCATCCAAACAACGTTAATCGTACATTTAACCATGCCTTAATGTAGCGAAAAATAACGATGTTCAAATGTCATTTTTTTTTAACTTAGCTACACATATAGTACAACTCGTTACCGCGTTTTGCATGTGGCAATTGGAGCCTATCTTTTTTTACAGGTAAAGGGGCTGGACTTACTCCTACCATTTCAATTGAAATGGGGGTTTCTCAGCTCCCGAGTGGGCTGGTATTCTTTTCTTGCGAAGGCTAATTAAACCTTGCCGGAAGAAACATCGAAACAGGAAATGTTTATGTCACCCTCGGTGGGATTCGAACTCAAACTCTCGGCATGGAATGCAAGCACTCTATTAGAAAGCATTGAAATACTGTCCTTATTTTTCAGTCAGAGCATCATCTCCAAGCAGACATCTTTGAATGAGACAAGTCCCCGTACACTGCGGATCCCACCTTTGTCTCGTTTTCATCAGAACATGATTAAAGTTTCAAGTGTCGGGGCCGGAAGCTGCCAGGCACTGCTGCCTGGCTGTGTATTCACGAAAATTCAAATTTTTGTTTGACTTTTAAGAAACCGACACTTCTTGTACACAAAAAACTTTCACCAACTTTCTCCTCATCCGGCGGGGATGCTCGGAAGACTCCGGATGTTCACGAATTTAGCACGAAGAAATGAAACTTCTTTGTGTTGATGATAAAAGACGGAAAAGGTTAGCACTTAGACCTCTTAAGATGCTTCTGGAAATTCTAACGTTTAATTATTATTATTGTCGTTGTTTTGTTTGCTTGATAAAAGTTGTAAATTTTGTGATTAATTAACTTCCTGTACAACAAAGTTAAAAAAAGTCCTGCTTTACGTAGTACTTAAATATGTAATTTGTTCAATTAAAAATAAACTGATATTTCGGTTGAAAGCTCAGCTAGTAGAGTGCTTGCATCCCATACCGAGAGCTCGGGTTCGAATCCCACCGAGGGTGTCAGAAATGATTTCCCGTTTCGGTGTTTTATTTCGAACTCAAAATAATGCCTTCACAAGAAATGAGTACCGGCATTCTTGGAAGCTGGAAAACCCCCTCTTCAACTGAAGTAGTTGGTGTTAGGTCAGCCTCCTTACCTGAAAAAAAAAAAGCTTCTACTCGCCACATTTGATTGAAACTCAATATGTTATCTTTTTGTAGCGTTTATAAAAAAATGTCTAGAATAGAACATAATTTTTACTTTATATTTAAACAGCTTGTTAGTGTGACAAATTTTTAGCATAATCTTTCAACAACTTCCTATCTAATGCAGTTTTTTTTCAAAGCATCGTTTCATTAAGTTGTGTTCATTTTTTTTCTTATGTTTTGACCACAATCCTTTCAGCTAAATGAATCAAGAAATAACTTCAAAAAGAAGTGTTCTACCGTCTACCATTTATTTATTAATTAATTTTCTGCGTAGGCATTTGTAAACACGGGAAGCATTCATTATGATTTATTACACAGCCGCCAATTAAGCTTCAAATAAAATAATCAAATCAAGTTTGCTAATAATATAACCCAATTAGGCTCTATGCATTTTCCGCAGAACCTTTCCCATCCTAATACGATTCGCATGCAAATTCGGATTCGCGGCCCGTCGTGAGTAAATCATTAATTCCCTCGTCGTAGCACGCAATTTTCTTTAAGATTTGCTCCCTTATTAGTGATATAGGAGCATGGCGTGCGCCGCATGTCCACACGTAGCAAATCTTTGCTTATTTTGTATTAAATGCGAGACCCTTCCTACAGTGCGGTGAGTGTGGAACGTAACCAAGGGTAGAACAGGCACTGAAGTCATATTTTATCTCTGCCAACTCAAGGATATGACAATATTTTTTTTATAAACAGATGCCCTCTTAGATTACACAAACTTTGTGATTCAACTAACTCAGGTTTTTATTGTTCTACGTATTAGAATAATACTTGCACGTAGTCTTAATTAAGTCACTAAAAACTCTCATCTACTTGGTTTAACATAATTAAAAATAGTTATTACAAAAGTGTTTTGTGGTTCTTTTTAAGAATAGATCATTTTTTTTAACAGAAGTTCCTCTTTGATCATACAAATCTTTCGATTTAGCTCACGTATATTGAATATGTTTCATGTTTGTTTAATTGGTAATTGTTGAAAAAATAAGTAAGTGCATTTGATATTTTCTAAATAATTTAAAATGACTTGCAAAAAAGTGTTTGGTGGCAACTTTTTCAAATTTAATTTTGATCTAAGCGGGTCAACGTCTTTACATAACCTGGCTGGATGGCGTCACAATCGTTGTCTACGTCATTTGTTCTGAGCCTATTGTGGTCATTATTTTACATGCATTGGTGAAAGGTAACAATGGAAAACATTATACAATATTTAAATTAATCTGGATTTTTTTTTTTTTTTTTTTTTTTTTTTTTTTTTTTTTTTTTTTTTTGGAACTTGAACTTGTGAAGGAGTTTTGCTTTTGTTCCTCGTATTTTGGGACTGTTAATCACAGAAGTATACAATTTGCAAACAGTTTTTTTTATATCATTTAATTGATAAAATTATAAGGCACAATTCTAAGTTCTCCTTCGTTTTGGGGGTAAGCGTGCTCGGTGTGTCTCAGCCTCTCCCAGCTGACGGATGATATGCAAATGCTCTCTCCTCCTACACAGCCGCGAAGATGTGCCGCATGTTGTCTGTGCGGGGTACAACTTAAAGGGTACAAGGTGCAAGGAGGAGGGAATAGGGTACAACGCCGAGGGTATAGGGAGCAAGGTAGAGGGTGTAAGGTACAGGATACGCTAAGGGAGAGGGGGTAACTACTGCAGCACCGCAAACGACACCCTTTTGGTTCCCATTCAACCCTGTGTTCTAAGCTACCTTTATTACAAGATATATTATAAACGTGTAGCAGAAAGATCTAGTTAAACGGTCACTTGTTAACATTATTAAATCTTATACTCTTTTCATTAGTTTCTACTCGATATTTTTATTACTGTTGTACAAATACAAAAAAATAAACGTTGAAATTTCAGGAGATAAGTAATTGATTAATTTTTTTTCTCATTATTTTTTCTTCTATGCTGATAAATTAACACGACTTTTTGTTGTTCTTTTTAAAATCAACGGCGTTCTCTCATCACAAAATATAATGTTGTTACTAAGATGTCCGAATTATTTGTGGTACTTATGTCTTTTCTTCAATGATCTATTTTATTTTGCACATTTTTATTTTTTTGCCTTATGAAAAAATAAAATGCACATGAAACACCCCATAACCTTTTTTTAAAAATAAACGTACAAAAATGTACAACAATTTAAAAAAAACTCCAAGCGTAGAATGTGCAAAATCTTTTCACCGCAGATTTCGCTGGTAGGTAGGTAAGTACCGCTTGTGTTGCATCGTCACCCTGTCAATCAGGCTCTCATCTGGAAGCTTTTGTCGCCCCGCAGCCTTTTTAGGGGTTCCTCTACGCATTTATCAATAAAAACACCGTAGTCACACGTAGAGGGGGGGCTACGCTTCTACGCAGCTACGCCAAACAATTTATTATAATCCGTATTGTTTTTACTTGAGCCTTTCAAAGTTTTAAGGTGATTTGGGATGCAATGTGTGGGAGAATACGTGCTACGAGTGGTTATTGTTATATTATTATTCAATTGTATTTAATTTGAATAATTTAAGTGTAAGAAATACAAGTGATGTGAACATTTTCAGCTTTAATATGTTTGTTTTTTAAATTAAGCAACCGACAGAAATGTTTAAGTTTGTGGGTTAATTTTATTCAAATAATATAACCTACCCCTTAAAAATGATTGAACTACAAAGAAAATAGACGGTGGATATTAAAAAAAAAGTTTGGAAAAAGTAGCCAATGAAAATATAAGCAAATAAATGACAGAACTAGAAATGTCTTCAGACCTTTACACCTGGGTTCTGGGTTCTTCTTTATATTACTCTTGCAATCGTTCAATTTTTCCGCTAATGTTTTGAGAAGTTTAAAAACAAGATTACATTTTTTAAAGTGCATTTTTGAAAGATCCAAGACAAAGCTTAAAGATTTTTTTTTAAATAAATCCATTGCTTCAACGTGTTTTGAATTAAATGTGCAAAAAAAGTATTTTTTATACAAAAACCAGTTTATGAATTAATTGATAACAAATAATTTTACACAACCTTCCTTAAATATACTAAAGGCTTTATTATAATAGCAAATCTACGTTCTACCTCCTTATAAATACAATAAAATTCAAAAAGAAAAATGGATAGGTAAATAAAACAAAGACAGAATAAAATACAATTTGATTCAAAGTAAAACTTTCACGCACGTCGCGGTACACACAAACATACTCAGTTCAGTATAATCCAGGTTCGGGATTATTTTTTCGCGAAGCTTTAAAAATCCTTTTCCACACTCGCGTCTCCCTTGCATATGTTACATTAGGTTACATTTGAATTTAAAATGTCCCCAAGAGAGTCTTAGCTGAAGGAGTGCTACAAGACCCCGTGCCTCAAGTACAAAACTTTTAAACTCATCGATAGCGTTTTACCAAAATTGAATGATAAGTTAAACACTCACCAGAGGCGATGTTTTAGTTTTCTCAAGAAACGCTATGGCTGCGTTTGAATGTTGAGTGTCATACTTGGGGCACTGAGAGATGGGTGTGTGAAGGCTGTATGAATTATAATATGAAGACGGTGAAATTAGCATTGTGAGAGATGAGTTTGTTTGGTATTTTATAATGCACATACATTTGGATGCACGGCGGCTGCTGAAAGTTAAGAAGCTTAGAAAAATGTGGTTTTGATTTTAGTAACTTCGAAAATTCAATTTGTTTTTGTTAGGTTATTTTATGGTATGTTACGATAACAGGTAACAGTGTGATATTTTTATTCTGTTTGATATTTTAAAAGAATGCATCAAGTTAACGTCACAGGTGTATTTAGCATTGGTCCTAAGCAATCACTGAATAAAGGACAAGTGTTTTTTGTGAAATTTGTGCAAAATCCATAACGCACGTACCAAACGTTCATAAGGTGACACAAACAATTCCTGATCTTGTAGAAATACACTCATTTATGTAATATAATCTATAATCTATAATCTAAGCTGCAAGGATATGTAAGCATTTAAGGCTCATATGAAATGCATGCCTACAGACAGGCACATGTAGGTTCGCGCCTACACATTCTGCGTGTGTGCATACAAATAAAGAAAACCTCACATGGACATAAACCTTGCAACTCCTGCCGCCGTTCCCTGAACCGGGGTGGCATTGGCAAAAGTGAACCGATTTTTACAGCACGGGTGGTCAGCCTCGTACCAACCTATCAGTCAAGGAGCACAAAAAATTATAAATGATTTACAAAAAATTCATAATGAGACATTACAAATTAAAATTAAAATGAAGATTTATTTAAGAAAACAACCTCACTGGTCTAAATAAAATGGTTGTAAGCAGTAATGCAACTATTTCGATCACTAAATGACAGATATGTGATAATCAATATATGCATAACGGCGTTTTTATTAAACATTTTTTTATTAAAAAAAAATACCGATCCTCAATTTACTCACTTTTAAAAAAAGGAAAACAATCAAGCTAAGATCGTCAGGTAATATTTTTTCATAAAACGTTATTTTTAATTCATTTCACTGTTTTCCTTTCCTTTGCAATCACGGCCTCCCCCATAAATAAGGGTGGACTGGAAAAAAACCAAGATGATTTACCACCACCCCCACCCCTCCCCCCGAGCTCTGCGGTCACCCCCTACCCCCCATCTGGTCTCATAGACCGGCGGGGGTGCGCCTTTCTTTGCCGATTAAAACCTCATTATATCACTTGAGTTGATGCCACCCTCGGAGAGGCCCTAAAGGACTCTCTCTGTTTAATTGCAAACAGGCTCAGAAGCCTCAAAAAAAATCCGAACGCAAAATGAGAGCAATTTGAAGTCAGATGAAACAAACCTAAAAATAACAGGGTATTTACTAAAAACATATTCATTAACAAACAAAAAAAAACCATCATGTTGTCTTTTGACTTCTTTTTTATCCCTAAGTATTGAACGTTTTTGGGCAGTCAGTTCGCTTCCCCAGTTCTTGTTTACCGTATATGCCAATCTTGTCAAATATGATTTTGTCATGCAATTGTCTTATAAATCAAATTCTACACAATCTGAGCTAAGAAAAACCGTAAAACTCGAGAGTTCTTTTCAATATTTTTTTAAATAAATTTCTTGTTTTTATAAGACACATTCGTTCAGTACACATGCAAACATTGCTCATGTAAAATTTTCTCAATGGCGTATACGGTAAACAAGAACTAAGGCAGCGACTGTTATCACCAAGCTTACATTGAAACTGAAAAAATCATTCAAATTTAACAGAACCTCTTAGCATGTTCTATAGAACTAAAATCAGATTTTGAAAAACAATTTTGTAGAAAAGGCGTTTCGTCTCGCGCAAAGTCTCGTCAGACAGAATCAAGAGACGAGTGTCTTCCACGCCTAAGAAGTGCGAACACAACTGGCAGAAAAAGTTGTTGTCTCTTGTGATCGAAGATTATAAGCACATTATATGACGCTTTCTTCACATTGCTATTTTCAGGTTCAATGTCTGACGACCATCTTAAATAGTCTTGTTGGGAGTAAACCAAAGATAGTTTTCCTCTTTTCTTTTTAATAACATACATATTTTTAGTATTTGGAAAAACACGTCCGATCGAAATCTCAGTTGGTAGAGTGCTTGCGTTCGATGCCGAGAGCTCAGGTTCAAGGGTGTCAAATACAGTCTCCCGTTTAGGTGTGTGTTTTTTTCAAACCCAAAATAAAATAACGGAAAGGTTTTCATAATCTTCACAAAAGTTGAGTTCCAGTTCTCTCGAGAGCTGCAAAATTCCCTCATCATCTGAACCGAAGTGGCCCAGTATCTGTAGAAATACAAAAAAAAATCCACTCGTCACATGCAACCCTTTCGGGGGTAATGCGGCAAGGAGTAACACTATATTTGTAGCTTAGTATGATATTTTAGAAAAACACAGGTTCACTGCGCCACGTAGATGCACAGCAGCTTCACTCACCGTCCCCTAATTTTTTTTAAGGGAGAAACGACACCCTGAGGTGCGCGCCTGAGGGAACAACAAAAACAGATGCGCTCACGTCCTGAATCCACCATTTATTTAGGGAACCATTCAAATAGAAAATTGCAAAGATTTATTATAGATTTCACGATAACAGTCCATTTTCAAATCGACCTTTGTTTATGTATGTGGTAAAAATATAATATTAATAATATTAATCTAATCTAATCTAAGATTTTTTTTAGAGATTTCTCGATTAACAGTCCGTTTTCAAATCCGTAAAGAAATAAAATGATATTATTATATTTATTGAGGGCTGTTTTTGTGTCGATCACACCTCAAGAGCCCACTACAAGTTTGATCGTCGCTATAGAAAGCACCAAATCTCTAGCAAAACCCAGTTGCTGTAATAGCTGGATTGACCTTTTGTGGCCGATCTTTGATACAGGAATTTAAATTATTAGTATGATTTATTTGGTTAGCGCTGTTTTTGGGTGAATCCCACCTCGAGAGCCCTCTGCAAGCTTGGCTGGCGCTGTAAAAAGAATCAACTTTCAAGCAAGACCCAGTAGTTGCTGTAAGGCTGGATGGACTTTTGAGGACCGGTGTTTGGTAAAAGTAATAAAAAAATTCAGCCCAACGAAGAGCATATTTGAAAACAACAATAATATATTTTTTGTACTAGGCTCCGTCGAAATTCGAACCCACGACCTTCCATTTACTTCCTGTACATTTATAGAAAAAAGGGCGTATGAAATAAAGTACATAATCAAGAGTTCAAATCCATTCGCAGAAAAACAATAGAAGAAATAAACAAATCTCCTAATGAAGGCGTTCTCGTATCTGCGTAATGCAGGAAGTTTATTGCCGAAAAAAGCTGCGAATTATTAATTAAAGCCATTTTAATTTTTACGACTCAGAAATGCAAAAGATGCCGCCCTTCGTGTTAATTTGGCTGTGAGAGAGCGGCCCAACAAAAGTAAACAACAGGGCTGGATGTCGAGTAGGGCACTCTGGTAAACGCCTCGGGCCACAAAACTAAAATTTTAAGTTGTTCCGAAATGTTATTTTTTGATAGGTTAATTTACAATAGTGGACAGAAATGTATTTTGTAATTTCTTTTCCACTAATTATTACCTGAAGAAACGTCATTACGCAACTAACGCACTAAGCTTCACATTTACCGTAACTTCTTACTCTGTTATCCCCGAAGGGTTTATAGGAATATGACATCATTAAGCAAAAGTGACAATCACAAATACAAGTCGTCGGATGATTCAGCCGACAATCGACTACAGATATATTGAATTATACGAAAGTTGGAAAGAAAAAAAAAACGATCAAAAAGCTTCATTTTAGCAAAAACAAAAACAAGGAAGTAACATTATGGAAATCTTCTGTTTTCAACTGATCAACTCATATTTTATACTCGTTGCTTAATCTGGTCTTAGAATGCAAAAGGGCTAGGTTTAAATCACCAATAAGGGTATCAGAAATGATTTCATTTTTCAGTGTTTATTTCAAACTCAAAAAAAAAAAATACTGGCAAGGATTACTCAGCCATTCCAAGGAAAGAAGACCAATCTCGTAAGCGTTAGATCAGCCCTCTTACGCGTAAAAAATATTTAGTTCCACACATGTTTTACACGATATATGCGATCGCTTCTGTTGCACTATATGTGCAGCACAGTAACATTGCATGTACGAGTATTACTGACATTGGTGAAATATGAATGAAAATAATTGGTGAAAATATACAGTGTTTCATTGGAATTTCACATTGGGTTTAACACACAAACAATACAAAATATATTACTGACATTGTTGTGCAAGATTTAATATTTTCCTTTTTCCGGGTGAAAAATCAAACGCATTTTTTTGTCAGCAAAAGTGTTTTTTTTTTTTTTGAGCCAAGGGCTCCAACTTCACCAAGTCCGCGTCTATCCAAGGGTATAAATTGGTGTAGTGAGTGCATGACGCAGACAACCCTTCACAGCAGTTCCTTTATTGCTCTGTTTGTGTATTTTAATTACTGTAATTACCAACCTAACGACGGCCTTTCCCTTTTTCTTCCTGATGCGGCCGCTAGTATCTTGTCCGAGCCCTGAAAAGGGTGAATCTCTTCTCTGCGCGGAAGCAGAAGGACGAAGCGTGGTGGAGATTCATATTTGAATAATTCTTATTTTATTGCCGCAATTAAATCACACGCAGGGATTTTGCAATTAATAAATTTAGTGTATTAATTACTCACGTTAGAACAAATCTGAAATGATTCCATACAAAATTTTGACACCTTATATTTAGGCGGTACAGACTTGGTACAGTAAAAAAAATCCCCCGGCTATGTGATGTGTCACTATAAATCTATAATCTAAGTTGCAAGGATATATTCATTCAAAGCTCTCAGATGTATGCCCACAAACAAACACGTGTTGTTCGCGCTTACAAATGCTGATTGTGTACTTACAAATAAAATCCAAACCTCAAATGAACATAAGCCCTGCAACTCAACACTCCTGCTCCTCGGAGAAATGAAAGAATTAAAGAATGAGATACGGGAGATGAAAGATTCTCTATTATTTTTCTCTAATCGCTATGACGAGATGAACTCGACCATTACAAAGTTAAACGAGGATGCGAGGATTGCTGACTGCAAAATAAAAGAACTAAGTGAGTCAGTCGATTCACTTAAAAATACAATACTTAAAAATGAAATTATTTCCCGCCAAAGGAATGTGGAGCTGTCCGGACTCCCGATCGTCTCTGGTGAGGACCTTAGCATATCAATTAAAAATATTGCCACGAAGCTGGGAGTTCCAGAGGTGGCTATGGACGTGGAATCATGTCACAGGATCCGTCGGAGACAACCACCAAATACTTTAGCCAGTACCATGAAAACTACCGAACTAAGAGATCCGCCTATTATAATAACATTCAACAAAAAATGTTCGAAGGATGCACTAATGGCGGCAATAAAAAGGCGAAAGGGCTTAATGGCCAGCGAGCTGGGGATCAAAACAAACAAACGGATCTTTATCAACGACCATCTGACCCTGTGCACAAAGAAACTGCTGGCACAGACCAAAGAGGTACAGAGAAACCTAGGGTACAAATTTACCTGGGTAAGGGATTCCCGAATTTTCGTTAGAAAGGATGAACAGTCTCCTAAGATTTTGATTAGCTCTGTGGAGGTCCTAAATAAATTGAAGTAGGATTTGGATATTATAAATTTTTTATTTTTTTGTATTGCTAGATTTTAACTTTTTATACAATGGCTGTTTATTTGTCATTATACTATCAGAATGCACGAGGATTGCGAACGAAGCTACAAACTTTCTTTGAAAATGTATCTTGCAATGAGTATGACATTATATGCATAGCGGAGACCTGGCTTACCCCTAGTATTTTTGACGGAGAGTTGCTGGATGATCGATATAATGTATATAGGAATGATAGAGATTTGATCTCCACCGGAAAACTTTCTGGTGGTGGGGTTCTGGTTGCTGTCAGAAAGACTTTTAGTTCGTGCATCTGTGGCACCTGGACTCACGCAGGAGAGAATCTCTGGATTAGGATCAAGTCTCCATCATCTAAAAGATCTATAAATGTGGTTTTATCTTATCTCCCAAATGGCTCCTCAAATTTTAGCCAAATATCTACCCTTTTCGACCTAATCTCAGATGTAATGCTATCGGACCCAGATGACATTTACATTGTTCTAGGAGATTATAATCTTCCTTCTATTAGTTGGTCTAATTCTTCATATGGAAACCATTTAGAACCCTTTGGTGATAACATTCAAATACTCTCTACAATAAATGATTTTTTATCTCTAAATAACCTATTTCAGTTTAATTCTTTCCAAAACTCAAATAATCGAATCCTAGATTTAATATTTTTAAATATACCTTGTGAAGTTGCTCAAAGCGACTCGCCATTGACAAATGTTGACCCTCATCACGTCCCTGTAACTTTATCTTTTGTGTACCAGACATCTGTAAAATCAACTAGAGCTCCACCCAGATACTCAAAGCTTTTCAACAAAGCTGATTACAATATCATTTGTGAAAGACTTTCTCAAGTGAATTGGGTGAATGAACTTTCATACCGTGACACAGAATC
Source organism: Agapetus fuscipes (assembly GCA_951799405.1). Lineage (NCBI taxonomy): Eukaryota > Metazoa > Arthropoda > Insecta > Trichoptera > Glossosomatidae > Agapetus > Agapetus fuscipes. The sequence goes on from OX637350.1 coordinate 13,878,159, forward strand.
TGCAACCTTACATTTTTACTCCATTATTGACTCCATCATCGAAAGTTATATTCCATCTGTTTTAATTAAGAATCAGCCAAATTTCCCCATGTGGTACTCTAGCTCGCTCATAAAACTGATAGCCGAAAAGAAGAGAATACATAAAAGGTGGAAAATTTGTGGAAATCCTCTTGATTACCTGTCTTTTACAACCCTAAGGAAGCGTCAGAAGACAATCGAAAAGCAATGCCGTAGGAATTTCTTGCAGACAACAGAAAACTCTATAAAAATTAATCCTTGTCAATTTTGGAAATACGCAAAGTCTAAACGTAACCATCAAGATATTCCTGATGAAGTTTTTTTCGGTAAAAATAAATTCACCAACGGTTTGTCCATATGTAATGCATTTAATGATTATTTTCACTCAAGCTTTGAAGAACCTTTTCCTATTAATAATACCTCTAATGCTGTACAAAATAGTCTTTGTGATATACACTCGATTACCGTCGATAAATCTGATGTATGTAAACGTCTAGTTAGTGTTGACCTAAATAAAGGGTCGGGGTCCGATGGCATTCCTCCCCTGTTCATATCCAAATGTGCAAAACAACTATCCATCCCAATTACTATATTATTTAAATTATCACTGGCGGAATGTACTTTTCCGACTTCCTGGAAAAGAGCTTTCATTACTCCAATTTTCAAATCTGACAACAAAAATGATATAGCTAATTATCGTCCAATTTCAAAACTACCAATTTTTAGCAAGGTTTTTGAAAAAATTGTCTATGATCAACTATATGCAGCAGTTCGCCCCCACATAATTAATCAACAACATGGCTTTATCAGCAAGAAATCCACTGAAACAAATCTGAGTGAATTTACAAGTCACATTTTTGAAGCGTTTAGAGTAAAGGGTCAAGTAGATGCAATATACACCGATTTCTCTAAAGCTTTCGACAAAATTGACCACAATTTTCTCATAAGAAAATTAGGCGACCTTGGTGTGCATGGCGATCTTCTACGCTGGGTATCTTCTTACCTAAAAAATAGAACACAGGCAGTGGCTATTAAGGGATACATCTCAAATTTTCTTCCAGTATCATCTGGAGTACCTCAGGGTTCCCATCTCGGCCCTCTCTTGTTTGTTCTTTTTCTAAATGACATAACATCTTATATTAAACACTCCGAAATATTATTATATGCAGATGATGCTAAAATTTTCAAAAATATCAATTCCCCCATCGACTGCGCCTTACTACAGGAGGATCTTGAGTGTTTACAGATGTATTGCATCAATAACAATATATCCATTAATATTAGCAAGTGTAGTGTTGTCTCTTTCTGTAGAAATAATCATGTTGTTTTCCACGAATATAAATTAAAAAATTTACCTCTTCCCAGAACCAATTTAATTAAAGATTTAGGGGTATTTCTAGATAGTAAGCTTAATTTTCAAGCTCACATATCCTCTACAGTCAAAAAGTCCCTGAGCATGTTAGGATATGTCCTACGATTATGCAAAGAATTTACCTCGTTAGATGTTTTCAAATTGACTTATAACGCTTTTGTTAGATCTCGCTTGGAATACTGTTCAGTCATTTGGAATCCACATTATAAAGTCTACATAACACAAATAGAAAGAGTGCAGAAGAAATTTTTAAGATACTTAAATTTCAGAAATCACCATTATCTTGACTACGCATCTTCATGTAGCCTATACTCCACTCAAACTCTTGAAACCCGTAGATCATATAGAGATGCACTATTTCTATACAAAATTTTAAACAATCAAATTGACTCGCCATATTTGCTTGACAGGATAAAAATAAATGTACCCAATAGGATTTTCCGTGAAAAGATCCTCTTTTATATTGGCATCTCCAGGACAAGCTACCTTCAGAATTCCTTTGTAGAGCGTGCATGCACTGTCTACAACAAGCAATTGAAGCATTTCGACCCCTTTGCCCCTGACAGTATTGGAGTTTTGAAGCATTTTTTTGTCACTGCTAAGCTTTAGGTTTTTATACACTATGCATACATTTATTTATTTTTACTGATTCTTGTTTCTTTTTTTCTGCTGTTGTGCTTATTTTGTCATACTTATATATTATTATCTGTTACACTACACATTTTTTGTTTTTGTTCTTCTTGATTCTTTTTTCTGCTGTTTATACTTATTTTAATATACCTGTATACTATATCTTACACTATGTAATTATGTTTTTGCTGCTTCTTTGTTTCTTTTTTCTGCTTTTATGTGTTTTATATGTTTGCTAAATCTTACACTATGTATTTGTGCTTTTGCTGCTTCAATTTTATTTTTTCTGCTCATACTTACATGTTTTATCTTGTTTTTGACTTAGTTTTCTTGTAATTTATTATTTTTCTTCTTTGGTTTTTTCTATGCTCTTATGTATCATATATTGTATTTTATTCATAAATAAATAAAAACTGTTTGAAAAAAAAAAAAAAAAAAAAAAAAAAAAAAAAAAAAAAAAACTCTTGCCGACATTCCCTGAAACAGGGGTGACATTGGCAAAGTAAACCATTTTTTACAGTATGGGTGGTCAGCCTCATACCACCCAAAATATAAAGAATGGCCCCTGATAATCGGGGATTTTTTTCTAGTTTAGAGCGCTCTACAACTGTCGCTCTATAAAAAATATGATTCTCTAACTATATTATGGTCTTAGTAAAAAAGTGACAGTAATGAAAAAAATCAGGCGTGTTTATTAATTATTTCTCCAAATTATAAAGGCTAAATTAAAAGTGCTACCACAAAAAAAAAAATGGTTGGATTATTTTTCTGTTCAATTACATGATTATACATTACTTAGTCTCACAAGAAGCCGATTTTTAATAATATGAATGGTTTTTGAAAAAACAAATATTGACAGATTTGTACTGAGAAGGCTAGATGGATTATAAATTTTCATGTAAAAGCACGATAACTGCAATTGATTACAGTCCAAAATCATTTTTAAAAGGGTTTATATCATACGACTTTAAACAGCGCTACAGTCCGAATAAATAAATTTAGTGGTAGCAGAGATTTTCAGATAATAAATTTACTTTTCATAAAAAATATACATAAATGGCCGGCTGTACCTCATTTGGATCTAGAAATACTTTAAGCACATATTCAAATAAAAAATAATTTCATAAAACAGTGAATCAGCTGAAAAAATATATAAGCTTTTGTCTAATAGGTGTAAGCCCGATCGATAGCTCAGTTGGTAGAGTGCTTGCATTCCATGCCGTGAGCTCGGGTTCGAATCCCACCGAGGGTGTCAGAAATGATTTCCCGTTTCGGCTGAAACTCCTTAATTATTTTTCATATTTTCTCAAAAACTATTCACATTTTTAAAAATCACAACATTGATATGAGCATTTTTGCTGCCATACTGCTATTTTCGTACTTTATACACAACATTTTAACCAGTTCCACTTTATGGTGGCTGAGGTGAGAATGCTGGTTGCAGCTTGACTTTAAGGGCGCCACCAGGGGGTGTGAAGTCCCGCCCCCTCTGTTCTGTGCTAACACGCTCCTCCAGCGCGAGGAGGCATAATTACCCAGCTTGTTCGCGGACAAACACCGCGCTGCTGCGGGCTCTAATATACAGGGAACTGTTGTACAAGAGCGCTGTGTTTTTTTAAAAAGGCATATTATCTCGGAGTTAACATTGACCAACACCTGACACTAGATAATCAAGTATCAAATACTATCAGGTCCGGTTTCTTTGCTCTCCGTCAAATTACGACTGTGGTTAAAAGTCTGCCTAGAAGTGCTACAAAGGCGATTGTGAGCTCTTTTTTAGTGGTCAGACTCTACTACTGCAATGCGATCTATGCTGACCAGCCCAAAAATCAGCTCAATAGGCTTCAATCGCTACAGAACGTCGCAGCTAAATTATGCATGGGGCTGCAAAGTCCTGCCGCAACACTCCTCACCTTCAAGCTCTGCATTGGCTGAAAATCCTTGAGAGGATCACCTTCAAATACGGCTTGCTCACCTTTAAAGCTATTTTTACCTCACTGAGGGAATTGGATTTGGAGAGACTGTTTAAAAGACGTCTCAAGTCTCACTTCTTCGTTTAATCATATGGACAAGCGCCTTTGTAGTGACACACTGTCATAAAAGGCGCTATATAAATTTTGTGTTAATAATAAAGGCACATGAACCTAATAGGTAGGCAATATATTGTTATGTAAATAGGTAATATTAAAATTAGTATAGGTATTAGTTATAGCTATGTAATAGGAATCCTCATAAGTATGTGTGGGTAGTAATAATTAAATAAAGTACTTGAAGCGTCTAGAAATAATGATTACTACGTCCCTACTTGAATTTTTCCTTAATTCTGGAACTGTCTAGCGAATATAGTTTCTAGATAATACTGTTGTGAAGAGTATATAAGACGCTTATTGCTTGCACTAGGGTCAGTCATCTGTGAGCTTCACCCATACAATAAACGAATTCGACCAGTGAACTAAAACTAGTGTAATGGAATAATCGAGACTGTCTTTGTTAAAATAAATTTAAAAGTGTAAAATAAATAACTGTAAAAGAAGACCAGTATTGTTAATTGAAAGACTTTCGAACCCCAAAAATCGTAACAATATGGTAAAAAAACACATTTAAGCTTGATATTCAGATTTGAACAATCAAAATTTAAATTTGATTGGAGCCATCGTTAGCATTTCAGTCAGTTTCAAATATGAACTATTTTAAAGGAATGGGAGAAAATATTTATTTCTATTTTAGCCACTCGTTTATTTTAATAAATTTACAAACGTTTTCGGTCCATCTAAATAAATAAAGTTTTAAAAGTTTTAGTATGTTTATTGAATTCTATTATATATTGTTTTAAAGTTATTTGGCTGTAACATTACCACGCGCGCTATCTTCCCCGCTCTTTCGGTTCACACTTCCTGTTTTTGTTTTGTGTTTTCGTCGTAGAGGTCGCACTTTTACGGGCTTCTTACAGCCCTCTGAGGAGAAGTGAGAGAAGCGCGGCAAATTACACAACCCCCCCTGCCCCGCCAAGTGAGACCCTGTGACAACTTTCACACCAGGACCCCAAGTGAAGGAGATATTAACAAACTCATAATTCTCAAAGACGACCCTGCAGTCACATTGCCTGAAATTAAAAATAAACGACGGCGCTATACGTGTTATGAAATGTGGCAGTAAATAGTGTTACAATTTTACTGGGGTTCTCTCTTAATTAAACTGCAATTATTTTTTATATCTTTATATTTATATGGACGGTGAATGAAAGTGAAATTAGTAAAGTCCATACTGTTGAAATGGACTTTCTAAGAAGTATGATTGGGAAAAAACGGAGTGACAGGGTGAGGAATGATTTTGTAAGAGAAGAATGTGGTGCAAGAGAAAGTGTGAAAGTGAAGATTAAAAGAAGTTTGTTAAGATGGTTTGGGCATATGGAGAGAATGAATGAGGAAAGACTGACGAAGAAAGTATATGTTGGTAGAATAGATGGATGTCGTGGTAGAGGAAGACCGAGAAAGGTATGGATGGACCAAATATCCGAAATTGCGAATGAATGGAATATCCAGAGTCATAATAAAAGAAGAGCTTGTATGAAGAAGGTTATGACTCTGGAGGAAATGAAAGAAGTATGTAAGGATAGAAAGAAATGGCGGTTGATCTGTGATGTTGGCGGCTGAGGTTTGTTAAAGTAAAATTGGTTTTATGATTTAGTTTTTATGTCCATGTATATATTGTGATTTATTGTTTTTAAAAAAATGTAATTTGTCATGTATGTTCCTTGACTTATAGGTTGTTATGCGGCTGACCACCCATAATGTAAAAATTGGTTCACTTTGCCAATGTCACCTCTGTTTCAGGGAAGGACGGCAAGAGTTGCAAGGCTTATGTTCATTTGAGATTGGGTTTTTATATTGTAGGTCCACATGCGGCATGTGTTAGCGCGAAATTATACATATCTGCTTGTGGGAATGCATTTAATATAAAACTTAAATGATATATATCTTTGCAGCTTAGATTAGATTAGATTAGATATGTTTTTATATTGTAGGTCCACATGCAGCATGTGTAAGCGCGAAATTATGCATGTCTGCTTGTGAGAATGCATTTAATATGAATCTCAAATGATACATATCTTTGCAGCTTAGATTTAGATTTAGATTTAGACACGGCTTGGCTCACAATTTACAATAATTGATTGATTGAACTCCTTGACTGATAGGTTGGTATGCGGCTAACCACTCGGCAAGTGGTCAGGGTGGCAAGTGGTCGGCAAGAGTTGCAGGGCTTATGTTTATTTGAGATTGGGGTTTTTATATTGTAGGTCCACATGCAGCATGTGTAAGCGCGAAATTATGCATGTCTGCTTGTGGGAATGCAATTAATATGAATCTCAAATGATACATATCTTTGCAGCTTAGATTTAGATTTTAGATTTAGATAATCTCTGCGTAAATGGTATTCACGTAAAAATGTTGGATGCAACTACCTCAACTGATCCCCTCCGCACCACTCTGCGAGCTTGTTCGTTGCTGTAGAAAGCGCCACTTCTCAAGCAAGACCCAGTTGCTGTAAGGCTGGATGGACTTTTGGTCCATAGAATTTTTCACCCAGCAAAGAGCATTGTATTTGAAAATATAAATGGTTTATTTTTTGTTCTCCTCCAGGATTTGAACCCACAACATTCCATTTACGAGTCAGAAGTTTTAACCACTTAACTATGGGCTTACATTACATAAGCTCTGCAACTCTTGCTGACATTCCGTGAAACAGAGGGGACATTGGCAAAGTGAACTTTTTTTAAAGCACGGGAGGTCCACCTCATACCATCCTATAAGTCAGGTCTGTAAACTGGTGTCTGTAAATGTATACCTGATAGTCTCTTGATAATTCACTTAATAATCCCCAAACGATGGACAAATCAAGTAAAAACAGCAGCAGGCACCTCAGTGGTTGAAAACTGCGTGCAGCGCCGTCAAGAGAGAATTTCCATACGGGTCACGACCAGTAATGAGGAACAGGAATAAGACCAAAAAAAAAGGGAAAAAGTATTCAAAAAGCTGCAAAAGGGACATCATGACTCGAGAAACTACCACAATGGCATCACAAATCAGCAAATCCTTGGCTTGAGCGACAAGATGTAAAAAAAAGTCACCATAATTATCAGCAATTGAAAAAATGTAAAAACTTCATCAAAATCTCAACAGGGGAGAATTCTTGTGCTTATTTGTATAGAGGTAACGGTACTTATCTGTTGAAGATGCAAATTTTTGTCGTCAAGGTGAGGTGACAAATAAAGAATTTGCATTTAAATGGAACATTTCCATCTGCGATGTTTTCCCTTTCCCCTCCTACGTATCTCGGTCTTCCTCTACTCTCCACCCTTCTTCACCCAGCAGCCATCAGTCAAGGGAAGAAAAATTGAGACGTTCGAAGCGCCTTTGACGTGAAGGAGACAAGGCAACGCAGGAGAAATTTGTCTTGTTTTTTTTAAATGTGCAATTTAAAAATTTATTCGATATTTTTTGCAATTTTTTTTTCTTCGATTTTACATTTTTTTTTTTTTTTTTAAGAAATCCTGTGCGGGAGACTCCCTAGATTCTAGAGACTCTAGGGGTCTATGACACTTGTTGTAGTGCCGCAGAGGTGTACGAGCTTGGTCGTCGCTACAAAGCGCCAATACTCAAGCAAGACCCAGTTGCTGTGAGACTGGATGGACCTTTGGTGACCGGTCATTGGTTAATGTTTATGAATTTTTCAACCCAGCGAAGAGCAAATTTGAAAATATAAATGGTATATTTTTTGTGCTCCGCCGGGATTCGAACCCACAACCTTCCCAGTCAGAGTCCGCAGTGTTACCATTGAGCTACGGACCGGTCCGAAATGTACCTACTTGAAACATGTACTTAAAAATAAAAACGTTAAATTATTTTAAAACCTTCATTTGTGACAGACAAAATTGTATTTTCGTTGATGTTGTCACAACCAAAACAGATCTTTTTTTATTATGCGCAGCGCAAACCCTATGGATAAAATTATGTGACGTCAAACGGCTGGGTTTCTAGGGAAGAGGTAAATGGATAGTTTGTTGTAGGGTTCTAAGGACCCCAGTCACATAGACCTGTGATGTTTGCCCACCATGGAAACATTCTAATTTGTAGCAGTTTTCGTTTTTGAGAATCTTTCACAGATGAATTTTAAGATGTAAATGTCGCTTGGATTTAAAAATTAATGAGTTTACAAAGATACAATATAAATAAATAAATATAGACTTATGTGAACTATAATTTGTTTAGATAAAAAGGTTTGTTTTAAAGAAAGTCTTATTAATTTTATTACTGTATTCGTTTTGCCATTCCAATAGGAGTAATTAGAATCTGTGCAGAGTTGCCTCCATTTATTTATATCCTCGTATACCTCCACTAAATCTATAATAATCTATAATCTAAGTTTCAAAGATGTATTAACATTTAAAGCTCATATCAAATGCATGCCCACAAACAAACACGTGCAGTACACGCTTACAAATTCTGAGTGTGTACTTACAAATAAAATCCAAACCTCAAATGAACATAAACCCTACAACTTTAGCCGACCTTCCCTGACACAGGGGGGACATTGACAAAGTGAACCATTTATAGAATTCATCAGCTTTTCACAAATATTCTTCTTCTGTTATTTTTTTTTTTGTTGACAACTATTTAATAAACCTGAATATTAAATAAAATATGAAGATGAGATTTTACCATTAAAATAAATCTTTACTTAAGAAAGACTCCAACCCGTGTCTTTCATCTTGTTAAGGGTGGTGGCACAAGTAATTGGTGAGTTTATTGGGGATGATAATTGATCAGAGGCTTTGGAAAACACCTCAGGGGTAAACAAGCGGGTACCGCGGTCCAGCACGGGCCTGCTACCTGTAAACAAAGAAACAATGAAGTCACTTGAAATGTAATGATGATGATGATGAGTTGATGATTTCTTTATAGCGCCGTTTCGTGATGTAGTCACTTCAAGGGCGCTTGTAAAAATGATGCCAGAAATTTGCTTGTCTTCAGTGCATTCCGGAACTTTCCATGGTTCTCTAGCTCTCTCACATGATGTGGCTGGTGGTTCCAGGCCAGAGGACCAGCAACTGCAAATGCGCGCTCTCCAAAAATTGTGTTAACTTTTCTTATCGGTTCTTCAATCTTTGATTTGGCTCCAGTGTCAGCCGAGCGCAGTGTTAGGCTTTTTTTGCCGAGGGTGACTAGTTTGATTTAATCAGCGAGATATTTGGTTGTTTTTCCAAATAAAGCTTTGTGGAAATGATAAAGTAAATAATTGAAATTATTTTTTTAGTAAAACTGTGAAAAATATGGTTATTTTTTATTTTTTCAAAACAAAAAAGAATTACAAGATCGTTTTCAAAGCACCTTTTCAGTTTTCTCTTTTATTCTAGAATACAAACGTTTTCGTTATACTATATGTATGACCATCATCAGGGTTGATATTTTACTATAATATAACTTGATTGTACTGTTATTTAAATATGCAATATAAATATTTAGATAGGTATAGGTATTAGTTATAGCTGATGGGAATTCTTTATAATATTGGTGGGTAGGGTTAATGATTCTTGAGTACCTACATAAAGAAGTCACCAGATTGTCATGTGCTTCGAGAAGCTTCTGGGAAAATTCACCGCTAGAAGCTTCTATTGCTGGGGTACCTATATAAGGCGCAAACAGCTTGCAGGAGCGGAGTTTTCCTTCGGCCTTATAACTGTGAAGACTAACAGCATAAGTGAACACAAATCATCAGTTAAATAAATGTAAAAGTGTAAAAAATAACCACCGAACCCTGAAAAATAATAAAAAAAATAATGTAAAAAATAAATTTAACTGTAAAATAAATATCCTAAAAAGAAGACCATTGTTTAATTTGGAGACAATTAGAACCCTAAAATCATAACAGTACATACAAATGCAAAGATCTTCTATTTTTTATTACTTTTCAGTACCTAATCATAAAATATCTACAACTGTTTTCACAAAATGGCGGATACAAATATCCTGTTTTTTTATCCTTCACTCATTTCTTTACAGATAAGCGATGCTTTCTCTGCCTAGTCCCGGAAGCATTATTTTCTTATAGTCCCTCCAGATATAGCGAGATAATTTCATTACACGCCCCCTGTGCAGATTTCTTTGTAGAAAGCTAGCCGAGCCGGGTGATTAAAAATATTTTGCAAAATTATAATTGACGCTGAGCCCTAAAGACGCAACGAGATTAATTTCTAGGGGACCGATTACTTCTGAGAAAAAATTACAAAAAAAAACTTCAACCATCTCACATTTTAGGCATCCATCTCAGTTCTTTTAATCCTTTCTAATTTTTGTAGAGATTTTTTGATAATTACTGCCACCTTTCCACTAGAGGTAGCAAAATCTCCGCAGAGTTTTCTCCACTTATTTCTATCCTGGTATACGTCTATAAGTTCATTACTTTTATCATACATTTCCTTTTTTTACATTCAATCCTTAGAATATCCCAAATCTTCTTACAGCTATTTCTCACTCGGTCTTTTATCTTCACCTTTTGTCTGATAAATTTTCTCTGTTGCTACTCTTTGCCAAACGTTCATCCTTGACTTTTATAGGATGGTATGAGGCTGATCAGTCATCACCTATACTGTGAAAAATGTTTACTTTTGTTTGGATTTTATATGTAAGTACACATTCAGCATTTGTAAGCGCGAACTACACGAGTTTGTTTGTGGGCATGCATTTGAGAGCCTTTAATATTAATATATATCTGCAACTTAGATTAAAGATTATATATAATACGCATTGATCAAGTAAACATTCAAACATTGCTTATGTGAAATCACCTCTGATGGACACAAGACAAACAAGCAAAAATGAACCGATTTGTCTTCAATTCTTTTTTACGCACTCATTCAAATATGTTTGTTGTTAAGAAAAAACTATTCTAATGCCGAGTATACCAATATCATTCACTTTTCCACATATCTTGGGGGCCTATGTTTGTTTGTATTGACATTGTATAACCTGGTTACGGCGTTGGGCACTTTTATTTGCTTCCTTCCGGCTGTTTGCCCCCGATAGTGATGTAGTGCACAGATAAGCGGCCCCCAAATGCCGAACTGTGGGGGGCCATCGGGATATTATATCCGCCCTTGCAAATAAAAAAATATTTGCGGAAACCATAAAAAAATTGTGACTAATTTGTGAAGTATTTACCAAACAGGGAAAATGTCATAAAAAACCTTTATTCAAAAATGTACTCGATTACATTAAAAAATACATATTCAATTGGTTAGACTTAGGAAAGAATGATAAGTGAGATTGGGAATGAATTGAGTTTACAGAGTGTAAACAAGAGAAGAGCGGATATGAAAAGAGTGATGAAACTAGATGAGATGAAAGAAGTTTACAAGGACAGAGTCAACTGGAGGCACTTGTGTGGAGGTACCGGCCACCCCTAAAAGAATGGCGGCAGGATACAAGACAAGACAAGACAAGTTCACTTTACCAATGTCACCTCTGTTTCAGGGAAGGTCGGTAAAAGTTGCAGGACTTATGTTCATTTGAAGTTTATATTTTAATTTGCAAGTAACTTCAGAATTTATAAACGCGAACTTACCCATGTCTTTTTGTGGGCATGCATTTAATAAATAAATAAAAATTAACATATTATTGCAACTTAGATTAAAGATTATTATAGGTTTAGGTCTAGGTGATAAGAGCCCTCAGTAACCAAAAGCTTAATTAAAATATTAAACTATTTGGTGACAGCTCGGTGGTCCGACGTCACTATTTTTCCAACCTTTTTATCCCTGAACATTAACAATGTGAACCACTTTTTATAGGTCATCCTCATACCAACCATAAAGATGATCACTCTCATACCAACCCGTAAGTCAAGAAATATAAATTATTACATAAAGCCTAATTTCAGTGAATGTGAAATAAACTAAAGGTAGAATGAAAATTCAAATTTTAATGCCGTGGATACTTTTCAATTCTTTTAAAATACTACTCTGCCTTTTTTGTACCCTAGCGACAACCCTCAGTTTTTACTACATACTTTCCATTTTCATACAAAGAAAAAATCAAACACAAATGATTCTTTTTCTAGCTATAATAATTTTCTCATGGTACTTTTCTTCGTATCGGTAACAATTCCTCATACCACTGTTAGAGTCTGCAGCAGGAAAATGAGCATTAAAGTGGGCGTGAGTCCTTCGCCTTTCATCCCCTGGAAGCGCCGCCCCCTCGGGATATGGCTGAAGGGTTGAACTTGACTTTGGTAAAGAATGCTCCGCTTTTTTAATTTTTTATACAACCCTTAGCTATTTTTCTTTTTTTCAGCATTCCCTTACGGCTCGTGATAACGTAAAGAATACCCTTAAATAAAATGGATAAACTCATAGCATTTTTTCTAGAATTTGTCACACGTAGACTTTATTTTATTTTGATATGCCTTCGTTAGAATTCATGCTTCTTGGACCGGTCCGTAGTCCCGTGGCAACACTTCGTAATTTTAAATGGAAGGTTGTGGATTCGAATCCCGGCGGAGCACAAAAAATATACCATTTATATTTCAACATGTGCCCTTCGCTGGGTTGAAAAATTCATAAACCTTTAACAAAGACCGGTCACTGAAAGGTCCATCAAACCTTACAACAACTGGGCCTTGCTTGAGAATTGGCACTTTGTACAGCGACGACCAAGCTTGCAGAGGGCTCTAGAGGTGTTATACACACAAAAACAGTGCTCACCAAATAAATCGTCCTAATATTATTATTATTATATTACCCGTTCCTAAGCTGATATGGCAAAAAAGAATCAATACTTATTTTTATAAATACAAACAAAATACATTTAATATACTTACTTTTATAGATGACCTGTTTTGTCTTTATCTCAAAAATTACACACGCTTACCATAAAAAAATAAACAATTTAATTCAACTTGTATTTCAATCAACATTTTAATAAAATATGTCTTATTAAAGATTCATATCACAAGCATTATAACAAGAAGATACGTATAATTTTGTGCTAATATTATAAGTGGCATGTGGACTTTTAACATAAAACATAAACTCAAATGAAAGTAAGCCCTGCAACTCTTGCCGATCTTCCCTGAAAGAGGGTTGACATTGGCAAAAAGCGTTTTTTACCGAATCAGTGGTGAATTTCATACCAACGTATAATTCAAGAAAAAAATTAAAATTAAAAATATACATAGGTATAGCCCTTTAAACTTAGATTAAAATAACGTCTGGTTAATAGCTTAGGTGGTAGAGTGCTTGCATTCCATGCCGAGAGCGCGGGTTCGAATCCTATCGAGAGTGTCAGAAAAGATTTCCCGTTTAGGTGTTTATTTCAAACTCCAAAATAAAATACCGACAAGGTTTACTCAGCCTTCACAAGAAAAGAGTACCAGCCCCCTCGAGAGCTGGGAAACTCTCACTTCATCTGAAGTAGTTGGTTTTAGGCCAGCCCCCTTACCTGTAAAAATAGATAGGTTCTACTCGCCACATGCGAACCCCTTTGAGGATAACGCGGTAGAAAGTTTAACTATATGTGTAGCTTAGTTGCGTCTTTTTTTTTCAAAAACTTTTACATGTCGCATGTCCCTTCTTTTACGCCACCCCATATCGAACCCAGTACTTTCCGCGAACCCCTTCAGTCTGGAGCGTAATGAACAATGTTATGCATAATTGATTTGCCATGGAAATACTTTCCTCTGCCAGCCCGCTGCCAATCTTCCATCGTCATGAGACCTGCTTCTCTCCTCCACTCTACAGGCCTTCCCCTTCGAGGATCCCAAACCAAAAAAAAAACAACCCAAAAAATACTTAACTAGGTATATTTAGGGCCTGTTACACCAAACTCCAATCAGAAAAAAATCAAAATTAAGTGTTATTTATCCCAACAAATCAAACATGTGGTTGCATATACCTAAGTCAGCTGATGTACATAATATTTTCTGTTCAAATTCCATCATACTCGTATTATTACCCACTTTCGAGAAATATTTAACCGAAGTCCTAACCAGAATTAAGCAATCAAATTTGATGTGTCAATCAAATATTGATTGGAGGTTGGTGCAACAGGCCCTAAAGGTAATGTTTTTTATCATTGGTGGAGCCAAGTTTGAATCAATCCACCATGTGAGATATAGAAAAGAGTTGAATGCTTTTTCTTAATTTATTCCACGCAAACTGATGATGATGATGATGATGATGATGATGATGATGATGATGATGATGATGATGATGATGATGATGATGATGATGATGATGATGATGATGATGATGATGATGATGATGATGATGATGATGATGATGATGATGATGATGATGATGATGATGATGATGATGATGATGATGATGATGATGATGATGATGATGATGATGATGATGATGATGATGATGATGATGATGATGATGATGATGATGATGATGATGATGATGATGATGATGATGATGATGATGATGATGATGATGATGATGATGATGATGATGATGATGATGATGATGATGATGATGATGATGATGATGATGATGATGATGATGATGATGATGATGATGATGATGATGATGATGATGATGATGATGATGATGATGATGATGATGATGATGATGATGATGATGATGATGATGATGATGATGATGATGATGATGATGATGATGATGATGATGATGATGATGATGATGATGATGATGATGATGATGATGATGATGATGATGATGATGATGATGATGATGATGATGATGATGATGATGATGATGATGATGATGATGATGATGATGATGATGATGATGATGATGATGATGATGATGATGATGATGATGATGATGATGATGATGATGATGATGATGATGATGATGATGATGATGATGATGATGATGATGATGATGATGATGATGATGATGATGATGATGATGATGATGATGATGATGATGATGATGATGATGATGATGATGATGATGATGATGATGATGATGATGATGATGATGATGATGATGATGATGATGATGATGATGATGATGATGATGATGATGATGATGATGATGATGATGATGATGATGATGATGATGATGATGATGATGATGATGATGATGATGATGATGATGATGATGATGATGATGATGATGATGATGATGATGATGATGATGATGATGATGATGATGATGATGATGATGATGATGATGATGATGATGATGATGATGATGATGATGATGATGATGATGATGATGATGATGATGATGATGATGATGATGATGATGATGATGATGATGATGATGATGATGATGATGATGATGATGATGATGATGATGATGATGATGATGATGATGATGATGATGATGATGATGATGATGATGATGATGATGATGATGATGATGATGATGATGATGATGATGATGATGATGATGATGATGATGATGATGATGATGATGATGATGATGATGATGATGATGATGATGATGATGATGATGATGATGATGATGATGATGATGATGATGATGATGATGATGATGATGATGATGATGATGATGATGATGATGATGATGATGATGATGATGATGATGATGATGATGATGATGATGATGATGATGATGATGATGATGATGATGATGATGATGATGATGATGATGATGATGATGATGATGATGATGATGATGATGATGATGATGATGATGATGATGATGATGATGATGATGATGATGATGATGATGATGATTTTTAAAGCGCCGTTTCGTGACTACAGCTGTCACTGCAAGGGCGCTTGGCGAATTGGCAAATCTGTTAGAGCCGCAGACCATCAGGGAACAAAGATTGGAGTCAATGACTAATAAGATATGGCTCACTTCACTCCCGAATGATCTTCTTTTATGTGTTTTTTTGTGGTTCTCCCTGTCATGTTGGTTGCGCGCGACTTTTGATTCAGTTGAAGAGACAATATACGTCTCTTCTCATTCGAGGTTAAACTAGCACTGAAGTCTCACAATGGGGTGTTGTTGCATGGTTGGTAGGTAATCTGGATGGACAAGGCTAATAAATGGCTAAAGGAGAAAGGAGTTGAATAGCCTGTGGTCCATAGATAAAACAACCTAACAAATCGTTTTTAAGTGATATTATGATACGCGTGTGTCAAAAAAGATTATTTCAACAATAATTGTCTGCAAGAAATGAAATTAAAAGTACTTGCATCTTCTTAATTAATATCAAGATTGTTATGATATTTTTCAATTCAAACTCCTTTTTCTAATGTTAGCTAGACAACTTCGGAGACGATATTTTTTTATATTTTAAAACCTATTATTGGATCGTAATGAAAATTTTATAGTTTTTTGTAACGCTTTAAGTGTGTTATTTTTTAGGATAACGAAAGTATGCATTATTTTCTGACAGTTCTCTCAAAAGTGCAGCAAGATAAACGCAAAATACCTTTCCATTAGTGATTGCACCTTTTAAAAAAACACCTCACTTAATAAAAAGTATTTTTTTATTTGTAATAAATTGTTTTCTTTGTTCACAGGTAAGCTGCTTTTATCAAGTTAATATACATATTTTTGAATGCAAGATAATACGGTAAGTGAAATGCTTATTATAAAAAGTAGATTATTTAAAAGTATTAATAATCGTGCTACAGAAAAATTAAATTATATTTTTAAACAGCACACATTTTCTTCCTTCATTCCATCCACGCATCTCCTCCATCCCGTTGATCGCCCCTTGTTCTAATGAAAAAAAAAATCACCATAAAAATTATTCAAATAAAAACAATTATGTAAGATTTTTATTGGCAAGGTGTACTCCAGAAGTAGACGCCCATAAATTAGCATTCCTGCGGTCCAGGGGAAAGACAAGGGATGCTTTAATTTTTATGGCTTTTGTGGCATCCCCATGGCACCGCCCACTTTTATTGAATCCTCGGGGATGTTCGTGGGTTGAAATCAAATAATCTGCATGTCTTTTGTCTTTAATTGATGAAGATGAAAGAACTGGAATTCAAAAGAAAACCTTGTAGTGATTGGTAATTGAATTTTAAAAATATTTAAAAAAAAGGTTTTTTTGAAAAAAAGAATTGTAGGTACCTTCCATATAATCACTTCACCAATCAAATCAAAATTATTTTTATTCAAATTTACGTTCTTTTAACTCTGAAATGTATGTTCATACACAGAAAATATATGGCTTATCGTATGCTGTAAGTAGATTTTCTATAGAAAAAACGATGATCAACGGGTAATTTATGGATAAAATGTTTGGTGAATAAACAGCACTGTTGGTATTGGTTTTTGGTTGTATTTTTTTCATTTAATTTCCATGCTAAAAAAATGATTAATTTTGTATTAAATTTTTAGTGTTAATCTGTTTACAGACTGAAAATCCATTTTGTATTATTTAAGAATTCAAATGGATAAAACATAGTTTTAATTAACTTATTTATTTCTTTTTTTGTCCTCGTTTTCGCCTAATGAGGCATCTTGAGGAGCCATTCTGTAACCATTCTGCTCCTGAAGATGCCTCATTAGGCGAAAACGAGCACAAGAAAAGAAATAAATAAGTGAATTAAAACTCTGTTTTATCCATTTGAATTGTTAAATGATTATATTTGTAGTTATTTGATACTATCCTTTATAAGTAATGTTACTTCGGGTGAAAACGTTTCTTACGCATTTTGTGACATATTTTTGTACACTTTTTCATCAATAAATAAACATAAAAAATAACAGTTTAATGTGGTTTTTCATAGAGAATATCCTTCGAGAAAACCACCGCACTCCTGCCCGACCATTTTCTGGGACGTAAAATGAAAAATTTAGATTGCATTACGCCCCTCCCCCTCAAAACTGCCCCCTTCATCCCCATCTCCAAAAATACTCACAATCTTCCCCCCAAATCCACCCGATCTCGCCCAAAGTCCTACAATCCCCCCTTTAATACCTCCCAAACTCCTCACGATCTCCCTCAAACTCCTGCCAATCCACCCCCCTTTCCTAGTGGCGGCTGCAAATCAAGTAATTAGCCCCCCCTCGCAAATTCAAATGATATTTATACACTTTTCCTTTACGACGTTCGATATAAATTTTGGACGGCTCGGCGGGGGGTTTTGTGATTTTAAGACCGGTCGGGGTTTTTTTTTACAATCTGCCCTTCGCGAAATCAATACGTTAAAAGTCGGGGTGGTTTTAATCGCGTTTTTTGCACCGAGGGAAATAACCTCGTCTAGGTATTTGCATTGTGCCATGTCTTGTTAAAAAGCTTAGACTATAGGTGATTTCTGATATCCCTAAAAAATACAATCTAAGTAAGGCACTACAAAAAATTTAAGTAGCAACCTACGTAATACTTTAAATTTGGTAACAATTATGCTCCTGGAGATGCTTTATTAGGCGAAAACGTTAGAGCAATAAAAGTGAAATAAAAAGTAAATTAAAATTCTGTTTTATCCTATTGAATGTGTAAATAATACTTCAAATTTCGGTTTGTAAAATTAATCAGACTGTAGACATTTATAATTTAAAGCTTCTGTATCAATCATTTACTTGAGAATATTGATTAGAACGTATGTGCATTTAAACGTAGTTCTTTACGTTTTTTATTTACTTTTAATGAAGTCGGAAAGTGGAAATCTTGAAATGAGTATTGATAAACCTAAAAAAGGAATTGCGATTTTGTAATATAAATGTATGTTTTAGATAAAAAAAAATCACATTATTAAACAAACGATAAGAAAATTATATGCCTTTTATTTTTTCACTTTTTAAAAAGTGTCGTTTGGCAAGAGATCAATGCATTTAATCTAATTTTATCCCGGATCTCCGAGGAAGCCCATCAGATAAGCTCTAGCCCTTGGCTAGATGCTGAGAGGAAGGGAGGGGCCTATCTCAAGAGTCCTCTCCTGTCTCCACAATCTAGATTATGAGTTCAGTTGGTGCAAGTACATATTTACACAATTTTGGTCATCATAGATTTAGACGCGCAAAGTTTTTATAATTGTTCCATTTAAATAAACCTTTGTTTCTTTCTACTTGAGTAAAAATATGGATTTTTTTAAATTAAAACCAATTGTTACGTTTTTAAGCGGGGTTTTTTTTTTAATAAAAATTGCGTTTTATTGTTTCAAACAATTTATTTTAACACTTTCAGTTCAGAGTTACATTTGTACAATATAGTTCGACGGTAGAGATTTTTCTCAAGCTGCATATAATTTTGGTCCTTAATTTTTTAGATCTATTTTAAAGTAAAAGTTTTTTAAAATAAATTTTAAAGATCATAATTGTTTTTTATGTTGTAGGTTCACACGCGGCATGTGCACGCACAATTTTGTACGTGTCTGCTTGTGAGAATGCATATAATGTGAATCTCCAATGTAACATATCTTTGCAACTAAGATTAGATTAGATATTGAAATCATATCCGCTCTGATCACGACTTTGTAGTCATCATTTGGCATGCGTTCCAAAGCACTCTTAAACAGCCTTACCAACGCTTGATGTTCATGTAGTAGTTTTAGCGGTCTTACACCAACCACTTCACTTGAAGAGGAGGACATCGCAGTGCCCATTATGGCTTGTTCTCATTGCTGTGAAGACTGACTAAACCTTGTCGGTACTTTGAATTTGGGCTTTAGATGACTATCAAAACAGGAATTTATTTCTGACTTTCTTTGTAGGGATCAAACCTTAGCCCTCTAGTATGGGCTTCTATCAACTGAGCTATCTACCGGATTGCTTGAATCAAAAACATTTATTTGTGGGAATCAGTATACTTCTTGAAACATAAATCTAAGGGTTGACACTCCTCCTGAGCACTTACTTTATCTAGCGCCGTATTCTCCATCTTGAGGTGGCGCTGGATGGACTTACGGAGCACGTGGGGGCATGAAGTCCCTTCTTCCAGTCTCCCGCAGCGCTTACTGGATAAAGCATCCACCCGCACCCCTGCTTATGTGGGAACTCAGCATTTTTATATCCTGCTTCAGGAATATTACATTATCTACATTGATAAAGTAAAACCATGACAAAATTATTTTCGAATCCAAATCTAAATGTAAACTGCAAAGATATGTATCATTTTAGATTCATATTAAATGCATTCCCACAAGCAGACACGAATAATTTCGCGCTCACACATGCCGCGTGTGGGCCTACAATGGTTAAAATCTGGATTGGAAAAGGAAAATAGGAAAAACTAGGAATTCTGGATAAAACTGGAGAGTACTACAACTTGCAGAAATTAAAAATCCATGTTTTTCGACACGCTATAAATTGGGAACAAGTTACAAAGGCCGACAACAGCTCTTCCCGCTGGGAGGTAAGTACAAAAAAGAGAGAGAGAGAGAGAGGTTACAAAAAATGTGACATTAGACACAAAAAATGTATTATTCTTATTTTTACTTTCAATGGCTTTTGGAGCTGTGAAATTTGACTTTATCAGGTTTTTAAAGAGTGCACTACATATTTCATCAATTTGATTAGTCAGAATTTTACCTGACAGCTTGTCAAAATACAAGAAGTCCATAGATATTACCGTATCTTTTGAAAGATAGGACGAAATAAAATTTGTTGAAGTATCAACAGCTGATCCATCTTAAATGGAACAATAATCAGCTGTTCAGGCATCGCCACGTTTTATTCCATTCTATCTTCAAATAGGTACGGTAAGATCTACCAACGGCCGTCGAGACTTCCACCCCTGGCATAGAACGCAAGCATTCTACCAATTGAGCTATCGACCGAACATACGAGATGCCCTCTCACTTTTTTGTCACCTTTCCAATAAAATACTCTTCATGTTAAAATTGAATGGTCCTCAGATTAACTCTATTGATATCCAAAAGATATAATGTCAACTTCCCAAATAACTGTGTTATAAGTTGACAAAAATATTTTTGTATTCTTACAGAGAACGTGAGCACTATAAGGTAACCCCAGCTTCTTGAGGGCGCGCTACCTGCGGTCCAGATTATATCTTGACACTTGATGGATGAATGGTTATTGGATCCTTACATTTTTATCATATTTCCAGTGTATCACAGTTGGACCGCTCACCCCATACGAGCAAGGGTCGCGTTCCCTCTGCCAACTATCTCTCTATACACGTTTCCATTCGGTGGATAGTCAATAGAGTCAAGGGCCCACATGACGTCACTTGTGTCTAGTTTGACTTTGAATTATTTCGAAGAGGGCTACGGCGTAGCAGTATCTGTACTGTAATCATATCACTTTTCTTTTAAACTCAACTATAGCGTTCCACAAAAATGCAAGGAAACTAAAACAATTCCTCCAGTTAGCGTTTAAGTTTTCGTATTAAAGGTTATTTTTATAGTTGGAGTATTGACTTGTAGATTATGGCGTAGGCTCGTAGGTATTTTGCAGAATTTATTGCTGTGGTAGAGTATGGAGATAAAGTAAACTTCAAAATGGTTGCATGCTAAAAAGTTGAATTTGCAACTCTGTAAATGCTAACTTGATAATGTCACTACAAATCTTCATGTTACCCATTGCAAAATTAAATAATAAGGTATAATTTAGAAAATAAAACAAGGATAAAAATAATGGCAGCTTATGTTTTATTTTTTTATCATTTTCGCTGATATTTTGTATTCCATTATTATATTCATAGTCAGGTCTTAATATGATATTGTAATGTAAAAAGTAGATTAATATAGGTGTACATCGTAGGTAGTAATAGTTATTATAGTATTATGTCAAAAGTAGATTAATATAGGTGCACACCGTAGGAAGCAATAATTATAGACCTAAGAAATCTAGAAATTAAATGATCCTTTTGTACTCTTGAACTTGGTAGAATGTTCATAATAATTTAATTTTCATAATAATTTTTGACCTTAACTTATCATAGGTTAGTACCTATGTATAAAGCTGACAACCCTAATTGTCCAATAAATATTAAAAGTTCACTAGAATCTACTTCTGAGAAAATACGGTTAATATTTTACGCAAATATTATTTCCGAAAAAAAGTCGTAGAGATAGATTTAATATTTTTTGTTTTAAGAATTTTTAGCATATAAAAGCAATCCTAATGGATCATTCTCAAAGCCATTTGAATATTTTTAAATCCTAAACGTCCTCTTTATCACACACTCCACCCAAATGTTGTCAATTAACTATAGGGGTGCATAATAACATGTTAACTTTCAGCTTGCAGCATGTTGAACCCTTAACATAATATGCTTAACCGGGAACCATAACCGTTGTGAACATTTGCATACGCTTTCGATAAAAACTCGACATGATGCCCGCTGAAAACGCTCAAGCTTGAGTGTCATTTCTGAATACGTATTTCCTTGACTTATAGGTTGGTATGAGGCTGACCACCCATACTGTAAAAAATGTTTCACTTTGCCAATGTCACCCCTGCTTCAGGGAAGGTCGGCAAGAGTTGCAGGGCTTATGTTCATTTGAGATTGGGTTTTTTATATTGTTGGTCCACATGCGGCATGTGTAAGCGCGAAATTATGCGTGTCTGCTTGTGGGAATGCATTTAATATGAATCTCAAATGATACATATCTTTGCAGCTTAGATTTAGATTTAGATTATCCAAGTAAAATGCGTGTTGTTTAGAAGGTAGAATTTTCTGTTCAGATACAAAAAAGAGAGATATGGAATGGTAAATTCACAATTAACACTAAACGCAACAAAGCTACACATATAGTGTAACTTTTTGCCGCGTTATCCCCGAAGGGGTCGCATATGGCGAGTGAATTTATTTATTTTACAGGTAAGGGGGCTGGCCTTACGCCAACCAAGTAAAGTAAATTGGGGGGTTTCCCATTTCCCGAGGTGGCTAGTACTCATTTCTTGGGAAGGCTGAGATTAGACATTGGTAAAGAGAACCATTTTTTACAGCATGGGTTGTCAACCTCATATCAACCTAATAAACAAACAAAATACCAACTACCATCCTGGAATGGGTTGCTGCGAACCCGAATGGCTGGGCTTAGAGAGAGAATAGAATCCAGCGAAAACTCTCTGATTGCAGCAATCAGAGACCTGAAATGGGAGTTGGGCATATGGCGTCATTGGGCAGGGAACCTAAGGCTTACCTAGCCTTTTCTTCCCTGTCCTTTTTTCCTTAAGGCACTTTAGCTTTAATAAAGGTGGCAGGAGTTACAAGGCTTATCTTAATGCTATTTCTTATGTTTCTTTCGTTCAATGTTTATCTTCTTTCTCTGTTTCTATTTTTCCTGCATTTTTCGATCTATGTATTTCTTGCTTATGTTTCTTTCGATCAATGTTTATTTTCTTTCAATGTAATTTTCTTCTCTGCAACGTATTTCTTTTTCATATGGCCAGTCACGTATTGCACCCTCCGCGTGACCGGGCTGGGATAAATATTTTATTATTATTAAATTGATATTGGCACAGTATCAACTATTTTACCATTTTTTGGAATATAATTTCAAGCATGATGCTTAAAGGCTACACGCATGAATGACAATCTTGTGTAGAGCATAAATGTTCACTTATTCTCCAGGGTAGATGATTACAGCTAATATCATGTACTCGGGGGACCGTTTGAGAGCTGGGCAAAAGCTGCTTCTTATGAAATATCCCGTTTAAGGAAGCTTGTAAAAAATTATAGCTTAAAAAATAGACGGTTCGTGGCGTTTATTTAACTTTTCAATTTTTTTTATTATTTTCTTCAATGAGTTTTCACTTCACTTAAAAAATATTTTTTTGGTTGTTTTATTCAAAAATAATCTTAAAAAAATGTTTTGTTTGGGTATAATGTACAAATATTAAAATTTATGGATACTGCTCAAAGTTTTAAATTACTCCGTAGCATTTGTTACTTCATGTACTAATATTTTAATTATCTTCTACCGTTTTCGTAAATAAATCCCAAATTATTATAATTTCATCTTCACAGAGATATGGTATTGCCACATGATTTTTTTGTAAAAAATGTAAAAAAAAAAATTTACTCCTTGACTTATAGGTTGGTATGCGGCTGACCACCCATGCTGTAAAAATGGTTCACTTTGCCAATGTCACCCCTGTTTCAGGGAAGGACGGCAAGAGTGGCAGGGTGTATGTCCATTTGAGATTTGGTTTTTATGTTGTAGGTTCACATGAGGCATTTGCAAGCGCGAACTTGTACGTGTCTGGTTGTGGGAATGCATGTAATGTGAATCTCCAATGTAACATATCTTTGCAACTTAGATTAGATTAGATTAGATACCAAAAATTTTATAAATAAAAAATAATAAATAAAAACAAAGCCTGGTGTATGGTTACAGGAAAAGTACAATTTATTAATGTAGTTTTGGTTTTACGAACAAACTTCCCATGATCAGGTTCAAATTACCGATGATGGAAGGTATTCCGAAAACGTTTGTAACATACTCAAAAACAATAAAAGTGGAATAAAACAAAGTTTTTTAATTCTTTTATTTTTTTATTTTTTATTGAAAAATAATCAATTTTTTAAAATGAATTTCCACAGTGTTTCACAAAAATCTTTTCAAAATTTCAAATTACATATTACCGGCTGATAGCTGAATAAGTATTGAATATATCGTCAAAAATCTATGATTAAATCCTGGGTCTTGCTTGAGTATTAGCGCTTTGTAGCGACGACCAAGCCTGTATACCTCTGCGGCACTACAACAAGTGTCATAGACCCCTAGAATCTCTAGAATCTAGGGAGTCTCCCGCACAGGATTTCTTTAAAAAAAATATATCTATCATCACGAAAAAATCAAATTGGACGTTTTGACGTTGGATGGAAATCTAAATGTATTCGAGCCACGCACGTCTATGATGACGGTTTCGTGGAACTTCCTCTTACTACCCCTAGAGATCATCCCCCCGCCCTGCGAGCACACAGTTTAAAAAAGGGAAGATCATATCGCGCCCTTTCTAATTTACTTATTCCTCTTTTAAAGACTTATTTACCTTCGAAATTGTATTGTTACTCTTATACCTCAACACTTAAACGTTCGTACACCGAGTCGTTTTTTGTACGAATTAGATAACTCTCAATGAACATACTCGTTACATGCCAATATGTACTTGGTGTAACGTTGCAATTTTTTGTTTCTTTTAAAGATTTTTTTTAGATTTGTGAAGAGGAATGCAATCCACCAACCTATTCTGCCTGGCCAGAAACAAATATTAATATCATCAATTAATAATTCATTCTTGTATATTTTAATAAATTATTAATTAATAATTACCCAGTAAAATCTGTTAAGCCAGGGTCAAAGTTATGGTCAAATGACCCAAGCGGGGATTGAACCAACGTTGCTCTATTCCAAACACACTAGAATGATCAGCCCACTTGGCCCCCTCGGCCATAACACCGACTAAATAACGTTATTATTAATTTTAAATAAAATAAATTTTTGTACCCTCTTTAGGCCAAAGAAAGTAAAAGTAAAGTGCAAAGGGGAATAAAAACTATGCAAGGCGAAAAAAACGTAATGACAAATGTGTATTTTTTTTTGTGAACCTATTTTTCATTTAAAGACTTCAATTTAGTAATTTTACAGGAGTTTATTGCAAATTTTTACAACGAAGTTAATCACCATGACAAATTCAGAAATCTTAGAAAGAAAGTTCCTTGTCTCAATGACGTTCGAACATTTTGGGCTGCTATCCTTAGCAACTTAAAAAAAAAAAGTTGTATGCATTCTCCCCAGCAACCCAGCAAGATGACGACACAATTTTGTCTGTATCAATGCATTTGCGGACCTCATTAGTAAATAATTATCATACAGTTCAATAGGGAAATAAAGTAAAAACTTTACATATTTCATCGTTACCTGGTATACCATCCTTCGTCTTCCAAATCTTTCTCATATTGGGGTAAAAAAAATGCTGTAAAAAAGCAGTGTTTAAATAAAGCGGATGCGATATCCCTTACTGTATGCAGGCTGACGTTAATTGCTCAGATAAGGAAGGAACAAGGAAATAGCTTTTTCATTATTGCCCGGTGCAAGTGTTTATGGAAGCAACCCCGCGTTTTTTTTTCTTCTCTGACAACCCCATTTGTTGTTCTAAAGCAAACGATTTTGTTTTTTTAGTTTATCTAGAACAAAACATATTTAAATACGTTAGAGACTGATTTTAAAAAATCAATTATAAAAACGAAACAATTTTTACTTAAAGTGGACAAGGGGATACGGCGTCTAATCTAATCTAATCTAATCTAATCTAATCTAAGTTGCAAAGATATGTTACATTGGAGATTCACATTACATGCATTCCCAGAACCAGACACCTACAATTTCGTGCTTGCACATGCCTCATGTGAACCTACAACATAAAAACCAAATCTCAAATGGACAAACACCCTGCAACTCTTGCCGTCCTTCCCTGAAACAGGGGTGACATTGGCAAAGTGAAATGCGTCGGCACTTGAATTTGCGTTATTGAAATTGTAAAAAAGGTCAATAAATTTAACCATTTGCGTTAATATAATTGAAAAAAGTTCAATAACTGTGACCCTGGTTCAATAGATGTTATTCGGTAATTGTTACATAATAATTCATTAAAATTTAAATAATGAACTATTAATTGATTGTGTGTATAGCTATTTCTGGCCAGGCAAAATAGGTTGGTGAATTACAGTCATCTTCACAAATCTATAAAAAAACTTCTTACCGCATTGACTCTGAATGAGTTTCGTGTGACGAGTATAACCTATTTATATTCACAGGTAAGAGGACAGGTTTAAGTCAACCACTTCACTTCTAGTAAGGGCTTTGTTTCTCCAAAAGGAGAGATCCTTATATTTTGCGAAGGCCGAGTAAGCCTTATCGGGACTTGCTTTTTGGTTCAAAATAAACAGCGGAACACGAAATCATTTCGGACATCCTCAATGAGGATCAAACCCTAAACGCTACGCTACTAAGCTGTACATATAGTGATACTTTTCGCCGCATGGTGAGTCGCAAATGGTGAGTGGAACCAGTTTATTTTTACAGATAAGGAGCCAGCCTTACGCCTACCACTTCATTTGGCTTGGGGATTTCTCAGCTTCCGAGGGGACTGGTGTTCATTTCTTGTGAAGGCTGAATTAACCTTGCCGGTATTTTTAATTTGAGTCTGAAATAAATACCGAAACGGGAAATCATTTCTGACACACTTAGTTAGGATCGCACTCTAGTCCTTTGACTTCAACGCAAGCATTCTTCTTAATGAGTTATCGACCAGATACGTGAAAAAAATTAAGTTTAAATAATTCAGCATTGTAAAAAATAGCCTTCCAAGTTGTAATTAAGTAGATTCTTCACCTTGTACTTGTTAACAAATTTCCAATCACGCGAGAGTAGAGCCTTCAATAGCCCAGCACGCCTCACGTCTCGCTGACTGACAGTTTGGATGCGGCAGGAAGTGGGTTGTCTTTCCAAGGCTTTGTAGGAAACTCGCAGCCCTGAAAGGCAAAATATGTATCCGGATGCAAGGCGATATGCTCAATAAAGCTTTATTTTGCATGCTTAATAAATAACATTTTTTTATTGAAGAAATAAAATCATTTTTAATTTTTTGGTTACATTTCATAGTTGTGTTACATTTTAGTATCATTTTAGAGAAGCACATTAAATCTGCCAGCATGTTTTGGTCTCTGGTTTTCTTGCAGAAAAAAGGACCAATGATTTAATTTATTGTTTATTGTTATTTAATTTATTGTGATAATAATAAATTTGATGAGCGCTGTTTTTGTGTGAATCACACCTCAAGAGCCCTCTGCGAGCTGTAAAAAGCGCCAATTCTCAAGCAAGACGCAGTTGCTGTAAGGTGGCCGGTCTTTGGTAAAAGTAGATATGAATTTTCAACCCAGCGAAGATCATATTTGAAAATATAAATTGTATATTCTTTGATGCTTGATTTTCTGGTTCCGGGTTTTGACCGTGTTCCATGTTTTTGCTTGTCTTCTTCTTTTTTCTTTTTATTTTTTCTTGAAGACTTTCAGCTTACGTTTCGTCTCCTCTGTGGGCGACTTCTTCGGAGTTGTGCTCGCTACTGTATATTCTTTGTGCTCCATCGGGATTCGAACCCACAACCTTACATTTTCGAGTCAAAAGTGTTAACCACCAGACTACAAACCAGTTTGTAATCTCTATTGTAGATTTATTTATAAACAAATTTCTATGAAACTGAGCTTAATCGCGTTGAGCACAATTCATACAAGCCTTCTTTGTGTACATTAATTCACATGATTCACTGTTTAATCCTTAAGCGAATGCCGCCTGATCCAGAAATAACTTAAGTGTGCGCTAAAATCTTTGACAAATACCCGCATGTACAATAGTTCAAGAATAAACATGTTTCCTAACCTTATGTAGAATTCGTAATATTTGAGAAAGATTATAACTTAATTACGGAATTCCTTAATAACATTAATAAAACTAAATACTTACATGGCTTGTTATAAACGCGATTGGTCGCTTACAATTACCTAGGTTTTTAGCATTAACTTCGTGAAAGTTCATCTTTACTTTACTTTACTTACTTAAACTTACAATAACGATTTATGTATTTCTAAAACGCAATTTCACTTAGTGAAACTACAATAAATCAAATACAAGAAAATAGTTTTCAAAATATATTCAAAAAACGTATCATCTTACTGAACCATGGGACTAAGCTTTCTCTTTAAAAACCCCCATTTGAGTAGAGAAACAGATACTGAGAGTGATTCAATAAAACTATCCATGTATAAGTTTAAAACTCAAAAAATGCACTTTTTTCCTCTCTGCTCTTTTTGGAAGAAATCAATCCAATCAATTATGAATAAATTTCCAAACAAAACCAAACTTTCATAAGCAGTCATGGCAACTTTATCTGTCCCGCCAAACACGCGATGTCAAAAAATTCCTCAACTTTCCAGCGCCATCCAGATAAAAATAGAAACTTTCGAAAAGTTATGAGTTCAACCAGAGCAAAAGTTAATGAAGACCCCTTCTTCCTCATCGACCTCCTCAAACTTTGGATACCACTATTAGCGAGCGGCTCCAACTCTTACCCCAAAAACCGAAGTTCAAGGTCGCAATTTCAACTTTTCACTTTTTTTGTTCTTACTTTTTTATAAATCTTTTTTTTTTCAACTAAACTTTGGCGGTTTTCTTCCACGAAGTTTGTCTCTAAAGTCCCACATTTGCCATCGATTTTTGTTCTTCTTACTTCTTTCCCAACAATAAGACGAACTCACTTTCTTTTCTGCTTCTTTAAGTTACTTCTTTTTTTTGTTTTAGTTGAGTTTCTTCCCCTGTTTGTTTAACTTTTTTCTCGAGTTCGTTGACTCCGCCAGAGTGCCGGCTATTTTTAATAAATTCCATATTTTTAGCCGCCACAACTTTCGCTCGGGCACAAAAAGTTTTGCCACATGAAGTTAAATGAATGATAAAGTTGAACGCCTCTCTTTATGAATGAAAACCTCCTCCCATCAAAATAGAAAGACAATTATTGAGATATTGAGGCTAGTTTACTTTTTCTAATCTTGGATTTGTTGCTATAAATATTAGGAAGACTCATTTGGTGAGCGTTGTATATGTGTAAATCACACTACAGCTTGGTTGTTGCTACAGAAGTCGCATATTATTAAGAGTTCAAAGTGTGCACGATTGTCCACAAAGCTTTATTTGGAAAAACACCCAAATATCTCGCTGATTTAATCAAACCAGTCACCCTCGGCAAAAAAAGCCTAACACTGCGCTCAGCTGAGACTGGAGCCAAATCAAGGATTGAAGAACCTATAAGAAGAGTTAACACAGTGTTTGGAGAGCGTGCATTTGCAGTTGCTGGCCCTCTGGCCTGGAACCACCTGCCACAGAGAACTGCACTGGCTGAGGGTCCGAGAGAGGGTGGAATTTAAGTTGTGTCTCACTGTACATAGGGCCCTGAACGGCACTGCACCCCCATGTCTCGCTGAGCTATGCTCTGTCGATGGGACTTCAAAAAGACCACTACGCTCTGCCCTTACTGCTGTCAACAAGGTTATAGTGCCCAATAGAGCAAACACATCAAATTTTGCAGACAGAAGCTTTGCGGTGGCCGGGCCGGTGGCCTGGAACAATTTACCCATCGGTGTTCGCGCGAACCAGCCTACCACCACCTTCAGAAAGGAACTGAAGACACTACTTTTCTCGAGAAGCCATGGCGCCCTTGAGATGGTCCTGGACCATTAAATGGCGCCACAGGAAAGAAATCATCCATCATCATCATCATCATCATCACATCATGTGAGAGAGCTAGAGGACCATGGAAAGTTCCGGAATGCACTGAAGACAAGCAAATTTCTGGCATCGTTTGCACCAGCGCCCTTGGAGTGACTACATCACGAAACGGCGCTATAAAGAAATCATTAACTCATCATCATCAAGCAAAACCCAGTTGCTTTTTTTTAAGGAATCTTTTGCGGGTGGCTCTTCAAGTCTTGAAAGTCTCGGGGGTCTATGTCACCCTGAAAGGGTGCCGCAGAGGTGTTGCTTGTGTTGTTGCTTCTGTCGTTGCAAGGAAGTGGCGATTGATGTTGGTTTTGAATAAAACCGGATTAAATTGGGAAGGAAATACAGATGCTGGTAGATCATTCCATAAACGGGCAGTTTGGCAAAAGAATGAGTCACGAAAACGAATGCCAAGTTCTCATAGTTTTGAGATCGACTGCAAAGGGATGAATGAGAGTCGTACTACGAGTTTCCCTTTCTAAAATGCGAGGGCGAAATATTGAATCACTAATTAATATAAAAAAACAAAGATGGCTAACTCTGTTTTTCCCATAATAGTAAACGTACCATGAAACCGAGTAGGTAATAGGTAAAAAAATGAGACATGAGATATTAACTTTATACTTCAAGAAGAGATATAAACATGACGGTTGCCTGGAAACTGATTATAAAGACCTCGTTTGTATGAAATTGGCACAAATCGGCTCAGATGCTTCATCTATATCTTTCATGTTGATCGATGTGTTGGATGGACCTTTAGTAACCGTTCATTTAAAAGCAGAGGAATATGTATCCCAACCCAAAGTTTTTTTGAAAAAATACAAAAAATTTTTTTTTGTGCTACGCCGGGAATCCAACTCAAGACCTTCCGTTTACGAGTTCAACAGTTGCTTTCACTACACCTACATTATTTTTAGGATGCAATATTTTTAAAAGTTAAAAAAAGGTTTTTTTTTATTTCTTTAATTAAGTAACCTAGCAGATAAACTATTGACGTAACGAATTGTTTGTAATTTTTTAAATCCAAAGATTTTTTTTTTTTAACCTCATTGCATTGTTATAAAAACAGTTTTTAATTTTAAAAAACTTTAATATTTTAAAGAAAGCGCAAAGTTATATGAAAATTTCTCATTATTTTTAACAGGGTAAAAAAATCATTATCTCTTGCAGTAGGCTGGCAATCACAATATTGTAATTTAAAAAGGCGACACACAAAAAAGAAAGAATGATCATTTTAATTTAACAAAAGACGTCGCAAATCTAATTTTTAATCTCGCATCCGAAAAGTCGGTTCTTGGAACTGCGCGCGTTTTGCTAGAGACGCGCTATGGGGGATGAAGAGGGTGCTGGGCCTTATCAAAATCATATCTAGCCACCCCCTAGAAGACGCCAGACGTATAATTAAACATTTGGGGGATGTGAAATGAGGGGGTGAAGCATGCGACAGTGTTGCAGTTTAAGAAATGCTGTAGTTTCTTCTTAGTGTGTATTTTTGTGTACAATGAGATGCAAATTTTCATAAGGTTATTTCTCTACGAGTAAAACTATGAAATCAGGTATACAAAAAATTAAGTTTAACCAGACAATTTGAAAATGACAAATGTGTACTTCTTATCGTTAAGTAAATATTCAAGTGATATATTTTGTGAGTGCTGTTGTATTTGCTTAGATCACACTTCAAGCGTTATTATCAAACTTTTTCGTTGCTACAAAAAGCGTCAATTCTCAAGCAAGACTTATTTACTGTAAAATTGTATGGACTCTTGGTGAACGGTCCATGATTAAGGTATATGAATATTCTTTATTACCATTTAAAAAAATGTGCTCCGCCGAGAATCGAGCCTACAACCTTCATATTACAAATTTGTAGCGATATCTAGAGTACGGTGCTGAGAAAATTTTCAACTTTTCTCTTACTTGACAAAAAAAAATTGCATGTAGGCATACTACTACAAACTATGAGTTTATGTGTAAGTACATACCTAGGCACGTAGCTTGCTGGTGTGCATAACTGAAATATTGTCGAACAGCTAGTATTATGATGAAATGGATGATAGTAGACTGTTCTGGTATAGTCCATTATGCTAGTGTTGGTACGTGAGCCTAAGCACGTTGGGTGGTGTGTGTGTGGAACAATCCACTATATATGAATCGGGAATACACGAGAAACGTCCTTATGAACTGTATAAATATGAGCCGCAATCAGGTAGAGAGTCAGGTCGCTAGGAACATTGTGACGCGAAGTCGATAAACTAGAGCAAGAAATGAAATCAGTGCATTGTAAACCGTTACTCTGCAAAATATTTTTTGTGAAATAAATAAATCGCAGGTTAATTAAAAAAGAGCCCCAAGTGAAATCATGGCATTACCTTTACTACAGATCTGTCACGAAATATGTCTTACATAAGAATTGGTGCTTCCTTCAGCGACGACCAAGCTAGCTTTAGATCTAAGAAGGCTCTTGTGGTATGATGCGCAGAAAAACAGCGCTCCTTTAATAAAATATGCCAATATTTTGTTAATGTCTTAAGCATCAAGCTCTTGACTGATAGGTTGGTATGAGGCTGACCCCCCGTGCTGTAAAAATTGGTTCACTTTTGTCAATGCCACCTTGGTTTCACGGAAAGGCGGCAGGAGTTGCAAGGTTTATTTTCATGTGATGTTTTGTTTATTTGTATGCACACATGCAGAATGTGTAGGTGCGAACCTACATGTACCTGTTTGTGTGCATGCATTGCTATCTAATAAAAAATACTCAAAGTGGTAAAAAACAAGGTTTTTTGATTTTAGTTTTTTTAAATAATTTTATTGTTTTTTTAAATTATCCTTTTTTTAAATGGCGTACCACAACGTTTCACTTAACCAAATTGAAAACTTATTTAATATGAGCCTTAAATGTTAACATATCTTTGCTGCTTAGATTATAGATAGATTATAGATCATGATTCTGGAGGAAATGAAAGAAGTATCTAAGGACAGAAAGAAATGGCTGTTGATCTGTAATGTTGGCGGCTAGGGTTTATTAAATTGGAATTTGTTTTTTGTTTTTAGTTTTAATGTCCATAGATATTATTATTTATTGATTTAAAAAATATAATTTGTCGTGTATCTTCCTTGACTTAAAGGTTGATATACGGCTGACCACCCATACTGTTAAAATGGTTCACTTTTCCAATGTCACCCCTGTCTCAGGGGAGGGCTGCAAGAGTTGCAGGGGGTATGTCCATTTGAGATTTGGTTTTTGTATTGTAGGTTCACATGCGGCATAAGTGAGCGCGAAATTATGCGTGTCTGCTTGTGGGAATGCATTTAAAATGTATCAATGATGCATATCTTTGCAACTTAGATTTAGATTTAAATTCATAATAATTAACATTTATCTCAAATAACCCAGCGGCTGTCTGGCCCTTGAGAGCATCACAAAATAAGAGCAATTTTAAACGATGATACAATCAAAATGGTTCAATGTAAAAAATGGTTCACTTTGCCAATGTCACCCCTGTTTCAGGGAAGGTCGGCAAAAGTTGTGGGGCTTATGTTCATTTGAGGTTTGGATTTTATTTGTAAGTACACATTCAGCATTTGTAAGCGCGAACTACACTTGTTGGTCTGTGGGCATACATCTGAGAGCTTTAAATGAATATATCCTTGCAACTTAGATTATAGATTATTATTATAGATCTCAAATAACCCAGCGGCTGTCTGGCCCTTGAGAGCATCACAAAATAACGAGCAATTTTAAACGATGATACAATCAAACACCCATGATTCATCTCCAGCCTAATTTCCTGTCTCGTGACGTCATAATGATAATCTGCCATTAAGGTCTCTGGCAGCGCCCCACCCCACGGTGGAATGGCAGGCCCGCTCCTGGGAGACAGTGATTATTATTGGGGAAGAAAGCAGTGGCGGTCTCGCGATCGGCCCGCGGGGAGTTGCCCACCCTCGCTGCCAGGGATGATTGATCAGCCGACTAATTGGATGATGGATATGCTGGTGGAGAAGCCGCAGCCTGACTGAGGATCGGACGCCTCTTGTGCTGTGACACGGAGGCTTCCGGGGATTTTCGGAGTCTCTTGCAAATTAGCTTTTTATACACATACGAGTACGAGTAGTTATTACAATTTTTTAATGTAACGCCACATCTTGTATATGTATGTAGACATCTAGGGTCAGATGGATGAAACTTTTTGTGCCTTTAAATACAAGGTAATGCCAAAAAATTTTCAGGCATATTTTATACACATGCAAATATGAGTAGTTATCACAAATTATTGTTAATTTTGAATGTAATGCCACATCTTGTACGTAGACATCTAGCGCCAGATGGACGAAACTTTTTGTACATTTAAATGCAAGGTAACACTTAAATTTAGGTAGTTATATTATGTTGGTAAATTGTGTGTGTTTTTTTAGCAATCCATGTTTATGTATAATAAAAACCTTGTATTATCTATAAAAATTCTAAAAGATTGTTTTCATAGAAATAAAACAGAAAATCCAATTTTATGTAGTGTTTTTAATGTTTGCAACACTGAGGGGATAAAATTATTCAATATTACAAATTATTCTACGCGTAAGCATGAGAAAAAGGTGGATTTTTTGCCATAAAATTTCAATGAGATTTCTAAAAACAATTTTTCTTTAAGTATAAGTTGTTAACAAAATAAAATAAAATATATTGTTTTTTGCATGCGTAGAAACACGAGAAAAGGTTGGAAAATTGCACATTTTTGTCTGATTCAGCTCGGCCACCCAGTACTTGTTTGTCTTATCCACCATTTGATTCAAAGATGACGTTTGAGTGGCATTGTCTTAAGAATCGCATTCTATACAATCTAAGCTAAGAAAACAGCAAAAAAACACGATACTGTGAGAATAGTTAAATATTTTTAAAGTAAATTTTCAGTTTTCATAAAACACGTTGGTGCAGGGCACATAAAACCATTGCTCATGTGGAATTACCTCTGATGGAATGAAACAAACAAACACTAAGGGGACAAACTCTGAACTAGTCATTTCTGGAATTGAATTTGGATTTGAATTGAAAGATTTCTGCCATACGAACACTTCTTTTCAGAGGAGCATATAAAATCTTTGTAACCTTGAGATGTACTTCTTTTGAATGAATTCCATTTACATAGATTGTTGATTTTTCGTTGACAATAATTTCGAGCACCTAGATCTCTTACCATTCACCCCTTTCCCTCTATTTTATCATTATAATAACAGCGCGTGCATTATCAAATTCGTTTGTCTCGCCACGTCACCCCTTCGTGACATAAATAGGGTTGTCCCGAATCAGCTGACATGACGTGTCGCAGCCCACGTCACCGCATTGTCACGGGAAGGCCATTGTCACGTTGTACACCACTACTTCCTTCAGCAGCCTCTATCTTGCGTCACAACACTACTTCTATCACTATTGAGATAGACTACCCAGTACACACTAGGGATGGTAATAATATATCAGATATTTTTAATATGATTTTATTAAGATACATTTTAAACCAAAAAAAACTTAAAGAAATTGAACAAACCATAGATCAAAATTATAT
The DNA here is from genome assembly GCA_951799405.1 of Agapetus fuscipes. Taxonomy (NCBI): domain Eukaryota; kingdom Metazoa; phylum Arthropoda; class Insecta; order Trichoptera; family Glossosomatidae; genus Agapetus; species Agapetus fuscipes. The sequence continues at coordinate 13,913,943 of OX637350.1, forward strand.
AAATTCAAATAAATAGGTAGGTATAGGTACAATAAAGATGAACTTAATTTTCTATGTTTCTTAATTACCTTAAATATTTCTTAATTAATCTATGGTTTGTTCTTAATAATTTTAATTTGACATACATCACTCTTGATAATGACCTGAATATTGATGGTTGAAAGTGCTCGAGATATAAAATATTATTGTGAAAATTAAACTACGTTAATGAAAAAATAATTTTATTTAAAAAAAATGAATTTTCACTGTGTGAATACACAAACCCTACAAAATCTTAAAGAAATTGAGTTGAATTGCAGTAATTTAATGATGAAGTCCGCACGTGAATTGGTATAGAGAATATTGTTTCGTCACCTAGCCGGGTCGCTAGGTAAAAGGCATACAAACAGTTTATTTTTGATCGCTAAAAACGGCAGTCCCATTCAAGACTGGCATGCTCGCCGAGAAAAAGTTCCAAAGTCAAAAACGTTCCGACCTCGCACGTGTATTTGCATAGACAATATTGTGTCGTCATTTGGCCGGGTTGCTTAGGAAAAAGTATACAAATAATATGTTATTCGTTGCTTAGGACGACAGTTCCTTACAATAACAGCGTTTACTCGCCTAGAAAAAAGCTCCAAATTCAAAATCATTCCTACCTCGCACTGGAATTGGCATAGACAATATTGTGTCGTCACCCAGCCGGGTTGCTAGGGAAAGGGCATACAAATATTTTTTCATTAGTTGCTAAGGATGGCAGTCTCATACAAGACCGATGTTTAATTCATGCAAGACATGCGTCACTTGTAAGTGCGAACTTGCATGTGTCTGCTTGTTGGCTTACATTTTATATTAATCTTATATGCTTACACATTTTTACAAACTGTAGAGTATTTTCAACTAACATACTTTTTTATCTTGATGTTTTGTATCTGATACACGCCAGTAACCGTTACAGTGCAGTGTCTACGGCCTACGCCATCTCTCAGAGTGAGTTGATGTTCTGTTGTAGTGGGCTACTAGACGGGTTGCCTTCATTGCAGCAACGCGTCTTACATTATCCTAAAAGGTTGCCAGCTCGCGACTAAATGTGCCATCAGATTATTGTTCCAACAATGTATATTGTCTATGGAATACCTCGGCTCCCGTACACGTCGCTTTATTCACTATTCGTTCTATTCATTACCACTCGTGTAGTCTACAATGTTCCTTTGAAATATTTTAAGTAAGTCCTTTCAAGGAAACAATGAAGAATAATGTAATTTTTACTCGTAATTGGAGTGAGCATAAAAAATATCGTGAATAAAAATCAGGATGAACAAATATCGATAATTTAAGTTGCAAAGAGATATTTACATTTCAAATTCATATTAAATGTATACCAACAAACTGACACGTTTGAGTTCGCGCTGATAAATGCTGCATGTGGACTCACAACATAAAAACCCAATCTCAAATTGACATAAGCCCTCCCTGCAGCTCTTGCCGACCTTCTCTGAAACAGGGATGACATTGGCAAAGTGAACCATTTTTTTACAGTATGGCTAGTCAGCCTCATACCAACGTAAAAGAAAGGAATACATTTTTAAAAATGCGTAGACTTACGTCCTCTTGTATTTTAGCACAAATTCATCTCGATACTAAAAAAATAAGAAATTAACTTTTCTGCAAAGATATGCTTATAAGAATTCGCATGCAGATTAATAAAATCTTACCATCACCCATCCATGCTTGAGGTTTTTTGTGAAAAAAAGTCACATGTGTTTTTCGAGAGCTAACTTCAATAATCATACGTCTTCCAGCTCCTTCACCACCCTCGCCCCATTAGGGATATTAATATCGGCTATGAATTTAAAATATGCCTTTGGCTCCACGTATGGGGAATCCCGCGATTTATTTTTTGCTCATATTTCAACCCTGTCAACTGCTGCCTTCAAGGGGTGCTTTTGAAAATCAGAGGCTTTTTGGAAGCAATGAAAATGGGTGCTTTCAAAATTAATGCGTGGTTTTTGTTTTAAATTTTGCACAAATATTTTTCGTTCATAACAAAAATATTTTTTATTCTTACTTTTCAGGTATTTTTAATTTTTAATACATTTTTGATAGCAAACAAGCCATTTTATCTTTGAAAGTAAAAATGTGTGTCTTTTAACTTTTTGACATCTCAAAACTAAAAGGTCATTTTAATGGACTAGAATGGCATCGACCAAAATGACACTATGACCAGGTCAAAAGCGAACCTCAAGTTCGATTTTGTTTGCAGAGAACCGTAGTTACATGGACCTGTGACGTCATTCTGTTAAGAACTATGGGAATTGGAAACTGAGTTCTCACTTCATTGCCAAGACAGCTTTCAATTTGAATTTAAATGTAACATTTTTTTTAAATAAATTTGTGATAAGAAATGCAATTTACCAACCTATTTTACTTGACCAGAAACAGGTATTAACATGAATGAATGATTAATTATTAATTACCCAATGACAGCTGTTGAATCAGGTAAAAAAATACTGTTGATAGGGCATGGCGCAGGCGAGGCTCAAACTTGCGTGTGTTTCAATAACGCAAATTCTAGTGCGCTGAAACACACTAGCGACAAAACATTTAAAAACCTTATTGCTCGTTTAGCCAACAATTCTCCAAAAATATATTATTTATATATTTAGAAAAGAACGAAAAAAAATACTCCTGTTTTTTGGTAATAAAAAACCTATTCACACAAAAACCAACAAATAAAAAAGCTTCATAAAAATGCACTTAATCTATGAAAGCATCTCAATATTGTTGTCTAATGCAATATTTCCCCCATAAATCATCAACGGTCACTAATTTCTATCTGCCCTCTTGCTCTACGAGTATCCGAACTAAATAATATATCCCCGAAATGCGGAGGCCCGCGTCCGAGACCTCCCCGTGATAGATTGTAATTTTATTAAGTATGTAGGAGCCCACACAGTGTATGGCGTAGAGAGTACAAGATGCTACGAGCGTAGAACATGGGGATAGTTTGCCAAACATATTTTTAATGTCATAATAAAAATGTGACATGTGCTACGATCCGCTACGGAATGTGCTACGTAAACGAAATACAAATTGATATATATATATTTTTTTTTTTAAATGCAGAATATTGATTAAAATATTATGCGAGCAGGATTTTATTGAAGAAATTAAAAGCTTGTTTTTTTAAGGAATTGTACGCAAAATACTCCCTACATTTCAAGGAATCGAGAGTTTTTTGATCTATAAGCTATATCTTTTTGTACTATTTTTCTTCAATATTCAAATGGCTATTTACTCCTACACGTATTAAATTTATAAGGTTTGAGACCGATTTAGCCTAGGGGTTTACAGCACGGATTACTGATTAAATAATTTTCTTGTCGAATTACAATACAACAAAAATATGTTAATATGAGGGAATTATTTGTGAGCTCCTCTCGAAGTAAGTCGCAGAAGTTTAAAAACAGTTATTTTATTGTGATACTTACAGAAAATCTTGTTTATATATTTTTACAGGTAAAATGGCCGGCCTTACGTCAGCTGCTCATTTGCTGAGAGCGGGTTTTCCCAGCTCCCGAGGGGACTCATTTCTTGTCAAGACTGAGTAAACCTTGCTGGTATTTATTTTGGATTTGAAATAAATATCGAAACGGGAAATCATTCCTCAGACTCTTACCAGATTCTCTCCCTCTCAATGAGTACTCGTGATGGAATGCAAGCTCTCTACAAACTGATCTATCGACCAGACTGTGTCTGTGTAATTCTTGGTGGAAAATTCAACCACTAAACCACCGACCGAAGGGGGAATCCAATAAAATTGAGTTGTATCCACCAATAAACCTCACCAAGCAACGTCCAAGAGCATGCCCTGATTTTTTATTGCTGGTAAACACAAAAAGCTCCATTCATATTTGCTGTTTGGTAGCCGGGGCTGCATCCAAGCGGCAGGGGTCGAAGTGGGAAGGTTATCTCGCCATGCAAACGCACGATCGATACACATTTGTCAAACGCGGGAAAACTTTGCAGACAGTTTTTGTATGCAAGGAGAACACGAGTGCGGGGAGACATTTGAACATAGGAATTTCGAGGAGAATAATGTAGTTGTACGTATAATATTAGAAATTTGAGAGCTTAAGGAAACACCTAAGATTTCAAAAAGGCGTATTTTTTCATGATGATCTATATTTTAGGTTTAATCAATAAGTTACTATATACGGATTTTCACTGTTTAAGCTAAAACAAAATAATAATATGTTCTAATTGTCATAGTTTAAAAAAAACTACATTTTTAATTGAATAGAAATTTGAAAAAAAAAGATTACTTCATCTTCAAAGTATTTAACTCTTATTTATCACAGTTATGAAGGCTAGATCTTTGACTAATCTAATCTAATCGAATCTAAGCTGCAAAGATATATATCATTTAAGATTTATATTAAATGCATTCCCACAAGCAGACATGTATAATTTCGCGCTAACACATACCGCATGTGGACCTACAATATAAAAATCCAATCTCAAATGAATATAAGCTCTGCAACTCTTGCCGTACTTTCCTGAAACAGGGGTGACATTGGAAAAGTGAACCATTTTTTACAGTATGGGTGGTCAGCCGCATACCAATCTATAAGTCAAGGAACGACTAAATGGTTGCTATGAGGCTAACTACCCATGATTTTTTCACGTTTGCCAAAATCGTAATAGTCTTAGTAAAGTGCGGCAAAATTTGCATGGCAACACATACCGCATATAAAAAACGTGCACATACACGTGTCTGCTTTATTAGTAAAGTGTTTTTTCTACTTTTAGTAAGCTGTAGTAGCGTGCATTACATCTGAATTCTTAATTGACTTGACTTTTATCGTTGTAGCTTTGATTTTTTTTTCTTTTTTTGATACCACTTGTATCGAAGATCAGCGATAAATTAATAATATTTTTCTAATGTTCAACACTCGTTGAGCTTTTGTCTCTTGTAGCTATATTTTCAGTGAAAAAAGTAATATAGAGCATTTGAAATCCAAAATATTTTATGAAGAAGTAGTGGTGCAATAAATTTGTTGTTAATTACGTGATAAATCCTGCATATTTCCCGCGCATCTTCCTGCTAGCTGGTGATTTATGAAGTGCCGTCTCCAGCCACCAGGATAGGAGGAGATCCTCCAGGATGCGGGACGTCGAGTACATTAGATGCCTCGCCGGATCTGGAGAGATGAAATGAAGCCAAGGGTGTATGGAAAATTCCATGTTAATTCATTATTAACGTGTATATTTTCGTATATATATGTATAGATTTGTGAAGAGGGATGTAATTCATTGATCTATTTTGCCTGGCCAGAAAGAGGTGTTAATGTTATCAATTAATAAATCATTTTTTAAAAATTTAATTAATTAATTGATTAATAACTACGATAGAAGATAATATAATATCATAAGCGGCAAAAACGAATTTGTTCAGGAGAACAGTTTAAAGTTTGAGATTGCAGAAAAACGTTACAACTTTCTATTTTTTATCATATCGTTAAAATCAAAACAGCTCTAAAATTTAAAAAAATACAAAGGCATTTATTGACATTCCTATTAATGTGGTTTTAATATGTTTTACGATTTTTTTTATGTCACAAGCGCCTTTAGAACAAAAAAGGCCAAAATCTTGGCGGTTACACAAAAAACATATTTTGGAAACGTAGTTGTTTGCTTGGGCATTAACAACAACAAAAATCATCGTAGATCTATGGGAGTTAGCGCATTAGAGAAAGCGGAAAATTTCCAGTAGGATAGCATTCATAACTCATTTTAACCAAAACGTCCCTTATTTATAATATTACTTCCTTTTAACCTTCGATATTAGGATGGTTTATTTGGTGAGCGCTATTTTTGTTTGAACACGCCTCAAGAGCCCTCTGCTAGCTTGATCGTCGCTTTAGAAAGCGCCAATTCTCAAACAAGACCCAGTTGCTGTAATCCTGGATGAAACTTTTGTCTTTGGTAAAGGTAACAGAGCATATTTGAAAATATAAATGGTACATGTTTTTGTGCTCCACCGGGATTCGAACCCACGAGCTTCCATTTACGAGTCCAAAGCGTTACCACTAGAATACGATATTGTTTTTATTAGACTACAACCCCTACGCGTGTAAAGTAAACGTAGAACTCTTCAGAACAGGTTTATCTTTCAATATTTTAGAGGGCCGGCTCTTGAAGAATTGGACTTACTTTCTTTTAACAAAATCACTGTTGATGTGTATGCCACTAGACTATGGACCGGTCAAATCTATCTACATCTACTTAGATAATATGAAATGAAAGCCCTCCGTACACTCGGCAGTATATAATCGTCTTGTGTACCTTCTCTCGGGTCAACACAAAATGACGCCGTAAACGTTTTTGGTTTGCGCTCTCCCAACAAGCTGAGGAGGCCCTGCTCCAGGAGGGTCCGGGGAGCTGATGCTGCGGAGACCACTAACCCAAGCCAACAAATTGAAACTCCATCCGAAGCTTGCCTTGCGAATGACGGGACCTTTTCCAAGGGTGGTTCCAGCAAGACCTGCCAAATCTGCCTATCAAATGGATTGTAAATCTAAAGTACTTTTCTTCTCTATGAAAAACGCCACGCCTTCCCTCAAAACGATGACGCGAGGTAACCCAGATAGGTACTTCATGTACTTAGGTGAGTTAGCACCCGCCAAGAATAACTGCTTTCCTTGACTAATAGATTGGTATGAGGTTGACCTCGTGATACTGTAAACAATGATTCACCGTGCCAATGTCGCCACTTTTTTAGAGAAAGCCGGCAGGAATTGCAGGGCATGTGGAGTAACTTATATTGCCTATCGAGAAAACTGTTTATTTATTATGAGTTTTCGACGAAAAACGTATCATTTGATGATTAAATGAACCAAACACAACAAATTCTTTTATTTTCCTCTAAACCATCTTATTTTTAAATAAATCTTTATACACATAAAATTTTCAATTCATTATTTTTGGAAAATTCCTTTTCTCCTTCCGTTTTTTCTTCCCTCAGGCCTTTGGACATGATTTTTTTTGACATTCAACCAAAATGTTGACGTGAGCTAGAACCTTTAAATGTAAATATCGGTACCGTAAATGTAAAACACAAAAAGTGATATATTAAGGAACCATGGGTTTCTCCGGTGAATGTACCTTTTTTCTTATTTAATTCTAGAAAAAACACAAAAAAAAGTGTGAAAATCTTGTACTTTATATGTTTCTCATAAGCATTTATTTATAATTAATTCTTTAACTATTATTAAGTTACGCCCAATTAAATATTTTATGCACGATTTCTCACATCAGTGAACCAGCTCTAATTCACTTTTGCCTTTAAGGTGGCTATATGTAAGCAGCTTTTCACACATTAACTCTACACTAACAAGGCTGCTTGGTTTTTGTAAAACATCAATACTTTTAAATTAAATTAAATAATCATCCCTTTGACTTTATCTACCCCATATTATTTCACGGGGCACTCGTCTCAGGTAGCAGCGGGCAGAATTGTTCTGTTTGCCCGCTAATTAGCCAAGCAGTGCCCCCCCCTGCCCCCCTGCACCCCCTACCCCCTCAAGAGCAGGGGGGGCAGCCAAACTTTCGGACCCACCCCTGCCCTGTGGATTACTACCCCATAGAAACTGACCAAGCGAGGTAGTGGGTAATATTTTTTGTACTAATGTATTTTTTGTTCTGCAGAGGAAATTCGGAACATTAAAGAGGCAAAGTCTGAAGTAAAAAGATGTTTAATTAAATAAGCAAAATGAAGGGACGTATATATGAAAATAAGAACTTCTTCTTCCTCAGCCTTTTTCAGTCCACTCCTGGACGTAGGCCTCCTCTAATGTTCTCCATTCCTGTCTATCGGCTCTTGTGTTCAGCCATCCTCTGCCTGCAGTTCTCTTGATGTCATCGAGCCACCTCAGTTGGGGTCTCCCCGTTCTCCCCTTGGGCATCATGAGTCGCCACTGGACGATGTTTTTCAGCCACCTGTCATGGTCTCGTGACCAGCCCAGCGCCACTTTAAGCAGGCCACTCACTGTATGACATCAGTGACACCAGTGCGTCTACGGATATCCTGGTTTGGAATCCTGTCTCTGAGGCTGATTCCCAGCATCTCCTTTTCAATTAAAACATAAGAGCTTTGAAAGAAATATGTCTGGATTAAAAAAAACGTGACAGATCATGATTGTTTAAAACTGCCTCATTAACAGTCCAACGCCCTTTGAGAGATATAAACTGTAAATGAAGGATGATTACATTAAAAAAAAATGACCACTGATGACAAAGTACAATACAAAGTTCAACTGAATGGTCCGCAGTGTAGCGGTAACGCTTGAAACTCGTAAATGGAAGGTTGTGGCTTGAATCCCGGCGGAGTACAACAATATACCGTTTATATTTTCAAATGTGCTCTTCGCTGGTTTGAAAAATCATATAACTTTACTAAAGACCGGTGGCCAAAAGTCTATCTAGCCTTACAGCACCTGGGTCTTGTAGAAAATTGGCTCTCTCTATAGCGACGATCAAGCTTGCAAAACGCTCACCAAATCAATCTTCCTAATATTTTTATTTTACAATATTCCTCAGCTCAAAGAATACTTACCTCTAATTAGTGATTTCTTTGGAATTTAATTCATGTTGTTTATATGACCTATTTTCCTTATTACTCCCAGCTAAGTATTGTAGCTATATAAGGGTGCAATATACAAAAAAATACTATGCAAAAAACCCACCGTTGTTTCTTTTACATTATTAATTAAATTCATGTTGATTCTATGACCTATTTTCCCTATTACTCCCAGCTAAGTTTTGTAGGGTGCAATATACAAAAAAATACAATATACTGTTATTTAAATAGTACTTAGGTATAAACAAAATAAATAGGGTAGGTGCATATAGAATCTAGCTGTAGGATGAGTTATTATAAGTACCTAGAGTAAGGAAATGTAATATAAGGAATAATTGTATTGGAAGCTTTTGGAATATCATAGACGTTTCCAGGCGAAATTAAGTCTAGAAAGTTTGATAGCCGTTGCTATAAAAGGCGTGAATCGCCTGCAGGTCAGGCAGTCTCCAAGTATTAGTAGCCGTTGCAGGCCAAGTCAGCGAAAGTGAACCATACATGGGACTTGTAAAATCAATTGTGAACAAAATAAATTACTTTAAAATAAATCTTCGGCAGTTTTAATCAAGAAGACCAATATTTCAACTTTAAAAAAACATTAGAACCCTAAAAACATACAAAACAATACTACGCAAAAATCGACCGTCGTTTTTTTACATTATTCCATTAATTTACACTTGTATATACTTCCCATTTGCTGTCTAATTTTCTGTGAAGCCGACTTGCACTCTTATGAGTTCTATTTAATAGTTCATGTGTCTGAAAAGGAGGCCCCCGTCCGTCAGTAGTCCGGCACATCCACGTGTATGCTCGGGCACATCTAGAGTAGAGGTAGATGTCAGTTAAGCCGGCATTACATTTCTGCCGTCCCGCGATAATTACTAATTAATTGTTCAAGTGTTTGAGTTTTAAATGAGCAAGCTAAACGGACATCACAATGCCAGATTCACAGGTCACATATTTCATTGTATTATTATTGTTATGTTTTACGGTTTCAACTTCATAAAAACTTCGGTTAATTTATTTTAATATTTTGTTCTCATTTGGTTCATTCACAGAGCTAACTTTACCCCACGTTCGCTTTACTACTGATTGACTCGAGGCTCTGAAACAAATCTCTCTGGAAAGCATCTCGGTCTCTATTTATAGGTGTATTAGAGTTATTTTGGCACATGCGAGACCACGCTAGAATATTATTATGTAGATATTTCGATCAAATACCCATACATAATCGGCAAAAAAAGCCTTACACTGCGCTCGGCTGAGACTGGAGCCAAATCAAGGATTGAAAAACCTATAAAAAGAGTTAACACAATATTTGGAGAGCGTGCATTTGCAGTTGCTGGCCCTCTGGCCTGGAACCACCTGCCACATCAAGTGAGAGAGCTAGAGGACCATGGAAAGTTCCAGAACGCACTGAAGACAAGCAAATTTCTGGCATCGTTTGCACCAGCGCCCTTGGAGTGACTATATCACGAAACGGCGCTGTAAAGAAATCATCAACTCATCATCATCATCATACAATATCGAACAAATACAAGTACAATCATACGAGACCTACACCTAGAGACACAGACACACTCACACACGTAAAAACACAGACAGGCAATCACACATTCGTTACATTATGTTTTTTTTATATACTCCCGTATATTTATTGCTATGTTTTTTTAGGGTTTAAGACAAATGAATATGACTGCTCCTGAAGATGCCTTGTAAGGCAAAAACGTTGGTGCCATAAAAATAAAAATAACTTAAATTTGAACTAAAACTGTGAGGTCTTTTAAGCTTATCGGGGACAGGTTAGAACAGCACAGTGACAAAACAACGCATGACATAACGTCACATGACTTGACATCCCATGACAGAACATCACATGACAAAACAACACAAGGACAAAATTACACAGAAAATACATCACAATGACAAAGCAACACAAGGACAAACACATAAGTACCTAAAACAGCACATATCATTAATGGCACATGAAAAAACATCACATGACAAAACATGTGACGTCTTGTACTTTCCTTGTGATATTCTGTCATTGTAATGTTTTTTCATGTGATGTTTGGCATTGTAATGTAATCTCATGTGATGTTTGGCATTGTGATATACTTTCCTGTGAAATTGTTTCATTGTAATGTTTTGTCAAGTGATGTATTGTCATTGTGATGTAATCCCATGTGATGTTTTGTCATGCGATGTTTTGTCATTGTGGCATATTTTCCTGTGATGTTGTGTCATTGTAATTTTTGACATATCACGTATTGTCATTGTGTTGTAATGTCATGTGATGTTCTTTCACGTGATGTTGAGTCATTTGATTTAAGGTCATGTGTTGTTTTGACACTGTGCCGTTCTAACATGGAAACAAGCTTATCAATACAAAAAAAATGCGTCATATAACTACATTCTTCAATTATAGGGCACACTTTCTTTGAATCCGGCATTACATTTCTCCCTACAGCTTCACCTCTGCCACATGCAATTTTGTTTCAGTTATTAAATTTACCTGCCAGCGTGCGCTCCGCCTTTTTGGTGAGAAATATCTAATTGTTTTCCTGCCACGGTCATGTTACAGCTGGGCCCCCACACGGCTCGTGTGGTGCAGCTACCTGTGCGCGGTGCCTAGGCACGGTTAAGTGAAATCCGCCCTTGGCGAGATATGCACTGAGCGAAATGAAGCAGTCTGTTATACTGCAATTACGAAGCGTACGAAAAACAAAGAAATAATTTAGCTTTAACAATGTTTTTCATACTTACTACAATATGAACTTATTCGGTCTCATTCATATACAGCGAATTCATGGTTCAACCGCCGACTAACGTGATTTTTCCATACAAAAAAAAACGATTATCCATGGATGAGCTGCGGATCAAATGCTTTGTGAAAAGTACTGATTATGTTTTTATCGCATACGTAACTCATAATTATAAGACCGGTCCGTAGTCTATAGACAACGCTTTCGACTCGTAATCTGAAAGTCGGAAGTTCGATTCCCGGCGAAGCACAAAAATGCTCTCCGCTGGGTTAAAAGATTCATTTCCTATACCAAAAACCGATCACAGATGGTACATAAAGCCTTGTAGTAACTGGATCTTGCTTGAGACTTGGCGCTTTGTAGCGACAACCAAGCTCGTAAAAAGTCCGGTTGACAGCTCAGTTAGTAGAATGCTTACATTCCATGGCAAGAGCAAGGGTTCGATCCCCACCGGGAATGTCAGAAATTATTGAAATGAAAAGTTTCTACAATTGATCTAAGGTTTTTACTATTAATATTTAGTTTTTATTGTTTTATCCAGCTTATTTAGAAAAATCGGTCCTTAATTTTCTTTTAATAAATATTTATTTCAATATTCAAAAATATATGTACACTTATATTTTGAATCTTGACTCTGACATGACCTTTTTGGCTTAAAATCTCTCCACCCTCCTCCTACTCCTTATACGGTCAAGCTTTAATATAATATTATTTTAAACGCCCTCACTCGTCGCAAATTAAAAACCATGTTGTCCAAATCCTTCCCCTATCCAGACGACGTCTTTTTGTGTCATTTTAAATCAAAAAAGCACAAATCCTCAACCCTGACCATCCCTTACGCTGGAGAGAATTTTGCAAGGGTGGATGGACCGTCTTTTGTCACGTATTCTTAATTAAACCAAACCCCTGAGATCCACATGGTCAAACCGAGCAGGACATGATTTTTTTTGTTAAATAAATCAAAGATTTTATTTTTATAATCTAGACACTTATTCGTGCAGCTATGTTTTATTTATAGACGCCTCCAAAATGTTCCAATCCTCTACATAATATGGACGTTGTATGTTTTTCTGTTTTTTTTTATAATAGATGCCGAAACGGGAAATAATTTCTGACACGCAAAGAAGTTACACATATAGTGTAACTTCTTGCCGCGTTATCCCCGAAGGAGTCGCATGTGGCGAGTTGAACCTATTTATTTTTACAGGTAAGGGGGCCGGCCTTACGCCAACCACTTCAGTTGAAGTGGAGGTTTCCCAGCTCCCGAGAGTGCTGGTACTCATTTCTTGTGAAGGCAGAGTAAACCTTGCCGGTATTTTATTTTGGGGTTTGAAATAAACACCGAAACGGGAAATCATTTCTGACACCCTCGGTGGGATTCGAACCCGAGCTTTCGGCATGGAATGCAAGCACTCTACCACCTGAGCTATCGACCGGACACCCTCAGTGGAAATACAACCTTTCTGTACCCTAAGTACGAGTTGCAAAACTTGAGTAAAGTAAAGTTTACGGAAAGTATTAAAGAGTGGTTTTCCCCAAAATCTGCCGTTTTTGTTTGTTTGAACTTGATTTTCTTCATCATTGTAACTCTTTTGCTAAGACCATAAAGTGTAAGAAACAAAAACGGCAGATTTTGAGGAAAATCACTCTTTTAACTTTGCTTTACTCAAGTTTTGCAACTCGTACTAAGGGTACTGATATTTAACGCAATCATTCTGCCAACTTAGCCATCGACCAGACACTTCTGTTTTATACTTTTTTTGTAAACCCTTTCCCAAGTTATCGACTTTTTAATCTAGCAAAACTTTTCATTTGTAGTTGTAAGGATATTTTTTGTAAACACATTACATAGCATTGTTTTCAGACACAGAAATACAATACTTATTTATTGTCAACCAGAATATCATCCCACGTACGACAAATAAATCCCCATAAAAGGTTCCAGTCTTTTCCACCCCTAGTGACAGATGTCCAGGCTTTCGTCACAGTTCAGTAATTCAAGTATAAAACGTTATTTTGAAACTCAAACAATGTTTGTCAATTTAAACGCTCCCCAGATTCGCTTTTTTAGTTCCATTACATTTTTTTACAACTCTTATGTTGAGTTTACACAAAGAGTTGTACTTGGGGTCCAGCATCCTAAGCCCTACCCTTACTTTAATCTACGAGTCCTTCAACCCTTCTGACCCTAAACTTTGGATTTTTCACTCGAATATTTCATATTTCGTGTGTTTGCCTTTGAGGGGAAAAATCTCCACTGCCAAATATCTTTACGAGTATTTCGTTATTAATTCTGTCATGTCATATTGTATATTATTTGCATACATCTTTTCATCATTGTTTCAACATCCACATAATTGAAATGGTTGATTAAAAAAATGTTCCATGTACAAAAAAAACATTATTTAGAACGTACAAAAAACACGATAAAAATATGAAAAAGTACGTGATCTTTTTGTGGTGACACATTTTAAGTTAGATTGTTTTTAATGTTTAATATAGGAGACATCTAATCTCAATCTTAAATATAAATCTAAGCTGCAAAGATATATATCATTTGAGATTAATATTAAACGCATTCCGACAAGCAGACATGTATAATTTCGCGCGAACACATGCCGCAATTGGACCTAGAATATAAAACCCAATCTCAAAAATGAACATAAGCCTTGCAACTCTTGCCGACCTTCCCTGAAACAGGGGGGATATTGGCAAAGTGGACTATCTTTTTACAGTATGGGTGGTCAGCCTCATACGAACGTATAAGTCAAGGAATACAAACAATTAATAACATTTAAGTATATTAAACAAACAAACACTAAACAATTAAACAGTAAAAATTAAAACCTACAAAACATATTGTATAAAAAAGTAAACAATATTTTTTGAAAGCCTCAGCCTTAAACGCCAGCATTACAGATCAACCGCCATTTTTTCGGTCCTAGCATACTTCTTTCATTTCATCCCGAGTCATAACCTTTTTCATACAAGCTCATCCATCAAAGAAAAATAACAAAACATTCTGACTACACATAGGTATTTGTTTCATTATCATATTTTTAATGATCTTTTTTCCTGCCTTTTCTTAAACAAGGTGCAAAAAAAATATTAATTGTGTTTATCCCCATTACACGTTGCATTCTCCTAAGAATCTTTATTATGATGCAAATTTTCGTGTTTTAATTTCAAATATAAAAAAGTTAGTCGGGCAGTTAGGACTCACAAAGAGTGCTCTACACTAACTCTATTAAGGGGGCCCTCTTTGTAAATTAATACCTCGGCAGTAAAAATCCTTTAAAAGTTTAACTGTCGGTTGTTACAGAGGCGGGCGGCCATTAGGCGCGTAGCCGAGGGACTCAGGGCCGTGATCCCTGCTAGTCAAAAACTTGAGACGCTTTTGTATCAAATGACAAAGCCATGTCAACAGAGATCAACTGACAGTTGCGCAGAATCTTGCAAATTTCAAGAAAATATGGATCAAAAAAATACACTTTTTTCCATCTTCAATCAACGGTTTCTTAGGATCTGTTACGCAAAACTCCCATCAGATAAAAATAAATTTTAGGTGTGATTTCTTCGATCAAATAAAAAAAATGGTTGCATGTAAGTAAGTCAACTGATGTACATCATATTTCGTGATCAAACTCCATCATATTATTAACCTAAATAAAATCTTAATCTAAATCTAAGCTGCAAAGATATATATCATTTAAGATTCATATTAAACGCATTCCAACAAGCAGACATGTCTAAGTTCACACATGCCGCATGTGAACCTACAGTATAAAAACCCAATCTCAAATGAACATAAGTCCTGCAACTCTTGCGACCTTCCCTGAAACAGGAAACCCACTTCCGAGAAATATTTAACCGAGGTCATTACCAGAATTAAGTTATCAAATTTGATGTGCTAATCAAATATTGATTGGAGGTTAGTCTAACAGGCCCTTTGCATCCTAATAAAAAGTTTTTTCAGGAAGATATTGACATTGGAACATATCTTTTATGTGATCAAGTCATACACTCCTCAAACTTTCATTTCCTCATTGTCTTTCCTTTATTATTAATTATTTTATCATTAACTATCGCGGATTGTTTCAAATCCATTCCAGTTTAACTGTTATTGTTACTCAAACTTATCTAAGATAACAACGTTATCTATAATAATCTAAGATGCAAAGATATTTTAGATTTGAGGTGAATGCATTACCACAAGCAGACGTTCGCGCTTAAACATGCCGCATTTGAACCAACAATATAAAACCCAATCTCAAATGGACATAAAATCAAAATCAGTAAAAAGATCCCCCATCACTGATTCCCCGCTGAGCCGCGGAAAAAGACGAAAAAAATAAATAAAAGAAAGCGCCGGGAGAGGGAAAAAAGATAATCTCTCAAATCGCCAAGGAGTTGAGGGCTGACAAAAGCCAGGCAAGCGGCGGCGGTGCGTTTGACACTCTTTTTTTTCGCGCCAGATTTTTGCGTTCCTAGGCGCTTGGTGTTTCATCCCCTAGCGCTTAGAGAGGGCAGGGTGTCATTGAGATGCCGAGGAAAAAATCACCCCTTAAAGGCGCGGAGTCGCTAACAGATAATGGGATAAGGACAGGAATCGACACAGGTTAAAACGCCTTGTAGATAGAGGCAATTATTACGTCTTTTATTATGAAATAATATATTATATTTGTTTGGGATATGAAATGTAAGGAAGATATTGAATTTGATAAGAATGCATAAATATTTAACGACTATTTTTTAGATTTTTTCAGATTTTTCTGTTTTTGTGTTGTAGGTTCACATGCGGCATGTGCCAGCGCGAACTTGTGTCTGCTTGTAAGAATGCATATAATATGAACCTCCAATGTAACATATCTTTGCAACATAGATAAGATTAGATTTTGGATTTCATAAGGTTCAAAATATGATTCATGGCGTAAAGAATAAATAAAGAATTTCATTTACTATGGTTCCTTGGCTGAGCAGTAGGTATAAAGCTGACCTTCCGTTTTGTATCCATTTGTTTCACTTTTTACCAATGCCACCCCTTTTTTCAGGGAGTTTAGCGTTCATTTAAAACAATATGTACCATTTAAGACTACACAATTGGTAATAAACATACCTTCATATTTTTTGGGCCTACCATTTTCAATGTTCTAAAATATTAACTTGGTATACCCAATTGCTAATTTCCATTGTATTTTTACGAATGTGTGATTGTGTGTCTGTGTCTCTAGATATAGTTATTTACACTATTGTACTTGTATTTGTTCGGTGTTCGGTGGTGTAAGTAATCGCTCGAATATTCCGGAAAATCCCGCATGTTTCAGTTCCCAATGCTACAAGAATTGCCTTTATGCCATGCTAGAAAAATAGCCAAAACTGTCTGGAGCGTTAGACTTCGATATTGTATGGGTATTTGATCGAATATTCTAAGTAAGAATCCTCCAGCGTGGTCTCGCATGTACCAAGATAGCTCTTATACACCTACAAATAGAGACTGAGATGCTCTGCAGAAAAAGCCAAATCAAGCTTATAAAGTTAACTCTGTGAATGAACTAAATATGAACGAAATCTTAAAATAAATTGTGTGAAATCAATTAACCGACGTTTTTTTTTTTAATTTAAAAAAAAACCTGTAAATCATAAGAGTTGCATGTTATTTGTATAAAAATATTATTTTTACAAAAAAGCAAATTCTGTTTCCAGGAAATGTTTGAAATTTTCAAGTCGCTCTTATTACAAATGTGAAAAATTTCGAAGCAAATGATTATATCTTTATACATCGCAGAGCCGTCGATAGGGAAAATGTGCAATTTACATTTTGCTCGACTTACATTCTGCAAAACCAGTCACGTGATCTTCCATCTACCCCCTACCTCCCGAGCCTTCCTCCCCCCGCATAGTCTGCGGGGTAATTAAAAGTTTATAAGAGTCTCAGCCGACTTAGGGGGCGGAGGGGGTGGTTGCAGAAAGTAGGAGGCCGGGGGGGGGCGTCAAACATGACAGCCTGGATGGGAGGAAATCTTCATAATGATGGAGCCGTTTGTGTGAGCCGATAATTTAATAAAATCGATGCCATGAAAAACAGCTCGTCACAGTTTTTTTTCATAGAATTTTAAATCCTTTCTTTTTTCAGCAAAAGCAGAAAGCAAAGATTCAGGGCAAGAGATTGGTATGAGGTTGATTAAATATTACTAAAAAATCATGATGGATTTTTTGAAACAAAAATCTAATGAAGCACTGTTTCTTTTTACAAATATCGATTTATTTCGATTATTAAATGTGATAAGAAACATTGTTTTATTAGAATTTTGTTTCTAAAATATAAAAAATCAATCAATATGAATTTTCAGTGTTAATACACAAACCATAAAAAATCATGACTGTGCGTTGGTGATTCTAGGTTTATACGAAGGTTTTTTTCAATTTTTTTTTTTTTCAAATAAATTATATGGAACCAGGAAAAAGTATTGTTAACAACAAATCATATTGTTTTGCTCTTTTACATTCACAGAAATCTCAGTTGACAAAATTAAAACTTAAAGGAATAGTAAATGATCTTAAATCTATAATTTAAGTTTCTAAGGTAAACTGACATTCAAAATTCAAATTAAATGCATTTCCACAAATAGACACGTGTAAGTTTGCGCTTACAAATGCTGCATGTGAACTTCCAAATTAAAACTCAAACTAGAAGTGATAATGGCAAAGTGAACCTTTTTTTACAGTATGGTTGGTCAGCGTAATATCAACCTATAAGTCAAGGAAATGAACTTATAAAATAAAAGTTTTCAATGTTAAACCTACTGGTACAGATTGGTAATTTTTTTAGTTTTTTTTCATTGTTCCACAGAAAATGTTTTTTAGAAATTATAGTATCGAATATTTTCAGTTTCGTCTACCTTCCGTTGACCTTGAGTCCTCCTCTGCTCCAAAATCTTGGAGAGGAAAATCCATTAAGCAGACTTCATAAATCTTTAAAATGCCCTCTGCCGGGGCTGCGAGAAGTAAAGAAGTAAATCTGCCCCTTAATTAAGGGAAAAATACTAAATCTCGGTAAGCCGTTTGATAAAAAATAAACCCCGAGCCTCCCTCTCAAAGTGCTCACGAGTCTTAGTGGTTTTCAGGCTAACGGATTTATTTTCAGAAATAGTTAAACTATGAAAAAAAGTTGAGTGAGGCGCTATAGGAAAATTCCAATTTTAAATTCAAAATCTTAAGAATAAAACATATGATCCAGGTAGGTTTACAGATGAATGGACTCTTACGTATCTGGATCGGATTCTTCTTTTTCTTTTTCCAGTAACGTGTCAGGTCCCCCCAACGTCGACAATCACTTAAACATCTCTCTGTTAAGTGTGGTTGGAAACAGGTCTTCCTCTGTCATATTCCTTCTTCAATCTCAAATATTACGGGTCCTTGAGATTTGCTTCATGTTGATATCCTGATTTTCCTTTTAATCTTAATAATTTATGATAATTTGTAAATAAAGTTTTAAACTGTAACATTCATGGTCGGTGTTATATGACCAATTATTTTTGTTTTCTTTTAGGTTAGAACATGGTCTATTTGCAGCTTTTTCAACTGCTGACGTTTCGCTTTCTCGAGCAGAAAGCATTTTCAAGGCGAGTTATTAAAGCACCGCGGCGGTCTACGTTGTCTTTGCGGTCGTTTGTTGATGTTAACTGTTAATTGTTACATACTGTCGCCTTAGTGCTCGTTTGTCTTATGTCCATCAGAGGTAAGTACACATTCTCTAGTGGATGAACAGGTAGATCTAGAATCACTACTGGGTCGGGTCATGACCATCGAGGCCTAAAAAAAAAATAAAGCATTGCATGAGCGTTTTGTGATACGCATCCCCCGGATGGAAGTATGCGAACGGAACGGGTATGAAGATGGGTTTTCGCAACTGTGCTGTATAAGCAATATTTGTATGCGTACTGGACCAATGTGTTATGACTTATGAATGTTGGAAATTGATTGTTAAAATATTGAAAACATCTCTCATTCTATCGTGTTTTACATATTTTTTTAGCTCAGATTGTACAGAATGTGATTTTTAAGAAAATTGCATTGGGAGGTCATCTTTAAATAAAAATATGTTTTGAATAAGCACCAAGGGGGACGATACATGAACCCATTCTCAGTGCACTGAACACAAGAAATTCCTTCATCCCCGTCACCCTCTGGGCTTTCTGATTTGATCGATCCCTTTTTTGCCTCGTCTTCCTCTTCCACCCTCCCCCCGCCCTAATTAGGCTTGGCAGGCTGCGGCCGACACACGTCCCAACTCCCTCCCCCACACACCACCCCCAGAGAGCCTTACATACATTGTGTACGGGTACTGGCCACCCCCGACTTCATCCCCTGAGCTGTACGCACTCGCATGGTCTTACCCCCATCCCAGGCAGGAATACGTGTTTGTTTAGTTGACGGATGTACTATACAAGACAAATCTGATTAAAATTATTTTCGTTCACTTGTACGTTATAATCTCTTTAATGCATTGAGAACCTCTATAAAATGAGAAAGACTTGTTTTTTTTAGTTATTTGACTTTCTTGATCTATGCAGATACAATTTGACAGTGTACAAGTTTACGACTCTCAATGGTTCAGGCTATTCTGAAGAATGCCGGCCAATCAGCGTGTAGGGTTAAGTTTTCTCAAGGAGGTCGATGTGGGCGACAACCAGGGCCTTTATTACTAGCTGGTGCCGTATCAGTATAATCTAAGTTGCATAGATATATTAACGGTTAAAGTTCATATTAAGTGCATGCCGACAAACGTACAATGGCTGTATGTGTACTTACAAGATAAAATCAAAACCTCAAATGAGCATAAGCTCTGCGACATTTGCCGACCTTCCTTGTAACAGGTGGGGCATTGGCAAAGTGAACTATTTTTTCAGTATGTGTGGTCAGCCTCATACCAACCTATAAGCAAAGGATTTTTGTCATTATCTTCACAGCGTATTTGGCACAAAAATGGAACCCATTTTGGTATAAAGTTCAAAGTGTTGTATAATCTAAGCTGCAAAGATATCGCTGCCCTAGTTCAATACTCAGACATCTTACACAAAGCTAGTTTCGAGAAAATCGAAAAAGAAGGTTTGTAATCGCTATGATAATTACAGTTAACTTTGTTTTAAAGTCACTTAATGCAACTAAGCTACACATTGTTGCGTTAAGTGACTTTAAAACAAAGTTAACTGTAATTATCATAGCGATTACAAACCTTCTTTTTCGATTTTCTCGAAACTAGCTTTGTGTAAGATGTCTGAGTATTGAACTAGGGCAGCGATATATTCACATTAAAAGCTTAGATTTGATGCAAACTTACAAACAGGCTCATTTAAGTTCGCATTTACACATGCTGCATGTGTACATCCAAGATAAATCAAGCCTCACGTGAACATAAACTTTGCAACGCCCAGGGAAAAGTTGGAAAAATATTTTTTAATCCGTTGCCGAGGGTTCTAGTCCTATGGAAGTGTGACGATTGCCCACCGAGAAAATTCAAAATTAACCGTTATAACTACATTGCAACAATAAAAATAAAACTTCGAATATTTCCTTACCACATACAATGTGGTAAGGAAATGTGGTAAGGTAATACTTTGTCTCTTTTTGGTGAGGTATAGCTTTACAAAAATATGGTCAAATAATGTAATAGATTTAAGGCGAAAACAAGAGTATCTAATCTAATCTAATCTAAACTGCAAAGATATATATCGTATAAGATTTATATTAAATGCGTTTATAGATATGTTATTATTTATATCAGACCGGTCGATAGCTCAGTTGGTAGAGTGCTTGCATTCCATGCCGTGAGCTCGGGTTCGAATCCCACCGAGCGCGAGGGTGTCAGAAATGATTTCCCGTTTCGGTGTTTATTTCAAACCCCAAAATAATAATGCCGGCAAGGTTTACTCAGCCTTCACAAGAAATGAGTACCAGCTCTCTCGGGAGCTGGGAAAACACCACTTCAATTGAAGTGGTTGGCGTAAGGCCGGCCCCCTTACCTGTAAAAATAAATAGGTTCAACTCGCCACATGCGACCCCTTCGGGGATAACGCGGCAAAAAGTTACACTATATGTGTAGCTTAGTTGCGTTTTTTTTTTTGCGTTCCCACAAGCAGACATGTATAATTTCGCACTAACACATGCCGCATGTGGGCCTACAATATAAAAACCCAATCTCAAATGAACGGTGAATTTGTCGGGGTTATAGCCGCGGGGGCCAAGAGGGCTGATCATTCTAGCGTGTTTCGAATGGAACAACGTTGGTTCGATCCCCGCTTGGGTCACTTGACTTTAACTTTGACCCTGGTTCAACAGATGTTATTGGGTAATTATTATTTAATAATTCATTAATAATTAACAATAATGAATTATTAAATGACGATATTAATAGAATAGGTTGGTGAATTGCATTCCTCTTCACAAATCTATTTTTTTTTATAAAAAAAAAAAAACATAAGCCCTGCAACTCTTGCCGTCCTTCCCTGAAACAGGGGTGACATTGGCAAAGTGAACCATTTTTTTACAGTATGGGTGGTCAGCCGCATAACAACCTATAAGTCAAGGAATGTATTTGAATGTAAGTATTATGAATGTATTTAAAGTAATCAAAAAAATCTAAATATAATTGCTTACATGTAGAGCAGCAATCATTCCTCACATACGGTCACTCCAACCCTAAGATAATATAGGGGTGCTGAATAAACGAATTTCAGAGTTGCGAGAGGGAGGGAGGGTATGGGAGGGTATGGGAGCTCACAGCCTTACTTAACCCTTACTCGGGGGTGCCTTTTTAAATATCCAGAAGCAAACACGCGTGAAGGGTTAAATAAGGGCGGGGGAGGGGCCTCTGTTTAATTACAGTAATCTATCTTTTATCAAATTCTTGTGTGATTCGCAGTCAATTATTCAACGTTTATGTAAAACATAGGCTTTTCTTCTGACAAAAATTTGAGGGCTCAGATTGTTTTTTTATTTTTATTAAAAGAATAGTCCTTGGTTCACTTTTGCCAATGCCACCCCGGTTTCAGGGAAAGGTGAGAGGAGATGCAAAGTTTATTTTCATGTGAGGTTTTGTTTATTTTTATGCACACATGCAGAATGTATAGGCGCCAACCTACATGCACCTGTCTATGGGCATACATTAAATATAAGCCTTAAATGTTAACATATCTTTGCAGCTGAGATTATAGATGAAATTTAGATGTAATCAACTTAATTAAAAAAAAAACAAATATTGTGTGTAGTGATGTATTTAGAAGAAGGATCGATTCAGTTGGTAAAGTGATTGCATTACATGCCAAGAGCTCGGGTTTGCATCCCACAGAGTGTGTCAGGAATAATTTCCCGTTTCGCTGTTTATTTCAAACCCAAAAATAAAAATACCGGCAAGGCTTACTCAGGGAGCTGAGAAATCCCTACTTGAAGTAAAGTGGGTAACATAAGGTCGGCCTCCTTACCTGTAAAAATAAATAAAGTCCACTCGCCACATGCGGCAAGAAATTATGCTATATGTCTAGCTTAGTTGCGTTGAGTTGCATTTACAGCTAAGCTTAGGTTTCGGAATCTGTTGGAATGGCACCTTCATAAAATATCTCATTCGTGATTGGGAGGGCCCTTGAGGTGTGTCACACATAACAATGGCGCTCTTTTATCATGTAGAAAAGAAAGATAACTAAATCTTCCTCAATCGTCATCCACAAACTAACTAGTAATTCAAGAAAGTGTAAAAAGTATAAATTTATCATCAAACTTCAGAGATAAATAAACATTAATACATACATAAGATTTTGTAGGGTTTGTGTATTCACACAGTGAAAATTCATTTTATTTAAACTAAAATTATTTTTTTCTTTAACGTAGTTTAATTTTAACAATAATATTTTATATGTATCTCGAGCACTTTCGACCTTCAATCATATCATTAATAATGACCTGAGTATTGAAGGTCGAAAGTGCTCGAGATATAAAATATTATTGTGAAAATTAAACTACGTTTAAGAAAAAAAAAAAAAAAATTAAATTAATACATAAACATATTTATTTACCCTTTTTTTTGGTTTGCACATGCTGAATGTATCTAAATTAATTTTGATAAAGTCTAGATTGTAAATTTTAAAAGTTAATAGTCCTTCATTATTTCACAAAAAAAGAGGAACATTTAGAATTTTAAAAATGCTAATATCTGAGGCAGGAGTAAGTCCTAGAATTCTAAATCGTATATGAAACCTCCTGATAATAGCACCAAAACCTATTTAGGGCTGCAGCATCTAAAGAAAAAAACTACAATCTTTGATTTAAGTGGCAGTAAAAGAATAACTTTATGAAGTCGGTGAAGGTTGAAGGTAAAATTTGCTATAATTCATGAACATTTACGTATTTTTCTTTACAAGTAAAGTAACTTCACTAATGCCAGGAGTGAATGAAACTTGAAAAGATAAAGTAACAAAAAATACTGCAAGCATTGACATCTGTGTATCACTTTCAAACTAAAACAACCTAATGGAAATCAATTTTGAAGAAATAATCCATACAAAAAATTAGACATCGACACCTGTGGGACATAAATGCTAACTAAAATAACCTCACGGATACCCGGAGCACATGAAATACGAGGAGGTAAATGAAAGATTTATTTCTAAGGAAATATCACAAGGTATACCTGTATTGTATTTCTTTCATTCATAATGTCAATAGGTATAACGTTAAATCATGCATTTAAAAATCTGAATTAAATTTAATACGCAATAACAAAATATTTCAAAAAAATAAGAAGTAATAATAAGTAGTATTATTAATGTTTTTTTTAATAAAATATAAATTGTTACGTTCATACTTGTGATTTGTCGAAGGACGCTTGTTTGTTGACATTAAAACATCCAATCAGCGTCGACTTGAAATGACGTCACGGATACCAGGAGCTCATGAAGTCTAGAGAGAAATAACTGATTTATATCTAACGATAAAAGTTCAAGGTATGTCACATGGCATGCATTTTTGCTATAAAAACGTCTTAAATGCACTTTTTCACCTATGTAAAAATTAAAATATACTTTGGTAACTATAAACTGTTTAATTAAAAGGGATAGAAGTAAAGGCAAGCGGTATTTCTTCTTGTTTTGAAAATACTAAATAAAGTTTCACAATCATACTCATGTACATGCTGGTGGATTACTCTAGAACGATGTGACGTGTATTGACAGTTGCATTGTTGTCAAAATAATAATATGGAAGTCGTTTTGTTTAAAGTATAATAAAGCTTGAATCGGGTCAATTTTTAAGTGAAAAAAGTGTAATATGTGAAGCAAACTTTTATGAATCTTCAGAACTTTAAAGTTTTCCGTCCAAAAATAAAGCATTGTGTTCATTTGAAGTTGTTTTGAATTGACAAATGAAATCAACACACTCACAAAAGTTCTCATTGCCGAGATCACAAACGAATTACTTGAACGATGGATTATAATGGTTGCTGGTCCAGAAATGCATGATGACACTTAAGAAGGTGCGGCAAAAGTTTTTTCAGCTAATGGCAAATGCATCAAAAGAAAACATCAAAACGGGAAAACATGTCACGATACTTTGTAATTTAAACCAAACCTGCTTATTATTCAAATTATTGATCAGCTTAAAGTGAATGATTCATTTGGTGAGCGTTGTTTTTCCTCTAAACACAGGAGTATAAGTTAATAGTGCTGTGATCAACAACATACGATATGCTGACCATCATTTTGACAGAGAGTCTACAAAAACCTCCTAAAACTACTGAATAACATAGCTGGATAGGAATATGGCCGTACTATAGATGCTTGTCGGTGTTATGTCCAAGGGGGGCAAGTGAGCTGATCTTTCTAGCGTATTTGGAATAGAATAACTTTGGTTCGATCCCCGCTTGAGTCATTTGACCATAACTTTGACCCTGGTTCAACATATGTCATTGGGTAATTATTAATTAATAATTCATTAAAATTAGCCATAATGAATTATTAATTCGACCCTTCATCCTCACCTACCATAAAAACGAATAAAGTCAACGAGAGTAAAAAAAAGTTATTTAAGAAAACCAGGATTCGGCCGCCCAGCTTGAACCGCCCTTAAATCCGAGCCTGATCCTCATAAAACCTATAAGTTTCATAAGTGAGTAAAGTATGTACGGTTGAAATAGTTTCCTGAGAGCAATGATTGGAAAAGCACTGAATGATAGAGTTTGCAATGATTCGAGTGATGAACGAGTATTGAGAATGAAAGTACAAATAGCACAATGAGATGGTTCGGACATCTCGAAAGAATGGATGAAGAACGACTAACGAAGAAAGTGTTCAGAGAAAATGTCAGAGGAAAGCGTGAAATGGGAAGATCGAGAAAGCAATGGATAGACCAAATAGATGAGATTACGAAAAAATGAAACTTGCAGAGTGAGAATAAGAGAAGAGTGTATAAAGAAAGTGGTATATGTTGAAGAGATGAAAAATATATTATGTAAGGACAGAAAAAAGTGGAGACGCATCTGCGGAGGTACCGGCTACCCCTAGTAGAATGGTGGCAGGGTACAGAAACAGTAAAAGCAGTCATAAAAACTCTATAAACACATTCAAAATCCGCTATTCATTTTTTTGCACTCACACCCCCAAAGCTCCATCCCTTCTTTGCACCTCTCCCGGGTCTTGATAGACTCTGCCCCCAATAAAAACCTGCTCTACCCTTGTCAGTAGTGCCTATGCGCGTACCCACACGTGACCCGCACTATCACAATATGCCGACTAACGGTGACTACAGCCACCCTTAGGGGCTGTACGGAACACTGATACAATGGTCAAATAGCGTAACCCATTGTCATATATCTAACATTTGCCAAATTTTTAATATGCTTTGTCGGTCGTTCGAGATAAAACTTTATAAGACCAATACCGGTAATATTTTACATATTTTCAGAAATTTTTACGTTGAGCAATCAAGGAGTACATAGAGAACATTCATACATACATATCGCCACCTTAAAGGTAAAACGGAATAAGTGCTTATTTAAAAAATGGTGGATATAACCTTTTATTAGGTGCAACTTCCTATAGTTAATGAACCACTTGTAATAAGATGCTAATAAAAATTCTGAACTACAGAATTTTCACACTCTTGAAGTGTTTTCTCTCGTAGAAAATAGGAAAAAAGGTGCATTTATCTGAGAAACCCATGTTAGCTTAATATGCCACTTATTCAGTTTTACCTTTAAGGTGTCTATATAGACATACATTCAATTGAACATCTTAGGTTCTTAGATGTATTCATCCATACGTTTAAAAAGAAAAAAATGTTATCCAATCGATATCAAACTTGACACGATCCATCTCAAGGGTAGCTATACGTTTTATAAAAAACCTCAAAGACTCTTGAGAGACTTGGCCGCATGGGGAACACCAATTCCAGTCGTTCATTTGAAACGCAAACGTTCACGTGTCTGCTTGTGGGCATGTATTCAACATTAATCTAAATTATTAATCTACCTTTGCAGCTTAGAATATGTAATATTATACATTAAAGGTATTACTTAACTTATACGTTGATATGAGGCTGACCACCCATACTGTAAAAAATGTTTACTTTGCCAATGTCACCCCTGTTTCGACAAGAGTTGCAGGGCTCAGTTCATTTGAGATTTGGGTTTTTAAGTTGTAGGTCCACATGCGGTCTCTGTTAGGCGAACATATACATGTCTGCTTATGGGAATGCGTTTAATATGAATCTTAAATGTTATATATTTTGCAACTATTATCATAAATAGAAAGAAAGGTATATTAAAGGTCACAGTAGTTGATATCACAATAAAATACGTATATTTCTAACTGACTCAGATCTTGTTGATTTTTCTGACACTCCCATGTCTCCAGTTCATGATTTCTTCCCCTCCCCGGGTTATTAATGATGTCCACCCCCTCCCATCCCCGTGATGTAGGTCAGCACACACTTCCTGCTCCCTGCTCACTCCCTGCTCACTCCCTGCTCACTCCCTGCCCCCAGCAGCACTATCCCCGCACAATCTGTGTACAAACAAAAACTAGCACCGCATATTGTTGCGGTAATAAATGAAAGGAAAACTACATTACGTCACAAATATGGTCTAATGTGTGGCCTGAATTTAAAGTGGGTTGTGAGATGATGTACCAGCATAACAAACAAACACTCCTTGGTTTCTAGTTGTATGTATTTCGTATTACATTTTCTATTGAAAACTCTTTGACCAATTAATATTAGGCTGACCAGTTACCCCCCATACTGTAAATAATAATAATAAAAGCTTTATTCCAGCCCGGTCACGCGGAGGGTGCAATACGTGACGAGCCATATAAAAAGAAATACATTGATCGAAAAATACATGTAGGAAAATAGAAACAGAGAAAGAAAATATAAGCAGAGAAAGAAAATTACATTGAAAGAAAATAAAAATTTAAAATATATATGGTTCACTTTGCCAATGTCACCGCTGTTTCACGAAAGGTCGGCAAATTTGCAGGGGTTATGTTCATTTGAGGTTGGGATTGTTATTTGTAAATTTGTAAGTACACATGCTGCAATTTGCGAACTTAGACGTGTCTGTTTGTGGGCATGCAATCTTAAATTTTATATATATTTGCTTATTTATTTTAATTTAATATATCTTAGGTTATTTTGGACTATTTCAGTTAGGTTAGGTCGGACATGTAGCACGTGCATAGGGTTCCAGGATCATCAGAACAGTCTTAGATGGTGCCCCCTCAGGTGTTAGACCACTCGGACGTCCCAGGATGCGGTGGGCAGACAACGTTGATCCGACACCGAATTTCTGGGAGTGAGGGGACCATGGAGGGAAGCAGCACAAGACAGAGAGTCCTGGAGGATTGTGGTGCTGGAGGCCCTGAGCCTTCAAGGCTTACGAGCCGAAGAAACTCAAATCTTAGGTTATACATTATAGTTCCTGATGATCTTGATGATGATGATGATGAGTTGATGATTTAATTATAGCGCCGTTTCGTAATGTAGTCACTCCAAGGGCGCTTGTGCAAACGATGCCAGAAATTTGCTTGTCTTCAGTGCATTCCGGAACTTTTCATGGTCCTCTAGCTCTCTCACGTGATGTGGCACGTGGTTCCAGGCCAGAGGGCCAGCAACTGCAAATGCACGCTCTCCAAACATCTTCAAAAATCTTCGGTATTACCTGGAATCAGTTTGCTCAAATACTTATTAAATCAATACACAACACTCAATTTTCTTTCTTCTCTCATACCTGGTAGAGTCTTGGAAATTTGGCTCCATCACCCGATTTTAAGTGTGGAAAATAAAGCTTAATTTCTCGAACCCACTGGTCACCTTTTTCTTTTTCAAACAGGCAAATCATATTGCTTTGTAGAATACAATGCTCTACATATTTAAGTGAGAGGGGTATGGTTGTATTCACTTTGGAATAACATACACGGTACGTCGGTACCCTTCCCAAGTATGGCAGTGCGTTTGACGTCCGCACAAACTGTTACCAACAAATCTCACCATTAATCAAACCACACACACAGTGTACAGTCCGATGTTAAGGCGTTTAATTTAGGAGCTCATTGTAATTCCTTGACTTATAGGTTGGTATGAGGCTGACCACCCATACTGTAAAAAATGGTTCTCTTTTCCAATTTCACCCCTGTTTCAGGGAAGGGCGGCAAGAGTTGCTTAGCTTATGTTCATTTGAGATTGGGTTTTTATATTGTAGGTCCACATGCGGCGTGTGTGAGCGTGAAATTATGCGTGTCTGCTTAAATGATACATATCTTTGCAACTTAGATTCAGATTAGATTGTAAAGAGGCTGAATCTTCCAAAAAATGTTCAACAAAAAACGGTTATAGTTACAAATACCAATTCAAGTAAGTAACGCAAATAACGCAACTAAGTTGCACATTTAGTGTACCTTCTTTCTGCGTTTTTCCCGAAGAGTTCGCACGTGGCGGGTTCGCCTTTTTTTTTTACAGGAAAGAGGGCCAGCCTTACGCCAATCACTTAAATTGAAGTGGGGGTTTCCCAGCTCCCGAGAAGGCGGGTACTGAATTATTGTGAAGGCTGAATAAACCTTGCCGTATGTATTTTATTTTGGGTGTTTGAAATAATCGAAATGGGAAATCATTTCTGACACTCTCAGTAAGATTCGAACCCGAGCTCTTGGCATGGAATGCAAGCACTCTACCAACGCTATCGACTTAACTATAATTTTCTTAAGCAAATAAATAATTGTAAATAAATTTCCAATACGTAAAAAATGAAACAGAAATAAGTTTATTGTGTTAAATTTGTATCATAGTAAAACAGGGCATATTTTTATATACGTTGAATTCTTAAGTACATTTTATTCTCATGGAAGAGAACTCTAACAAAAACACACCGTTTTTTTCTAAGTGAAATATATTGCGGATGAAAATTCGGGAAAAAAAAGTACAAAAGGCTTCCGTCTCGTCATGCATAATTTGACAATGTTTTCCCAATCTTTCCACTCTCCGATTTGAATAAACAAACCTCCAGCGTAGAAATGAGGGACGAGAGGACCAAGAGAGACGGAGCCCAGTGCGGGTAGAAATCAGAGGCGACAAATTGAAGTCGATGGCGTCACAAGTAGCTGGCCGGGGAATAACCAAAGTATCTGTACATAAAACTGTCTTTAACAAAATAAGCACAGTAGGTACATTTCAACTGCCTTAAAAAATCATGTGTTGTGATTTTTACGGTTTCATTTTATTAAAAATTGCGGTTATTTATTTTGCACAATTTATTTCAGACTCGGTCAGAGTCGACTTTACGCATACACAATGCAACGGTCGCTTGACTTCTCTAGACACAAAGAGCTTTGGTCCTTATTTATAGTAAGACTAAAGATAATTCTCGAACTATTAAAAATTGAAACATGCGAGATTTTACTAGAACATCAAACACTCGATCGCAAAACGCAACGCAACTAAGCTACACATATAGTGTAACTTCTTGCCGCTTTATCCTCGAAGGGTTTCGCATGTGGAGAGTGGAACCTATTTTTTTTACAGGTAAGGGGGCCGGCCTTACGCCAACCACTTCAGTTAAAGTGGTGGTTTCCCATCTCCCGAGAGGGCTGGTACTCATTTCTTGTGAAGGCTGAGTAAACCCTGCCGGTATTTTATTATGGGATTTGAAATAAACACCGAAACGGGAAATCATTTCTGACACCCTTGGCGGGATTAGAACCCGAGCTCACGAGATCAATCTTGAATAATACTAATATCAAATTCAAATTATATTGTAGGCACATGATAGCACTTGCGACGGAACATCAACATATCGTCCCCCCAGTGTTTTGTTTTATCTACCATTTGATGCAAAGATGAACTTTCAATGAAATTTTCTTAAGAATCATATTCCACAAAATCTGAGCTACTACAATGTGAGAGTTGTTTGAAATATTTGTAAAATAAATTTCCAGTTTTCACAAGACACATTGGTCCAGTACACATACAAACATTGCTCATTTGAAATTATCTCTGATGTACAGATACACAAGACAAACAAAAGCACCAAGGAGACAAGATGTTCAAAATGTTCCATTAGTTTAAAAGCTACAAATTTTATTGCATTGTTTGTCCGACAAAAAAATAACTGTTGAGACCATCGATGTGAGGATCTTCTTGTCCCTACTCTTTTCCCCATTAATGTCTACAGATATATTTTGTACCTGCTTCCATCTGTACCCAGTGCGCAGTCCAGTTCGGCAATTTGTCGCCAGATGTCGTGTTAAGGAGGACCTGGGCCGGATTTAAATTGCAAATATGCGGCCTGGGTCTTTCGTCCTTTCTCCCCTTAGCAGAACCGTAGCAGGGAGGAAAATCTCGTCACAATTTAAGAACTCCATTAATGTTTATGAATTTTTCAAAAAAAAAAGTCAAATAACGAGCAAACTCTCAACACTCAAAAGATACTATTTTTCACACAGAAAATCCATGGCTCATTTAGCCACCTAAAGTCAAGTCTTCTTAAAAACGTTAATCTGTAGAGCATTCACGAGTACAGATTAGGACATAATAATCCAAGACATATAATGCAAATCAGTTCGAAAAAATAGGATTGAATTAATAATTTTTGGCACTTTTTTAGATGACGAATATGTTATGTTTGTGTGAAAAAGGTCCTCAAGGATTTCTTGGAAGGCATCTGTCGTTGACGAATCTGGTTTGTTCACATTGACAAACAAAAAAAAACTGATTTACTTTTTTCAGAAAAAGGGAAATTTTTCGGAGACATATGGAAGCCTACTAATATTTAATAATTTCCATATACTTATCTTATTTTTTTTTTAATCTTAGATTGCAATCGTGATTGTATCACTTTTCAAAAACATTTTACAGAATTACGAGTATATCATTTTTAGTAGATCCCAATTCATCCCTCCTCCTTCAATCACCCACCCCTACTACTTTCGCATCCCTCTCGACTTTTCCGTGTTCCCCCTCCCCCCCTCCTTGACCTGCTGCCTTGCATGACCACCAGAGCTGACGAGAGGCGTCCTTACACCAACTCCGGGGTCAGAGGGGGCAAATCAACGCGCCCAGCTGCATTGCAAGGGAATGTAATTCCACTTGAAACCTTGATCAACACATTCAGCCCAGCGCTACGTCATCCAACGGCCTAAATGATAATTTATGCAATCACCATTTTACCACCTTTAATTCTTCTTCTTTATCCACCCAAAGTTGAAAACAGAAACGTGCATAGCCCTTTAAGCGTGGGTAGGCAACCGATATGAAATGTTATAGTTTCTAGAGGATCAAAAATTATTTTTATCTTAAAAAAGTGTGCTAGTTCAATATTTTGTGCGTACCTACTTTGCAGTCTCAAGGTTTTATCACTTTTGAAACTATATAAAATTTCAGATCACCTTGTATCAGATCAAGGATTTTCATTTCGTAATTACTTAAACAAATATGGCAATCTACTTGCCTTTAGAGACTTTTTGACTGAAAATCATGCTCATCTCGTGTTTGTTTTTTCTCTGTAGGTATTTTTTTTGTTTTTTGTAATACAAATGCGAACAATGGTGTCCAGTCACATAAGAAATATTTCCTCCTTAAATTCTACTGATAAATATATATACTTATATTGACCGGTCCGTAGTCCAGGTGGTAACACTTCGGACTCGTAACTGGAAGGTCGTGGGTTCGATTCCCGGCGGAGCACAAAAAATATACCATTTATTTTTTCAAATTTGCTATTCGCTGGGTTGAAAAATTCATAAACCTTTACCAAAGACCGGTCATCAAAAGGTCCATCCAGCCTTACAACAACTGGGTCTTGCTTGAGAATTGGCGCTTTCTTCAGCGACGACCAAGCTCGCAGAGGGCTTTTGAGGTGTGATACACACAAAAACAGCGCTCACCAAATAAATCAGCCTAATTTTTTTTTTTTTTTTACATGTTTTTTAGGGTTAATCTGTTTACACAGTGAAAGTCCATTTTTAATTATTTAAAAATTCAAATGGATAAAACATAGCTTTAATTCACTTATTTATTTATAAAATTATATATCATATAAAAGAAATAAATAAGTGAATTAAAACTATGTTTTATCCATTTGAATTTTTAAATAATTATTATAAATACATGCATTTTTTAATTCGTGAATAAAGCAAATAGTGAGTTTTAGCCGGTTTTCCGCTGAAACATTTCATTAAACTATTTCTCCCATTTTGCTATCGACTATAAAATTCGTTCAGGTAGTACTTTTGCTTCAAAATATAATGTTTCCAAACTTTCGTTGTATTCTTGCTGCTGTGACAATCTGTCACAGCAGTTTTACAATCTCCAGGTTATTAAATTTAATCCTCTAGATATTTTCATAATTTCTTTCGGGTTTATTTTTAATAAAATTGCAGTTCAAATTATTTTAGAGTATTTATTTTTTCACAAGTTGGTAACATAATATGGATCACTCCGTAACTCCTGTATTGTCGGTTTCACGGCTTGGGCGTCAATATATCACTACAGCTTCTATATTTATATGTGACCAAGGCCAATTCACGCATGTTCGAGACGACTCTAGAATGGATGTTTCAAGAGAGTGCGAGAAGTGCAAAGTGTAAAATATCAAACATTCACGTCTACTCACACACACATACAAAGTAAGTAAACACACCTAGGCACACAATCACACAAAAACGCAGGCATGAACCTGTACATTTATGAAAATATTACTACAAAATGCAACAAGGCAGTCAATCACAAAAGAAAATGTGTTTTATTTATGAGCAAAATAAAAATTAAATCGATAATTGTAATTATATTTCTTGAGTCTCCCTTTGTGCCATTTTTCCTTGGAAAGACCAGTACGTTAAGTAAGCTTACCTCAATCTCGTGGATAGGAAAATGTATGGAAGAGTCAACAGCATTCCTTGTGAGTGTTTGAGTTTTCAAACATTATTTTGTATCGAGGTGATTTTACGCAATTTTCTATACTAGGGGTAGAGATTACCAGAGTAAGGACCAGTACACCTGCCACTGCAATGAATAAAGAACCACCCCCACCCCCTACCGGCCAACCCCTGAAAGCTTTATTGGAAAAACCCATGTCAACAATCTGCAGATACCTACCCCTTCATTATTCCAATTTAATCACTTCCCAAGTCTCATTCTGTGTCTTGCCTTTAATTACATTTTGTAAATTTTAAATTCTTAGATAAATATTACATTAATCCAAACTATTTATGGATATCCAATATTCTTTAGTAACCGAAAACGCTCCTAAATGCTGCTAAGCTACGGATATAGTTTAACTTATTACCGCGTTTTCCCTGAAGGGTCAGATATGTGCGAACGGAACCTAGTCATTTTTACAGGAAAGGAGGCTTGTGAAGGCTGAGTAAACCTCACCGGTGTTTTATTTTGTGTTTGAAATAAATACCGAAAAGAGAAATCATCTCTGACACCCTCAGCAGTATTCGAACCTGAGTTCACGGCATAGATTTAAGTACTCTTCAAACTGAGCCATCAACAGGACATTCTATCAGACACCGATTAGTAGAATATCAAAAAGATCTTTATAAAATCAATACTTTATGCGTAGAAATGGTGAGTATTGTAACGATCTGTGATTGTAACCTTATCATAGAGTTAACATAGCTAAGTGAAAAGTAAGAAAAACATTAAGATTAGCTAATGATGCTAGTAAAAATAGATTAATAAATCTTGGTAATACATATGTTGGTAAACTATGAATGTTGTTTAAGAAAAGAGGTACGCCACGAATTGATTCAAAAACATTTTTTTCGATAATAATTACTATCGTAAAAAAAAAAGGTCTTCTATATATAGTCCACATCTACATTCCCTCCGTATGCATAATTTCATCCCCTGTAAAAAAAAGCACCCCCTCCCTCACCCCTCATTTCTAGATCGAACGTAATTAATTATTTTTGACATTATCGCTGTGAGACCCGTCTGCTTCTTTTTGCTAATTCATGAACCAAAGTTACACAAAAAAAAACTCTAAACTTGCATTTGCATTCAACATTTTTATCCTTAACCACCCCAAATTTTCGTCCCCTATTCACAGGGCGGGTGGGATTTTTTTCAATTAAGAATATCGAGCATGGATAGCCCGATGTGATTCAGCCATTTTTTTCACCGATGGCTTTTTCTTTGATTTTTTGTTATCACGCCTTATTGACTAAAGTGTTTGACGTTTTTAAGTGCTGGCATTTTTGGCGTGATGAAAATTAATTCATCAAACAAATTTGCAAAGGTTTTTCTTAGCGCTAGCCATCGATAAAAAAAACATCGAGAATTTGTTTTTATTATTTAAAATACTATATTTTTGTACTCATGATTTTATTCTTTGATTTCTTAATCGGTCACACAGTTAAAATTGTTGAACTTTTCCTAATTTCTTCCATATTTCAAAGAAACTCATCAAGAATTGTAGGGTAAGTCGATGAGAGTTGCAGTTCATTTAAGATTTGGACTACCGGATGAGGAAGGCGTTCACAGTCAGCGGTGGCTACGGTCGATCAAGGAAGCCAGATCTATCCCAGGTTGTCACGGCACTTTGATGATGATGATGTCTGGTAGATAATTCAGTTGGTAGAACGCTTGCGTTTCATTCCACAGGTCTATGTTTCGCTCACCACCAAGGCTCTCGGAAAAGATTTACCGTTTTTGTGTTTATTTCAAACCCAAACTAAAATACCAACAAAACTGAGAACTAGCCTGCTCGGGAGCTGGGGAACCTTCACTTCAAGGCCACCCCCTTACCTGTGAAAATAAATAGGACGCACTCGCCATTTGCTATTCTATCGCAGAAAAACGCGGTAAAAAAATGCATTATATGTGCCGCTAAAGCGTTGGGGTTTTCGCGTTTTTCACAACAAAAATTGGCTGCATACAATCTTAGGCCCTGTTTACTAAATGTTAGCATAGCGACTTTATACTGAATGAAAAAGACGTGCTTACGTCAATCGTGTGGATAGTTTTTTTTTAATAAGAAGTACCCATACGATTGACATAAGTGCGTCCTTTTCACTCAGTATAAAGTCGCTATGCTAATGTTGAAAATACCGGGTCTTTAAATTGCTTAAATTTTGTTATCTGGAGAGTTAATGCTTGAGTGCTACGAGTACTTCTAGATGAGCAGAACAATGATAGCTGAGCTGTATAGTGAGAGTGCATCGTTATGGGTTAATGGACGATATAGTCTTACGCCAACCAGGGAAGGAGTTTTTATATTACCACCCTAGAAGGATCTTCTTCTACAGTGGAGTGGCTGAAAATTCAGAGAGGATTTGCAAAAAAAAACAATTAAAGTTGTTCGATATATTGTTGCAACCACATATATTTATCTCAATAAACGGTGTGATTTTACGCGTGTCTGAAATTATCGAGTAAACGCCGGTATATTCTAAAGCGTAGGTACTTTTTATCTGTGTGTGTAGAAGGGTAATCAAGTTCTATTTGATGTTAACATGTGTTCAAATCATATTTGCGTTTTATTTTTTAAATAAAGCTCAAAACCTTTATAAAATAGCAATATTACGAAAAAATAAAAGAGCAGTTATTAGTAAATATATAAACATGTCAAAAAGAATTTTACCTCTAAAAAAATCGGTACTTTTAAATAAAAATTATGTTTGTAAGGGCCTATTGCATCAAACTCCAATCAGACAAAAATCTAAATTAAGTGTTATTTCTCCGATCCAATAAAAAATTTGGTTGCATGTACATAAATCAGCTGTTGTACATCATCTTTCCCGTTCAAATTCCATCACATTATTACCCACTTACGAGAAATATTTAACCGAGGTCAATCAAATATTGATTGGAAGTTGGTGCAACAGGCTCTAAGACTTTGCGAATCACAAAAAGATTAAAAAAATACCCTAGTGTGTTGCCAAAAGATTTTTGTTTCACCAACGTTTCTTGATGATTTGAATTTTAAATGTTTTTTCAAAAGGCTCCACAGCTTTACTAACAGTAGCCTCCTTCGGTTAGGACTCCACTAGAGGTCCTCGCACCTACCTTCCACTACCGAGCTTTAATTATTCCAGCGGAGTTACCTGAGATTCAGAGCGATCGGTGCAATCGAGCGCGCGAAGAATCTCGAAGTATTGTGGAATTGATTAGAGAAGAATGTTAGTTGGTGAAAGTTCATCAATTAATTGAATGGAGGTATACAAATTGAGTGGATTTATCAACTACACAGAGAAGCTCATATTTTAAATTACAAAAAAAAACATATTTTTAAAATAGAGCTGTACGAAGTTTCCGCTGAAATATTTCATACATTCATAAAAAAAACTCGTGTTTTTTAAATCTGTAGCCCTAATATACAATATTGCGTAAATAGAAAATGTATGGAATAACGTGACGGCACTATTAGAGAGTGATTTAGTTTGCATACATTTTTTAGATTTACGCAATTGAGGTGAGTTTTCGCGATGTGTTATACTCGGGGTACTGTTTTGTTGTTTTTTTTAACTATTCATACAATTCGTATATAACGTTTTTAAGTGGAAATACTTTTTGTATGTCTATAATAGTTGAAGGCAAAAAAGACGATCTAAGTCAATTATTAATTCTATAATCTATGTTGCAAAGATATAATATTGGAATGTAAGACTCATATTTAATGCATTCCCATAAGCAGGCATACATATGCTGCATGTGTGTAAACAAAATAAACCAGACCTCCAATGAACATACCTACACTTTTTAATTCCTGCAGCCTTACCCTGAAACCGTGGTGGTATTGGCAGGGTGTACTAAGTTTGTACAACATAGGAGGTCAGCTTTGTATCAACTATGAGCCTTAGATGGCAATATACTATGCAACTTAGATTATAGATAGATGTCCTTCGGCGTCCTTGGGTTCTTCTCCCCTCAATATTTCCTTTAATGGTTAGATGGAGAAGGCGTTATTAATCTTTCCTCGCATGTAAATGCTGTCAATAGGAGACACTTACGTCATGCATTTTTATTTTATACTTATTTATTTATCAACAAGGCTTACATTTATAATATCAAAAACAGTTGCTTACGCCATAATCCATTTAAAATTAGTATATAAAATCAATATAAGAATTCAATACCTGCAAGGTTCATAATTGAATGCAGGCAAGCTGGATTTCTGCAAGAGATTGAATATATCGAACCTAATCCTTCTGGCAAACAAATTTCAGCTCTCCGCGCGGTCTATAATAGCTAATCACTTTTATTAGTCCTCTAAGGGGATGGGGGGTAAGGGGTGAGTGGGTGAGTGGGTGGTGAGAGGGGAAAGGGAGCTGGTTACTTATTAAGCAACCCTTCTGGCTTAAGCTCCCCGCTACCCTAGTGGATTGAAGGTTGATTTTGTTTGAAGCTAAAGGCAATAAAATGAGCGGTTTAAAGTGGAATCTTTCGGTTTTATTCACACACAGCAAATCTATGGCTCAACCGCCACCTAATGTAAATTTTTCATACAGAAAAACGATGCTCCATGAATCACTTGTGAATCGAATATGTTGGGAAAAACCCTGTTTGAATTTTAGATTATATTTCTCGAAACGATGACAAGACTTATAAGGAGTATTTAGAAAATCAAAGAGAAGTAAATATTTCAGTCTAAAACGTCTTTTTTTCTTATTCTCAATCGGGGCTATTCTAAGACATTTTAGTCGTCGGTTGAGCCCACGCTTTGACAAACTTATGATGCCTGGGCTGGAAATTTCATCACCACGGTCATTCTTACCTACCGAATTTTGGTAATATTTGTAAGAAACTTATCAGCTGTTAACTTGCGGCCATCTTGGATTGACAGGTCTTCATACAAATGCATCATTAGTTTGTCAAAGCGTGGGCTCAACGGACGACTAAAATGTCTAAGAATAACACCGAATGTGTTTTCTTTATTTTACGCATATATGTATAAATATTTAAACATTCCTTCTTTGTTTCAGATTTGGCATTGATGCTACGAGAATCTCAGATCAGCGTTACTAAGGTAAGTGTATCCATATATTATCTAAGTTGCAAATATATATTGGCATTTAAGGCTCATTTTTAAGGCCTACCTACACACAAGCAGACACAAGTTTTTTTAAAGGAATCCTGTGCGGGAGGCTCCCCAATTCCTGAGAGTCTTGGGGGTCTATGTCACCCTGGAAGGGTGCCGCAGAGGTGTTGCTTGTGTTGTTGCTTCTGTCGTGAGGCGTTGCAAGGAAATGACGATTGATGTTGGTTTTGAATAAACCCGAATTAAATTGAGAAGGGAACACAGATACTGGTAGACTATTCCATAAACGGGCAGTTTATGCAAAGGAATGAGTCATGAAAACGCAAAGTTTCATAGTTTTGAAAGAAGTGATATGATTTAAAAAACGTAATAATTAGTGAAATGGAAACAAAATTCATTGACAAAAATAATATGAGACGTCAAACGGCCGAGTTGCTAGTGAAAAGCATACTGGTGACGCATGATTAGCGTCATCTATTTTTAATTTTAATTAATAGTCTAAGAAGCGAATTTCATGTTGGACTTTCACAATCTGAAAAAAGTGCGGATAAAAATCGCAAGATGTCGGTATGAACTTTTTTGACATCCAACGTGAAATCTCAAGATTTGATGACTTCCGCTTCCGTCGTGTTCGCAAGTAGACACGTTTTTATATGTCTCGCGAGCGATTTGAAATTTACCGTTAAAAAATTCTGTGAGTGAGTGTGTTTGTTTTACATATAACTTGCAAGTGTGGCAGTTCGTGAACAGAGCTCATCTCCATAGGATCCTGAGAAACGAGCATCATCTTGGACCAGAGCACAATTTGAGGTGAGTGTGGTCCTTTTGATTTTCGCTTCTTTGGTACGGGAAGTCGTCCAAAATTGAAAGCCACCTATTGAAGGTTGGCTTTTGTTCGAGGGAGAAAATATCTAGGCAGTAGCTCTAGAATTTTCATATCCCTCATTTGGAGAATACGTTACAGTTTCTCCATTTTGCTTTTTGTATTTTATATACATACCCCCTGAGGGGCAAAACTTACACCTTGCCCCCCCACATACCAATATTTTAATGTTGATTGTCAAATAAAAGGCTTTAGTCCCATAGACGAGTGACGTGTGCCCGCCGAGAAACTAACAGTCATTTCTTTTTTTTTTCTTTGTCCATTAATTAAGGGTTATTACTTTTTGCCTGGGACAACATAAAATCTTGCCACCGTTATCCTAAAAATATTTTCTTAGATAAAAAAAATCAGGGGTTATTGTTCAACTTGATCATCGGTAAATTAATATTTTATAAGTGATTATCAAACAAGAGAAGACCAAACAATACACGTATAGAAAAACAGGTTAGATTAGGTTAGGTTAATACTTTATTGTTTGGTTTTTCTCCTTCCCGTATAGCGATTGTCTATTGCTCTCAGGGGGCTCGTGTGAGCGTTGGTCCGTACAAAACCCGTAGAACATTTCACACAGAACTGGCTGTTTGTCAAGCAAGACTGTCACAAGAAAGCGAGGAGAAATAAACAAGGGCTTAAAGATTCCTAACGTTCTTATTGCGTCACGGATAAAATGCTCATAAAATGGTTTACTTTGCTAATATCACCCCTGTTTCTGGAAAGATCGGCAAGAGTTGCAGGGCTAATTTTCATTTGAGATTGGGTTTTTCTGTTGTAAGTTAACCGGTCCGTAGTCCAGCGGCAACACTTCGGACTCGTAAATGGAAGGTTGTGGGTTCGAATTCAGGCGGAACACAAAAAACATACCATTTATATTTTCACTTAAGTTCCATCCAGCCTTACAGCAACTGCGTATTGCTTGAGTACTGGCGCTACCTCTGCGGCCCTCCAACAAGTGTCATAGACCCCTAGAGTCTCTCAAATCTAGGGAGTCGACCGCACAGGATTTCTTAAGGGGCTATTCTTAGACATATTAGTCGTCGGTTGAGCCCACGTTTTGACATTGATTAACCAATGATTCCTGGGCTGGAAGTTTCATCTCCACGGTCATTCTTACCTACCGAATTAGGTAATATTTGTATGAAGACAAATCATCTGTTTACTTGCGGTCACCCTGGATTGACAGGTCTTCATACAAATGCATCATTAGTTTGTCAAATCTTAGGCTCAATCGACGACTAAAATGTGTAAGAATAGGCCTGTTAGAATTTAAAAAAAAATCCACATGCGGCATGTGTATTGTCGATATCGGCTGATTTTTCTATGACATATATTTATGTGAAGAACTCATTTCATTAGCGAGCAGCAATATTCCAATGCCGCATTCACCTGCACCGCACGCTCACGCTCTGCAGGGGCCCGGGGCCTCCTTTCCTTTCCTTATTATGGGCCTCACGCGAGGCGAGCATTACGCGCTTGCAGGTACCGCATTACGCTCTATAGCCGACGCCTATTGTCACAAGAAACCAACAGGGGCGGACTTGCAAGAGTATTCAAGAAATATCCTAAATGTTAAGTCTTTTCGAGATTCAATAAAACCTGACAAAAGTGTACTGGTTCCTTTTCGAAGAATCAAAATTTATAGTTAGGTCGCCATTGGTGATTTTTTGTTTGTCAGTCAGATAGCTGACTGACAGGTTTATTTTAATATGAATTTGAAACAAAATTGTTAAATGTCATCCAAAATAAAATAATAATGACTGGTACATACGTAGTTTGACAGTTGTTAATAAAATGACCTAAATATAGAGTAGTAAGACAATCAATAAAGCATATGTGATTATTTAAAACAATAACTACTTATGACTGCAAATTTAAACTGGAGTGACGGCCATTTGACATGTATTGTACACATATGTATTAAATCTGATTTTCACGATTAATTACCCTTTTCGGATATTCGATGAACCCGTATGGCAAAACTTGCGTTATTATCGACGAAGCTAACGTCTTTGGAAGACACTATTTTTACACGATGATTGAAGATAGCCTATGTATAAATGTTTTTAGGTAAAGAATCGAGCAAATAAAATTATGCAATGTGTTGAATGTCATTCAAATGTTGACAATCAAAATATGAGGGATTAATGTCACAATACAAAAACCTGGAAAATGTGTAATGTAGGGCTTAATACGACAATCTAAGAAAAATGAAAAT
Source organism: Agapetus fuscipes (assembly GCA_951799405.1). Classification (NCBI taxonomy): domain Eukaryota; kingdom Metazoa; phylum Arthropoda; class Insecta; order Trichoptera; family Glossosomatidae; genus Agapetus; species Agapetus fuscipes. The sequence continues at coordinate 13,955,940 of OX637350.1, forward strand.
TTGAGATTAATAAATGGAAACTCAGAAACACAACAAGTCATATCCATATGTTCATATGATTTTCGATAAAATCCTAGATTTCGCTTATCAGATTCCTTATATTCCGTTAATAGTCAACACGTTAAAAAAATAAAGTAGGTAGGTAAAAATATCTAAACCAAATATAATTTCCTTCCAAAATCAAATCAAAACCACTTCTGCTTTTAATTACACTCCTGTCTTTATTTAGGGCCCCTTTTATCCCTTTCGGGTGTCACCGCAGTGCTAAGCCTCGCGTGACCGCCCCGACTTGTTTAATCGATAGGGGCCCTTCCACACCTGCTCGGGGGGCCTGATCCCGGACAGACCATGAAATCCGGCACTGTTAAATATGTAGGCACTGCAAATTGATAGCGACATAAAACGAACGGATTTGTATTGTCTTGTCAAGAACTGCGTAAATCAGTGTTATTTAAAAAAACTGCAGGGTACCTACTTCCCTATTTTACATATTGTTTTATTAAAAAAACAGTCATATTTTAAGCATCTTTTGTCCTTTCATACTCATTTTTTACTCTCTTTACAGGCACATGCGCTTAATAGGAAGGCAATACTATATGGTAAAAAATACATTTAAGCTTGATATTAAGATCTAAAGTTCAAAATTTAAGTTCCATTAGAGCCATCGATAGCACTTCAGTCAATTTCAAATGTGTTATTTTAAAAGAATGGGAGAAAATGTTTCTTCTGAAATGTTTGCCTATACCTATGTACGCGCCTGTCAAATACTTTTAAAAATATACACGTCAACTTTTTCCATTCCAAATGATAATCTCATACGTTAGTACGTACTAGGAAAAGCCTTATAATTTAAAAAGTTTTACATCAGTGAAAAAAAGTATTTCTTCACTGATGTAAAAAAATACGTACATCGAAAAACTCTATATAATATTTTAATATATGATATCGACGGTTAAAAGGAAGCGACACGTTGTTCAAAAACGAGTTATGAATGCTATCCTACTTAAAATTTTCCGCTCTTTCTAATGCGCTAACTCCCATATCTCTACGACGATTTTTTTTGTTGTTTATGCCCAAGCAAACAACTGCAACGAAGTATGGTTTTGGTGTATCCGACAAGATTTTAGCCTTTTTTGTCCTAAAGGCGCTTGTGGCATAAAAATATCGTAAAACCACATTAATAGGAATGCCAATAAATGTCTTTATTTTTGTAATTTTAGAGCTGTTTTGATTTTAGTAATATGATAAAAAAATTAAAAAGTTATGCCAATTTTTTGCAATCTCAAAGTTTAAACTGCTCTCCTGAACAATTTTATTTTAGTCGCTTATGCCCTATTGCCTTTTAACCGTCGATATAATATGTATTTTATCCGTGAAGAGAGGCAATACTTGAAAGGAAAATCCTCTTGGGTTTATTTTTCCAGCCCTGAGCATGTTCCAGGGACCAAGCTTTGATATAATTAAAGCAGAGAAATGAGAACAAAAAACAAACCAGCAAGGACGTCATGTAAAAACGCAAAGCCGGCCATTAAAAGTTTGTAAAAAGTCGACGACGCTTTGTGATAGATAATAATATACGGCAGTACAACGTTAAATCATAATTTATAAAAAAAATATCACAAGAATAAATTAATATGTGGAGAGTCATTGACATTGGCGGCTGATCTGTAATGTAGGCGGCTAAGGCAAAGACTCAACTTTTATTTTTATGGATGTTTTGTAGATTTTTTTGTGTTAGTTTGTTTTTTTTATATCTGGATGTAATTAATTGCTTGTATTCCTTGACTTATACATAGGTAGGTAATACTGTAAAAAAAATGGTTCACTTTGCCAATATAACCCCTGTTTCAGGGAAGGTCGGCAAGAGTTGCAGGGCTTATGTTTATTTGAGATTGGAGTTTAAATTGTAGGTCCACATGCGTAATGTGTTGGCGCGAACTTATACGTGTCTGCTTGAGGGAATGCATTTCATATTAAACTCAAATGATGTATATCTTGGCAAATTTGATTTAGATTTAGATTGACACAATTTATTTCGCTCACAAGATGATTGGTAAAATACTTCAAGTTATTTTTATAAATATATATATATATTTTTTTAAGGAATCCTGTGCAGGAGGCTCCCCAATTCTTGAGAGTCTTGGGGGTCTATGTCACCCTGGAAGGGTGCCGCAGAGGTGTTGCTTGAGTTCTTGGTTCTGTCGTGAGGCGCTGCAAGGAAGGGGTGATTGATGTTGGTTTTGAATAAAACCGGATTAAATTGGGAAGGGAACACAGATACTGGTAGACCATTCCATAAACGGGCAGTTTGGCAAAGGAATGAGTCATGAAAATGCCAAGTTCTCATAGTTTTGAGATCGACTGCAAAGGGATGAATGAGAGTCGTACTACGAGTTTCCCTTTCTGAAATGAGAGGGGGAGGGGTTAATGAATGGAGCTCATTAGAACAAGCTCCGTGGTAATATTGATAAAAAAGACTGAGCATTCCAACTTTTCTTCTGTGCTAGAGCGGCTGCAGATCGGATGTCAGAGAAGGATCATTGATCAACCTCACTGCCCTCCTTTGCACAGAATCAAGTTGGTCACTCAACTTCTTGGACATACCACACCAGAGATGGCTGCCATATTTGATAATGGGGCGGATTTGGGATTTATACAGAGTCAATAACTGGGCTGAAGTAAAAAACCTACGGGCTCTGTATAATATGCCGAGTCGCCGGAAAGCGGAAGTTGTGCGAGACTCAATAGCATCATGGTATTTTAACTCTGATGACAGAGAAACACCAAGAAGATTTAAGTGTTCATGGTTAGAGAGGGAGACATTGTCGAAAGTTGGGAGATAGTTGTTTGGAATCCTCTTTAAGGATATCAGACATGCTTGAGTCTTTTTGATGTTGAACTCTACAAGGTTGTCAGTGCCCCAACGGCTGACAACCCTGAGATCTGTATTGATCTTTAAAGCTAATGATTCACGAGCAATAGATATCGCTGAACTATTTGGGGGCTTTGTAAAAGAGAAACCGTCATAAATTGTACTGTCATCGGCATAGCAGTGGATAGGAGCACAGGATAGTAAATCATTGATGTGCATAAAAAAAAGTGTCGGAGACAAGACAGATCCTTGGGGGACACCGGAATTGATTGGTAGCAGAGCTGATTTACTACCATCGATGACTGTTTGGATAGATCTGTCTTTAAGAAAGCTGGAAATCCATTCTATAAGGAGAAGGGGAAGTCTAAATGATGACAATTTGTTAAGGAGGCTAGAGTGCCAAACTCTATCAAAAGCTTTGGAAATATCAAGAGCAACAGCCTGTGTTTCACCCATAAGATCAAGGCGTTGGCCCCAGACGTGTGTGACATAAGTGAGAAGGTCACCGCTGGAGCGGTTACGGCGAAAACCGTATTGGTGGTCGCTAAGCAGTTTATGGGTTTCCAGATATTCCATAAGCTTATCGTTTATGATCCTTTCCATGACTTTTGAAAGTAAGGAAGTGATTGCGATTGGACAATAATTGGCAGGGTCAGAGCGAATTCCCTTCTTGGGGATGGGATGAACGGTTGCAACCTTCCAGTTAGAAGGCACGGTACCGCATCCAAGGGACAGTTTGTACAGTTTATAAATTCTAAATAAGAAAACGATATCTCGTGAAAGCTGAGTAAACCCTGCCGGTGTTTTATTTTGGGCTTTGAAATAAACACCGCAACGGGAAAACATTTCTGACACTCTCGGTGGGATTTAAACCCGAACTCACGGCATGGAATGCAAGCACTATACCAACTGAGCACTCAAGAAAGAAAAACCTTGTGTTTTATTTTAACATTAATACTTTCAATTAATATTGTATTGTTGCTTGCGCTTGTACACACCTACATCAAAATGATTACACACACTGAAGCACGTAATACAGAAACATCTAGGAGTATTCGTGCCTTGGAATGGCATTCTAGTGATTGTGTGTGCGTAGATGTTCTGGTGGTGGAATAGTCCAGAAATTGTGAGAAAGATCTCTTCGTTCTATTATATAAGAGGTCAAAATGGTAGGATACGAAGCAGTCGCAAGAAAGCACTTTGCTAAGTAACACATATAACCAGTGACTCTCAAGTGTTGAAGTAAATTGTTAATGGAGAAAAATAAATTATTTACAAATAAAATATGGCAAACGCAACTAAGCTACACATATTGTGTAACTTCTTGCCGCGTTATCTCCGAAGGGGTCGCATGTGGCGAGTTGAACCTATTTATTTTACAGGTAAGGGGGCCGGCCTTACGCCAACCACTTTGGGGAAGTGGGGGGTTTCCCAGCTCCCGAGGGGGCTGGTACTCATTTCTTGTGAAGGCTGAGTAAGCCTTGCGGGTATTTTATTTTCGGGTTTGAAATAAACACCGAAACGGGAAATCATTTCTGACACCCTCGGTGAGATTCGAACCCGAGCTCACGACATGGAATGCAAGCACTATACCAACTGAGCTATCGACCGGACTTTGGCATTTTATTAAAAAAGGAATCAAGCAAAAAACGTTACAGTATATTTGAAAATTCCTATATTTACGTCATGCCTTTGCCTCCTGCACGCATATTTCACATGCGAGCATGTTGTGTCATCCATTTATTCCACGAACGTTTTGTCTCACACGTGTATACTTACATCGTTACTACTGCACTATAATTTTCCTTAAACGTTTCCCATCGAAGTTACATAGTACAATGTAATATTGACATCGCAACCATGTTGTGAAGAGAGAAAGCATTTCTGACGTCACTCTTTTTTCTTAAATTAAATTACTTTACTTTTTACTTTCTTCGGCATATAAGCCTTGAAGGCTCAGGGCCTCCCGCACCACAATCCTCTAGGACTCTCTGTCTTGTGCTGCTTCCCTCCATGGTCCCCTCACTCCCAGAACTTCGGCGTCGGCTTCAACGTTGTCTGCCCACCGCATCCTGGGACGTCCGAGTGATTAAATTAAATTAGGCTGATTTATTTGGTGAGCGCTGTTTTTGTGTATCACACCTCGAGAGTCCTTTGCGAGCTTAGTCGTCGCTGTAGAAAGCGCCAATTCTCAAACAAGACCCAGTAGCTGTTAGGCTGGATGGACTTTTTAACGACCGGTCTTTGGTAAAGGTTATGAACATTTCAACCCAGCGAAGAGCTAATTTGAAAATATAAATGGTACATTTTTTATGCTCCGCCGGGATTCGAACCCACAACATTCCATTTACGAGTCCGAAGTGTTACCACTGGACTACGGACCGGTCACTTTGATCCAGAAAATGTAGGTTCATCATTTCTTTGTAAGGTTTTTCGTAGTAAATACAAAAAAATATTCATTAGTTGCTTACAATAAACAGGAACATGTCTTATTGTTTAAAGTTTTCATTAAGATAAAAAAACCTACATTAATAATTTATTTATTCTGTAATCTTAGTTGCAACGATATATTATATTTAAAATTCATATTAAATACATTCTCATGAGCAGAGGCGTATAAGCGCTTACACATGCTGCATATGGACTATAATCTCAAACGAAATTGTATTTTTCTCTTATCTTATCTTAATATTTATTCTCAGTAATTTCTAATAACAAAAAAAATGAAATGAAAGGCATCAAAATGTGAAAATCATGCAAGAAGAGAACTAAATATTTTGTCATTTAACAGAAGTTAAAATTGCTGCATTTTTACCTATTTTATTAAAAAAAACATATATTGTAGTGAACTTTGCTTGACAGTGTATCGAGACAGCTGGCATACCCATAATGATAGTGCTAAACTTTGTCACGAGTGATGCCTCAAAAACATTATAAACCCACCTTTAAACCAACATGTTACAACTAGCTGTTCCTTTCATATCAAAATCATGAAAATAACTATGAAAATACCATTTGTGTTAAAAAATAACCATGTAATAATAATGGTACTTGAAGTAGTTTGGTATTTGTGTGATATTTTAAAATATATTTACACAAAAGTACCATTTGATTTTTTGTAATTTTCTCATGCTACTAATTGGTATTTCAATGCAATATTAAACAACGTTTTATTTAGAGTGTAAAAAGTTTTATCTTCTTGTATGTATGACGTATTTTTTATTTAATCATTTAATACATGACTTTTTATAGGAAAAGTTTTTGTTTAAATTTTTTTTACGTCATAAACAGCTCATTAGAAAATCATAAATCAAATAACGTCGTTTTGATGTGGAAAGCTATAATTTTGTTCGGAATAATTTTGGCCTCCTTTTTTTTTAGTCCGATACCTGTAATTTTCATAAATCAAAAAAATGCTCAGAATATTAAATAAACTGTCTACCTTCAACAAATGTTAGGTTATCCTGTAAAAGGTAAATGCGATATCTCAAATGATTGGAATATGAAAACGTGTATATAATGTGGTTGTGGCTGTTTCGTTTTATTGATCAGAAGTCCCAAGATTTCTACAGCAACGGGATCATGTCTCTACCTACAAGATGGCAGATAGCCTACAAACAAAATGGCACATATTTACTTTAATTAAATGTCAATTAACTTTGAAAAAAAAATGTCCTGAAATTTCATAGAAAATGCGAAGAAACTTTTTTCCCGACCTATTATGTTAGCTTATTCACCTTGAAGGTGGCTTTATGATTATTTATTATTTCGTTTCATAGATTTAAATAAAAAGTATAATATAGGTTGAAAAGATGTACAACAATTTCAAATTCATACTTGATGCATACCCAGAAGCAGACAAGCGTAAGTTGGCGCTGTCACATGCTATATGTGTACCTACAAAAGAAAATAAATTTACAAATTTCCTCCTTGTTTCTGTTACCATGCATGCATTGCCACAGTCACCCCTTTTAAAAGACACACGCCGTGACGGCACGGGGCCTCCAACGCAATCAAGCGGATCTTGTGGGACGGCCGCATTTCCATACAAATTCTCTATTACTCCACAATAAAGTAAGTCCCCACGGAGAGAGTGGAGAGAGAGGCCCGCGCTCAGGAGTGGAGTGAACATCTCTCACTCCTGCCGGCAGATTTCTCCGAGGAATCATTCCAATATGTGACGCAGACTCCAATTATTACCGCATGCATAATCTCTGCTTCCTCTTCGTGTACCTCTGCAATGAAGATTGATGCTCGAGAGTAGATTTGATGTAGATTGTAGACCAATAATTTTCCAAAAATTCGAGTAGACATGATAAATGAACACGGCTTAAATAAACGTTGATAAGAGTTTAGGGATCGCGCTGTTCTGAATTATTCCGGTCTATAAACTGATAAAATCAATGGGAATTATTTAGTTTTTCTCCACAAAATACTTCATAAATTTAAAAACTCAGCTAATCTCACGTTGAACTATCAAAAGTGACGTTTAACAAGATGGTGGTGTAAATTTTGACTTTCACCACATTCAGTTTTTATAAAATGCTAAGCTATAAATACTTCAACCATCCACCAACACATACCGTTTGCATCGTCAGTAGTTCGGTATGTCTGCGAAGCTGCCGTTGTATAAAACTCATAGTACGTACTCAAAGTAATAAAAAACGCATATTATTTCATTTTTCGCTGAGCTAAGTTTGGAACATAAGAAACGCAACTGAGCTACACTTACTGCGTAACTTGTTGCCTGCGTTATCCCTGAAGGAGTTGCATGAGCTATTATTTTTACAGGTAAGGGAGTCGGCCACACACCAACCACTTTAGTTGAAATGGGACATCCGGAGAGATATCAAATTATGCAATATAAATACCCCTCACCGCACACAAGAGCTTAGTATCTCTTTAATGAGGTTAAGCGTAAAAACTATGAACCTACCATGTATAAGAAATAATATATGTTTGAATTCATTCAAAAAATTATAAATTAAACAATATGAATTTTCACAGTGTTAATACACAAACAATACAAAATATAAGAAATAAAATTAATCAAAAAAATAATATGGAATACAAGAATAAAAAAAGTCTTATCGAATCAATCAGATTTCAAACATTCAGAGCAAACGACCTACAAGAGTATAAGGGTGGTAATATATTCAGAAAAACATCCCCAAATGAAGAACAGAAACTCACTTATTTTTCACTCTTCCCGCTATAAAAGTGAGACGGAGATCGTAAATTTTTACCACTCGGCTGCATCCTGGAGGATCCTGATTTTTTATGGTAATTATTATGTTTTTGTGGCTTTATTGCTCCTATATATACAATCGATCCCCCCCACAGAGAACATTTTCCCTGTTTTTTGTATTCTCATCTAAGGATGCGCGGATTTGATATATAAGAAGGAAAAAAAAGAAACGAAAGAAGTGTGTAGGGACAGAAAGAAATGGCGGTTAATCTGTGATGTTGGCGGCTAGGGTTTTTAAATAAAAAATTGTTTTCTGTTAGTTTTTGATGTCCATACATATTATAATTTATTTATATAATTTATATATATTTATTTTCACAATAATATTTTCTACCTCAAGTACTTTCGACCTTCAATATTCAGGTCATTATCCTGAATTGAAGGTCGAAAGTACTTAAGGTAGAAAATATTATTGTGAAAATAAAACTACGTTTTTAAAAAAAAATGTTTTTTTTAAATAAAATGAATTTTCACTGTGTGAATACACAAACCCTACAAAATCTAATATTATAATTTGTTTATAATAAATAATAATAATCTAAGTTGCAAGAATATATTCATTCAAAGCTCTCAGATGTATGCCCACAAAAAAACACGTGTAGTTCGCGCTTACAAATGCTGATTGTGTACTTACAAATAAAATCCAAACCTCAAATCAACATAAGCCCTGCAACTCTTGCCGACATTCCCTGAAACAGGGGTGACATTGGCAAAGTGAACCATTTTTTACAGTATGGGTGGTCAGCCTCATACCAACCTATAAGTCAAAAAAAAAAATATATATATATTAATTTTGAAAATATCATTTGTTGTGTATGTTCCTTGACTTATAGGTTGGTATGCGGCTGACCACCCATGCTGTAGAAAATGGTTAACTTTGCCAATGTCACCCCTTTTTCAGGGAAGGTCGGCAGGAGTTGCAGGGTGTATGTTCATTTGAGATTCGGGTTTTTATATTGTAGGACTACATGCGGCATGTTTATGCGCGAACTTAAACATGTCTGCTTTGTGAAAATGCATATAATGTTAATCTCTAATGTTACTTATATTTTGCAACTTAGATAAGATTAGATTAGATTAGAAAAAAGAGAAATTGAATGAATGACTGTTGGAGGAAGAGAAGTCTAACGCTCACTTCACCACGGTTCGTAAACGCCGTTTGAAAAGATCGATATTCTAATAACATTCTAATTTGCTTTTTTGTTTATTACGGCAAGTGCATATGTAAGTATATTCAGTTCCACGATCGGTTTCGCAAACAATCCGTAGGCTTCGTCGGGAGGCTAAATAAATACCGGTTGTGGAATTTAATATATAGGTATGTTCCGTAATAAAAAAAAACAACGCTGTTTTACTTTTAACCTTGTAAGATGAAAGATTACACAGTGAATGCCTCTGCAATCAATGAAACACTTCTTATTTGTTTTTGCATTTTCATTCGAGTCGTATAACTGCAAACGCCGTAATCTCCAAAATTTATGATTTTTGAGATATTGATTGAATTTGATTCTGCGCAGTGTAACAAATCATTTGCCGTGTGCGGTATAATGTAAACCTCACTTAATCCTTCGTAATTTTAATTGAAAAAGTATGATTTCGTGCCAACGCCGCCTTCTTCAACTGGTGTTGTCGTTTTACAAATTTACAAGTTTATATTTCTCAAAATCATCGCGTAAGGAGTTGACGGCGTTTGCATTTATAGGTACGACTCATCTGTTGATTATTGATAAAATGCTTTAATATTGGAAGCTACATTAATCTAACTGTAAATTGTCAAAACATAGCATCTTGATTGATAAACCGTTAATTAATATCTTAGTTATTTAGCATCAGTAACAAAGATATTTTAATCGAATGCTCTATTTATCGATATCAAATTACGTTATGAATAATCGATAAAAAAAAAACAGTACATTAGTCTTTCAAACTAAAACAATGAATGCATGCAAGATATTGTATTTCTTGCCTCAAGACGATGAACTCCTCCCTCCCACCCCTCACTAACAACCCCCTGTTATACCCCTCCCCCTACCACAACCACCCTAAAGGGCCTCCTGCGTACATGAAGAAATTACAATAATTCCCAACACCTGGAGTCACAGTGAAATGAAATAAGTAAAATGCATTTCAGAAAAATAAATATTTATTGAAAAATACGAGTGCTATAATAAATATGTAAAGGTACTAAAATAGGACTTCTTGATGATGGTAAAATACAAAAATTCCTCAATGACTCCATAGTGGCATAAAAGACTACAAACAAAGTAATCGAGTTAATAAAAATCAAAGTATACATTCCAAGGTCACGAACTCCACGGCGATAAAAAAGAAGAAGAAAAGTAATTTGTAGATTTTTATCGATTAACTTTTTTATTGTAACTGCAATTTACAAAAATATGTCAAAACAAAAACCAGGTACGTTACGCTACCTACTAAGTCCCGGTATTTTGAACGTTAGCTTAAATGTGACTTAAAACTGATAAAAAAAACTACCCACACGATTGATATAAGTGCGTCCTTTTTACTCAGTAAAAGTCACTATGATAGCGTTGAAAATACCAGGCCTAAGACAGGTATAATCCATTACTTGTGTACAAATATAAATTAAAGCTTTTTAAAAATTTAAACTGTTTTTGAAAATAAGTTTACTGGTTTTGTACCAAGAATATGGAGCACTGATGGCCTTGACTTATAGATTGGGATGAGGCTGACCACCCGTACTGTAAAAAATGTTTCACTTTGCCAATGTCACCCCTGTGTCAGGGAAGGTCGGCAAAAGTTGTAGGGCTGATGTTCATTTGAGGTTTGGATTTTATTTGTAAGTAGGTACACATTCAGCATTTGTAAGCGCGAACTACACGTGGTTTTTTTTGTGGACATGCATTTGAGAGCCTGAAATGTTAATATATCTCTGCAATTTAGATTATAGATAATATATAGATGGCAACTTAAAAATTGTGCAAAATAAACATGACTGCAATTTTTAAAATGTCCTTTTTAGAAATCTTTCGAGTTGATTAACATCCATTCACTGTAAACATTGCAAGTCAGATTCGTCAGTAATTAAAGCAACGCATTGGCATTCAATCTGCAGTCCCAAGTCAACAACTGCACCCCCCGCGGGTGACAGCAGGGGGGAGGGTCCATCTTGGGGGCCCTGTCGGCTAATTGACAAAAGGCCCCCGCCACCACTGCGGGGAGGGGGCCCCCATCGATCCGAGAGGCTGAATAAATTACGGTGCGCCGCCAAATCGGGATATAAAATTTTGAATATGAATGGGAGACTTTGCATTCGTAATAAGAAGTTGGCCTCGGCTGGAACAAAACGCAGCTGCCGGAGGAACATATGGAGATTAGGAAGGGAGGAGACATGACTGCCAGTACACATCTCACCCACCCGCAATACAATAATACTCGTATTTATTTAATTCCAGTCTAAGAATGTTGTGTACAATTTGTTTTTCTTCTTTAATAACATCTGATAATTCAACACAGTTTAAAGTCTTTGTAACCCCCATACTACCACTTTCATTCTAAGTACAATAGATTATATTTGATCCCAATTACATTCTGGAGTTCATCTCTTGACTTATTGGTTGGTATGAGGCTGACCACCCATGCTGAGAAAAAGTTTCAGGGTTCATTTTCAAAACTATAGTTGCAGGGTTTATATTATGTTCATTTGAGGTTTGGATTTTAATTAATTGTAAGTATACATTCAGCATTTGTAGCGTAAACTTAAACGGCTCTCTTTGTGGGCGTGCATTAAATATATTTTTTTAACGCTGATACATCTTTGAAACTTAGATTATACAGCATAGATAAAAGATCTTATAGACTTTTTGTAGAAAATAAAATGTAAGAGCTGTAAGCTCTACGGCGTAGAAGAGTGACTAGTAAGAATCTAAGTATTGGAATATTGATTAAAGATAAAAGACAAAAAGAAATACGATAATGATCAATGAATGACGGTATATATGAGATTACCGATTCTATAAATCTCTATTGGATTCACACAAAAACATTCATCTGAGTGTGTGATTGATGCCACGTATAGAGGTGGGTGTTTTAAACTGAGCCTGTAGCCATAAACATCCGTGTATTTATGGCCACACACACAAATGCTTGTTTTGGCCACGGAGAGTGAGTAATGGCAACACGCTTGTTGGCCACAAGGCAACGTGACGGACGCTCTTTAAATTGACCGATGCCATTTGATAAACACTCTGACATTCAATGATGTGGATCTGCAAGCCAGGGGAAGCCAACCAAGAAATATTTAAAAGATAAAAAAGTAAAAACAGCCTTGTTTACGATTACTTTCGGTGCTATTCTTAGACATTTTAGTCGTCGGTTGAGCCCATGCTTTGACAAACTAATGATGAATTTGTATGAAGACCTGTCAATCAAAGATGGCCGCAAGTGAACTGCTGATTTGTCTTCATGCAACTATTACAAAATTCGATAGGTAAGAATGACGGTGCTGATGAAACTTCCAGCGCAGGCACCATTAGTTTGTCAAAGTGTGGGCTCAACTGACGACTAAAATGTCTAAGAATAGCCCCGTTTGAGTATATTTAAGTGGAATTAAAATATACTCAAAGTAAACGTAAACAAAATTTGTTTTACTTTTTATCTCTTAAGATGAACGATTACAAAGTTAATGCCTCTACAATCAGTAAAACAAATATTTATTCTGCAATTCATATTGTTTTGATTTTAGCGGGTTCAGTTGAAATCAAATTGCGGTTTTTCATATTTACACAACTTAATTCAGATACGAGTCACATTACAACTTTACAATTGAACGGTCGATAAGCTTCTTTCGCCGTAGAGGGCTATGGTCTTTATTTATAGTAATACTAAAGATAATTCTCGAATCATCGAAATTTGGAACATGCGAGACTCTACGAGAACATCAAACACTCGAGCAATCTCGAATAATACAAATATCAAATATAATTTATATAAGTACCTAACATTTAGAGACTTCACAGACTGAAGTAAATGAGTAAGTCTTGCCGGTTACTATTTTGGTTTCAAAATAAACACCAAAACGGGAAATCATTTCTTACACCCTCGCCTCGGTGGGGATCGAACTCCTGCTCTCGATATAGAATACAAGTATTCTACCAACTGAGCTATTGACTGGACTTTTTACGAGCTTGTTTGTCACTACAAAGCGCCAATTTTCAAGCAATACCCACTTGCTATAAGGCTGGATTGTCCTTTGGTGACCGGTATTTGGTATTTTTCAACCCAGTGGAAAGCGTGCTTAAAAATATAAATGGATTTTTTTGTGATCTGCCAGGATTCGAACCCACAACCTTCTATTCACGAGTCCGAAACGTTACCGCTAGATACGGACCGGCTCTTTTTGACTTCATTGTGTCATTTTAATTTAGGTACATTTAATAAATAAAACATTAGGTACACAAAATAATCATCAATTTATTTTTTTCGTGATAATCTAAATCTAAGCTGCAAAAAAAAATATCTTTTAAGATTCATATTAATCGCATTCCCACAAGCACATTTATAATTTCGCGCTAACACATGCCGCATGTGGAACTACAATGTAAGAACCCTATCTCAAATGAACATAATCCCTGCAACTCTTGCCGACCTTCCCTGAAACCGGGGTGACATTGGCAAAGTGAACCATTGTTTACAGTATGGGTGGTCAGCCTGATACCAACCTATAAGTGAAGGAATAACATTTGTAAAAATAATTCAGTTTTGTTTGAAAAAATAATTCCATAAAATAAAATGTGACTCGTTGGACTCCCCTGCAGTCCGCTCGGAGCGGAAGTAAAATCCCTGCCAATCGTTTACCGGCTCTCCCCTTTCTCGTGGTACGTGACGTCACGTGAAAAATGCCCGTCATCAATATCGCGTCCGCCTGCTTGTTGACCGTGTTGCCAGTGTATTGGCCAAGCACTCGCTGACCACTGACAGCTGGGCACTGGCACTTATTTATTGGATGTGTACTAACTCACTTTAGCATGTGCCTGTTGTGAACTGGCATAATTTAAACACGAAAAATATGAGAAATTATTTTAAACTATTCCTAAACGTAGGGTGGTTCCTTGACTTATAGGTTGGTATGCGGCTGACCACCCATGCTGTAAAAATGGTTCAGTTTGCCAATGTCACCCCTGTTATAAGAAAGGACGGCAAGAGTCGCAGGGTGTATGTCCATTTGAGATTTGGTTTTTATGTTGTAGGTTCACATGAGGCATGTGCAAGCGCGAACTTGTACGTGTCTGGTTGTGAGAATGCATGTAATGTGAATCTCCAATGTAAAATATCTTTGCAACTAAGTTTAGATTAGATTAGATTAGGGTCACAATTAAGTAATCTCAGAATCTTGCATCTTCCTCTCCATTATAATATAAGTTGCAGAGATATATTAACATTTAAGGCTCTCAAATGCATGCCCACAAACAAACACGTGTAGTTTGCGCTTACAAATGCTGAATGCGTACTTATGTACTAATAAAATCCAAACTTCAAATGAACATACACCCTACAACTTTTGCCGACCTTCCCTGACACAGGGGTGACATTGGCAAAGTGAACCAGTTTTTTTACAGGATAGGTGGTCAGCCTCATACCAACCTATAAGTCAAGGAATACAAATAATAAATAACATTTAAGTATATATAAAAACAACAAAACCTTAAAAAGAAATCTATATAAAAAAGTCAATACTTTCTTATACAAATTATTACTTTAAACTTTAACACTGTTTATAGTTGTAGCATTGTGTGTATTTAATTTCTTTGTTCCAAATACAATTCAATACAATTTCACGATCACACCTCAAGGATGCTTTTCATGCTTGTTCGTCGTTATTCAGCCCCAATTGTACAACCAAGACTCAGTTGCTGTACAACTAGATAATATTTTAACTAAATAATATAATAGCTGGCGGACCGGGTTTTTTTGTTATAAGCATATAAAATTTTTAACCCGGTTTTTTTTTTTGCTGCACCCGGAATTAAACTCACAGCCTTCTTTGTTTTAGATTGTAACGGCAAGTATATGAAATTTCACGACTGGTTTCGTAAACAATCCGTTTGTATTGTTACTATTTAGCCATCTGAAGATGCAAACGGACTGTTTGAGAAACCGTTCGTGGAATTTAATATACTTAACGTAATCTTAAACAAAATCTGTTTTATTTTTTATCTTTGAAGATGAATGATTGCACAGTGTCATTTGACCGGTCCGTAGCTCAGTGGTAACACTGCGGACTCTGAATGGGAATGTTGTGGGTTCAAATCCCGGCGGAGCACAAAAAAAATACCATTTAAATTTTCAAATTTGCTCTTCGCTGGGTTGAAAAATTCATAAACCTTTACCAATGACCGGTCACCAAAGGTCCATCCAGCATTACAGCAACTGGGTCTTGTTTGAGTATTGGCAATTTGAAGCGACGACCAAGCTCGTACACCTCTGCGGCACTACAACAAGTGTCATAGACGCCTAGAGCCTCTAGAATCTAGAGAGTCTCCCGCACAGGATTTCTTAAAAAAAAAAAAACAGCAAATGCTTCTACACGCAATAAAATCACAGCCTTGTCTGTGGACTGGTCTTATATAAATATGCATATTTTTTTTATGATTTTACAATAATTTGGGACTGACTTCTCGCAGTTCACAACAGGGTGATTGCCGAGTATTGACCACCGTGACTGAGTGCTGCCATTTGTCAGACAATTACGAGGGGCAGCCTAATGGTGAGGCAAATATACAGATTTGTTATTCATGCTCGCGATCCATCACCTCGCCAACAATAAAAGTGTTGCACATTCATCTTTTGTTATCAATACTCGACCATTGTTCAATATCATAATCTGGAATATTAATTACTTGTGATATCATTATTTTGATTTGAAATATTTTTTTAAATACTTCCTTGACTTATAGGTTGTTATGCGGCTGACCACCCATAATGTAAAAATTGGTTCACTTTGCCAATGTCACCTCTGTTTCAGGGAAGGACGGCAAGAGTTGCAAGGCTTATGTTCATTTGAGATTGGGTTTTTATATTGTAGGTCCACATGCGGCATGTGTTAGCGCGAAATTATACATATCTGCTTGTGGGAATGCATTTAATATAAAACTTAAATGATATATATCTTTGCAGCTTAGATTAGATTAGATTAGATTAGATCAATGATACTTCCTACAAAATTAATAACAGTATTCTAGACCAATGCGATACCTACTTACATAAGTGCAGTCTTCAAAGCAAGACTTATTTCTTCATTTATCTCACCACCTCTTAAAAATAAAAATTCCCCAAAACAGGGGTAACATTGGCAAAGTGAACCATTTTCTACAGCATGGTTGGTCAGCCGCATACCAACCTAAAAGGCCAAAATCTAATCTATAATCTAAGTTGCAAGGATATATTCATTCAAAGCTCTCAGATGTATGCCCACAAACAAACACGTGTAGTTCGCGCTTACAAATGCTGATTGTGTACTTACAAATAAAATCCAAACCTCAAATGAACATAAGCCCTGCAACTCTTGCCGACATTCCCTGAAACAGGGGTGACATTGGCAAAGTGAACCATTTCTTACAGTATGGGTGGTCAGCCTCATACCAACCTATAAGTCAAGGAAATTATTCAGTTTAACCTTTAAGGTATCGATATTATGACGACACCTAACAGTTTTTCTATTCACTAAACAATTATTATCTAGAAAACGTAGATCCGTTTTGATATTTCAAAAACAATATTTTTTGACTTTCAAAACAACCCTCTCTATACGTAATTACCCTACCTGAAAGTTTGATCACTGATTACACGCATTTCACCTCACCGCCATATAATTCTACAGTCATTTGACGGCCACTTACATTTTACTTTCAACCCCTAGTTGACCGACGCATTAAGCTCAAAACAATGAAACCATAATTCATGTGATTAGCAATGAAAACAATCGAATTTACTTCGACTTAGGTACTATTTGTGTTTAAATATAATGTATCCAAATAAATAATTAATCCTGTGGAATAATACTTGAAAGCTTTATTGAAATTGTCTTATCAGAAAATATCTAAGAAGTAACAACCAAATATATTCTGTTGGAAAGATGTTTCCCGAGATCTGTTGCCGTGGTCTTTGAGTGCTGGAGCTTTCGGACTTTTCATGCATCGCTGCTTTAGTTCTTGTTTGCCATAGACCATCAAGCTAATTTTACATGAGCAATGCTTGCATGTGTACTGGACCAATGTGTCTTATGAAAACACGAAATTGATTTAAAAAATATTTAAAACAACTCTCACATTATCGAGTTTTACGTTTTTTATTAGCTCAGATTGTGTAGAATTTGATTCTTAAAACAACTGCATTAAAAAGTCATATTTGACAGAATTGGTCTATACGGCAAACAAGAACTGGGGGAGCGCCATGTCTACGATGGGCTTCTTTTGCGTTAAAGTGCAATGATGAAGATGATCTGGATGAAAACTGTGATGAAAGTGTGTATACAGTCGGGGTTCAAATGTGAAAAATTATGACACTCTGCGTATGACTTGTGATGTAGAGCAGCAAAAACTGTTTATTTTGCATGAGAAACGTCTGGAAGCTCCAGCTCCCATAGACCACGGCAACAGATCCCGGAAAACATCTCTTCAGCATCATCAGCCAGCCGTGTAAGCCTTAAACTCTTTTTCAAATAAATTATGTTTCATCTTATTGATATAAATCTTTTAAAACATCACACAAATTTAAAGTATTTTCTTAGAGCTACGAAGTAAAATATGAAACCCATAATCTAATATTTTTATGATAATTTAAATGCACCATGATAAGGTAGGCGCGCTTCCCCTTTCTAATCTCTCCTCAAATAAAATAATCTGCCACGTTGCGACTTGCTACTTACTGCTCTAGCTCTCGGCGTAGCACTTCTTCCTCTTCTTAGGGTGCGACTTCTAACAAAGATCGGCGGTCTTCATTGCAACTTTACATAAAATTCGGTGTTGTCATCAAAACACTGTCACATGATCTAAGTCACAATGCCCTTTGGCTTCGCCCCAGCGAAACCATTTTTTGTAGCACAAATGTATCATGAGAAGAATCTTTCGTGAACTCCTTTTAACACTCCTGGAAGCCCTTTTAAAAGTTCTTTCTTTAGCATAGAAATCTCAAAGCACTCCTTGCAGCACCCGCTGTGCCATTTACAAAGTAATTTTTGTACCACTTTTCACGTATAATAAGAAGGATTTTTGTCAATTCTTTGTAGAATTTAACAGTGTTAATCACACTTAGCAACCATCGTTGTAGCACTGTTTCTAGTATTATGCATACCATTATTTGTGTAATTGTTCGGAGCCATTTTTGTAGCATTGTTTCTTGATTCATGCGTACAAATCTTCTACAACTTATGTAGAACTCATCGTAACAGTGATAACTGTCAACCACACTTTCTAGCACCCTTAGCAAACGCAATTTGATAGCACTCTTTTTTAGAATTCAGCGTCACACTCTTGTAGCACATTTCGTAGCACTTTTCGTAGCATTCTTCGTAGAACCGTAAACATGGTCGACTGATAAACCCTTCGCCAGCCGCGGGGCGTAAGAAATGTTAATTAACAAAACCATTGTTCAAGAAGCCTCCCCCCTCCCCCTGCGGGCTCACACCCCTCAGCAGACTGGCAGCCGCTCATTTTTATTACCCCCCCCCCCTCCATCCCCCTTTCTTACCCGCTACATCTTTACTCCAAGATATGATTATTATTTCATGGTTTATTTCTAGAGCCTTTCGTGAATATTGAGCTTTTTGTATTAATTCGTATTTCGTTGTATAGATTTCTATTGATTTCAAAACACGCGAGTATTTTGACCGGTCCGTAGCCCAGTGACAATACTTTGGACTCGTAAATGGAAGATTGTGAGTTCAAATTTTGACGGAGCACAAAAAACATAAAATTTATATTTTCAAATATGCTCTTCGCTGGGTTGAATAATTCATACAACCTTTACCAAAGACTGGGTCTTGCTTGAGTATCGGTGCTTTGTAGCGACGACCAAGCTCGTAAACACCACCTCTGCGGCACTACAACAAGTGTCATAAACCTCTAGAGTCTCTAAAATCTAGGGAGTCTATCGCACAGGATATTTTTTTTTTCAAAGTATGGCAGTTATCAAAAAGGTTTTTGAAATAAAAGAAAATTTAAACTGAGAGAGATTAAAATATCACACAGTTTTCGAATCTTGCAACATCGAACAATAATTTCTAATAACTTGTCAAAATTTAATGCAAGCGCATATTGAGACAATGCACATTGTATGCACCCCATTCATTGCAGAAACAATTTATGTGTTTCTTCGGATCGACTTTTCCTCCCTTAACCCTCTCTTAGCAGGGTTTCCTCTCTACATAAGGGTGCGTTATTATAGCAACTCACCACAGGGGTTGGATTATTATCGAGACTTGGCGCTATTTTGACTTGTGACATTGTTATTTGTTTTTGTTTTGATGTTAAGAATTGTAATCATTGAAAATTTTGATTAAACGTGAAAAGGAATTTGGTGAAAATATCATGGTTGTGGTAAAGTACGACTAAATAATTTGGAAAGATGCTGATCTCTTTTTTTTAAAGCTTCTAATTTTAAATAAATATTTCATACTCTTTCCCTTTAAGTAATCTCACTTAAAGTCTTTGCAGTTAATTGACTCATAACCCATGACTCACAACAAATTAGAATTAAGAACTGTTTTTTCGGCGGAAAATCTTCACACTTGTATAGAACAACAAAGCTTGGCAACCCAAAAAAGGATTTGTTTGCTTTTTCCCTAGACACCCGTCGTCAACATTTTGTCTTTGTCATGTGCTCAGAAATGATCAGAATGTGATTCTTCAGACAAATCCTTTAAAATGCCTGGTCTAAAAATTATTCGGATTTAGGAAATGAGAAAGGATGGTAGGGCAGAGAGGAATCCTGGGTAAAAGTGGAGAGATTACAACTCGCAGAAATCAAACACGATGTATTTTTTGGCACACCATTTATTTGGCTCACTCTCGCAAACACATGTTGACAGTAAGGCTGGTAGAACACAAAAGAGAGAGTTTTACAATTAAAAAATGTCAGAAGACGTCAGACAAGTCTTCTTCTTCTTTTTACTTTTTAGTTGTTAGACAACATGAGATTAGATGTCAAAATCGTCTTCTTCTTTTAATGCTAGTTCTCATATTAAATTTAGACCAAGGCCATCTCTGATTCAAAAGGTAAGTGAGCACTGGGAGGACAAAAAGACTATTCAAAATCCTTCATGATCCTGCAAAAGCCAGTGCATATATTATCATGCACATTGCACAAACTAATCGAATCGCGAAATTAATGACTTTCTTATAATGCATATATATACGTCGTACACCATCTTGAAATTCCTTGATTGTGTCTCCCGCTATTTTAAATTGATCTCAATGATGCTGCATTATCGTCTCCAGCGGAGCATTCCAGCGTCCCGGAGCGGGGAAGAACCTCCCGTCACCTCTTCTTGCATCTCCTCTATTTTACTATTAGATTTCCCCGAGAAGAAATAACGGCCCTTCGCGCTGAGAAAGCTCCCGAACCGCGGCGTGGCCAAAGAATGTCAATTAATTATTATTCAGGCGGTCGGGTGATTAGCATACCGGTGGGGGGCCCGATGGGGGGCCCCTCAAGATGCTCCCCCGGCCTCGGAGGTGATATGGGGGCCATGGTGTGAGGAAGGCTTTCAAGGTGCAATCTTTATGGAAGGAAGGCTTATTAATGTGGAATTATAAATTTTAATGAAATGTGGTAAAATATAAATGAGTTAAAAAATGTATGCTACGAACGAAAGAGGAAAACTAAGAACAATTTATAAGCATGAGAAAATCTTGTCAGTACTATGATTTCGAGTTTAAAATAAGTACTGAAGCCACTGAAACGGGAAATTATTACTGAAAACCTTGATGGGAATCGTTCCATAGCCGTTTTCTTTTGAACGCAAGCGTTTTAAGAACTAAACCATCGATGAAGTAGCATGTTATACATGCCATTCATTTTCAAATATTCTATCTAAAAACTTATTTGCGAAGATATATTTAAGATGCATATGCCATTTTGTATGTGGACTAACAACATAAAAATCGAATCCCAAATGAACATAACAACCTTGCCCACCTTTCTTGAAACAGGGGTGACATCGGCAAAGTGAACAATTCTTACAGTATGGGTGGTCAGTTTCATACCAATCTATTAGTCAAGGAAATAGTTGAAAGAAATCGATTTCAAGTAAATTATAATGAAACAAATTTAAACGCTTTAAAACCACAACAGAAAACAATGCTTCATTCACAAAATAATAGGGGAAAAGAAGCAGAGAGAAGGTATTCAATCAATTAGATTAAAATATTGTACGTCTATACTCAAAACAATAAAATAAGGGCGTATAGCCTCCTTAAAGAAATCCTTCAAGCACAGTAATCCAACTGACGATAAGAAAATTGGTTTGATTACCCTGAAAATATCTGCATGCAGATTTTAATATTTTTTTGAAAAATCTCAACAGAAACAGGATTATCAAAAAAAGTTTTGTCTTTAAGTGTCCAGAAAACATTTACTTTTAATTAATTTTTAAATTAGCTTCCATGTTATCCATTAGTTCTTTGACTATTAAGTTGATATGAGGCTGACCCTCCACGCTGTAAAAATTTGGTTTATTTATGCCAATGCCATATCGGTTTCAAGGAAAGGCGGCAGGAGTTGCAAAGTTTATGGTCATGTGAGGTTTGGTTTGTTTTGTATGTACACATGCAGAATGTGTAAGCGAGAATTTACATGTGCCTGCATTAAAAAAAGAGCGCTGTTTTTGTGTGTATCACGCCTCAAGAGCCCTCTGCGAGCTTGGTCGTCGTGGTAGAAAGCGACAACTCTCAAGCAAGACCCAGTTGCTGTAAGGCTGGATGGACCTTTAGTGACCGGTCTTTGGTAAAGGTTTTATGAATTTTCAACCCAGCGAAGAGGAAATTTAATAATATAAATGTTATATTTTTTGTGCTCCGCTGGAATTCGAACCCACAACCTTCCATTTAGAGTCCGAAGTGATACCACTGGACTACGGACCGGACATGTGGGCATGCATTAATTATAAGCCTTAAATGCCAATATATCTTTGCAATTTAGATTATAAATTATAGCCGACTTGACAGGTGTTGCCCTGGATATTTCAATCATTTTTATAGTGATTGTTTTGACAAATTAAGGTACAAAATAGCTTTGAGGTAGACAAAGAAAAAGTCTCATATTTCCGTGTAAAAGGGTTATACTTGGCATACCTATTTTTGTATGTTTTATTTATTTTATTCTGATTAATTTTAGTGTTATATATCCGATTTTTTTTTATTCAGCAGTGCACCCTAAATTTTCAGGTGGGTATTCAATGCGGATGAAATAAAATCCTATCGTAGAACGAAGCCTGTAAAATGATTGATGTTCCGTGAAAGATGGTAAGGGTATGTGCCCCCCTACAAACTTAAGGGCACCAATTTTAAAATAAGATCTAGGGAACCAGTATTTGTAAACTTCAATTTTAGAAAAAAAATCAGCGTTCTAATGTGTAATGTATTGTTATGTAAATAACCAATACATATAAATATTTAGGTAGGTAGATATAACGTTTGTAGCTGATGGGAGCTGTTTATAAGTAGGATTAATTATTATAAGTACCTAGGGTAAATAAATTTTAGAAATAAGCCACTAGATTATGTGCTTCGAGAGGCTTCTGGCAGAATTGGCCTCTGGTAAATTCTATTGACAAGGTATAAAAGGACGCAGTCTTCATACGACACTTTTTTTCTAAACACGAAAG
This sequence comes from Agapetus fuscipes, assembly GCA_951799405.1. Taxonomy (NCBI): domain Eukaryota; kingdom Metazoa; phylum Arthropoda; class Insecta; order Trichoptera; family Glossosomatidae; genus Agapetus; species Agapetus fuscipes. Next base: position 13,978,920 of record OX637350.1, read on the forward strand.
ACAGTATAAGTGAACACAAACCATCTGTGAAATAAATGTTAATTGCTAAACCATAAATGTGAATTGTAAAAAATAAATACAAATTGTTAAATAAATCAAAGTGTAAAATAAATATCCTGTAAAGAAGCCCAGTTTTTTTTCATTTGAAGACTATTTGGTAACCCTAAAAACATAACAGTATTTTTAAATAAAAACTTTACCTATTTATAAGTCCCTTTTTACGTGGAGAGTTGTGAAAGATGAATATATTTAAAACAAACCCATCGAGTATAAAACATCCAATATTAACAAAACCACCACGTAAATACATAAAAAAATGTAAAATTAAACATTCAGTAAAGGCGCTTTTGTATCGTCCAAATTTTACCTTTTTACTCGATGGTTGAGTATTTACGCTTATTTATACTTGGGGTACAGATGTATTTTACATTGAAATAAGTTATATTTTGATTATGAAATAGGTGTGAGGAGAGCGATATTACCCCGTATTCACAAACCATACTTACACTTCGCTTATACTTCACTAACGCTTGGAATGGTTTTATTTCCTGCGAATGGTGAATAAATGAAAACCAAAGTAAGAATTTCAGATAAAGTTAAGAATGGGTGATAGACAAATACAAGTTGAAAGAGGGTGTGAAAGTAAAGATACAAAAAAAAATGATGAGAGGGTTTGGACATGTAGAAAGAATCAATGATAAAAGACTTACAAAGTGTATCTTAAATCTAATCTAAATCTAAGCTGCAAAGATATATATCATTTAAGATTCATATTAAACGCATTCTCACAAGCAGACATGTAGGAGTTCACGCTAACGCATGCCGCATGTGGACCTACAATATAAAAACCCAATGTCAAATGAACATAAGCCCTGCAACTCCTGCCGACCTTCCCTGAAACAGGGGTGACATTGGCAAAGTGAACCATTTTTTACAGTATGGGTGGTCAGCCTCATATATAGTCAAGGAATATAGAGAAAATAATAAAAAATAATAATTAAATATACAGTATATATAGAGAAAATGTGAAAGGGAAAAAAGGGTTATTGTATTGACATGATAAGTATTTCTTTTACATTAACAATGTAAAAATAATACAAAATCAACGTCTTTCTTCACGATTCGCTTTATTTTCTGCAGTGCTACAGCGGGCGCTAAAGCGAGTGCTATAGCAAACAGGATAATGGTGTTATAACACCGAAAGCGAACAATTCTTAGCGCGGTTTAGGCCTAAGTGAAATGTTGGTAGGATTGATGAATACGGAGCTAGGAGGAACGCCGAGAATTTAAAGCGAAGTAAATCAAAATGGAGACTTAATAAATTGTAAAAGTGAAATGAGGGAGGCATGCCAATAGCCGAGACGTTTAAAATAAATTGTATTTGAATGAAACCAGAGACGAAATATTAACTCAAATAAAATCTCAATTAAACACAACGAGAATTTTGAGGGTTAATATTATTCATTTATTTTGGGAAATTCTTTGACTTATAGGTTGGTATGAGGCTGACACAATACTGAAAACATACTGTAAGAAAATATGCACTCAGCCAGTGTCACTCCTATTTCAAGGAAGGTCGATAGCTCAGTTGGTAGAGTGCTTGCATTCCATGCCGTGAGCTCGGGTTCGAATCCCACCGAGGGTGTCAGAAATGATTTCCCGTTTCGGTGTTTATTTCAAACCCTGAAATAAAATACCGGCAAGGTTTAGTCAGCCTTCACAAGAAATGAGTACCAGCTCTCTCGGGAGCTGGGAAACCCCCACTTCAACTAAAGTGGTTGGCGTAAGGCCCCTTACCTGTAAAAATAAAAGGGGTTCTACTCGCCACATGCGACCCCTTCAGGGATAACGCGGCAAGAAGTTGCACTATATGTGTAGCTTAGTTGCGTTTGCCTTTTTGCGTCGATAAAATTTGCAGGGCTTATGTATATTCATTTGAGATTTGGATTTAATTATCTAAGTACATATTCAGCATATGTAAGTGCAAGTTTACACGAATTTCAAATGTTAGTAGGTTTATCTTTCCAAGTTATAATCTAGAATCTAAGTTGCAAAGATGTATTGCATTTAACATTCATATTAAATGCCACAAGCAGCCACGGATAAGTTTGCGCTAACACATGCCGCATGTTTACTTACAACATAAAAACTCAATCTCAAATGAACATGAGCTCTGCAACTCTTGCCGACCCTCTCTGTAACAGGTGTGACATTGGCAAGGCAACTTAGATTATAGATATTTGTTTAACCATGGCTCATAATCAAAGTGGGTAGCTAAGACCTAAGAAATCCAGAAAATTTTCTTGTATTCTTCACCCGTCTTCCAAGCTTTCCTTGTCCCTTTCGTCTCACCCGCTGCGGCACCCTGGAGACATCTAGAGACATCAAATTCAAAAGACATTTGGTGTCTCTGGGCGCTGCTTTACATAATTTCTCACCCAAGTTGGAGAGGGGGGGGGGGGGAGAGGTGTTATTAAAGGGTGAGGGAAGTAAGGTGACGGGGTGAAAAGAAGAAATATGAATTTTACTGTGATTTACGCACGAAAATAAAATGAATGAATCTGAAAAATCAAGAAACATAGTTTAATCTACATATGTATAATAATAATAAATTATAATCTTTTTGCAAGGAGATAACATTTAATATTCATATTAAATAAATGCCCACAAGCAGGCACGTGCAAGTTCGGGCTTATAAATGCTGCATGTGTACTTACAAATTAAAAGCCAAACCTCAAATGAACAGAAACACCTATTATTTGTCTTGTATTCTTCGTCTTTTCCTTACATATGAATCCTGTCCCCAATTTTCAGATAAAAATAAGATATAGGTTTGCAGTTACAGTTCATGACCATCTTGTTTTAAGTTATATCTTTTGCCATCCTAAAAATGATTCAGAAAATGATTACTTTCAGTTATTATAACACTAAGTTAGTATTTCTACCCCCTTCCCTGTCTGAGACACCGCTTTCCCTCCCTCGCCCCCAGACCGCAACCCTTATCGACTGTCGGCAGCTAACGACGCTAACCAAATCACCAACGACAGACTGAATCACACACAGCACTCATTGTGAGCTAATAGCGCTTGACAACTAATACGCTATACCTCATCTCACTAGATGGGGTAAGAAAGCAATCCTGTGAGAATTAGCAATGCGCTAACCCACTCATCATACAAAAATCCAAATTCTGTCTATCGGTAACCTTCCAACTGTCAACAAGTGTGTTACTTAATTGGAAAAAATCCATATAAATGCCAAACTGGATATTTTCTAAACGTGCCAGCAAAAGATAAAATGTGGAATAAGAGTTCACAGAAAAAAACAATTTTATATGATACGTTCATAAAATTTATTTTTCATTTATCAGAATATTTTGCTCGCAAAAGTGATAGCCATTGCTGGAATAAGTAATGTACAAGTATGTAGGAACTTTCTTATTCAAGTAAGTAACTTCTATGATCGCGGTAATAGATACTTGTGAAAATCATCCCTTACACAATTATGTCGGAACATTTTTGAATTCGAAATTTATCAGATATTTTCAACAACACTAGTAACAAATACCGTTGCTATGGTGATTTCATGGGTTTCCATGGTAATATGTACATACATTTAAAACGGAGTAGAGATACGTTATAATCTATAATCTATAATCTAAGTTGCAAAGATATATTCATTTAAAGCTCTCAGATGTATGCCCACAAACCAACAAGTGTAGTTCGCGCTTACAAATGCTGAATGTGTACTTACAAATAAAATCCAAACCTCAAATGAACATAAGCCCCACAACTTTTGCCGACCTTCCCTGAAACAGGGGTGACATTGGCAAAGTGAACCATTTTTTACAGTATGGGTGGTCAGCCTCATACCAACCTATAAGTCAAGGAATATGAATAATAAATTACATTTAAATATAAAAAAGAACAAAACCTTACAAAGAAATCTATACAAAAAAAGTCAAAAATTTCCTATGCAAAAAATGTAGCAAATGAATACACCAACATTAGAAATCAACATTGCAGATTAGCCGCCACTTCTTCCTGTCCTTGCATACTTCTTTCATTTCATCCAGAGTCATAACCTTTTTCATACAAGTCCTCCTTTTATTATGACTCTGGATATCCCATTCATTCGCTATTTCAGAGATTTGATCCTTCCATACTTTTCTCGGTCTTCCTCTACCACGACATCCATCTATTCTAGCAACATATACTTTCTTCGTCAATCTTTCATCACTCATTCTCTCCATATGCCCGAACCATCTTAACATACTTCTTTTAATCTTCACTTTCACACTTTCCCTTACACCACATTCTTCTCTTACAAAATCATTCCTCACCCTGTCACTTCGTTTTTTCCCAATCATACTTCTTAGATAGTCCATTTCTACTGTATGGACTTTACTAATTTCCCTTTCACTCACCGTCCAGGCTTCACTTCCATACATCAAGGTTGGCACTAGTATACCACCGTGCACCGCCAATCTAACATTTTTTGAGAGATTTTGGTTCCTGGCGATGCAAGCGGTCGCACCCAGTACACACCTGCCTTTCATTATTCTTCTTTCAAATTCACCGGCCATTCTTCCATCTTTTTCAAACTTACATCCCAAATATACAAACTCATTTACAACATCAACATTCATTCCATTAATTTTAAATTCATAATTCATATTTTCATCATCTCTTTCAAAAATCAAAACTTTCGTCTTTCTTGCATTCAACTTCAAATTATTACCTTTCAAAGCTTCGTTCAATCTAGAGAGCATCATTTGCAATTCCACTGCTGAATCAGATACAAGGACTGCATCATCCGCATACAGTAGAACGCTTACTTTGCTCTCTCCTATCATTAATCCACAATCATCAAGTCTAGCATCTCGAACACACTTGTCCATGACTATGTTAAATAGCCATGGGCTCATCACACATCCTTGCCTTACACCCTTAAAAACTTCAAACCATTCACTATACTCACCATCAATACGAATGCAGGCCATACTATTCTCATAGTTCGCATGCACCGCATTGAGTAGAGCTCCATTCACTCCGTATGCTTTCAAAACATCCCACAACATACCTCTGTCCACTGAGTCAAAAGCCTTTTCCAGATCCACAAAGGCCGTGAATAGTTTCCCCCTCACCGACAATTGTTTTTCAACAAGTTGTCGTAGAGTGAAAATCTGATCAACACAGCCTCTACCGGCCATAAAGCCGGACTGTATATCGGAAACCCTTTTGCTAGTAGTCAGAATCACATTTTTTATAATCACCTTACAGAAGACTTTTCCTGGTATACTGAGTAGACTGATTGGTCTGAAGTTCTGACAGTCTTTTTTGTCCCCTTTACCTTTGTAAATGGGAACAATGACTGCCTTCCTCCAATCCATCGGTACTACTCCTGCATTCACACGTTGCTTACATATAAAATGAAAAAAAAAACATTTCATATTATGTCGTTAGCGAGACAGCACTATCAGCAATGTATGGCAACTGTGCATCATGGTGATTGGAACTAAACCGCATTCATAGCCCCTCCATTGAATTACTAGCTCCATGCTTTAGCTACACAATACTTGTGCAAGTAATACTTACATGAGCAGTCGCTGTGTAAGCCCTCATGTCGGCAAGGATTCTGAATAACATGCGTAAATGCGTCAATTAAGATAAATACGGGGGTAATATATAGTAATTATATCTACGCTTAATAGATTCTTAAGGACATATGCAAGTTGCATATATTTGATATTCGAAAAGGTAGCATTTCAACTATTTATGTATTTATATAACTAGCATATATATTTATATTCCCTGTTTCAGGGAATGTCGGCAAGAGTTGCAGGGCTTATGTTCATTTGAGGTTTGGATTTTATTTGTAAGTACACAATCAGCATTTGTAAGCGCGAACTACACGTGTTTGTTTGTGGGCATACATCTAAGAGCTTTGAATGAATATATCCTTGCAACTTAGATTATAGATTATAGATAGATCAACTAATTTGTTGTGTATGTTTCTTTACTTATAGGTTCGTAAACGGATGACCACCCATGCTGTAGAAAATGTTTCACTTCGCCAATGTCACCCTTGTTTTAGGGAAGGTCGGCAAGAGAGGTTTATGTTCATTTGAGCCCTAGCATTGCGTTAATGGACAAAACTTATGAAAACTAAATCACCCACAAAAGGGAATGTTGTCTCTCGATGGTGGGGAATTTACTTAATTATTTATTTATTTTTGCCAAATATCCTCCTATCAAGGTATATACTAAAAATAACATGCTACCAACGTAAAAACGGTGGATACAAAATAAAAACAAAGATCAGAATATGAATTTACACAGATGATGATGATGATGATGATGATGATGAGTTGATGATTTCTTTATAGCACCGTTTCGTGATGTAGTCACTCCAAGGGCGCTGGTGCAAACGATGCCAGAAATTTGCTTGTCTTCAGTGCGTTCCGGAACTTTCCATGATTCTCTAGCTCTCTCACATGATGTGGCAGGTGGTTCCAAGCCAGAGGGCCAGCAACTGCAAGTGCACGCTCTCCAAACATTGTGTTAACTCTTCTTATAGGTTCTTTAACCCTTGATTTGGATCCAGTCTCAGCCGAGCGCAGTGTTAGGCTTTTTTTGCCGAGGGTGACTGGTTTGATAAAATCAGCGAGATATTTGGGTGTTTTTCCAAATAAAGCTTTGTGGACCATCGTGCACACTTCGAACTCGATGCGCTCCGGTACACAGAGGTACATCTGCAAAAAAGACAGTAAGCTTCTATCAAGTTATATTTCAAATATAACATCCTTCCGACGTAAAAACGGTGGGGTACAAAATAAAAACATAGATCAATAAATGAAACGTTCAGAGCAAGATGAAAAATACATCTCATTTTTTCTGTTCCCGATGAAAAGGCACAAAAAAGTATGGAAATTCGAGTGTTTTATCGTAGACGTGACCCGAATAATATGGAAGCCGTGCAATATGAATATCGGAGGCAAGTTGTCATGCCCCATACAAGGGTGGATGTAGGCCCGCGAATCTAAGAACGATCGCCCATCAATTTGTCTTCAATTTATTCGTCATTTGAGGCGCTATGAATGAGCATACTAAATAGATAGCTGGAAATATATTTTTACCGCGTAATTTTCGCGACTTTGATGAAAAACGTGACAGTTTTTGTAATTTTTATGCAATATTGCAGTAAATTGAATAAATGTAATGGATTGCATTTCTCATGTCTATAATATCATCTATAATCTAAGTTGCGAAGATGTGTTGAAATTTAAGATTCATATTAAGCAGGTGCGTACATCGGGTATAGGCAAATACATTTCATAAAGAATATTTATTTCCGTTCCTTTTAATTTTAAAATAATTAAATGGGAATGGACTGAAATGCTAATGATGGCTCCAATCGAATTTAAAGTTTGAATTTTATCAAGCTTTAATGCATTTTTTACCATATATTGCCTACCTATCAGGCGCGTGTTCTTGTATGGGATGCACGCTCCTGGTATTAAGTGAATGCCCACAAACACGTGAATGCACACAGACACGTTTAAGTTCGCGCTTAAAAATGCTGGATGTGTACCTACTTACTTACAAATTAAAATCCATACCTCAAATGAATACCTATGAACCCTGCAACTTTTGCCGACCTTTCCTGAAACACTGGGTGACATTGGCACAGTGAACAATTTTTTTACAGTATAGGTGGTCAGCTTCATACCAACCTTTAGTTCAAAGAATGCAAATATTAAATAAAATTTCGTTATAGGTACCTATATGTGAAAAATCAAATTCTACAGCTTTTGCTCATCTTCACAACTTTAGTTGGAGGATTTATGTTCATTTGAGGCACAGTGAACATTTTTTTTACAGTATAGGTGGTCAGCTTCATACCAACCTTTAAGTCAAGGAATGCAAATATTAAATAAAATTTCGTTATAGGTACCTATATGTGAAAAATCAAATTCTATAGCTTTTGCTCATCTTCACAACTTTAGTTGGAGGATTTATGTTCATTTGAGGCTTGGATTTGAATTTGAAAATACACATGCAGTATTTGTAAGCGGTAACTTGAATTTTAATATATCTTTGCAACCTAGATGATAGATTATTACAGATTTTAGTAAAGTGGGAAAAGCTACGACTAGCCATAGGAAAGTCGTGGGGTCGATTCCCGGCGGGGCACAAGTAAATGATTGTTTTTAAAATTATCCTCTGTTAGAGAAAAAATAACACCTAAGGATTTTTTTGTTTTTGGTAGCTAAGAGCTGTTTACAAAATCATGCGTTTGTCCACCGTGAAAAATAAAATTCCTAGCATGCGTGAAAAAAACGTTCCGACTCCATGGGTATCTTGTACTTCATAGTTTTTTCTTCATTAATTGCTTCTTCTTATAAACTTAATTGTACACCTCATGTTGTTTAACTTTGTTTAATTTAAAACTCCTTATTTATCATAATTTATTTGTTAAAAGACGCCATTGGTTCAACAAACTTTTATTTCTTAAAAGTAATTTTAAGCTGTTCAATTAGATAATATTGCAAATTATTCAGCCAGGTTTTACAGAAACTGACTTTACATACAAGAAAACTGCATAAAGAACGGACTGCACCTTGCGAAGTATTTGATGTCAACTTCACACTGATGAAAATTAAGGTGACATTCATTTTAGAAAAGCTTGGGACACTTTTTTGGTGAAGCAGGTAAAGGTTTTATGAATCGTAAAATGAATTATCTTTCAGAAAAAAACATTAGTTTTTTAATTGACTTTCTTTATTGTCAGTTCAATGTGATTTTTAATTAAAAAGTATAAGAAGATTGCAGATTATGTTTTTCAATAGAAGTTCTCTGAAAAATTATAGTTCCGAAATAATTCTGCAAACTTATGCGCGCCCTACGATGCTTTAATGTGAGCGTCTCTGATTGGTTTATTTGAATATGGAACATGTTTATTTTTATTGCCATCTTTTAATAATGTGGCACGAGCAAAAAATAAATACTGATTACTTATACCTATCAAAAATATTAAAAATATAATTATGAAGTACGATCATTTTTTAATCTGGGACTTTTTTCTCGACGAGCAAACTTGTATCCGTTTTCCTTAGAAACCCGACCGGGGGACGGCAACCAATTTTCGTGCCCTTTTCAATGTTCCGACCACGTTCCGACCTTTAATAAACTAATATTTAAGCTTATAGGTTGGTATGAGGCTGTCAAACCATGCTGCAAAAAATGATCACTTTTTTCAATCAGTCTTCATTGTTATATTGTAACGAAATACACTGGTAGATGCTTATTGGTGTACGTGTGTTTTGAGAGAATGTTCTGGCCCAGACGATTGTAATTGTAAGGTGTGTATGTAGGTAGGAAATGGACTCTTCATGAAATAAATATGTCCAGAATCGTCTATACAACTGTGGTAGTGGAACTTTCTAGGGCAGGCTGGAATGGCCCCTAGGTTCCGCTATAAGAAGGGCGACAATCGGCTGGAGCGAGTCAGTCTTTCGAAGCACTCACACAGAGGAATATCTAGTTACTAGGGCGACCAATATGGTGTAAAATAAATGTAATCTGTACGAAATAAATAAGCGTGTTAAAATAAATCTGTTAAAATAAGTCTGTTAAAATAAATCTATTGTAAGAAAGTCTGTGTAAATAAACTGTATGGCTAACTTGTGTTGAACTTGTGTTTTAATTAAAAGGACCCTCAGGAAAAACGTAACAATATTATTTTCATTACAAAGCCTCTTTATTCAACGTTACTTTTTGCATCCTTCATACTTTTACCCTGTTTTTTTTTGCCGTGCTAGTTCCTACAATGAACTTCAACGAAATATATTTTTGCTACAATATTGATTTTTTCACAAAAAAAAAAAACAAGTAAATATTCGTCTAAGAAAGTCGTAAGTCTTAATAATAATATTAAAACATACAGAAACTTTGCGAGTATTTTGCATAAGATGGCCGAGGAGGCGAAATTGAAAGAGAAGAGAGAGATATGAACCGGCGAGGGGTCGGCGGAGGCCAGGGAAGGAAAAGCAGGAACTGTGATTAATGGGCGGGAATATTGTGAGGGAAGGGAAGAGGAGAGACCGGCTGGCGCTCCAATAAATATTGCTTAGTCCGCTCCATATTTGATAAAGAGTGGACCAGGAAGTTGAAGGAAAAATAGGTTGTTTTGAGTATAAAAAGTGTTGTGTATGAGAAAGCAGTAAATATATTGCCGTATGGAAAAAAAGTCCAGCAAAAAAAATGAATTGTTGGGCGTTTTAACTCTCTTGTATGCAGGATACAGACATGGTTTAAAAAAACACAAAAACCAATATAAACATGGCATGTTCCTTGACTTATAGGTTGGTATGCGGCTGACCACCCATGCTGTAAAAAATGATTCACTTTGCCAATGTCACCCTGTTTCAGGGAAGGTCGGCAAGAGTTGCAGGATGTTTGTTTATTTGAGATTTGGATTTTTTTGTTGTATGTTCACATGCGGCATTTACAAGCGCGAACTTATACACGTCTGCTTGTGAGAATGCATACCATGTGAATCTCCAATATTACAAATCTTTTCAACTTAGATTAGATTAGTGAATCATTTCTTATTTGAAGGCGATATACCCTTCCCTTGTCGTCAACCTTCTAGAATTGTGTTTTCTCAGCGTGGCAAGCCTGGCAGACCCGTACCGTTTGGTGAACAGCCATATTTTACGGCTTTTATGCATAATATTTAATGTTTCCCTCGTCACCATCTCTCCTGTCTACAATAATCTCATTCGCACATACTTACTCACTCACTCAATGGCTGTCTCTCTCTATCTCTCTATCTGAGTGTCACTTTTATTGCTATTTCACTGCATCTAAAATCTAAATCTAAATCTAAGCTGCAAAGATATGTATCATTTGAGATTCATATGAAATGCATTCCCACAAGCAGACACGCATAATTTCGCGCTTACACATGCCGCATGTGGACCTACAATATAAAAAAACCCAATCTCAAAGGAACATAATACATCAACTCGTATAATCAACGTTGCATATATATTCATTTAAAAAAAACGCTACCAAAATATACATAAAATGGTTTCTTGTCGCGTTTTCCTCATATAGCGAGTGGAACCTATTTATTTTTTAAGGTAAGGGGACCTGCCTTACGCAAACCACTCCAGCTGAAGTAGAGGTTTTCCAGCTCCGGAGGAGGCTGATTGCGTTTAAAATATTTAAGCCAAATAAAATCATCCTCATACATATTTAGTTATTTCAGACAAAATAATTTATATACTTATCTGTATTTCTTTCCTAAATCTCTTCAAACTTTCAATTTTTATCAAATGTCTATAATCTAAAATCCAATCTTTAAACTAAGTTGCAAAAATATATGAACATTCAAAATACATATTACCTACATGCACGCCCACAAACAGGCACGCTTAAGTACACGCTTACAAATGCTGAATGGTACTTACAAAGGAAAATCCAAACCTCAAATGCACATAAACCCCGCAACTTTTACCGATCTTCCCTGAAACAGGGATGACATTGGCAATGTGAAATATTTTTTTACAGTACCAACCTCGAAGTCATAAAATTGAATTTGGAGATTAACGCAACTAAACGCAACTGAGCTACACATATAGTGTAGCTTCTTACCGCGTTATCCCCGAAGGGGTCGCATGTGGCGAGTTGAAACTATTTATTTTTACAGGTAAGGGGGCCGGCCTTACGCGCCAACCACTTCAGTTGAAGTGGGGGTTTAACAGCTCCCAAGAGGACTGGTACCTACTCATTTCAAGTGAAGGCTGCAATTTCTTCAATTTGGAGATAGATATAGGGAAAATTTAATACTAATTATATTTTTTATGGTTTGTGTATTAACACTGAAAATTCAAGTTGTTGTTTATTTCTTCTTCTTCTTCGTGTCAGACACTACACTACTCTTGCCCAGTGTCGGGCAACATCCACTGCTTCACCATTACTCTCCATTAGGTCGGCCAGTGAGCAGCTTGTTGGGCAGGCCGGGCAGATCCGAAGATGATCCATTGACTGTTGGGCTCCGCATTCACAGAGCGTGGTGTCATCTTGATGAAGGATTCCCCAGGCCCTCATGTTACAGCGAGCTCTGCCAACACCCTGTTGAGTGCTCTCCACACAGGCCACTTAAGATCCCTGTTTATTTTATACTATAATAAGATCCAAGTTGTTTATTTAAAACTAATGTTTTTTTTTTTTTTATTATTTTCCAGATCGATGGACGAATCGGGAAAACCTATTTTCGACCTTCAATATTGGGGTCGGGGCGACACCAAGGGTGAGTTATGTTTCAATTGGAAATATTATCATAATCAAGATATGAATCTATGAATTATTTAGAGTTTTACCACATCACATAAAAATCGTAAGCACCACGCCTCACGCAGAAATATTATGGGTATAGTAAGGGAATGTACATGTCGAGACCTTAAAGGTTAAAGTGAATAAGGTACATATTAAACTAACATGGTTCTCTCAGATAAATAGACCTTTTATCCTATTTTCTACGAGAGAAAACACTTAAAAGGTGTAAAAGCAATGTGGTCAAAAAGTTTTTCATGAGTAATAGTTCATAGTGAGTTCACTCAGTATGAGAAATTACATGCAATAAAATGTTTTATCCACGATTTCTCAAATCAAAAGATCATGAAAATATTCAGTTTAACCTTTTAGGTGGCGATTTTATGTTTCGCAGCTTATTTACTTTAGAAAATTTAGACTTTAGCAATCTCACGTATTTCCTCACAACATCTACATTTTATAATTTCTTCATTTAAATCATAACATGTAAAAATATTAGGATATTTTTTCTTAATTTTTTTTTTATTATTGCCTTTTAATTGATCCGTATTGAGCAATATTCATCAACCAAAGGATTTCATCTTGAAAATAAAAAAAATCGCTAACTCGCCTTCAGAATGCTTTCTGCTTGTGAAAGCGAAACGTCGGCAAAAAAAAGTAAGCTCTGACAATTTCGTATTTCATTTATTTATCTTTCATATTGATTCTTAATTTTATGTTATTAATTTAATAATGACCTATTGCTTTTTTCGTATAGATTTCATTTTAAAGTTATGCTGTTTTTATATAATCTAATCTAATCTAATCTAAGAGATAAAAAGAAAAACCACTTTGTATTCGATTACTATGATAATCATAGTTATCGAATACAAATCGATTACAAACGATTACAAAGTTAATAAAATTAATATTTAAAATAATTAAAATAAATAAAATTAATCTAATCTAATCTAAGTTGCAAAGATATGTTACATTGGAGATTCACATTACATGCATTCCCACAACCAGACACGTACAAGTTCGCGCTTGCACATGCCTCATGTGAACCTACAACATAAAAACCAAATCTCAAATGGACATACACCCTGCAACTCTTGCCGTCCTTTTCTGAAACAGGGGTGGCATTGGCCAAGTGAACCATTTTTACAGCATGGATGGTCAGCCGCATACCAACCTATAAGTCAAGGAACTATACCTAAATATTATTTATATTTCTTGACTTACAGGTTGGTATGAGGCTGACTACCCAATACCCATACTTTAAAAATGGTTCACTTTGCGAACGTCAATGTCTTTGTAAAAGTTGCAGAGCTTATGTTCATTTGAGGTAGATTATAGACTACATGAACAAAACTACATATCCATACATTGAATCCGATAAAAATATGATATTACGGATGATGATTATTTGCATTGTCGTAAAAAAAACTTGGAAAATGTAAAAAAAAAGATATCGTTTTATTGAAAATCATACAACATATATACCTTTGTTTATTTTTTTTATTTTTCCCCACCACCTACGTTATAGAGTGCATGCTACCTATTTCACTGAATTTTTAAATAACGCAAGTTGGCAAGTCGTAAAGCTTAAGCACACCTCTGTGGCCGTCTTGACAACTTTTGCCTCCCCCTTACAATACAGGGGTGGCATGGCATGAGCTGCACACACACACACACACACAGTGTCAGACGCCGCGTATTTATTTTTCATAGAGCAATTTGACGGCCAGCTAATTTTCTCGCTGTCCCCAAATGAGTATTTGCCAACCCTGCTGCACCAAGATTTTTAATATTAAATTATTTGTAAATCAACAAAAACTAAACATGCGAATCTTTCTCGTGGTCGGTGTTATTTAATTATATATTGTTGTGATTTTTCGGGTGAGATGGTATGTTTGCAGCTTTATTTACCTGCCGACGTTTCACTTTCAAGAGCAGAAAGCATACTCAAGGCGAGTTGTAGGGGACGTGGTATAACTACGTCGCTATAACTCCCCTTGAGAATGCTTTCTGTTCGTGAAAGCGAAACGTCGGTAGATAAAAAAAAAGCTTCAAATAGACCATGGCCACGGAAAACATAAAAACAATTTGTTAAAAAACTAAAAAAATTCTATGCTACCAGTTAATCATCATTTTAAGTGCCGTTTTCTGAATTGAATGGTTGATTAAAAGAAAATATTCATTTTAACCATTCATTCTTTAATTCATTCATGTTTCCTTGACTGATAGGTTGGTATGCGGCTAACCACCCATACTGTAAAAAATGGTTCACTTTGCCAATGTCACCCCTGCTTCAGGGAAGGTCGGCAAGAGTTGCAGGGCTTATGTTCAACCGCACAATGCAGTCCAACTTAAACATGGTTTTTGGTCCTTAAAAATCATTTTGAAAACTGATTTCAACACTTTTATTTGGATATTGAAAATTAAATAGAAAAACACTAAATAATATATTTTACTATTCAAAGTAAACGTATGTTTTCATTTAGCTGTATAGCGTAGCGTAAGTGATTTCATAATTCGTAACATTATTATATTATTATCAGTTGAGGGAGGACGCTTGTGTGATGTTTGTGTCTACAAACTGATGGAAGCAATATTTTGATTTTAACATCAACGTATAGTCGGTGTTATAGCCGCGGGGATCAAGACAGGTTATTTGGAACCGGATAACGCTGGTTCGAATCCCGCGACGATAACTTCGACCCTGGTTCAACAGATGCCGTTGCATGCACACAAGCTTCTGCTTTCGCATGAAGACAACTGGCCAGGTAAAATAGGCTTTCCCAAATCTACTTTTTTTTTTTTTTTAAAAAAGAACTATTTGAGCTTGGGGTTAAGAATACTCTTTCTAAAATGGTGCTTTGTTTTTATCGGCGTTTTTGTTGTTATGTCGTCGCGTCTCACCTGGTGCCTCCCCCTACCCCTCCCCCTCTCCCTCACACCCCTCGCAGGCTTTATTCCCCCCTCCCTTTTTCTCCTGTCAACCATTACCGGTCCAGCTAAGTCAAGTTAACTACCTATATATTCGAAGCACACACGCACCTAGATTTAGTCTTACTACGATATATTGACATTTAACTCATGCTGTTGGAAATGGTTCACTTTTCCAATGTCACCCCTGTTTTTAGGGAAGGTCGGGAGGAGTTGCAGAGTGTCTGTTCATTTGAGATTTGAATTTTTATGTTGCAGGCTCACATGCGGCATGTGCAAGCGCGAACTTGTGCGTGTCTGCTTGTGAGAATGCACATAATGTGAATCTTAAATGTTACATTTGTGTGCAACTTAGATTAGATTAGAATAAGGCGCATGTAAGTTCACGCTTACTCATTCTGCATGTGTACATACAAAATAAACCAAACCTTACATGACCATCAACTTTGTAGCTCCTGCTGCTTTGGTGACATTGGCAAAAGTGAGCCAAGTTTTTACAGCATGGGGGATCAGCCAACCAACTTATTAATCAAGGAACTTATAGGTTGTATTAGGTAGATCTAATATATAAGTATTTTCCAAACTGTAATACAACCCGCAATATGTTAAAATTTAACCGTGTACTAGTAACTCTTTAACGGTTTCGATCATTTATTTTCTCCTACGGTGGCAAAGCTTGCACCGCTATCTTTCGGTGGCAGCGTGACACAAAGCAACACGGCGCGCCAGTATGCACACCGCAACTTGCACCGCCACTATCTTCGTCGCGTCTCCTGCAATAACTCACGCAATAATTACCGAGGACGCGCGATCACGTGCTTCCGCCTTACCGACACCGACTCGCAGAGACTGCACTCATTTACAAGCAATTTACACTGAGCTAGGAGAGATGCAAGTAGATATGACAAGAATTGTAACAATCAGATGTTTTTTTTTTTCAGACTTTTTTATTTATCTTATCCTTGGTAACACACAAAGATCTGTTTTATTTTTGCGATCATTTCTGTAAGTTTGACTTGTGATAGTTTTGAGAAATTAACATAGACTGATTTTACACAACGGCCTAATATCTCTAAGACTGAATTGTTTCCCGAAAATAGAGAAAAATAATCATTCAATTTTTATGAGGGGGTAGAACATAGCAACATCAAATTCAAAATGGCATTCAAAGCTGTAGTAGTCAAAATTGGTTGTTGTACGTTTTGAAATATTTTTTAATTGTGATATCTCAATCAGAATATATATAACCTACTTTGACTGACCAGAAGCTAGATTGTCAATTTATAATTCAATGTTTTTATTTTAATGCAATAATGTTTACCAAATGACTCAAGGTCAAAGCTATAGTCGAGGGAGCTGGCCGAACTCGAACCGGCATGTTTTCTTTATTACAAACACTCTAGTCAAAGCCACTATCTGGACTTGTAACTGTAATTTTTTAACAGCACGTATTTCTTATTTTGTCATGTCAGAAAAAATACAATGAACTCCCTTATTTTTCTTTTTGTTTACACATTGAATACTTGTCTTTACGAGCAAATTCACCAGCGTCGCATTTCTCGTGAGAATGGGTCCACTTACTGCATTTGCGCCTGCAGCAACTGCAATCTGCCTTTTGCGATACATCTCAAGCTAGGCAAGTAGGGCCAGTGCATATCTGAAGCTAGTAGCAAGGACAGTGCACATCCCAAGCTAGTAGCGAGGCCAGTGCGCATCTCAAGCTAGTAGCGGGGCCAGTGCACTCACCCAGACGTGATCGCAGCAGATAATTACTTGACTAATGGTCACAAATCATCTAGTGCAGCTCGGCAATAACAGAATGTACAACTTGGTCATTAAAATGTATTCCAAAATACGAGCAGCACTCAGAAATGCATAGCTTAGATAACAACTCCATTTTACAACGTGGTATATTCCAATTAGGTAACATACGAACGTATCTATAATCTATAATCTAAGTTGCAAGGATATATTCATTCAAAGCTCTCAGTCACGTAGAATACCAAAAAACAAGTAAATAAATGTTAGGATTATTTTTTAATATTTACAAATCAGTTGAGTTTTGTTGAGGACAAATTTTGGGTTAGTTAATGCCAGGAAACTTCTGTGACCATCAAACCACATCACAGAGATGATGTCTGCTAGATGCGATGATGACTACTAGCGCAATGATGGATCCTAGACGCGATGATGGTACTAGACGAGATGATGACTACTAGCGCGATGATGATACTAGATGAGATGATGACTACTAGCGCGATGATGTCTACTAGACGCGATGATGATACTAGATGAGATGATGACTACTAGCGCGATGATGGTACTAGACGAGATGATGACTACTAGCGCGATAATGGATCCTAGATGCGATGATGGTACTCGACGAGATAATGACTACTAGCGCGATGATGGGTCCTAGACGCGATGATGTCTGCTAGATGCGATGATGACTACTAGCGCAATGATGGATCCTAGACGCGATGATGGTACTAGACGAGATGATGACTACTAGCGCGATGATGTCTACTAGACGCGATGATGATCCTAGATGAGATGATGACTACTAGCGCGATGATGGTACTAGACGAGATGATGACTACTAGCGCGATAATGGATCCTAGATGCGATGATGGTACTCGACGAGATAATGACTACTAGCGCGATGATGGGTCCTAGACGCGATGATGTCTGCTAGATGCGATGATGACTACTAGCGCAATGATGGATCCTAGACGCGATGATGGTACTAGACGAGATGATGACTACTAGCGCGATGATGTCTACTAGACGCGATGATGATCCTAGATGAGATGATGACTACTAGCGCGATGATGGTACTCGACGAGATAATGACTACTAGCGCGATGATGGTACTCGACGAGATAATGACTACTAGCGCGATGATGGGTCCTAGACGCGATGATGTCTACTAGACGCGATGATGTCTACTAGTAGACATAATTCTTTTCCTCAAATTTATTCACTGTTGATAATTAAAAATCACACTAAGTATAACCATCACTGTTACACTTTACCACTATTCAAAAACAGGGGCATTAAATCTGAAGGGGCAGGGGGGCGTTTGAATATATTTAGATGGGCAGGAGTGGAGGGGCGGCAAGATGTCACATCCTATTCAGGTGGTGACGTTTACAATTAAAATCCGGGGGACATCTGACGTCGAGGACGCCTATTTAAATCATCAAAGGACGTACTGTCTTAACGCCCCCTTTTAGGGGCGGATTAGTATTAGAGACACATTTTTATGTTTGCTTTTAAAAAGGGAGACTGTTAATTAAATCAAGGCATTTTTTGCAGCTTAAAAAAGGTAATTAAATATTTAAAAACCCACGAACATTGGTATGGCATAAGTACATTATCCCTTTTTCGTGCAGCAGTATCTAAGGTGCAAATCGATGTGAAGAAATTTTTCAATAAAAAATGATCCAAACTCGTGATTGTGGTTTATTTTAAATGTTTTTTGTCCTGTAACTTTGTACTTTAAGCATCTCTGAGAACTGATTTCAATTTTTTATGTGTTTTAATCACTCGCATAGTACTTGTTTTTTCTCTACGTGGGTTCCTTGCAGTATTTGTAAGAACAAGCTTACGTATTAAACATACTTAAAAATACAACTGAATAAGTGCTGATTCGCTGATTTGAAAACCGTTTTATTCGGCAAAACTTTTCATACAATGTGGACTAATTATAAGGAAGTGCTCATGAAAAACTTCTAAACTACAGGATTTTCACACTTTTTTAGAGTTTTCTCTTGCAGACAATAGTAAAAATGTGCATTTATCTGAGAAGCCCCTGTTAGCTTAATATGTCCCTTATTCAGTTTCCTGGAATTCAGAATTCCTTAACTTATAGGTTGGTATAAGGCTGATCGCCCATACTATATAAAATGGTTCACTTTGCCAATGTCACCCTGTTCCAGGGAAGATCGGCAAAAGTTGCAGGGTTTATTTTCATTTGAGGTTTGGGCTTTAATTTGTAAGAACACATTCAGCATTTGTAAGCGCGAACTACACGTGTTTGTTTGTGGACATGCATTTGATATGAGCTTTGAATGTTAATATATCCTTGCAACTTAGATTATAAATTATTATATAGACCTTTTAAAGGTATTGATATTAGTTACGGGAAGAAGATATTTCAAAGCAAAGTTCATTTTCGCGGCTAGAATGACACAAGGGATGCATTGCCTGCGGAGACAGTGTGTATGTAGGTCAGGCAGCGTTTGAATGAAACAAGTTTCTCACTTTGAAATGCAATTGATATCGATTGACACAAAGTTGAGGAGGCTTGTTCATAGTTAGTTGTTTGGGCCGGTACCGTCTGGGCGGCTCTGTGGGCGGGAGGGCGGGGCGCCCGGGAGTGGGCGGCCCGCCTCCGCGCCTGCGCCCAACTGCGCCCAAAGAAAAACCCCCGCCGCGAATTTGATTAAGATCTATAAACCCAGCGCGGCGGGCGGTGAACTTTCACTATTAAAAGTAGTTAGTTGTTATAAAGGAATTTGTAAATTTTGTTGGCCGAGTTCGCCAACTCCACCAGCTCAACCTTGAAACAAGAAAAGTCCTGGCGAAGTTCGCTGGGCCCGCGGTTCAAGGACTGGAGACTCTCCGACTGTCTGGCCAACTTTGCCGATTAAGAGCTCAAAAGCTTCCAAAGTCATTTTAAAAGTTTATCTGCAAATTCCTACACTTTGTTATCATCGCGCCGCAGCACCCCCTCTCCTGCCGCTCCCGCCCCGCCAAAGGGGACCCAGTTAAAGTTTGTTTAAAAATCGATAGTGCGGGGGTTTCCCTTTGGCTGCTGTTGAGCTGTCTGCCCCGAAGATAAGGGGAAGTGGACTCTGCTTGTAGGGGAGGATTACTCTAAGGGATAATGCGCCCGCTGGACCAGAGTAATCTCTGCTCAAGTTTTGTACACAAAACAAAGTGCAAAACAAAATGGAATTTTCCAGCTCAGCAACATATGCTGGTAGAAGGCAGAGTTCTAAAAAACATACACCAAATCCGAAATAACAATGTGCGATGTATTTCTTAAGGATCCTCGGAAATACTTTACTATGTGAAAGAAAGATCCTCGGAAATACTTCCCATTGGAAGGCAGAGATGACGATTTTTGAAGCAGCATGTTGCTGAATTATACAGTGATGCATGAGATTCTAGATTCTAGAAGTTCATCATTTTAAAATCGGCAAAAAATAAAAACGAATAACAATGAGGTCTGCTCATTTTAACGTGCAAAAGTTATGACTTCAAACCATTCTTCAAACGAGCATGTTGTCAAAGAAAAAATTAACTAATAAATTAATATTGGTTTTTAAAAAAGGAGTCATATAGTGTGTCGTTTGCCTTCCAAAAAAAAAAAATTTCGAACATCCGTGCAAAAAACTTTCCGTCTCCGTTGTTTAAAAAAAAATCTGTCACTTTACGTGTGAAGAGATGCGTTTTTTATTTGGGATATTTTATCACTTAAGGGTGTCATTTTTGTCCGGATAAAGTGTCAATTGAAGCACTCAGGGGTCCGGGACGAGATAGGGGCGGGAAATACACTGAACTCACATCAGCCGTGTCATGTTGGACGTAGAGGAACTTCAAATGTACATCACTATTCCACAATAGAGGTCCATTTACAAGTAGGGAATGTCAGTTAAGATTTAATTCGGATTCAATTGAAAATTCAGTACGTGCTTCTCTGTCGACACGTTCTTTTATGACATTAGATTTGATTTTAATGAAACCTTGAGAAACTTCTTTTCTCTACAACGTGTTTTGTAAAATCCGTTATTTTTTATATACTACACAATATGTCCAGCCACAGCAACTCTAGAGATCTAAAAAGTTTACAATAATATCACAAAAAAAATTTGTGCTGTTGCAGAGACGGCTTGCTAGGACGAAGATTTAGTAAAATTTAATAATGCGAATAGTTAATTTAACAAATTATAGGATAACAATACACATTATTTCAGACTGAAACTAAGGAATTTTGGGACTTAAGCCAGTCATCTTGACCATTAGGCTTAGAAAAGTGAGGACAAGATGAGTGCTTCTCCCGAAACTGATGGTGTACAAAATAAACCCAATAATTGAAATTTGACAAAAAAAACTTAAATTCACACAATAATCTATTTTTCAACTTATGATGTATTCATCGTTTTTTCAACATAAAAAAATCTCTGCAGCAGTATCGATAAAATAGTTCACATGATTTTTTGTTTGTTTTATTTTAGCGCCCTCCTCCCCTCTCAATATCCGCCCCCACGCCGTTCACGCTTCCCCAACAATTTGTGTAAGTGACGTTGATAGCGAATATCCGCCAAAAATATTTCATCGCAAATTGAAAGTGTTTTTTGCGATCGCCGATCCGCCAACATTTTTCATCGCTTTATTTCATCCATGCGATTTTTCTGCGCGTACTTGTAGACACGATGACCATTTTTTGACAGTTAGAGCAGAACGAATTTGTTTTTTTGAATCGCTTTCAGTTTTTGATTTCACTCCGGACAGATGCCTTCCGATAGATGACATTTTTATTTGACATTTCTGACGTTTCCGTTTTGACAAAATGCTTTGTCATTTCCATGCACATTTTTTAAAATGCAGTAACCTAACAAAACTCCAAAATATTACAAAATCAAATGGTCATTACTGGTAAAAAAAAATCATATATGCCAAAATGTTATTGTTATTTTATGCTGCAAAAAAAATCTTTGAAGTCTCAAAACAGGTGATTTATAAAAATACATTACTTAAGATTTTGTATTATCAGGTATGCCTTTTAACATTTACAAATACTTTCACTTGAATTCTTTGAACTTCATAAATATTGCATTTTTATTTATTTTCCAAATTTAATTTTAGTTCAAATGTGATAAAAAAAATCAAAATTGTATTTTTTTAAATAAATCCACATGTTCTTTTCACGTTCATTTTTTCATTACTTTCATTTCATTTTCTTTCATAAATCAATGCACATTTCTGCAATAACCTCGAGTGCTACGATTTTGCTACGCCGAAAGTCTACATACTAAATCACGCTGTGTCGATGTTGCGCCGTTCTCCCGTCAGGTGGCGGCACCAGCCGGCCTACGATTCCCTCTACGCCGTAGAACCTATACGGTCTACGCCATACCCTTCCACTGCACACGGTGCATTGAGTTATTGGACAAGCTAAGATTTAAGTCCGATCGTAGCATTAAAAAAGGTAATGCCAAAATTGAAAATGGCCAAATTTACATTATAAATTTTGAATCCAGCTTTCATCAATTTTTTATATACCTACAAATATTTTTTTACAACTTACAATGATGATGAAAAAAAAAATGTTTTGAATAATAAAGTTTGCAGTGCATTCAAAGTCAAATAAACATTAAATCTACTACTCTTGACAATTTCCTGAAATATTAGTAGCAGGATAAATAGGAGTATGTAGGTAACATTTTGAAAAGTTGTAAAAACGTACCTATCTAAGAAAAAAAAGTTCTAGAAATGCTTGCAAATTGAAATGGGATGTTTAATTCGCAATAAAATTAAAAGTAAAAAAACTCGTTTTATGGTGAAAGAGGTTTTTTATTCAGCAAATTCTAATTTTTCATTCACGATATTATAACACAAATTACTTAATTTTTTTTAAATGTTGCAAACTAATACAGATGATTTAAGAGTTTAGTGTCTATACACTTTGTTGCTGTGTAGGCAGTTATTTCTTTGCGAGATTACAAAAATGAACTATTAGGAAAAACATGCAGAAAGTTATGACAAACAAACAAAATGTGTGATGACTTGTTTTCCCAGAAAATAAGTAAATAACATGTTCGCTAAAACGATTAAGAATAATCAACAAACATTTTAATTACTTAAGGCATTCTACGCTGGTGACTCGTGGAATAATTAAAAATTATGACCGCGTTAATTGGATTAAGTTGGCAACTTTTTTTACTGTTTTCTTGCTAAACATGCATACAAATCTAAAAAATATCTAATTATCTTAATTGATTCAATAATAATAAAAACTTTGATTGTTTACGACGCGAATTCTTGACAGAAGTTTTTTTAAGTTTGTTTGGCTAGTTTAATGAATTAATATCGAATTTTTTTTTTTTTTTTTTCATTTTCTAGACTTTATTTGTTAGAAGTCACTTGTTAACGTTTTTTTCTCATATTATTGTTTAAAATGTAATTCTGTGTTCCTTCTCAATTAACAAGTTACCTCGTCTGATGTACAATCGTTCAATATTTTATACGGACACGCTGTCCTAAATGTATTAAAAAATTTAAATACAAAATATTTCGAGAAAAAGTAATTATTTGGAAAATAACTACAAACAAACTGAATAAATTTATGGTTAGAAAAGAAGAAGATATATGAGGTGGGATAAAAACCTCACACAGTTTTACTATGTATGTGCCGTCTAGCATTTCACAGGTAAAAATAGTATACCTATCCATCCTAGATGTGTGGGTTTGCTGACCGTAGGAAAATCCATTGGCCGACAGGACGCAGGCGGTGGTCTCGGCGAGGAAAGGCGGCAGTATCTCTCTTGTCCTTAGGGGCGGTAAGGTTCTGCGCGCGCAGGTGCTCCGCCCTCCGAGGTAGGGGTAGAGGGGCGCCGGGGGCGAACGCGCGCGCCTCAACCTCCCTCACTCCGGCCTCGACTCTCGGCCGAACAACAGACTCGGTGGAAAGCTCCGCGATCGAATACTGCAAAGCTTAGGAACATTGCAAAAGCGACGGAAGTTTTACCGCGTTACCCAGTTTAACAAACTCGACTTTGCATCCCCCTTAAGTTTGTGTGATCGATAAACTATTTGAAAACAAAACTGTATTTAAAAAAAAACAATTCCTGATATTTAAAAAAAAACTTACCCAGTTTTTAGTCAAACCTGTCTACTCATCAGTTACAATTCAATAGTTTTTTGTTAATCTAGACGCAATAACATTCAAGTGAAAAGTAGAACTAGTTTTTGCATATTTAAAATAACTATGACACAGTTCAAAGATTTCAAATGTGATCTTTATGATTAAAAACACTTTTATAAAACATCACTTTCTTCTCTGTGTTTTTCATTTCAAAGCTAAAGTGTTATATACTGAGTGATTTGTGATATTCTGAATAGAAATATTTCGCTGAGAAATGTTTTGAGTGTTTGCATACAATGACTTGTATTGTGTCGACTTTTGTGGGTTCCCGTAGACCCACCACCTCCGTCTGATATGACCACTATGGTCAGACCCTTGTGGTGAGTGAAAGCATTTATTGTTGACCCGTTATTTATGTAAATTTATACCCTTAGCTATTAGATAAATGTCGTACTTTTATTGTATTTCAGTTACTTTTTCTTATCATTTTAAAGTTTCATGTTTCTCCGTTCATTACATTTTTGTGTTTCTTATAATTTCAATCTAGATTTTTTTTTAAATACGCTGAAAGTTCAGGGAATGAAAAAAATACTCTGTATTTTGAAAGCAGTTTTTCTGTGCGTGATCCTTTCAGTTACAATGAAATAATAGATAAACATCAAGTTTATTTCAATATTAGAAAAGTTATTCATGCTTGTTGATTACAGAAACTTCGTTTAATTAAAAAAAAACTAGTTTTTTTATAGATTTCTGTAGGTTGAATGCAAACAATTTATTTTAGTTGATTTTTTTGGATTCGCAAATATATATATATTTAATTCCCGGTCAATTCATTCATTTACGCTTTTAAAAAAAGCTATTAACAAAACAATAATGCAACTAAGCTGCATATATAGTGTAACTATCCGATTAGTTCGTATGTATCGAGTACAACCAATTCATCCTCACAGGTGAGCCTTATTTGTAAGTTCTGTCTTCTCCCTAAGGGGTATATTATGAGTGGGGTATTTCATTTTGTATTTATGTAGTCTATTTTTATATAAAAAGAGTACAATAGAATTTTCTAAAACATGAGTAATTAAGATTAACTAGTTGCGCAAAATAAGAGTGTAACACTTTCATTTAAGAATATTTAAATCGGAAAGAAAATAGATTTTACCCGTCAAACAATATTTTGTCACCAAAACATCAAAATAATTAACTCTCCTCTTTGAGTTAAATCCAATTCTCGTTCCGTTATTTAAATACCAACAAATACCAAACAGTAAACAATACCAACGTCGCTTTTCTAGATTTATTTAAGAGTAACTATCAAGTATTCACGTGTAAGTTCATCTTTACACATATTGCATGTGTACCTACTTACGAAAGAAAACCTGAACCACAGATAAACAGCTTCTCTTTGTAAAAGACACATTAATGAACAATTTTTACATGACTTAGTATTTTATCAACCAACGTATGTAGTCCATAATCTAGGTTTTAAGGATATATTGACATTTAAGGTATATACTCAATGCACACCCACAGGTAGACACGTGTAAGTTTGCGCTTACACATGCTGCATGTGTAAATACAAAAAAAACTTCACATTAACATAAAACTTGCAACTCCTGCCACCCTTTCTTCGAAACGGGGTGGCATTGTCAAAAAATAACCAGGTTTTTATTTATGGGGTCAGCCTCATACTCGTACCAACCTTATAGTCGAGGGACTAACATTCCTTCAGGAAATAAAAAAAAACAATGAATTGATTACACACAATGAGGTCCTGACATTTACCGGTCGGTCTTGGATGGGACTGCCGTCCTTAGGATCCAAAAACATCATTATTTGTTTGCGTTTTCCTCTATACAATATTTACGTGCGGACCTCATTTCATTTTAAAAGAAAAATTATAAAGCAATGACAATTTTTAATACGATTATTAAAATACATTAAAACAAAGACAGGCTCAATATTTCGATCCCTATCGTTAAATACGTTATTTCTCAGCGCATTATTTGACTGCGAGGGAGGTTGCTCCCCTCCAGCATTTCGTGAATGAAATTCTACCCTCACCTGGAGCTACTGCCTAAAAGGGGAATCCCTCCTCATACAGCGGTGTGCCTGGGCGGAAAAAATAATTTCCCTATTTATTACGGTACGCCGCGCACCGCTTGTTTTGCGGGAAATTTATTTTTTGCGTGCTGTTTTATTTTTTTTTATTATTATTTTCCGTCATTGAATTTTACGGGATTTTTTAGCGGTGAATTTTTGACGAAATTTTTGGAAAAATTCCAATTTGATTTGTGTACGGTTTTTTTGTTTGTTGGCCTTCTGATACCGCAAATATCAAAAGCTTCATGATATTTTATTTTTCATTTTAATGTTCTCGTAAAAAAATATACATAATGCTCTGTGTGTTTGTTAATTATTTGTTTCAATTGAATCAATTCAAAATATGCATATTAGGAAAAACCGTTCAAAATTTAATTCTTTTATACCTAACGTAATAACAGTGCAGCAATAAACCAAGTGCATATTTGAAAATCCAATTTCAAAAATGGAACACTTTCTTACGTCAGACTTGACATCAAACATAATGTTTTTATTCCCATATCATAAATAGGAAAATTCATCCGTGCTACTTTTACAGTTTGTTTTGGCGTATTTTCAAAAATAGAACGTTTTTAATGTTTGAATTGCTATAGAGCAAAATAATTTCCCTAGTCCATAAATAGGGAAACCATATTTGTACCGAACCAATTTTAATGATGTGTAGGTAGGTATGTATAAATGTTTTTTAACATGGAGCGTTTTAGATATTTGATGTTCCAAAATTTAATTTGGCAAATGGAGCTAAGATCCTGAGCAATCATTAACAAATTATTGGCTAGCTTTTTCGCTAGTAACCCAATCAATATTCAAATATTCATTCATCTTTTTGATAAAACATTAGCCTTCATTTTTCATGTGACAAACAAGCCGTGTTTCATTAGACAGGATCGTGTTACGTTAAAACGTTTGAACAACAAAAAAAAACGAATAATCTGGCGCATTAGCTATGTACACATTGTATATCTCAAGAGGAAAGTAATTTAAATATTCTACAACCACAAAAAAATATAGCATGACAACCTTTGATAATTTGAAAATGGAATAAATAGTTTTTGGTACTATGGAATCCATTTTAGAACCGTTTTTACTAAGAAAATCTATGAACATCGTAATATCAATTCCAGTCAGTTAAATTTGACAAAAATCTCGCTTTATTATCCTTTCAGAGTGTGTGACATTCGATTTGCAAATATTTTATGAAAGTTTCTATTTTAAATTTCATGACATTTTTTTTACGTTCAACTTGCCATACTGAAAAAATATTTTCCCGGACCATAGACAACGAGAACATATTTTTTATTTTCCCAATTTTTTATAGTTATTACTTTATTATAGTATACGAGTAGTTAAGTGAAGGTACAAAACTCGATTTTTTTTTTAATTGTAATTACCTTTGATTTTTACACATATAATTGACAAAGTCAGACACTACGTACTCTGCTCGGATTGTCTATGGATTACCGAACAAACTGAGTAAAAGCTTTCATACCTACATACATAACTGACTTCCGACTCGGTGCCGGATTGAAAAAAAACTTAGACAAACCGGGCATGATGGTGGCAGAATGCGTCTAGCGTGCAATGGCTGTCATTACTTTATAATATTTTTTTAATCAATAGCAAGTCTTTTTTCTAATCTTCGATTCGTATTTAGAATGGGTTCATGTTGTTCAAAAAATAAAATTAACAATACCAATCAATTAGTGTTTTTTTCTAGACTTGAAAAGACTTGAAAAACTCTTAAGAGAAACAGTCCATACATACGAGAGAAATACTCGTAGTATTTCACGGTCACCAGCTCCCCTTCCATACTTTACAACCCGAAAAGTACACAAACCCTCGACAATCATTCACGTAGCAACCTGTACGGGGTCCGCACATGCTCCGAGACCCCCTGAAGCAGGAGTCTACATTCCTAGACGACCCCCGGGCTGCTGAGAAGACCCCTGCGTGAGTCTGAACCCCCGGGACGTGAACCGGATCAGTAGCGAGATAAGGAGGGGTTAAAACATGCACCAATTCATAGGAATCTATTGATTTGAAATGACGTATGTTTCATGTAATTTATGACAAATTTCAGTTCAGGATTTTTTGAAAGCAGTACATTTACTTTAATCTATCTGTAATCAAAGTTGCAAAGATGTATTAAGATTGAAAATTCATATTAAAATTAAAATTCAATTAAATTAGGGTGATTTATTTGGTGAGCGCTGTTTTTGTGTGTATCACACCTCAAGATCCCTCTGCGAGCTTGGTCGTCGCTGTGTAAAGCGCCAATTCTCAAACAAGTAAGGCTGGATGGATCTTTAGTGACCGGTCTTTGGTAAAGGTGTATCAATTTTTCAACCCAGCGAAAAGCAAATTTGAAAATATAAATGATATATATTTTTTGTGCTCCGCCGGAATTTGAACTCCCTACCTTCCATTCAGAGTCTGAAGTGTTACCACTGAACTACAGACCGGTCGAATGCATGCATGCCCATAAATAGACACGTGCAAGTTCGCGCTTACAAATTATGCATGTTTACAAATTAAAAACTAAACCTCAAATGAACATAAACCCTTCAACTTTTATCGAACTTCCCTGAAACAAAAGTGACATTGGCAAAGTGAAGAAACTATTTTTTTACAGCATGGGGGGACAGCCTCATACCAACGTATAAGTCAAGGGGTCAATTTCATAATCATTATCACTGCCACGACAAACCGGAGAGGTAGAACATAAAAATAAAATGTTGCAGGTTTTTCTGAGATTGGATTTAAGCATACTGTAACTGTCACTGTAACTCTGTCGCCATTCCGCTAGGGGTGGCCAGAGCCTCTGCAAAGCTGCCTCCATTTTTCCCTATCCTTACATACCTCTTTCAATTCATTCATATCCATCACATTTTTCATGCATTTTCTTCTTTTCTACTTTAGATAATTCTGTAAATCAAACTGCCTCCTAATGAAAATACCAAGTATGAAGTTAAATAAAATAAATATATTGTCATTTTTCTTTTAAAACGTTGGGCAGGCAAGTACGTTTAGAAATAGTATCTTATCTAATCTAATCTAAGTTGTAAAGATATGTTACATTAAGGATTCACAATACATACATTTCCACAAGCAGACACGTATTAGTTCGCGCTTAAACATGCCGCATGTGGACTTACAATATAAAAACCCAAATATCAAATTAACATCACAACTTAACATTCACCCTGCAACTCTTGCCGACCTTCCCTGAAACAGGGGTGACATTGGCAAAGTGAATCATTTTCTACAGCATGGTTTGTCAGCCGCATACCAACCTAAAAGTCAAGGAACACACACAACAAATTACATTTTTAAAATCAACAAATAATAATATGTATGGACATCAAAACTAAAACATAATACAAAATTCTAATTTAAAAAACCCTAGTCCGAGCCTCCAACATTACAGATCAATCGCCATTTCTTTATGTCCTTACATACATCCTTCATTTCATTCAGAGTCATAACCTTCTTCATACAAGCTCTCATTTTATAATGACTCTGTATACACCCATATCCATTCCATGTTTAAATGTCTTTGAAGGGAATGGTAGGGAGTGTGTGAAATCCCAGATAGCGTCTCCAAATCCTGGGTCGGAGGTTCACTCCCTCATCATAATCCCTGAGATTCCAAAATCCTGAAGTCTGTATACAGTCGACTGCTGACGTGTCTTATGCGATTTCATATTAAATCTAAATCTAAGCTGCAAAGATATGTATCATTTGAGATTCATATTAAATGCATTCCCACAAGCAGACATGCATAATTTCGCGCTTACACATGCTGCAAGTGGACCTAGAATATAAAAAATCCAATCTAAAATGAACATAAGCCCTGCAACTCTTGCCGACCTTCCCTGAAGCAGGGGTGACATTGGCAAAGTGAACCATTTTTTACAGTATGGGTGGTCAGCCGCATACCAACCTATCAGTCAAGGAATATTAGTTGTATCTTAATGCACGTCGTATATTACATTCCTTTTAATCTTAAAACATAACGATGCGTTAAAATATCTTTGAACTCGTTTAATCCAATTTAATATCTATACTTGTTTTATTCTTGAAATTCTGGGCAGACGAACTTGAAACTACTACTTACCTGATTTTAATCTAAAAGCTGCAATTTTTTAAATGATTACTTACCTAAATTATGATTAACTAAATTTTCATTTAACCAAGACGTTTCTACGCATATAAAATCTACCCTTTATTTTATGTTTATTATTTAGATTTATATTAGTGAATGGCAAAAGGATGAAACATTATTATTTTTGTATCGCTATCGGCTCTCGTCCTGACAATGCCAAAAAAATTATTTTTTTGCAGCAATGATATCCTTTTAGTAGTCAAAACCTCGTCAATTTTTTATTTTACTGATTATTTATTTTGAGATTTAGTACTTTTGACTTCGTATTTTACACCATGTGATTAAAAATTGTTAATCTTTCAAAGAAGATCTATACAGGGTAAGATTTTTAATTTCTATAAGACGTCTGCAATGATTTCATGATCTTTTATTTTATTTTATTGAGGAGAAAAAACAGATACAGACACAATTATAAAAACAAGAGAAATGGATACATATACAGTAAAGTGCCTTAATCCTAAAAAAAAAATCCCACAAATATATTAAAAATTGAATGTAGCTGACAAAATTAGTATTTATAATGTTTTTCGTTCAGTTTAAGTTAAAAACTTTCACCTTGCTCTCAAAGGGTTTCCTTCTCATTATCTAAGCTTGCACACAAGAGTTTTATCTAAAACATGCTTTTACAACGGCCATTTCAGTTGCCGGGATATTTCATTTCGTTCAATCCAAAATTAATACTCATCTAGACTAGCACGCTTAAAATGGAAGTTTACTCATGGATGTTTATGCTACAATATATTTTTATGATTTTACCAAGTTCAATTTCATAAAAATTGAGGTTATGTATTTTGCACAATTTATATTAGATTCGGTTCACATGCAGAGTCAACTTTACACCTGCACAATGCAAAGGTCGCTTGACTTCTAACGCTACAGACAGTTTTGTCCCTTAATGTTTACCAAGAATAAGGATTCTTCTTGAATCATTGAGAATTAGCACATGCGAGACTTACTAGAAAACTCGAGCGATCTCGATCAATACAAATATCAAATATAAGTACCTTATATCTAGAAACTTCCCAGACTTGATCACAAACTAACACAGACGAATAAAACACACAAATACATATTTGTAACAATACTTTAATTACTTACTTACTTAGTCAGCCACTTCTTGTCCACTGCTGGACATAGGCCTCCCCCATATCTCTCCAGGCGTCTCTGTCCTGGGCTCTCTGCATCCACAAGTAACTCTTTTAACTCTTTTTTTACTCTTTACTTTCTTTCAATACAAATACAATGAAATCTGAGACGGAAATGAGCATATATTTCATTATAACAATGTGACTTAAATAATTATAATTTCTAGACGATTAAATTGAATCAAATGATAATGGTTGTTCATTTGTAAAGTGTTACACAAATCACAGATTATTACATAATGGCTGTAAACTAACGAAACGTGTCGACCCGGTCCCATTCCTCTACACAATATTATGTTAACCGTAGAGCTTATGAGATATTATTGTAATCTCTTTACTGGGACACCCTCTACGGCTCTACGCCAAAGCCTACGATGCCTGCAAACCAAAACTCTATATACGTCATGAATAACTCATGATATTTCCCTAGCAAGTCGTGTGAAAACTATTGACTGATTTTCTGCACATTCACATTTTTTTATTTAAAAAAAACTGATTTTGAAGATTTTATAAACACCACTAAAAATAATCTTATGGAGGTGTAAGAAATTAAAGTGCAACATTTGTATAAATAAGTCTTCTTTAATCAAACTATCATCCTGACAAAAAAAATCATTCTTTAAATATCATTCTCTTCCATACTTAAAGATCAGGTTTTATTTATTTTTTTAGTATAAAATAAAAGAGATGATTTAAAAACAGGAAAACGTTGTCGTGGTATCATGTAAAGTTTTATGGTTACCGTGATACTACCGTAACATTTAAGATTTTGGAACATTACAACATTCCGTTTAATGAAATTGAAAAAACGCTAACACAACTAAGCTACACGTATAGTGTAACTTCTTGCCGCGTTTTCCCCAAAGGGTTAGCGTATGGCGAATGGAACCTAGAACTTTTCATTTGACATCTGCACTCCAATTAGAAACATCGCTTCTATACTCAACAATCGCGGGTTTAGTTTTTGTTTAATTATTTTTTTGATAGGTTTTACTCTTAAAACAAAGTTTAAAAGACGAATATGGAAGTCGTCGTGTATCACCCCGCACGTACATAAATAAAGTCACACACTCACGGCTTGATTCATGTTGGGAGAGATTTCGGTCGCGTGTGGGGCCTCACTTAATGACTGGATAATTCAATCTTTGGTGAATGTTTAATTCAATAAGGCTCACATGCACGCTGAAATCTGCGCTGAAATCTGCGGCGGTTCACCTGAAAGATTCATGAATAATTACCAAGTCACTTATAAGATACAATTACTCTGAATCAAGGGATGAATCTAATAAGCTATTTGATGTGAATATTTGAATGTTAATTCAAAAAGTTAAGTACCATAATGGTTCTAATCTAATCTAATCTAATCTAAGTTGCAAAGATATGTTACATTGGAGATTCACATTACATGCATTCCCACAACCAAGACACGTACAAGTTCGCGCTTGCACGTGCCTCATGTGAGCCTACAACATAAAAACCAATCTCAAACGGACATACACCCTGCAACTCTTGCCGTCCTTCCCTGTAACAGGGGTGCCATTGGCAAAGTGAACCATTTTTTACAGCATGGGTGGTCAGCCGCATACCAACCTATAAGTCCAGGAACAAACTGTGAATAAAGGAAAAACGTATATGATAATTGCATGAAATTCAAACTACGCTCTCATTTGCATCCATATTATAGCCATGTTTACAAATCCAGTTTGTAATACGTAAAAATATCTTAGAAACTTGTTGTCGTAGTTTAGATATTTACTTTGCACATAGAATCAAAGTGCATTTTTTGCTTAAAAAAATATTTTGATAGTAGTATTTCATTCAATTGTTTATTTATTCTAGATGCTAAAATAAAATGGTGCACATTTAACAATTAAATTGTTAAATTACTTTTGACTGAATGAAAACACAAGATGCGGGTAGTTTTTATGAAGCGAAATTCACTCCTTCATTTTTTTGGAAATCGCAAGCTGAGAACGCTAAGCGTGAATTGTTATCATTTGAATTGTTCTTATTGTAATGCTAGAAGTTTTCTATATTTGTGTATCTTCACTGAGTGGCAATATTATTGGACCGGTCCGTAGTCCAGTGGCAACACTTCGGACTCGTAAATGGAAGGTTGTGGATTTGAATCCCGGCGGAGCACAAAATATACAATTTATATTTCCAAATGTGCTCTTCGCTGGGTTGAAAAAATCATAAACCTTTACCAAAGACCGGTTACTGAAAGGTCCATCCAACCTTACAACAACTGGGTCTTGCTTGAGAATTGGCGCTTTCTACAGCGACGACCAAGCTCGCAGAGGGCTCTTGAGGTGTCATACACACAAAAACCGCGCTCACCAAATAAATCATCCTAATATTATTATTATTATACAAATTTCTTAGCCTGAGGTTTCATGAAAGGCTAACAACATTTTAAAGTAAAAAATATACATGTAAAAGTGCATTTAATTTAAATAAATATAATTTTGACAATCAAGAATGTTAAAGACATTGTACCAATGTATGTATGCATGAATATTTTTACATTAAAACTCAATAAGTACTTCATTATTTTGCACAATTTTCTGTACTCAAATCGCTTTCACCAATTTCACCTCCTAGTCCAAAAATTTTCACTTCAGTTCAAATATACAAAATCGTTATTAAGACGGTCGAAATAATCATAACGAGGTGGTTGCAAGACAAACCCTTTAACAGGGGTGAGATGGAACTCCCGCACCTACCCTAGCCTAGCCTCAGACTGGGGGAGGCTTATCTAATTCAGAGAGAAGGGATGCGGACTATTCGCCCCTGTTATTAACGCTAGACAATTATTATCATTACCATGAGACAGTGTAGAGTGCAGTGAGATGTAATCTGGATCGATTATGATTTTAACTGCCGATGTTTGATTAGTTTACGCGCCCTTTGATGGAGGGAAATCACCTTGTTTTGAAACATAACACTACACAGAGAAAACATTGAAAGTGAAGCATCAAATAAGAAAATTTCGACGATCTAGTAAGGTGTTGAAATAAGTTTTCCCTGAGACTGGTCTAAAAATGGATATTCAGCTGGTCACAAGCATTTGTATAACTAAAATATCATATTCCAAGCTCTATCAGAGATAAGAACATTTTTTTTCTGATCTGTCAGGCCTCAATTATGCCCACCGGGGATCCTGGTGATCTTTTGTAACAGCTCTGGGATCAGTAGTCAAATATCATCAGTTTACATGTTTAGTGTCAGCTTAAAGTAAAACCAAGCTTTCGATCTTAAGCACCATCAGTGCTATTTGTACTAAACATTTGACCCATAGCTGACCTACGGATCATCCATTTCTATATGTAAATTTTACCGTTGGATGCGGATGAGCCATAGTTTTGCTGTTTTTGAATAAGTAATAATTACTTCATACGGTTTTTACTTTTTCAATGAATAATTGAAATAAACAACAATAAATGATTGACGATGTTGTGAATACACACAGCAAATTTATGGCTTAACCGTAACTTAACGTGAATTTACAATACAAAAAAAGCGTCGATCTATGGCTCAGCTATGGATAAAATGTGTTGTGAGTAGCCGTGTAAGAATTTAAACACATGAATGTTTAAAAAAACTCATCAACAGATGTTATATTTGTTTGATTTTCATTTTATCATTGCGTAGACCTACAAAGGTTTTTTTCATTATCTTTTTTA
Organism: Agapetus fuscipes; assembly: GCA_951799405.1. Classification (NCBI taxonomy): domain Eukaryota; kingdom Metazoa; phylum Arthropoda; class Insecta; order Trichoptera; family Glossosomatidae; genus Agapetus; species Agapetus fuscipes. Next base: position 14,014,166 of record OX637350.1, read on the forward strand.
CTCCCATTTTAAGACTTTAAGCCTTCAGTTTATCATCCAAATGCTCAGATATTTCATCAGCAATTACTCCAACTATGTCGTCCATCATCCAGTTCTCCCCGAGGAGAAATCTCGCAGCGGGATCCATACGGTGCGGTACAGCAACGAGTAGAGTCCAGGAATAGTGCAATGCACTCTACAGACCACATCCTGAGGTACGAATAGCAGGGGAGAGGTTAAAGAGCAGGAGGTAGATTTTTGCAAATTAAAATGAAATGAATTTGATCTTAGAAAGTCATGCTAATCACAATTCAAGCAAGCTTCTTAGGGAAGTGGCAAATGATAATAATAATAATGGGAATTAAGAGCCATTTGCGAACTTGGTCATCGCTGTAGAAAGCTCTGATTCTTAAGCAACACCCAGTTGCTGTAAGGCTGGAAGGACCTTTGGTGACCGGTCTTTGGTGAAGGTATACGAATTTTTTTAACCCAGCAAAGAGCATATTTGGAAATATAAATGATATATTTCATTTGTTCTGCCGGGATTTGAACCTGCAAACTTCCATTCCAGAGTCCGAAGCGCTACCACTAGACTATGGACTGGTCAATGTTGAACCTTTGAATTTACAAAGGAAAGGGGGAAAGCCTTACTCCAACCACTTTAGTTAGAGTGCAGGTTTCCCAACTTCGAGGGGCTGGAACTCATTTCTTATTGGGGCTGAGTAAACCTTGCCAGTATTTTAATTTTTAGCTTGAAATAAACACTGATACGGAATATCATTTCTGACACCCTCGGTGGGATTCGAACCCGAGCTCTTGGCATGGAATGCAAGAACTGTACAAGCTGAGCTATCGACTGGAGAGATAGATAAATAAGTAGATTGCAGATTTTTTTACAAATTAGGATTAAAACAGAGTTTATATTAGAAAGTTATGGGAAAACCTTCTGTTGAACCTATGTACTCGTATTTTCACAGGCAAGGGAAAAAACCTAAAGCTAACTTTTTGTTTATGAAATCCAGGTTACCCTGCGCCTGTGGGCTGGTATTCATTTCCTGTGTAGCCTGAATTAGCCTTGATAGTATTTTTATTTTGGGCTAGAAATAAACAGAAAAAAAAGTATTTCACCTTGGTTGGAATCAAACACAAGCCCTCAAATCAAATTTATTGTACGTTAATGGTTGTTTTTAATCCAAAACATTCATTTGATTTTCATGTCTAGAGAGATCTATAATTAGAAATATCCCTATAAATAAACCACCTTACTTTACTAAGTACTCGTTTATTATTTCATGAAAATTAGTCCGGTCAATAGATCAGTTGGCAGAATGCTTCCATGCCAAAAGCTCGGGTTCGAATCCCACCGAGGGTGTCAAAAATGATTCCCTATTTCGTTGTGTATTTCAAACATTAAATAAAATACCAGTCCTTACTCAGCCTCACAAAAAAACTCACCAGAAAGGTTTACACAGCCTTACAAAAAACGAGTAAGTACTAGAATTTTCGGGAGCAGGGTAATGCCTTTGGGGAGAAGTCAGCAAGAATTAACACTATATGTGTATTGTGTAGCTTAGTTAGTCACGTTATAGAAACTAAGAACGAACGTTTTTACAGACATAGGTTCAACATTTCATTTTCCAGTGACGTCTCGTACACTGCGATGAACACACGTTGGCAATGTCTTGTACAATAGTTCCCTAGGGGGAGCTTTGTTTGATGGAGCATTCTGTACAGTCTCAGGTTGGATTGGCCATTTATTATGAAGCTGCTAACCGACCCCCGAGTCATACGTGAGGACCTGTAAAGAAGGCGGAGGGAGAATCAAACCATGCTCGTCTCTAGGACTTAAAATCATGTTTTACCGCTAAAATAGGTGGTTTTAGAGGAAAAATCATAAACATCAGGGCTGAATATGGGTCATAGTTCAGGCACGTGCATAGGGTATAGGCAAATACATTTCAGAATAAATATTTTCTCCCATTCCTTTAAAATAACTCATTTGAAATTGGCTGAATTGCTAACGATGGCTCCAATCAAACTTAAATTTTGAATTTTAAATCTGAATAGATAGAATAAATTTTCCATAAATTACGTCATCGATTTTGGCCGATTTTCGACTCCCCCCCCCCCCCCTACAATCATCCTATAGTCATTATCTAATGACCCCCCCTCCCCCTCTTGCTGTAATGATGGATGAGCTTAATAATTAATAATGTTATATTACTTACATAATATCTAGTATATTTTGTAGAAATTGGTATTTACAAGAACGACGTCACTATTGGTACTCGGAAATCATTTGCCGTCATCTGCAGACCAGACTCCCCCCCCTTAATGCGAATGACGTAATATATGGACAGCCCCATATCAAGCTTTTGTGGTTTGTTACCATATATTGCCTACCCATAAGGCGCATGTGCCTGTATAGAATGCACGCCCCTGTCATAGTGCCATCCAAAGAAAATTAGATTAGAAAGCAATTGGTAAAAGTTATTGTAATTTTATCACCATTGTTCTAAGCATGAGCCGAGCCTTTGAAGAGTTGTCTCCATTTCTTCCTATCCTTCTTTAGTTCTTTCCCATCCTTCCTTCTTTTACATTCATTATAAATCACCTTACAGAAGATGGGTCTTACCAGCCTTACAGAAAATGGGTTTTGCTTGATAATTGGTGCTTTGTGGCGAAACACAAACTCGCAGAAGGTTCTTGAGTTGTGATTCATACGAAAACCGTGAAATATTATCACATTCGAATCACAATTAAACCATCCATTTTTCTATCTTCCTCTTTCCCGTTTTCTTTTCACATTTCCTCTGTATACCTTGTCAGTCTTTAATCATCCATTCTTATGGGTCCAAAATATCTCATCGTATTTTGCAACTTAAATTTTAAATCGTCTTTCAGTTTATATTTCTTTTTACCTTAAGAATACCGTGATAATTATACTCAATAAAAAAATATCTGTGCTACAAGATTCCATGAAATTCCACTATTTTCTGGAATTAGTTTAATTAGTTTTTCATGATGCAGCCTTTTAATTTATTAATAATTCTTGATGCCTTTGTACCTGTTCACTGTCCAGCCTTTTAAAATGGATTCTTCGTTGTGACTCAATGCTTTATCAAATAAACTTTGGTAACCAATTCTAATATATCTACATGAAGATTCATCTCAGAAAATCTATTTTTTTTAACATTGACAAAGCTTTCAGCCACATATCTTCTCATGAATTATTTAAGACAAAACCACTTACCTCGTCTAATAAAAAAAGATAATATAAATTCGTTTTCGTGTTAAAGTGGTGTTGGTTTATTTTTTGTCCTTCGTAAAGACGTTTCGACAACAATAATGTGCGGTATTTGCAAAACATCAAAGCTTAAAACTTTTTTTGGTCTTTGTAGCACCATCTTCCATATTAACGTATGAAAATATCCTTAAAATCACACAATTAAATTTAAATAAATTCATTGTGTAAAATAAATAAATAAATAAACAAAGTTTTTCTTCACAAGTTGAACAACAAATTGTTCTTTTGATAATGATGTGAAAACACCGAAATCAACTTGTAAACGAAACTTAGTTTTATTTTTTATTTTTAAATTATTAATATATTCCTTCCTTTTAGGTTAGTATGAGGCTGACCACCCATACTGTAAAAAAAAGATTTACTGTACCAATGTCCCTCCTGTTTCAGTGAAGGTCAGTGAAAAGTCGAGAAAAATTTGAGGTTTGGATTTTAATTTGGGTGTACATAAGTTAACATGCAGTACTTTTAAGCGCGAACTTACACGTGCCTCTTTGTGGACATGCATCCAATATGAAATTGAAATCTTGATACATCTCTTGGCAACTTAGATTATAGAATTTAAAACGAATTATCACAATGATGCCAATACACAAACTCTTATTGAAACAGAAATAAATGTATGCCTCCTAATTCATAAAAAAAAGGTTTTAATTTTTAAACCAGTATAAAGTCAGATTTCCCATACTACTAAGCTGGTTTATCTCTGGTTTTGGGTTCAACCAATCTAATGAATCAGGCCGATAAACTTTTAAACAAGTATGTACTATTTTTCGTTGTGTCTGATTTGAAAATTATTTTTGAGGCAAAAATCTGCACTTCGCGTGTCGTTAATGCTCAAATGGCGCGAAACTAATTCTCCATTACGGGAAATCAAACCAAATTGGATGATTGTGAGATCAAATGAACGAGGGGAGGAGACCCCGCGAGTCAAGGGGTTGTGGGGGGGGCATTAACGCAAATGGCATGTTGAGAAATCAACCGATATATAAGTAACGTGATAGATATGCGAGCTCACAGGAGTGTAATGTACCGCGTATTAGATACGAGTATGCTTTTAATTTAATGTGTGGCATCGATATTTGAAAAAAAAAATATTAGGATATTTAGGTGGAAGTTACGGTCGTTTGATATATTTACAATAATTATGACAACCCTAATCATAATTACTAGTTTCGCTCCAAGGTATGGCATGATTTATGACTGTTGTTAGTGAAAAAATCAGTTCATCCTCATTCATTTTGTAGAGAGGGTGGTTTCTGAAGACGTTAGCTACGTCGCTAACGAAACGTCGAGAATAATGTAAGTTCTCTTATAACGGTTCGTCTAATATTCGAGTTATAAATTTTAACTGCGTAGCTATTATTATTGTAAATATTAGGACGATTATTTGGTGAGCGCTGTTTTTGTGTGAATCATACCTCAAGAGCCCTCTGAAAGCTTTATATATGTAGTTGCTATTAAAAGTGTAAATTCTCAAGCAAGATCCAGTTTTTGTAAGCCTGAATGGTCCTTTGGTGAGCGGTCTCTGCTGAAGGTTTATGAATTTTTCAACCTAGCGAAGAGCGTATTTAAAAATATGAATGGTCTATTTTATGTGCTCCTCCATAATTCGAACCTACAACCTTCCATTATTGGGTGAAGCGCTAACTAGCTACCTACGTACGTAGCCCACGTACCGATCATAGTGAATTTCTGATTTAAATCTGGAACTTAGAACCATAGTGGTCAAACTGAGAAATAGCGCCAACTGTATTTAAGAAGGTTATATGTAAGTGTTATAACATTTATCAGAGCATCGCACAAAAAAACTTGTTTATTTATGTCATACGACGAACTCATCGTCTCAATACGTTTTTGTGACACGTAAAAAAAATGGCTATGCATGGTAGTAGGTCTTTTTTCGCATTTTTTAAAGCAGTTTGCAATACTTTTTTTTTTGAATCGATAAGAACTCTACTTCACACTTAAATAGATTTTTATTCAAAATAAAGTACAAATTTTAGTTGAGAATCTAAAACGTATTCATTCTACTGTAACTGTAACTCTGTCGCCATTCCGCTAGGGGTGGCCAGAGCCTCTGCAGAGCTGCCTCCATTTTTTCCTATCCTTACATACCTCTTTCAATTCATTCATATCCATCACCTTTTTCATGCATTTTCTTCTTTTACGCTCACTTTGTATATCCCATTCTTTCACAATCTCCTCAATCTGATCACTCCATACTTTTCTCGGTCGTCCCTTCCCTCTTTTTCCTTTCACCTTACATCTTTTAGTAAATACTACATGTCTTGACTTTTATTTGACATTTAAAAAAATAGCGCCATCCACAAGGATTAACAGTGGAAAAGCTAAAATGAATAGAAAAAAACGTGTGTTTCGATAATTTTCTAAAATTTTGAAAAGCTTAGAGCGTGGTCGGAATATTGAAAAGGGTGCGAAAATAAACGTCGTCACTCGGCCGGGTTGCTAGAGAAAACGCAACCAATAGTTTGTTACTGATTGCTAAGGATGGCAGTCCCATATAAGACTAACGTTTGCTTTTTTTTCGAATTAAAGTTTCTTTTAAGAATTTAAAGTTTCGAATTCCAAAATGTTCGGACCTCATCAAAGATGCCCTCGTTATTTATTTTCAAACTGCATAACGTATTCCCACTTATGTTTTTTTTTTATTAATTCATAGACTAGAAATGTTTTTTTTAATTTGCTGATTTATTTTATTGATTCGCATGTACCTTTTGAATAAAATACACATTTTAATTGCCAATTTTAAATAGAGCTCGATATTTATAGGGCTACTTGAAAACAATGCGGTTTTATTATTTATCAAATTTTCAAACATTTTTACGTGGTATTTCTTATTTTATTAATACGATTTATTTATTTAGCCTTTGTTAACATTATTTATTCACCCGTCATAGTTTCACATCATTTGTAAATATGTGATATCATAATTTACATGTTTGCAAATGGTTCTTTTGGAAAATTAATAAATCCAGACTGCCTTTCAATTGCTTATTCTTTTAATGAAAGGATGGTTGTATAAAAGCTGCATTTGTCTGGATATTATTAATTTTGTATTTTTTTCTGTTTGAATATAAAATGTAGATGTTGGAAATGAAATGGATCTCTTTATAGGTCAGCCTAGGGGGCGTGGTGCTTTCCTTACTATTTTTTGGGGTAAACCGTACGTAAGAAAATAACAAAGCAACATTTTTTGCCAAAACTAACCTAACCTACGTGCGGCTTAACTCGAAAGATATGTGGAGAACTCTCTTTTTTCAAAAAATCAAAAACTCTAAAATCCTTCACATACCTGATCAAAATTTCAAAGAAAAAAAGTGATATTGTCGCGCAGTAGAATGACATAATGGTCTGTAAACTAAAACAAAAAATGTTGCTTTTGTTCTAGGTCCAGTGGGATTCCCTCGACCCAAACAAATTTAATGCAATTGAAAAAGCGAAAGCTAGACCCGACCAATGAATTAGATAACAAACCCAAGATTATGGGTCCTTTGCGGGGGCGGGGAGGCGCAGAAGATGCGGGGGAGGGAGGGGAGGTCCCGGGAGCCAAGAGGAGACGAAGAGCTGATGAAGATGAGCCGGATCCCCCCTCTGTCGCTCCCCTGCCACAGAAGAAAAGAGTCCTCCCGCCTAGCTTAACAAATGCTCACAGTCCTTCCAGAAAAACGCTTAAGAACTCTGATGGACAAGAGCAAGAGGATGATGAACTCTTGATTAGGGAAACGCAAGCTGCTCTGAGAAGCCTCTCTGGCAGTTGGCCGCACGAACAAAGAGGACCTTTATACCCCAGACCGGAACAAGAAGATTCCCCTGCCTTTGAGAATTTATTTGAAGACAAAAAAGCTTGTGTCAAAATGTCTCCTTCCTCCGCGTCTACGGCTTCATCAGGGAGCGTAGACGCTTCCTGTTCACTCAAAGATGTGATAACCTTGAGAGAGCAGCAGAACGAAGGCAAAAGTAAAAACTCTTCCAAATTAGATAGCAAATCATCAAGTAAACAAAATAGACGCATAGAACGAGACAGCGACTCTTCTAAAGACAAAAGTGAATCACCCAGACCAAGAGACAAGTACTCGTCCCGCTATGAACCACCAGACTTCAATGAACTGGTAGACGACTCCTCGAATGATCTAGAAATAGATATGTCAGAGCCTAGTAATGACAAAGAAGAAGACGATAGATCAGAAGGAAGGCAGAGGAAGAAATCAGAAGACAGACGCGACCCAACAAATACAACTAGGCAGTCATTATACAGCGCTTACAAAGCAGCCACGCACCAATTCTCACAATCAGCTTTTAAACCTGTAGCTGAGAGCGGAAAACACGGAAGAAATCCGAGTGGTCTCGGTCCATACCCTGCTGAAGCAACTTATGTCGCTTATCCAGAGGGATCGAGCCAGAACCCACCTCCACATGAAAGCAAACTGACGAGCGCACCCAAGAACAGCTCAAGCAGTGATAGCGGCAGTTCGAGCGAAGGGAGTGTTTCTGGGACTGTGAACCCTGTGTCTGCTGCTGCTGGTGCCCTCGGGAAGCAGTACACTGTCCTCCAGCCTGCTGGTGCAGGGTCCAGAGCAGCCACGGCCCTGCAAGAGGCCGCAAGAGGAGCACCGAGCGTGGCTGCCGTCAGCGATTTAAGACCTCCTCCCGCGCTTTCACCGGCTAGCCTTACTAGAGGTGAGAAATAACAGATCCAATTCATTTTCTTCATCAAGCATTTCTAAAAAATATCAAGGTAGACGTTTTGAGTTTTTGTTATTGTTTCGTGAGTTGTTTAATGTTATTTTTCTTTACAGAGCTGGAAGTCTCATCACCACGGTAATTCTTACTTATCCAATATCGGTAATATGTGTATGAAGAGCTGTCAATTTCCAATCAGCTGTTCACTTGCGGCCATCTTGTCTTCATACTAATCTGAACGATATTCGGTAGGTAGGATCTACCGTGGTGATAATACTAGGGCCAGTACTATGTATAAACATCATTTTTAAATGATATAGACAGCGAATGTCAGTTTATTCTCGTAGTAATGCATGTGTCAAATAAAGTTAACTAATACAATGTAGGTACATGTGTACAATGAATAAAACATACCTAACATAATATCTTCATAGGTCAAAAAATAAACATATGATACCAGAAGTTGTGGTGGTTTGTGCATTCACACGGTGAAAAATCATTATCAATCTAATTTTTCTTTTATACAGAATAAGAAGTTTGCTATCTTTCAGAGGTGCCCGCCCATACAGTTGATCGCGATCGACTGGTCGATCGCGGGAGGATAGCTAAAATTTCAGCGATCGACCTTAAAACTGATTTAACATTTTGCAATCAATGTAGTTTTACTCATACTAATTTTTTTCTTAATACATATTTATACATTATGAATTATGAGTTATATTTGGTGGGCTAAACAGTAAACAGTTGAAATGTCGATCTCCTATTGATAAATTTTTGCAAGGTCGATCTCCTCAAGAAAAAGTATGGGCCCCCTTCTCGTTGCTATATTTCAACACTGTTTTTTATAACAAAGAGGTCAAAAGTTCTTGTTTGAAAGTACCTACTCTTTTTCGGTTGCCTGGAACCTGAATTAATCAAGATCTCGATGACTTTGTAAGATGTCAGCGATTTGGCACGTTTAACGTCTCTAATGCCTATGTAGATATTTTAATACATTGAAATTGCAACTGTTTATAAGAAGTCCTCCTTTTTTTGAAAATAGATTTGTAAAGAGGAATGAAATTTACCAACCTATTTAGCCTGCCCAGAAACAGATTGTAACATTACCAATTAATATTTAATTGGTTTGTTATTCAAATAAACAACACTTTTAACTTTTAAACACTGTTTTTAATTTCACAAATATAATATAATTAAAAAATTAAATTTTAAATTATACTTCTAACGTTAGTAGTATAATTTAAAATTTAATTTTTTAAATTAAATTATATTTGTGAAATTAAAAACAGTGTTTAAAAGTTAAAAGTGTTGTTTATTTGAATAATAAACCAAAAACATGAATTTTCAGTGTTAATACACAAACCATAAAAAATATAATAATTAATTATATAAAATTTGAATAAATTGTTATAAAATCATTTCCCAATGACATTTATTCTGTTCAACTAGTGTCAAAGTTATGTGGATATGGCACGGCGCAGGCGGGGCTCGAACTTGTATTTACTTGAATAACGCAAATTCAAGTTCCAACGCCTGACAGCCCATTCCCACCTGTCGGGTGTCGGACCCGGATATTCATCGGAGGTTCCAGTTGCAGAACAGTATGTATGGAGCTATTCACACTTGTCGGAATCCGATTTTGTCCGAAATGTTCTGCAACTGGAACCTCCGATGAATATACGGATCCGACACCCGACAAGTGGGAACGGGCTCTTACCCGCTCGACCGTACCAGCGACTGCATAGAAAAAGTCACGAAATAGTTATTTATGCCACTGCCAAGTAATGATAGTCTTTTTAACACGAGTGCTAGTTTGTGCCATGAGGCGCAGCCGAATGGCACAATAGAAAGCACGAGTGTTACAAAGACTAATTACGTGCAGTGGCATACAATACTTTTTCTACGACCATGAGAGAATTAACAAAATAGTGAATAATAGTCATTATAATGTACTCGTCCATTTGAAGTAATTAAAACCTTACCTTTGTCAAAACGTGTGATTTATCATTCCCTTCAATTATCTAATCTAACCTAAGTTGTAAAAATAAATTATATTTAGGTTTCATATTGAATTCATGCCCACAAGCCGACACATATGTATAAGGTCGCGCTTTTACATCCTGCATATAAGCTTAAACATTCAAACCCAAAACTCAAATAAACATATGCCCTGCAGTTGTATTGGCAGGTAACTCCAGCCACCACAAGCAGCAGAACAGCAACACTGCGATCAGCAGCATCATGTCGCAGTCGGATAGAGTTTCCAAGAAGGAAAAAGAAGACCGTTTTTGGAGATCGAGCCTTCAAGGTGGCTGCTCCAAGGATATGGAACGGCCTCCCAGATGACCTGCGCGAAATGGATCTGGAGAGTACTTTTAGAAAGGGGTTGAAGACCCACCTGTTCGCGCGCTCATATGAGCAAGCGCCTTTGGGATGACCAAGAGTCATGAAAAGGCGCTATAAAAATACTGTATTATTATTATTATTATTAGGTGAACCAAATTTGTACAGCATAGGTGATCAACCTCATACTCACCTATTAACCAAGTAACTTTTTGAGTTTGTTTATTTTTTGCGGTGAAATTTTTTGTATTGTTTTCCTTTCAAGCCTTTTATTTTCCATTGAAAAAAGGAAAGCTTTATTTGGAGCAATCCGATAAATAAATTCGATAAATTTTAGCACTATTAACAATTTTTATTTGACTCTACACATAAAATATACTTATTTATTTTCATCTGAACAGGGCTGAAAGTCTCATCACCACGGTAATTCCTACCTACCGAATATCACTAATATTGTATGAAGCCTAATCAGCTGATCGCTTGCGGCCATCTTGGATTGACAGGTCTTCATACCCCCATACAAGGTTGACATTTGAAATTAAAAAATGGTTCCAATTCTGACAATGCGCATGCGCACATGTTCATTTTAACACGTTTACCGGTTGCATAATGTAACATTATGCAACGGGTGTAGAAATGTATGGCATTGTGATTGCGTTAGCCGTTTTGTAATTAGTAAATTACCAAATGGGAGTAGAAAAAATGTTTTTAAATAGATAATGTAAATGTCAGTAAATTTTAACTTCAAGAATAATGAAGAAGGAGAACGAAATTCGAAGAAAGCTTTGATTTATCGAAATCATGTCTGAAAAGCGAATCTACAAAAATATATTTATAATCCGTTAACTATTATTAAAATAGGATTATGTTTGTTTCGTTGAATGAATAACATGTTATTTATGTTTTCAAATCTATTTATTTATGTAAATTAGCAAGCTGAAGGAGTCAACTTGAAACTTTTTCGTAATACTCCGATTTTAGCAGCACGCAAATTGCCTGTTATTCATTAAAACTTGACAATAATTCAACTTATTCTAAGCTATCACAGGACTGTTACTTTTACCGTATCACATTTACATTAAGGATGGATAGAACCACTTTAGAGATATTCTATACCATGGATTTATTGTGAGATTTAAGTCGGAATTACGGTCGTTTGACATATCTACAATTAAAACAACTACACACTTAAAAAAATATTCGGATTTTAGAAAACCGTCATAAGAGAACTAACATTATTCTCGACGTTTCGTTAGTGACGTTTCTAACGTCTTCAGTGTCTATAATTTCTATAATCTAAGTTGCAAAAATATATTGACATTTAAAGCTCATATCAAATGCATGCCTACAAACAAACACGTGTAGTTCACACTTACAAATTCTGAATGTGTACTTACAAATACAATCCAAACCTCAAATGAACATAAACTTTACAACTTTAGCCGACCTTCCCTGACATTGGCAAAGTGAACCATTTTCTTCAGTATGGGTGGTCAGCCTCATACCAACCTATAAGTCAAGGAATACAATTCATATTCCTAATAAATGTAAATATAAACCGGGACGCTTTAACGCCTTGACGCGCGTTAAAAACGCGACCTGTTTCACGTTCGCCTTTCGCAACTGATTAATCTATATTCACGGCAAGTATAAGTAAAGTCTTCTAGAGAGACTTTCTAAGTAAATAATTCCATACTGCACCTTATGTAGGTACATATCTCCCCCACTACGTGCATCTTCTAATTACGGTCCGCAGAGATTTTCCGTTTACCTTTTGAAGTCTTTTAACGAGTCCTTCCAAGTTTAGCTTCTGCCGTACTCCATCCTTCTTCCTCTCACACTCTTCCATATAATGTTTTCCTTTGCGATTTTGCAAGATTTTGTGTCAACACTGCCGTTGCAAGGGAAATGGAGACCGAATACGCCCATGGATTTTATGCATTGAAGTTGTGTACTCATTAATGAACTCGGTAGAAATTGGAAAATAGTTTTTTTTTTTCGGCGGGTAATCGTCACACTTCTATGTGACTGTGGTCCTGATCAACTAATAATAAAATAAGAGTTTTAGGCTTACACGGCCGGCTGATGAAGCTGGAGTGATGTTTTCCGGGATCTGTTGCCGTGGTCTGTGGAACTGTTCCTCACAGTTCTCATCAAGATCTTCATCATCATCATACTTCACGCTGAAGAAGCCCATCGTAGAAATGGGCGAAACGTCCGGAAGTTCCAGCTCCCACAGACCACGGCAACAGATCCCGGAAAACATCACTCCAGCATAATAATAAAATATTTATTTTTATTCTCCATAGCAGTCCGGTCGTGTGATTTTACATTTTTTTTTGTCTATGGTGTTGTAGAGAATATCTTATGTATATTATGTATAAATATTTGTAGAAATATCTGCGTTGTATTTGTAGAAGTCTTAAAAATAAAATTAAACCAAGTAATGAGGTCGAATATTTTTGAACTGGGAAAATTTTCCTCGGCGAACAAACGTCTTGTATGGGACTGCTGTTCTTAGCAACGAATAAAGATTATTTGTATGCCTTTTTCCTAGCAACCCAGCCGGGTGACGACACAGTATTGTCTATGCGAATTTACATGCGGGCCTCATTATTTTTCTTTGATTAGGTTAGCGGGTTTTGACTGAAGCTTGGAGACCCCTTAAATATAGCATAACCTAAAAAACATGTGAAAATTTCAAATACGTCAAATTTATTGTATCGTATTCGTCTCGCAAATTTGTCTTTCAAAACCTTTTTATGTTAAAAAAACAATTTACCTAGGTAGACTGCGCATTGTTTCGAATTCAATTTTTATACACTGGTCACATTCTTTTTTAAATCATTCTATTTTTAAACTTTCAACCTTTTGTTTTGGCAGAATGACTTTCAATTGTTTTTCTTTTCGTGACATTTCAATACAAAAATCGTTCTTCCCGCGCAGTCGAAAAAATTACATCAAGCATGTTTGTAACCAGACAAACATCAGCAGACGGTAAACTTTTTTTGTATCCACATATATTTTTAGCTGTTTTTTTGTTTTGTTTGTTGTTTCATTGTTTTTGCTGTGTAAAACTTTGCAGTATAAATTCATTTGTGCCCATTATCCATAGTAAAGTAAACATATTGCGGCGGCCATGATTGGTCTTATGACCAAAACTTTCGCGAATGGCTTTTGGATTTCTTTTTTATCGATTGTGCCGAAAAGTTTGCGCGGACGAAAAGTCTTACGTTTTTTTTTACTTCGCGATAAAAAGTTTACAACTCTTGAAGTCCAAACGAAATTGACTAGGTTAATGCGAAATACGTAAACAAAGGAATTATTTTCGTATCAATGAACAAACATTTCTAGTATTTTCAACATTTTCTATTTTTTAAACTATGTTTCTTTAGATTGATCACGATTTTTTCGTTGTTAATTAATTAATTTTTAAATTGGTAATTTTTAAGATGGCTGCACATTTACACGGACGTAAAGAAAACTTTTGGCATTTAATAATAATAATATTAGGATGATTTATTTGGTGAGCACTATGTTTGTGTGAATCACACCTCAAAAGCCCTCTGCGAGCTTGATCGTCGCTATAGAAAGCGACAGTTTTCAAGCTAGACCCAGTTGCTGTATGACTGGATGGACCTTTGGTTGCCAGTCTTTGATAAAGGTTTATATGAATTTTTCAACCCAGTACAGTCAATGGTATATTTTTTGAGCTCCGCCGGGATTCGAACCTACCATTTACGAGTCCAAAATGTTGCCACTGGACTACGGATCAGTTAATGTGCTTACATTTTATTTCGTTTCATGGTACGTTTGTTACAGACGCAAGCCATCTATGTCTTATATTGATCGATGCGTTTTAAGTAAACTACTTTTTTGTTTAAATTTTTACAGTATGGTTTGGTCAGCCTCATATCAACTAACTAAATATCACTTTGTTTAATCATGTGTGTTAAATGACTCAAAATTATCTATTCAAAACAGCATAGAGATTGGTTTAAGCATACATCTTTAAACAGAATAATACAATTTTATTGATTGTAGAGGCATTAACTTTGTAATCGTTCATCATTAATGATAAAAGAAAAACAGCTTTGTTTTCGATTACGTGAGTATTTATTTTTATATACCACAACCGGTTTCGCCCCCCCTCCCTCCCTCCCTCCCCCATACCCTCACACAATGACGCCCTAAGATGATTCCGTACTAAGCCATTTAGTATTAATTGATCCACCTGACAATGCAAACGGATGTTTGCGAAACCGGTTGTGGTATATAAAAATAAATACTCACGTAATCGAAAACAAAGCTGTTTTTCTTTTATCAGAATAATACAAAGTCACACATTTCAAAGTCACAATTTAATTTAGAATCAATGGATTGCACGTTGATGTGGTAAATGAGTTTGTATACTTGGGATGTAAGTTTGAAAAAGATGGAAGAATGACAGGCGAACTTGAAAGAAGAGTGATGAAGGGCAGGTGTGTACTGGGTGCCACAGCTTGTATCGCCAAAAATCGAAACATATTTAAAAATGCTCGATTGGCGGTACATAGTGGCATACTTTTACCCACCTTGATGTATGGAAGTGAAGCCTGGACGGTGAGTGAAAGTGAAATTAGTAAGGTCCATACTGTTGAAATGGACTTTCTAAGAAGTATGATTGGGAAAAAACGGAGTGACAGGGTGAGGAATGATTTTGTAAGAGAAGAATGTGGTGCAAGAGAAAGTGTGAAAGTGAAGATTAAAAGAAGTTTGTTAAGATGGTTTGGGCATATGGAGAGAATGAATGAGGAAAGACTGACGAAGAAAGTATATGTTGGTAGAATAGATGGATGTCGTGGTAGAGGAAGACCGAGAAATGTATGGATGGACCAAATACCCGAAATTGCGAATGAATGGAATATCCAGAGTCATAATAAAAGAAGAGCTTGCATGAAGAAAGTTATGACTCTGGAGGAAATGAAAGAAGTATGTAAGGACAGAAAGAAATGGCAGTTGATCTGTAATGTTGGCGGCTAGGGTTTATTAAAATGAAATTTGTTTTATGTCTTTGATGTCCATATATAATTTTATTTATTGATTTAAAAAATGTAATTTGTCGTGTATGTTCCTTGACTTATAGGTTGGTATGCGGCTGACCACCCATGCTGTAAAAAGGGTTCACTTTGCCAATGTCACCCCTGTTACAGGGAAGGACGGCAAGAGTTGCAGGGTGTATGTCCATTTGAGATTGGTTTTTATGATGTAGGCTCACATGATTCTTTTTTATATTCTTTTTTATATTCTTTTTATTTTTAATACTTATATTTAATGTCAACATTGTAATTGGGAAGGTACAACATCAATTGTATATATTTTTATTATTGTTTTATATATTTTAATGTATTTTCCTGTTTTGTTGAATAAACTATTTAAAAAAAAAAAAAAAAAAAATGAGGCACGTGCAAGCGCGAACTTGTACGTGTCTGGTTGTGGGAATGCATGTAATGTGAATCTCCAATGTAATATATCTTTGCAACTTAGATTAGATTAGATTAGATTAGACACACAAGTACAAATCATACATCATTTTATCAAGAAAACGTCTGTGAGATTCATTACGAAATATAATATTTATTCTTTGCAGAAACAACACGTTCCCAGACGGCTCGCAAGATAAACATTCCAAAGCGAAGAAAATATGTGATGTACTCGTAGATGAATGATAGCTGTGTGTTGATTAGTGAAACATGCTCTGTGAATGCAATTCGCACTAGTTATAGTAGAACGTTCTGGGTAAACATTCGCAAGACGGATGTTTCGTTCGTTTCACATTTTCTATTTGAGTTTTGCTCCTCGCCCGCCGCGGGTATGAAAGAGAAGAAACGTAAGATTGTAAAGAGGACTCGCTCAGTCAATATTGTAGTCGGTGTTGAAGACAGTAATGCAATTTCCTGGCTGGCTTTTGAAAGCGGGTCCCTCGATAGTTTCAAGCTTGCATTTTAAGATATGTCTTTCTAGAATCTTCTATTTAAGTTGCAGAGGATATACTGTATGCATTTATGTAAGATTATTATTTACAAATGAAGCAGAAATACTTCAGTTACCCCTCGGCGGCAATATGACACAGGTTGCCGTAGCAACCATGAAAGCGACAAAAATCGGCACGTTATCAAACGAAATCTGGAGCGGTTTGGATTCTGAATGGAAGGTTGTGGGTTCGAATCCCGGCGGAGCACAAAAAAATATACCATTTATATTTTCAAATTTGCTCTTCGCTGGGTCGAAAAATTAATATAAACCTTTACCAAAGACCGGTCACCAAAGGTCCATCCAGCCTTTCAGCAACTGGGTCTTGCTTGAGAATTGGCGCTTTGTAGTGACGACGAACAAGTTCGTAAAAAGGTCGATGGCTCAATTGGTAGAGTGATTGCATTCCATGCCGAGAGCAAGGGTTCTATCTCAAGGTTTACTCAGCCTTCACAAGAAATGAGAACCAGCTCAGAAAGGGGTTGGTGTGAGGCTGGCCCCCTTACCCGTAAAAATAAGTAGGTCCCGAATCTCCACATGCCACCCTTTCGGGAATAACGCAGGCAAGAAGTTACACTATATGTGTAGCTTAGTTGCGTTGCGTTTATCGAACAAAGTAACATTTTTACTGCAGAAATCCTGCGACCAAATGTCACGCTTTTTATCACTTTTTATATTTGATGAATAAAATCTGAGCAATGCTAATATGGAAATTTAAAAGAAGTCAATGCGATTAAGAATAGATAATTTTTGCCGTATTTTCCTGGAATAAAGGTCACATTTTGTACTCTGTGATTCTAAAGTGAACTATTTTTACATTTACAATGGTAATAATCGGCGTATACCAACATATTCAGCTTCCTATATTTATTCAGCCTCTATATTTGTGAAAAGGAGCAGTGTTTCATTAGAATTTTGTTTCTAAAATCAGTATTCAGCTTCCAATCGAATTACTTATTGATTTTTAAATATCTCCCGAAGCTTTTTTATTGTTTATGCTTTTTCCCTTTATTAAAAAAAACATGGATGTAGGAAAAATGAAAACTGTAACTGTAACTGTGGCTCTGTCGCTTTTCCGCTAGGGAAGAAAACTCGCTTTAATCCCAGCAGCGTTTTAAGACGTTCTTGAGAGAACGATAGTAAAAATATATGGCAGACTTGCGTTATTTCATTACTTTTTCAGTACAAATAAGTGCCTAGAGCTTTTTCAGCCAGCCAGCATAAAAAGCAGAAACGTGGGGGGGGGGGGGGCTGAAAGAAAGCAAAAAGAACTGCTGGACTGTCTCAGAGCGCCTGCGCGGACCGCCCCCGTCCCCTCCCCTCTCTCTCTCGTCGCCTATAGCGCGGGCCAAAGGAAAAATCACCCGTTTTCTTTTTTCAGTCTGGTGAAAAAGAAACGCTCTGTGAGAGGAAGGGGGCGTGAACAAGCCTGGAAAGTTGACGCCCATCGGGGGGCGGGGGAAACGCCCCCTCACACGCTTATTGTGCTATGTAGGTTATGATAATAATTATCATTTGTGCTGTGTGGGATGTGGGAGGTGAAGAGAATTCAATTATGGAGGTATATAGATGAAAAAGATAACTATATTATTATAAGAAGTAATAGATCATTCATAAAGAAAAATGGAGATAAAAAACGTGATATATTAAACAATAATAATAATCTTTAATCTAAGTTGCAAAGATATATAAACATTTAAAACTCATATCAAATGCATGCCCACAAACAAGCACGTGTAGTTCGCGCTTACAAATGCTGAATGTGTACATACAAATAAAATCTAAGCCTCAAATGAACATAAGCCCTACAACTTTTGCAGACCTTCACTGACACAGGGGTGACATTGGCAAAGTGAACCATCTTTTATAGTGTAAGTTGTCAGTCTCATACCAACCTATAAGTCAAGGAACAGCAATGGGTCTTATTTGATTATTAACACTTTATGTAGTGTTGAGGGCTCTTGAAGTGTTTTTCGCACAAAAACTGTCCTAATCTAATTTAATCTAAGTTGCAAAGATATGTAACATTGGGGATTCACATTATATTCATTTTAACAAGCGAACGCGTATAACTTCGCATTTGTATATGCCTACAACATAAGACCCCAAATCTCAAATGAACATACACCCTGCAACTCTTGCCGACCTTCCCTGAAACAGGGGTGACATTGGCAAAGGGAACCACCATGCTCACAAAATCAATTACCCTACTAAACATTTAATTTGTGCTCACATGCATATCACATTGACGTTACATAGTAGAATTTAATTATGTCTTGCAATACATTCTCATTTCAACTTTTCACATGTTGTTATTTGCCCCCCCCCCCCTGCAGTGGGCGCGGTCACCTCTCCTCACCACCTGTCCCCCCTCCTGAATAATGCATACGTGCCAGATCTACGATGTCAGCTCTACGGTCTACGCCTTACAATCCGTAGTACCTACATCATGAGCTACGCTGAATGCTACACTATCGAAGCTACAATAGACTGCACATCCAATTTTAACAAAAACAATTCACATTTTCAAAAATTTAAAAAGAAACTGCAAATTTGATTTGATAAACAAGTATTCTTTAATTTAAAAAAAAAAAAATTAGTCTCCTAAATAGAACTCAGCATTTTTTGTAATTAGGCATGCTTCTTTAAACTTTAGTTTAAAATAACTAAATATAGGTGAAAAAACGTAATGGCCCATCCACACGCTTGCGGCAAGCGCCTTGCGGCGTGTAGTCTATGAGCTAGACGTATGAAACCTTATGGGGCTTCCACACGCTTGCCAACCCATCACAAGTCAAGCGCACAGTGTGTCGTCTAGAACATGCTAGCTGGACAAAATTAGTCCATTAGACAAAATTAGACAAAATAGATCAAAAAAGGTTTACTCTCTAAATTCATTATTTCATTAAAAGGGGTTATACTTCGTTATATATTATTGAGTTTGACACAAAACTCCCGTGGAATATAGAAATATAAAACCTATGTTAATAAAAATGTACTAGATATTTTATTTTATTAGCATTTCTTTATCTCTGTATGAAATTCCTAATAAGTTTCGAGAAGGTAGAAAGTTTCTAGTTTTATATTGACTCTCAGTAACATTAAACGCGATGCAACGTTTTTTCCCCTATAGAGTTTTGTTTATCACTTATAGAGATACGCTTTTATTTAATTTCATTAGTTATATTATATCTCGACGATATGCTACTAAACTACACATATAGTGTGACTTCTTGCCACGTTTTCTCATCTTCATGTGGTGTGTCGAGTGGACACATATTTATTTTTACAATTAAAGGGGCCGGCATTACGTCAACGACTTCAGTTAAAGTGTGGATTTCAAAGCTCCCGAGGGACTGGTACTCATTTCTTGTGAAAGATAAGTCAACCTTGCCGGTATTTTACTTTTGGATTTCAAATAAACATCGTAATGAGAAATCATTTCTGACACGTTCCTTGACTTATGGGTTAGTATGCGGCTGACCACCCATGCTGTAAAATGGTTCACTTTGCCAATGTCACCCCTGCTTCAGGGAAGGACGGCAAGAGTTGCAAGGTGTATGTCCATTTGAGATTTGTTTTTTTATGTTGTAGGTTCATATGCGGCATGTGCAAGCGCTAACTTGTACGTACCTGCTTATGAAAATGTATGTAATGTATATCTCTAATGTAACATATCTTTGCAACTTAGTTAGATTAAATTAGACCCCTTCGGTGGAATTCGAACCCGGGCTCTCGACATAGAATTCCAGCAGAACCGAAAACTCCTTTCCTTAACGAGATAAGGGCTGGAAGTCTCATCACCACGGTAAATCTTACTTAGAATATCAGTAATATCAGTAATATTTTGTATGAAGACCTGTCAATCAAAGATGGCCGCCAGTGAACAACTGATTAGTCTTCATACAAATATTACCGATATTCGGTAGGTAAGAACTACCGTGGTGATGAGACTTCCAGCCCTGCTCTGGTGCTTAAAAATTGTCACTCAGAAATCATTCACAGCTTTCCTACTCTCACGATCTTCCGCATGCTTATCAAAAGGCTTTCACCACATTTAAAACTAATTTGTTTGTTGTTATTTTCCGTTCCAGAAGGCAACAAGTGCCCCACACCAGGCTGCAATGGCCAGGGTCACGTCACAGGACTCTACTCGCACCACAGGAGGTAAACAAACACGTCCCTGTAAATATTTTATTCAAAAAATAAATCATTTTAAGAACTCTTATGGCGGTATTCACCATTGCCATGTGAATGCTTAAGTTTTGCTGAGGAAAAATTCCTAGTTAGTATCGAAATAGGTTACTACTATTTCGATACTTACTAGAAATTTTTCCTTAGCAAAACTTAAGCATTCACATGGCAATGGTGATACCACCATTAATGAAAAACTTTGTTTCATTCCACTGATGACTACTTATTTTCAAAAAAAGGTTTTCTGGGATGCTTCTCCATCCTCAGTTTCTTAGATAAGGCAACGCAACTAAGCTACACATATAGCGTAACTTCTTGCCACGTTATCCGAAGGGGTCGCGTGTGGCGAGTTGAACCTATTTATTTTTACAGGTAAGGAGGCCGACCTTACGCCAACCACTTCAGTTGAAAAGGGGATTTTCCCAGCTCCCGAGAGGGCTCGTACTCATTTCTTGTGAAAGCTGAGTAAACCTTGTCGGTATTTTATTTTGAGGTTTGAAATGAACACCGAAATGAGAAATCATTTCTGACACCCTGACAACCTTCTGACACAGTGGGATTCGAACCCGAGCTCACGGGGCGGAATGCAAGCACTCTACCAACTGAGCTATCGACCGGACTAACACAACTCTTTCTATACATCCCTGTACGTTCTGACTACCTTTGAAATTTTTAACGTTTCTCATACACTTTCACGTCATGTAACAGAGTCGAGCCCACAGATCACGGAATCGAGCCTTTCATAGCACGGATGTTCGAAATTTGAGTTTTTCTCGACGGAAAACGTTACACTACTATTCAACTTAGGCCCTTAGCAACCAATAACATTTTTTTTGTTAGTTTTTACCCTGGCAACGCATCTGCTAAACGTCACTTTTTTTGACGATTCATCAATTTATTTAATGTTTCAGCGGAAACTTTGTAGACCACCATTTTTTTTTAAATTTAAATTTGAAAAATACCACCGTTTAATTCTTCAGTTACATATTAGTATAATTAAATAGTGTTTTTTTATGTTTTAAAATTTTTAAACCTAATTTTATGATTTTGGAACATTTACCTACCTACCTAAGACCACGCTTGATTGGATGGGAACATGCCTCCTACGACGTGGATTTTTGTGCATCCACCCCAGACACGTTTGGTTTAATAAATAATTCTTGTTTATGGTTATGGCTTTCACAAATTAAAGTTATTTTTTATTTTCAGCTTGTCAGGCTGTCCCAGGAAGGACAAAGTCACTCCTGAGAGTAAGTACCAAAAAATATTCGAATCTCTTACGGTAGAAGCAGTCTGAAATATATCTGCAATTCGAAAAGCTCGAATTTCAGATTTATTTCTCCTGCCTAGCAACATCGAAATCATCGCTTTGTATCACAGAAATAAATATTATTTCGTAGCATAAGTGTGTACCTAGTTTTAATTTTTTGGCGGGTTAGAGAGCAATCATTTATCATTCTTATGTATTATCAATTATTTGCATCGTATTTTTAGTATTCTATCATTTATTTATTTATTTTAGTTTTACAACAATATTTGTAGTAATTACATTTATTTCTTATTTAGATTACACATCGTTTTTTATTGTTTGTTATTATTTTTTTATTATTATTTTTTTATTTGTTTCTCTCCCAACTGCAGTTGACATTTCCTCACATCTTGGTCCTGATGACGAAGCCCTCTTCCTTTGATCACATAAATGAGTATAGCCAACCAATGAAAATCCAGGTAATCGCGAAGATTTTTTTAATTTATATTTTCTATTTTTTATCTTATTTTCCGGTTGAACCGGGAAAATCAACCGATCGGTAATGTTATTTTATTTATTTTTTTATACTTTTTATTATTCTAGGTTGTATTGAACAACTCTCTACCCGCTGTGTTGAAATATTTTTATGATTATTTTTTGTTTTCTTTTTATATTGTTTGCGTTTTGATATGGTTTTCGAGTGCCGTTTTTTTGGTCGTGATTTATATATTTGACTTTTTCTCTATGAATGATTCAATTTTGTAAACATTTCTTCATTCAAATCTTTCAATTCTCTTGCCTTTCTAATATCAAGCTCAAAAATTGGCAACAAAATAATGTTTTTTTTTCCACAAATGCAGTGACCCCAATGCACCTTTTTCAAAAGGTATATAAATAAAAACATTTTTCCTATGTATATGAAATGCTATCAAAAAAGAATAGAATTAATATTGACAAAATAAAAATTTCCTGCATAGTGCTATATTTTTGTAGACCTTATTTCAGAGGAGGCGAATGTGCACTCCAAGGTCTTTTAACTATGTAGATTTGAAAGACCGACTAGCATCGGTTAAATATTTTAAAATAGTTGTATTTCAAAGTCAAAATTCATCTATTAAAAATAAAGTGATTTCCATGCGTTATCAGCTAAAAGCAAGCTGATCATTTTTTATTGGAATACTTTATATAATAATTATTAAGAGGGTCATTGTACTTGTGGATCTAAAATTAATATCTACCATCAATAAGGTACTTTGTCTCTTGATTAGTTTTGTACTGGAAGCGCCTCTACGAGAGTAGAGGTCCGGTCGCGTTGATTATACTCAGATATGTGATGGCTTGTCCCCCCCTCAAGTCCTGGCGATGCATGAGACGATCCTGAAGTGTCCGACTGAGGGGTGCAACGGACGCGGTCACGTCAGCTCCAATCGCAGCACGCATCGCAGTCTCAGCGGCTGTCCAACGGCAGCGCAGCGCAAGGCAGCGGCCAGAGACCAGAGGCAGCACGCAGCGCTACTGAGGACGCACCCAGGTACATACAGAGCTCACTACACAGTCACAGCTCGCTGTCCCACGGCAGCCAGAGACCAGAGGCAGCACGCAGCGCTACTGAGGACGCACCCAGGTACATACAGAGCTCACTACACAGTCACAGCACGCTGTCCCACGGCAGCCAGAGACTAGAGACAGCACGCAGCGCTACTTAGGACGCACCCAGGTACATACAGAGCTCACTACAGTCACAGCACGCTGTCCCACGGCAGCCAGAGACCAGAGGCAGCACGCAGCGCTACTGAGGACGCACCCAGGTACATACAGAGCTCACTACACAGTCACAGCACGCTGTCCCACGGCAGCCAGAGACCAGAGGCAGCACGCAGCGCTACTGAGGACGCACCCAGGTACATACAGAGCTCACTACACAGTCACAGCACGCTGTCCCACGGCAGCCAGAGACCAGAGGCAGCACGCAGCGCTACTGAGGACGCACCCAGGTACATACAGAGCTTACTACACAGTCACAGCACGCTGTGCCACGGCAGCCAGAGACTAGAGACAGCACACGCAGCGCTACTGAGGACGCACCCAGGTACATACAGAGCTTACTACACAGTCACAGCACGCTGTGCCACGGCAGCCAGAGACTAGAGACAGCACACGCAGCGCTACTGAGGACGCACCCAGGTACATACAGAGCTCACTACAGTTACAGCACGCTGTCCCACGCAGCCAGAGACTATAGACAGCCCGCAACGCTACTGAGGACGAACTCAGGTACAATATAAATCATATCCACAGCAGCACTGTGTTATACTACAGGACGTTCCACCAAGCCCTTGTAGTTTTGAAGGATGACCTACTAACGTGAACCATAGTGGACCTAAAAATAACCAGGTAAAGAGTATTTACATCAAGTTAAAATTA
Organism: Agapetus fuscipes; assembly: GCA_951799405.1. NCBI lineage: Eukaryota > Metazoa > Arthropoda > Insecta > Trichoptera > Glossosomatidae > Agapetus > Agapetus fuscipes. The sequence continues at coordinate 14,038,375 of OX637350.1, forward strand.
TCGCAATGGATGAATACCTCCACGCTCAAAGTAATACCCAACAATCCTACTTTAATTTTATCGATTTTTTTTTCATATCGTTTTTTCTTCATCAACAGCCTTTATATACATAAGTTGTAGAGTTTTGTGAAATGTTGTGCCTCTTCATTCAATTGATTTCAATATCATCAATTTTCTTTAGCACGTGTACCTTAACCGTATTTTTGTCATGTGCTTAGTTCCGGGTGGCCAGTCGGACTTCAGTCCCCCGCGGGTGAGCAGCAGAGAGCCGCCCCCGCCCCGCTACGCGCCCCCGCCCAGTGAGCACGGGGACTCCTTCTACGGCTCCAAGCCCCTCAAGCGCCCCAAGACGCCCCCCACGCCGCACCGGGCCAAGCCAGACAAGGAGCTGCTCGTGCCCAAGACAGAGCACGAGAGCAGATCCTGCCGGTCCACTCCACCCCTGCAGCACCCGCGGCAGACATACGACCCCTACAACCAAGACTCTAACTCCTCATCAGTATCCAGCATGGAGACCATGGCGACTAGAGGAATACCTCTCCAGCAGGTTCCACCTCCTCCTCCAGGTTACGGACCGCAGGAGCCACAGAGATCCCCTTACGATCACGCGCCACCTCCTTCTGAAGAGGCTTACGTGCGGTCGTATGCACAAATGAATGAGTTGAGTGGCTTGGCGCGACCTGTTGTCAGTTACTCGTCTGACATGGCTGGGAGAGGCTATGAGGGCCACAGACCTTACGAGGGTGGGGTAGGAGCCTTTGACAGATATGAGCCGGCTGGGGGCGCCGGCGGGGCGTGTGGTCTGCAGCAGAGGCCCCCCTACCCCTACATGCCGCTGGAGGAAGCTGAGAGGTACCAGGAGCACGCGCTGCCACCAGCACCGCTGCTCAAGCCTGACCACGGAGAAGCGGAGCAGAGCACGGGACCCATATACCCAAGGTGAATAACCAATACTTCCATTGAATAATAACATAGAGAAGCAGAAACTAATTTACTGATTTGATACATACTACATATCTGCCACATTTGTCTCAGTCCTGTCAAACGTTGCAGTTGTGTAATCATACAAAACATCTTTAAACGTGTCAAATTTTATATATTTCTAGCTTTCTCCATTTTTGGTTTTAGCACTTAATTATAACACATGACGTCATAACGTCTTAAAATAACCCTTTTTCCTTTCAAGTTCGTCAATTTTTGTCGATCACAAGATTTATACTGCATGCGTCTATGTTCGGACTGCTCCGGGCATAGTATCACACTTTCGTACATGTATATGTGCGCGTAGGTACTTTGATTTTGTATTTTGTAATACTACCACCATCACACTAGAGCCAGATTGTTCCACCAGCGTGATTAAAATCACGTATGCACTAATACTACCATACGCTCGTAACAGTTCATTTGAATGAAATAAGAGAAAGCCGTTCCTCGTGTTCTGTCTTGCAGACCTATGTACCACTACGACCCGAGCGCCGTGGGCGGTGGCGTGCCTCCCGGCTTCTCCGCCATCAACCTATCCGTGAAGATAGCCGCGGCGCAGGCGCAGGCGCAGATGAAGGGCGGCTCCCCGTCCCCCAGGGAGAGGCCCGTCATGGACCTGTCCACCTCCAACATCACCTCCACCAGCCCACAGGTAGATCAACAATACGAGGATGACAAGCAGTGCATCTCCTTTTTTGCTCACATTGATTTATTTAGCTTAGAAAGCCGTGAAGATTCATCTTGAGATTTCTGTGGGCATTGCGCTTCCCTGAAACAAAATTTTGCATTAAAAAAGCTTCCGTTTTACAATATCTGGCTTCTGACATTTTTTTGACAGCGCTCTTAAATGTATTTCTTTACACAACATATTAAGAAGTAGGTATAGAGTTCACACAATCAATCCAGTTGGAGCAGATAGAAGCAAAACATCTCAAGACTTATCGATCGTTATTATCATCCAGTCAGCCTAGGAACGCAACTCAGCGATATTTGAAAAAAACATCATTTGGATTAGACCGTTTCGATCTCTAGCCATAGGTTAGACCTGTCTGTACCTTCACTTGATTTTTAAAGTTCAAATAGAATAAATTAATGCTTGTTCTAGGGGCCATACGCCTCACCTCAGTACGGCGCCGGCCGGAGAGGATCCCCGGGAGGAGGAGGCCCAGCAGGAGGCGCCAGTCCCCACTCCCACCTGGCTGCCAGTCCGCAGGTGCCCTCGCCTCAGGGGCAGACGCTCGACCTCAGTGTGTCCAGATTACCGCATGGGTGAGTACAGTTATAGCGCCAACAGACTGACGGCGTGTCAAAGAGCCATTGAACAGAGGATTCTGGGAATCAGCCTCAGAGATAGGGTTCCAAACCAGGAGATCCGTAGACGCACTGGTGTCACTGATGTCATACAGCGAGTGGCCTGCTTAAAGTGGCGCTGGGCTGGTCACGTCGCAAGGCAAGACCATGACAGGTGGCCGAAAAAGATTGTCCAGCGGGAAGACCCCAACTGAGGTGACTGGACGACATCAAGATAACTGCAGGCAGAGAATGGCTGAACACAGCAGCCGATAGACAGGAATGGAGAGGATTGGAGGAGGCATACGTCCAGGCGTGGACTGATAAAGGCTGAGGAAGAAGAAGGAAGGAGAAGTTATTTTAACTTGTACCTAGTGGCTAATACCTCCGCAGATTGTCTACACTTTGTTCTGTCATTGCACACTTTTCATCTCCTCGGTATTCATCGCTCACTTCATTCTCCTCTTATTTTCTCACTCTGCAGGCTCCAGTCATTTGTAAATCTCACTTGCCAAAGATTGTACTACTCCACCCATGTATTCCTTCCATCGTAATAACAATTTAATCGGAAAGGCTGCGTCATTGAATAAGACATTTTTTTTATGGAATATCTTGTTTTTTGCGAACAAGATTGAATTCTCTTCTCATCATATCGAGAATAATGAATGAAAAGGACGTCACCAAAAAGCTCCTTTCATTTCTGGTTTCCCCTTGTTCTTTCTGCGTGATCATCTTGTTTGTTTTGTGGTAGTGATGCGTGGTGCAGAGCGCGCGGCTTCCCGGGAGCAGTAGCGGCCTACAGCAGAGAATCTACTCCAGACAGTGGGGGATCACATCCCTATCTAGACGCCTATCACAGAGATCCAGCTGGTAAGGAAACCATGATAAACTTAAGCTACCTGTATGCCGTTGTTTGATAGTTGCAGGCATGCCAGTTAGAGTATATTTACACATGCCAGTAGCTGGCACGTGCAAGGAGCTGGTTATGTTAGTGTACAAGCTACGGGCATGTGTATCCCCAGCTTTATATACAGAGTAACATTTCCATAACGGAAAAGCCGTCAAAATTTCATGCTATATCTACCTACAATGAAGTCGACATAAAATTATATTATTTTTTCTCGACGATCTAACGTCTCACGTCATGTCACTAGCGTAACCAGGACCCTGAGTACGAGTTTTTTCACTTTACTCGAAGTATGGTGTATTCGAGAAAAATGTATTTGAACTTGGAAAGTACCCCCTGGCAAAAAAGGTTTCGAAAATTGTTTTGCCAGAGGTGCTTTACAAGTTCACATACATTTTTCTCGAATACTCAATACTTCGAGTAAAGTGAAAAAACTCGTACTCAGGGTACAGTTACATTATATAAGTTTCCTTTGCTCTAGCAACCCAGCCATGGGGCATCACATAACTCAATCTATGTTAATCAATTCCTCATTTTAATGGTCTTAAATAATATTTAAGAAATTTAAAAAAAAAATGCATTTTACAAGCTTTGAAAATGTAATGAATTTACGTTGGATTTACAATCTTTGGACATATTTGTAAAATCACTTACAATAAAATAAATAACCTGGCATATATACGAACCGTTAGTTAGAGAATTTCAATGTTTTGTTAACTTCTTATCCAACATCAGGAGGCGCATCCTTACTCAACGTAAGGCAAGGATGAACGATTGGAAAATATCACTTCCTATCTATAAATAATCTAAGTTGCAAAGATGTATTAACATTTAAAGCTCAAATCAAATGCATACCCCCAAACAAACACGTGTAGTTCGCGCTTAAAAATGCTGAATGTGTACTTACAAATAAAATCCAAACCTCAAATGAAACTGCAACTTTTGGCAGCCTTCCCTGACACAGAGATGACATTGGCAGAGTGAATCATTTTTGTACAATATGGGTTGTCATCCTGAGTCTTAATAATAAAGCACAGAAGCATTTTTGCAATGCATAAAATAACATGGTATCGTCAGGCACAATGCAAAGCCATACACGCTGCGATGTATAAAACAATAATGAAAATCCAGCAATATTCTGATATTGCCAACGCAAAAAGGGAAGAATCGCGTCGGAATTCCGTCCTCGCATTTCGGGCATTTTGACGCGAGAGTCCGTCCCAGAGCGTCCGGTGGGGCCGGGTTCGTTTTTCAAAAACGAGCAAGAGATGTCTCTCCCTTTTGACTCTTGTGGCGTTTCCGCTTCCTTTCTGTTTTTTTTTTATATTTATTTCAGCCGTAGGCGCGGCCCTTGCTACGGCCGTCACTGTTTGCCGGGTTTATACTTTATTCTTTTTATTTTCATTATTGTGTTGCTATGTTGTTGTATTCGAGAGTGTTTTGATACTTTCTGCTTGTCGTTAAGGCTAGTTCGCACAAGGCCACTGATTTAGTCAAGTACCGAGTAATTTAGTAGTGGGCGGGGCGCTACTCGCCCGTGAAGCGTTCGCATTACGGTCCAGTACAGTACACAAGTGCGAAGTTGGCTGCAGAAAGCCCTTTCTATAATGGCGGAAAATTTGAATTGGCTGCAGTTTGAAAATATTAATTGAGTATTAAAATCATGTTATTATAAAGCCCTTTAAATTGGCTATGGTTTGGTAATATTATCTGATTTATGCCCGGCCACCTAGCTAGGAGCCTGTTTAGCAAACAACTTCGAAACTCGACTTTTGTAAATTCGAAATGTATTTTATGGTTTATAAAATAATATACACATTTTAAATAAAAACAACACATGACTATTTGATGTTTATAATAATATCTACCATTTACGCTGCAAATATTATTTTTTAATTGAATTTTTATCTTTTCAATGATGTGTACAAAGCATATTTTGTATGCACACACTATAATACGGCTCGTAGTCTGCAGCTGCATTCAGATGCATTTCTCTGTTGCGTTTTTCGTTGTTGACAATTAACATCAATATTCGACATGTAAAATCGGCATTTTCAAATACACGGCGGTCACCAATCAATTATCAAGTTAAAGAAGAAACATGGTTCAACTTTTCAGAGGCTGACCGCGAGAAACTTGTTCAATCCTGCTACATACGCCTCTCACGTCTGTCACAGATACCAGCTGATGGCTTACAGTGGCATAAAATTGTAATGCCTCTAATTAGTTATCCCCGTGTGTCACTGAATTGTTTCTGTACAAAACAACAAGTAACAATCCATCTGAAGGATATCATAAGGCCTGTGATATGACAAATTTATGGTAGGTACCTATAAACATCGATCAATGTAAAAGATCGATGTTTTTAAATACGTAATAAATTCATGGACGATAATAGTTATTTCCACAACATCTTTACCAAAACTATATTTGTACAGCTCTATTGTCAGCAAGGAGCTACATGATTGTATTTTTGAGAGCTGATATCCGCACCAAAAATCGATGTCATACTATTCTTATCGAAAAAAAATTACCTTTCTCAAAACTTTTTGGACGTAGATAAGTCCTAGCAACTTCTATATTCTCAAGAGTTTCTAAAAAAACAAGGATATCGGTGTGCATATCCACTCATTTACAGTTTAAACATGACATAACCTGACTGACAGGTCGCTAAGTTTAGGGAGCGGAACATCGGGCTCGCAAATATAAGAAGTTCTTAAGTACTTAAATATATATTTTTAAACAGCACTTTATCTTTAAATATTCTTGCTGAAAACGGGCATTATCTTTTCAAACTGCAGCCAATTTAAATTGCCGCCATTCTTGCATTTCCGTTTCCCCGCCAAGAGTGAGCGGCCAATGGCGCGGCCGTTAATAAACTCGACTCGGACTCGGGCTTTTCCGTGGCTATTCGGACTCGGACTTTTCCGTGGCTTCTCGGCAACACTCGCCCACGGACGGTGGGCGGGGCCGCTACTTGCCCGAAAAAATAGAATGAAATGGATCGGCTTGACTAAACCATTGACTTAACTACTGGACTAAATTGTTGGGGTTCGCACACGTTTAGCCACTAAATTACTCGTTACTTGACTAAATTACTTGCCTTGTCCGAACCAGCCTTTAAGGCTAGTTCGCACGAGGCCACTGATTTAGTCAAGTAACGAGTAATTTAGTAGTGGGCGGGGCGCTACTCGCCCGTGAAGCGTTCGCATTACGGTCCAGTACAGTACACAAGTGCGAAGTTGGCTGCAGAAAGCCCTTTCTATAATGGCGGAAAATTTGAATTGGCTGCAGTTTGAAAATATTAATTGAGTATTAAAATCATGTTATTATAAAGCCCTTTAAATTGGCTATGGTTTGGTAATATTAACTGATTTATGCCCGGCCACCTAGCTAGGAGCCTGTTTAGCAAACAACTTCGAAACTCGACTTTTGTAAATTCGAAATGTATTTTATGGTTTATAAAATAATATACACATTTTAAATAAAAACAACACATGACTATTTGATGTTTATAATAATATCTACCATTTACGCTGCAAACATTATTTTTTAATTGAATTTTTATCTTTTCAATGATGTGTACAAAGTATATTTTGTATGCACACACTATAATACGGCTCTAGTCTGCAGCTGCATTCAGATGCATTTCTCTGTTGCGTTTTTCGTTGTTGACAATTAACATCAATATTCGACATGTAAAATCGGCATTTTCAAATACACGGCGGTCACCAATCAATTATCAAGTTAAAGAAGAAACATGGTTCAACTTTTCAGAGGCTGACCGCGAGAAACTTGTTCAATCCTGCTACATACGCCTCTCACGTCTGTCACAGATACCAGCTGATGGCTTACAGTGGCATAAAATTGTAATGCCTCTAATTAGTTATCCCCGTGTGTCACTGAATTGTTTCTGTACAAAACAATAAGTAACAATCCATCTGAAGGATATCATAAGGCCTGTGATATGACAAATTTATGGTAGGTACCTATAAACATCGATCAATGTAAAAGATCGATGTTTTTAAATACGTAATAAATTCATGGACGATAATAGTTATTTCCACAACATCTTTACCAAAACTATATTTGTACAGCTCTATTGTCAGCAAGGAGCTACATGATTGTATTTTTGACAGCTGATATCCGCACCAAAAATCGATGTCATACTATTCTTATCGAAAAAAAATTACCTTTCTCAAAACTTTTTGGACGTAGATAAGTCCTAGCAACTTCTATATTCTCAAGAGTTTCTAAAAAACCAAGGATATCGGTGTGTATATCCACTTATTTACAGTTTAAACATGACATAACCTCACTGACAGGTCGCTAAGTTTAGGGAGCGGAACATCGGGCTCGCAAATATAAGAAGTTCTTAAGTACTTCAATATTTTTAAACAGCACTTTATCTTTAAATATTCTTGCTGAAAACGGGCATTATCTTTTCAAACTGCAGCCAATTTAAATTGCCGCCATTCTTGCATTTCCGTTTCCCCGCCAAGAGTGAGCGGCCAATGGCGCGGCCGCTAATAAACTCGACTCAGACTCGGGCTTTTCCGTGGCTCTTCGGACTCGGACTTTTCCGTGGCTTCTCGGCAACACTCGCCCACGGACGGTGGGCGGGGCCGCTACTTGCCCGAAAAAATAGAATGAAATGGATCGGCTTGACTAAACCATTGACTTAACTACTGGACTAAATTGTTGGGGTTCGCACACGTTTAGCTACTAAATTACTCGTTACTTGACTAAATTACTCGCCTTGTCCGAACCAGCCTTTAGGGACGTAGATATTATTTATTCAATGCGTTCAACATTTCACTTTTAAACAGTGTAGGTATATCAGTGACGTGCACAGCATTTCAGTCGTGCGTAGGCAATTATATGGAAATTTTCTGATTTCGGCTACAGAAGATATATTAATCAATCGAAAAAAACTGTGCTGGTATAATATAAAACATCATTATATTATTATATTTTTACAAACTAAGGATTTGAAGTGCACACGCGTGCCTGAACATGTATGGTAGTGCGTAGAACAATCTGGCTTTAGTATGATGGTAGTAGTAAGATGGTCTGGTATGAGCGAGAGATCGAATGATCTGGAATATGCAATAATGATCTCTTTTGTGCCTATATATACGGACTACAAAGGGCATCAGCGGATTAGTCGCATCCAACATTTGGACGTGATTATCAATTATTTTTAATTGTGAACCAAACCATGTAAAATAAATAATTGCAGTTTAAAATAAAAGAGAACACCAGTAAATTCGCAATAATATGTCTAGGGTCTCGTCTTTTGAAATTTAAAACCATTTCAGATTCATAAAATCGAATGCATTTTGTTCTTTACTAAGTACCTATCAACGGCAACAACTATTTGCCTTTTTTGAAAGTTTAGTCACTGGTGAATTAGTAGGTATCATGTTGTGTCTAATCTAATCTTTAGATTTAGTGTAACTGCTTAAAAAAAATCTTTATCTACTTTTTCGTTTGGATTCTGTTTTACTGCAACCGAAAAAGATGCATGTAAACCAATCATTCTGAAGTTTTTAAATTGAATGTCTTTATCCGCCATGTTCATAAAGGAGATTCATACTATAGAAAACTCCTTTATCAACATTGCTATAGTAGACAGGTTTCTGAAATAAAAGTTGCTTGGTGTGTGAGATGACGCCGCTGAAAACAAAACAAAAAATTTATCAACGGAAAATTTGTACAACAGTTTTTCATGAAAACATTTTTGCCTCCTTGACAACAACAAAAAAAAGTCAAAATTCCAATTGTACAAAAAATGAGCTCACGTAATAATTTTATTGCACATTATTCAATTTCAACATTTCCAAGTCACCCCAAGCGACACCCCCCTCTCCTCCTCTCACCTTCAAGCCCCCCTCCCACCCACAGTTACCCTTTTGTTCCGCGCCACATTGTTATGCAAAAAATTTAAAAAAAATCATTACATCACGTCACCGGGTAGGTAGGCTGAGCCCGCTACTGGTATAATATTAACATTTCCTCCATGGGCAGAGAAAAAAATTAAAAATACCGGCCGATGTGAATTATCAATATGGCGAAACCGTGTACCCCGGGGACGCGGTAACACATTGTGAACGGAGCGGCCAACGCGCCAACACGCTAAATACAGATGGGTAACGCCGTTTAAATTTGTACCATAACTGTCGACCGGCAAGATTCAAGAAAACGAAAACATCGTGAGTTAAATTAAGGTCTATTCAAAATGACGGACAGGTTCGAAAAATTAGGTTTTTTTACATTTCGATATCTCATTTCTTTTTTCGACGACGAATACAAGATTTTATAGCAGTTCGTAAACACTGTTCAGTAAAAATATAAGAGCACCATTTTGAATGTCATTTTGAATAGACCTTAATTTAATTCACGATGTTTTCGTTTTTTGAATCTTGCCGGTCGACAGTTATGGTACAAATTTAAACGGCGATACCCATATTTGGACGACGCTTTAATAAAAATATGAATACGCACATTTAATAACTACCTAAAATCGTTCGTTTATTGTATTTCAATAAGTTTCCTTGACTTATAGGTTAGTATGAAGCTGACCACTCATACTGTAAATAATGGTTCACTTTACCAATGTTACCATTGTGTCAGGTAAGGTCGGCAAGAGTTGCAGGGTTTATGTTCATTTGAGATTGGGTTTTATATTGTAGGTTCACATGCAGCATGTTTAAGTACGAACTTAAAGTCTTAAATGCAATATATTTTTGTAACTTAGATTATAGATTATCATAGATTTAGATAGATAGGCAATGGTTTTTTTGCGTACATTTTTCACAGTATCCAGCACCGATATAAAAATTAGGTACCTCTGTGGTCCAAATTTCATTTAATCCGTTTAGCCCACAGATCACGGAATAAACCTTTTTGCTATTTTGAATAACAAACATCAAACGGTGCATTTAAAATATTAATAGCATGTAATAAGGTTGATTAAATAGTTTTATGTTTCAATTAGGTACCTACGTAAATGTTATTTGTTAGTCAACCATAAATTAACGGTAAGTAGGTGTATTTTTTTAAACCTACGTGAATACACCTTAATATGGTAACATACGGTAAAGATTGTAAATAAAAAACCGCCCGACATTACCTTAATCTTGTGCCATTTGAAAAATAATACTGTCAGCAATGATAAAAACATACAATCATTAGAAGAATTAATGGATCTAAGTAAAAAATATACAACTGACAACATATTCGAATACATACCTTAATAATGCCAAGCTAACTTCCACTCAAAACACTCACGACAAATTCCCGAGTCTGATGTAAGCGTTCTCAGAAGAAAATGAAGGTATCGAATGAGTTTTTTTGTGTTGTCCACACTGCATCAAAGAGTTACCATACGTGAACAAATACTTAGGATTGCAAGATTTTTGTCAGTTCCAATGGAATTGGTAACATACTAAAAGAAAAATTTCGGAGCCAAAAATGGAGACAACCCTTAGCAATCAATATTTCGTGTTTAAATAAGTAAATATTATTGTGGCTAGTACAGAAAATGAAAGATACGTTACTAAGGTATATGCAAAAATACTCAACTTTAAAAACGTTTGACTATTTTGATCGTATCATGCCATCAAAGGGTCAAAAACGGGTTGCGGACATGTAAAATTTGTATGGGAATGGAAAAAAGGCGTTTTTGTTTTATTTTTTAATTACATCGCCACTTAATGCTTTTTGCAGTTTTTTTTGTATTTCGATACGCTTTTTATTAACTTTACTCTGATAATTTTAGAATTCAGTAGAGATCACCAGTTTTTATGAAAAAGCTGAAAATCATTAGGGGACACACTCACAAGACAAAAGGTACAAATTTCGACGGCGATACCCAGATGACACAATAGTTATTTATGCCACTGCCTGGTAATGATAGTCTTTGTAACACGAGTGCTAGTTTGTGGCACAATAGACAGCTAGAGTGTTACAAAGACTAATTACGTGCATTGGTATACAATACTTTTTCTACGACCATGAAATAAATAACAAAATAGTAAATAGTAGTCATTATAATGTACTCGTCCATTTGAAGTAATTAATACCTTACTTTTGTCAAAACGTGTAATTTATCATTCCCTTCGATTATCTAATCTAATCTAAGTTGCAAAGATATATTAGATTTAGGATTCATATTAATATCATGTTCACAAGCAGACACGTATAAGGTCGCGTTTATACATCCCGCATAGATTATAGATAGATAGATATAAGCTTAAACATTCAAACCCAAAACCTTAATAAACATAATCCCTGCAAATACTGAAGCAGGGGTGTCATTGGCAAAGTGAAACAATTTTTTACAGCATAGGTGGTCAACCTCATACCGACCTATCAGCCAAGTAACTGTTTAAGTTTGTTTATTTTTTGCGGTGAAAATATTTCGCATTATTTTCCTTTCAAGCCTTTTGTTTTCCTTCGAAAAAAGGAAAGCTACAATTTGGAGTATTTTGATAAATAAATTTGATGAATTACTACACTATTAACAAATTTTATTTGACTCTACACATAAAACATATTAATATTCATTTGAACATAGTGGTGAGGAACTATCAATAAATTGAAAATATTTATGCAATGGCTGACGTTTAAAAGTGGTTGCTATGGAAACGGCAAATAAAAGTTTGTTATCGGTCGTTTAGAAGGATAGCCTCATACAAGGTTGACACTCAAAATTAAAAAATGGTTCCATTTCTGCCAATGCGCATGAGCACATTTTCATTTCAACACGGTTACCCGTTGCGTAATGTCACATTACGCAACGGGTGTAGAAATGTATGTCATTGTGATTGCGTTAGCCGTTTTGTAATTAGTAAATTACCAAATGGGAGTAGAAAAAAATAATTTACGCATTTTTTCTGATGAGTTTTTTTTTAATGTGTAAACAATCTCAAATAAATGCATCTTCAATAGGTATTGATGGAATCCTGTAATATAAAGTCTCTCCTTTTAAGATTTCTCGAAAAGTTGTCGACAACAAATAAAAAAATAGTGTGAAAGTTTAACGGGTTTGTGTATTAACATTGTGAAGATTAATTTTAAATCAATAACGTAAAAATTAAACGCAAAGTTTTTCTTCACAATTCGATTGTCCCTTTGAAAACTGTCTCGTGTGATAAATCGAAAGCGCTCGAGGAAATAAATCAACCTGTGAAGAAAAAAAATGTGTTTTATTTTGAAATTAATAAATAAATTTTGATTTGTGCAAATTGATGTGGGTTCTTCTTTTAAAATAAAAAGTGGTGAAATATTAGGTTTAATTTGATGCATAATATCACTTTGCTAACAAGGGGAGTGATAAAACATTTTTAAAAACATATTATCAAATTATAATATTATGGCATGATATTTTTTATAACTCCAGTGCAGTTTTTTTTTGTATAATAAAGGGTTGTGAAAAAGGACGGTCGCATGACGTGTTCAAAATTAAAACATCGGCAAGTCGCCATGTCCCGCTGGACCTTTGCCCCTCCCCCACCCTCCCCACAGCCTCCCTCCCCCCCCCCCCCATAAGGCTAATAATGGAATATGAGCAGTGGCATATTTGATTTATCCCGGTAAGAGGGTCCCCCGAGGCGGAGCGCGATACACACATTTTTTTTGTTTCGCCATTTTCCGTGTAGGCGGCAGTCACGTGTATTTACATTGTACTCGCCAGAAATATGTGGCAGCAATTGAAGTAGGTACTCAATTCCTTTTGGAATGACTGCCCTAAAAATAAAATAAATAAATTGTACAGTGGACTGCACAGGACTTTATAGCACAAAATACGGTCATGTTTAGGTCATAGCCAATTTTCATAACAAAACATTTAGTTGTGTGTAAGTAATGAAGCTAATCTTTTTAAGCAATCGTCTTTTTGCAGTATTATCATTGATCCCGTTTGTATCAAAACTAACACTTTGTTTGGTGGGTACCTATACTTTTCATTGATATTTTGGAAAGTTATGATGGAAAGTTATATGGGTACAACTTACTAGATTTTAAGACTCGTAGCCTAGTATTTTATATTAGGCGTTTTAGTACCAAGAATATTACAATTATTTTTTGTATGGAAATTGGTCACTTTGTATGGTGGCTACACCTTATAATATTTATTTGAAAAAAGTAATGATTAATGTATGTAGGTATATATAAGAGCTTTTCAATTGTAGAACATTATTTTTTAGTTAACCCGTTCTCTGCCGGGAAAACTTAAAATATTGTTTTCTCTTGTATGGCAACCCCCAAAACAAAGAGTATTAAGAGGCAATGCGTATTGCTGTTTTATAGCAATTGATTGAGCGATTTGTTATGTAGGTTTATTTATGGGTATTAGACGTTTTGCTACCAAAAATATAACAATAATTTTTTGTATGAAAATTTGTCACTTTGTATGGTGGCTATACTTTATAATATTTTTTTGAAAAAAGTAATGATTCATGTATGTAGGTATATATAAAAGTTTTTTAATTGTAGAACATTATTTTTTAGTTAACCCTTTCTCTGCCGAGAAATTTTCAATTATTTTTTTCTCTTGTATGGCAGCCCCCAAAACAAAGAAAATTATGAGGCAATGGTTATTGTTGTTACATAGCAGTATTATAATGACGATTATGCAAAAAAAATAAAGAAAATCGTAGGAGCCGTTTTTGAGAAAATCTCATTTGAAACTTTCAGCTGTTCGGAAGCCATCTTGAATTTTCTAAAATTTGAAAAATGTTTCACTATGAATTATAGTGATAAAAAGGTTTATTCTGATAAAGTTAAGAAACATAAAAGTTTTTTGCGTTCTGATGGGTTTTTGTAGCCTTTTAATTTCAATTTTTGATATCATGTAAACGGCACTTTATGTTTTTATTTTCAAAAATTTTATTTAATTTTTATATAGAATTTAATGTTATGTATACAATTGTAGAACATATTTTTTTTGTCAACGCTTTCACTTCTGAGAAAATCACATTTGTTTATTTTTTTTATATAACAACTCATAGACGCAGATTAGCAAAAATGTTGCCATACATAAATTTGGTAAGAATGTATCAAGCAACTACTTTACTGAAAATTTAAAAAAAATCGTTAGAGCCGATTTTGAGAAAATCGCATTTGAAGTTTTCTCCTCTTTGGAAGCCATCTTGAATTCTCAAAATAGTGAAAAACAAGTTATAGTGCAAAGAAGTTTATAATTTTTTCTTCCTTGTAAATCTAAAAAAAGTTTTACAAAATTGCGTTTTTATGGGTCTTTTTAATATTTTCGATGAAAATTTTGAGATCGTGTAAACGGTACTTTTAGTAAAAAAATTTTTAAAGTTTTCTTTAAATTTTTGTAGAAATTAATATTGCGCGTAATATTGTAGAACATTTTTTTTTGTCAACCCAGCCATTTCCGAGATAATCACAATCGTTTTTTTCTTTCATATGGCAACTCATAGACGCAGGTTGAAAAGAGTGTTGCCATAACAAATTTTCTTCGCGACAATTTAAGCAACGACCACACTGAAATTTTAAAGAAAATCGTTAGAGCCGTTTTTGAGAAAAATGCAATTTTATGTTTTTTTTGTATGGTAGCCATCTTAAATTTTCAAGTTGGTGCCATGCCGGTCGGCCCATCAAAATCTGTGGTTGTCAATTCTCTAAATCCAAAAATTAGTGTCTCTGCGATTAGTAGTTCCGGCTGGGACATACATACATCCATACGGACGGACGGACGGACGGACGGACAGGTTCGACAAATTCGGTTTTTTTGCATGTCCTGGTGCAGGACAACTCATTTCCGTTGAAACCTCATTTTTTTTTTTTCGGACGAATACAATACTTTATAACAGTCCTTCGGACTGCTATAAAGTAAATAAATTGTACAGTGGACTGCACATGACTTTATAGCACAAAATACGGTCATGTGTAGGTCATAGCCAATTTTCATATCAAAACATTTAGTTGTGTGTAAGTAATGAAGCTAATCTTTGTAAGCAATCGTCATTTTGCAGTATTATCATTGATCCCGTTTGTATCAAAACTAACACTTTGTTTGGGGGGGTACCTATACTTTACATTGATATTTTGGAAAGTTATGATTGATTATTATATGGGTACAACTTACTAGATTTTAAGACTCGTAGCCTAGTATTTTATATTAGGCGTTTTAGTACCAAGAATATTACAATTATTTTTGTATTAACATTTGTCACTTTGTATGGTGGCTACACCTTATAATATTTATTTGAAAAAAGTAATGATTAATTTGTGCAGGTATATATAAGAGCTTTTCAATTATAGAACATTATTTTTTAGTTAACCCGTTCTCTGCTGGGAAATTTTAAAATATTGTTTTCTCTTGTATGGCAACCCCCAAAACAAAGAGTATTAAGAGGCAATGCTTATTTTTGTTAGATAGCAATTGATTGAGCGAATTGTTATGTAGGTTTATTTATGGGTATTAGACGTTTTGCTACCAAAAATATTACAATAATTTTTTGTATGAAAATTTGTCACTTTGTATGGTGGCTATACTTTATAATATTTTTTTGAAAAAAGTAATGATTCATGTATGTAGGTATATATAAAAGCTTTTCAATTGTAGAACATTATTTTTCGGTTAACCCTTTCTCTGCCGATAAATTTTAAATTATTTTTTTCTCTTGTATGGCAGCCCCCAAAACAAAGAAAATTATGAGGCTATGGTTATTGTTGTTACAGAGCAATATTATAATGACGATTATTCAGAAAATTTAAAGAAAATCGTAGGAGCCGTTTTTGAGAAAATCTCATTTGAAACTTTCAGCTGTTCGGAAGCCATCTTGAATTTTCTAAAATTTGAAAAATGTTTCACTATGAATTATAGTGATAAAAAAGTTTTTTCTGATAAAGTTAAGAAACATAAAAGTTTTTTGCGTTCTGATGGGTTTTTGTAGCCTTTTAATTTCAATTTTTGATATAATGTAAACGGCACTTTATGTTTTTATTTTCAAATTATTTTTTTAATTTTTATATAGAATTTGATGTTACGTATAATATTGTAGAAAATATCTTTTTTGTCAACGCTTTCACTTCTGAGAAAATCACAATTGTTTATTTTTTTCATATCGCAACTCATAGACGCAGATTAGGAAAAATGTTGCCATAACTAAATTTAGTAAGAATGTACCAAGCAACTACTTTACTGAAAATTTAAAAAAAATCGTTAGAGCCGTTTTTGAGAAAATCGCATTTGAAGTTTTCTCCTCTTTGGAAGCCATCTTGAATTCTCAAAATAGTGAAAAACAAATTATATTGCAAAGAAGTTTATAAATTTATCTTTCTTGTGATTCTAAACAAAGTTTTACAAAATTGCGTTTTTATGGGTCTTTTTAATATTTTCGATGAAAATTTTGAGATCGTGTAAACGGTACTTTAAGTAAAAAAATTTTGAAAGTATTCTTTAAATTTTTGTAGAAATTAATATTACGCGTAATATTGTAGAACATTTTTTTTTTGTCAACCCAGCCATTTCTGAGATAATCACAATCGTTTTTTTCTTTCATATGGCAACCCATAGACGCAGGTTGACTAGAGTGTTGCCATACCTAATTTTCTTAAAAAAAACTTAAGCAACGACCACACTGAAATTTTAAAGAAAATCGTTAGAGCCGTTATTGAGAAAAGTGCAATTTTATGTTTTTTTTGTATGGCAGCCATCTTGAATTTTCAGGGTGGCGCCATGCCGGTCGGCTCATCAAAATCTGTGGTTATCAATTCTCTAAATCCAAAAATTGGTGTCTCTGTGATCAGTAGTTTCGGTTGGGACATACACTCATACGGACGGACGGACGGACGGACGGACGGACGGACAGGTTCGACAAATTAGGTTTTTTTGCATGTCCTGGTGCAGGACAACTCATTTCCGTTGAAACCTCATTTTTTTTTTTTCGGACGAATACAATACTTTATAACAGTCCTTCGGACTGCTATAAAGTAAAAAATTATGGGTAATTACAGTATCCTATTGAAGCACAAAATAAATTTCCCAACATATTTATGGTTTCAAAGATACATTATTTTTTGTTGATTTCTGTAGGGGTGCACATTTTTATGTTGATAGGTGTATGTCACGCGTGATCATACACCTACAAGTTACATAATTATGTCACATTCATCACGTTCGTCGCGTATGTCACATTCCTCACGTATGTCACATTCGTCAAGTATGTGATGTTTGGCACGCATCACGGTACTTTACGAGTGGCATGTATGTCATGTCACTGTTTTTATGGCTTATTTTCGTAAAATATATTTATTTACATTTGAATGAGGATTAAAAATCTGTCTGTCAAAAAAAATGAGTATTATATTTCTTCATACACAGTATAACTCACCTATCATAATTGACGGCACATATTAATAGATTTCTTAATCCTAAGGTCGATTTTCATCCTGTGTTGTTGTTAATTCGTTTACAAATCAATCCTCATCTTTTCGTATGTTGCCTCCACCAAATAGATGATTGGATTGACTTTTTGACTCCCCAGGTTACGCGGCCGTTAGTCCACACCCTGGGTACGGCATGGCTCAGGCCGAGTATCCCGGCAATGGCTACGCGCCCTACCAGTACCAGTGTGGAGCAGCGTACCCCTCAGCCTACCCACCACCAGCTCCCAGCGGCTACTCCCCAGGAGCCTGCTACTCCATGCCACCTCCACAGCACCTGCCACCGCACGACAAGACGCCCAAGGACCAGAGGTAAGGAGACTTGATGTTAACTTCATTTTCCTCATCAATCCACACCAACTTCAACAGATGCTGCATAGACTGTTACCAATATAATAAGATTAAAAAGTTACGTTTCTAGAAGTTTCATTACAAATTTAACCGCCCTATGCATAGGAACGTACGCATTACGCAAACTTTGAGTGTACCATTCTGCTACATCCCGTATCGCGTACGCGTTTGAGCAAAAAATTATAAGTATATTTGAAAACTACAAACCGCCTGGCATCCACCTAAGTTCCAAAGTCATGTCATTACAAGTCTATACAAGTTAGTTCCTCAAGAGTAGGCTGCGTTCGGGGGTTTGTTTGACGTCTCGTAATTTTTCATACACACTCTTCAAAAGTCAGGGGACATAAGTACATTGTGGTTTCGATTCTTGATTATTTTTAGTCTATTTTTCGTAAAGTAACCTGAAGGTAATGGGGTTAAGTAAGCCTATCAATTCATGACCAACAGAAATATTGCACATTTGGTTCAGTAATCTCGGGTAGCATAAACTTAAATCTGATGGGTATAAACTTGTTTATAATTTCTCCCATGTCTCAAAGGAAACAGTTTGGCAGTTGATTCTTCGGAACAACATTTGATTCAAATCAATTTACTATGGAGGGGAGAGGGCTATGATACGTATGATATTCTTTTTCTGGAAAGCTGTGTTGTAATTTGTACCGAAATTACGAAGTACCCTCGCAATACTCGTATTTCAAATATGGTCAACTTTTTTTGTTAGTTCTACTGAGCTGAGGATAACTTACTGAGGATCTGCTGAGGATAAATTTCATCATTTTTATAATACCTACAAATTATTAAAATAACTGATTGACCAACGTACCTTGATCTACATTAATGAATTATCTTTTAAATGAGAAAACCTTTACAGAACATAATATAATTTGCAGTCAGGAACCTTCTACCCGCATGCACGGTGGGTTCTCCTTTCCCTGCTGCTGCTAGCCGTCTGCATGAGCCAGCAGCGGCTTATTCCATTACCTCGCGCTGTCCTAACACCCTAATCACATTCCCTGCATCCACTTTGAACTCATCGCAAGCAGAAACTAAAATTCCCAACTTTAATCTGGCGCTGCATAAATAAATATAACGCTGTGAACAAACACTATATTAAGGTGTCTAAAGACATGTACGAGCACCTTCACTAGTAAAGACAATTTCCTAATCGTGTTTCATTTTCACCCTTTGATATTTTTGATGGCACACTTCACATATTGCAACTGAAGTAGCTATTTAAGTAGTGGTACTAATTAAATGTAAAGTGTAAAGGTGTGTTGAATATCACTTATAGCCCATTTGTTGCCAAACTTACGTCAATTTTTATCGTCGACCTATTTTTCCCCTAATCGCATCAAAGACATAGTTCCCCTCTAAATCTAATCTAAATCTAAGCTGCAAAAATATGTATCATTTGAGATTCATATTAAATGCATTCCCACAAGCAGACACGCATAATAGAATAAATATATTTTGACTTGTTTTTGACCTTGAACGACGTTTGTTCTAGGCGAACCTGTAATTCCCCTTCATCATAATTTCATTCAAAGACTGTAATCGATTACCAACATTAATATTTGTTATTTTGTGACTTTTACAATATTGTTTCGATAAAAATAAACCTTGCAGTGTAAAAACTAACATAGTGATGTTGCAAAGTTTCCAAGCGATGCGCGCTTCCGCAGGCGTCTCACCTCAGCTGAGCCAAAGGGAGGCGACTTCAGGAATGGGAAACATGTCGACATGGAGAGAGAGAGAGGGGGGGGAGCCCATTTTGTTAATTAAAGTAATTACTCTTCGTAGCGTGGCGCAAAATGCTAGCCTCATCCTAATTGACGCACAGCAGGGCCGGTAGGTACACGAGCCACTTCTCAAATCCTCCGACACCCGCGCAGACACTCATCTGCGCGGTGATGGCCTACCGCAAGGGAATGCAATATAATCATACCCAGTACTTGTACAACTACCATGCATAACAACTTTTACTAAGTATGAAAGAAGGGTTGATACGAGGAGGTATGCCAAATTAAAAATGGCAAGATGCACTAAGCATCTTTTATGGTTTATTAATTGTTGGCACCGATTTGCAAGATAAAACTTTGGTTCTACGTGTACCTATAGCTCTCATGGATATTTATTCATTCTTTATTCTTTAACGGCACATTGTGCCTTTTACATGTATACAAAAATAGAAATAAAAATACATTACAGACATAACAGTATCAAAATAAAACAGATTACTACAAAATAAAGCTTACAATAAGATTACTACAGAATAAAAGTAGAAGATATTTATGCAAAAAGTAAGAAGATGAAGAGAAAAACATAAGAGAGAAAAGAAAGAAGAAAAACATAAGAGCAATGAGCATATAGCATATAGAGCAATAAGAGCATGATCAAGTAATAATATTAAAACTTAGGTAAAATAAAAGAACGCACAGATGAGGGTAAACAAAAATTGAAATACATTGCAAAAAAGTTAACAAAATAAGTAGAAAATAAAAAATAAAAACAAAGATAAGACAAAAAAAAACAAAAAAGAAAAAGCAAGGTCTTATATTAAAGTAACAAAAATAAACTAGAAATTTGATAAAACTAGAGTAAACAATAGTACAGTACAATATTATATGAGATGCAACTCTACAATAATTATTATGTACTTATTATGTACCATGGGAGTTGAAGTACTTAATTAAATTATATTTGTATGTTTTAGGATTTGTATGAGTGTCAGAATCTATTTCATTGTATATTGAGCTAAGATGGAGTGAAAATTAAATACTGTGTTACTCACACACAGAAAATCCATAGCTCAACTGCCACATGAGTGAATTTCCCATGCATAACAATCCATGGATCGATTGCGGATCAAATGCTTTGTGAATAAACCTGATAGTACCTAAGCAACAAAATATTGATATCCCTCGTTGTTATTGGTGGCTTAGGATCCCAATCACATGGGTCTGTGAGGTTTTCCCGATAGAGAAACACTCATTTTCCTTTCTGATCAAACGCATAATTTGGTTGGTATGCCCCATTACATTCAGCTCGATTATACGCGTTTACACACATGCCCTGCCAACTTCCCTTCTCACTTCTCCTAGGAGCTGAATGTACCTAAATGGGGCATTATAATAGTATCCATTGGGTTTCAAGGCCGTACTAGAACTAGCAAAGCCCACAGTAGAACTATGTAGTAAGGCCTTGATTGGGTGTAATAAGGAGGTCGGAACTTTTTTGAATTTGTAGATAACTTTTTTCTCGGTGATCAAACATCACTCTCGTATGAGACTGCCGTCTTTAGCAACCAATAACAAAATATTTTTACGCAATCCGACCGGGTGACGACACAATATTGTTTATGCCAAGACCTTATGGCAAATACAAATAAATGAGTTACCTACAATAAGTTACCTAAAACAAACACGTAATAATTACAATCAATGCAACGCACACGCCATTATGAATTTTAATCATTTCTCAAATTAGGTGAACATCCGCTGTCTTCATCATAATCATTATGCCTAAGAATAATAGAAGTACCTACCACCTATGTGCAATGATTATAAAAAGATCCGCAATACCTGCTTCCTCTTCGGGGGAAAGGAAGCGCACAGCGGACGTGCTCTGATGGATAATTTGTATTATTCATTAACACTACATAAGTTAAATCACCTACCTACCTAGCTAGCTGCTGAAGTTATTACATATTTTTTAATAACCACGCGCCATGATCTGTTTGCTCATTCATACTAGGTATAACGATCTGTGGGTATAATGGGGCTTCCACACGCTTGCCAACCCATCACAAGTCAAGCGCACAGTGTGTCGTCTAGAACATGCTAGCTGGACAAAATTTTGTCTAATGGACTAATTTTGTCCAGCTAGCATGTTCTAGACGACACACTGTGCGCTTGGCTACAACCCAAGTGAGAGTGAGGTGGCACCTATTCTGTCAGCATTGGTCAACAAGTCTCTCACTACAGAGTGTATTTTTCCCACGGAACTTAAAAAATCAATTGTTACACCAATTCTCAAAAAATCAAGCCTTCCAGCTGATTCTGTGGAAAATTATAGACCTGTGTCGTCCGTTCCTTTTATATCGAAAATTATTGAGAAGGCCGTTGTTTGGCAACTCACTCAGCACATGGAGCGAGGCGGATATCTGTCTAAGTTTCAGTCAGCATATAGAAAAGCTCATTCCACTGAGACTGCCTTACTTCGCATTGTGAATGATGTGATAGCTGCGGTTGGGGACGGTGCTCTTGCCATGGTGGCAGTACTTGACATGAGCGCTGCCTTCGACACTGTTGATCACAGTATACTCATCACTAAGCTTGATAGGTTGTACGGAGTCCGAGGAGGAGTATCTAAATTGCTATCTTCATATCTGAAAGGCAGATGTCAGACTGTGGATGTTGATGGTGAGTCATCAGGTATGCCCATGGACTGTGGTGTGCCTCAGGGATCTGTACTCGGGCCTTTACTTTTTACCCTGTACACAAATGATCTTGAGAGCACTGTACTGATGAACGGCACCAGCTACTATTCTTATGCTGATGATATTCTACTTTGTCGTTTCTGTCAGCCATCTATGACAGATGCCTGTAGTCTTGAGATGGTCCGGTGCATTGAAGTGGTGGCTGAGTGGATGGCAAGGTGTCGCCTTAGAATGAATCCAGACAAGACAGAATTCATCTGGATGTCGTCTCCTGGTAGGAAACACTTGCTTGGCTCTTCACCAATTAAAGTAATGGGCCTGGATGTGTATCCATCTAGCTCAATTAAGTTTCTTGGGGTCCATCTTGACAACACTCTCTCCATGAGTATGCAAATAAGCTCGACTGTGAGCTCCTGTTTTTTTCACCTGAGGCAGTTGAGATGGGTCAGAAACTGTTTGACATCCGAAGCTGCTAAGATTCTCATTGCGTCCTTTGTTGTGTCGAGACTGGATTATTGCAATGGTCTGTTCTGGGGTCTTCCAAGGTTTCAGCAGTCTAGACTGCAGTCCGTCTTTAATGCTGCAGCCAAATTACTTTTAGGAGGACGAAAAACTGACCATGTCTCTCCTCTGTTGCGGCGCCTTCATTGGCTGCGAGTCCCAGAGAGGATTGAGTACAAAATATGTGTTTCTGTTTTTAATGCCCTCAGAGGAGTTGCCCCATCGTACTTGTGTGAATTGTGCAGAGTCGACCAGATAGGTGGAAAACGATGCACTCTTCGTTCTGCACAGAGTGACGCCGTAAACAGGCTTCAACTGCCTCTTCGACGGAACAGAACTGGTTTCGGAGACAGGGCTTTTAGTTCGGCTGGTCCATCCTGCTGGAATAGTCTACCTCTGGAGTTGAGAACAGAGACCAGTGTTGGCAGTTTCAGGAAGTTGCTTAAGACACATTTGTTTAACAGAAGCTTCAACACATAAAAGCGCCCTTGGGGTGGCTAGTGCCACTAAACGGCGCTGTATACAAATTGTCCAATTATTATTATTATTATTATGATTATTACTCAATGAGAAGGTAGATATGTTTTTATTTGAGAAGATTGGAAATATTAAAATTTATCAGCTGATTTTCGTAGTGAGAATAAAAATCAACAGATTAACATTTTGGTAAAGACAGTCGTTTATCGTGCGTCGTAGGTAGATATTTACCTATGTAGTGCATTTTTAAATTTCCTAAATGCAACTTGCAGTGTTAAAATCAGTTTAAACGAGTAAAAAGACTTTCAGAGTCTAGATTATAGATTATTATAAGTGTACCTAGGTCATTTTGGCATCAATTTATGCTGATCATAGTTTTTCCATTGCTTTCATCGCAAAGACACGTTCAGCTATATAGAAGCATCAAAATTTTGTGTAATATTCCTCACATTACTTAAATAATATGTAGTTGCACATTACATCTATAATCTATAATCTAAGTTGCAAGGATATATTCATTTAAAGCTCTCAGATGTATGCCCACAAACCAACAAGTGTAGTTCGCGCTTACAAATGCTGAATGTGTAGGTACTTACAAATAAAATCCAAACCTCAAATGAACATAAGCCCCACAACTTTTGCCGACCTTCCCTGAAACAGGGGTGACATTGGCAAAGTGAACCATTTTTTACAGTATGGTTGGTCAGCCTCATACCAACCTATAAGTCAAGGAACATAATTATTAGTAAAGTAAGTAGTAATAATACCATTGAGGAATAATACTTAATATGGATTTCAATGAACGATTCTTCAACGAACGTTTTTTTTTTGTATGTCACAAAATGATTTTTTATTTGAGTAAGTTGGTAAAACTTCCGCTAGAGGCGGGAAATGGCGAAATGTCATTCTTGACATTCCAACGTTAAACTTTTAGGCATAACGTTTCATTTGTTTTGATTCCATTTTAATAGTTAAGTATTTACTTCAGTCGTGGTTTTAAAGATTAAAATGGCTATTTTATTTGTCTTTTCATGCGTGTAAACATTGCGGTTGTAAATTTAGACATTTTTAGAGAGCACGAAGCAAGATGGCGCAACGGTCGACCGCGACCGAACGCGCTCAGTCATTTTCTAGATGTCATCGAGTGCAGTGTGTTATTGTTACAAAAGTTTTTAATTTAAAAAGTTTATTGAAAAGTATATTTTTCTTCAAAACGTTGACGACATGTTGCACTACAAATATTACAAGTGAGTTGTTGACATTTTTATTAAATATCTCAAAGAATAGGTACGTTCAATGTTATTGTTAGTTTTAACTTCTATAAATATCAAGAAAATACAACTAGAGGAAATATATTACTTTAATCGTAGGCAAAGAATGAAAAATATTTTGCGTACCTGCAAAGTTATGGAACTTGTGAGATAGAACAAAATAAAAGTTTGAAAACTTTTTTATTCTGCCATCTTGAATTTTCTGAAAAGTTCATACTTTCCTATTC
This sequence comes from Agapetus fuscipes, assembly GCA_951799405.1. Lineage (NCBI taxonomy): Eukaryota > Metazoa > Arthropoda > Insecta > Trichoptera > Glossosomatidae > Agapetus > Agapetus fuscipes. The sequence goes on from OX637350.1 coordinate 14,063,245, forward strand.
ACTCGTAAGTAGGTACAATAGTTATTGTACCTAGCTATACAATACTTTGTTCTCACTAAATGTGTGAACAAATAAGTACATACACTTTTTTATTTAAGTTAACTGTAGGTACATTCATTAAATACGCAAAGAAACATCAGTAAGGAGATTAAAATACCTTCATTATCATTTTTCGGTGAATAGAATTAATCAACCTAAAGTATGTATTGTTTATGAGGCTGACCACACGTACTGTAAAGATTGTTTCACTCTTTTCAAGCCACCCGAGTTGCAGGGCTTTCCTATTATTATTCATTTGATGTTTATTAGATTTTTATTCTATAAAGACACATGCAGCATGTGCAAGCGAAGCCTAAAACATCTCTGTTTATTGGGCGTGCATTAAATATTAATATTAAATGTTAATGTGACGTTATCTTTACAACGTAGATTTTAGATCATAGAAGCAATAATTTACGCAATTAGGTATCTCGATGTATATAAAACAACTGTGGAATCGATTGACACAAATTCCCTGTGCAAAAAAATTCGACGTCACACAGCCGCTTGGTAAAAGGCGAATTATTTTCATTTATTTGTTGCTAAGGGACCCTAATCACATCTACCTTTGAAGTTTGCTCGCTGAAAAAAAAATCTAGACAATTTTATGAAGTATTTTTTTTAATTCCTATTTTTGTAAAAACATGCTTGCTTTCCTCATATCTAAAGAGCAGTATATGTGTAAGCATAGGTACGAGTGTACTTAGGTAAATATCAAAAATATTTTTCAATATCTGTACCTATTTGGTACTTTCCCACTGCAGTACGGAATAAATTGGCTCAACTACAAACAGTCGTTATCACTTATCAGTTTGTACGGTAAATAATAATATCACCAACTCCGGAAATGTTAAGTTTAGTGAAGTCCTATCTGGATTAAGTACTTCACCTAAAGTACCTACCTACATATTTCCTCTAAACCACCACAATTATCTTGTTTATTTTATGTCCATTTGAATATTTTAATTGTTATTAATTGCCTACCTACACAATTAGGGCAAATGCCTACAGCAATTTACTTCACATTTTTTTCCGCGGACATTTCGTCTACGTACTCACAAAATGACACGGATGTTCCAGATTTTATTTTTCGCCTACGCGATGATTGTTCCATACTACGAGCATATAGGTAATCAAAAGTCCGTTTGAACTTTTGACTTTCATCGGTTCACAATGCACATACGTACACGGCTTAAAATGAACTTGGCGGAAAACTGAACTAAAACGCAGCCATCTTGTATAACGTTACTTTTTGTAGTTCAACTTGAGCTGAACTGCTGCAATTCGATTTTTTTTTTTTGAGAAATAAAAATTGATAAAAATAATTATTGCAGTTAGAAGTATAGAGGTAGTTAGAAGGCACTAAAGTCGCAATGGCGCCCTCATTTAACGCAACTAAAAAAACGCAACTAAGCTACACATATAGTGTAACTTCTTGCCGCGTTATCCCCGAAGGGTTCGCATGTGGCGAGTTGAACCTATTTATTTTTACAGGTAAGGGGGCCGGCCTTACGCCAACCACTTCAGTTGAAGTGGAGGTTTCCCAGCTCCCGAGAGTGCTGGTACTCATTTCTTGTGAAGGCTGAGTAAACCTTGCCGGTATTTTATTTTGGGGTTTGAAATAAACACCGAAACGGGAAATCATTTCTGACACCCTCGGTGGGATTCGAACCCGAGCTTTCGACATGGAATGCAAGCACCTGACCACTGAGCTATCGACCGGAAATTTAGCTGTCATTTAAATTAATTTTAAGCCGTGTTTACTAGTAGTTAAAAATATGCATCGATTGTAAACTTCACACGTTCTTTTTTTTTTCATTTCGTATTTGCAATTTTTCTTTTATAAATCCTGTTAAAAGTACGTACATACCTACATGCTCTAAAAAATAACTTAATATTCGGGACTTTAGTATGGTAAATAAAATGCCATATAACCCTTCCCACCAAATACGTAGGTACTTAGGCACATCTTTTTAACACATTGTTAGATTGCATACTTTATATAGACGCTCACATGGCCTGCATATGTGTAAACGAGCTAAATATAGATGATCTTAGTAGAAATACGCTCTGTTTTTGTATGTGGCCCACTGTTAGTACAAAATACAAGTAGGTACGTATGCATAGTCGGGTATGAAACAAGCGTGGATGAGTACCGACTAATGGTCTACTACTTAAAAATTTCACGGCCTGTTGAAGGATTCATTATTTAGTTTGGTACATTGGACACATAGCCCACAAAGTCTTGTCTCGTTGAGTATATTCTTCTGAGACTTTGACAAATTGAAAGCAATGGTTTGTACACAATTTCATTTAGATATGTATTGTTTTCTAATCTTTATTATCTATAAATGTTGCTTATTAAATCAGTAAGGCGTTAGGTTATTTTTTAGGGCATACAATTTAATTAGAATTGTTAGTTTTTTTATTTTATTTTTTATTAGAAAGTGTCTGAAAATTAATAATAGTACGAAAAATATATCGCCTTAAATTATTCATCTCTAAACAATAAAACTTTATGTATTTTCCATCAGGATTCTGATGGAAATTTCCAATTTCCATTAGGTTCCTTGACTTATAGGTTGGTATGCGGCTGACCACCCATGCTGTAAAAATGGTTCACTTTGCCAATGTCACCCCTGTCTCAGGGAAGGACGGCAAGAGTTGCAGGGTGTATGTCCATTTGAGATTTGGTTTTTATGTTGTAGGCTCACATGAGGCATGTGCAAGCGCAAACTTGTACATTTCTGGTTGTGAGAATGCATGTAATGTGTATCTCCAATTGATGTAACATATTTTTGCAACTTAGATTAGATTAGATTAGATTAGATTCTTCAAAACACATTTGATCTATAGCTGATCAATGGATCATCGTTTTTTAGTATGGCAAATTCACATTAGGTGGCAGTTGAGGCACGAATTTGTTGTATGTGAATAACTCAGTTATTAAAGTTGCACTTATTCGAAATAGGTAGGTTCCTAAACCTCAGGTCCCCAGGATTTAGTGAAGCCAATTTCTGATTTTCCAAAATTAGTGGGATAAAAAAATTAAAAAATTTAAATGAATGTATACCTAATTCAAAATCTTAGCATTTTGATGTCACACGTTATTGCCTACGAGGAGTAATTTTAGATGTGATATTTTTTCCTGCTATAAATTTCGCTTAACTTGCAGTTTTTGACAGAAAAAATAGTATCATTAGTCCAAGGATTAGCTTGCATTTATGTAGCTATTTCATTATTATTCTAGTGTGAGGCAGGAAAGGAAATTTGATGACTTCCTTAATCAAAATGTAAATTTAAGATGGCAGAATAAATCCTGGATAAGATTTTTTTTAGGATTCAATGTAGGTACTTAGGTATAACGATAGCAGTTTAGTTAACAGGCATTCCAAATCAAAAGTAAACCAGGGTGATGGTCCGATCGATAGCTCAGTTGGTAGAGTGCTTGCATTCCATGCCGAGAGCCCGGGTCCGAATCCCACGGAGGTGTCAGAAAAGATGTCCCGTTTAGATGTTTATTTCAAACCCCAAAATAAAATACCGGCACGGCTTACTCAGCCTCGACAATAAATGAGTACCAGCCCGCTTGAAGCTGGGAAAATCCTCACTTTAACTGAAGTGGCTGATGTAAGGCCAGCCCCCTTACCTGTAAAAATAAATAGGTTCCACTCGCCACATGCGAAACCCTTCTGGATAAGGCGGCAAGAAGTTACACTATATGTGTAGCTTGGTTTGATTGCGGATTGATTGTACTGACGTGACTACTATATACTGTTAGCGCCATACGCCGTTGCCCCCCTGCGGCCTCTCGGAGCGACTCTGGCAGCGAGGAGGGGGGGGAGGGCAGGGAGCTCCTGCAGTGCCCCACCAGGAGCTGCGACGGGCTGGGGCACGCCTCGGGCAACTACGCCACGCACAGAAGGCAAGACGGGGCAGGGAGCGCGAGCAACACACAAACACAACACATTACTATGAGATGCACAACCTTGTACCATGCGGCCAATAGATGGCATCTCATGAAATGCAAACAATAGATGGCATCTTATAAAATGCAGGCAATAGATGTCATTTTATGAACTGCAGGCAATTTATGTCCTCTTATAAGTTGCAGACAATTAATGTTATCTTATAAGTTGCAGACAATTTATGTCATCTTCATAAGATGCGCAAACAATAGATGTCCTCTTTAAGATGTCATTTTATGAAATGCAGGCAATTTATGTTCTCTTATAAGATGCAGACAATAGATGGCATCTTATAAAATGCAGGCAATAGATGGCATTTTATAAAATGCACACAATAGATGTCCTCTTATAAGATGCAGACAATAGATGTCATTTTATGAACTGCAGGCAATTTATGTCCTTTTATCAGATGCAGACAATAGATGTCATCTTATAAGATGCAGGCAATAGATGTCATTCTATGAAATGCAAGCAAAGAAGTGACTGCATGTGTATGTTTAGAAACATTTTTCAATAAAATTACTTATAATGGCGGATATTCTATGATTCATGATGGTTGAGAAGATTGATTTCTGTGCATTTCATTGTCCAACGTCATCAGGAGATAGGCTTCTTGTGCGACCATGAGACACAAACTGAATTACTGGTTATAATTTCCGCTCAAGATAGTAGGTTGCAAATCCGCAAACTCACTTTTGCAGCGGTAAATCACAAGACTTAGCCATCATGTTTCATGTGCAATGTCGGTCTTAAAAAAATATTTTGAAATAAAATTACTTCAAAAGGTGAAATATCCACTTTCAAACTATAATACAGACTTGAAAATTAAATTTAAAAATCGGAATTTAATCTTTTCAAAATTCTTAATTTCAGTTATTTTGAAGAGCATTCTAAAGAGACATAATATTTGTCATTTGCCGCGCTTTCTGGGCCCACTTTGTACTCCTTTTGAATGTTTTTATGACCTGTCTTTTTTTTGGATGAAATGAATTAACAGCATTTTGTTTGATTGAAAAAAAAGTAACTACAAATACTCTTTTATATGAATTTCTTATCAACGAAAACATTTAGATAATCGTGTCAAGGTAAGATAACAACACCTAACAACTTGCCTGTGAAGAAATGAGTTATTTGCATTCATACCTCAACATTTGCATCACTAATATTTTTGCATCCTTGTTAATAACTCTACCACATGTGGTAGTATTGAAATAATTAACCCGTTACTTCTTATACTTTGAATGCATCAGAATGAGCCTGAAATTTTTCAAAAACCCCTAACTGTACCAAACTAATGCGGATTGGAAATTAAACTTGAGATATGTAAAACTAATCTAGAGATATGTTTTTATAGAATAGCATTGCCTGAAAGGCTGAGACATTTCTAGCATATTGCATCTTTTACTTCCACTCAGTAACTAACTATTATGTATGCTGCGCTATCCCAGCGTTCTAATCTAATCTAAGTTGCAAAGATATGTTACATTGGAGATTCACATTACATGCATTCTCACAACCAGACACGTACAAGTTCGCGCTTGCACATGCCTCATGTGAACCTACAACATAAAAACCAAATCTCAAATGGAATCTAAAAAAGATGATGTAGAATGAGAGGAAGGATGCTGTTAAGAAAGAGGTCAAACTTTTTTTTAAAGTAAATTTTGGCTTTCGCTGAAAACTTGTTGTTTGTATCTAAATGAGTCCAAGTGTATTTGTTTAAAATAAAATTTGAGTCCAAGTGTATTTGTTTTTAAAAAAAATTTTTGTTTAAAATAAAGTTCTACCTGGCTTTGTCAGGTAGAACTTTTTGAATAAATAAAAACAACGCTGTTCCTTGACTTATAGGTTGGTATGCGGCTGACCACCCATGCTGTAAAAATGGCTCACTTTGCCAATGTCACCCCTGTTTCAGGGAAGGAGGGCAAGAGTTGCAGGGTTTATGTCTATTTGAGGTTTGGATTTTATTTGTAAGTACACATTCAGCATTTGTAAACGCGAACTACACGGGTTTGTTTGTGGGCATGCATTTGATATGGGCTCTAAAATGTTAATATATCTTTGCAACTTAGATTATAGATTATATAGATAAAGATTTGCAGAAGACAGAGAATCTCATATTCTGTTTTTCTATATTATAATGAAGTCATTTTTGAAAAAAAGTTGTACACTAACTACCACTCTGATTGTACCCGACTTACATTATAACCTTGCACCGTTTTCATTGTATTTCATCACTATAACATGTCCCCATCTTTTACCTTCCAGCCTGTCTGGTTGTCCGCGCGCCGACCGCTCCCAACTGCAGGCGCACAGTCAGGAGCTCAAGTGCCCCACTCCGGGATGTGATGGCTCCGGCCACGTGACGGGAAACTACTCCTCCCATCGCAGTCTCTCCGGCTGCCCCCGGGCCAACAAACCCAAGAGCAAGCCCCGAGACGGACAAGACTCGGAGCCCCTCAGGTATTTATCTAAAATAATTCATTGAAAAAAAGGAGGTGGCCAAAGACGCATTTATTTTTCACATTCTCTAACACATACTAAGTATATAAACTAACGCTACTCAACGGCTCTATGTAAAATTGGCAAATTATTATTGTTAAAGCCTTATTTTGAGCATGAAATGGAATTTTTCATACCCAGGTTTATTAAATTGTTATGACAATAAAAACCTGTCATGTTTGTGATAGAGAAAACCATCACTTGCAATAAATTGACTTGTATTAGCTTGACCACTCAGCCGTGAAAATGAATATGACACAACTGCCATTGAAATTAGAGCAAAAACTGACTGATGCTTATTCAATTTGCAACTCTATGTCACATAAACTTGAAAGACACACAAAGCGAAGTAAATGCTCCTAGTGACACCTTAACAAAATTTGTTAAGGTGTCACTAGGAGCATTTACTTCGCTGTTGAATAGTTTGATAGTTCTGCTATAAGTTGAGAGAATTTAATTTGTTATTTGTTTCTAAACACCTTAACAAAATTTGTTAAGGTGTCACTAGGAGCATTTACTTCGCTGTTGAATAGTTTGATAGTTCTGCTATAAGTTGAGAGAATTAGCTTTCCAAAGAACTTCTATGATAAATCAAGTAGGCTAGGATTTTTACGCTTCTTAACATCTTCTTTCATAACTTCATAGCATCTTTTCACTGAAATCAATTGCTAAACATGCTCCCGTTGTTTGCACGCTAACACAGATGTCCCATCCCAGGATGCGATGGTTCAGGACATGCAACCGGCAAGTTCTTGTCCCACAGAAGGTTTGTAAATAACTACTCTTATACAAACTAGTGTCAAAGGTATTTTTCCTCCAATGTAATTTTAGTCCCCTTTTCCCAATCCCATAAAGGTATCTGAATTTCAAATCATTTTATTTTGTGTAAACGCCTGAATTTATTCTTTATTGTACTTTTTGGAGAGACATATTAGATAATGTCTTTTTTTTAAAAAGAAACATTTAATTGTTCAAATTGAAAAGGAAATTAGCTTTAATGACAAACAATTAAACATTAAAAATAAATATTAATTGAGAGCATTGCTTTGTATCCAACCTTTTGTCACCGAAACACAAAAAAAAATGTGGAAAATCAGACTTTTTCATTGAATCCTTTTGCATGCACTGCAAGTAAATAGATGTTCATATTTCTATTAATAAGGGTAACCAGCCAGCTGTTATAACTTTTATGCTAAATCCATTGTATGTGATTATTTTGTTTAGTGCTTCGGGCTGTCCGATTGCCAACCGCAACAAGATGCGAGTCCTGGAGAGCGGAGGAACTGTTGAGCAGCACAAAGCCGCAGTTGCCGCGGCCACGGCCATGAAGTTTGAGGGCGTGAACTGTCCCACGCCCGGCTGTGACGGGACGGGGCACATCAACGGCTCCTTCCTCACACACCGCTCACTGTCTGGATGTCCCGCCGCAGGGCAAACAGGTAGACTAAAAAATCCCATTAGTAAACGGAATTTCTGCATCAAAAAACTCTGTTACAAGTATCAGAAATGCATGGATATAATATGGAGAACTTAGAATTCTCCACCACTTGTAAGGCAAAAAATAATCAGGTTTCGAAACCACAATGTACGTACCCCTGACTTTTGAAGAGTATGGATTCGTTTCAGTATGGACTTCAGTAAGAGTATGGACTGTTTCAGGGAAGGACGGCAAGAGTTGCAAGGCTTATGTTCATTTGAGATTGGGTTTTTATATTGTAGGTCCACATGCGGCATGTATTAGCGCCAAATTATACATATCTGCTTGTGGGAATGCATTTAGTATAAATCTTAAATGATATATATCTTTGCAGCTTAGATTAGATTAGATGGATGAAAAATTACAAAATGTCAAACAAACCTTTGAGGAACTAACTTGTCTAGACTTGTAATGACGTGACTTTGGAACTCGGCGGACGCCAGGTGGTTTGTAGCTTTCAAATATATTATTTTTTTCTCAAGCGCATACGCAATATGGGATGTAGCAGAATGATACACTCAAAGTTTGCGTATCGCGTACATTCATATGCATAGGGTAATTAAAGATTAAGGGGGCTATTCTTAGACATTTTAGTCGTCGGTTGAGCCCACGCTTTGACAAACTAATGATGCATTTGTGAAGACCTGTCAATCCAAGATGGCCGCAAGTGAACAACTGATTACTTAGTTTTCATACAAATATTACAAAATTCGGTAGGTAAGAACCAGTAGGAAGGCACCATTTGTTTGTCAAAGCGTGGGCTCAACCGACGACTAAAATGTCTAAGAATAGCCCCATAAGACGTTTAAATCACAATTCAACATAACTTATTATTTTTTTTAAATCTACATACTTAATACATAATAGATTCTCAAACTAAAATAAAATATGGGAAACCCACACCACAGCATTGCTTAAAATAAACCTTCAGATTCGAGGATAAATCAATGCATAAGTAGATACAACTAATAATAAAGAGATATTCTAAAATAGTAAGATATTGCATTACATTTCAAAGTTTGTTGTTATTATTGATCAATGATAAAAAAAACAAGATGAAAATGTATTTTCATTTGCATTGAGGCCCCATGCAAAATTTAAAATGTGTATCATAATTTTTCAACTGTGTATTTTTTTAATAACAAATAGATAAACATTATGTTTGTAAACTTTTATCTAACTGCTTTAGTAATTAAATGATGCACAGCTGTTATCTGGCCCAATGGCTCCAGTCACATGGTGAATAATGCTTGTCCCTGTACGTGTTCCAGGCATGGAGATGGGCATGCAGCCGCCGGGTGGGGGGGAGGACCTGATAACCTTGGAGGCGGAGATCACGGAGCTGCAGAGGGAGAACGCTCGCGTGGAGTCCCAGATGATGAGACTCAAGTCAGACATCAACGCCATGGAGTCACATCTCAGTCACGGGGAACGGGTGAGCTATTATAATATCACTATGAAATCATAATTCCTTACAGCCAATGTAAAAAATGGATTTGTGTACTTGGAGTTATCTTTCTAATAAAGTACTTTATTTCTGAATGCTTCCTCTCAAGCTTGGCCACCTCTAGCTGAATGGCGACAGAGCTAAAGTTGAAAACGTTCTGAAAAATCATTCTCATCAGCAGTCATTTGTGTTTGTGGATTTCCAAAGTTTTTTTTTTGAAAATAAAATTTGTGAAAATAAAACTTTGAGTTTTTTTTAATTTTTATAATTCCTCATAAAAATGAATTTTCATTGCGTAAATACACAAACTCTTAAAAGTTTATCCATCATATGTTGATCCAATTGTTTTTACATTTACAGGAAAACCAACTGATCTCCCACCGCAACAACAACCTGAATGAGTACTACGAGAGTCTGCGCAACAACGTCATCACCCTGCTGGAGCATGTGCGCATCCCGGGAGGGGGCGGGGGCGGAGGGGGCGGCGGAGGAGGCGGCGGCGGGGGCGGGCCCCCCGAGAAACCCGGCCACGAGAACTTCGACAGCTACCTCAGCAAGCTGCAGACGCTGTGCGCCCCCGACGGCTACTGTGCCGAGGAGAACCGACCCATCTACGAGACAGTCAAGTCAGCGCTGCAGGACTTCACGGTGTTGCCGACCCCGATATAAGGTTCGGCCGGCGACGGAGGTCCAGTTGTCAGCTCGCGCGAGAGCGGGACGCCCCTGCCGCCGACCTACGACTCCAGCAACACATAAACAACACAACCACCATCCAACTAGTCAATGTCTCAATAACCAAAGCTTTTGGGTTATGCGTGAATGTAATATGTGACCAAAAGAAAAGTAATGAAACGTAAACCAAGATTTTAAATTGACCAAAGAAGTTTTCCCCTTATATATAATTTGGTGTAAAGTTATCAAACACTGTATAAACTCGTCTGTAGTGTGCATGGAGATTTCAAAGTGATAAAATTATACTCGTGGATTGAAAAGCATACTTCAATGTTCTATGGAAACTATGATTCCAAAGTAAGACTGTCAAAAATAATGTGTGATTTTAAAATTGGTACCATCTAAAAATATATTAAATATTCTAGTCAAACATGGAGAACTTGTACGTAAACGTAAAAGACATAATGAAAAACTGTGAATTGTTGATTTACTAAGGATCATTCAATACCTGTACTACCTGACTTGCAATATATCAAAAAATAATCGCTCAGTTTGGAATGAAGAAAATTAAAACTTATCAGTAAAAAAGTGTAACAAAGAACAATTGAAATGAATCAAACTCTGTCGGAATCATAACACATAACACAGTGTTTCTAAAGTATTAGGTATGAAATAAATATTTAAACTTAGAAGAAAACTCTCGGGAAGGTGGAGTCTGTATAATAATGGCGACGTTTAGAATAATCTAATAAATCTAGTCAAATGAAACTCCCTAAGAATTATTTATATTTGATGCAAAGATAATTAAATTATTGACAGTAGCGACGTAACAAATAAAATAATAATTAGTTGTACATTTACGGCAATATGACTGAAACAGACTATGATAAATATTTTACCTGTAGGTTGTAAGGAGTGTTCAGATTCGGCGCATCTAGGGAGGCTGCGTGCTTTTTAGCATAATCAAAACAATATTGTGGACAATGTAATTTTATCAAATGAATGTTCCCGATAAAACTTTCCTGAATTTTTTTTTTTTTTAATAAATGTACCTACGCTATGGATATTGTTCTATTTAAAAAAAAATTAAATGTGTTTAAAAATAATATTCATTAATGTAATAGGTACCTTTCGAGGTGTTTCAAAATTGGTGTCAAAAATATTGTGCTCCCTTAAAACCACACAACTCCCCCCTCTATGTTGTTATCCATTATTCTCTACGCTAATTTATTTTCGATATTCAATTCCTAAAGCAACTCTATGTTTTTAATTTTTTAATAGTTTGTGTTTAGATTATCAGGATTAAAAACATTTACAATTTTATGTCCCTACCTAGTTATGAAGAATATTGCATGACAAAGTTTAATTGTGTCATATTGAATTAAAGTCAGGATTCTTAGTTTTTTTTATTATTAGATAAATATAAATAATGAAATGAATTTCTGAAAAGACATGCTCTGTGTTACCCTATATAGTAGGTGCTCGGTAATCCGGCTTTCACCGATCCAACACATTATACTAATCCATCAGGTTTAACATTTAAGTGCCCAAAAGGCACTATATTATGATTGTGTCTTACTAACTAGTTGACATATCTTAGAGAAATCCAAAAATCCGGCGTGTCCCGCATCGTAAAAAAATATAGATGCCGGATTACCAAGCCCATACTGCATTCATTTCATTTTAGTACATTTTTCAAGCTCCTAGATTCCCGCTTTTGATTCTTTATTAATCAATTCAGACCAAGCAAAAATGGGGAAAATGCATGTAATAATTACTCATGCTTCTTTGTGATTAAAAAATTATTTCATCCTCTTGCAGGTCTATGTGACTAGGAGGTAAGCTGGCAATGAGAATTTTTGATAATCTAAGCCCATCCTGTGAAACAAAGCAAACATAAAGTTGCTTATTTCAAATTCCTCAGAAGTATTTTTTCTGCACTGTAAGCAATGTTTTGCGATAACAGAATCGCCCACCCGTACTATTTTTATTGTATTTTAAATTTTAACTATGTATAAAGGATGTAAATACTAAATAACGCTAGTGGGTTGTAATACATTGGTAAGACTCAAAAGTTACGTTTCTCAGAAAAAAAAACTTGTTTTTCTTTTTATCGTTGGATCTCTTATGTGTACATTTTTTTATCTTTATGAGAGAAATGAGAAAGATTAGGTGCTTGGCAAGTTTAATATTAATAATTTATTCTAATGTAGGGATTATTTTTCTTTTACGTGCAATGATAGTTTTAACAATCTGTGATTTTGTTAAAAGTACTGTTTAATTAGGTACTTAAATTATTATTGATGCATCGCTAAGTATTATGTTCATTTGAATGTTTCACTGTAAATATTCTAATATTATTTATTACCTTCGGTCTTCTTCAAATACCAAAATGTTATGGTTTTGCAAATGCCAGAAATGACCGCAATGTCGGGTGTTTTAAATGCAAACTGGAAAAGTGTATAAACCATTGAGTTATAATAAAGAGGAGTATGAACTAACTAACGGTATTGATACATACTTTGGGGCGCACTTGTCTCCAGTCCTATCAAACATATCAGTGGTGTAGTCATACAAAACATGTCCTTACACGTTAAATCCTATGTTTTCTTGCTTTCTCCGTTTTGTGTTCGACACCCAATAATTACAAATGCCTTGTTTTAAAATAACAGCTTTTTTCTTTAAAAAATGTCACATTTACCGATCAAAACATTTATAACGCGTTCGCTCAAAATTTGCGAATTTCAAAGCTACCAACTTTTTGGAAAGATTTCGTTGTTTCAACAGAGATTTTTTGTTTACGACGAAATGACACTGTGGAGATATTTGTTCTCTTTCTTGCTAAGGACGATTGCGGTTAAGTAAGTTGAAACGGATATAGTTTCTAATTCCATTAAACAGTTTCTAGTCCACAGATATCATAAGTCAATGGTATAAACTCTACCCAGTTATTACGATAAAAAACAACTTCAATGTCACAATAGCATCTTTAATTTTTTAAAAGTCTATGACATTTGGTTGACAAAGTATCAAAACTCCATTGTTCTTAAAAAAATTAAACACTTTTTATTATTCAGTTTGAGATTGATTTTGCAGAGTCGGAATAGAGAATAAAATGAATAAATTGAACGGAAAAGATAAAATTAAAGATGTAAATAAATAGATGTTACCAACAGTATATAATTAGGTATTTAATATTTTAATGTTTTATTTCAAGGATAAGAATAATGTGATTTTTCTGTTGGTTGTTTTGATAAAATCATAATGAAATTAAAATTCCTTAGTGTAATGATATTACAATATCCTTTTTATTCTTGTGAAAAAAATTAGAACAATTTCATGGATTTTAAGTATGTATTATGTATGTAAACTTTTTAACATAGCAAAAAATGTACTTTCATAATGTGTATTTATTAGGACGTTATAAACTATTATAAAAACATATGAATACATCGGGTCAAAAGGTATCAAATTCTCAATCTTGTCAGTATTTTAAAACATTTTTTACAGTATGAATCATTTTAAAATGTGTAAACTAAGAATGCGTTCAAAGATAATTAAAATCTCTTGTTTATGGTTGTTTCTATTTTGTCTATGGAAGAATAGACACCAACTGTTTTTTTTTGGATTGAAGGAAATGTCAAATTATCATAAATTACTGTAAGTATTTACTAAAACAATTTATATTTCCTATGAAAGTAATAATACCACCTATTGATAATATTATTATGATACCTATCGCTCTTACATTTTAACAAGTTTCTGTACAAAGGTATGAAAATATGTGTTGTTAACAAGAATAAATAAGGGATAAGAATGGGCGACATGTTTTATTTTCACCCATGCTTCATTAAAGATGCAGATTACAAAAAAAACATGATGTGAATACCTACACTCAAATTTCACTTATACATCCACAATGGGCTTGGTAGCAGAAACGTATAAGTTTGAATTTACATATGCCGCATGTGTGTCTACAACATAAAAAACCCAATCTCAAATGAGCATAAGCCGTGCAACTCTTGCAGACAGGTTGTAAGACCACTGGGGGCCCTAGTGCGGGGAAAGTCAGGGGGCCCCCCAAACCCTGTATCCCCTCCGACCAACTCCTCCCCGCGCAAAAAATGTATACTTATTGCAAACCAAAACAATTACTGACGGCTCTTCGAGTTTGTTTTTGGCAAACCTCTTCGGGAGGTCTATGACACTTGTAAGAGCGACCTTGTAAGAGCGACCTCTGGTTTCTTTGACGATCTACAGATTCTTTTTGAGTGGATCTCCATACGAACGGAGAAAATAATTATCACCGGAGACTTTAATATACGTATGGACCGACCTGGAGACACCAACACAATGAAACTAAAAAGCCTTCTATCAGACTTTGGATGTCATCAATGGATAACTAGTCCCACTCACAGCGCAGGTGGTCTTCTTGACCTTATCATAACCCGTGAGGATGACATGCCGAACACGGTAATGGTCTGCGACAAAGGTCTCTCAGATCACAACTTAGTCACAATGGAAGTAAACATAAGCAAACCAATGAGTTCCTACACCACATCATCCTCTCGAGCCTGGCGGCTGGCTGACCTAGAAAAGTTTCGTGCGGACCTGTCAGTTCAGATCTCTTCTGTGGAGGAACTCCTGACCCACAAAACCTGTGATGAACTTATGACATTTTACAACGACACACTCACAGCTCTGGCCGATAAACACGCGCCCATTACAACTAAAACTAGACTGATTAGAGTCTCAGCTGACTGGTTCGATGAAGAATGCAGGAACATGAAGAAAACTCTGAGGAAAGCTGAACGACAAAATAAAAAACTGTTGACAAATGCATCTAAAGAGCAATGGTTATCGGCACTTAAGAGCTACAGAAGCACAATTAAAGAAAAAAAGTCACACTACTGGCTTAATAAAATTGATGAGACTAAGGGCAACCCTCGACAACTGTGGAAGTCACTTAACCATCTAACTGGCAATAACAGCACGAAAACAGACACTGTATCCTCGGTAACAGCAAAGGAACTCTCAAACTTCTTTGAAGAAAAGATTTCCAAAATCAGAGAAATTTCCGACACTGCTACAGAACCAGAAATGACTGAATACAACACTTCATCGTTAGAGACTCTTGCTGACACATCGTCTGCCGAAGTCACTAAATGGATAATAGCTGCACCCAACAAGTACAGTCAACTTGATCCCATTCCCACGTGGCTAGTGAAAAGTTGCAGAGATGAACTTGCCCCCCTCATTGCTGTTATCTTTAACAAATCCCTGAGACATGGAACTATGCCGAAACTACTCAAGCTAGCTGAAATTACTCCCATTCTCAAAAAAGCCCAGCAAGATCCAGAAGATAAGGCAAACTACCGACCGATCTCAAACCTACCTCTTCTAGGTAAAATTCTTGAGAGGATTGTCGCAGCACGGCTCACACTTTACCTAAAGGGAAACAACCTGTTTGCTAAGCACCAATCAGCGTATAGAGAGGCTCACTCAACAGAAACAGGCCTGCTGAGGCTAGTGTCAGATTTGACCATTGCAATAGAGCAGGGAAATATAGCCATTCTCGCACTCTTGGACATGAGCGCTGCTTTTGATACCGTGGATCACAGCATTCTGCTCCAGAAATTGGAACTCACACTGGGTATACGAAACAAGGCGCTGAGCTGGTTGAAATCGTATCTCTCGGACAGAAAACAAGTCATTAAGCTCAACAACACTCTCACAACGCAGTCAACAGTAACCTCAGGGGTACCGCAGGGATCCGTACTCGGGCCTCTTCTTTTTACGTTGTACACGAGGGAGCTTGAAAGCGTCATTCACAAACGGGGATTGAAAGCACATATATACGCAGATGATTGCCAAATCTTTTCAGACTGCAAACCATCAGATGTTGACTACTTAAAATCAACGGTGGCGGAATGCGTCGCAGATGTAAACATTTGGATGCGATCACATCGTCTGATGCTCAACCCCAACAAAACGGAGATTATGTGGTTAACCACGGCCAGAAGAGCATACCTAATAGATCATTCTCCAGTAACAATCTCTGGCGCTAACATTGTTCCATCCAGCGATGTAAGATTGCTAGGAGTCCATCTAGACAGCTCCCTTTGCCTGGACAAACAAATTAGCAGTACTGTCAGCTCTGGCTTTTATGGTCTCAGGCAGCTGAAACAAGCAAGAAACTGCGTACCACCTGACGCCATGAAGGCGCTGATAAATGCCTTCGTCATCTCCAAGGTAGACTACTGCAACGGTATCTATGCTGCACAACCAAAATGCCAGCTAAACAGATTACAGTCTGTAATGAACGCCAGCGCCCGCCTGATTTATGGTCAGAGCAAGTACTGCCACATTACTCCACTCCTGCAGAAGCTTCACTGGTTGAGGATCCCAGAAAGGATTAAATTTAAGCTGGGCCTCACGGTACACAAAGCGCTGCATGGAGTGGCGCCAGAGTACTTGCAGGAGCTTATACTACCGAGGAGTCTGAGCGAGAGGGGGCTCACTCTGCGATCTGCCGACAGTGCTCTTACATCTGTCAGCACTCAACACAGAAAAAGATGTACAGTGTTCGGAGACCGCGCTTTCGCCGTTGCGGGACCGTCCACTTGGAACCAGCTGCCTCCTGAAGTGCGTGCCAAGGAAGGGATCGAGAGCTTCAAGAAGGGAATGAAGACTCATTTCTTCACCGCCGCGTCAAGCCTGAAAGCGCCCTTGCAGTGACAGCAGTCACGAAACGGCGCTATACAAATCATCATCATCATCATCATCATCTTCGTCTTATCCTTTTTGTACAAAAATGTATTGAAATATTTTTCTGTACAATTTCACATAAGTCGCCATGGGTGTCTTTGGTCTCAAAGACTGCTTTTGATTTAGATAATTAATTCCCAAAAGATGGGCCTGCCTATATAAAACCCTCTTTACAATTTTTCATAAAACACAAACACACCTCAAAACTATGAGAACTTGGCTTTTCATGACTCATTCCTTTCCAAAACTGCCTGTTTATGGAATGATCTACCATTGTCTGTTAACTTACATCTATCGCCACTTACTTGCAGCGCCCCACAACAGAAGCAACAATTCAAGCAACACCTTGCGGCACTCTTCCTGGGTGACATAGACCCCTAAGCCTTTCAAGGAGTGGGGAGCCTCCCGCACTGGATTCCTTAACAAAACTTTCATAATATAAAACAAAAATGTTTACCTACACATAATAAAATACAATAAATTTAATGTCATAAAAACATTTTAAAAATTACAAATGACTTACATTATTTGGAAACCACCCCTGGAACACACTATATTCTTTACGCAAGTATTAATAAATAGTAATTTACATGTGTTAGCGCAAGCTCCCTGCTGCTGCTCCTATCTTGGCTCTCACATGGCACTTTATTTTATTTCCAGGAATCCATTGAAAATATTTTCAAACACACGTAATTTCCATCACTTTGATTTAGGATATAAAATATTTTATAGCCCTACGAGTTATTTTAATAGAAAAAATATTACTATCGCATTTTTTGCAGGCTTTTTTACGATAGTGCTCAGTTGAATGAAGAAGAAAACGGTGCACTGCTCACTATTTTTTTTTATTGCAACACTTATTTTAAAAACACAAACGTGTTATATTTGAATATTTAAAGAATCAATGGCGGAGATCATATTTTTTAAGTCCAGTCAATAGCAAAGTTGATAGAGTGCTTGTACTCCACGCATGAGAGCTCGGGTTTGAACAACTAGGATACCAAAAATGATTTCGCGTTCCGGTGTTCATTTAAAACCTGAGATAAAATACCAGCAAGGTTTACCTAAGCCTTCACAAGAAAAAAGTACCAGCCCCCTCGGGAGCTGGGAAACCCCCACCTCAACTGAAGTGGTTGGCGTAAGGCAGCCCCCCTTATTTGCAAAATAAATAGGTTCACTCGCAGCCAGAAGTTCACTTAATGTGTAGGTTACTTGTTTTATAAATAAGTAAATAAATAAAAATATTCCGTTTAATTTTTGTATATTTGCCGCCTTTGTTAACATACAACTCATTCACATTTTGTTCTGATTACATTCAGTAAAATTATTTTATTAAATAATAAAGCGAGGAATTATAACTTAATTTTTTTGATATTTTTTTATTTAATTTATTGTTTCCACTTTTTAATTTTGACACTTTTCAACATTTTAAAAAACGTGTCGAAAAAAAATTGACATTTCCCGCGAACTTTAAATTTTAGAAATCGAGCGTGAACACACTGCACCTTGACATACCAGCACAGACTGCTTAAAACGTGATCGAGATTCTATTTAAGTACTTTCTCTTGCTCAGCGACTTTCTCTCACTGTGATTGGTTGGGGGCGTGTCTTAACGAGTACGCGGCTAATATCCCACATGAGTTTTAATTTGTTATTCCTACTGGCTGGTCTTTGAAAGTACAGCCAGGCCCGGATTAAGACCCCAACTTCCTTTTTCCCTACTCCCATCCCTTCATCCTCGCCTACCATAAAAACGAGTATAACCAACGAGATTAAAAAAAAAAGTATAAGTTACTTTAGAATGCCTTTTCAAAAACGTTTTGGGGGCCCTGGTTCGGCCGCACCGCTTGAACCGCCCAAGGGCCTGCTTGCAGATCTTCCTGCAACCCTTGGGGTAGCATCGGCAAAAGTGAACCAAGTTTTTATAGCATGGGCGGTCAACCTTATACCAACTGATTAGTCAAGAAGCACAAAAGTTCGGAAAGTCAAATAAAAAACATGCAATAAAATTCATTTTAAGCCGTGTAGGTCTATACGGGACGTATATCCACAAAATTAACAAAAAAACTTTACACATTACGGTAAGGACGGTTAGGACTCAGGTTTTGATAAAATGAAAAAGGATACATTTATAAACAATGCATAATGTTTTTTTGACGGCCGTTTTTATTTAAATCTTTACGAGAAATTGTAGGTATGTGGGCGCAACGGTGACGCGACCACCCTCGCCATTTTTCCGCGCTGGCAGCACCAAACGGTGGGTCGAATTTTGAATCGTTGACATTTAGAATCGATGCCAAGGCGTTTTTGTAAAAAATGGAAATACAATACAGCAGATACGAGAAATCTCTCGGTTTATTGACCACCAGATTCGTTTCCCTTCTCCAGAAAGCAAAAGACGGAGTCCTCGACCTCAAACTCGTACGTACAACTGATTTTACAACCTCTTGTCATTTCACCTTCATAACAGGGAAATTTCCTAAATTATCTACTTAATACTTATCTCTGTCGTTGAATAAGCAATCTTACGTGTATTTTGTGCCACTGTGTATCTTAGGAATGCGAAAGATCTTAAATAAACACGAAAAAATACGTTTTTCTACAGCAAGCCTACTTTCCTTTTGATTAATATATTATGACAAGTTACAGGAAAATGAAGCAATGTATTATTGCCCTTTACCTACCACAAAAAAAAACAAAAATTGTGTCGTCACCCGCCCAGGTTGCTAGGGAAAGGCGTATAAATATTATGTTATTTGTTGCTAAGGACGGCTGTCTCTTGATAAGACGTTGCTCGCCGAGAAAAAGTTCCATATTAAAAAATGTTCAGACCTTTTATAATGGACTCGGCGCAAATTCCAATGACAAAAATTGCAAACAAATATGTTGTGATAGGTTGCTAAGGACCCTAGTCACATAGACCGGTGATGTTTGCTTGCCGAGAAAAAAGTCTAATAGTTGTTCCTCAAACTTGTTCTAACTTCTTAGTATGGGCGCCCGCAGAAAATCTGTTAGGGGGGGCAAGATATATTTAGTAATGTTTTAATGTAGCTGAATTTACTGCAGCGTATTTGTATGGGGAAGAAACGGACAGGACACTAGTAATGAAGGGCATACTGGAGCAACAACATTTTTGATTAACACAATTTGTGTACACAACAGAAAAATTGCAACCCTTGCAAAAAAATTGCCCTCCCTGCGGGCGCCCATGCCTCTTGGTCTTGATTTGTTATTATGAGTTGCTATATTGTAATTTTATTGATTGTAGAGGCATTAACTTTGTAATCGTTCATCATTAAGGATAAAAGAATATATTTTTTATAAATAATATATATACTCACGTAATCGAAAACAAAGCTGTCTTTCTTTTATCCTTGCTATATTGTACATTATAGTTGCGTTGTATTGCAGGCCGCTGACTTGCTAGCCGTCCGACAAAAGCGAAGAATATACGACATAACAAATGTCCTGGAAGGAATTGGCCTAATAGAAAAGCGGAGCAAGAACAGTATACAATGGAAGTGAGTATAGATAAATCAGTAAATCAGCTTTTTTTTGTAAAATGGAGCATGGTTATAATAATAATATTAGGATATTTATTTGGTGAGCGCTGTTTTTGTGTGTATCACACCTCAAGAGCCCTCTGCGAGCTTGGTCGTCGCTGTAGAAAGCGCCAATCCTCAAGCAAAACCAAGTTGTTGTCAGGTTAGATGGACCTTTCAGTGACCGGTCTTTGGTTAAGGTTTATGAATTTTTGAACCCAGCGAAGAGCACATTTGGAAAAATAAATGGTATATTTTGTGCTCTGTCAGGATTCAAATCCACAACCTTGCATTTACGAGTCCGAAGTGTTGCCACTGGACTACGGACCGGTCCAAGAAATTCCAACAACACGCAGTATACCTAGCGGTCACCCATCCAAGTAGCATCCGCGCCCAATGTTGCTTAAGCTCGGTGATCTGATGAGAACCGGTGCTTTCAACATGGTATCGTCGTTGGTTAGTATCAGGTTGTAAGTTGGCACATAACTGGTTTTTTATTATTTTTGGATAGACATTGCTATCACCTTATAGACTCGGCTATCACCCAAACTAACATGTCTTGAAGCGCTATTCTTATAAATTCCTTACACTGTGGATATCAATCCAAGTCGGAGCTTGCTAGCGCTTGGGAAAGAACTCCATAGATAAAAAATCACAGCACACCTTATTTTTGGATACAAATCGCTATCTCGTCGTAAGGAATTAAGCAGAATAGCGCTTCTGGGGTGAAATCTCGACGACTGTAGATAGATCTTACTGTATTTATTTGAAGATAGGACAAAATGAAACATGGCCGATGCCTGAACAGCTGATACATTTTATATTGATCAACGATCAGCTGTTCAGTCACTGCCATGTTTTATTCTGTCCTATCTTAAAATAGATATGGTAAGATCTACCGACAGCTGTCAAGACTTCCACCCCTGCGCTGTTCAGAATAGCTCCTGCATACTTTGGATGCCAGTCCACTCTCTTATGTTTCGCAGTCAAAACATGTGTCTCCTTTCCGGCCATCAGGAACGATCAGTTTCCTCATTCAGTTGGAGAAGGTGGAATTATTCAGTATATAGTCGGTGTTATAGCCGAGGGGATAGAGGCGCATGTTCGACTAGCGTACTTGTAACAGAATAACGTTGGTTGGAATCTGCGTCTGGCCCACTTGACCATAACTTTCACCCTGGTTCAACAGATGCCATTGCATGCACACAAGCTTCTGCTTTTGCATGAAGACAACTGGCCAGGCAAAATAGGTTGGTGAATTGCATTCCTTTCCACAAATCTATTTTTTATAAAAAAAATACCTCAGATGTAAAATCTTCCAAACTTTCGACATTTGACAAGAGCTCCCTATAACTCGCCTCAAGACTTCAGTATCGGTAACCATGTCTGTTGCATTGGACGATAAAGGCACATTTAACAATATTCAACTGGAGCTCACCCTCAAATATGTCACATAAAACTCATGTCGTATTGTAATGCGTGATTTTCATATATGTCTTTCAGGGGTGCCGGACCTGGGAGGAACAACACAGAATTAGGAAGCAAATTATTCAAACTGAAGAGGGAGATACACTGCCTGGAGAACCACGAGCGGATGCTGGACCAGTGAGACACTCTTGGAAACTTTCATAACAAAAACCTTACTCTGTACTCAGCAATCATTCTTAGTTACTTCAAAAAAGGAGGACTGGACTAGATATTATGTCTGTCAGCAAAAACAGAGTACTGCTGAGGATCTATAATCTAAGTTGCAAAGATATATAAACATTTAAGTAAAATTCATATTAAATGCATGCCCACAAACAGACACGTGTAAGTTTGCCCTTACAAATGCTGCATGTGTACCTACTTATAGATTAAAACCCAAACCTAAAATGAATGTAAGCCCTGCAACTTTTGCCGACCTTCTCTGAACTAGGTGACATTGGCAAAGTGAACCATTTTTTACAGTATGGGTGGTCAGCCTCATACCAACTTATAAGTCAAGCATACACAGTTTAATTTTAATGGCATTGGTAAAGAAGCTCGTCAAAGACGTGAATGAAACATACGGAACTACCAGCTCCGATGGACCATGGAGAAACGTCCAGAAAAACAATAGTCAGGTGCCAACTGCTGGCCCTAAAAACCTGAAGGCACTGAGGATGTCTATCAAAGTCATTGATCAAAAGTTGATATTAAAAAAATGCCATCATACCATGACTTCTTAAGCCAGAACCCTGCAGTCCGCTTTGAAAATTGAACTTGAAAATAATATGATATGTAGGTTTTTTTGAGTTTTTGTGTTTTAAGACAGGCAATCTGATTTTGTCACTTTGCTTCTCAAAGTTTCTGCCTATTTTGGTACGACATAAAGGATAATAAAAATATAAATGTATATTTATGTATGTAGGTTCCACTCGCCACATGTGATCCCTTTGGGGTAAACGCGGGAAGAAGTAACACTATATACGTAGCTTAGTAGCATAGCGTATACTGCTCTTTTATGTCTCCATTCTTGCGTTGTAAAATCCATGTACATTTTATGCTAAAAATTAAATTAAAAATGAGTTTTGATGCAATGACAATGATACTAGGAAAATGTGATAAAATTTGATTGGCATTGTTACCAAATTTTATTTATGAAAAAAAAACCACCGTTTAATTCTACCCATATATCAATCTGTACCCTTAGTACGAGTTGCAAAACTTGAGAAAAGTAAAGTTTACGGAAAATATTAAAGAGTGATTTTTCCCAAAATCTGCCGTTTTTGTTTCTTACACTTTATGGTCTTAGCAAAAGAGTTACAGTGATGAAGAAAATCAAGTTCAAACAAACAAAAACGGCAGATTTTGGGGGAAATCTCTCTTTAATAATTGCCGTAAACTTTACAGTACTCAAGTTTTGCAACTCGTACTAAGGGTACTGATGTATCAACTGTCTACAAATGTCTACTGGTATATCAGTCTGATGTGCTGATGTATCAACAATATCAATAGTTCTACAATAGTTATTTATGCCACTGCCAAGTAATGATAGTCTTTTTAACACGAGTGCTAGTTTGTGCCATGAGGCGCAGCCGAATGGCACAATAGAAAGCACGAGTGTTACAAAGACTAATTACGTGCAGTGGCATACAATACTTTTTCTACGACCATGAGAGAATTAACAAAATAGTGAATAATAGTCATTAAAATGTACTCGTCCATTTGAAGTAATTAAAACCTTACCTTTGTCAAAACGTGTGATTTATCATTCCCTTCGATTATCTAATCTAACCTAAGTTGTAAAAATAAATTATATTTAGGTTTCATATTGAATTCATGCCCACAAGCCGACACATATGTATAAGGTCGCGCTTTTACATCCTGCATATAAGCTTAAACATTCAAACCCAAAACTCAAATAAACATATGCCCTGCAGTTGTATTGGCAGGTGAACCAAATTTGTACAGCATAGGTGATCAACCTCATACTCACCTATTAACCAAGTAACTTTTTGAGTTTGTTTATTTTTTGCGGTGAAATTTTTTGTATTGTTTTCCTTTCAAGCCTTTTATTTTCCATTGAAAAAAGGAAAGCTTTATTTGGAGCAATCCGATAAATAAATTCGATAAATTTTAGCGCTATTAACAATTTTTATTTGACTCTACACATAAAATATACTTATTTATTTTCATCTGAACAGGGCTGAAAGTCTCATCACCACGGTAATTCCTACCTACCGAATATCACTAATATTGTATGAAGCCTAATTAGCTGATCGCTTGCGGCCATCTTGGATTGACAGGTCTTCATACCCCCATACAAGGTTGACATTTGAAATTAAAAAATGGTTCCAATTCTGACAATGCGCATGCGCACATGTTCATTTTAACACGGTTACCGGTTGCATAATGTAACATTATGCAACGGGTGTAGAAATGTATGGCATTGTGATTGCGTTAGCCGTTTTGTAATTAGTAAATTACCAAATGGGAGTAGAAAAAGTTATTTAACATTTCAAGCATTGTTACCTTCTCTTTATTGTAGGCACCGGCTGTGGATCCGCAAGAGCATGTGCAATATAATAGATGACGATGACAACAAGCACTTTGCTTACGTGACCAGAGAGGACCTCGTCGGCTGCTTTGATCCTAAAATGATGATCGTCCTGAAAACTCCCCTGGGCACAACGATGTCTGTCAAGAAACCCAGGCCTCACAATGTCAGTATTGCCTATTACTACTATTACGCAACTAAGCTACAGATATAGTTGAACTTCTTGCCTGCGTTATCCCTGAAGGGGTCGCATGTGGCGATTCGGGACCTATTTATTTTTACAGGTAAGGGGGCCGGCCTTACACCAACGACTTCAGTTGAAGTGGGGGTTTCCCAGCTCGCGAGGGGGCTCGTTGTCATTTCTTGTGAAGGCTGAGTAAACCTTGCCAGTATTTAGGGCTTGAAATAAACACCAAAACGGGAATTCATTTCTGACACCCTCGATGGGGATCGAACTCTTGCTCTCAGTATTCTACCAACTGAGCTATCGACCGGACTTTTTACGAGCTTGGTTGTCGCTACAAAGCGCCAATTCTCAAGCAAGACCCAGTTGCTGTAAGGCTGGATGGACCTTTGGTGACCGGTCATTGGTAAAGGCTTATGAATTCTTCAACCCAGCGAAGAGCAAATTTGAAAATATAAATGGTATATTTTTTGTGCTCTGCCGGGATTCGAACCCACAATCTTCCATTCAGAGTCCGAAGTGTTACCACTGGACTACGGACCGGGATGATTGGGAAAAAACGAAGTGATCGGGTGAGGAATGATTTTGTAAGAGAAGAATGTGGTGCAAGAGAAAGTGTGTCTCATTTTCAGAAAACAATCCTAGATTGTCGCCTTTGGTTTATACACCTTGTTGTGGGTTTGAATCCCGTCCAAGCACAAAAAATATACCATTTATATTTTCAAATATGCTCTTCGCTGGGTTGAAAAATTCTTATACCTTTACCAAAGGTCCATCCAGCCTTACAGCAACTGGGTCTTGCTTGAGAAATGGCGCTTTCTATAGCGATGACCAAGTTCGCAGAGGACTCTTGCTGTGTGATTCACACAAAAACAGCACTCACCAAATAAATCATCCTAATGTTATGAAGATGATGATTTCTTTATCAGCGCCGTTTCGTAACTCAATGTTACTCCAAGGGCGCTTAGTAGTTTACTGGGCGAAAAAGTGTGTCTTCATCCTCCTTTTTAGCTCCTCAATCGTCCTAGACCTCTGGATTTCTGGTGGTAGTTGATTCCAGGTCGCAGGGCCGGCCACTGCAAAAGCACGGTCTCCGAATGCTTATAACTAACATCTGACACGTGACATGAAGCAGTTATCCATACCAAGCACAAAAGTTCCAAGCTCTGCATTCTTATTGTGTTTTTTTTTTTTTAATCCGTGTGTTTCAATTTCTTTCAGAACATTATGGAGCTAAAGTTGAAGTCGGAATCTGAACCAATTGATATTATTTTAGTGAACCCGGAAACAGAGGTATTAAATTAAACTCACCGTTTGTGTGAAATATTGGAATTTTTTTTATTATCTTAGTCGCTATGCTGATAATATTAAAATTCACTTTACAGGATAGTGAGAGACCCGCAGACCAGCTGGACTGTCTGCTGCAGGAAGACTCGGATGAACAAACAGTAAGACAAACTTCAACCAGGGCTGTAAGTCTCATCACCACGGTAATTCTTACGTACCGAATATCGGTAATATTTTTATGAAGACTAATCATCTGTTCACTTGCGGCCATCTTGGATTGACATACAAATATTACTGATATTCGGTAGGTAAGAATTACCGTGGTGATGAGACTTCCAGCCCTGAGGTTTCTTTGTAAATAATAACGGCGTGAAACGATTTTTGATGTATTTTTCTTCTTTCAGAGTCCACCTAAAAGAATTAAACTCGAAAAAGACAGGAGCTCAGAAGAAAGTGATCACAAATTAGCAAAAGGTATTTATGTTTCAGTGTAATGTAAATCTCAAAAGAATGTGGAACAATTTAGTTGTATAGAACCACAGGATTTTTCCAACAATCGAGGATTTAAAAAAAAATGAGATAAACATATGAAAACAAAGAGTATGACTTTTAATGTTTCCATATATTGTCATTTTTTAAAAAGTCCTAAATTGCCGCTTTTGATTTTACAAGAGTCAATTTATTCCTTGACTTATAGGTTGGTATGAGGCTGACCACCCATACTGTAAAAAATGGTTCACTTTGCCAATGTCACCCCTGTTTCAGGGAATGTCGGCAAGAGTTGCAGGGCTTATGTTCATTTGAGGTTTGGATTTTATTTGTAAGTACACAATCAGCATTTGTAAGCGCGAACTACACGTGTTTGTTTGTGGGCATACATCTGAGAGCTTTGAATGAATATATCCTTGCAACTTAGATTATAGATTATAATTTATCTCTTCATGCACACTATACTTTTTCTTTATGTACCTATTCATAAGTAAATATTACATATATATTATTTTTTTTGCAAAGACAAGTTAAATTGCTGATTAGAAAACCTGTATTATAAAAAAACACCAAAACAGTAGGTATCATTTTCAATACCACTTGGAACTTTTTCAAATTACACTTATTATATTTTCAAATCAATTTCTAAACATTCTCAAAAGACCTTTGTATCTGCATTTATTAATTTATTTGACCTAAACTTGAATGTAAAAGAGGCAAATGAGATCCGCACCTGAATTGGCATAGAGACAATGTTGCGTTTACACCCAGCCGGGTTGTTAAAAGGCGTACAAATCTTTTTTATTGGTTGCTAAGGACGGAAGTTCCATCCAAGACTGCCATTTGCTCGCCGCGAAAATAGTTCTAAATTCAACAATGTTCGAACCTCATTAAGAAAAATCATGTTGTTAGTTTTTCACATTTACATTGTAACTTAAAATAGTGTAAGTCAGTTCTGTAAATTATTTGATTGCGTTATTGTTTCCAGATGCCTTCATACGAGTAAGCTCCCCTCTCTGCCCAACTGACTTCTCCTTCTCTCTGGGTGAAACTGAGGGAATCGTTGAGCTCTTTGATATCCCGCTCCCCGCAAGGAAGATGGTAGCGTAAGGAAACCCACAGCTGTGAAAGTACAACACTTGAAATCGGCTTTGTAGTCGCAAAGTCAGTTATAAAACCGGTTTGTGTTGTTATCTTCCAAGTCAAGATTTTATATAATTTTTAAGTCACGATATAAAGGAATATATATCTTACCTTGTAAGCACACCGTGTTGATCTCATTTCATTCATTCTTATTGGTACTGGAATCTTCTTGTACAGATGAAACAGATTTATTTGTCTTTTATAAATATTTAAAATAAAATGATAAACAGGGAAAATTAAAAAAAATGTTCAGTCAACTTACAAATTAATATTGCAGCTATGCTCGGGAAGCTGGCTTGGGCACTGTGAGCGCTCGCAGCAAAAATCATCATTCGGGGAGCTCGCTTCGTAGCTCACAGCAAAGTACCCTGAGTGATCACAAGGAAAGTGAAAGTGAACTTCATCTGTCAAAGCTCGGCAGAACGGATGTAAATTTATCTCAAAATACATTATTATTAAATTGTGGTTCTGATATTTTCAGTAGAATTTTAAATTATGGAAGCGCTTACCATAACTTCAATCCATTCATGATCATTTATAATTGTGGCTAACATTTGCGTCGTTGAGGTTAACTGTCAATTGTCATTGAAACTGTCAATTGTCATTGGTATGCAGTTAGGCACGCCTATGCCGACCCACATATGCAGAAAAATCAAAATTATTGAAAAGCCAAGCCATCATCGCTTATGATATTTGCTGTCAGCGAGCTCCCCGAACGGCTTGCGAGCGCTCACAGTGCTTAACACATTCGCGGACACACGAAATGTGAAGTAGGCTAGAAAAAACACACTTATTTTATCATCTCAAATTGTATTTTTATTATAATTGTTTTTTTTTTTTTGACATCCAGGGACGCAACTGCAATTGCCGTGTTCTTTGGATTTCTGTAGGGACGCATGAATGCTACATGTATGCAAGTTCTAACAGAAATAGTCGTTTTGTCCCTAGTAATAACGTTTTATCACGACGGCTATTACTGTTTCGTCCAGTCCTAGACAAGCTCATAGAGCGACTATGACCGTTTCGCCCGCGAACGTGTTAAAACACAAAGCTTGCCCGATGATTCGGTGACTTTTCTTATCATTTGTGAGCCCCGCTGTGCAATATGTGCATGGCAGACATGAACTCTTTCTTATCTAACTATTTTCCTCTCTGAAGATTTTAAATATAAATGTATATTTGTGTAAAAATTGTAAATGATGTATTTAAAGACTGGAAATGTTATTTATACTTTTTTTTAATTTGATAAGACTTCAAAACTAAACAATTATAAGATAATGTTTTAAATTATACCTACTTCTATAAATTTTCTAATCTAATCTAATCTAATCTAAGGTGCAAGGATATGTTACATTGGAGATTCACATTACATGCATTCTCACAACCAGACACGTACAAGTTCGCGCTTGCACATGCCTCATGTGAACCTACAACATAAAAACCAAATCTCAAATGGACATACACCCTGCAACTCTTGCCGTCCTTCCCTGAGACAGGGGTGACACTGGCAAAGTGAACCATTTTTACAGCATGGGTGGTCAGCCGCATACCAACCTATAAGTCAAGGAACACACATATAAGGAAATTTACATTTATTGTGATTTAGAATAAACTGAATGAATGTTGATCTGGTAAATGAGTTTGTATACTTGGGAAGTAAGTTTGAGAAAGATGGAAGAATGACAGGTGAACTTGAAAGAAGAGTAATGAAGGGCAGGTGTGTACTGGGTGCCACAGTTGTATCGCCAAAAATCAAAACATTTCTAAAAATGCTCGATTGGCGGTACGCAGTGGCATACTTTTACCCACCTTGATGTATGGAAGCGAGGCCTGGACGGTGAATGAAAGTGAAATTAGTAAAGTCCATACTGTTGAAATGGACTTTCTAAGAAGTATGATTGGGAAAAAACGGAGTGACAGGGTGAGGAATGATTTTGTAAGAAAAGAACGTGGTGCAAAAGAAAGTGTGAAAGTGAAGATTAAAAGAAGTTTGTTAAGATGGTTTGGGCATATGGAGAGAATGAATGAGGAAAGACTGACGAAGAAAGTATATGTTGGTAGAATAGATGGATGTCGTGGTAGAGGAAGACCGAGAAAGGTATGGATGGACCAAATATCCGAAATTGCGAATGAATGGAATATCCAGAGTCATAATAAAAGAAGAGCTTGTATGAAGAAGGTTATGACTCTGGAGGAAATGAAAGAAGTATGCAAGGATAGAAAGAAATGGCGGTTGATCTGTGATGTTGGCGGCTAGGGTTTGTTAAAGTGGATTTGGTTTTATGATTTAGTTTTTTATGTCCATGTATATATTGTTATTTTTATTCTTTGATTTAAAAAATGTAATTTGTCATGTATGTTCCTTGACTTATAGGTTGTTATGCGGCTGACCACCCATAATATAAAAATTGGTTCACTTTGCCAATGTCACCCCTGTTTCAGGGAAGGACGGTAAGAGTTGCAAGGCTTATGTTCATTTGAGATTGGGTTTTTATATTGTAGGTCCACATGCGGCATGTGTTAGCGCGAAATTATACATATCTGCTTGTGGGAATGCATTTAGTATAAATCTTAAATGATATATATCTTTGCAGCTTAGATTAGATTAAATTAGATTGAATTATCGCTTACTTAGGGGGTGTATTGATGTTTTTTTTGTGTAGCCAGTGTATACATATATATTTCAGACACATTTTTACTTAATGCATGCTTTTTATGATTTTATTCAGGAGTGATGGTATAATTTTTTTGTAAGGAAAACCTACTTTTTATACATTTAATATACTGTAGACTCCGGTACTCTAGCACCTGTATTTCTTCACCTAATATGAATTATTAGATGTCGATGAGAAATAACTTGAATGATTTCATTATTATTTTGTCCTATCGTAACACATAGAAGTTGCAGCAGAAAAACCCTAAAAATATATCATAGAAGTTGTTGTCGTGAAAAGGTTTAACGTATCATGTTTGGGGATGCAACAAAATGGAGTAAAAAAAAATGTATCAGCCTTTGTTAAACCAAAAAATAAGGTTTTAATCTCTTGTTTAGAATGGAAAAATTTACAGTAAACCGGTTTAAAACATTTCAACTTTTTTTATTAATGTGGGGGTATGTGTATACTTCTCTCTCTATAATCCTCCAGGTAAACATTTAAATCTGCTGTTTAAAAAGCAGGTAAGCAGAGGTGGAAGTTTTGATGGCTGTCAGTAGATCTTACCGTATCTATTTGAAGATAGGATGGAATAAAACATGGGGGTTCATCAACAGCTGATACATTTTGTACGGAACAGCGATCAGCTATTCACCCACCGCCATGTTTTATTCCGTCCTACAAATAGATACGGTAAGATCTACCGATAGCCATCGAGATTCCGCCTTTGGGTTGCTTGATATCAAATTATAAGATGCACTGCATTAACAATTGCCTAATTCCATAGCATTTTTCATCCACTAAAGTTTCAAAATTTGTAGAAATGGTTCGTTCAGAAAAAATTAAATGACTTGCTATTCAACAGAAAACCAATTTTCAACACACAGGTATAACTATCAATTAAATGTGACAACTAAACAAATGTTAAAACAACCAGATTTTGGTGCAACATAACATGTTCTTACTTTATAATTGTAATCTTCCTATTACTTATAATAAAATAATAAAACCAAATGAATTATATTTTTAGAGGAAAAATGTTGTTTCATTTATTTAAATCAATAAAACTAGTGTGCAAAAATGCCTCTTGAAGACGTGGATAAACATTCAATGTTAAAGAAAACATTCACATGATATTGGAATTTATTTTTATACGATGTTATCACTTCTTTACAAATCTATCGAGCACACCAAATGACTTCTTCTTCTGTGGATCCAAACTTTTTTGTGATGCTTTTACTTCATTCATTTTCTTGACAAATTCCTGAAAAAAAAAACAGTTGATTAATTATTTATTAACAAGAAAATTAACTATTTATCCTGAAAACCCTAGAAAACTTACAAAACCCTAGAAAACTTACAAAACCCTACATAGTGATCAGTGGCGTGCCTACGGTTTCTGCCATGCGCATGCTGGATAATTAAAGTTGCACTAAATCACACATAATAAATCTTACCCCTTTGTTTCTTTCCTCGGTGTTTCTTAATCTCTTCAGACTTAGATTTTGGATTTAATCAATAAATCTTTTCATACTTAAGATCCTTATGAGGTACAACTATATTTTCACAGGAATTCATTGTATACTAAAAAAAAACGGATTCTCGATGGCAAACAAGGAATAAGCCAATTATTCTGATATTTGAATAAAACACACCGGACGCCACAGTATTTTCAAAACACAATAAGTCATTCATAAATCTGTAAACAGCTTCAGTCTGGAATCGTAAAATTTAATGGACGAAAGCTTAGCTTATATGACATTGTTATTACGCGTACTTCAAGTACAATCTGTGAATGAATGACGTGTTCTATTAGAATGAAAAAGAGCTTAACCGACTATATCCATACAAGCTAACAGAGGCCAAGCATTTTTTCATAATATGTTAAACATAGACAGGTCTCTCAATCACGTTCGAATAACAGAGTTTCGTTCGTCAATAACTAATAATAATATCCCACTGCCACTCACAGATGGCAGTAGCACGAATGTTGATGGCAGAAATTTAAAAAGATGAATGACTATTAATGATGAATTACTTTTTTTGTATAGATTTATTTTTAAGGTTTTGTTGTTTTCTTATACTTAAATGTTATTTATTACTCGTATTCCTTGACTTATAGGTTGGTATGAGGCTGACCACCCATACTGTAAAAAATGGTTCACTTTGCCAATGTCACCCCTGTTTCAGGGAAGGTCGGCAAGAGTTGCAGGGCTTATGTTCATTTGAGGTTTGGATTTTATTTGTAAGTACACAATCAGCATTTGTAAGCGCGAACTACACGTGTTTGTTTGTGGGCATACATCTGAGAGCTTTGAATGAATATATCCTTGCAACTTAGATTATAGAGATTATTATAATGACGATAAGTATCTTTAATCTACGCAAAAATATTCATTATTTTCATTTCTGAGAGTATGCATGCTTAGCTTTTTAGCTTGTATGATAGTCACGCCACTGATAGTGATCTAGGAGTCTTAAAACACAACATTGATTTTAATATTAATATGTTGAAATTTTAATTTTCTTCAATTTGTATTTAAATATTGTTTTCAACTTGTAATTTTATATTTTTTAACCATAAAATATTTTTATACATAAAAAAAATAACTAATGATGTAAAGTGATTTGAGTGACTTGAGGTGATTTTTCACCGTACGGGCTCTAAAGGAAAAATTGTCCTATCTATAATCTATAATCTAAAATCTAAGTTGCAAGGATATATTCATTCAAAGCTCTCAGATGTATGCCCACAAACAAACACGTGTAGTTCGCGCTTACAAATGCTGATTGTGTACTTACAAATAAAATCCAAACCTCAAATGAACATAAGCCCTGCAACTCTTGCCGACATTCCCTGAAACAGGGGTGACATTGGCAAAGTGAACCACTTTTTACAGTATGGGTGGTCAGCCTCATACCAACCTATAAGTCAAGGAATACGAGTAATAAATAACATTTAAGTATAAGAAAACAACAAAACCTTAAAAATAAATCTATACAAAAAAAGTAAAAAATGTCTTATGCAAAAAATGTAGCAAGCCAATAAACCAACATTAAAAATCAGCATTGCAGATTAGCCGCCACTTCTTCCTGTCCTTGCATACTTCTTTCATTTCATCCAGAGTCATAACTTTTTTCATACAAGCTCTCCTTTTATTATGACTCTGGATATCCCATTCTAATCTAATCTAATCTAAGGTGCAAGGATATGTTACATTGGAGATTCACATTACATGCATTCTCACAACCAGACACGTACAAGTTCGCGCTTGCACATGCCTCATGTGAACCTACAACATAAAAACCAAATCTCAAATGGACATACACCCTGCAACTCTTGCCGTCCTTCCCTGAGACAGGGGTGACACTGGCAAAGTGAACCATTTTTACAGCATGGGTGGTCAGCCGCATACCAACCTATAAGTCAAGGAACACACACACACGACAAATTACATTTTATACATCACTAAATAATAATATCCAAAATTCTAATTTAATAAATTCCAATTTAATAAACCCTAGCCGCCAACATTACAGATCAACCGCCATTTCTTTCTGTCCTTACATACTTCTTTCATTTCCTCCAGAGTCATCCCATTCACTCGCTATTTCGAAAATTTGGTCCATCCATACCTTTCTCGGTCTTCCTCTTCCACGACATCCATCAATTCTTGCAGCATATACTTTCTTCGTCATTCTTTCCTCATTCATTCTCTCCAAATGTCCAAACCATCTAAGTATACTTCTTTTAATCTTTACTTTCACACTTTCTCTTACACCGCATTCCTCTCTAACAAAATCATTCCTCACCCTATCACTCCGTCTTTTTCCAATCATACTTCTTAAGTAATCCATTTCTACCGTATGGACTTTACTAATCTCACTTTCACTCACCGTCCAGGCTTCACTTCCATACATCAGAGTGGGCACTAGTATACCACCGTGCACCGCCAGTCGAACATTTTTTGAAAGATTCTGGTTTTTGGCGATGCTAGCGGTAGCACCCAGTACGCACCTGCCTTTCATTATTCTTCTTTCAAAATTCACCGGTCATTCTTCCATCTTTTTCAAACTTACTTCCCAGGTATACAAACTCATTTACGACATCAACATTCATTCCATTAATTTTAAATTCATAATTCATATTTTCATCATCTCTTTCAAAAATCAATACTTTCGTCTTACTTGCATTCAACTTCAAATGGTTACCTAACAAAGCTTCATTCAATCTAGAGAGCATTGTTTGCAATTCTACTGCAGAATCAGATACAAGAACTGCATCATCTGCATACAGTAGAACACTCACTTTGCTCTCTCCTATCATCAATCCACAATCATTAAGTCTAGCATCCCTGACACACTTGTCCATAACTATGTTAAATAGCCATGGACTCATCACACATCCTTGCCTCACACCCTTATACACTTCAAACCACTCACTATACTCACCATCAATACGGACACATGCCTTACTATTTTCATAGTTTGCATGCACCGCACCTAGGAGAGCCCCATTCACTTCGTATGCTTTCAATAAAAAAATAAATTAAAGCAAGAACATGAATGAAAGTTACCCGTTTAGCTCCCTCCTGCACAATTTTCTTATTCCGTGAGACCTTTGCTGTTCCCTTATTTCTGGTCTTTCTCCTTGGTTTGTAGTCCACCTTTACAGGCTTCAAATGCTAAAATAGACACAAAATCTTATGTTAATCAAAAGATTAATATTCTGTAGAAAAACTGTCCCGACTGAAAGTTATTGTCACTTTTCACGTTTCTTTAAATTGACAACACAATCATGAATGCTCGAGTGGTTTAATAAACAATTCCTGCTTATTTAAAAAAAAAATGTCTGGTTGATAACTCAGTTGGTAGAATGCTTGCATTCCATGCCGAGAACAAGGGTTCGATCCCCACAGAGGGTATCAGAAATGATTTTCCGTTTCGGTGCCTATTTCAAACTCAAAATAAATACCGGCAAGATGTACTCAGCCTTCACAAGAAATGAGAACCAGTCCCCCCAGGAGCTGGGAAACCCCCAACTTCAAGTGAAGTGGTTGGTGTGAGGCCGGCCCCCTTACCCGTAAAAATAAATAGGTCCTGAATCACCACATGCGACCCCTTCGGGGATAAAGCAGGCAAGAAGTTACACTATATGTGTAGCTTAGTTGCGTTGCGTGATAACATTTTCCTCACCATGACTTTGGCTCTCGCCTCAATTTTTTCTTTTAGCGTAGGAACATCAATCTCAGCAACAGTATTTGGATCAAGGCTGATAAGTTCAGGCTGTATTTTCTCCAGCAGTGATTTGACTTCCGCTTCTCTTCTTTGACTCTTGGACTGGTAGGGATTACTCTCCAGGGCATCAAAGTTGGCTTCTCCACTTCCTACAAGATGGAATTACAGTAAACAAAGTATTCATCAAGGATGTAGCATAAAAAGGAAAGATAAGTATGATTACACACCTGGTACGAGTAAGCTAACAAAGCTTCGGTTTGTTCCAACACCTAGAATATCCTCGTAAGGACAGAATGCCATGTTTTCTACAAAACTATTCATTTTATGTTGGAGGTATGGTCTTTGAGCTCGTTTTGTACAGCAATCTCTGGAAATCAGAGTTATGATTATAAACAGCAAAAATAATGGTTACACTGAAGGAAAGTAAATGGTAAAAGAGTTACCTATAAACTTGCACTACATTTCCCATGCCCATTGCTAGTAAATTATTTTGAGAAAATTCCAGTTGTGTCGGTGAGCTTGGCAAGAAGTAATCTTGAAGGGGACCTTCCAGTTTTCTGATATCCCATATTCTTACATTTCTATTTACACCAGCTGTAGCCATATACCTGGAATGATAAAATAATTATATTATGTACCTACCCTTTTCAATAAGTGAAATAAAGAATACTTCATAGCCATAAATATGAGATCCTATTGTTTGTGTACAATTCTATTCCAAATTTAAAATTAAACAAAGGACTGCAGAAAACCAGAACTACCAATTTTAAAATTAAAAATGAACTAAAAATAGAAGCTAAACTATACTACCTACCAACTTGACTAAAAATAATCATACTAACAACCATAAACCTAAAATTTTATTGTCTACATATTTTATTATTCCAAAGTCAAAACATTGAATAATGAAACAAAATACCTTCCTATACCTACTTATAAAAAAAAAAGATCATACTTGACAGCCATAAATTCGGGGCATTATTGTCTATGGCGACCATTCTATTCCAAATTCAAATTGAAATGACAGAATACAGAAAATAGTCATGAAAAAGCATACAAAAAAGAAATTAAACAAGATTGACATGACAATTATTTTATCACTTACATTCCTCTTGGATCAATAGCCAAGGCACTGAGTGGAGCATTATGGCACAGAATGCTAGCAAGGGGGGTTTTAACTTTGGGTGACCACATGGACACCACACCTTTAGCCTGTCCCACACACAGAACTGCGTTGTATGGATTTTGCTTCATGATGGATATTTTGCCGAGATTTGTGCGATATTGGCCGGCTAGTTCACCAATAGATATATCTAGCCAGTGAAGATAGCCCGTTTCACTCTGTGAAAGAAAAAAATACATTAATTAAAAACCCTTCTGAGTACATTGTTTTTTTATTCACATTTATAAACATTCATGAGATGAGATATCAGAACATAACATCAGAACTTTCAAAAGGTATATAGTAGAATGGACCGGTCGATAGCTCAGTTGGTAGAGTGCTTGCATTCTACCCCGTGAGCTCGGGTTCGAATCCCACCGAGGAGGGCGTCAGAAATGATATCCTATTTCGGTGTTTATTTCAAATCCCATAATAAAAATACCGGCAAGGTTTACTCAGCCTTCACAAGAAATGAGTACCAGCCCCCTCGGGAGCTGGGAAACCCCCACTTCAACTGAAGTGGTTGACGTAAGGCCGGCCCCCTTACCTGTAAAAATAAATAGGTTCAACTCTCCACATGCGACCCCTTCGGGGTAACGCGGCAAGAAGTTAGACTATATGTGTAGCTTAGTTGCGTTTTTTTTTTTTTGCGTTTGCGACCAAAAGGGTCGCAGGACAGTAGGAAGACCCAGAACATGGCTGATGGTGAACTGCGGTAGGATAGGAGTATGGGACAGTAAGAGAAAGGCATTAAACCTGCAATGTTGGCAGCAGTTGATCAATGACAATAAAGTCCATCCTGCGTTGTCATGTCAGTGACTATGATAATGAAATGTGCAAAGTATAATTACAACATAAAAGCTTACCCCGTTTGCGAGTAGAAAGTGGTAAGGCAGATATTCCATTCGCAATACTTTATTCAATGTTTTGACACAATGCAGTTCTGTTCCTTTGTTGTCATACATGTACACCCAGTCCTTCTGAGCTACGGCAAACATGGTCTCTATATGCAGCCAGCTGTAACAAATACAAAAGTTTAGATAGAGATTTAAATTTCATTTCTGACACCCTCGCCTCGGTGGGATTCGAACCCGAGCTCTCGGCATGGAATGCAAGCACTCTACCAACTGAGTTAACGCTGATGATACGCATGTATAAAAATCAAGCAAGTGTTAGTAGATTGAATACTCACCAAACATCGTGTACAGTCTCCATGACATTTATTTCACAGTGCAGACGTTTAGTGATCCAATCAAACGCAGCTACGTGTCCCATTTTCCCTCCTAGAAGTAAATGCCTTCCATTCCTGGAGTACTTCATTCTGTACGGTCCAAACTGCTCCAGTTTCAATTCAAAATGCTTGGAAGCCGCGGCAATATCAACGCTCTCCACAATTTGCTTTTGAGTAAATTGTGTCGTGGTCTCTCCGGGTTCTGCTTCCAGGAATCTGTAAAAAATTTAGTCGATTCAACTACAAAATCTTGTCACAAAGTGTAAAACATTCCGTAAAATCTCCTCGATTGCGTAAATAGAAAAAATAAATGAAAACTAATCTCTCACATGGAGTGCCAATAGGGTCAATAATTTTTTCTATTTATGCGATTGAGGAGAATTTACATGGTGTTTTACACACGTGGTACAAATGTACAAAATATCTTATCAGGGGTTTATTTTAAATCCCGACAGTCTAAAGGCCAATAGTTCAGGACTTAACGACAACACAACGCAACTAAGCTCACATATAGTGTAACTTCTTGCTGCGTTATCCCCGAAGGGGTCGCATGTGGCGATTTGAACCTATTTAACCTAACCGAACCTAATAACGATGAAAAGGATAAACTAAATAAGTTAATTTATCATTCAAACTAACATCCTAACGCTTATGAATCGTCTGTCTGGAAAAAAATCTTCTGCATTTGGGTAAAAATGAAGCAAAAGCTGTTAAAATACATCAATGAACAAATCGCACGTTTAATAATAAAGAGCAATAACTCAAAAAACATGAATGTTGGGAAATCACGTTTGAAGGTCAGACAACCAGTACAACTTGTATGGGATGAAAAAGGCGGCCGATGTTTTATCTCGGTCATATTCGTCCAAATTGAACGGCTGTCGCATTCTACCTATTCCTCTCCATTGTTCTTGCGTTTTATTACAAAATCTCGATTTTCCCAATTTTCGAGTTATTTCTCTTTATTATTAAACGTGCGAAATGACACAGTGTTTGACAATCTACAGGACACAAAGAGACAAAGAGGTGAATAACTCATCATCATAACAGTCATTGAAACATATTTTATCTACAAAAATACTAAAATTGAAACGGAGTTCTCACCCAGCGTTTTCAGGTAGCAGAAGCTCCAGTCTGGCAGCTTGTTCGTTGGCATACTTGATGTTTTCTTCTTTCTTTAACAGCTTGCTAAGATGTTTGGGGTGCACCACGCCGTGACCTTGCAGTCCTGGCCCACGGGAATGCTTTTCAAGTTTCTCTTTAGATATCGGAGCTCTGCCGGGAAACTTGGAGATTTCAGGAGTTTTCTGAAAAAATGTTTATTTATTTTAAGAAATTCTGTGCAGGAGACTCCTTAGATTTCAGAGACTCTAGCGGTCAGTGGCACTTGTTGTAGTGCTGCAGAGGTGTTTACGAGCTTAGTCATCGCTACAAAGCGCCAATACTCAAGCAGGACCCAGTTGCTGTACTTAAAACTGGATGGACCTTTAGTGACCGGTCTTTGGTAAAGATTTATGAATTTTTCTTTAAATTATATGATTTATGAAGAGCAAATTTGAAAATATAAATGATATATTTTTCACAACCTTCCATTTACGTGTTACCACTGGACTACGAACCGGTCATGCCGCAGAACATCAGCACTGTGCAGGCTACAATTTAGGATTTCAGATTTAATTACTAAAAATTGATGTCGTAGATGTTGTATTGCTATAAGCGAGAAAAGAAGTGAGTAAATAAAAGATGATAAAACATAAATTACCAACCTTTCTGTGACCGAAGGGTTTGTGATAGCGCACTTTCTCCATGTCAACATCTACTGTGAGAATCTTCATCTCTCCATCGTTTCCATCCTAAAAAAATTGTGAGCATTACAAATTATAACCTCACTTTTGGAGTTTTATGACTATTAGATTTTACCTTGGAAACCTGAGGAGATTTCGCTTTCATACTTGGAGACGAAACAGATTTACTCTCTCTATCTGGTTTGTCATCGAAGTATCGACGCGCTTTCTAAAATCAAACAGATAAATTTGGCATTGAAATATTTCGTGAGAAAAACAAAAGACACGCTTCAATTCTAATTGGAAACTGTAATTTACTTTCTTCTCCATTTTATTGATAAAAACTAAGATGTAGTACTCAAGAATTTAATGTAAGTTATAAAACAGCAACGATTTTAATTATAAAAAACACCACGAGGACCGCCGATGTTTTGACATATTTTTGACATTTCATTTCAAACGTGCTGTAATAATCGTTGGGCAATCGGAAATCGGAATGGGATTATTTTTTTTAGTGTGACATCACCTCACCAAAGACAATATTTCTGAGTTGTCAATTTCACGGAAAAGTCAAGTTGTGTCAATTATTGTTAATTGGAACATGTTAAATCATTTAATGTTAATTGAATAACTTTCCGTAGATTTATTTTATATTATAGCAACAACTATGACAACCTGTAGGGAATACATCAACCGCGAGTTCCCGCTTATTGACGATGATCTCAAAAAATATGTTGAAGGTATGGGAAACTTTGAGGTTATAAAAATATACTTTTTTTCGTTTCCAATGCCCCCGTACATTCTCTGCATCATTTGAATGTCTTCATTAATATGAAATATGTTAATGTACCCTAGATCTTACGAATTGTAATTCTCGCTTGTGCTGTAACATGTTTTTTGATATTTTTATTTAAGTACTTGGAATTAAGGATGTTCAATTAATTTTAGACATATTGGCCGATGGCGCAGATTTTGAGAATGGGAGTGAAGTCTACGAGGCCATCGGAGAGGTCCTTCATGAAATATCGGAGAAAACGGAAGATGACATTAGGTATGTTCCAGAAATATTTTTTCCTGTTACTGTACTCAACCGCCATTCCGATAGAGGCAGCCAGTACACTTTATTATTCTGCCCTTGTACACTTCTTTCATCTTCTCGACATTCATCACTCTTCATGCATGCTCATCTCTTTTTCTCACAGCAGATTCTAGTCATTTGAAATCTCTTTTATTTGAACGATACATTCTTTCCTTGGTCTCCCCCTTCCACATTTACGTTTGACATTCCCTTTGTTAGTCATTCATCGTCCATTCTTTCTAGATGCCCAAACTATCTCTTCGTACTTTTTGTACTGTCTCTCTCGTATTCCTGTTTTTACTGCACTACTCATAGCCCAGTCAATAACAGGCCCTATCATTGAGAGTCTTACGAGCCGTTTTTCTTAAGCAAGTTACTTACTTCTGATTTGTTGATCTTTGATAATCACCTCACTTTTCCGATCATAATCTATATTGGACTTTGTTGTGCTAACATTTGAGTCTTATTTGTTTGTGCATTGCTTTTCAAATAAATTCACAAAATGTAAATTCAATATTTATTTATGTTGCACATCACATTTGTCAACAACGTTACCATGTTAAAAGCACCGGTTCCCATAGATCAACGAAGTTAAGCAACATTGGATGGGTTACCGCTCAAAAACACCGCGTGTCGTTAACATCTTGGACCGGTCCGTAGTCCAGTGGTAACACTTCGGACTCGTAAATGGAAGGTTGTGGATTCGGATCCCAACAGAGCACAATAAAAATATACCATTTATATTTCGAATGTGCTCTTCGCTGAGTTGAAAAATTCATAAACCTTTACCAAAGACCGGTCACTGAGAGGTCCATCCAACCTTACAACAACTGGGTTTTGCTTGAGAATTGGCGCTTTCTACAGCGACGACCAAGCTCGCAGAGGGCTCTTGAGGTGTGATACACACAAAAACAGCGCTCACCAAATAAATCATCCTAATATTATTATTATTATCTCCATCACAGGATTTATATATAGACCGTATTGTCATTGGTGCGACACACACAAATGACCTCTTTTATGTAGTAAATAAAAATAAATCAATCATTGTAATGCAGACAAACATTGTTTTACTATATAGTTTCTCATAATGACCGGTCTTTAGTCCAGTGGTAACACTTTGGACTTGTGAGTGGAAGGCTGTGGGTTTGAATCCCGGGGGAGCACAAAAATATACCATTTCTAGTTTCAAACTTGCTCTTCGCTGGAATGAAAAATTTATAAACCTTTACCAAACACCGGTCATCAAAAGGTCCATCCAGCCTTACAGCAACTGAGTCTTGCTTGAGAATTGGCGCTTTGTAGCGACGATCAAGCTCGTAAAAAGTCTGGTCGATAGCTTCGTTGGTACAATGCTTGCATTCCATGCTGAGAGCAAGGGTTTAATCCCAAGGTGTACTCAGCCTTCACAAAAAATGAGAACCGGCCCCCCGGGAGCTGGGAAATCCCCACTTCAACTGAAAGTGGTTAGTGTGAGGCCGTCCCTCTTACATGTTAAAATTAATAGGTCCCGAATCACCACATGCGAACCCTTTGGGGATAATGCAGTCAAGAAGTTACATTATATGTGTAGCTTAGTTGCGCTGCGTTATAATTTATGTTTTA
This sequence comes from Agapetus fuscipes, assembly GCA_951799405.1. Taxonomy (NCBI): domain Eukaryota; kingdom Metazoa; phylum Arthropoda; class Insecta; order Trichoptera; family Glossosomatidae; genus Agapetus; species Agapetus fuscipes. The sequence goes on from OX637350.1 coordinate 14,105,536, forward strand.
CACACTAATCTCTTAATTAATTATAATTTTGTGTTAATTCCAGGGATATATGTTCCAAGTTACTGCACATGATGAAACCGCATCAGAAAAGCATCAGCAACGGTCCCCGCAAGATGCTGGGGGCCCCAGTGCACCTGGCGAGCATGGCCGCTAACCTGGACACACAGATGGAGGACGTGAAGAGCATCTGGGTGCAAACTAGGGACGATAACTTTGTAAGACGATAATCCTGTCAATCATTCATAACCTTATACCTTATTTAACATATTCAATTCTAAATATTCTGGCTGTGTATAAACCCCCAGTACGGAATACTTTTTCAAGCACATTTAAAAAATATATATTGTTTCCTACCTTAATTGATTGACGAAACTTGTGAACAAACTATGTGCACAGTCACATATATTAGTTATTCAAGAACAAAAATGAAAAAGGTGTAAGACATTTCACTTGCAGACTTTTGAATTATTGAACACAGATATCAGGGATAAGTTCAAAGTTGGATGACGTCTATGATTGACAGCCGCACTGTATGCAAGTTTACACTTGCGCCTATGTGTGTCACCCACAGTTAAAGGGTTAAGGTGGCGATATCACCTCTGCAGATACATCTTAACTTTACATGTTTCAATGTTGATCACTCTCTTCGTGCATGCGTTTTTCTCATACTCAGCTGACAAGATTTTCAATTTCTCTGACTGAATTTGATTGTTTAAATTTCCAGAAAGTTGACGCCAAAAAGCTGGAGAAGGCGGAGGCCAAGCTGCAGCAGAAGCAGGGCAAGAGATCGGAGGTGAGGGCCCCGGTGGTGGCGCCCATCCTGCAGTCCGCTACAGCCTCACAAGTCACATCCAAGAAGGACAACAAGATGGAGGCCAAAGGGAACAACAGGACGCAGGACATCAGGATAGAAAACTTTGATGTCGCCTTCGGTGACAGGTGAATGAATTTTTGTAGCCACACTTGGAAGCGCGCAAACGAATTCTCGCGCGCTTTCTTCACTTGGTGTGTGATCTTATTTTAATAATATTTCAAGAGCTCCTCAATCCGACAAATGATGGAGGTGCCTCGACAATGATTGGGACGCAATAACTGCTCCGAAAGCCTGGACTCTGTTGGTCGGGACAAAAAGGATAAGGAATGAAGAAATTGCCACTCACCTTGCTTCTCCTGTGGTCCAAGCCTCGGTCGACTGCAGTCTTGTCCAAGCAGTGATCCCGATGCCACATGCGACTGTCATCTCAGAGACCAGGCGAATGGGATTTTTTTGCGACTTGCTTTATTGCTCTGAGGATGACCTTCCTAGATGAAGGCACAAGTCCGGCTCGACAACCTTCCTACTCACATGTTTTGCCACACAATGTTCGACGACCTTCCTAGTCAAAAGCTCGAACACAAGTTGCTCTCCACAACCTTCCTAGACGAAGTATGTAGCACAAGTGGCAATGCAGGTAGGTAATACAGATTTTTGAGCAACTGTGGTAAAGTTGTGTACAAGGATAGGTATTAATTTATGGAATGACCAACAGATGTCGCTTTGGCGCGAACAACACTTATTTGATTAAAATTGAGATTAAATTGAGAAATTAAACCAGGTATCTGGTTTAAAAATTCTAATGAATAACACTGTTTCAAACTGCTCTAATTCCAGCTTAAATTCAATCAAATGCATGTTGTTTTTAGAGTATTACTGCAGGGCGCGGACCTGCTGCTCGCGTTTGGCCGCCGCTACGGCCTGGTGGGCAGGAACGGCCTGGGCAAGACCACGCTGCTGCGCATGATCGCCTGCAAGAACCTGCGGATCCCGTCACACGTATCGGTGCTGCACGTGGAGCAGGAGGTGGTGGGGGACGACACGGCCGCGCTGGACAGCGTGCTGGAGTGCGACTTTGTGCGGGAGAGCCTGCTCAAGAGGGAGAAGGAGATCACACAGCTCATTAACAATGGGTGAGATTATTACTATTATTTTTTTTAACATTTCTTTTAAATTTAAAATTAAATTTAATTTATTATTATAATTTTATATTTTGTACTTGTTTTCAATGTTTATGCATGGTATTATTTGTTTATTCCAAAAATGTGATTTGTTGTGTATGTTTCTTGACTTATGGAAGGACAGCAAGAGTTGCAGGGTGTATGTCCATTTGAGATTTGGGTTTTTATGTTGTAGGTTCACATGGGGCATGTGCAAGTGCGAAACTTGTATGTTCATTTGGATTGTTGTTCAACATTTTAAAAGTATTAAATTAACAGTCTAGCACTCAATTACCCCATAAAAACACATAATTTTAGCACACCATGACAGTAACTGCACAACTGAAACAATTGTAAACAAACAAGTACCTGCACGCAATCGAATATCCTCCACTCACTTAGTCTAGTCAAAATTATATCACTTATTCTTTTCTATCCTGCTCGACCAACATTGTAAATTGTCGGGAATAGTCGGGATAGTTTGCGTATGCGGTCCGTCCTTTCCTTCGTCAGTCAGCGAATCGCTCGTGCGCGGAGAGTACGTGTCATGCATTGCCGACTACTGACGCTCAACCTTGAATCTCGGTCGAGATCTTGTCATTTTATGCTTCGAGATAGTTCTTGAAAAATAAGGCGAAATCTCAGAAGTTCGGGATCTCGCGAGATCAAGATTGCATTTCCTACTCAAATATGATGATTAATTGTTTTCATTAATGTAAGAATACTTCCAAGGTAATTTTCCTTTGGGGTAACCAAGAGTCATTATCAGGCAGTGTATAAATATACAATTTGTAAAATGAGCCAACCTCATTACAAATTATAATTATTTGTATTTTTGTGCAGCAATTTCGATCTTCATCTGCACTTTCTGTATTTATGTCATATAATTTGTATAATGAATGTTGCAGGGCCTCTGACCCCGCGCTGTCCCCTGAGCTCACCGAGGTGTACGCCCAGCTGGAGCACATCGAGGCAGACAAGGCGCCCGCCCGCGCCTCCATCATCCTCAACGGGCTGGGCTTCTCCCCCGACATGCAGAGCAGAGCCACCAGGACCTTCTCTGGGGGCTGGCGCATGAGGCTGGCCCTCGCGAGAGCCCTCTTCTCCAGACCTGACTTATTACTGCTGGACGAGCCCACCAACATGCTGGACATCAAGGCCATCATCTGGCTGGAGAACTACCTGCAGAACTGGCCCACCACGCTGCTGGTGGTCTCCCACGACAGGAACTTCCTGGACACCGTGCCCACCGACATCATACACCTGCACTCACAGCGGCTAGAGCCATACAGGTAACATTACAGTAACTAACATTACGATAACCATACAGGTAGCTCTGCGTGGGACTGCACCAAAATATCTCATAAACCTGATAGCACCGGCAACAACAAGCAACAGGACCTCAACACTTCCATCAGCCGCATCATGCCGCAGCCAAATACAGTTTCCAAGGAGAAATATCAAGCCGGTCTTTGGAGATCGAGCTTTCAAGGTGGCTGCTCCAACCGTATGGAACGGCCTACCAGATAAACTTCGTAATATGGAGCCAGAGAGCTCATTCAGAAGCGGACTAAAGACCCACCTGATTGCACGCTCATACATAATGAGCATGCACCTTTGGGATAAGCAAGAGTCATGAAAGGGCGCCATACGAATCTTGAATTTATCAGTATTCTTTTTTGATAATTGTTCCACTTCCATCAAAGATTACAAGCTTATTGTCCCCTGTTAAAAACTGTAATTCTTAGTTTCCGTTTATCAAAATTATTAGATGTCATTTATATATATATATATGAGGATAATTTATTTTATTTAATTTAATACATGACAAAAGAGCGCCGTTTTTGTGTGTGTCACACCTCAAGGGCCCTCCTAATCATGAATGAGATATTTTATAAAGGTGCTGTTTGAGTGCTCCCTTAAAAATGCCAACAGATTCCGAAACCCTCACTCCGGGTGGCAGTCTGTTCCACTCCATTGGTCCCGCAAACCGGAAAGCGCGTCTTGCAGAGGTGGTTGATTTATCAGAGACAAAAATGAAATGTGGTGGATTTCAAGTTGATTTGTAAAATTTCAGCTAGATCAAGGGACAAATATTTTTACAGTGGAGAAATTCATACAGAGCCTTAGCCAAGTTAATAATACTTGTCAAAAGCACCCTTTAAGTTTCAACATCTTACATAATATATACATTAATCCATCAATCTCCTTTTCTTTATTTTAGTTTTTTTAAATAGATTTGTGAAAACAATTAACCAACATAATTTGCCTGACCAGAAACAGATATTCACATCATCAATTAATAATTCATTCTTTTATATTTTAATGAATTATTAATTAATAACTACTTACCCCACGTCATCTGTTGAACCAGGGTCAAAGTTATCCTTGATAGGACATGACAGGATTCAAACTTGCCCTTGTTTCAGTAACACCAATTTGAGTGGCAACGCGTTATCCACCCGACCATACCAGTGACATCATAATGTTTTTGATGAAGACATGAAGTTTTACTCACATTTTGTTGTTTTATAATTTCAGAGGCAACTATGAGCAGTTTGACAAAACAAAAACGGAGAAGCACAAAAACCAGCAGAGAGAGTTTGAAGCACAAATGCAGCATCGAGCGCATGTACAAGAGTTTATAGATCGCTTTAGATACAACGCTAACCGGGCGTCATCCGTGCAGTCCAAGATCAAAATGCTGGAAAGATTGTGAGAATAATTATAATTTATTTATTAGTAATCATTTTAAATGGTAAGTGAGATTGTATGTTCAGGCTTTTGGGATGTTGCTCGTGAAAGTGTAATATTAGATGAAAGTATTTGTCATTTAATCATGTATTTGTTACCCGTCGTAAAAAATTAAGGTCGAACAGACCAAACTTAAAAACTTATACATTTTTAAATTATTTTAATCCAACATCGAGGTCGCAATCTTTAATTTTAATAAGAACTTAAAAAAAAAATTACGCTGTTATAATGACAATCTTACCTTGGAGGACCAGATTCGTGATGATTTTGGTTTTTCCACAATTGGTAAGGAGCTTTCAGCAACAATCTCTTTTAACATTATACGGACCTCGTTCATATCCTTAAGGGTTGTACCACATTTGGTTACAAAGATCTGAGAGCCAAGACAGAGACAGGTCTTTGACTCCTATTTCATCCGGACTCTGCGCTGTGGGCCTGAGTTTGAGTCTTAGATTTTTTAGATTGAAAAGTAAAGACCTGACTGGGTGAGGGTAGGATTGCTCAGTTATTTCACCAAAAAAAAACTAATAAAACAGAGTAACAGTTACAGTTACAGTTACAGTAGAGTAAATAATTTTGTTTGATAAACTAGCGTGTTTTGTACATTTATCTTTTCAGACCTGAGCTGAAGCCCATAGAAAAAGAAGTGGAAGTCCTGCTCAGGTTTCCAGAGACTCTGGCCCTCTCTCCTCCCATCCTGCAGCTTAATGAACTAGCCTTCTGGTACACTCCCGGGACAACCATATTCACCAATGTAAATCTGGGCGCCACATTAGAATCTCGAATTTGTATTGTAAGTCGATTTCATTCCTCTCACACTGCTATTTCATGTCAAAATGTTGGGCTCCTCCTCCCTTATTCATAAAAAGGTTTTAATTTCTAACCTGTTTTACTCAGTTTTTCCATAAAAAAAGGCCTAATTTTTGATAACAAATTTTGGGTAACTTTTTGATAAGAAAACAGGGATTGGCTGTAACTGTACTGTAACTCTGTCGCCATTCCGCTAGGGTTGGCCAGAGCCTCTGCAGAGTTGCCTCCATTTTTTCCTATCCTGACATACCTCTTTCAATTATGTCGGTGTTATAGCCGCGGGGATCAAGACAGGTTATTTGGAACCGGATAACGCTGGTTCGAATCCTGCGACGATAACTTCGACCCTGGTTCAACAGATGCCGTTGCAAGCACACAAGCTTCTGCTTTCGCATGAAGACAACTGGCCAGGTAAAATAGGTTGGTGGATTGCATTCCTTTCCACAAATCTATTTAAAAAAAAAAAAAAAAAAAAAAACCTTCATATCCATCACCTTTTTCATGCATTTTCTTCTTTTACGCTCACTTTGTATATCCCATTCTTTCACAATCTCCTCAATCTGATCACTCTATACTTTTCTCGGTCGTCCCTTCCCTCTTTTTCCTTTCACACTTTCTTTGTATACATACTTTGTCAGTCTATCATCATTCATTCTTTCCACATGCCCAAACCATCTCATCACATTGGGAATCAGGATAAAAGGGGAACACCGGAGAGGACTACAACTCGCAGAAATCAAAGTCGCTGTTTTTTAACACGACATGTATTAGTGGAAATTTACACGCGCCACAACCCAGCCTGCTCGGTCGGAGGTCGGTACAACAGAGAGAGATTCTACATACAAAAGCGACAGACGGCACAGAAAACGTCTTCTTTTTACTTTTTATATCTATTAGAGCTATATTCTTTCTTAAATGACAAACTGTCAGGCTAAATTCAAACCAAATCTGATGAATAAGGCTGCTTCTTTGTAGATTGAAACTTTCACGGCCGTTTGTAGTTGACATATTTACTTTTTTCAAGTTTTGAATCCGTAGTGTTGTTTTTGGTAGTTATTTTACTTTTAGATTAACACCGACGTTTTGCTCATTACTTCGATGAGCATCTTCCAAGGTCAGCCAGGCGACCAAAGCGACTTGACTGCGCATGCGTCGAGGCGAATCTTTCATCTGTCAAAAACTCAACAATACTCAGCCTAGTACCAATTCATCTTCGACGCCTTTAAGGAGATCAAAGCGTCTGGCCGACCTTGAAAGATGCTCATCGAAGTAATGAGCGAAACGTCGGTGTTAATCTAAAAGTAAAATAACTACCAAAACAAGAACACGGATACAAAACCCGAAACAAGTAAATATGTCAAGGCTGCTTCTGTCAACGTATTCCTTTTTCTTAAATTGTGATTTAACTTTTGTAGGTTGGTGACAATGGTGCGGGCAAGACCACCCTGCTTAAGATCATCATGGGTATGCTGACGTGCACGGCGGGCTCCCGCAACGTCCACAGGAACCTCAAGTTCGGCTACTTCTCACAGCACCACGTGGACCAGCTGGACATGAACGTCAACTCTGTGGAGCTCCTGCAGCAGAGCTATCCAGGTGATGCGAAAATGCAACTAACATATACATAAATGAACTTTTGGAAATTTCGTGACTTCCCCCCCATCGGCAATATTTTTGACAAAATGTTGACATGCCTACCCTCCATTTTTCAGTATTAAATTAAGTGATCTTCAATTTTTTAAAACACTTGCCTGTCCCTAGTTTTGATTCTGGTTACCCGTGGTGTCTCGGATATCCAAAATAGATCTCAAATATCTATATCTGTAACTGAAGCGGCAATAATCTTCAGGGGGTCCACCGGAACCAGCAAAATTTTGGAAGTGGTCTATGAGAGAAAGAAGTTTGGGAACCTCTGGTTTAAAACATTGTAAAGATTTCTTTTTTATTCTTGGTCATTTTTCTCTTTAGCGCCGTACTGTGACAAATCACCTTTACACCGTCTTTAAATTGTTGAAGCTTCATGGACATATATACTATTATTGTCATTAAATGTGAATATTTGTCATCATACGAGTATTGTTATCACCATCCGCCCAGGCAAGACAGTGGAGGAGTACCGCCGGCAGCTGGGCAGCTTTGGCGTGAGTGGAGACCTGGCGCTGCAGACCGTGGGCAGCCTGTCCGGGGGGCAGAAGTCCCGCGTGGCCTTCTCCCGGATGTGCATGGGAAACCCCAACTTCCTGGTGCTCGATGAGCCCACCAACCATCTGGACATAGAAACCATCGAGGCTCTGGGCAAAGGAATATCCAAGTATACGGTCAGTGATGTCACTTATTTTTTACACCTGTATGTCCTTGATTGTTTGACATTTGAAATTTGTGAATTTCTTCCATGAAATCATATTTTTTGATCCTATGGTGTCCTGCTGTATTGTAGTGCCTTATAATCAGAAAATTAATGGTCAATATGTATCAAAAGTTAGGGTGATCACTACACTATCTTCAATAAAATATATTTATGAATTGTGCTTTAGAATTTGATATAAACTTGAAACAGACCCTTTAAATGTTATTTACGGGTCCGTAATCTAGTGCAGAGGTCTCTAAACTAGGGCACTCGGGCCAAATGCAGCCCGTGAAAGGATTTGTTAACAATTAAACATTTTCATGTAATTTTGTACGGTTTGTGTGTTTAGTTTAGTTTAGTTTTTGAAAAAATATTTTTATTTTAAATTTTCATTTAATTTTTATTTTATTATATTATGGTGAGGTCGCTGCAATATACACTTCCCAAGTTGATCCCCAAATTAATCCCAAAGATTGCTGCGTCCGCAAAATATATAATTTATTTATTATTGTCTAATTGCAGGGTGGTGTAATCCTGGTTTCCCACGACGAGCGGCTGATCCGCATGGTCTGCAAGGAGCTGTGGGTGTGTGGCGGGGGCTCCGTGCACAGCATAGAGGGAGGCTTCGACGAGTACAGGAGGATCGTTGAGAGGGAGCTGCAGGAGGCGCAGTCTAAATAACCTCACCCGGCTCTTAAATATAATTAATTCTGCAATTGTGTCGCACTAAATGTCAGCAATAAATTCACCATTTTGTGTACCTTTAGCTAAGCAGGTAATATTTTCAGTATTTACAATAATTATAACTAAATACCTAGTTCAAATTTATTTATTGGATATTAGACGAACCATTATAGAGAACTTGCATTATTCTCGATCTTTCGTTAGCGACGTAGCTAACGTATTCACGAGATACCCTGTCTGCACGACGACTGAGGATGAACTGATTTTTTCTTCTATAACAATTGTCACAAATCACGGTATACCTTCGAGCGCAAGTAGTAATTAACGTCAAACTTAGTGTCTACTAAACTAATTAGTGTCAAACGACGGTAATTCCAACCTAAACCTAATGATTAGGTTTGTCATGTATATTTACACTTTCATTTTGTTTCCCGTCCACATCACTAGATGGCAATATGTTATCCGTACATACACAGCTGATAATATCATTGTCTTTGACACAAATATTAGGTATTGGTTTAAAAAGTGAGATGAGTGTTGGTTTCCAAATACTGGACAATTTAAAGCTGTCATCCCTGTTGAAGTTCAGATGCCTATAAATTTCAATGGCTTCTCTCACCAGTCTAGGCATCAAGAACTTTTCTTTACACAGACCAATTGTTATAGAAGAAAAAGTCAGTTCATCCTCAGTCGTCGTGCAGAAAGGGTGTCTCCTGAAGACATTAGCTACGTCGCTAATGAAACGTTGAGAATAATGTAAGTTCTCTTTTAACGGTTCGTCTTAATATCTGATAAATAAATTTTAACTGTGGAGTTATAATTATTGTAAATATGTCAAAGGACCGTAATTACAACCTAAACCGAACAATGTTTTCAGTTCTCTATCAAATTATTAATGTAATATCTTTGTCAATTGACCAAAAATCTTTTGAGTTAAAATAGAGATCTTATCAGATTTTTTCTCAAAGGGCAAACGTCACAGGTCTATGTGACTATGGTCCTTAGCAACGGATAACAAAATTTTAATTTGTTTTCCTAGTCACATAGTCTTGTTACGTTTGCTCACCAAAATATATTTATATTTTTAAATTTTGTGCAGAGTCCTTTCCGACATTTGCATTATTTGATTGTGCAACGGGGATTTTTTTGTATTTGATGTATACTTAACGTATGGACTAACTTACCAACGAGTGAAATAAGTAAAAATTTTTTTTTTAAAAACTGATTTTTACGAGGCTTGGCTTGTGATTATTTTCAAACCAATATACTTGCAACGTTTTTGGCATTGACAGATGGACTCGGTACAAATTCCATAGCATTCAAAATTGTGATTTCAAACGGCTAGGTTGCTAGGGAAAAGTAAGTTTTTTTTATTGATTGCCAAAACCCCAGTCACATGGACATGTGACGTTTGCCTGCTGAGAAAAACATAATTTAAAATGTGTGCTGAATCAATTACAATTTTTCACTGCTAAGCGAGAATGTATAAGTGAAATCAGTATTTTTTTAATGATCATTGCTTAAGGCAAATTTGAAAGTTTAAATATTCATAGCAAATTGATTCCTTTGGGATTCCACATTACATCCTTTCTTTTTCCACATGAAAGTCTTCCAGTTTTTTTTCATGCATCAAACATAATATTTTAATTAATAAAGTAACTAAAATAATTATTTATTTGATTATTGGGCAAGAAGAGGTATAGGTACATTGTATTCTTAAAATACATCAAGTTGTTTTCAAAAATATTTTTGAGAAACATGAGATAAATTGGCTTGCAGGCTTCAAAACAACTTTATCACAATCTTTCTGTGAAGCATAACTGGAAAAACAAATTAGATTTTCTCTCCTTTTTTGATTATAATGTAGCTTTTTTTAAATTTTATTTCAAATCTTCTGTCCTTTATTTCCATCTGGTTTATGTTCACATTGCATACTTTTATGAATATCATCAAAGAAAACAGGAAAGAAAAATGCCTTCCATGTTTGACAGGCAGCCATCTTGATTTTTTTTAATGATATTCTAAATTTGAAAAGAAAAGTTGCCATTCTAAACTGAGATAATCAAATTTAATCAGTTAGGTATACTAGCTTATATTTTATTATTTGAGTTGTATAGAATGGAATATGGCAATCTAATACTTTTCCCTAAATGTATTAATTATATGAAATACTTCTCATTTAATAAAATTAAACCAGAAGGAATTAAAGGCCTCAGTCTCGTAGTAAAAATTCTTCATATGAGGTACAATAAATTACCATTTCAAACAATTTACCTGCCGTCATACGAGTCTTCACTCTGATATTAGGATACTTACCTGACATATCCAATTAAACATTACATATTTCTTATTTGAAATTAATGATTCATCGACATCACCATCCGTCAGCTGTCCTTATGTCATTTGTTTCAGCAGCGAGGCTCAAAGTGAAGCGGGTAATGTTTTATATGTCCTTCATGTTGAATCGTCCATGATTTTTATGTTTTAGAATATCTAAATTATTTCATTCAATCAAGATGTTCTGTGATATGCAGCAAAATAAATAAAACATATTATATTAATCATTCAAAATCTTTTATTTTGTAAGATATAGGATGACTGCGTCTAGGAAGTTTAGTAGACTCGTGACATTTACCAAGGGTCGTCAAGGAAAGTGAGGAAATGCATCTCAACCAAAATCACCTTTTCCAATCAATGTTGACTTCATAATGTTACTACATCACACGGAAAGTATGTATTTTTCTTCATGCGTCTTTTTTTTTTACTTTGAAATTGTTTTTTTGTTTAAGTACAATATTTTTTTTTGTTTGAAAAAGTGAATAATTTTGGTTGAAATGTTGATTTATAAAGGCAAGCATGATTAACCTCCTCGAGCATGTGGAATTCAACCGAGATGTATTTGAGTTCAAACAAGAATACATGCTGGTGTTCGTTGTATTCCCAAGATGGAGAATTGCTTGGAATGCCAGCCCGTTATGCATAATTTGTTGAAATGAGTCTACACAAAAATATACATTTAGAAATGCAGATAATTCTATGTTTTAAGAAGTTTTTTGTCGATTATTCTGAAGCTACATATACACACTTTTAAGTTTTTATGGAATAGTATACGATGCAAAAATTGCAAAAAGATCTATGTTCTGGATAAACATTTTCAACAGTGAATAATACTTTTCAAGTAATAATTAAGAATGATTATAGTTTAATATGCAAATTAGAACTGCAATTACCTAATACAAGGCGGCTCTAAAATCAACATTTGTTTTTGTTAAAATTTAAATAAAAGGTATGATACACTTCAAAATGTTACAATATAGGTAAAATACATTTTTAGATACTTACAGGCATTGAAAATAATTTAACTTTTTAAAATAAAAGGACCAAAATTATAATTTTTGTTTGGATATTAGGAATTAAAAGTGGTAATACTAAAAATATTTACAAAAAAACGTAAAAAAAGTAGGTTAAAAAAATTATCGCGTCAAGTCTGAAAAATACGTCATCTTTCATCTTATGTTTAAAATCTAATTAATTAATAATTACAACTTAATAAAATCAAATAACACATAAATAATGGCTAAAACAAGCAGCTGTTTCATTTTGTTTTAATTTGGCAAAAAATAAACAAATCTAGGAATGTTTAAGTGCTACCAACTGAAGATGAATTCCAAAACATTTGTTACAATTTTGATGCCCTTTTCAAAATATACATTTAAAATTAATTTAACTTCTTTGAAAATAGTTTTTGACTCGACAAACTTACAAAACGACAAAAATAACATTTTCATTAAAACAAAACAAATACCTCCCTGGATAATTTAGGTTTACTGATGTCGGCGCCGCCTCCCCTTGTTCTTGTCAGCGTTCCTCAGCACTTCAGCGTAGGAGAGCTCCAGGCGGCGCAGCTTGTGCAGGTCCTGGGACGCCGTGCTCTGCTTGTGCTCCCAGCAGTCCGTCTCCGGGTTCCACCTCTGGTATTCGGTGACTTTTCCTCCGTTCTGACTCGGTGTCGGGGAATTCACACCTCTGTTGAAGAACTGCATGGTGGAGCCGTTCCATTCTGATGTACTCACCTGTGGGGCTTTAACGAGAGGGCTCGTGTCGAGTGGTTTGTAGTCCCTCCGCCTCTTGCTGCCGCCTCCCCCCCTCTGGTAACTTATCTTGGGCGGGGAGGGAATCACAGGAGACTCCGCCCCTTGCCGGTCTTGGCTGTGCTTTCGATTTTTGTGCCGAGAAGATTTCTTGCGGAATTGTGGGCTGGCAGCCATGTACTCCAAAGGCTGACGAATGAGAGGAGTCAAAACCCTCTGTGGCTCACTCGGAGCTTCAATCCTTACCTCCTCAATATCTTTCTTGATTTGTGGTTTGTGAACATCCTTTGATGTCTGCGGGATGTTCTCCTTTTCTGTCTTCACCTTCTCAGGTGGAGTTATATCGGAAAATGCGATGGATTGCTCTGACATCACAGAAGACATGACACTTTGCGTGTCATCAGTAAAGTCTCCTTGCAGATCTTCGTTGATGGTTGAGATGTGAGGAGCCTTCCCCACTAAAGTTACTGTATCGTCCAGCAGAGGAAGTTTCTCTCCATCATCTTTATTCTCTGCAGCCTTCTTGAGAATTGTGAATATTTCTTTGAAGAGTTCCCTGTACTCAGGTCTGTTGCGGAATCTGCTATCAACAGCTGTTGTGCCATCGTCGTAGATGCTGAACTGGCAATCTTCGCCATCAGCGATTGTGCATAGAAATGAGCCGGGGCGCTCCTTGTCAGTCTGCGTGGCTTTGTTGCTGGTTTCATCTGAGAATCCTGATGAAGAGGTTTCAGCCTCCGAAAAGTCTGGCGTTCGGATAAAGTTCTTGCGGTTCTTCATGCCCGCTTTGTTTCCCTTGTTGTTAGTGGCTGACTTGGCTCCGTCATCTCCGTGTCCACTTTCTTCATCCGTGTCTTTGATGCTGAACTGGCTGAAGTCCCCGGACATCTGCAGCTCCTCCTGCAGGGAGAGGGGGGCGGAGGTGGGCGAGGTGATGCTGGTGTTTTGGTTCGTTGGCTTCTTGCGGAGGGAGTTTGCCTGGTGGCGTTGCACTTCTAGTAAAGCTTCATATTTCTCCACCAGATCCCGGTATGGATTATCAATTGGTCCTTGTGGTGTTGCCCATGTTTGTACGGTGCTTCTGTCTGGTTGGCCCTGTTCAACAATCAAATAATTAGAAACGTAATCCTCATCCTAGAAATATTGTAATCAAATAAAATGAAATTTAAAATTTCTTCAGGAAGATTCAAATTGAATGAGATCACAAAACAACTATTTTATGTTCAAAAGTAAGTAAGTACTTAATGGTTAAAAAAATTAAAAAGGAAATTTAATTTTGTAAATAACACAAAACAAACAATAATTTTTTTCAGCAAACAAATGGGGCCAATGTCTCAAGAATAGCTTAGCATTTTAAATTGAAGAACTAGAATGCTGTTGATCATTTAGAGCAGTGTTTTTCAACCTTTTTCATGACACGACCCCCCTAGTATCAAAAAATATTTCGCGACCCCCCAACCCTTTTTTAATTTATTTAATTTAATATAATAATTTTAACTCTTATCGACTTTTTATTTAAGTCTCACAAATTATATGTTGTATAAAAAAACTGAAGTTTTCTCGACCTCTCGCGATCTCCCTACAGAGGCTCCGCAACCCCCAGGGGGTCGCGACCCACAGGTTGAAAAACGCCGATTTAGAGAGTATTCAAAGTCAACTTAACTATTTTTGAAACAACTGGGTTTTACAAATTAAGTGATAAAGCATAGTTTAGTGGTTATAATAGGTATGCACTGAAAATGGTTACACAAAAAGTGGAATTATGGTATGTTACTTAGTAAATGTGAGAGAATGTTAGGTACATGTTGTCAAATTGTATGTTTTATAACATTTAAAAAGGAATTAATAACATACAAATGAGCAGGAGCTTGGTTTATTTTCTTGATGGCTTTCTCTTGATAATGGCGTGATAACACCGAAAGCGCTGGAGAAAATAAACCAACTCATAAAGTTTTTTTTTCATCTTAACATTAATAATAATTTAGAATGAACTTAAAAAAAATAACTTTGATAGGTGAGTTACTTGTACTTTCATTAATGGATATTATTTGCCTACTTGTTTTAATATAAGCAGTGCAAAGGGTTTGTTATTCAATAGAAGGTGTCAATGTATCTTTTTGTTTATATCCTTGATTATGTTTTATTTTTTTTAATGGCTTGCTTTAGCATAAATTTGTGTTAGTTCTATGCAATGAAAAAAGCAAGATTTAAAAAGTGGTATTCTTATGTACATTCTTTCACATTTACCGGGAGTAAGATAAGATATGTATTTGAATGACATTAAAAAACGATGCACTACCAAACAAAATTGTAAAATGGATGAAAAATACAAAAGAAACACAAAAATGAAATGATATTTAAAACATATAACAAGATAGTGTGGAGAGTTTGAAATTTGTATTTCTTTTTACCTTTTACGGGAAAGACTGTTAAACAGGTACCTATTGCTTTGTAACTTGTGTTTATTTTGGTAACAATAGTAATAAAATATTTGAATAGGTAATTAGATTACCGTATCTACTTTGTGGGCTGTAAAATTAGCATTTTCTCTAATCGTTGGGAATCGGAAATTTTCAAATGAGACAATTTATCACCAAAGCTACCTATATATTTTTCCTCTTAGATCTGCTTCCATATTGTTTCAAATAGGTGGTTTAATAAAACTTAAATTTAAGTTTTTTAGTGTTGATCTGTTAACACAGTGAAAGTCCATTTTTATAAATATTTAAAAATATAAATGGTAAAACATTGTTTTAATTCACTTTATTCTTTTATTTTTTGCTCGAATATTTTAATAACCATTCTGCTCTTGAAGATGCCTCATTAGGCGAAAATATTCGAGCAAAAAATAAAAGAATAAAGTGAATTAAAACAATGTTTTACCATTTATATTTTTAAGTATTTATATTAAATTTAAGTTGTTACACATTTTTTTCGGCAGCCATTTTGTCGAGCATCATAAATGTTATCAGCCCTTTCATAAAGGATTTTTTTCCCCACCGTACAAAATAAGACTCCAGTTCTACAGAATACATTTTGACTCTCTTTCTTTTATACTGCTACCGATTTCTTAGTTTATTTACAGATAAACACTCTATTTTGATTATGTTAGATAGCAGAGATAATCTAGAAACTTTGATGGCATGCTAAATGCACTGAGTGCAAGGTTGCTCATGAAATCTATGGATGCCACTTATACTCAAGGGTTAATAATTTCAAAGCATAATTAACTCTTTATAATTGCATTATTTATTGTAATACATATTAACAACAATGTCTTACCATCGTATTCACCAATCCTACTTATACCTCCCCAAGGTCTCACTAGTGCTTAGAATGGTTTTTATTGATGCGTAAGATGCATAAATTATAACCAAGCGAAGGGATAGTAAGGCCTGAGAGAAGTGTTAGTATGATTGATGTATACTGAGTATATTGGCTTTGTTCTGTGAAAGCATTATAAGACGTTAATGAAGTACCTACTTGCATATATATTATTCTAATGAGATTTTGAAACTTCTGGTGATTGACTATTATCTAGTATGTTTATCAGAGATGATGATTATGTCATGACAAAATGCAGTAGATTTGCGATACAGAAAAAGGATACCAAAACCAAAAATGAGTATCACCGCATGTATATAAAGTTAAGAGTTGCAAATACACCCCAGAGACCGTTACGAGGGAAGCAGCATCATAGTCAAGTTGTGGCTGGGGTGTTTGATGGTGAGGGTGGTAGTTCTGTGCCAGTTGTTGTGAGGGCTTTATGTACAAGGAGGGTGGAGCGCCACGTATACCAACCTAATGATGGACAATCCAAAGTAAACTACGGCAAAACCTTCTCAGAATGCAAATCCAAAGCATAAACAACAACGTCAGTGGCGGGTGATTTACATTTTTGGCCTGAGGAAAATCACCAAAAAATATTGTTCCAGTAAACATCGCCACAACATCAATATCTGTTACTATCCTGTATCATTTGTAGTGCAACATTATATTTATCCTGATTACATATTCCTTTTTTTCTTCATTTACCCTGAATTGCTTTCGATATTAGGCATTCAGGCAAGGACATCCAAGGATGGGCTTTCAAATTTAAAATATGCATTGTACAAACCCACTGCTGTCAAAGATGTGTCGTGGAGTTAACTGCTTTTGCAGTAAGAAGTTTTCACTAAGCCAAAAATAAACAGTGAGCATTTCTTGCAAAACAAATGATATAATATTGCATTATCAATGATTTATTATTGAAAATAAGCAACTCTTAAAAATGGCAACAATTCCTTCTGGACTAAGAAATTCACACAGTTTCTAAATTTCATTACTCAGACTGTGTTCAGAGCAGTACTTCAAGTAGAAAAGCATTACATAAGCTCCCCCTCCATTGTGTATCGAGTTAAAAATAGAAAAAAAAGGATGGATAATGCGACAGCACTCCTAGTACTCACTAGGAGTAATCACTCGATTTGTTTTTTTTTTTTTTTGATCGCGATGCACAATCAAGGGAAGTAAGTATATGTACTTTATACTTTATGCCTGTGGTAAAGTTATCAAAAATACAAGTTATGGTTTCCAGCCCCTTTGAGAATTGATAAGATATGTAAATAAACAAAATTTTCATTGAATTAAGGGGAAAAAACTACAAATTAAGAGTCACTCATTTCTTACAACTATAATTTTACAATCTACTTCAAGTATTTTTTGTGCATTTGTGAAATTATTTATAAACAATGAATAAGCGGACACATCAACTATAATATCTACTTATACACAAAACATAATTTACAAATTTGGATTGAGAACCAAACGTTAAAAATATAAGCGTCATTCACTTTTCAAATAAATTAAAATTTCTTGCAAAAGCTCCTTGATTCATTTTTTTATAATCATGCATTTCTAGAATGATGATGAAATAACTGCACATACTCATATCCACAGTGAAATGATTGATCCAGTTTTATATGTTTTTACATGCATGATGTGAAATACTAAAAATATATTTTTAAAATTAAATAAATCCTGGGGTTGGATATTTGAAATGTCAAACATGGCTTATCCTATTTTTTAATTCAAATTAAGAAGCAGATAACAGAGAAATTGGTTTGTCTGTCTATGGATCATGTCTGAAGACGGTGAAAGTCATAGATAATATGATGAGAATTTAAAAAGGACTAGGTACGTATATAGATGGTGGTTAGTTTATTTTTCACTCGTAACAAGACAAAGAAGAATAGAAGACTGGGAAAAATGGTGTACGCTGTTACACAGCATATTTGTCTTTTGTTGCCCTTGTTTTTTTTGTGAAAGTATAAAAAAAAACTTCATTAAATTCTTTGTTTCTTATGTGTGTAAAATACAACATCATAGTTTTATTACTCATTGTAGGGAAACAATTTTGAATTACAAGGAACAAGCCATATTTGATGATTACTTCTTCTTACTTCATCTATTTTAGATACCCGATGAGATGGATATGTCTGGTTTTCAGCCAATCAGCATAGTTAACTATCCCAGCATTTCCCCGTTGGTTGCCGAGTATCCAAATGGTACATTTACCCTTTATGGAGAGAGTGCTTCCTCACAGGAAACTTTCCTGGAAGGGCAGGAACCCCAGGAAGTTGGTCAGGTAGCGACTTACCTGGACGTGGACCAACTTGTGCGGGGGCAGGGAGCGCGGCTCGTTGGCCAGCGAGCTGAGAGCGCTGCGGTCGTCATCGTCCATCACTGAGGACATGTCGTCTGTGCCTTGCTCAACACCCCGCAAGCATCTGCCACACCATTGTCCTTGTCTGGATACACAAACAACAAATATTTCATTTTACTCAATAAGCTAATTTCACTTGGTAAATAAAATAAAAACAATTTTGTATTCAATTACGGTGAAAATATTATAATTCTACGACCGGTTTCCCGAACAATCCGTTCACATTGTCAGGTGGCTAAATAATTACTAAAATGTAAATGGTTTAGATACGGAATGGATTATTGAGAGAGTTGTGTGAGGGTATGAGGGAAGAAGGGGATGCAGGACGGCCATGTGTGGAGTTTGTATCATCTGGATCATTTCTTAGGAATTGCTTCCTCGGGAATATGGTCAACTTAGCTTTTATGACTTGTGTGCCGCACTGGAAGGTAACCTGTTGTGCACAAAAAAATATATTTGTTCAGAAAACGCTGCAGAAAATGGTCATCGCAAAAATAAAATTAATATAATATGGTAACATACAAAATGGCCTTCTCTCTGTTTCCCTTTATTTCTTTAATTGTTGTGAAAATCCTAGATTGCCAGCTTTGGTTCAATACAACTCAATAATGTGCCCTAAATTGCAGGATAAATCTGAACTTCAAAAATGTTGAAATTATTGATAGGATTAAGATGTGTACTGTTGGTCATCTCAACCCTAACTGATGATATTTATAAACATTCTTTCTTATATATTTACCTGACTTCTTCAAGGATAGAGAACTCTTCCTGCATAGACTTCATGGCATCGTCATTCTGGTTCCACACGGCGATCTTCTCCTGCAGCCTGTTGTTCTCCTGCACCATGATGGCCAGCTGCTCCTCCAGCTCCGTTATTCTCCTCTGCTCCTTGACCTGCACGGCGCGCTGGTCGCACAATTCCTTATTCATCCTCATCAACTCCTCTTCCCTCACGCTCTCCATCTCTTGGCAGACATCTTTAGTCACATCTTTTGCCTTGAGCACAGCGGGGAGGCTTTCTGCCTGTCCCGTGCCACTTGGAGCGAGTCTGGCTTCACTCTGAGCTGGTGCTTGTATCCTCTGCAGCCTTTCTTGCTGCTCGTTCTGTTTCTCCGCTCGGCGCTTCTGCAAGTCCAGCTGCCGCGTCAGCTCGTCCACATTCTTCTGGAGGTCTTCGCATTTTATTTCTAGTGTTTCTATGTTACCCGATAAGCTGGAACAAAATCCAATCAAAACTTTAGTATCGTGCTTGTGTGGATTAATTTATAAATTAACACAACTAAGAAAAAAATATATCCAAACATAATAGTGCTCCGGGGTACCTGATGGAGCTGGTGTCTCCAGCAACTACAACCTCGTGCGGACAAACACTGAGGTCAGTTGCATCAAGAAGCAGCTGCCTGGACATCCCTGCAAGAAAGCCCCGCACTGTTTTTGGAGACAGGGCATTCAAGGCGGCCGCTCCCATGACTTGGAATGCTATTCCCGCCTCACTGAGGGAACTGGATTTGGAGAGACTGTTCAAAAGACGTCTCAAGACTCACCTCTTCGTCCAATCATATAGACAAGCGCCTTGGCAATGACACACTGTCATAAAAAGCGCTATATACATTTTGTACTGCACTTCACTCCAGCTGCTTGTAAATACCTACATTGCATCTCACCTCTTAATCTGCTTCTTGTCCTGGGTGTGGTCCAGCGCCAGCCTGTGGTTGGCTCTCTCCAGGTCCTGTATGCTGACCTCCAGCTGCTCGTAAATGCGGAGGCGGGAGTCATTCACCTCCCTGAGTGCTACTGTCTGCTTTGTCAGGTACTGCAACACAATGTGACATCAAATTATTAAGCCTTGCGACTGTAGGTAACAATGTTATAATTATAAAATAAAGTTGTAAACTTTCACTTTCATGGTCAGTGTTAAATGATGTAATTTTTCTCGGATTAGACCATGTTCTACTTGCAGTAATTTTGTCTGCCGACATTTCATTCCCTCGAGCGGAGAACATTTTCAAGGCTTGAAGCGACGGGGCACCCTTATCTTCCGTTTGCTTTTAGCAACCTGTTATAATTCTTGTCAGGGAGTTGGATAATCTTTTTTCTTTCAAAAATCTTACTTTTACATTAGAACAATAGTAATCTCCGTAATTTCCGTAATCTAACCATCACTGATCAAACACATCCAATGGTCCAGCGGTTTAAAAAACATTACAGCCTACATTACATTTTTTGCGGTCCTTGCATAATTCTTTCCATTTCATCCAGAGTCATAACCTTTTTCATACAAGCTCTCATTTTATTATGACAAGATGATGGTTAAATACGGAGATAATGAATGTGGTTATTATTTCCTTACCTCTATCTCCTGCGCCTGGTCCTCTATGATATTCTGGTGCTGCTTGAGCGCTGTCTCCAGCTCCTTGTTCCTCTCCAGCAGAGTCTTGCCCAGCTCGGCCGCCAGCTGGAGGTCTGCAGACAAATGAAACAATCGTAATCAGTATCATAATCAAAAGTTTATTTTTATTTTTTATTAGCATAGTAGACTTAAATGTTATTTATTATTTGTATTCCTTAACTTATAGGTTGATATGAGGCTGACCACCCATACTGTAAAAAATGGTTCACTTTGCCAATATCACCCCTGTTTCAGGGAAGGTCAGCAAAAGTTGTAGGGCTTATGTTCATTTGAGGTTTAGATTTAATTTGTAAGTACCTACACATTCAGCATTTGTAAGCGCGAACTACACGTGTTTGTTTGTGGGCATGCATTTGAGAGCCTTAAATGTTAATATATCTCTGCAACTTAGATTATAGATAGCATGATTTATTTTGGTGGGCGTATAGCGAGCTTGGTCATCGCTGTAGAAAGCCCCAATTCTCAAACAAGACCCAATTGCTGTACCTAAGGCTGGATGGACCTTTAGTGACCAGTCTTTGGTAAAGGTATATGAATTTTTCACCCAGCGAAGAGCATATTTGAAAATATTCATGGTATTTTTGTTTTGTGTTCCACCGGGATTCGAACCCACAGCCTTCCATTTACGAGTCAGAGATGTTAACCACTAGACTACATCATAATCAAACGCTTACTATATAACAGTCAGGAATGTTCATTGTTTTAGATCCTTACAATGTAGGGTCAGTGTGGCAACAGTGGATCATTTTTTTTCAAACGCACAGCATTATTGTTGTATAAATGCAATCAATGTACAACTTTTATCAAACGGTTAATAAATTAAGTACCTACCACTTGTTCTAAGAGCTCCATCTTTTTTATCCAATAAATACAAAGATATTTTGCATTAAGTGAAAAATGAAAAATGATCCACTGTGTACCCTATGGTGTACACAGTGGATCAAACAATAAAAACCAGATTATTTTTATTTAAAAAAAACGTATTTATAAGACAAAAATATATTTTTCTGTTATACACCAATTTTAATCAAACAGAACAATATAACATTAAATAAGTGGATGATAATACAGGAAAAATCCACATTGAAGAAGTAACAAGAATATTGACGGGCATTGCTGCGTCTTTCGAGGTAAACACAACTATGCTACACATACAGTGTAACTTCTTTCTGCGTTCTTCCCAAAGAGTCTCATGTGGCGAGTGGAATCTATTTATTTTTACAGGTAAGATGATCCACTACGTATCCTATGATGTTGATCCACTGTGTACCCTTCCGACAAATTTCTTTTGGGGCAGCAATTTATGTATTTCACTTTGAACAAAGTAATGAAGTAATGTTATAATGGAAGCAGGATTATTGTTAATTAGGATAAATAAATAATTTCTAGCCGAACTTCAATACTTTAAAAATAAGAAGACAACAAATCCAAGCTTAATTTTTTACTTTTGACTGTCAGAAACACATTTTGTTACTCAGCACAACCAAGCTGCATTGAAGTAGGACTCTGATTAGTTCAGACATGTTCAGACATGAGCACAATGCCAGGGTGTAAGCAATAGCCCTGTATAACTACTCATCTGGAAGAAACTGCCCTGATCCACTGTACCCACATGATCCACCGTTGCCACATTGACCCTAAATCAGAATACTGAGCTGCCAAAGCTGGAAAAAGTTCACAATAAAAGTTATGGAGACCACACAATAAAAATAACCCTCGACTATGAGAGGACTATAATCTATAATCTAAGTTGCAAGGATATAATATACATTTAAAGCTCTCAGATGTATGCCCACAAACCAACAAGTGTAGTTCGCGCTTACAAATGCTGAATGTGTACTTACAAATAAAATCCAAACCTCAAATGCACATAAGCCCCACAACTTTTGTTGACCTTCCCTGAAACAGGGGTGACATTGGCAAAGTGACACCCATAGAAAAACTTTTATTTATTTTCCACTTGTTTTTTTGTTGTTCCTGGATTTTTCATCTGATATTATGCTGTAATATTTTAGGGATTTTTTATTTTTTTTAAACATGGGCATGACCTGATTTTTTTTTCAAAGAATCAACTTTTCTTCCCCCTTAAAATAAAATAAGAAGAAGTAAATCATATTTTTAAGAAAAAAAATTCAGCAAGGAAAACTTCTTAGTCCTGCATATTGTTTTTTTCTTTTGAGACATTATTTTCTTCTTTTCCCAATAGATGGCAGTCTATCATCATCTAATCTTCAAAGATAAATTACCATCTATGATTCAAATTCATTGAGTAATAAGTCAATGTTAAAATTACTAAATACATGCCCATAAACTGGCCCGTGTAAGTTCGCTGGTAAATCAGAGATATATTTAAGTAATACCTACTTTAGATTATATACGTCAACTTATTTATTGTTACCAAAATCTATATTTTCATATGAAAATTATTATCTAAAATCTAAATCTAAGCTGCAAAGATATATTTCATTTAAGATGTGGTATGAGGCTGACCACCCATACTGTAAAAAATGGTTCACTTTGCCAATGTCACCCCTGTTTCAGGGAATGTCGGTAAGAGTTGCAGGGCTTATGTTCATTTGAGGTTTGGATTTTATTAGTAAGTACGCAATCAGCATTTGTAAGCGTGAACTACACGTGTTTGTTTGTGGGCATACATCTGAGAGCTTTGAATGAATATATCCTTGCAACTTAGATTATTATTATTCATATTAAACGCATTCCCACAAGCAGACATGTACCTATAAGTTCGCGCCAACACATGCCGCATATTGTGGACCTACAATATAAAAAACCAATCTCAAATGAACATACGCCCTGCAACTCTTGCCGACCTCGTGAATATTTTTTTACAGTATGTGTGGTCAGCCTCATACCAACCTATAAGTCAAGGAATCGTAGGTATAATTTGCCTAAGCACGAAGTAAATCATAAATTACAGGAAGATTATCGTTTTCCCTCACCTGTGAAGCATGACAAATTTCCATCGCCAAGATAAACTCCACATAACAAATATCATTTAAATTACACGGTTGTTAATGATCATAATAATGATGCGCAAAGCGGAACCCAGCTTTGCCGCCATGCGCCGCCATGACTGAAGAGAGAGAAAGAAGAGAAAAGCACTTTGTTTCAGTGTTGCCAACATGCTAAGTAAATGGCTGTCATTTACCTACGTAACTAGCGTGGTGCATGACTGTAGGCACTGAAAATCTATAATCTTTTATACCTATCCAATAATACTTTGTAAGCAAATTTATTTGTAAAAATTATGTAGGAAATGAAGATAAAATTACTTCAAATTCTAAAGTGTAAGTAAAATTATGTTACATATAGGCAAAATATAAAAGAAGGAATGTCTGTATTTTTGCGGTTTGAGAAGATTGATGTTATTATGTAAGTTAAAAATAATATGATTTAAGATTTTCATACAGAAATAAATTTACAATTTGAAATATTGGTGCTGTAATATCTAAAACAAAATACTTAATTAATTCAATCATTTTAGGTGTTTTTTTTTGTATCAAATACTATTTTTATAGGCACGTAAATAGTTACCTACCTAACTAAAAAAAATGGTCGCACTTACTTGTGTTATAAAAGTATTTACAACCTTAATACGTAAATATGTACCAAGTATTTTCCCTTATGCTTACTTAGTGTTGCATTAATTATAATTTAACTTGCCAAGATGTATCCACATTTAAGATTCTTATTTAATACAAAAAAGAAAACACATGCATGGTCGCGCTTATACATACATGCTGCATTATTTACTTCAAAAAAAAATCCAAATCTCAATTGAAAATACGTAGGCCCACAACTCTTGCCACCTTTCTCTGTGTGAATACTTTTTTACAGTATTTGTGATCACTGGTCAACCTCATATCAACCAATGAGTCAAGGAATATATAAATATTTTTTTATGCTCATTCCATAGCTAATTCCATATAAAAAAAAACTGTGATCAGGAATTCAATTCATTGGATAAATTAATTGAGATTAAAATTGCAATACCTATTATTGCATTTTTGTGGATATTTCGGAACGCTGGAATTTCATTAAAGAAAGCGAAAATTTACAACGACCATTCACGTTTCTATCTGAGATTTATTTTTAATTATTATTTTCAAAGGCGCAGAGAAAATCTAATTGGCCAGACAGCAAATGCAGCGTTACATTGCGGCTATTACTGTTGAATATTTAAAACCAGCAATGAAATAACTTCTCATTTAGTTATTTTACATTTTTTCATATTTTTTCTAGCCACACATTTACAGGAATTTTCCTCTCATTTTTTAGATTATAGATAGGTTAGTATGCGGCTGACCCCCCATGCTGTAGAAAATGGTTCACTTTATCAATGTCACCACTGTTTCAAGGAATGTCGGCAAGAGTTGCAGGGTGTTCATTTGAGATTTGGGTTTTTATGTTGTCGGTTCACTGCGGCGTGTGCAAGCGCGAACTTATACGTTTCTGCTTGTGAGAATGCATATTATTTGAATCCCCAATGTTACATATTTTTGCAACTTAAGATTATATTAGAGCAAACGTCAGTCTTGAATGGGACTGCCTTCCTTAGCAAACAATAACAAATATTTGTATGCCTTTTCCCTAGCAACCCGACTGGGTGACGACACAATATTATCTATGCCAATTCACGTGCGGACCTCATTACAAAGGGTCTGTTGCACCAAACTTCAATCAGACAGAAATCAAAATTAAGTGTGATTTCGCCCTTTTAAATAAAAAAAAATCATATTTCCTGTTCAAATTCCATCACCCACTTCCATCTTTACCCGATTTGATGTGTCAATCTAATATTGAATGGAGGTTGGTGCAACCGGCCCATAATATACCTACATAATAATATAAAGGTACCAATCGTTATAAAAATAAAACACTCAGCACGTAGTAAAAGTACTCAGTTCTATTTAATTACTAAATACACTAGATTGGCGGCAATTTAGGTTCGACTGTGCCACCCCACCCTTAATCCAGAGTATGCGCAATGGTCTTATTTTTATGAATGGATTTTTATATGAAGCCTCCGGAAGGCTTCGCAAATTCAATTTGAATGCTTGAATTTTTCGCGGTTAATAGAGCGAGAACGCAATATAAAATGATGATATTTCACGTTTTGAATGCTAGAAGGCAGGTGAGTGGAAAATATGACGAATAACGCTTCCCCTGACTGAGGAATTTCGAATGCCTAAATTTTATTCGATTTTTTGGTGTTCGCGCGAACCAGCCTACCACCACCTTCAGAAAGGAACTGAAGACACTACTTTTCTCCAGAAGCCATGGCGCCCTTGAGATGGTCCTGGACCATTAAATGGCGCCACAGGAAAGAAATCATCCATCATTATCATCATCATTCATGATAGAGAGCTGTCATAAAATAGAACCGTAGGTATTTTTTAACTACCTACTCTAAGTTGTATGGTAAAATAAACACTTTATGGATTTTTGTGGTTCACATTTATTTATTAAATGAAAAGCTTTTGGACATACACCATGGTTATATTGATGGCAATAAAAAAATAATAAAGTAATTATCAAGTTGTATAGCATAGATGGAGAAATTTGAACGCATTTCTTTCAAACTGCTTTGACTATCAGTTGTACAAAAAATAAACTGATTTAAATTGCAAAAATTTAATATACGTACTTAATATTAGTTAATGGAATGTTAAATATAAGTAGTTAAGCTCTCGCCCTCAATGCACACAAGCATCTGCTTTCGCATGAGGGTTAGAAATAAATGTAAACATAGTATGATAAATAGTAAATATCTTAGAATAAAATTGTAAAATATTATGATATTAAATAAAAAAAATAAAAAAAAAAAAAAAAAAAAACTTGTTCTCTTCCATACTTTGCCATTTTTTCACAAAGCTTTTCATTACCTTATTTTCGTGTTTAGATTCTTCAAAAATATAAAACAAAAATTGAGTGATTTTTTCATTCCAGTGATCTCAGACGAATTTCACGTAAGATAATTTTTTTATCTTCTTTATATTATTTATATTTCTGAACGAGGGTTGGAGTCGAAACATATAAAAAATTCACAGCAGCGCTAACGTCATTGGTTGTCTTGGGCATACCAACCTTGAACACAGATGAAAATCAACAGCTGTCGAAGACTCAAAAACTAGGGTACCTACATGGTTCCTACTTCCTATATAAACAATGTTTCCTTAGCAATCCGGCCAGCATAATTCACAATTTCCCCCCGTGTTTTTTTGTCAAGACCCAATAAAGTATTTCTTCTTATATAATATGCTTCTAAATCAGAAAAAAAAACATAAATGGAATTGTTTTTTAAAGTTTTGTTGTACAGTGTCCTAATACAGTAGGTAGGTCAAAGAATGCAAACAATGCCTGACAGTGGGGTATATTTGAAACATTCTGGACAAAAGTGGTGTCGCGCAATTGTTTTTATTCTTGCGTTCTAGAATGCGTGCATAATGTACTTTTGCAAGATAATACTGGATTCGCAATAAAAAATGCAGCACGTGTGAATATTAATCTATTTGATATTTAATCTTGGTTGCATAAACTGGCCAAACAATGGAGCCATTTTAGCCGAGTGCAAATAAATGTGTTGTGGATTCAAGACTTAAAACGCTGTCTTAAGTAACAAAATAAAAACGTAATGTAGGTGTGCAGTACCAATAGTTACATATTTTGAGATTTCCTTGGGATGAGGCTGATGATACTGTAAAAAATGGGTCACGTTGCCAATGTCACCCCTGATTCAGGGAAAGTCGGAAAAAGTTGCAGGGTTTATGTTTGTTTGCGGTTTGGATATTAATTTGTAGGTACCTACACAGGCAGCATTAGTAAGCGCGAACTTACACGTGTCGTTTGTGGGCACGCATTTAATATGAATTTTAAATATTTACTTATATACCTTTGCAACTTAGATTATAGATAATAGGTGCATTTTGTAGTTGCTATTACTTCGTAGCTGTAGGGTAGCTATTTTCTTAAGAGCACTCTATAAACTAAACCTGTCGTTTAAAAAAAAAAGTTTCTGCTTTATGGTCTCAGTAAAATCGTGACAATAATGACAACACCAAGAACGACAGGTTTAGGGTATAGAGCGCGCTTAATGAATTAATTTATTTATCAATGGCTGCAGAGGATTATAACTTTTTACAGACGATTTTGAAAACCATTTCTTGTTCCTTAATTACATAATAGCTTAGTATGACGCTAACCACCCATACGATAAAAAACTTTTTTATTGAATGCTATCCCTAAGGCAGGGAAGGTCGGCAAGAGTTGCAGAGTTCACATATATTATCTGTAACCGTGAGGGTAGCACGTGTTTGCTTGTGAACGTGCATGAGGTAGGAATCTTAAATGTTAAAATATCTTTGCAACTTATTATCTATATTATATCTATATATCTATCTTTCCATATTATATCTTTGCAACGATTATACCTACATGGTAACTTGGCTGGTTTTGTGGGCTGCAGCAAACCATCTTGCGTGCTCTGATGTTCACATTTTTTAAATTATTTTTGAAGTAGTTAAGTACGCAGTATTAGTTTAGTCTCAAGATAAGGTATGTAGTGTTTATTTAAGCATGCTTATTCAAATAAATACTTGAGTGGGTACTAAGTATTTATGAATCTTATCGTCATGAAAATAGAAAGCGTAAATATTTAAGACTTAAGTAGGTACCTAAGCCCCGTTCAAACATGTAACGGTGTTATTCACACACAGCAAACCCATGGCTTAACCGCAACCTAAGGTGTATTATCCATATAAAAAAAAAGATGATCCATGGATCAGCTATGGATTAAATGTATTGTGAATAACCCAGTAAGATACTAGCTACTTTTACCAAATGGTTTATGTAGCTCTTCATTTCTCAAGATAAAAAGAGATTTATGACGTCATATATGTAATAGTTGCTGTAAGAAAAAATATGAAAGCTTGAAATACCAATAAAATCTGTTAACCGTATAAATTAAATCTCAAATAAAAAAAAATACACAGCTTTACATCAAAATTAGGTAGGTAATAAAAACATAATGAACATTTTAGTCCGCGCAAATATTATTTTGTACACATTGATAAATTAAAATAAATTAATTGGTATTAAGTAGTTACTTTTACTGCAATACATTATTAGAAAATGGAAGTGCCCTAATAATTTTATTATACGTGTAGGTATTATAATTATAATCGTTTTTCGTATTGACAAATACGTTGGTATGTGACTTACCCTCCATGCTGTAAAAACTTAGTTTACTTTTGACAATGCCACCCCAGTTTCAGGGAAAATTAATACGAGTTACAAGATGTAGATATGCTTATGTAAAGTTTGGTTTATTTTGTAAGTAGGTAGGTACACATGCAAAATATGTAAGCGCAAACTTACACGGGTCTGCTTGTGGGCGTGCTTTTTATATAAGGCTTAAATGTCAATATTATTTTGCATCTTAGATTATTATAGATCTTGTTTTCAATGAAAATGAAGATAGCGCCATTTTTTAATTTTTCTTCCACACCTGTTGTGTTGGTAGCACTGCACGTGAAAAACCAAATATGCATGAAAGGTCAGAGGCGAGCGCAGCAGCCGCGCGGTAGGTAGGTACCTAGGTATAGAATTTAAATACCTTCCTGACTGTTTTCACGACATGGCTGAATTTCCTAACAACGGTGCTTTCGACGATACCATCGACATTTTACAATGCACATCCGTCAACTATTTATTATTTTGTAATAAAATTGTTGTCTGCGAGCGAGACACGATCTCGCCGTCGTAAATACCAGCATTACAACTGCTAACTCCAATCTTGGTTACCGGCCAATGGACAGTAACGGTCAACGACTCGACTACGGTCATATAATTTCTAATCTTAGCTTTAAACACATAATAATGCCTAGATCCATGTTAAAATAAGAAAATATGAAAATAAATTTTCAAATTTCATCTTGAGTCATATTTTTCATTGAGTCAACGATTAGAAAATAAGGTAAAAATTGTCACATACGGTAGGTAAGTCCCATACAAGACTGACATTTGCTCGCCGAGAATGAAGTTCCAAATTCAAAAATGTTCCGAGTTCAAAGCCGCTTTGCTTTGCCGGTACACATTTTTTTTAAAGCTGTTCAATTCGTGCGAAAACTCATAAACTGACAGATTTAAGGCTTCGACTATTGTAGATTATTGCTTTATTTGTCGATGTATCTACAGATCTGCTGAGTGAACAACATAATATTATATTTTAGGCGATACACGATATGGAGCCCTAGTTGACCGTATGTGTCGATTTACACACATTTTTAAAAAGTATACATAGTAGCGCATAATTATGCCATGGAGCACAATGCCTAATATAAATGAAAAACAAAACATAGAGATAACAACGATTTCTGTGTGACAGTCCCCGTTGACGGTAGCCTGGGAAATTATTACTTACACCACGAACCAGACTGTAAGACATCAGTGATTGGGCACAACCACAGATCACTGGGCCCAACAAAAGACTCTGATATGTCTGTCCGTCTATTTCTTTTACAGATATTGATCGATGTAGGTACCTACTACCTACTCATAAAACTAAAACTCGGTAGGTACTTACCTAGATGCATCAGAAATCATCGAGATGTATCCAAAATAACTTAACGCATTTGAAATACATAAGGTACATAAACCGCTCCAAAAACAGTCTAAAAATGTAAAGGAAAATTGCTTCTATAAAAGTGAAATAAAAAAAAATGTCGGTTTCGGGCACGCTGTTTGACAGCAGGCTGCTGCTGACAGATTGAATGTGACGCCATTTTTTGCGTCCGCCGAGACGTCTCAAAAGAAGCGGGAAAAAACAGGCGACATTGAAACGTAGTTATTTGAGCATGGAAAAAAAACTTATTACGAGTTGTGATGTTAAATGGGCTCGGTGTACGTAAATAAATGAGGAAAAAATATTTTGTGGACTTTGGTTGCATCACTGAGTAATAATAAAGAATAGTAAATACTGGTAGGTGGAATAGGTATCATTTGTACTTTATACCTAACTGTCATTAAAAGAGCCATTTACATAATATTGTATTTTCTGGTCGCTAGCTTCTTGTCCGGTCGATAGCTCAGGTGGTAGAGTGCTTGCATTCCATGCCGAAAACTCGGGTTCGAATCCCACCGAGGGTGTCAGAAATGATTTCCCGTTTCGGTGTTTATTTCAAACCCCTAAATAAAATACCGGCAAGGTTTACTCAGCCTTCACAAGAAATGAGTACCAGCACTCTCGGGAGCTGGGAAACCTCCACTTCAACTGAAGTGGTTGGCGTAAGGCCGGCCCCCTTACCTGTAAAAATAAATAGGTTCAACTCGCCACATGCGACCCCTTCGGGGATAACGCGGCAAGAAGTTACACTATATGTGTAGCTTAGTTGCGTTTTTTTTTTTTTTTTTGCTTAAATTTAAAAAGCAATGATCATCAGTAGGTAGTCGATTTGAAAAGCACACATTTCATCATTCACGTGGATAACAAAACAATATACCTACTTTAGCGACTCTTTAGAATTTACCTAGGTAGGTTAAAATAATTTGAATCTTACAAGAATCGCTTTTTCGAAAAAAATTAAATTTGACTGATGGCAGCAATGGATAATTTTTTTAAATCTTGACCCGTATGTGTTCCATTTTTCAAATATAGAACATGGAGTGTCCGCATGTTTTCGAAGGGCTAGAAAATAATGCATTTAATCGCCAGCATCATTTTAGCATTTCTAAATATACCTACTTGCCAAATTAATTAAAGACCTAATAATAACACATCACTTATAATAAACAAACTCAATCAAAACTAGGCTAAGTATTAACTAATTTTACTACATATGTGTGTATTCTATAAAAATAATTTTATACCTAAGCAGGAAAACAACTCTCCCAACATTTACCTATATTTTGAAATGAAGTCCGCACGTGAATTGACATAGATAAAATTGTGTTGTCACCCGGTCAGGTTGCTAGGGAAAATGCGCGGTTCTATAATTATAAGACTGACGTTTGCTCGCTGAGAAAAATGTTCCGAATTAAAAAAATTTCGACCTCATTATCATTTTTATAGAGTTTAATTTGATTTGCACTTTTTTTCACACCTTACTTGTCGTTATCAAATTTAATTTTACGATCAAAGCATCCGTAATACTTAAGCACACATTAAGATTAATCTGAAAACAATTCATCATTTTGATTCGCAAGTTTTTTTCGCCGACCGAATGAGTACGGAAATTCGCCATTTATGAGACCTGAATTACGAAAGTAAATGAAAATAAAGAATACCATGAGAAGTGATTAAACTATCTATCAGGGAAAAAAATAGACTTTTAGATTTCGTATAGGTACCTATCATCAGTTCACCATGATCTTTCTATCGTTATCAAATGTGCATAGAAATAGGTGAACGGAGTCCGGGGGAAAAATGTGCCCCCACTTGTCTGGGTTGCTAGGCACTTGTGATTGGTTGGATGTTTGCTAAAGACCTTAGTTCTGAATCTGACGACATCCATCCTGGCGCTGCTGTCTATAATCTAAGTTGCAAAGGTATATTACATTTAAGATTCATAATAAATGCATTCCCACAAGCAGACACGCGCCTGTACATGCAGCCTGTGGATCTACTACATAAAAACCCAATCTTAAAGAAACATAAGCCCAGCAACTCTTGTTAACCTTCGCTGAAACGGGAGTGACATTGTCAAAGTGAACGTTTTTTTACAGTATGAGTGGTCAGCCTCAGAACTTATACGTGTCTGTTTGTGGTCATGCATTTGATATGAATTATAAATATTAATATATCTTTGCAACTTAGATTAGATTAGATTAGACTTTCCCTAGAAACCCGGCCGAGTTTCGACATAAATGTCAATTCCCGTGCGGACTTCATTAAAAGAAAAAGAAAAACACATGCTGACAGCTAATTGCGACATTAATTTCAAAATTATGAATATGTACATAAATTTCTTAAAAAATATGTAGGAGCATTCACAAAAATTGTGTGCACTTTTTGTAAAACGCGTCCATAATATGATTTGTGTTATAAATTTTTTTTCGACTAAAATTACATTTTAATTGAATTTGTAATACTTTATTTTTCGCTGATTCGCCATGGTAAAAAATCAACAAGATTATCATTTTTTTTGTCCATTATTATATCCGTAAACATAAAAATGTGATATTTTGTACTTAGTCATGGTCGTTTGATTATTTTGAAGATTTTAATGTAAGTATTACATTCAATTTCCTCCCGCATATTTTCAACATATGTATAATCTTATAAGTAATTTAAGTTGCAAAGATAGATTAACATTTAAATTTGATTGTACCTGAAGATGATCAAGAGATTGAAAACGCTCGTGTATTAATTAATTAAAATCAAATTTAAAAATCGAGTAAAAATGAAATAGTGTTTAATTAGATTTTTTTTGGTGCTATTAAATTTAGTAGAAATCATTTTAAAATCATATTAAATATATTCCCGCAAACAGACACATGTAAGTTCGCGGTTACAAAACGCTGCATTTGTACTTACGAATTAAAAACGAAAAAAAGTTTTCCTTGATGAAATGTGTCAATTTATGTTGAACCACATAAACTTCAAAAGATCCATTTCAGAAGTAACATACACGTCTTTTAAAAAACAGTTTGGGTGCCAAAATGTTCGAATTTCTACATATTATATTCGACAATTATATTAATTTTCGGATATTTAACGAACCGTTCGGTGAGAACTTACATTATTCTCTACGTTTCGTCAGCGACGTAGCCGACGTCTTCAGGAGAATATCCTATCTGTACGGCGACTGAGGATGAACGACTGAGGATCAGTTCATCCTCAGTCGCCGACGCCGTACAGATAGGATGTTCTCCTGAAGACGTCGGCTACGTCGCTGACGAAACGTAGAGAATAATGTAAGTTCTCACCGAACGGTTCGTTAAATATCCGAAAATTAATATAATTGTCAAAATGTCAAACGACCGTAATTCTAACTTAAACCTAAATATTATATTCGTGTTACCAACTTCCATAAAATCTATTTATTCTTTCCTCAGTCAATTCCACGAACTCTGTTTTCTTGAAATAAGGAAATTTTCTGTTTATGTTTATCGATCGTTATCAAGTACTATCACATAACACGGGAATGCATGAATACATGCAAATAAAAATCTAACTCATAAAACCATTGACTGTGGACTAGAAACTGTTTTAAAGTAAATATACCTACACTAGGTATATCCTTATTTACTTAACCGCAAATCGTCCTCAGTAAGAGAGGGAAAAAAGACCTTTACATTGTCATTTCGTTGTTAATAAAAAGACTCAGGCGAATCAACGAAATCTTTCCAAAACGTTTGTAGCTTTGAAACTCACGCCTGCTTGAACATTGTGCGCACGCGTTAATCGTTATCAATCTTTTGATCGACAAATTGGACCACGTTTAAACGCAAAAGGCATTATTTTAAGACATCATGGAATGTGTAATTATTGGGTGTCGAAACACAAAATGGTGAAAGCAAGAAAACATAGGATTTCACAGGTAAGAACATTTTCTATGACTACACCACTGCTGCGTTTGACAGGACTGGGGACAACACTGTGTCCCATAGTGTGTGGCCGAAATTAGCTATTGGTCTTTTTAGGTCACTGTTTTGGTTTTGTTTAAATCAATAAATAGCAACTACAAAGTTTATTTTACTTTGTTGACATTGTCTATTTAACTTATTAATTTAAAACCATCTCATGATTACAATTAATAATTATTGAGATTAAATCAAATGGGCATGTTGCCCAGACCAAGTTTTGAGAGGGAAGAAGGAGGAAGGAAATAGTTAACATTGATATGAAGTTGGTTGCAAATACCATAGACAAAAGTTCAAATATTTCATGGTAGGTATATTACAAATCTTAACAGTTTGTATACTCCATATCAATGTCGTTTTCAAGTTAGTTTCAACTCCTCTATAGTCTATATTATAACTCAATGGATAAAACAATACAAGCATCCGTAAATTAAAATGATTGGTTATACAATTATTTATCGTATGACATGATGGTCAGCATTAATGAATATCGGAATGTCACGATATAAATCATGGTTATTTCGTTTGAAATTGTACGTGCGAAATAACGTTGCGTGCTGAAATAAAATTCCCGCCTCTGTAGTTGTTGTCCAGCTTCTTATGATGTAGAAATTAACATGAAACATCTTTCAAGACGTTGAAGAAGAAGTATGAAAAATTTTGAAAGAAATAGCAGAGTGGAGACAAAAATAAATGGCGGTTGATTTGTAATTCTGGCGGCTAGGGCTAGGGTTTCTCAAGTTTTCCAATTTTTTTTGAAAATTTTTAAATTATAATTTTGTAATTTGTATTTGATTTTAATGTTTATTCATTTGTTTATGTCTAAAATGCTATTTGTTGTATACATTCCTTGACTTATAGGTTGGTATGCGGCTGACTACCCATGTCGCAGAAAATGGTTTACTTTGCCCATGTCACCCCTGTTTCAGGGAAGATCAACAAGAGTTGCACGGTGTATGTTGATTTAAGATTTGGATTTTTACGTTGTAGGTTCACATGCGGCATGTACAAGCGCGAACTTTTACTTGTTTGCTTGTGAAAATGCATGCAATATGAATCCCCAATGTTACATATCTTTGCAACTTAGATTAGATTAGATAAGACCTTTAAGGTGGCGATATGTCAATGCTTTTTTTTTACCTCAGTTACCTTAATTATTTTTCAGGTAACAAAGTGCCACAAAACGATAACCAGAGGTCATGCGGGTTCAGTCTTATGTGGGTTTATCTCTACTAATTTTGGTAGAATGAGGACGCCGTACAAATTTCAATTCAGCCAATGTACGTTATATTATCGCATACTGCGTACACTTAATAAATGATTATCATTTTTATTGCTTAAATTTTCATGTTATACAATGTGCGTTTAGTTAGACATAACACAAAATTAGATGCCTTCCAACATTTGGAGCGAAAAATTGTGCAAAATTTGTACACCGATATTACGATATATAACATGATAACACCACAAATACTTGAGACTAATAAGAGGTCCGCAGATTATTTGATATAGAAAAAGCTGTGACGTCATACGGCCGGGTTGCTAGGTCGAAAGCCAACTAATATTTTGTTAATGTATTCAAACGGGGCTATTCTTAAACATTTTAGTCGTCGGTTGAGCCCGCGCTTTGACAAACAAATGATGCATCGGTATGAAGACCTGTCAATCCAAGATGGCCGCAAGTGAACAGCTGATTTGTCTTCATACAAATATTACAAAATTCGGTAGGTAAAAATGACCGTGCTGATGAAACTTCCAGCGCAGGCACCATTAGTTTGTCGAAGCGTGGGCTCAACCGACTGAATAGCCCGGAAAGGATCTTAGTCACACAGATCTTGGCTTTTGCTCTGAAATTTTTTGAGTTTTGTGAAGAGTTCATTAAAACACCTACATATCAAAGCGAACAATTTACAAGATACAGGAATAGTCCTTTGCTTAAGATTACGATTTTACTTAAAAATCGTAAGGTTTAGAACTCAATACGCCAATGGTGCGACAAAGTCACCAAATTTATATTTAGAAATGCAGCATAAAAGTCTAAATAGACACGATGATCGGGAATATTTCACAGGCGTGGCCTGGTCGATAGCTCAGCTGGTAGAGTGTTTGCATTCCATTTCGAGAGCCCAGTCTCCAATCCCACCTAGGGTGTCAGAAATGATTTCCCATTTCGGTGTTTATTTCATAACCAAAATAAAAGTACCAGCAAGGTTTACTCAGCCTTCACAAGAAATGAGTACCAGCCCCCTTGGGAGCTGGAAAACTCCCTTTGTATAACTGAAGTGGTTGATTTAAGGCTGGCCTTCTTACCTGTAAAAAAATAGGGTTCACTCGCCGCATGCGATCCCTTCCACGTTACGCTATATGTGTAGCTTAGTAGGGGCAGTAAAATAAAAAGTGTAGATTACAAGGAAAATTTCAGTCGTCTGTACGTTTTCAATTTTTACTAAACTAAAAGTGGGGATTTTTTGTTGTTGTTGTAATAAGTATTTAATGTTACCTTCAGACCCCTTCAGGCACTCCAACTCCATAGTGTAATCCCAGAGGTCCAGGGAGTTAAGTCCATTCACGTCCCAGGACCCGGATTCCGGCTCAGGGTCAGTACTCATCTTCAAATCTTTATTTCAATCAACTTCAAAACATATCTGTGCAACTTCTCATTCTTTGACGCCCATATTTCAAAACACAATCTCACTTGAAAATAGGATTTTGTTAATTTTTTTAATAGTTTCAGGAATTATTTTAAACTGCTGTTAAAAACGCAGTCGATATACTTTCGTTTTTCTTTAAGTATTGATCAAACGGCTGCGTTAATTTAAAACCATCGTTCCAGAAAAAATAATATGTTTTGGATCCAGGGACCGCCTAGTACGAAGATTATTAAAACCAATTCAGGATTATCTTGGGAAAACCATTTTCCTATTTTTACATTAAAAGATACCTTATAAGGGGATTTACAAAATATTTAATCAATAGATGATCTCAGGATCATTATTTATAAGCATGAAGTTTTCACTTTAGGTGGCGGATGAGCCATGAATTTTCTGTGTGAATAACACTGTAAAAAATGACATCAAATTTCAGCCTTAAAAATTTTCAAGTATCAAAATTTCTGCTGGATTTAAAATTTATTTTTCAGGACATTTTAAAGTTTTCCAGAAAATATGTAGCTATGAAAATATAGCAATTATTTGATACTGTAATTAATTTTATGGTTTAAAACCAATTTACAATGAAATACCCCAATCACACTCATTTATCTATAATTTTTCCATTACATTTTACAGTATTTTTGATCGATTTTCTTCATATCTGAGGCTTCAAATTTCTACGCACACCAACACACATCACATATCACATACACGGCGGACTTTGAATGATTTTTTACAAGTCTTTTTTATGCGGCTGGGACATGATTGGACCCACCGCAGAAATACTCTCACGAATCTCTGAAATTGCGTTTTTTTTGTTGTACAATGTTTAGACTGAAACGCTGTGACGTGCGGCCCGCGGAGAGCACCGGACTAGACTGAGTTTGAATGTAATAATTTCCCCATTGGAGTAGGAATAACTCTGCCTGCTTTGTAGTTGCTGTACAGAGATAATGGACTGTGGAGAGTGGGCATGGTTGTTACAGTAGCGCACAGAAATTGCTCGAGTGCTATGTGCAGATGCATTTTCGATTTGATGAGATGAGAATTCTAGGAAGACATGAAAAAACGTATGCATGAAGGTGGATCAATTCACGTATAGTCAGTCAGCTTCTTGTATCACAGTTTTTAGTCTTGAAGCAGGCCTGTGGACGATGAGTGACTGTACTGTAACTGTAACTCTGTCGCCATTCCGCTAGGGGTGGCCAGAGCCTCTGCAGAGCTGCCTCCATTTCTTCCTATCCTTACATACCTCTTTCAATTAATTCATATCCATCACCTTTTTTATGCATTTTCTTCTTTTGCGCTCGCTTTGTACTTTCACAATCTCCTCAATCTGATCACTTCATACTTTTCTCGGTCGTCCCTTACCTCTTTTTCCTTTCACACTACCTCTGTGAGTCTCTTAAAAATAGTATCGACCTGCGATAGCTAACTTATTATTTTGTCAATAAGTAAATTTAAGGTCTCTTTTTCTCTATTGTAAAATAAGAAGCAAGTTTCCTCAATTTTATTTGTACACAAACACAGTTGAGAATGATATAAAAATCTCCTGAAGGGGCTTTGCCTGTTAGTGAGTAGACTTTTTTGTTTTTTTTTAAGTGTGCACAACAGGTCACCCTTATTACAGTGCACCCTCACAGCTATCAACACGCTGGGAGGAACTCTATTGCAAGATTTTTAAATGTTAATAAATTACACTCAAAAATGTCTATATTAGACTTATTTCTTCTTCCACCGACTTCCATCGCCCTTCGACTTCCATCGCCCTTCTTATTTCAACTGTGAAACCAGCGAGCCTTTTCAATTTAAGTGATATAACTTAATCTTTGTGTAACTATATCACCATTCCACTAGGGGTAACCTAGTCTCTGTAGAGCTGCCTTCATTTTTTAATGTCCTCGTATACTTCTCTGAAGGGTTTTACATGTGGGAAGTGGAACCTACTTATTTTTACAGGTAAGGGGGGCAGCCTCTTCCCTTCACCAACCACATCAATTGAAATGGGAGTTTCCCAGCTTCCGAGGGGGCTGGTATTCATTTCTTGTAAAGGCCGGTATTCTATTTTAAAGTTTGAAATAAACACCAACACGGGAAATCATTTCTGACAACCTCATGACACCACATCAAATGCAAGCACTCTAACAACTATCGACCGGTGAAATAAATCATTAATTTTCATCGTCTTCTTTTAAAACAGCTCTGTACGACCTATTACTTAAAAAAAAACACCAAGCTGATCGAGTTATCCCTTTCTTATTTTCCTTTTCATTGACTTAAAAAATCAATAAAATTTGTATAAAATCAATATCTCCCTACAAACTACGTCCATGTACAGAGCTTTGGCTACCTGCACACAAGTACACAGTAATAAGCATTCTCAGTTCGCAGGGAGTGCACTTGTGTATAGATGTTATCACTTGTGATAATTCAGAGTGCCCCAGTGGCGGGCTCGCGGCCCCTCCCCGCACTGGGGCCCACTTTCTATGCATTCACCGCGTTGGGCGCCATTAAGCACCAGCCGGGCATTGTGTCCACTTCATCGATTACAGACGACAGGAAAGCCATTAGGACAGCTAATGAGAGAGTCTGCGAAGCTAAATATGAAGACAGAATGAAATATGGCTGGTTCAACTGTAGAAACAAATGAATATCTATAAAGTGCAATCCCAGAATGAGACAAGATCACAAGTGAGAAAAATTAACCATATATTCGGAAACCAGGCATTTTGCATAAATTGCAAAAAAATAAAACGTTTTTGCAAAAATGATTTGGGATGAGTCATAGCATGAGCCCAAGGTGGAGGATAAGCAAATGCTTGTCGGGTCGATAGCTCAGTTGGTAGAGTGCTTGCATTCCATGCCGTGAGCCCGGGTCCGAATCCCACCGAGGGTGTCAGAAATTATTTCCCGTTTC
This sequence comes from Agapetus fuscipes, assembly GCA_951799405.1. Lineage (NCBI taxonomy): Eukaryota > Metazoa > Arthropoda > Insecta > Trichoptera > Glossosomatidae > Agapetus > Agapetus fuscipes. The sequence continues at coordinate 14,145,480 of OX637350.1, forward strand.
GGTGTTTATTTCAAACCTAAAAATAGAATACCGGAAAGGTTAACTCATCCTTCACAAAAAATGAGTACCAGCCCCCCCCCCCTCCCCCGGGAGCTGGGAAACCCCCACTTCAAATGAAGTGGTTGGCCTAAGGCCGCCCCCCTTACCTGTAAAAATAAATAGGTTCCACTCGCCACATGCGAAACCTTTTGGGGATAACGCGGCAAGAAATTCCACTATATGTGTAGCTTAGTTGCGTGTGTCAGGTTTACCTCGAGGATAGGGGTGAAATATAATAGACCTGCGGACCAACAGGTGTTTATCAAGCCGTCTGGCAACCGTGGGGAATTATCTCTCATCGATGGTTTATTCCTTGGATGGATGGATGGATGGATGATGTATTCTTTGACTTATAGGTTGGTGTGGGGCTGACCACCCATGCTGTAAAAAATGGTTCACTTTGCCAATGTCACCCCTGTGTCAGGGACGGTCGGCAAAAGTTGTGGGGCTTATGTTCATTTGAGGTTTGGATTTTATTTGTAAGAACACATTCAGCATTTGTAAGCGCGAACTACATGTGTTGGTTTATGGGCATACATCTGAGAGCTTTACATGAATATATCCTTGCAACTTAGATTATAGATAGATAATAGATGGTTATACAACTAATATCGTATCTTGGAATTTGGATGCCAACAGTGCTCGTCTTCAACTCTCCCTGTCTCCCGCAGCAATCTTCCAACTAGTCATCAAAGCAACTGGCATCATTGGCTGGTCCTCAAGGACTTATTAAAGAAATTTCAAGTATCAAAATAATAACTTTCTTTAAAACATTGTATTTATTTTTAAATGAGCATAATTCTAAGAAATACGGAAGTAATTTAATGGATCTGTTACATGGCTATTGTGGTCCCCCATAAATTATACATCAGTACACCCACGGTCCTTGACAGGTTAAATACCCAACTAATGGAAGCCTTGTAGGCATTGCAAAATGAAAATGTGCAAAAAATAAACTAAATCGCGCTTATCATGAGAAAATCTCAGCGAAAATCATAATGTTACCTACACCCGTGTGAAGTGAGAAGAAAATGGCATAAGGCTTAACGGATTAGTCTCGCAGTTACCTGATAAGCATTTAGATATTATTACAACTTAGATTATCCTCCATAATGTAAGATGCATTATGCAATGAGACGTGAGTCGCGACAAGTTTGATAAATAAAAACTTTGATGACGTCAGCTGCCCATTTTTTTCAGGTAAAGATAATCGTGTGACATTCAATTGAGAAGTTTAATACGTATTTCAGTCTACCACTTTTCATAAATGCTAAAATACTACAAAATTCGAATACTTTTCAATCTATTTTTTTTTTTTAATTTTGTGAAGAGGAATGCAATTAACCAATCTATTCTATCTGGCCAGAGACAGGAGTCAATATCATCCACTAATACTTCATTATTGTATATTTGAATGAATTGTGTACTTATTTCTTGGGAAGGTTGAGTACCTACACCTTGCCGATATTTTATTTTGGTCTTAAAATAAAAACCGAAACGGTAAATCATTTCTGACACCCTCGGTGGGATATGAATCCAAGCTCTTGGCATTGCATCCAAGCCATTGAGGGATATATCCAATGATCCAAGCAGTCTGTTTACTGAGCTATCGACCGAACTGGAAACTGATAATAACAAGACTTATTTATATACAGATTACGCCCTAGGATGCAGTCATTTTTGGCAATGTTGATTGATGGTATAAGAATTATATTGTTATATTAAGTAAAGGATGCATGTCGTACCGTCTTTTTACCAAAAACAATATATAATCTGTGAGGCTGATTTATTTTCTTTATTTGCAAACAAAAATGGCATTCACATTAAATTTTCGTTATGAATGCAAAAATAATCGTTTAAAAATAGTATAATCCATTTGGTTTGACAGATGACTTTCATATTTTCAAATGCAAAACAAATGAATTCCATTTTTCAAATCTGACCATAAACAAAAAATAACGTTGACAGAATTTGAATAGTTATGGCTACCAATCAATATTCTATGCGTCTAACTTTTCGTACCTAACATCGTATGAATGTGAAATGTTTTTCTTTTCTGTATGACATATTATTTTTCAAAAATTTAATAAGTTAGAATGTAAAGTCGTTAGATGAAATTGGGTAATATAGACATCTAGACTACAGGCCCATGTTCAAAAATGGATGGGTCATATGAACCACCAGGTGACGTATATAGTATGATATAAGACCATGCAATAATAAGATTCAGCACTATGCCGTCACTTGTAAGGTGTCCAACTGAGTGCTGGTGAAAATTCAAAAGTGCAGGTAGGAGTGAGTAGATTTTGTTCACATATTTTTGTACGGCATTTTTACCATCGTTAGATTTATGAAAAATAATAAGAAAACGCGCAGTGCCGTAAAAAAATGGTGCGCCACAAAGTAGGGAATTTTTTTTGATTTTCTGACATTTTCCAGGGTACATTTGGTCACTTTACTCTGTACGGCATCAGTTTCATGCTGTTTCAATACAGCTTTTAATCTATTATTCCGCAACCCCGTACAAAAATCGTGCGACAAAGGGAAAAATCAAGGGTTGCAACCCCCTTTCTTTCCGTGCTCCGGGGGGTGATTTGAAACAACATAAAATTAATTTATTTTGAAAGTATTTTATGCATAGATAATATTTTTTTACATGCCGTACATTTTCGTTGGTCCAAAGGTTTGTAGGGGAAAAAAACTCAAGGAAAAATCCATAGAACGAAATGTAAGACAATTCCATGTAACGAAATGTAAAGTGAAATTTATGACGATATTTTTTTATACGGCATTTAGATAGTTTATTTGTACTTAATGCAATAATTTTTAAAAAGTTAATGCCGTACAAATCTGAAAGTTCATATAGATAAAAAAGTAATAAAAATATGAAATAAATATAATTTACATATATATCGTTTACGGAGCGACGTTCTGTTATGACGTTTAGCATTTGTAGACATATACCTACACCTGCCTATACTGTACTGTGTGCTAAGTAGTCGTGGGTCATAACGTACATATTTTATTCGGATGTACTCGGCTTGGACCCGAGTAAGGTGTTCGTTTGCGCTCGCTCACACATAGTTCGATTAGTATGAGTGTACTGTTCTTTCTATAGTTGTGAGGACGAACGTTTCGGAGTCGATGCGGAGATTCAAAATGATGATTTCGTTATTGAAGGACCTCAAACGAAACGTCCGGCAAATTTCATAGCCGAGTTAAAGAACATAAAATTCAAGCAAGCATTTGTCCAGTTTCTCGTCAATGATTGGTCGACTCGAGACAAAGCTATGTTGATTAAGCCTACACAGAAAGTGTTTTTAAATTATCAGCTGTGTCATTCTTACAGAAAATCGGGAGAATCTGTCGTTAGAGAAGTATCTGAAAAGTATACCTGCAGTGCTCATGAAGAAGCCGATACAAAAATAGTTTATCATGTTTGCGCTGTTGGGTCAAGTACGAACATTTTGATCAAGTGTTCCGACACAGATATTTTCGTCATATTATTAGCTAATATGAAACAAATCCTAGTAAATGTGGGCGAGAATCAGTTCAATGTCGATCGCAAGATATGGATGCAACTCGGAACCGGTAATCACGTGAAAAACATTGACGTTTGTGCTGTGTACAAAGACTTGGGCGAGAAGCTCTGTTCTTCGTTGGCTGCATTCCATGCTTTTACGGGATGCGACTTCAATCCCGCATTTTATAGGAAGGGTAAAAACAGACCATTAAAAGTATTGGAGAAATCTAGGAAGTTCCAGGACGCATTTATTCAAATAGGCCATAGTGCGTTTGTTACAGATCCACTACTCATGGAACAAACTTTCAATGTTCTGCAAGAATATGTATGCGTTTTATACAATGTAAAAGCAATAAAAACTGTCAACGAAGCAAGGTGTATCATATTCGATAGGATTTATACACCGAAAAGCTGTAATGAAGCTTTCAAAAAGAAAGCTATGAAATTGGAAGCAACGTCGTTTCCCCCTTGTTTCCGGGAGTTAAAACAACATATGAAGAGAAGTACCTACATAGCACAGATTTGGTGTAATGCCTACAAACAAATACCGTCGACCTTGTTACCAATAAGATATGGATGGATGTTCAATGACGGTCGGTACGATTTCGACTGGTTCCACGGCGAGGAATGCCCCCAAAAAGTCAGTGACATAACGGAACCGGATGAGGAATCAGGCGAAGAAATTGATGACGTCATAGGTGAATAAATATATCTTTACATCTTCAATCTGTACGTAAGACTTTAATTTTGACAAAAACTTATTCATGTTTCAGAAAATGATAGAGAAGATAATTCAGACGTCGATGAAGACGTTGACTCCGATAACAACTCAGCGGCTGATTCCGATACTGATTAATTTAAATAAAAACCTTATTTTGTATTATCATCTTTAAATATATCGAATTTATCTAAAAAATAGTTGTTTTATTTATTCACATCATTACGATGAAACAAATCAATTATATAAATATATCAATAATGTTTGAAGTATATATGAAACCAAAAAGTATACAAAACTGTTGATACTGGGATTTATAGTTTCAATTCTTGGATATTATATACACACCGTTTCACTTCAGTTAGAAGTCATAATGATTTTATCATATTATCAATTGTTCTCTTCAAAAATATGTTAATACCGTACAGTATCAGATAACCATAAAATACTACACCCTTAAAATAGTAGCGTCATTTTCATCAGCCTAAAAGATATGGACTGCATTAAAATGTACGGCATCATTTTTTCCTAATTCATTTATCTTAATATTATTTAAAACAAGGGGAAAATGAAGAAAATTGCTATATTTTATTAATCTATGAATATTTAAACTTTTGCAATAATTTAAAAAATTACAGTTTTTGTATTTCTCTATAATTTTTTTTTGAACAGTTTCTTTTGAACGGCAATACTATATAACAGTTGTATTTTACAATATTATGTTAAAAAAAAAGTTGCCGTACAGAGTTAAATGATTTTACAGCTTTATAAATCAAGTATACCATGAAATTAAGATAATTATTAATGTACATTCAAATGAACAATAATTATTTGATGGCATTTTTTTTAATAGTACTTTTGAGTGCTAGGTAATGTTTTGGAACCAAAGCCGTACTTTTTCAAATCACCCCCCGGAGCACGGAAAGAAAGGGGGTTGCAACCCTTGATTTTTTCCTTTGTCGCACGATTTTTGTACGGGGTTGCGGAATAATAGATTAAAAGCTGTATTGAAACAGCATGAAACTGATGCCGTACAGAGTAAAGTGACCAAATGTACCCTGGAAAATGTCAGAAAATCAAAAAAAATTCCCTACTTTGTGGCGCACCATTTTTTTACGGCACTGCGCGTTTTCTTATTATTTTTCATAAATCTAACGATGGTAAAAATGCCGTACAAAAATATGTGAACAAAATCTACTCACTCCTACCTGCACTTTTGAATTTTCACCAGCACTCAGTTGGACACCTTACAAGTGACGGCATAGTGCTGAATCTTATTATTGCATGGTCTTATATCATACTATATACGTCACCTGGTGGTTCATATGACCCATCCATTTTTGAACATGGGCCTGTAGTCTAATCGACTTTCTGTTTCGATTTCTGAGTTTTGATATTATATTTTCTCCATTAGAGTGCGTGTTGTAAGATCAGATGGAAAAAAATACGAACCAATAAAAAAAATGTATCACATTTTTTTGACAGAATTCAATTTTAATTTTTGTGCAATATTACGTTTGGCTCTTTATGCGTTCCACAATCTCTTTATTATATAACCGATAATTTTATAAGAATATTTGCAACATTTTAGTTTTTTATTAAATGCAATATTGAAAACGTAGATTGGTACAGAAGACTGTCTGAAAAAATATTTCATAATACGCAGTTTTTTCAATTAAAAAATATATATCTTTAATTTGGTGACCAATTGTAGAGAAAATTGGAGAGGTTCTAAAAAAACGAAATGCCTTTCAGTAGTGAAGTCCACACGTGCATTGGCATTGACAATATCGTGTCGTAAACCGACCGGGTTGCTAGAGAAAAGGTATACAAATATTTTGTTATTGGTTATTAAGGACGGCGGTTCCGACTGACGTTTGCTCACAAAGAAAAAAGTTCCAAATTCAAAAATGTTCCAACCTCATTCCTGCACCCTACATACACAGCCAACATTCGGTCAAATTTCGACCGTCGAATGTTGGATCACTTCGACCATTACGCATTATCGTTCTTATTCATAAATTATTAAAGACACACACAATCGACAAACGTATGATCACATACATTCAATGCATGGCTCGTACGAACATTTTTTACAGCTGCTTGTTAAAAAAATGTTAAGCGCAAGATATTGTTTTTTTGCATTTGAGTAAACCATATAGTTGAACTATAGACTTGATACATTCAATAAATGTACAGCTATTTTGTATGGGTAGCAATTCATCAAATAGGTCATTAGATAAGGCACCCCTTCCTAAGGTAAGATAAAAAGTAAACGTGTCGAAGCCGTGTCTACATTTGTTACAATATGTTTTGGTATGTTGATTGAAAGCATTCAACAATTTTTCAACATCTATATTAGAAGGAATGACTAGACAGAGATTGGAATTACAACATAATTTTGTATGTAATAGAAAATCAATGAAATACTTTTTTAGAGGTAAGTAATGATGTCGGCAGCTTCATACATAAGTTACTATGCGGGCGCTTTACGTTTTCAGGAACAAATAAATCATAAGTAAGAGTGCGACAAGAAGTATATTCAATACTGACAAATCATACCTAGTTCCTTTTTACTTCTTAATTTTTTTATGTGCACTTTATATTTATATTTTTTGAGTGTTGGGATGAGGCTGACCACCCATACTCTAAAAAAATATTCAGTTAGACAATGCCCCCCCTATTTTAGGGAAGGTCGAGCTGCAGGGCTTATTTTTATTTATTTATTTAGTTTGCTTATGTTAATTTGAGAATGGGTTTATGTTTTGTAAGTCCATATGCGGTGTGTATACGTGCGAACTCATACGTGTCTACTTATGGGAATGCATGTTATATGAAGCTTAAATTTACTATATCTTTGCAACTCAGATTATAGATAGATTTTGTAAACCTCACACAAGAAATATGTATGACAAGTTTTTTTTTCCAATGCTGACAGACTATAGGTATCTACTTAAAAATAATGAGGTCCGCACATGAATTGACATAGACAATATTGTGTCGTCATGCGACCGGGTTGCTAGGGTAAGGGCATACAATTTGTTTGCTATATACAAAACTGACGTTTTATCGCCAAGAAAAAGTTCTAAATACAAAAATGTTACGAGCCCATTTTGCAAACATTTGTCAATTTAAAAAAACGGATAAGAACTTAAAAATTGAAAAAGGAAAACCTTTCCAATATTAGACTTCAAAAAAATCAAAACAACTATCCTCGTGTTTGTGAAGGTTTCTTTGATACTTGATGATGACCTTGACCGAGGCCACGATTGTCAAACGTGTGAATAAGCTAAAAACATATCTGTCAAATTTTCAAAAAAAGAACATTCGGTAATTGGGGTGGTGCGCGTTGAAAATTTCCCTGCTTTTAAGGAATTAATTATTTAATCGTCGCCAGTTTATGACGTCAAATCGACTGCATGAATTTTAAATTTTACGAGTGCATTTTATAAAATGAAAGTTGCCTGTGGGTAATATGTATTTGATTTCATGATTTTTAAATAGGGTATTAAGTTATTAATTGTGAATTTAAAATCTCTGATTGGTTTATAATAACACTAGATGACTGGAGGTGGTCTGTTCTCGCAGTAGACTTGTGATGGTAACCATTGATTTCCTTGTTCACATTTCGATATGTCAAATCATTTTTATTGATTGATGACTCCAATTCCATCGGGAAATATAATTACAGATTAGCTGCAGTAATCAGTAGGTACGGACCTGTAATTTCCCATTAAAAATGAACTTTCTTTCTACTTTAGAGAAAACTATTGATTGATACCTATTGCACGATTATCTCTGTAGACTTCTGTATTGATTTTCTATGTCCGAGGTTCCACAAGTGATACCACAGTAAGTGATGATTTTTCCTCATCCTATGAGCCATGATGCCGTCCCGTGAGGTATGCGGTTTTAGAGACATTTTCTAGAAAAAATAAATAAACAAAATACCTAACTAACATTTCGTCCATCTTTAAATATGCGTTGATCTTATCAAAATAAACGTACTATATTATTATGTCACTCGTTGACTAAAAACTCTTCCATTTTAAGATGCTCAAGGATATTTATTTCGGAGTTCATCGACACGTAATAATACGTGCCGATTATGTATTAAGAGTGTCTAACCATTTACTTTTGTACCTACTACCTGTGTACCTATTACCTGTGTATCTAATATCGCTGAAATGGTCATGTGTACAGGAGCCAAACTGTTCCTAGCCAGGAAGTCTGTCTGTGCCAAGATGCCAACATTTGAGTGTCAAGAGTAACATAGTCCGGTGAGAGACCGCGTCTCTGAATAGCAGATGACGTATATACTCGTATTTTTTTTCGACCACTGGGTAATAACATAATAGACAGGTAAAGGAAGCAGTGGCGAGGCGTGCCATACAAGCCGGTTCCCATCGGCTTCCCTTTTAAAATGATGTAACAAAGTAGTTTAAAAATATAGGCACAAAGTAAACAAATACATTTAAAACCAAAGAAACAATATGTATTTTCCCCCCATTGAAACCATGCAGTCTACTTTATTATCATTTCTGCCTCATTTTAAACGGGAAACCGATGGAAACCGGCTTGTATGCTTCTCATCAAGATCATCATAATCATCATACTTCACGCTGAAGAAGCCCATCGTAAAAATGGGCGAAACGTCCGGAAGCTCCAGCTCCCACAGACCACGGCAACAGATCCCGGAAAGCATCACTCCAGCATCATCAGCCGGCCGTGTAAGCCTAAAACTCTTATTCAGTTAACCATTTGTTTAACCACTGTCTCTGATTTTTCAGCCACGATGTCCTTCGGCGTACCTGAGTTCTTTTCGCCTCAATCTTACCCTGTATGATAATATGGAGTCAACCATATTTTTACAGTAAAATTTTTCAGCCTCGTACCAACAATTAGTCAAGGAACCAATAAAAGAATATACTTACCTAATCTACATATCTCATGAATATGTAAACTCGAAGCAATGTCATAATCTGTAGATTACACTGTTATTCTTCTGTGAATAAGATAAACGTCTCTATTTTTAGACGTAATGCATGCACATTATGCAGATAGTCTGCGTCTGTGAATGGAAGTGCAGATTGCCCTGAGGTGTAAGCGAAAGTAATTCAGCACAGCGCGAATTGCAGACAATAGAAATTTGCATGCCATTTGTAACCCTGCATGGCTTCTATTAATTTATATAACTCAAGAAGCACCATAATTATTTTAGCTTATATGTAAGTACCTGACATAGCTTAGTCGCCGTTATGGTCAAGGAGATAAGGCGTAGGCCCTCGAATTTGAGTTATTGAGACAATCGCAAGTTTGTACCACGCCTGCGTCGTGTCATATTGACAATAACTTTTTTTATTAGGAAAACCAACAGCTATAAAAACAGGATTAAAAGCAAGAGTAGACACAAGAAGCCAATTACAGGTCCTCACGTACAAAGACAATTTCAATTAAACAAAGGAGAAGAGTATTAGAAGAGATCATCCAAAATAAAAATAAATAAAAATAATAATGAGAGACACAACCTAGGATACAAACACTTTGACCCTGTTTCAAAAGATGTCATTGGGTAATTGTTAATAAATAATTCAGTATAGTTATATTTCTTAGATTTCCGACAAGCCAAGCGATTCTGATCCAAATTTATAAAGATTATTAAGAACATTCTAGAAACATGTAGAATCGCTACATACCTCCATGCTGAATTTCACCAGTATATTCGATTCAACACATATCGAAAAAATGCATTTTTTTATGAGGTACCTACCTAAGTTTCTACTCACGTCTAGATACTTCTTAGACTAATTATTATTATCAAACCAAACACAGCTACCAATATCCTGCATATTCATAACAATATTTTGTTGTAGGATCGAATTTAAATAAATCCTGTGGCTCTGAGTTGCGTAGGTGCGCATCATAAGAAAACAGGTTTCTGATTCATCAAAAATATTGTCTAATTTAAATTAAAAAAACTTTAAAAGCTGTGATTTCAATCCAATGATAATTATTTACAAGATAATTATTGTTTTATTTTGTTGTCATCTAATGGTGATTTTCAGATTTGCATTTTGATGCTAAAACACGTGCTAAATATTGGGCATCAGGTTAATTTTATCATCACTCAAGTGATAAAATCATGATGTAAATGAGTTTGCATAAAACTGTTAAATTTATAAAACAAACAGTAATTATGTAAGATGAAATCAACGTCCAATTAGATAACACTTTGACAGGTTTCTTCTTGATTTACAAGCAGTTAAAAGTGCAACTTTGCAAAATTAAATTGTACAATCTAAGTTGCAAAGATACACTCACATTTAAAACTCACATTAAATGCATGCTCACAACATATGCATGCTGCAAGCATGTGTACGTACAAATGCTGCATGTGCTGCATGTGTACGTTCAAATTTAAATCCAAACCTTAGGTGAACATAAGCTCTGCGACTTTTGTCAACCTTCCCTGAAACATGGGTGACATTGACAGATTGAACCTTTTTTACAGTATGGGTGGTCAGCTTCATAACAACCAATAAGTCAAGTGATCATCTTGATTTGACTGTGAATGCTGCGACTCGAAACAGGGACTTGATGCTTCTGCCGAAATCAGTGCATTAGGTGATGCTGTCTCAAAACTTGACCCTAAAAAAAACTGTTCTGATTTCTTGAGAAAACAAAATTAAGGTAAAGGGAACAGTAACGTAGAGTTACAAATTTGGAATTTCATGGCACGATCTGTGGGATCTAATTTGTTTAGTGTGATTCATAGTTCACGCACAACTAGACCGAATGCATCTCGAAATAAAGGGTCATTTAGTGAACTTAATGATAAGAAAGCACGGCCCAGCAATTAGTGACCAAGATATTGATGTATGTGGCATTGAGCATTTTGGGCTTGAAATAAACACCGAAACGACAAATAATTTATGTCACCCTCGTTGGAGTTCGAACCTAAATTCTTGGCATAGAGTGCAAACACTCTAGCAACTGAGCTATCGACCGGACACCCTTTGCATACCTTACATACTCGTATACCCCTAAAATGTTTATTTAAAAAAAATAAAGTCGGAAAAATATTAGATTACCATTGACATTAAATTAAATTCATTTTTGATTGACGTGAAAGATAAGTGAAACGTGAAGATAAGTGTGGAAAAAATATTGGCAGAGAATGAGAAATGTGCCAAGAAAACAACAAACAAAATCTGTGCCAATTCTTATTTATTTTGAAAGCTGTTGACTTTCAATGATGACGTTTATGTAGACTGTTTTAAAAGACGTAACTTATTTACGATGATTATCAGGCGTCCTGTAATGTGCAAATAATAATAATATGATTTATTTGGTCACACTTCTGCGAGCTTGGACGTCGCTGGAGAGTGCGCCAATTAGTATAAGGCTGGATGGACCTATGGTGACCGATCTTTGTTAAAGGCAGATTAATTTTTCAATCCAACCAAGAGCAAATTGAAAATAAATAAATATATTTTCTTTCTCCGAAGGGATTTGAACCCACCACCTTGCAATCACGAGTCCGAAGTGTTAACCGCTCCGGAGGGCGCTGGTACTCATTTCTTGTGAAGGTTGACGAGATACCCTCGATGGGATTCGAACTATAGCTCTCGGCATGGAATGCAAGTACTCTACCAGCTGAATAATCGAACGGACTTCAAAGCCAGCTAATCAATACAAAAAGTAAAAATGGCGTGCTTAATGCAAATCTTCTGTTCAAGGCAGCAAGTAGTAGTCCGCACGAGAATCCCAGTTTGCGAAAGTGCTGTCACTTGTAAGATTGTGTGTATTCAAATGAAATTGTTTGATTCCACTTAGCTCAGTTGAAGAAGCGTTCACACCCGGACAGTAAAAAAATCCGTGTAAAATTGAGGTCGGAACATTTTTGAATTTGTAACTTTTTTCTAGGCAAGCAAAGTCAGCCTTGTGTATGTGACTGCCATCCTTTACAACCAATAACAAAATACTCGTATGCATTTTTTCTAGCATCCTGGCTGGGTGACGACACAATATTAATATTTTTATCTATATCAATTCAAGTGCGGGCCTCATTGCTTATAAAAGGCCCGGTATTTTGAAGTTTACTTCCATTTTAGTTAACTATTTCTGAAAATACTCCAGTTTGAGTATTCTATTTTAGAGTAGTAACCGAGGACAACTCGGCTTAGAGTAGAAGTAAGAATACAATTTTAAAGTAGTAACAAAAAAATGAAAAGACCCGAAGTGACAAGCGCCCCGCAAAATCTAAAAAATATAACAATTCCATTTAAAAGCTGTACAACAAACAATTGGTTATAAATAAAAAATGTCTAACCTTCATCAAGCTGGAAAACGACGCAACAAATATTCTGTTTGCGGCAATTTTGATGTATCCTTACATAAAAAAACAGCTGTTGTCAGTGAATACGACGCCATCTTGAAAATCATAAGTTAACTAACTTAATATTCACTTACGAATCCGATGAGTTAAGCATTAACTAAAATGCATGTTAGTTAATATTTAACTAAATAAACTTAATATAAATAAACAAATAAACTACCGGGCCTTACACTTTTACTACTAACCATTTTATACGAACGACTTGCCACTTATTGCTTATTACTTATTACTTACTACTTACTGGTTACTGCTTATCACTTACTACTTTCTGCTTACCAGTTACTATTTACTGCTTCCTGCTTACCACACACTACTAGCTGCTTACTGCTTACCACTCACAACTAAGCACTTACCACTATGTGTTCTGTCTGTGGCAGATTTGAGATCGTGAAGATAACTGAGCGAACTTTGATTGGAAAGGATGCAAGTGCCGAGGAGATCCGACTCTTGGTACATAAGCCGATCTTCGCAAAGAGCGCAGCTGATAACTGGGTGAGCCGGCACGGAATCTAAATTGTATCGAAATGAACTCGGCACGATACGGCCTTACTAGCGATGGGATCAGACGCGTTGCTACGTTTAAAAAAATATTCGAATTTTCATTCTAAATTCGAAAATTGTAAGATGTTGCGATGTACAAAACTTACATATGAAGGTAATGGTGATGTTTTAAAACGTAAAACTGAAATTGCTCATAAAAAATGGTGCTGTTTTATAAATTCGAATCTAGTTTCTGAAGTTACTATTAATTGTGAGGCTTTGAATTTTCAAAGCTGCAGGTTGCCAAAGTTGCAGGGTTTATGTTCATTTGAAGTTTTTAATTGTTTCTATAGGTTTGATGCTAGGTATTTTAGAAACTTGTAACAATGTGGAAACGAAGGAGAGAACACATATCCCCGATAGACACATTGATAGCATTGATATCATTCCCTAAAATACTCTATTGGAATATTTTATCTTAATTTTTTCTACCTAACTAAGTGACATTTCCGAAAAATATCGTCAAAAGTCTGGCAAGTAATTTTATCACAGAAAATTGAATGAGTTCATACACTATTCGCACCCACCTCTCAATGTCGATCACGTATGATACCGACCGTAAGAACAATAAATAGATTTCGAATACTGTTTATTAAAAACACTTATTTGTTTATCTGTTTCATGTGGAGAAATTGAACACAGCACATATTGATTTTTATTGAGATTATGTAGAATATGGAGTACATAAATTCGAATTATGATTATTCGAAAATTACGTGGTCCATCCATCTCTACCGCCTGCAGGTGTAGACAGGTAATTGTGGTCGGCAGACATTGCGGTGTCTGTGAATGGCCGCTCAAGTCCAGTCACGGCCTATCAGATGCTGCTATCAGCCACTATCTCCGTCTGAACATAGCATGACAGCGTCCAAACTGCCTGACAGTGCTGTTTTACCGAAGCAAAAATCAGACAGAAAGTAAAATCTATTGATAGGACTAAAATGGTTGTATATCGCATCATTATTTACGTTATAACTGACAATATGTAAACTGTCTACGCTTACACATGCCGCATATGGACTTACAATATAAAACCCCAATCTCAAACGAACATAAGCCCTGCAAATCTGGTCGACCTTTCTTGAAACAGGGGCGACATTGGCAAAGTTAAAAAAAAATTAACAGCATGGGTGGTCAGCCTCATACCAACCTAGAAGTCAAGGAAATACATTTCTTGATTCTGTTGAGTTTGTAGTAGGTACTCTTGGGCTGGAAGTCTCAGCCCCACGGTAGTTCTGACCTACCTAATATCGGTAATATTTGTATGAAGACCTGTCAATCCAAGATGGCCGCAAGTGAACAGCTGTGAACAGAAAGTGAACAGCAAGTGAACAGCTGTGAACAGCAAGTGAACAGAACTTCATACAAATATTACCGATATTTGGTAGGTAAGAATTGCCACGGTGATGAAACTTCCAGCCCTGAAAGGACCTACTCAAAACTCAACCAAATCAAAAAATGTCTTTCCTTGACTTATAGGCTGGTATGAGGCTGACCACCCATGATGTTTAAAAAAAAGTTAACTTTGACAATGTCGCCCCCGTTTCAGGAAATGTCAGCAAGATTTATATTTACATTTATGTTCATTTGATATTAGGTTTTTATATTGTAAATCCATATGCGACATGTGTAAGCACGAACTTATATGTGTCTGCTTATGAGAATGCATTTAATAAAAATCTTTTAAAAATCGGATAAAAATTATTCGACACCTATCAGGTATCGAATTATATTCTCTATTGCATGGAGATGACATTGATTTTGAAAATGATGACCAATCAAAAAAATGTACTAAATACAATGAAATACGATAAGATACAATGAAATACGTTAAGTTGATATTTACACCTGAAGATGGGAGGTACTGCTTCTCCCGAAACTGGTTGTGTTTTTTAAAAAATAAAACTCAAGTGAATTGTAACAAAGTTAAAAAAGTATTTTAATTAATTAAAATGTGCTTTCACAAAGTTACTGCCCAAAATCTAAATAATAAAATACGATAAGCTCTAGGAGGTTTGACCTACAGATAAACATCCAAACAACTGACAGTGCTATTCACAAAACATTCAATCCATAGCTGATCTACAGATCATCGATTTTTTGTACGGAAAATTCACTGTAGGCTGCGGATGAGCCATGGCTTTGCTGTTTGAGAATAACACCGTTAGTATAACACCTAGATAGCAGTATCGGAAAAAGATAATGAAACATTGATAGACTATTATGTACCTGTTCATTTCATGCTGCGTCTTAATCACTTATCTTGATGAGACGAATTGACATACTTTTCATTGTTTTATTTTGTTTACCAATATTTCGTCCCCCCAGTGCTTTTTTGGCTGCTTCTTCGTCAAATGAGACGATACACTATTCAACCTCCACAGCCCCATTATTACCCTCCATTAGGTCGGCCAACGCCTTCTCTCAGGGTCAGGCTCCCTTCCACTGACCCACGCCCTGTATATCCATCCCATCCGGGGATGTGTCACAGGACTCGCATGCAAAAGTTATGTGAGATGCGAGTGACAGAAGGCCCTCCCGTGAAGCTACACTTTCACACGTAAGCAGCTTGTTAGGAAGGCCGCACAAATACGAAGATGATCCAAGTGAGACGTTTGCCGGCTGAGAAAAAAGTTCCATCAAAACCAAAGATAAAGCTTCTAGATTTGGGTCTTTGGCTGTGGGCAGAAATTACTACCGTTTCACTGTTAGCTGTGTGCGGTGTCCCCAGGTGGAAGGCACAACTGGTTATTAAAATTTTCTACTCGGTGTAAGTATAATCAATCTTGAAAAGAAATGGCAAGGTGTGAGGTTGCTAATCGAATAGTAAAAACAGCAAGTCTGGTTAGTAAAAGTCACTCTCACTAACATTATACGCACAGATGTGAGGAGCTTCATTATCCATTAGTTATATTATATGTGCAGCTAATAAACCAGTTTTATAGGTCATCGACATTTATATTAATACCATCTGCTGCTTAATTACGTAATAATAATAAATAATAATATTAGGATGATTTATTTGGTGAGCGCTGTTTTTGTTTAAATTACACTTCAAGAGTACTGCACACTCTGCGCGCTTGGTCGTCGCTATAGAAAGCGCCAACCCAGTTGCTTGTAAGGTTAGATAGACCTTTGCTAACCAATATTTGGTAAAGGTTTATGAATTTTTCAATCCAGAGGATGCGAATGGTGTATCTTTTGTGCTCCGCCGGGATTCGAACGCACGACCATCCATTTACAGGTCCGAGCGCCAAGTCCAAAGCGTTACCACTAGACTACGGACCGCATAAGCATTAAATACCATCAAGGTTTACTCAGCCTTCATAATAAATGAGCACTAGCCCTCTCGGGAACTAAGAACCTCCCGCTTCAACTGAAGTGCTTGTTACTATCTTTTGTCAGTTGTTCTCTTAACATTGGTGTTAACACTCTGAAAGCGCTCGAGATATTAAACTCAACTCGTGAAGATAAACTTGTTTTTAGTGTACTTTATTAATTTCAAAACAAAAACTTTATTGTCAAGTTAATGCATATGATTTAGACCAGTGTTGCCCAACATTTTTTTTGTCCATCGCCTCTTTTAGGTGTAAATAGTGTATTTAGGCTTGAGGGATATTCAGAGCTTGTATGAAAAAAAGTTTATGACTCTGGATGAAATGAAAGAAGTATGTAAGGACAGGAAGAAATGACGGCTGATCTGTAATGTAGATTCGTAATATTGGCGGCTTATTTATTTATACATTAATCATTTTATGTTTTATTTTTTGTATACCTATTGACTTTTTTTGTACAGATTTATTTTTAAGGTTTTGTTGTTTTTGTGTACATTAATTTTATTTATTATCTGTATTCCTTGACTTATAGGTTGATATGAGAATCAATGAAAATGCCTAAATGAAAATCAAGGGGGTGAGGGAAGGGAAAGGGGGTAGGCAAGCGTTTTCAAAAATATTCATAGCACACCATCTAGTAGAAAAGATTGCAAGTGCATTCCCCTTTGGCAAATGTTTCACCTTCAAACAACTTTATAATTGAAATGATCGCTGCAGCACACAACTGCGTTATGATTCATTTGTCACCTTGAGCAATGGCTTAAGGTCGGAATCATAACTAAATCATTATACCTAAATTGCTAATCATTTGTCCAGCGGGGGGTAAAAAAACAACTTAAAATCAATAATTCCTTGACTTATAGGTTGGTTTGAGGCTGACCACCTATAACTGTATAAACCTGAAGATGGTCGAGAGATCGAAAACGTTCGTTTATATTCATTAAAATTAAATTAAATCGAGTGCAAATAAAACAGTGTTTAATTAGAATTGTTTTGGTTCTATAGAATTTAGTAGAAATCAAAAACTGTATAAAAAATCCAAGTGAGACGTTTGCCGGCTGAGAAAAAAGTTCCATCAAAACCAACGATAAAGCTTCTAGATTTGGGTCTTTGGCTGTGGGCAAAAATTACAAACGTTTCACTGTTAGCTGTGTTTAACGAGGATGCCTTTTTAGGCGAAAACTGTTAGACATATTTAAAATAAAATAATAAAAAAGTGAATCAAAACAGTATATGTATTTGATTAATTATACTGTATAAAAGGTTCAATATGCCAATGTCTCCCCTGAATCAGGGAAGGCCGGAAAAAGTTGCAGGGCTTATGTTCATTTGAGGTTTGGATATTAGCTTGTAAGAACACATGCAGCATTTGTAAATGCAAAATTACTCGTGTCGTTTGTGGGCATGCATTTAATATGAATTTTAAATGTCAATATATTATCTTAGCAACTTTTCTTATATAGTACGATTAGAACAACTCATGTATGTACAAGTGAAATAAACTCAATTTTTTTTGTGATATTCTAATATATTTTTTTATAGATTTTCATGAATTTTTCCATGGTGAAAATAATAAGAAGTATTCAGCGCTTTTTGGAAGTGAATCCACCTAGAAGATTCGAGAAAGACGCAGTGCAGATAAAAGTGCATTTCTTGCTTGTCCGAGAAACTGACGTGATTTGTTCCATTGCAACTAATCGATTAGAAAATTCCTATTCCCAAATTCCAGCTTCAAAGCCCTGTATAGATAACAACAATAAAAATATTTACATAAAATGCATTTATTTTATTTTTTTGTAGTACCCCTTCGGCAAAAAGTTACGCTTTATGTGTAGCTTAGTAGCGTTAGTAGTGTAGTAAGTACATACATAATAATCTTATTTTATTTTTTTGACGACCTTTAAAATGAAATTATCAGGTAGGTCACCCCAATCATAAAATAATTATTTTCGACTGTTTTTAAAACATTATTTTATATTTGTGTCAGAATTTTTTTAAGTTAGTATTTATTTTTAAAATAATCACAATTTTTTGTTAAATAATATTTCGTCAATGATGCAATATCGTCAGCTTATTGGGAAACTTGTTAATTCCATTTTTTGTATTTTAATAAAACCATCAAGTTGATTCCCTATAAACGATCTCATAATATGCACACTACAATATGATATTGTTTTAGTATCAATTGAATATTTAAAAAAAAGTCAACTTGATGCTTATTTTAAGTTGTAGATTTGGCAATAAGAAACCAGTTAAGAACTAAAAAAAAGTAAACAAGGATGTATTATGAGAAAATATATAAGTACATATTTTTTACAATCGCAGAGCTTTATTTTCACAAATTGAGAAATGATTTCCCGTTTCGGTGTTTATTTCAAACCCCGAAATAAAATACCGGCAAGGTTTACTCAGCCTTCACAAGAAATGAGTACCAGCCCCCTCAGGAGCTGGGAAACCCCCACTTCAACTGAAGTGGTTGGCATAAGGCCGGCCCCCTTACCTGTAAAAATAAATAGGTTCAACTCGCCAGATGCGACCCCTTCGGGGATAACGCGGCAAGAAGTTACATTATATGTGTAGCTTAGCATTAGTTCCAAATCAATCATGTACTTTCGACTTGCTTATGTCATTTTCAAGAAGATACTGTTACAAAATTGACGAGACAAAACCAAAGAGATGTAACGTCTAATAACTAGGGACTGGAAAATAGTGGTGTTATTTTTCAGGAAATTCGCGTTATTTTTTTGTGAAATTCGCGTTATTTTTGATCAAAAACAGGGAAATTCGCGTTATTTTTCATGATAAACGGGGAGATTCGGTGAAATTTTTAGGGTTGATTAGATCAAAATAAAGGTTTATATAATTGCAAAACAAAATATATTACTATATTTACAATTTATTATGTAAACAACAATATGCACCTTCAAAAACAATGAATAAACAACATCTGAATCAATACGAGTATCTGCAACCGAAGATGGTGGAAGTACCCACCGAAAACGTTTTTACAATAAAAAATACTCAAGTGGTACCTACAAAACAATGTTTTTTCATTTTAGTTTCTCAATTTTTTTTTTTTTTTTTTTTAAATCCTTTTTTACAAAAAAAACCATTGATTGAAAAAAGTATTAATATTTCAATGACACTCCGAATGTCCTGCAAATATCCATTTAAAATGTGTAATTTTTGTGCATTTAGTCTCTAGATGAGGGTTATCTCATTTTTCAAGGGATGTTGGCTTTTATGAAAGCTTCAAGTTGTGGTCTTGGCTAATCCAGCAACAGCTTCACTCCTTGAAGTATTTTTCTTCATTGATGTCACGATTCAAGTCTGCTTGGATGATCCAGCACAGTTCTGCCTATCATTATTTTTTTTAATAAAATAGATTTGTGAATAGGAATGCAATTCAACAACCTACTCTGCCTGGCCAGATACAGGTATGAATATCATTAATTAATAATTCATTATTGTTTATTTTAATGAATTATTCATTTTTAATTACCCAATTACATCTGTTGAACCAGGGTCAAATTTATGGTCAAATGACCCAGGTGGGGATCGAACCCCGCGTCTAGCGTTCTAGCGTGTTTAAACGTTGAAAGAGACCAATTTTCCTGTGCTTTGCACCTTGCAAAGGGTTTTCGCAGGATTTTTTTCTTTCCCACAAAATCTTTGCGTTGCAAAAGCGATACATATGACAACTTTTTCGCACGATTTCTACCAAAAGTCCGAAAATTCGCGATATTTGCGTAAAACCTGAAATTTCGCGTTATTCGCGTAAAAACATCAAAATTCGCGAATAAATTCGTTTTATCGCGATCGCGAAATTTTCCAGTCCCTACTAATAACCATTTAGAATGTCTTTATCCGGCAGATAACTGTTTATTGTGTAAAAGGTGTTCTTATTTTATGATTTAAAATAATAATGACTGGAGGAAATGAAAGAAGTATGTAGGGACAGAAAGAAGTGGCGGTTGATCTGTGACGTTGGCGGCTAGGGTTTTTTAAATAACAATTTGTTTTCTGTTAGTTTTTGATGTTCACACATATTATAATTTGTTGATTTTTAAAATGTAATTTGTTGTGTATGTTCCTTGACTTATAGCTTGGTATGCGGCTGACCACCCATGCTGTAAAAATGGTTCACTTTGCCAATGTCACTCCTGTTTCAGGGAAAGTCGGCAAGAGTTGCAGGGAGTATGTCCACGTGAGATTCGGGGCGAACTTGTGCATGTTTGTTTGTGAAAGTGCATATAATGTGAATCTCCAATGTAACTTAGATTAGATTAGATATTAGTGTTCTTATTTTATGATTGAAAAACATAATGAAACCTTTTTTAATAATGGCTTTCCACAGCGTTTCACAAAGTTTATTTTGTATTCGAAAAAGAGAGCTATAATCTATAATCTATAATCTAAGTTGCAAGGATATATTCATTTAAAGCTCTCAGATGTAAGCCCACAAACCAACAAGTGTAGTTCGCGCTTACAAATGCTGAATGTGTACTTACAAATAAAATCCAAACCTCAAATGAACATAAGCCCCACAACTTTTGCCGACCTTCCCTGAAACAGGGGTAACATTGGCAAAGTGAACCATTTTTTACAGTATGGGTGGTCAGCCTCATACCAACCTATAAGTCAAGGAATAAGCAATTGAAAAAATTGGGATATATTCAATCGGATGTGATTCGATAGATTTCAGAAATGTGAATTGACAACATGGCTGACACCAAATTGAAGAGAAAATTAGGTAATATTGATTTAAGCAGATGCTCATCATATTTGTAATATTTTTTATGTAAATAAAATTCTTCTGCTTAATTTATTCAGCAAATAAAATCCAAGACTTTTGCCAAAGAGCAAATACATACTCGTATAATTATGTTGACAAGAGAGATTTTATTTCAAGGATTATTTGAACATAAAAATATTGCTAATTAATATAGGCAATGACTCAAGTGTTAATCGAGACATGTAGGTAATATTATTAAAACTAATTTTTTGTGACAAAAATATGTCATTTCAAATGCAATATTTCAGGGGGGGGGCATTTTTCTTATATTTAGAGGACATGTTTAAATTTAACAATAATAAACGACTGTTATCACAATGTACTTGAAAATAACGGTGTTGTGGCCCAAGAAGTCAAGTGGCTGATCCTTCTAGCGTATTTGGGATAGAATAACGTTGGTTCGATCCCCGCTTGGGTCATTTGACCATAACTTTGATCCTGGTTCAACAGGTGTCTTTGGGTAATTATTAATTAATAATTCAATAAAATATACCATAATGAATTATTAATTGATGATATTAATACCTGTTTCTGGCCAGGCAGAATAGGTCGGTAAATTGCATTATTCTTCACAAATCTATTTAAAAAACTAAAATAATAATTATCATTATTTTAGTTGTTTTCTACATATCTTAATTTAAAGGATAAGTTCTTTTCAAACACAGACTTCGCTTTTATAAAGACTGTACAATACAATTGCAGATATTCCACGTTCGTCACCTTTGACAAATTACCTACATAATATTGCAGCATGCTTGTGTTTTACTTTCAAGGCTTAATAGGACAACTTCAAATGCACTCAATGTTATCTATGTACCACGATTGAAATAAGTCAAATCAAGTTGTCGTTTTTTTTTTAAGTCCTATAACATGTAACTGGTATGCAGCGGCCATTTAAATCGCTAAATTATGGATCGGTTACTCAATATCCTATGTTTTCTTATGCGAGTAGGGATTTCTCAATGGAGGTGTTTCCATAGTTGGGAAACTTTGATTCTATCGTTTTACTTTCTACAATTCGTGTACCTACACTACAACAAGCAACCTTGTTTCTCATACAATGTATGAAAAAGTGATGGGGTGGATGGGAAAAATGAATAACTGACAAAACACATAGAGTATCGTCACCTTAGTGATTGTTTGTTTTACCTCCAAAAGAGGTAATTTCACATGAGCAATGTTTGTATGTGTACTGTACCAATGTGTCTTATGAATACTGCAAATTTCTTTTAAAAATATTAAAACTACTCTCGCACTATTGTTTTTTACGTTTTTTTATTAGCTCACATTGTGTTGTTTTCAAATGTCATCTTTGAATCAAATGGTAGATAAGACAGAGAAGCACTGGGGGACGATGTGATGGAAAAAATAAACAGAAAATATGTGTAAGAAAAGAAAGAAGTGTTTTTTTACCTGAGATTTTGTTTAGATGTCATGGCAATGCTGTCACTTATTCCGCCAATAATTGCATTTTCGATTGTGATACATCAACGCTTGAGTGATTCGATCATCTGATTAAGTAAACAAAATCAAAAAAGATATATTGTTAGATTTTTTCAGGTTAAGGTCGAAGGTGATGAAATAATGAGGTCCGAACATTTTTTTATTTCGAACTTTTTCTCGGCGAGCAAACGTCTTGTATGAGACTACCGTCCTTAGCAACAATAAAAAATATTTATTTTACCTTTTCCCTAGCTACCCGGCCGTGTGGCGACACAATTTATCTTAGCCAATTCACGTGCAGACCTCATTAAATTAGTAATAAAAAGAAAATGTTAGTACTAAATTTTTTATCCATACAACTTATTTCTTCAATTTGAACACGTTATCCTAGTACTAGTTAATTAATTAAATAGAGGAAAAAGGTCCTCCGTTTGAAAAAGCCGGGTACTAAATTAAGACGAACAAAGGTAATCAGCCTTTAGGCGTGGAATTAAAAATATAAAGTATTTAAAAAACAGGATATACTCACACGAATCATCGTATATCCATACTCCTTTTATGGATCATTTATATTTTTTAATCCAGAGCACACTTTCATCCTTAAAAATGTTGCGTTTGAAGGAAATCAATAATCATCAATACGAAAAAGAGAATAAAAAAAAACACATGTTGATGACGAGTAAGAGAAAAAATATATGGAAAAGGAAATGTCAGATAGTTATAATGCCGTCAAAACAAAGACTTGGCAGGCCTTGAAGCCGAATATTATATGGGTGGGTGAGTTTTGTAGGTTGGGGATGGTAGTCTGGTGCTAGGGAAGGGAAAATCAATATACTGGCGACACACTGACAAATGGCAACAACGAGGAGAGAGAGCATGGGGGGACACTCCTAGCGCATGCTACTTTATAATTAATGTGTATGCAAAATAAATGGAAGACGCAAAAATCCTTTTGAAAAATACTCTTCTATTGCAGGTAAGTATTAAAAAAGAAATGTTTCTCATAAATTCGGCATCTTCAATCAGTCTTATTTACTTTGGTCAAAAATTATTTTCATACCTTCTAATAATATATTTTTTCCTGAATAAGGGCTCAAAAGGCACTTATAAGGTTTCACCATAGAACCAGCGTTTTAAAATTGTCAAGGTCGAAGGAAAAGCTTAAAATTTTAAATTTCGAACGCCATTTAATCCTACCAAATGAAATTGTTCCTTTTTCAAATCTTTACTACCTATTACAATGATTACGTAATTTGTTTGTAGTATTTTTTAAGAAAGCATAGACGTATCCAAAGGGGGTGTGTTTTATTTACTTTTAAAATGAATTTTCTATGGAAGATTTTTTTCTTACCATCCAGCATATATCTGGTGTTGTCATTGTCATCCTCCTCTAGGCCTGTTCCCGTGAGCCCAGCCTGTCCCCCGACAAGACTCATCTTTGCAGAGAGTAATCCAGCTTAAAATACTAATCTATCACTCATTAAACTGACTAGATCCCACCACACTCAGTGTATTTACACTTTAGAACACGTTTAACTATCACACATATTCAAACAAGCACTCTCACGTATTGATATAATGATATTGGGTGTGGATTTGCATGGATTAAAGATAGATTTATACACTTTCACTGCTGGGATTTTTTATACTTCACGAGCGATATTGATTGCGAGATGTTTTGCTTGGTTTATGAGCAATAAGACATCCACAGCTGGCTGCCGTCAGTAGATAACTGGTCGGCGTGATAACTGGCTGGTCTGTGCGCGCCGCGAATAATCGAAGCGATTTCAATGTCAGTTTATCTGGACGTGACCGTCACTACAATCGCCCAGGGCGAATCGAACAATTTCCAAATAGTGCGGTCAAAAGAACTCGTGAGGTTTTTCGGTCGGGCTTTGAGCTGCGTCTGACGGGATTGTTTTCTTTTTGACGTCGTGTTCGGTGTTAGCGGGCGCATGCGCTGTGGTCGCGCCTGCGCCGTTATGTGAACGGACGTCTCGAATTGCAAGGATACCCAGAACCGACGACCAGACTATCCACAAACGTTACGTCGAACCTTTTTTCGTTCCAAATTTATTTAGAATATTTGTTTGAAATAGGTAAGGACTTCTTGTATTTTTTTTTTTTTTTTTTTTTTT
Source organism: Agapetus fuscipes (assembly GCA_951799405.1). Taxonomy (NCBI): domain Eukaryota; kingdom Metazoa; phylum Arthropoda; class Insecta; order Trichoptera; family Glossosomatidae; genus Agapetus; species Agapetus fuscipes. The sequence continues at coordinate 14,170,409 of OX637350.1, forward strand.
TTTTTCTAAAAAAATAGATTTGTGAAGAGGAATGCAATTCACCAACCTATTCTGCCTGGCCAGAAACAGATATTAATATCATCAATTAATAATAGTTATTGTTTAATTTAATGAATTATAATTACCCTATAATATCTGTTGAACCAGGGTCGCTGGTATGATGCAATTTATCTACACATATAGTGTAACTTCTTGCCGCGCTACTCCCGAAGGGGTCGCATGTGGCGAAATGAACCTATTTCTTTTTACAGGTAAGTGGGCCGGCATTACGCTTACCACTTCAGTTGAAGTGGGGGTTCCCCAGTTCCCGAGGGGCTGGTACTCATTTCTTGTGATGGCTGAGTAAAACTTGCCGGTATTTTATTTTGAGGTTTGAATGGTCGACGGATAAGGCGTCGGCGCTCGAATTTGTGTGATTGAAACAAGCGCAAGTTCAAACCCCGCATGCACCGTCTTCTATCGACAACGTCTTTGACCCAGGTTCAACAGATGTGATTGGTTAATTATTATCAATTAAAATATTAAATAAAGAATTATTAATTGATGATGTCAATACCTGTTTCTGGCCGAGCAAAAAAGGTTGATGAATGGGTTTCAGGAATGATTTTAGAAAAAGAAAATAGGGGCAGTAGGTACTTGCATACATAATATTTTACTGAAAGTATCACAAATCACATGATTCGACCCCTGACTGTGTTTTTTTCTATTTGAAACTCAAAGGGATGTTGATTCACGATAGCAGGAATTCGAAAAACCGAAATGTTAGATCAAATCATCAAATTAACAAAGTAAAGCGAAATAATATTTTATAAATGGGACTCCCAGCTACGCCACTGTATACTCTTGTCTGCGCTCTTTTTTAAAGAAATTGACAACCTTTGAAGTGAATATGACAAAAATACACTCCAGCCACTTTTAACTCGCAAGCCTTTAGTTTAAAACCACTGTCTACCTACATAATAAATAAATCAAAATTAAAACACAAAATGTAGTGCCCACAAAAATAAAAGCAACACAAAGCAGCTGATGTCCAATAGCCTTCAGTATTGGTCAGTAAGTTTGTGTTCAGATCACGGAGTGCACGTCTGGCATAGTGTTGACTCATTCTGCCCATAGGCGTACTCGACCACAATAATTTTAAATAATAATTATTGAAAATATAATATAATGAAGTTTTATTAATAGTAAGATGTTGTGCCCGATGCCCATTACGAGATAATTATGCTGTTCCTTCAAAGTTTAAATTAAGAATATTAAATAGCACTCACTTAAGTGTTGTCTGTTGAAATTATCATCGTTCAAGAATCAAGTGCCCAATTATTATGCTCATCATTTTATAAGCGCTTATTTTTTACTAACCTACTTCAATCTAAGATCCCTTGTACTTTTCCATTGGCTTATTATGAACTTGGACCGGTCCGTAGTCCAGTGACAACACTTCGGACTCGTAAATGGAAGGTTGTGGATTCGAATCCCGGCGGAGCGCAAAAATATACCATTTATATTTCCAAATGCGCTCTTTGCTGGGTTGAAAAATTCATAAACCTTTACCAAAAAAAAACAGTCACTGAAAGGTCCATCCAACCTTACAACAACTGGGTCTTGCTTGAGAATTGGAGCTTTCTACAGCGACGACCAAGCTCGCAGAGGGCTCTTGAGGTGTGATACACACAAAAACAGCGCTTACCAAATAAATCATCCTAATATTAGTTAGGTTTAAGTTAGAATTACGGTCGTTTGACATTTTGACAATTATATAAAAAAAAATTAAAACTGAACAATTTTAAAACTTAATTTAAATCGGATATTTAACGAACCGTTTAGAGAGAACTTACATCATTCTCGACGTTTCGTCAGCAACGTAGCCGACGTCTTCAGGAGAACATCCTCTCTGTACGATTTAAATTAAGTTTTAAAATTGTTCAGTTTTAAAAAATATATATATAATTGTCAAAATCCTAATATTATTATTATATAGTGATACGGCACACTTTTTTGTGTAGGCCCTGAATTTCGCCATCCGTCGAACTCCTTGACAAAACTTAACCCTACACGCTGATTGGCCGGCGTTCGGCAAGATACCGGCCGAGCCGAATTTACTGTAACAAAATTTATTTAAATATTTAAAAATATAAATGGTAAAACATTGTTTTAATTCATTAGGCGAAAATATTCGAGCATAAACAAATAAAATAAAGTGAATTAAAACAATGTTTTACCATTTATATTTTTAAATATTTATAAAAATGGACTTTCACTGTGTTAACAGATCAACACTACAAAATTTATGTGTTTTATTATAATAAAAAGGGAATAGTGTCACAAGGTTGGTCGGCCTGTTGGCCCGAAGACCGGTTCTGTTTGTAACTTGTACTGAAAAGAGAAAAAGAGAATAAAAACGAAAGTAAAGAAAAACCTTCAACCAAGTCTTCCTCATTTTAAAGAGAGGGTATCAATTGACGCCGCGAACGTGGGGCCAAGTCACTTGGAAAGTGACAACCCAAGTACCGGAGGACTGACTTGTGGCGCCCAACAAAGAACCAGAAGCAAGACAATGAAGACTGCGCGGCCCTGTGATGACTTGATGGAGCAGGGAGCTTCAGTCAATGAATACAGGACGCCAGTGGCACGGCTCCCCATGCCATTTTCGGGGAAGCCGGAGGAAGACCCAGGGCTATTTTTGGAGTCAGCCCTGGCGTACTTCAAGGAGAATGCAACCCCAGAGAGCGAATGGGTGATGTGGGCAATGGATTGGCTGAGGGGGGAGGCGGCTGCCTGGATGGCGGAGCTCCCAGTGACAGACTGGCTGGAGGTTGAATGTGCCCTGGAGGGAAGATTCAACAGCAAGTCAAGGAGGGAGAGAGGCCACTTCCTGTACCTCTATGGACGGCAGGAGCTCGGGGAGGAGGCAATGGGATTCATCCTGAGGAAGAGAGCGCTGGCCAAGCGCTTCTGCAGCACGCACTCGGAGCAGGAGGTCATCCAGCACACCATGGACCTCCTGGTGCCGCAGTGCCAGGCGAGACTTCAGAGCGCCAGCGCCTCCTGGAGCAAGCTTCTCGCAGCTGCGGCAGGCTGTGAAAGCAGGGGCAGCATCGGATCTCATCAGCAAGAAGGGCGACGGCAAGGGGATTGGCAGCCAGCAGCCTATCACCATCAGACTGAAAGGCAGTCACCAGGCCAGAAAAAGCATCCAATGGCATGGCAGCCACGGCCAGGTAGCGAGCAACAGACCGAAAGGACATATTGGCACTATTCAGGGCCACATCTCGACCGGTCTTGCCCCGACCATGAGGGGAAGCCTTCGCAACCGGAATCAAACCAGGATGAAAATGAACCGGAGCATGCAGGTGTCAGCATGCTGAGGGACGCGGAAGTTCCTGAGGACACTCTGAGAGCAGTCGAGGAGTATCAACGCGTGGAAGAGACACTGGCTCCAGAAGTTTCAGAAGTCAGCCACGTCTGCCCTAGCCAGGATGGGAGGCCTGTACAGCCTGAGGTAGACGAGCTTCCTCGAGACATGGAAAATGATCCTTTGGAGAAGGAGCTGCACCGTGATCGCGAATCCCACCCGCAAGTGTGCGAAGTGGAAGACTCTACGCTTGAGGCGATCAAGAGGAACCTGAGACAAGTCAGCATGGAGGTGCAGAGTGGACGACAACTCGTGCTAGAGGACTCCGGCTCAAAGAGGAATCAGAGCCATGGGATGGCCAGGAAACAGCCACCCCGCACCAGCAGAGACGTGCACCCAGATCAGCTTAGGTTACCGCCCGACAAGCAGGAGGAGGATCCGATCGAGCAGTACACGAGGCCGCCGGATACGACGCCTCGCCTTCAGCGCGCACCACCTCTCCACGAAAATCGGAAAAGAAGGAAAAGGATGAAGGAACCGTGGCCAGGAGTGAAAAATCTGTGGCAAGGGTTGAGGGCGTAAGGAGGGTTAAGTTTTGTCAACAGAAGACGGTGGGAATTGATACGGCACACTTTTTTGTGTAGGCCCTGAATTTCGCCATCCGTCGAACTCCTTGACAAAACTTAACCCTACACGCTGATTGGCCGGCGTTCGGCAAGATACCGGCCGAGCCGAATTTACTGTAACAAAATTTATGTGTTTTATTGTAATAAAAAGGGAATAATTTGTCACAAGGTTGGTCGGCCTGTTGGCCCGAAGACCGGTTCTGTTTGTAACTTGTACTGAAAAGAGAAAAAGAGAATAAAAACGAAAGTAAAGAAAAACCCTTCAACCAAGTCTTCCTCATTTTAAAGAGAGGGTATCAATAGACTAATACTTAAGTTTTAAAAATGTACATACTTCGATTTTTTCTTTGGAATGTACATAGGTTGTACGAAGAATACTCCCTAGAGGTGTATAAATTAAATGGAGAATTCATTTTCAGCTAAAACATTCAAAGTCTAGCTCTCTGCAGATTATTTCTTTGTCAGGTAGGTACAACACAATAACACAATGTTTGAAGAGCGTGCATTTGCAGTTACTGGTCCTCTGGCCTGGAACCACCTGCCACATCATGTGAGAGAGCTAGATGACCATGGAAAGTTCCGGAATGCACTGAAGACAAGCAAATTTCTGGCATCGTTTGCACAAACGCCCTTGGAGTGACTACATCACGAATCGGAGCTATAAAGAAATCATCAACTCATCATCATCATCATCATCATTACACACCAAACCAAAAACTGACCCTTTATAATAAGGTCGACTAGATTGTTTAGGTATATTGATTTTGACTCCAAAATTAATTCAGAATAATAAAAATTAAATAAAAATGTTTGGCTAAGAGTTATTCATAGTCTTAAAATAATTTATTTGTTTATTTTTTATTTATGATGTTCCAGAAGGGATCCGACCACCGATAAGACGCCCAAGAAGGTGCGGAGAGAAAGCTGGGTATCTTGGGCTGGAAGTCTCATCACCGCAGTAATTCTTACCTACCGAATCTCGGTAATATTTGTATGAAGACTAATCAGCTGTTTACTTGCAGATATTCAGTAGGTAAGAATTACCGTGAAAATGAGACTTCCAGCCCGGTCACAACATTGATCATTGATGTTTTAAAAGAAAAAAAAGGATTTCGAATATTCGCAATAGTTAATGTACTTATTTTACATATGTTTACTATTGGCACGATTTAAAATATATATTTATTAATTCTCAACTATTTTTTTAAGTACGACCCTGCTCTAAAAAATATTAATTCAGGGGAGAAAGGGGTGTAGCCTTGTTTAATGAAAATAAAAGGGAGAGAAATGACCCCGATATAATAGGGTAGCTCGTTTCCAATATTATCATGCATTTAATATTGCACAAGCAAAAAAATAGGTACTTATATCTTTCACCCCCTGGTAAAAAAACACCCCACGGGATGTTAAAACCATGTCAGATTTTTTTTTATTTAATAAATTACTTTAAGTTTATTTTAATTCTAAAATAAATCTAGAATTACAAAACTAAAATAAAATTTAGTTTACAATTTTTTTGAAGGAATTCAAAGAAAACACTGTTTATTTTCACTCAAATATATTTAAAAAGATAAAAATCATACCTGATGATGACCTACTAGGTCGAAAACGCGTTTGTAATTTATTTAAAGATTTTTATCTTTTTAAATATATTTGAGTGAAAATAAACAGTGTTTTCTTTGAATTCCTTCAAAAAAATTGTAAACTAAACATTATGAATTTTCACAGTGTTAATACACAAACAATACAAAATATAACTAAAATAAAATGTTTGTGTAGAACAGCGGACGGGAAACCGGAGTAAATTACCCCAAATGGGGTACAATTTTTTTTTTTTGGGGTAATCAGGAATTTTTTCTAGTTTGCTATTTCATAAACGTGTTAGTATCTTTACAAACTTAATCAATTCAGGTGTGTGCGTTTATCTATGCATTGCTTGTCTTCTTTTCAAAATGGGGGGAAGGGGTAATATCAACTTACCCAAATATATTTTGGGGTAGGTAACGGTTAAAAAAGTTCCCCGACCGCTGGTGCAGAAGATATTCACGTAATAAAATAATAAATTAATTTTTTATATTTGATTTATTGTCTCTCAAGACTCAAATTTAAAAACTATTTTAACATTGCTATTTTTCTGGGATTTGAACTGAGGTATTTTTTGATATAAAGTCCGATGCGATTACAACTAGACTAATCTACAGAATGCAATTTATTTATTTATTTAGGTCACATTTCGTTTTAATTTTGTAACACTTTTCTACAATAGTTATTAAAACGTTTTGTAAAATATATTATTCTTTGTTTATCCACTCACTTAAGGGGTGTTATAAAGCCAAATATGCCATTTTTGTTTCTTACACTTTATGATCTTAGCAAAATAGTTACAGTAGGTAATGAAAAAAATCAAGCATGTTTATTAATTTTGTATCTTAATTATAAAGCTTGAACAAAATATATATCTTAAGAACTGCCACCACAAAATTTTTTTTTAAAAAAACGCGTTTTGTTTACATTTTTAGCTTTTTTTTCGTGTGTGCTGTATTTTAGATAAATTTTTTTGCTTTCTAATTACAGAGAACTATATATTGTTTAGGTTCCGTACTCAACATTTTTTTTATAATGTCAATAGTTTTTGAGTAAATATGGAAAAACTGTGTTCTTTGATTTAATTAAAATTTAATTCATTAAGTAGTTTCAGTTTTTCCATATTTACTCAAAAACTATTGACATTATAAAAAAAATGTTGAGTACGGAACCTAAACAATGTATAGTTCTGTAATTAAAAAGCAAAAAAAACATTCCAAAATACAGCACACACGAAAAAAAAGCTAAAAATGTTAAAAAAAACGCGTTTTTTTAAATATTTTTTTGTGGTGGCAATTCTTAAGTTATATAATATTTTGTTCAAGCTTTATAATTCGGATAAAAAATTAATAAACATGCTTGATTTTTTTCATTACTGTAACTATTTTGCTAAGACCATAAAGTGTAAGAAACAAAAACGGCAGATTTAGCTTTATAACACGCCTTAATATTTTTATTGCACCTCCAAGCATGAGTTGCGCAATGAAAAAGAAAACATAACTGCAAACACAATTAGAGAATTACAAAATTATTGGGAAAAGAAATATCTTGTAATTAAACGTTTTGATTGCGTGATTAAATATAGCCATTAAATTTAACCTTGACAGCAATATTTTGTTAAGTTCAAATTAGAAAATAATCGATAATCTGCTATAAAAAACATATTTTTGGTATTTAGAAGGTATATTAATAATAGTATTAGGATTATTTATTTGGTAAGCGCTGTTTTTGTGTGAATCACACCTCAAGAGCCCTATATAGTTATTTAGAGGGATAGTTTTTTTAAGAAATTGAAAGATTCGAAAACTGTGCGGTATTTTAATCTCTCTCATTTTAAATTTTCTTTTATTTCAAGAACCTTTTTGATAACTGCCATACTTTGAAACAATAATAAGGAATCCTGTGCGATAGACTTCCTAGATTCTAGAGACTCTAGGGGTCTATGACATTGTTGTAGTGCCGCAGAGGTGTTTTTTTTTACTGATGAATTTTGAGTATTTCTCTTCCTGAACGATAGATTAGTACCCCTTGTTTAAAACAAAGCATAAATTCCCCTGTCCCGTTAATAGAAAAATGTATGAAATATTGTTTTGTAGCGTGTTGCTTTCAGCACCTCTAGTGAGTGATTTAGTTTTCATAGTTTTTGTTTCCATTTACGGGAGAAAAGAGAATGTACACGACATTTTATACTAGCCGCATATATGGAAGAAAAATAATCCTACCTGAAGATTACCATATAGGTAGAAAACGTTTGTAAAATTATAATTCAAATATATCAATAACGTGTGCAAAATAAAACAACGTTTTAATAAAAAAAATAGTGTTCTTTTATTATTTAAAAAACATAAGTCAATCATATGGAAGAAAGCTCTCTTAAGGGGAGTCAGATACCTTAAAGTTTGATTCCATAAAGGGTGTAATAAAAAGTCTCCATTACTTTATTGCTTTTTGACATTGTGTATTCCTTACTTTCTTCCTCAACCATTCTCAGTTCACTCCTGGATGTAGACCTCCTCTAATATTCTCCATGTTTATCTATCATCTGCCATCTTCTGACTGCAATTTCCATGTCGTCCAGCCACTTCAGTTGGGGTCTCCCTACTCCCCGCTGTGTTTGTGGGCATGCATTTAATTTTTTTTAAATAGAATTGTGGAAAGCAATGCAATCCACCAACCTATTTTGCCTGGCCAGTTGTCTTCATGCGAAAGCGGAAGCTTGTGTGCATGCAACGGCATCTGTTGAACCAGGGTCGATGTTATCGTCGCAGGATTCGAACCAACGTTATCCGGTTCCAAATAACCCGACTTGATCCCCGCGGCCATAACACCGACTGAAACTATGAGCCGTAAATCTCAAAATATCTTTGCATTTGAGATTAAAGTTATAAAAACTGCTGTATAGTGATTGCAAAGTCAATAATCTTCTTTTTCCTTTTTAATCTCATTGATGGGTTAAGCCCTTGTAAGGTTTCATTGTCTGTATATTTATGTATTTCATCCCCTATTTATTTATTTTTTAAATGCAAGGGAGCGCCACTGATGAATCACAAGCCAACCCTTATCAGTTTATTACCCTTATAAATACCTACCCTGAAAATGACTCAATGTACAGGGGATGTAAATGTATCCCTATAAAAAATATAACTTCACCTACCTATACCCAGTGGCAGTAAAATTGCGACATCACAGACCGTGCTGCATGGAAAAAGGTGCACAATTTTTTGTTTTTTGTTTGCTAAGGAGCCTCATCACATAGACGTGTGGCGTTTGCCCACCGCGAAAAAAAAATCAAATTCTTGCATAGTCCATTATTGTCCTTTTTTTTCAAAACTCGTAAGAAATAATTTAATAATTTGCAAAAATCACTCGATTCGAATCATAATTTTACATCTTTCGTTTTTCATCTTTCCAATTTTAAAGGCTGAGTAAACATTGTCGGTATCAAGAAAAGAAATGTGTCCCTAAGAGAAATGCCACGTTATTTTAGATAACTTATCTGTAGGTAACGGAAAAATCTTATGTATGTAATCCTGTTTTTTTGGAGACTAATATTTTTTCTTTATTTATATTTTTGTTTATAGTGTAGGTATGGCACAGGTGTCAGGACTACGTAATTTTTGGCCCCGAGGTTGGGAGCCACTGCTCTAACGTTACATCACAACAAGAATTGTGAGTAATCAACTTTAGGTTAGATGGACGGTGGTTAGACGTTTAAAGTTAATTCAAATAAAATAAATAACCGGATATAATATGTATACGAACCGTCTAGTTTTTCATTTCAACCGTTCATCCTTGCCCCCCGCCGAACAAGGATGTGTCTCCTGATGATGTTGGATAGGAAACCAACGAAACGTCGAGGAAACTGAAATCCTCTGACTAACGGTTTGTATACATATCCGGTTATTTATTTGATTGTAATTTTACATGAATTGTGTGTGAGCTCTTCAAAAATAGTATTTTTTGTTTTAATTTAAAACACACTCACAGTATTAACCTTTTAATGATGGCATTGTTTATTTTTTTAGAATATTTAGACAGCCACTTCCGAGTGCAATTTTTAACAAATATGTTAACAAAATTTAATCAAAAGATGCATGAGAATTTTTTTAACACAATGGAATATTTTTTTGATTTTGTTTTTTTTTCTCGGCGAGCAAATGGCGTCCAGTGAGCATCCAATAACTTTATTTTTGTTTGCCTTTTCCACAGATCATAGGCCTTTTTCTTAGCAACCCGGCCGGATGACGTCACAATATTCTTGTGTCGATCTCATTGTGTTTTAACTGTATAATCTATAATCTAAGTAACAAACATGTATTAACAATTCATATTAAATGTATGCCCACAAACAGACACTTGCTAGTTCGCGCTTACAAATGCTGCATGTGGACTTACAAATTAAAATCCAAACCTCAAATGAACATAAACCCTACAACTTTTGCCGATCTTTCCGGAAACGGGGGGAAATTGACAAAGTGAACGATTTTTTATAGTGCTGTTTGTCAGCCTCACACCAACCTATAACTAATATAATCTTAGTTGAAGAAATAATGTAACATTAGGGATTCATCTCACATGTATTCTCACAAGCAGAAACTTATAAGGTCGCGCTCGCACATGCCTCATGCGAACATACGACATTAAAACCCAAATCTCAGATGAACATACTCCCTGGAATTCTTGCCGACCTTTCCTTAAACAGGGGTGACACTGGCAAAGTGAACCATTTTTTACAGCATGGGTGGTCAGCCGCTTACCAACCTATAAGTTAAAGAACTATAACTAATTTTCTAAAACATTTCTAGATTGCCGTTTTTAGTTCTACAAAGCTCAATGTATTCTCAAGATATTTTAATAGCAGTTTCTCATAACCTGACATCTATGTAATCACATTTCTTTTAGAGATTATTATTACAATGGTTGTAGAATTTAAAATGTTTTATGTAACATGGTGCATTGAATTGTTGCGTAATTCATTTATGAATACATTTTTTAATTAATCCATATTATTAATTAGATTTTTCGTTGACTTATTGAACTATGAATGTAATTAAAAAGATTTAATTTCCACTTTCTTATTTTAAATAATGAATTTTAATCAGATTCAATTTTAATTAAGAATTCAGATTATAACTAAAAAATATAATAAATGATACTTAATAAGAATATCAATGACGTTACAAATCTTGGTGTAGGTAAAGAAAAACGGGGTTTTCAACGTTTTGTCGGAGACGTATCCAACTTCATCAGGAAATCTTTTTACGAGTTTGTCGTCCTTCTTTTTATTTAAAATAAAAGTCTTGGATGAATTTGGATACGACTCCGATGTAAAGTTGAAAAACCCAATCTTCTCTACATCACGGTTCGTAAAACAAGTACAAAATGAGGTAAAAAAAATATTTTATCCTGTTACTGTGACTGTATCCATTGCTAATCCGTGAGGGGTGGCCAGTGTTACTGCAGATGCATTTTTTTATTTTCTCGACATTCATGATGCATTGTCTTTTCTTTTTTAACTCTTCACATTCCAGTCATTTGCAATCTCACTTATTTGATCAATCTAATGTTTCCTCATCCACGCATACTATTCACATTTGCTTTCTCTATACACTCTTCTTTCAGCTGGCCATCATCAATTCTTTCTCCAAATCTATTTATTTTTACAGGTAAGGCAGCAACCTTCTGTACTGTATCCTGCCGCCGTTCCACTAGGGGTGACCGGTACCTCCGCAGATGCGCCTTCACTTTTTTCTGTCCTTACAAACCACTTTCATTTCCTCAATATTCATAACCTTTTACATACATACTCTTCTCTTATTCTCACTCTGCAGATTCCATTCTTTCGCAATCTCACCTATTTGGTCTAACTATTCTTTCCTCGGCCTTCCCCTTCCGCGCTTTCCTCTGACATTTCCTTTGTACACTTTCTTCGTTAGTCGTTCATCATCCATTCTTTCGAGATGTTACCCTTGCGGTATTATGCATATTTCACGGTAAAATTATCACCGTTACAAACAGTATTCGTTGTAATTAAAAAAAAATCTGTAAAATCATAGACTAATTACTTACCTAGAGATGACTTCATTAGATGAATCAGGTGTTTGTGACCTAATTCACACCAAGTTAGTGGGCAAGCGAGTGAACAAGGATAAGATGTGACAGTTAAATTTAAGCAATTTCATTTCATCTTAATACTCATAAAGAACAGTTTGTAAAAAGTGTGCCAGTCACACAAAAATGAACTCTGTTATCACGATGGCACAAATACCCTTTCAAATCTGCATCAGATAAGAATTTGGCATGACTTTTAAAAACAACTGGACTTATTTTTAATCTGCGGAATTGTAAGAGAAGGGAATGTTTGTTTTTTTCAATTAATATCTTTCACCTCAAGGGCCCTCTCAAATCACGGATTTGATACAAGTTTTGAGTGTTAATATATCCTTGCCACTTAGATTATAGATACTGGATCAATGTGTCTTTTGAAAACTGAGAATAGGTTTTATGAATATTTTAACTAATTATCACACTATCTTGTTTTACATTTTTTTCTTAGCTCAGATTGTGTAGAATTTAATTCTTAAGACAATTTTATTGAAAGGTCATCTTTGAATCTATTGGCAGATAAACCAAACAAGCATTGGGAAGACGAGCTGGTGTAAAAGGCTAGATGGACCTTTTGTGACCGGCCTTTGGTAAAAGTATATGAATATTTTAGCTACGAGTATGTATACTTTCGTGGACACACAAGGATATGGGAAATAACAAATCGGGATTGAATAGGAGTTTTTGGCTTACACGGCCGGCTTTTGATGCTGGAAAGTTGCTTTCCGGGATCTGTTGCCGTGGTCTGTGGGAGCTGGAGCTTCATAGTTTCATCAGCACCATCTTCATCACTTCGAAGAAACCCATCGTAGACATGGGAGAAACGTCCGGAAGCTCCAGCACCTACAGACCACGGCAACAGATCCCGGAGAGCGTCTTTCAAACATCAATTGGGATTTCCCCTCCCCCCTTTTATATTTTCTACATTTATCATTTTTTTCTTTGTTGTTTCTTTATATAGTCTAGAAAGAACACGCAAGCATATAGGTAGGTACTCTTCTGATGACTTATCTAACGATCTATTTCACTTTTCGATTGGCATGAAAAAAAATACTCATTCTTGGTGCTAGCGTTTCTGCTCTAAGCAAAAATCACCGTGAAGAGAAAAAAAAAATACTGTAGCGTGTGTGATCCAGATGGCCATACAAAGGGAAATGGAATAAAGGCATATCATACTGATATTATTGTATCCTTTTTTTAACAAGTTCATAAAATAAATAATACCCAATTACCGCCATATGGATACAGATATTGTGTTGGAGTCCTTCGGATTTACATAAACCTTTTCCTTCTACTTGGAAAGTCTTGTCAATTGTGCCATCGACTAAAACTAGGTAGGTATACAGAGTTTAAAAATCCCTGTATTTCATTTTTAAACACAGATTTTCTAGCATGTTTTTGCAGAAAGATACTAAAGATAACCTTTACAGCTCTATTGTTTATTGAAAAATACAAAAGTTTCCAGAGGCATATTTTCCCATGCGGGGACAGTACACCTCGGTCCGCCATTTTACGATTTTTCAAATCAAATTTCCAATAATATACGCTAGAACTGGCGTGTGTATCGTACACAGAATTGACAAGAGAAATTCTCCAGCTTACATTGATGTAATGAAGCACTAATGACTAATCCGTTCTCAGAACAGAGAAAAACTCGCAAACGTTCAACAATTATTTCTATGGATGTGTTTGCAGTGCGTGATGCGGATTTATTTTAATTGTTTATACGTGGTAGGTTAACAACTAAAGAACTTCATTCAAATGAATGTGTTTTTGTCTTTGAAAATGGAATTTTAATGTCTCAATGTTTTCAACACTGTTTGAAACATTAACATTTGATTTTTTTTTTTTGTGAAGTTGGCAAAGTTCTGATTTGAACAATTTGAAAATGGAACAGTGTGGAGTGTCGCAAAAAATCTTAGTATATTAACGTAATCGTATTAATTTTGTGCCTACACCAGTTTCATTAATAATGCACTAAGCTTCTTTTAAAAATAACTATTTGCAAATAAAATGTGACGCGAAAAATAAAAAAATAATAACCTTTATTTATTTTCAATCATATTATGAATCTGCTGTTCATGCAAATAATAACAGAGGAAAAATCACAATCAGTTTTTCCAAACAAATTTTACGTCCCTACTTATATGCTTGTGTAAGTCTTTTTATTATTAAGGTACTCCTTGACTTATAGGTTCGTATGCGGCTGACCACCCATCCTGTAAAATAGTTAACTTTGCCAATGTCACCCCTGTTCAGGAAAAGGCGGAAAGAGTTGCAGGGTGTATGTCCATTTGAGATTTGGTTTTTATGTTGTAGGTTCACATGAGGCATGTGCAAGCGCGGGCTTGTACGTGTCTGGTTGTGGGAATGCATGTAATGTGAATCTCCAATGTAACATATCTTTGCAACTTAGATTAGAAGTATACCCTTTTTTACCTTGACAGCTGTGATCGTGGTGAATAATGTGGTGGAGAAATAAGAAGGCAGAAGTATGTCAATACATCTGTATGTTTAATGGTATGCAATTAGATACTGGCATGTAGATAATATGAGGCATGCAAAACTGTTTTCCGCTGTATAATAACGTAAACACATTTAAATAAAACATTTTTCAAGTCAAAAGTCACCTAGCTGGAGGGCTCTCGTATTTACGTGTGTACTTTGATAAACATGTGAATGTTGTGTACGGGAATCTCTCTGAGAAAGCTTTGACCCTAATACTCAAATGCAAATAACTCACTCATGCTAAACACATCTATAATCTTGCTAGAAGCTTCAGAGAACAAACTCATGCAATACCTACATATTGATGTCTATAAATGTGAGCAGAGAAATTCCATTTCTTTTTCAGGATATCTTGAGTAGAATAAAGGGAAAAATGGAAAGCAAAATCAAAAGATAGGTAGAAATCGCAATGGATCCAGTAATTAGAAATTAAATTGAATCGAGAGTATAAAATGGCTTAAGTGGAACATCTTAAATAGTTTATAAAATATTGTAAATATATTCTGAACGATTTGGCAGTGTCAGTTTTATGAGATGGAAGAGTGTAAAGAGATGATTTCCCATTTCGCTCCCACAGTTCTTGTTTGCCGTATACGCCAATCTTGTCAAATATGACTTTTTCATGCAGTTTTCTTATGAATAAAATTCTACATAATCTGAGCTAAGCAAACCCGTAAAACTCGATAATGTGATAGTTCTTTTGTATATTTTTAAAATTAATTTCTTGTTTTTATAAGACACATTGGTCCAGTACACATGCAAACATTGCTCATGTACAATTTTCTCAATTTTTCGCGATTTGGATATCTTTCTTTCCTCCAGTTTTAGTACAAACAAGGTTTGATAAGCATTCAAGACAAATAGGAGAAATCCTTACTTTTCAATTAATTGGTTGGTGTAAGGCTTGTTCCCTTATCTAAGGAATAAATAGGTCCACATGCCAAAGTTATTCCTTCGGAGATACAGGGGTGAGAAGCCATCGATCTAAATAAAACAAAACATGGTGCATACTAACATAATATGCAATTTATGTATTTGGGGCAAGATTGCGAAACAAGAGACTGCAAATGGTTGTCAAGCATCCAAAAGTTGAACGTCTTTGCTGCAGTTCTAAGGATAATAACCGGCTTAAAGCAATGCAACTTTATCAAACAAAGAAGAAGAAGAATGAGCTAGAAGAGGTTAAATTAGTGTTCCACATTCTTGTCAATACGGCGCCAGTAACGGACTAAGCGTGCTCTCTAAACTAAGTTGTTTTAATGATTTTAAACAGCAAATACTTCCAGTTTATTGGGACCTGGTAAACTGGTTTAAAATTGCCCTTTTACATGTCGCGGTGCACTAGCGCAAGTCATACACCAGCCGAGTTACTGCATGTTTGTGAAGTTAATGAGGAAATTAAAGCTAAACGGTTGTCGTACCTACAGTTCTTATGGCAACCTATAACGTATGCTGTCATTATAATCAACGAGCGCTGGTTTTTAAAGGATTAAAATGACTAATCTCTTAAATGGGCACCAATTTAAAAATATTCAGACAACCGTCACACTTTCTTCCTGTGACAACGGTTAGGAACCCATCTTTGATCAAAGTTGCTATAATCTATAAAGACTATAATTAATCAATGACACGTGTAAGTTCGTGCTTAACCTCAAATGAACATAACCCCTGCAACTTTGGCGATCTTTCCTGAAACAGGGGTGACATTGGTCTCGCATGTGGGTGGTCAGCATCCAAACCAACCCATAAATCATGAGATACAAATGATAAATAACATTCACACAATAATAGGTGTTTTTCCATTCACGAAGCAATCCAGCCGTGTGACGTCACTTTTTTTGTTGTCTGTGAAGTATTTGAATATATCAAAGAGTCCCGTACTAAAATATTTTTGTTTGTAATAATAAAAACAATTTGTTTTTTCAATGAATTCTGAGCGTAATCCTTGGTTCTTTTTTTTGTTTTATTTCTCTCGACTATGCTACAGAAACACAAATAAAAACATTTATTATCGGTCAATTACGAGTATGATAGTAGTATTGTAAGTCACCATCTTGCGGTCAGTTGTAGAAGCTATTCAAACTTATTGCATAGAAAGATAAATAAACCTGCGTGTAAAATGCACTTTGCGATTACATATTATAATTGTTTCTCTCGACATTTTTTTATACTTGCAAACATTTTTAATTTAATCTGTTTGTAACTTTTTTGTACAAATGCTAGATGGCTTCATTCATTTTTGCCATATTTTTTTCAACCTAACATTTATGATGGATACAAATTAATGAATGAAATGCACGTAAATTGGAGTATACAATATTGTGTCGTCACAAAGCCAGGTTGCTAGGGAAAAGGCATAAAAAGATTTTGTTACTGCTTGCTAAGGGCGGCAGTCCCATACAAATCTGACGTTTGCTCGCCGAGAAATCTGTTTTAAATTCAAAAATATTCCGGTCGCAATCAATGTGGCGATAATAGTTTTATACTCTTTGACGAGGGTAGAAAACTAATAATCTATAATAATTTATAATGTAAACTGCAGATATATTTACAATTATAATAACCACAATGTATTTTCTTTTATTTGGATATTCGACAAACCGTTATAACAGAATTTACATTATTCTCGACGTTTCGTTAGCGACGTAGCCAACGTCTTTAGGAGACACTCTTTGCACGACGACTGAGAATGAACTGCAGATATTTAAGCATGCCCATAAGCATACATGTGTAAGTCCGTGCTTACACATGATGAAAACAACTTTTCTAAAACGTCATAACAAAAACATAAGTTGCTAAAAAGAAAATGAAAAAAAGTGAACATTGAAAAAAAATAAAAAAACAAAAGTATAAAATAGGAAAATTGACACGTCGATATTATAATATTGCACAAATATTAAAGGAAAAAAAATATCACTTACCAAGTATCTTGATCAGCTAAATAAGTCGTACAGAATTAAAGGCGGCAATCAAGTTTTCTTTTGAAATGAAGTAAACATTTCTGTACCTTAGACTTAGAGCATAAACAACGGTAGTCACATTTAGTAAAATGTGCAGGAGACGAGTTTTAGTGAAAATGTGCACTTTTTTAAACCATCATAACTTCTAAACTAGACGAGATATTTTTGATCTGCAAAAACTGTTAATCTTCTTTTATCGATATGTATTTAATGTGAAGTAATGTGAACAACGTATGTGGAACTTCCGTGGTTTATGCTCGCACTTTTATGTGCATCCCATATATTTATTACACTTGATATCTCAGTAACTATGAGTCCGAGGACTCCAATATTTTTACCACTTATAGAACAGCTAATTATAATAATTTATGCATCTTTAACTCAAAAACGCAAAAAAGTGGACTTCCGTTGTTTATGCATATCGCATGCTCTAAGGTACAGCTTTTAAAACACGTACAATGGTATTTTCAGTATTTCCATATATTTATCTCATTTTTAAAAAGTATTGTAGACTGCTGCCTTTAATCCATTATGACTCATGAATTCCTAAGATTTTCAAGCCGATTTTTCCAGATGTGATGTTTACTCTTAGTATGATGATGATGCTTACCTGTAAAAAAGAAAAGAACAAACTATTAATTTTATATATTACAAATAAATAAAAATCAGCAGGTGGGCGAAGCTTTTCTTGCGTTATGTTGTTAAGCTACATTTTTATGAACTCAGCACAATGATTTGACATAGACAATTTGTTGATAGGGAAATGGCAAAGAAATATTTTGTAAGTGGTTGCAAACGGCGGCATACAAGAGTGACGTTTGCTCGCCCAGAAAAAAATCCTAATTCAGAATTAAAGGGTTCGAATCCCGCTGGATCACAAAAACATACAATTTATATTTTCAAATATGCTCTTCACTGAGTGAAAAATTCATAACCTTTACCAAAGTCATCCAGTCTTACAGCAATAAGGTCTTGCTTGAGAATTTGCACTTTCTACAGCGACGACCAAGCTCGCAAAGGGCTCTTGAGGTGTGATTCACACAAAAACAGCGCTCACCAAATAAATCATCCTATTATTATTATTATTACTGGGAAGAATGGAGGAATGACAGGCTTCTTTGCAGTTGAAAGAGGTATGTCAGGATGGGAAGAAATGGAGGCAGCTCTGCAGAGGCTCTGGCCACTCCTAGCGAAATGGCGACAGAGTTACAGTTACAGGTCAAAGGAGAACATCCTGATTGAAGAACCTGAGACATTGGTTAGGCAAAACACAAAATTCCTTTTCACGCAAGCGCAAATTACTGCTTTGATCGCCAATCTTCATTGCGAAGGAAAAGAAGAAGAATAAGATAATTTTCCCAGAGCATTTTCCCTTTACGCACTTATCTATTTGTTTATTTTTTAATGTGTCGCAACTCATGGGAAACTTCAAATGCAAGTTCCCAGAGCAATAAATAAAGTATAAAATGGTTGAAATTACTCAGAACAAAGGCACAGCGCGTCCGTGGTGAACTTGCGGACTTCTTCAATTGTCAATGCGGATTAAATTATTAACATTTAGTTGGTACGGATGGAATGCCGACAATATGAAGTTAACGCCAAGTATCTTTTGTTGGGCATTTTAATCTTCAACTTAATGTACCTATGTCGGTTTTTGTAAAGGTCTAGGTATGGGAATAAGGACGCTTAACAGTGGATCTAAGGTGACTGAAGAAAAATGAAAAAAAGAAAGAAAAAAAAACTACATCAAATGTACCGTTACGATTTTACTGGGGATCCCTTTTAAGTAAACTGCAATTATTTATTTAAATATAATTTATTTTACACGGTAAATTGCTTGGAGCGACTAATCGCTCTCCGCACCATTGCAGTCCTTATATATAGGTACAAAAGAGATCTTCCTCATATATTCCAGGTCATTCTTCCTTGATTCAAAGGTATGCGGCTGACCACCCATACTGTAAAAATGGTTCACTTTGCCAATGTCAGTCCTGTTTCAGGGAAGGTCGGCAAGAGTTGCAGGGTGTAGGTATGTTCATTTGAACTTTCGGTTTTTATATTGTGAGTCCACATGTGGCATGTTCAAGCGCGAACTTACCTATACGTAGTTAGGTTTAAGTTAGAATTACGGTCGTTTGACATTTTGACAATTATGTTAATTTTTAAAACTGAACAAATTTCAAAACTTAATTTAAATCGGATATTAACGAACCGTTTAGAGAGAACTTACATTATTCTCGACGTTTCGTCAGCGACGTAAGACTGAAGACGTCGGCTACGTCGCTGACGCGAAACGTCGAGAATGATGTAAGTTCTCTCTAAACGGTTCGTTAATATCCGATTTAAATTAAGTTTTGTTACCTTTACGTGTCTGCTTGTGAAAATGCATATAATGTGAATCCTTAATGTTACATATTATTGCAATTTAGATTAGGTTAGATTAGATATAGGGGTCGTTTCTCTTCTGATGACGTCGCATACGACTCCGACGAAATGTCAAGAAACCCAATCACGGTACTTTTTTGTGAATCCTATCCTTTATTATATTACCCTTCGTCGTCGTCATTCGTCGTCGAGTTTCGATTTTCAAAATCAATGCCATCACAGCAGATGAAACACATTCATGCTCTATAGCAAATTAATTTTTGTATATATGCTGCAATGCGGCGAGCTTACGCGTGTGTGTTTACAAATGTATGAAAACTTTTAGGAATTAATCTGTTTGTTCATACAAAAAATGTATGGAACAATATTGACATCTAGCGGCAAAACGTAAAAGTTTTTTTTACATTTTCTTTTATTTCATGCAAATTAAAAATAAAAAAAAAGCCAAATAAAAATGGATTTCAATCTGTAATCTAAGTTGCAAACATATATAACATTTGAGATTCATATTACATGCATTCTTACGAGCAGACATGTATAAGTTCTAATCTAATCTAATCTAAGCTGCAAAGATATATATCATTTAAGATTTATATTAAATGCATTCCCACAAGCAGATATGTATAAGTTCCCGCTTACATATGCTGCATGTGTACTTACAACATAACAGCCCATTCCAAATGAACATAAGCCCTGCAACTCTTGCCAACCTTCCCTGAAACAAAGGTGAATTTGCAAAGTAAACCATTTTTTAAAGTATGGGTGGTCAGCCTCATACCAACCTATAAGTCAAGAAAATTATTTTGTGTATTTCTTTACATAATCTAAGTTGCAAAGATACATACCATTTAAGATTCATATTAAATGCATTCCCACACGCAGACAGGTACAAGTTCACGCTTACAAATGCCCAATGTGGACTTGCAAAATAAAAAAACTAATCTCAAATGAACATAAGCCCTGCAACTTTTGCCGACTTTTCCTCAAACAGAGATAAAATTTGCATGGTAAACCATTGCTTACAGTATGGGTGGTCAGCCACATACTAACCTTTTAGTCAAGGAAATTATTTTGTTTAGTTCTATAATCTAAGTTGCAAAGATACATACCATTTGAGATTCATATTAAATGCATTCCCACAAGCAGACAGGTACAAGTTCACGCTTACAAATGCCCAATGTGGACTTGCAAAATAAAAAAAACTAATCTCAAATGAACATAAGCCCTGCAACTCTTGCCGACTTTTCCTCAAACAGAGATAAAATTTGCATTGTGAACCATTGCTTACAGTATGGGTGGTCAGCCACATACTAACCTTTTAGTCAAGGAAATTAATTTGTTTAGTTCATTAATCTAAGTTGCAAAGATACATACCATTTGAGATTCATATTAAATGCATTCCCACAAGCAGACAGGTACAAGTTCACGCTTACAAATGCCCAATGTGGACTTGCAAAATAAAAAAAACTAATCTCAAATGAACATAAGCCCTGCAACTCTTGCCGACTTTTCCTCAAACAGAGATAAAATTTGCATTGTGAACCATTGCTTACAGTATGGGTGGTCAGCCACATACTAACCTTTTAGTCAAGGAAATTAATTTGTTTAGTTCATTAATCTAAGTTGCAAAGATACATACCATTTGAGATTCATATTAAATGCATTCCCACAAGCAGACAGGTATAAGTTCGCGCTTACAAATGCCCCATGTGGACTTGCAAAATAAAAAAAACTAATCTCAAATGAACATAAGCCCTGCAACTCTTGCCGACTTTTCCTCAAACAGAGATAAAATTTGCATTGTGAACCATTGCTTACAGTATGGGTGGTCAGCCACATACTAACCTTTTAGTCAAGGAAATTAATTTGTTTAGTTCATTAATCTAAGTTGCAAAGATACATACCATTTGAGATTCATATTAAATGCATTCCCACAAGCAGACAGGTACAAGTTCACGCTTACAAATGCCCAATGTGGACTTGCAAAATAAAAAAAACTAATCTCAAATGAACATAAGCCCTGCAACTCTTGCCGACTTTTCCTCAAACAGAAATAAAATTTTCATGGTAAACCATTCTTACAGTATGGGTGGTCAGCCACATACTAACCTATAAGTCAAGGAAATTATTTTGTTAAGTTCTATAATCTAAGTTGCAAAGATACATACCAATCGAGATTCATATTAAATGCATTCCCACAAGCAGACAGGTATAAGTTTGCGCTTACAAATGCCCCATGTGGACTTACAAAATAAAAAAAACTAATCTCAAATGAACATAAGCCCTGCAACTCTTGCCGACTTTTCCTCAAACAGAGATAAAATTTTCATGGTAAACCATTCTTACAGTATGGGTGGTCAGCCACATACTAACCTATAAGTCAAGGAAATTATTTTGTTAAGTTCTATAATCTAAGTTGCAAAGATACATACCAATCGAGATTCATATTAAATGCATTCCCACAAGCAGACATTTATAAGTTCGCGCTTACACATAATGCATGTTGACTTACAACATAAAAACCCAATCTCAAATTAATATAAGCCCTGCAACTCTTGCCAATCTTCCCTGAAACACAGCTGAAATCTTCAAAGTGAACCATTTTTTAAACTATGGGTGGTCGATTTTCTTTTACAAAGGCTGCATGTTTTTATTTTACATGTTTTCCGAATTTTAACGCGAGGAAACTATGCGCAATATACACATTCACCAAATGTTAAGGGGTTGGGCTGCGTAGCAGCCAGGGGCAACGCCCCTAGTTTATTTTATATTAAGTGTAAGACCACTTTTTCATGAAGTAATTTTTCAGTGAAAATATTTTTTGCGATAGAAAAATATACGGACGTATATATATTTTTTAACGCGTTGTAATTTTTCGACTACACCATACATGAGCATATTATTATTCAAATTACGATTATTACCATAAATGGAGTATTTATAATCAGTTGATATCAAATCGAAAATGAGTATGATTGGCATAGAAAGTGTTGAAAAACTCGTCGCTGCGACCTGCCATATGTAAAAAAACAAATCCTCCATGCATTTCTCTTTCATCTGCGACAACGCCCCGTACAGACACCATCATATCGCGAACAACTAGTTATGTTAATCACACAGTAACATGCTCAATAACGTGTGATGGGAACATTTTTATTTATTTATTTTAATAACATTCTGATAGGTATGTAATCGTACTCGATAAGTGTTGGAACATAATTTATATTGAATGAGTGTTGGAACGGAAACGGAAAATGGAGAAAAAAATGTTTGAATGTTGCCAAATAAGGATTATTTACGTCGTGAGACTTTATTTAGAATTAATTATATTTGTTTTGATAAATAATTAAGCATTTTCTCGTGTTTTAATTACAAATTGCTTTCTCCTTTGTTTACTATAAATTATTAAGTCAGTTATGTCTATTTATGTCTATGCTTACATTATGTTCATCATTTATTAAACTGACATTCCGTATCTAGACTTGTTTTATTTTTTTACATTTTGATTGCGATTTATATTTTTTTGTGTTCTTCCCCATTTTTTCGATTTCGTGTAGGTACTTGATATTTCGTGTACTTGATAAAACTTGTAGATCTCATGGAAGGTATTTTTGTGTTTTTCGGGTTCAAATATTTTTAAAATCAAAATACGGGTCTTCTTTTAGAGTATTTATTTCACACTAGATTTATTTTTACAGTTATATTTATTTTTTACAACTCACATATATTTATTCTTAAGAATCGTTACGGTTCACTTATACTGTATTTTGTGTTTAATAGTAGAGTGTCGTATGATGACTGACTCTTGCAAGCCGTTCGCGGCTTTTTACTCCAGCGATAGTAGTTGCTAGAGGCCAATTTTGCTGGAACCTTCGAGAGAACGGTCTTCTAAAAGCTTCCAGTACATAATTATGAGTACCTCTTTACCCTAGGTACCTATAAAAATTAATCTTACTTATATACAACTCTCATCAGCTATAAATGATATACCTACCTACCCAAAATTGAAATTTCTGCTTTATTCACATATTTACCATATTCTATAAGAGACCTCTACAAGAGACCTCTACAAGAGACCTCTGCAAGAGACCTCTACAAGAGACACTCATTAGTTGTGAAATCTCGGGGTCTATAACAACTGAAGAGGTGCCGCAAAGGTTATTTTATTTGAAGAGCGCCTCAAGAGCTATAATAATATTTACAGAGAGATTTAAGAATAATGTTATGTATACAAAAGAAGAGTTCCATACAATAGTTCATCTTTTGATTTATTGTTTGAAGTATACTCTCTTTGTATTGTGCTCAGATGAAATTGAGTCTCCGCAGATTACTTTCCCTCCATATCGATGGAAATATAATTTATTATTATTTTTAGTTCCCATATAAAACATCTTGCGATTCGAAATAAATAATAAAATCAGGAGAGTATTTTCTAAATCGCTTTTGTTTACTTGCAATGTAAAGATGAATAATTAATCAGAACCTACAGACAGGTCCGTACACTTTGGACTCGTGATTGGAAGGTAGTGGGCTCGAATCCCGGTGGAGCACAAAAAAATATTATATTTTTCAAATTGGCTCTTCGTTGGGTTCTGCCTTTACCACAGACCGGTTACCATAACCGGTCCATACAGCCTTACAACAACTGAGACTTGCCGCTTTCTATAGCGACTACCAAGTTCGCAGCGGGCTCTTGAGGTGTAAGTCACACAAAAACACAAAATAAAAATGACCAAATGTTAGTCAGAGTACAAACTTTTCAGCATCTCGGACTTACTAAGAAAGTCATAGAGATTTCCAAGTTGAAAATAGAAAACTCCTCAATGACTTTTCAAATAATTTTTGGAAATCAAATCAATACAAATAAAACAAAACAAGGCTTGCCATCTACCTGTAAGAATAAATGGGTTCAGCACTTATTTATTACGGGGTGATTTTACCTTCTACAAGAGCTTTTCGTCATTTCGACATTATTACTAAAATAACAGTTTTTTCAGCCCTGTCGGTGTTATGGCCGAGGGGGCCAAGTGGGCTGATCTTTCTAGCGTGTATGGAATAGAATAACGTTGGTTCGATCCCCGCCTGGGTCATTTGACCATAATTTTGATACTGTTTTAACAAATCATTATAGGGTAATTAATAATTAATTAAAATAAACAATAATGAGTTATTAATTGATGATATTAATACCTGTTTCTGGCCAAGCAGAATAGGTTGGTGAATTGCATTCCTCTTCACAAATCTTTTTTTTTAATTAAAAACAAAAATTGTGACCTTGTCCCTTATCAAGGAAAACTTTTGTAGGTACTTGTCTAATTTAATTTTCAGAAATATTATGGAAGCATAAAATTTGTACTTTTGATGTGCATCTAATGTAACGATTGCAGAAAGGAATGCTGCATTTGTTTGCAATTATGTAGAGTCAATCAACCCTCCATAGATATTTCTTACCATCCACTTTTTATCCATTTAGCCCCAGGCTTGGAGAAAGCATTGTTAGTAGTATAAAAAACAAAGACCATTTTATGGCTGCCGATTATATAAAACTCATAATCTCGATCGATTAATCAGTGGATACATTTATTATTATTAGAGGCAATATGTTTGCGAATCGTGACCGGGGCGGGCTGCAAAAAATCCGCCACGATTGGGAGTTGACGTATGGTTCTACGTCTTTATATAGACGAAGAAAGCTGATCGAGAAAGTTCTATTGAAACAAAGTGTCTTTATAATGTATACGGGATTTGTTTACTTATTAAGATAAATAGTCTGCAGCTTGCTTTGACAACTGTGCGGCCGAACCCTGTTAGTTATAAATAATGAGTGTACGGTTATGGACAAAAGTAAACAGTCTTGTTATCTGTTATCTAACAGGGAAAAGTTGGTGAGTGCATGCAAGATAACTAAAGAGGTGGTTGAACCTGGTGATAGTAGATAGCGATGCTTTAAGCATAGCATTGTAGATTTAAGGAAGTAGATAATTTTGTAAGTATAAAAACGGATGAGAAATGTTATGCTACGTTACAATAACTGATTGCGTAAATCCTAGATGACATTTTTGAGATAATATGAGATAAATATTTCATTCATATTTTAATATTTTTTGTACTTCACTCGAGATGGGAGACGTTTCTTGAATTCACATAAACACTTCGAATTACGATTATGAGGAAGACGTCGAAGAAGCATGTTAAGAGCCATATACATAAAAGTGATTGCTTTTTGCTTGCCAGACATTCCGTAAAGACAAAGCTAATGCGAAACAGTTATGGATTGATAAATAATAGAAAACTAATCAAACCAAAGGCGGCATTCGAGTATTTTAGAAAATGATATTAATGTAAAGAAAAACAAACGATGTCACATTCCCTTTATTTATGTCAATTTCTCAAATAATATGCCGGCTTCGATCTAAAGGACTCAAATACCTAAAAAAAATAGATTTGTGGAAAGGAATGCAATTCACCAACCTATTTTGCCTGGACAGTTGTCTTCATGCGAAAGCAGAAGCTTGTGTGCATGCAATGGCATCTGTTGAACCAGGGTCGAAGCTATGGTCAAGTGGGCCAGACGCAGATTCAAACCAACGTTATTCTGTTCCAAATACGCTAGTCGAGCACGCGAACTACCCCCTTGGCCATAACACCTTCTCGGTGAAAAAAGTTTTTTATTGCAATTATATAATCTAGTTTTAGAACAAAAACACCACTGTACTGTAACTGTATCCTGCCACCACTAGGGGTGGCCGGTATCTCCGCAGATGTACCTATCTCCACTTTTTATCTACACCGCAGATGAAGCTCCAGCTCCCACAGACCACGGCAACAGATCCCGGAAAGCATCACTCCAGCATCTTTTCACATTGTCACTCTGCAGGTTCCAATCTTTCGCAATCTCATATATTTGGTCTAAGCATTCCTTCTTCGGTCTTCTCTTTCCACACTTTCCTCTGACATTTCCTAAGTACACTTTTTTCGTTAGTCCTTCATCATCTATTCTTTCAAGATGTCCCGCCCATCTCATCGTGCTTTTTTGTGTTTTATTTTGAATATGACTGAATTGGCATTGTTATTTATCAATAAATGTTGGTACTGGGTAAGTATTACAAAAATCTTGTTTACATTTCGATCATCCTTCCAGAGCCCCAAAAAATACACACTAAATCTCAACAAAATAAAATTATTTCGCAAATATTTATTTGGCGACACGAGTGTCAGCCTGCCATGACACGATGACAGTTGTCTTGTTTGAAGGAGACTCTTGAATGTTTAAACATTCGTGTCAACATACTTGAGTTACCTCATCGTGCATCGATGATGACTAACAAAAACACACTCGGAATTAATAAAAATGAATATCACTAAATGATGAAAAAAGTGATAAAATACAGATGATTTGAGATCTAAAAATACACTTGCACTCTTTGAATTAAAATTAAAAGTCATGTGATTGAAGCAGCTAATATTATAGATGATGATGATGATGATGATGGATGATTTCTTTCCTGTGGCGCCATTTAATGGTCCAGGACCATCTCAAGGGCGCCATAAATAATATAGAGATAATTAAGGCTCTAGAGACTGAGATGACTAGGTTATGTCCTCAAATTTACTGTAGATATTACAACAACAACAAAAAGGATTCCCTCCATGGTGTAGAAAAAGCAAGAGGCTGTGGGACCATTCAAGGAAAAAAGCGCGAATGTGCGTAGGTATGAAGTAGATCTTAAAAGGATGTTAAGAAAAAAATGTATATTTACTCTTACAGAACACTCGTGTGACTACTTAAACTAGGTACATATTACAAAAGAGAAGGACGGAAAATCTTTTTATTGATTTCTTAATCAAGGTTCTTTTACTAAGTACTTTTATTTTTTTACAAATTTGGAGCGTAAAAAGTAGGTACCTACACGAGTCTTCTTGCTTCTCTATGTTTTATTATCGCAGGGATAGTTTATACACTGCCAACTGCAAAATGCTACTTATTCCACACCAGCAAATGCTGAAGTATGGATAAAGGCCTTCAACCATGTACAATTTTAATCTGAAAAGAGATAATGTACAATACAGCTATCCGTGGATATAACTTTGATTAAAATAATACGAAAAGTTCCCATGATCGTATTGCACAATAAATTTAAGTACCTGTATAAATTTAATATATGAAATATCGTAATGAGGTAAAAGTGGATTGTCCGTTTGTTTAGTAGACAACTAGACAGACTGGAGAATGGAATGGCTAGTATACAGTAGACAGAGTGGCTAGTAGACAGGTGCACATCCAGGGCTAGTCGAGTCCTCGACTGTACATTATAACCGCTTGACGGATGACATTTAAAGTTCGTCTCGATCACGAACTGCTGGTTTGTGAGAATGAATGAAGTCTGTTGGGATGTATAAAAGTGATTTATGTATTCTTGTCACTCCAGCTTCTTCTTCGTCTTCATTTTGTAATGCTCCTTTTATACTTTACTTTCTTCGGCTCAAAAGCCTTGAAGGCTCAGGGCCTCCCGCACCACAATCCTCCAGGACTCTCTGTCTTGTGCTGCTTCCCTCCATGGTCCCCTCACTCCCAGAACTTTGGCGTCGGCTTATAGTTAGCCTAAAAAAATAATTCATAATTCATAATTCATTCATAAGGTCTTTATTGTTTTTTATCAATATGTACAAAGTATTACAATAAAAATAAATTTTAAAAATCTAATTACAATAAATACTCCCCAAAGTAAGCATAGCTTGTGTTTTGGGGAGGATTCCAACTTATCTTAACTTAAAATTAATCACTTAATAGATAAAAATCATAAAAAACAAAAATAATATATACACCATTTAGTCATTTACTCAGCAAAAACAGAAAGACAAAAAATAAAATAAAATAACATAAAGAGGTAACATGTTTAAATAGAAAATACAGAAATAGGAATTATACATATATACACACATGTAGATATATGAAAAAAATAACAAAAATAATAATGATAAGAATAATATACAAAAAACCAATCAAATATAAACACTCAACTATTTACACCTCTTTCAAATATTTGCTGATCATGTACTTAATGGCCCTAGGATCTGCGTGCTTATCATGCTTATACCTGGAAATACTCTTTAATGTTTTCCACATGCCTTCCTTAAGTTGACTGTTGTGGAAGAATTCCCCTTGCTATATTTCTCACTACTCTTTAATCTCAATTCAGCGCCATTTATCTTCCAGTAATTACCCAGCCAAAGAAAGAAGAAAAAGTGGAAAATGTATTGACCTTGAAATCTTAGGTTATGATTTATTATTTCGAACCGAATTAAGTACTTATTTCTGAAATCAGAGAACCGAAATAATTTCTGATTTGTTATTATGGGCAAATGAAAATTTGTTAATTCACGCAAGTATGTTTTTTTTATGTAATTTTGTTCATTTTTCGAAGTAACGACTCTTTCCTATTTCCCAAGAACTAAAAATCCTTTCCCATCAAGATGATTCTGAGTGGACCAAACTCCTAAAATTTATGCCTAATAATCCTCGATGCCTATAAAGCTGTATTTTCACTGTCAATTGCATCACTGTATGACTTTTTTTGTTTCTTTAGAGGTAAGTTACTTGATTTTAAAGGTTTACAAAATAATAATGATTTCATAATCAACTTTAATCAATGCCATTAATTCCCACTTAAACCTAACAAATGTCATTAAGTTGTTATGAAATGTACCTATCTAATCAATAAAAATAATTATCAAAATAATTGCAATTAAGTTTTAAATAAAATAAATATTTTTGTAGCACACAGGTACCTATCACTTAATGTACGATTTAATAATTTGATTAGAAATGATAAGACAAGTCATTTAAACAAATGGACAACGACTTTATAATCAAATTGACTGTCTTTATAATAATTTGGTTAATTTATTATCATAAGTATAATCATAGTTATTGACAAATTATTTACCTTCTAGTAATCATACCTACATGTAATTATTTATTTGAGAAATCGCGGTTTTTTCAATTGCGAAATGTTGACAGTCTTCCTGCACAACGGTTAAAATAAAATGGGAAAAATAATTTATAGTGACCACCCTGAATAAAATTCAAAATTAGAACACCATGAAGTTAGCTATGTCGCAGGCTGTCTCACTCTCTCACGCTCTCACTAAATCAAATTGTTTCATTCTATAAATAATCATACCAACTTTAAGATTAAAAAAAATTATCTTTTTGCCAACTATTAAAAAAAAGAATTTTAAAATACTAGTATAGTGACTTTGTATATAACCTACCTGTATTATTATTTCTGAAGCATACCATCAACTTAAATTTTAATTGAGTACGTATAGATATTCTTTATCTGTATTTTTTTTAATGATTAACAGAATATCGCGAAAACCATTATTTTTCAATGATTTTGCAACATAAAATGGCTGCCACTCGATATAATCACGCCTCAGCCGACTAATGTTCAAGATAATTGTTTAATTCAATAGATTTACGTGCCTAAGTATCAACTATTAGTGTGTGAACTCATGGAGTGTAAAAAAACAGCTAATGGCGTCTGAAGCTAACAATGTTTTCTTTTATAATTTGAATAAAATGACGAGTTACGCGTGGAAATTCAAACAAAACGGTGAAGAAAAAATAACAGCTCAAATAAAATCAAAAACAAAAGTCGCTGCATTATGTAATGTCAAAAATATTACATTTTACATGATAGGTTCCTGTCTGACCAACCATACTAGGTATAGTTTAAAAATTGGTTCACTTTGCCAATGTCACATCAGCTGTTCCAGGGAAGTTCGGCAAAAGCTGCAAGGTTTATGGTCATTTGAGGTTTGGATTTAATTTGTAAGTACACATTAAGCATTTTTAAGCGCGATCTTACGCGTGTTTGTTTGTGGGCATGCATTTGATATGAGCTTTGAATGTTTATGTATCTTTGCAACTTAGATTATAGATTAATATTTTTATGTGCCTTCATATATTCTAATGCAGGTACGATTTTCTTATATAAAGGCTAGTCTGCGACCAATTGATATTTCAAGAACTTTTCAACATAAACAATAGTTATTTATGCCACTGCCTAGTAATGATAGTCTTTGTCACACGAGTGCTAGTTTGTGCCATGAGGCGCAGCCGAATGGCACGATAGAAAGCACGAGTGTTACAAAGGCTAATTACGTGCAGTGGCATACAATACTTTTTCTACGACCATGAAAGAATTAACAAAATAGTGAATAATAGTCATTATAATGTACTCGTCCATTTGAAGTAATTAAAACCTTACTTTTGTCAAAACGTGTGATTTATCATTCCCTTCGATTGTCGAATCTAACCTAAGTTGTAAAGATAAATTATATTTAGGTTTCATATTGAATTCATGCCCACAAGCCGACACATATAAGGTCGCGCTTTTACATCCTGCATATAAGCTTAATATTCAAACCCAAAACTCAAATATGCCCTGCAGTTGTATTGGCACGTGAACCAAGTTTGTACAGCATAGGTGATCAACCTCATACCCACCTATTAACCAAGTAACTGTTTGAGTTTGTTTATTGTTTGCGGTGAAATTTTTTGTATT
The DNA here is from genome assembly GCA_951799405.1 of Agapetus fuscipes. Classification (NCBI taxonomy): domain Eukaryota; kingdom Metazoa; phylum Arthropoda; class Insecta; order Trichoptera; family Glossosomatidae; genus Agapetus; species Agapetus fuscipes. The sequence goes on from OX637350.1 coordinate 14,201,502, forward strand.
GTTTTCCTTTCAAGCCTTTTTTTCCCTTTGAAAAAAGGAAAGCTTTATTTGGAGCATTCCGATAAATAAATTCGATAAATATTAGCACTATTAACAATTTTTATTTGACTCTACACATAAAATATATTTATTTTCATCTGAACAGGGCTGGAAGTCTCATCACCACGGTAATTCCTACCTACCGAATATCAGTAATATTGTATGAAGCCTAATCAGCTGATCGCTTGCGGCCATCTTGGATTGACAGGTCTTCATACCCCCATACAAGGTTGACATTTGAAAGTAAAAAATGGTTCCAATTCTGACAATGCGCATGCGCACATTTTCATTTCAACACGGTTACCCGTTGCGTAATGTTACATTACGCAACTGGTGTAGAAATGAATGTCATTGTGATTGCGTTAGCGGTTTTGTAATTAGTAAATTACCAAATGGGAGTAGAAAAATAGCTTTGTATGTGCGTTTTTCAGGTAGGTACCTATGCGAGTGAGATATATTTTGTAGATATTTGAGACTGATATGAGAAGAGTTTTTCACGATACAATATTTAAGAAAGCTCCTGCCATGTAACATTTTTACTTTATAGCAGTCCGAAGGACTGTTATAAAGTATTGTATTCGTCCGAAAAAAAAAAATGAGGTTTCAACGGAAATGAGTTGTCCTGCACCAGGACATGCAAAAAAACCTAATTTGTCGAACCTGTCCGTCCGTCCGTCCGTCCGTCCGTCCGTATGAGTGTATGTCCCAGCCGAAACTACTGATCACAGAGACACCAATTTTTGGATTTAGAGAATTGATAACCACAGATTTTGATGAGCCGACCGGCATGGCGCCACCCTGAAAATTCAAGATGGCTGCCATACAAAAAAAACATAAAATTGCACTTTTCTCAAAAACGGCTTTAACGATTTTCTTTAAAATTTCTGTGTGGTCGTTGCTTAAGTTTTTTTTAAGAAAATTAGGTATGGCAACACTCTTGCCAACCTGCGTCTATGGGTTGCCATATGAAAGAAAAAAACGATTGTGATTATCTCGGAAATGGCTGGGTTGATAAAAAAAAATGTTCTACAATATTACGCGCAATATTAATTTCTACAAAAATTTAAAGAATACTTTAATTTTTTTTTTACTTAAAGTACCGTTTACACGATCTCAAAATTTTCATCGAAAATATTAAAAAGACTCATAAAAACGCAATTTTGTACAACTTTTTTTAGGTTCACAAGAAAGAAAAATTTATAAACTTTTTTGCACTATAATTTGTTTTTCACTATTTTGAGAATTCAAGATGGCTTCCAAAGAGGAGAAAACTTCAAATGCGATTTTCTCAAAAACGGCTCTAACGATTTTTTTTTAATTTTCAGTAAAGTAGTTGCTTGATACATTCTTACTAAATTTAGTTATGGCAACATTTTTGCTAATCTGCGTCTATGAGTCGCCGTATAAAAAAAATAAACAATTGTGATTTTCTCAGAAGTGAAAGCGTTGACAAAAAAGATATGTTCTACAATATTATACGTAACATCAAATTCTATATAAAAATTAAATAAAAGTTTTGAAAATAAAAACATAAAGTGCCGTTTACATGATATCAAAAATTGAAATTAAAAGGCTACAAAAACCTATCAGAACGCAAAAAACTTTTATGTTTCTGAACTATATCAGAAAAAACCTTTGTATCACTATAATTCATAGTGAAACATTTTTCAAATTTTAGAAAATTCAAGATGGCTTCCGAACAGCTGAAAGTTTCAAATGAGATTTTCTCAAAAACGGCTCCTACGATTTTCTTTATATTTTCTGCATAATCGTCATTATAATACTGCTATGTAACAATAATAACCATTGCCTCATAATTTTCTTTGTTTTGGGGGTTGCCATACAAGAGTTTTTTTTTTTTAATTTCTCGGCAGAGAAAGGGTTAACTGAAAAGTAATGTTCTACAATTGAAAAGCTTTTATATATACCTATATACATGAATCATTACTTTTTTCAAAAAAATATTATAAAGTATAGCCACCATACAAAGTGACAAATTTTCATACAAAAAAATATTGTAATATTTTTGGTGGCAAAACGTCTAATACCCATAAATAAACCTACATAACAATTCACTCAATCAATTGCTATAAAACAACAATAAGCATTGCCTCTTAATACTCTTTGTTTTGGGGGTTGCCATACAAGAGAAAACAATATTTTAAATTTTCCCGGCAGAGAACGGGTTAACTAAAAAATAATGTTCTACAATTGAAAAGCTTTTATATATACCTACATACAATAATCATTACTTTTTTCAAATAAATATTATAAGGTGTAGCCACCATACAAAGTGACAAATTTTAATACAAAAATAATTGTAATATTCTTGGTACTAAAACGCCTAATATAAAATACTAGACTACGAGTCTTAAAATCTAGTAAGTTGTACCCATATAATAATCAATCATAACTTTCCAAAATATCAATGAAAAGTACCTATAGGTACCCACCAAACAAAGTGTTAGTTTTGATACAAACGGGATCAATGATAATACTGCAAAAAGACGATTGCTTAAAAAGATTAGCTTCATTACTTACACACAACTAAATGTTTTGTTATGAAAATTGGCTATGACCTAAACATGACCGTATTTTGTGCTATAAAGTCATGTGCAGTCCGCTGTACAATTTATTTCTTATTTCATTCATCTAACATAATAGCAATAAATCATGTAGTAGTTTTACCATTACCCATAATATAAAACTTTCCAAAACTCATCCAAAGCGTTAAATAAAAAACGTACTGAAACTAAGATTGCGCCTGCAGCAAGCGTTTTACTTTTCACACATTTTTACTACCTATGTAAGTATGTGGAACTTTCGGAACGTAAGCTTGGAGTATAGATAGACGTTGCAAAAACCCAAAATGGCGTGCAATTTATCTTAGCCACGCTGTGCTGTAATTCTCGTAACGAAACCTGTCCCCATCAGAGCATCGAACTCGTGACATTCGAAAGGAGAAGTGGCTGCGATTCTCTACTTTTCCCTGGCTGTGTCACGACGCGGGTTCGGGGCTCGAATCCCTCCTGGGGTGCCCTTTCAACAGAATGTGAAAGTAGTAAATCATTAGCTTTGCTGTTCTTGAAATGAAACTCAAAAAACATTGTATTATTGGTGATTTAGTATATTTTCAAAGTGTCTTAAAAAAACTGACTTGAGCACGTTCTAAACCAGGCTTGTTTAACATACGGCCCGCGGGCCACAATGTGGCCCGCGTAAGCCTGTCATCATCATCATCAAACATCTAGTTATTGCGCATTATGTTATTTTAGAGGGCTCTTGAAGTGTGATACACACAAAAATAGCGCTCACCAAATAAATAATCATAATATTATTATTATTTATCTATTTAAGGCAGCGGTTTTTTCCAAATTGGGGGGGTGCGACCCCCCATCGATAGAGTTTTTATGGACAAAATTACAACAACAAAATTTTTTAGCCCGCCACGATTACAAAAGTACTAAATCCGGCCCGCCACGATTTTAAGTTAACAATGTTTTGAGAGGTTTTATTTCTTAAAAAAAATAAAATTTCTTTAAAGGCAGAGCGAAAAAAAAGTGAGTCAAAAGTGTGTTTTTCAATTTTTGAGGACCCAACTGAGCATGACTAGATGGAGTTATGGGAAACTGTCGTGCAGTAGGAGTATGGGAGTGGGATAAGAAGGCGTTGGAAAGGCAGCGGTGGCTGCGCTTGATCAAGGAGGCCCTCTCGGGGTTGTTGTGCGATTGATGATGATGTTTAAACTGTGGTGAAATGCGCACTTTTAACCTTATTCTGAACACGTAGTTTAATTTCTATTCGTAACACGTTTGCTCTACTGGTTCAAATGGATGGAGGAAGAGTTATTGCTGTGCGTGAAAGATAATGGCGTACACTTTGGGTAAAATAGAAAATAAATGGGTGTAAAATAAAAAATAATTACCTTTTAAGATGGATGCATCACGTACAAGTTAACTGTTTATTTTATTAGTATGCAGCGTGCAACACTTAGTTTAATCTTTATGTTTTAAAGTAAGCGCGTACCTAGACCCTTTAAAATTGCATTCTTATGTACCATCTCTTTCATCAAGTGTGAAATTTCTCTTTTATCGCTCTCCATTAAAAAGTACGTAAATTTTGTCGTCAAACACCTAATGAACATCTACTTATTTTTTAGATATAAGATCTACTCGTATACTCCAAAAAATAGGTAGGTACATTTAAAAAAATACTAATAATTTGGTTGAAAATTTCTTTGAAAAAGTATTTTTTTTTAAGAATTTATTCAAAATTTAATCAAGTATACAAGTATACTTATTAACAATTGGTGTTATAAACACACAGTAAATCCATGGCTCAACCGTCACCTAACGGGAATTTTTCGTACAAAAAAACTATGATCCCTGAATCAGCTATGCATCAAATATAACACTGAAACAATTTTACAAAAAAAAAGTTTTTTATTCCTGTTGTTGAATTTATTATAAAAGAAAAAAAAATATGATTCGTGATAATGCAACTGAGCGGTTAACCATAATAGAATTAGTTTTCTAGACACATTTTTCAAATTTTACGTAGGTCTATATCATCTACCATCAAAATTACAAAGATCACATTTTAGATAAACACAAAATATAAAAGTTCACATTCCCACATTCTGCATACAAAATAATACCAACTGTAAATGAATCCAACCTATGCAAATCAATTCGTGAAAGAGGGGTGGTAAGAATTTTTGCAGGGTGGTCAGCCTCACACCAACCCATTAGTTAGAGAACTTCTGTATAATTTAATTGCCTGAGTATGCAGATCGTTTAGAGAGCTGGACTGAGAGATGCCAGTGAACTAGATGGAACTAGTGATGTGCCAGAGTGAGATCTGGTTTGATTTCCGCCGCGGCCGCATTAGAATTAGTTCCCAGGCCTCATTATTCATTTATTTATGGCAACACTGAGAGGAAGGAAGCTGTTTTACACGCTGGTCACACTCGCGCTTACAAAATGGCGACATTCTACATTTGAATACCTGCATTTTTCTCAACGAAAATTTCCGCTCCTTTCAGATATCTTTATTTTAATCATTTCTAATAGAGTTTGCAGGAAACTGAAATAAATAATACTAAAATAAGGAATTAGTGTTGCACAGAAGCACAGTAGCACTCTCCGACAGAATAAGGAACACAGAGCTACGGATAAGGTCGGGAGTAACCGATGTCGTAGAGAGAGTGGTAAAGCTAAAATGGTCCTTTGCGGGACATGTTGCTAGAACCACCGACCAGAGATGGACGAAGAGATTGGTAGAGTGGAGACCTCAGGAAGATCAGAGAAGCAGAGGGAGACCTCCCACGAGATGGTTGGATGAAATAAGAAGGCTTGCTGGAGACTGGATTCAAAAAACGCAAGACAGAGATGGAGGGAGAGATATGGGAGAGGCCTATGTCCAGCAGTGGATGGAGATGGCTGTATAAGAAGAAGAAGAAGAAGTAGCACAGAAGATATCGTAAGATAAAGACACGATACTGGTACCAGCATATCAATAGAATTGGAAACGAGAAGATTCCACTTGGCGTATATTCTAACGGAAGAAGACCCCCTGAAAGACCTCCGAAGACATGGCGTGATAGCTGGCAGTCTGCATCACAGGAGGAAGTAGCGACACAAACAGATCGTTCGGATATATTAAAGCAAGAAGAAGAAGAGATTGCAGTGTACAAAACTTTTCGCAGGACATAAAAGCTTTATCAAACATAAGGTTGAGAAGGGTTGAAAACTGGTTGAGGATCCCAGAAAGGATCAAATTCAAGCTGGGTCTCACAGTACATAAAGCGCTGCATGGGGTGGCGCCAGAGTACTTGAAGGAGCTGATAATACCGAGGAGTCTGAGTGAGAGGGGGCTCACTCTGCGATCTGCCGACAGTGCTCTTACCTCTATCAGCACACAATGCAGAAAAAGAAGCACAGTGCTCGGAGACTGCGCTTTCGCCGTTGCGGTACCCTCCACTGACCCACGCCCTGTATATCCATCCCATCCGGGGATGTGTCACAGGACTCGCATGCAAAAGTTATGTGAGATGCGAATGGCAGAAGGCCCTCCCGTGAAGCAACACTTTCCCAAGTGTTTACACAAAGCAAAGGATGCTCAGAAATCACTGAAAGATTATAGCCGTGAGGGTTTAGGGCTCGAGGATTTTAAATTTACAAACAAAAATGCAAAGTGATTCTGAGCGTCTTAACATATGACTTAAGGCCTAGAAATCGAATATACTGCACTGAGGCAGTTTCTATGTACACTTTACTCAAGTTCTAGCTGTTTTTTTTCTGTCGTTGGATCAGGTTTTCTCTACAACGGTATTAGATTATAGAAGCAGTCATCTAGAATCATCAAGGAGCAGTTATTTTAATGTACCTACAGCTGGAGATCAAGAACACTTCAAGATCAACGGAACCAGCAACGCAATGATTGCTAGTATCACAACTGCTTCTTGTAAAACCTTTTTTCAGAACCATTCGTAGACTTACCTATTTATTTTCACAGTTAAGGGGGCACTAGCCTTAGTGAGGGAGCTGGTTCTCATTAATTATGAATACTGAGTAAATCTGGCCGGTAATTAATTTCGGGGTTTCTGCCAGGAATGTCATCAACTCTAAAGTGTTGAAAATGTTTCTTCGAGAGAGAACATAGACTTCGCCATCTCGAGATTTGTCGAAAAAGTTGACCGAAAATAAAACAGCTTGATTATTTTATTGGACTCTTAACGGTGACCAATCTCGCAATGGTTCTTGAAGTGGGATGCAATAGAAAAGCAGCAATCATAAAATAAATCAAAATAAGGTTTGTTAGAACAAAAAAAGAAAGGAAAGGGCTCGAAGAGATGAGAATATTGCAGCAAATTAAGAACTAATGAATCTTCATTTTGTAACTTATATAAAATCATTGAATTCTCTCCATTCACTTTTAGTTCAATACGAAGTACAAGCAATGATATCTGCGATAATTGTTGCAGAAATTTCTATAAGTCAGAAGAAACCAACTCACTTTTGTGATTCTCCCAACGATAAGAGCGGAATACGAAATAACTTTATGAAATAAACGAATTGTTTGTTCTGTTCCAAGTATCTGATACAAAATCTACCATAGAAAGTTTGTTAATTTTGTTTTTCTTTGAAAATGAATGTTATAAGATCTGCCCCATCACGTAAATATAAATGTATATGTGAGATACAAAAGAGCCTCCTGTGAGTATTTTAGATTTAATTCATTATGTATGTTTACTCGATGGATGAGTATTTACGTAGTATTTTGTACTCGTGGTACTAGAGGTAATAATTAGCAAAGAAGATGGTGGTGCAAAAAATAAGCTCAATGATAGTAAAATGAAATAATAAAAACGCAAACTTTCAAACATAAGATTAATCAGTTTTTTGTGTTTTTTTATTCACTTTAAAGTAGATTAGTAGAGCTATTAAACATGGTGTTATTTAAAGCAAAAATAATCTTGATTAGGGTTATAAAATTTAATAGAAAGGTAGCAGTTTTTAAGCGCAAATTCGTACTCGATTTTATTTATGGTAAAGCATTCTAGAATGTGTAAAAAAGTTAAATTTTTGTGTGGTTGTTTTCTTTTTAATTTGGTAAATTTTTGCGTGAGTACGAACACATAGGTACTGCATGTGTAAGCGTGAACTTACATAAATATATTTTAACCAACCTACATTATTTACATTATTATAAGCATAGACATACATGTTTAAGAATGACTTTTTTTATAGAAACGACTTTACTTTAAGATATCCTGCGCAACAGAAAAGTGCGCCACTAAGCTGCACATATAGTGCTTTCCTGAAATAATCAAATGTGAAGTGTGAAACCTAGTGAAAACCTATTGTTATAGGTAAGCGGGCAAGCCTTACGTCAACCAGTTGATTTGGGGTTTCCCAGCTACCCAGGGGGATGGTTTTCATTTTTTGTGAAGGCTATAAAAACTCGCCGGTATTTTATTTTGGGTTTGAAATAAACATTGAAACGGGAAATCATTTCTGACGCCCTTGGTGGGGATTAAGCCCTAGCCCTCTGGCATGAAACAAGAAAATTCTACCAACTGAGCTATGGACCAAACTACATATGTATGTAGATACGACCGTCGAAACGTTATATTTTAAAATGAATGTTATTTACATTACAGTTTCATGGTTAAAACCAAAGAGCTTTGTATTACAAGCTTTCAGTTTAATAAATAGATACATACACAGAAAGAAAAACGGTGAAATAGTGAACAGGGCTGCATTAAGACCAATGGTGGCCCTGGGGCAAAGAGAGTCATGGGGGCTCACTTGGTCATGAATTCCTTATAAACCTGGGCCTGTACAGGATCCTGGTTGTCGCTGGTCCCAATATCGATTCATTCGTCTTGGTGTTTCTCAAATGCTGGGGATTCTGGCTCTTTACTTCCAAGTCTTCTGGAATCTTCGTTTATAGTGTGAGGTTAGAGAGATTTCAGACAAAGACAATTTTTGATGATGCAGCACTTTTATTTTATGAAGATACAAGTTTACAACGATGGTCTCGGTCTAATATTCGACAAGAAAAGAACAAAATTATCTACAGCTAGAATTTAGCTTAAAAATACTTTCCAAAAGTCAACCGACGTAAGAAATGTGACTATACAAAATCAATGTTGAAGTCTATAAAATGTAGAAAACTAACTAAGAAAGAAAACTAAACTAAACTAAACTAAATAATTATTTTACCTACTATTTTACAACATATTATGTGATCCAACATTTTTTTTAATTCTAAAATCCCATACAGCCCCTGGACAAAAGTTTTTGAAGTATATTTTTTAAACGTTTTGGGGGTCCCTAGGATTCGGGGGCCCTGGTTCATCCGCACCGCTCGAACACCCCTTGGTCCGACCCTGATAGAGAGAGAGAGGAGTGATTGGGAACGACTAAAGATTTGAATTATGCGACTCCGACGTGCTTTTGATCCTCTACAAGTTTTACTGCCGAAGCAGCCACTCCGTACAGTCGTAAACCAACACAATGTATGGGGAAATCTGCAGTCAACTTACTAAGGTCAGGATTTGCCATTTGAGGTCAGAGCTGTGAAATTACCTGTACGGAGATGAGTGAGTAAAAGTCAAAACTATTTATATTATTTATTAGGAATGGAAATCGAAAGATTGTTTTAGATGCTAGAGAGTTGCTTTCTGGGATTCGTTGCCGTGGTCTGTGGGAGCTGAAGCTTCCGGACGTTTCGCCCATGTCTACGATAGACTTATCCAGCGTGAAAGTGAAGTGTAGAAGATGATGTTGGTGAAACTGTGGTCAATTTATCAACATCACCTTCAACACTTTAATTTCATGTTGAAGAAGCTCATCGCAGATATGGGCGAAACTTCCGAAAGCTCCCAATAAATATTTATTACTTTTTATTTCTTCAACAAAATACTTCTTACATTTTAGCAATTCAGTTAACTTCACGTTTAACTATCAAAAGTGACGTTACACAAAATGGCGATTATAGTTCTGATCTTCGCAACGTTCATTTTAAGCGGTGTAGGTATGTAGCTTTTAATGCTTTTCCCATAAATTTCAGGATAAAAAAACTGATCCTACAACGCTTAAAAAACATGTGATTCTTTTGTTTCACTTAAATTCCATAGCATCACCTTCATTCCGGGTTTAACTGTTGTTTTGGAGAAAAATTTAATATTTCTCTAATACACAGGAAAATCTTGAAAATGCGTACACCCGTCATCTCGTTATTTTTGTTTTTCATATTTTATTTTTGATCAATTGTCTTACTTCCTTGATTAGTTATTTATCATAAGATTATAAATACTCGTTTACGAATCATACTCCGGCAAAATACCGTAAAACTTTATGTTTTCTTTCGATGTCAATTGAATTCTCTAGTTGGATTTTATCGCGTGTTTATGTATGCAAGAAAACGCTGGAAGTTGAAGTGTAGACTGCCTTTCTTTTCCTTATTTGCAAATTAAGATATAATAAGAATCAATCATTGCAACACTGGACCCGCGTAAAATTGGAAACTGCCTTTCCTGGGTGCCGTCACAGTCTCATTGCTTCGTGTGATGGAATAGAATGGTCATTTACTCGTATCTGTTCAGTTAAACATGCGAAATTATCATATTAGCCATATCAATGTTGATGGTGTTTGTGTGTTACCATCATAGCCGACTAACTGCGGAGAAAGCTATCTGGCAACGCTGCAAGTAGGCCTATTTTCAAGTTTGCATCCTGTGATCTGTCTACCGAAAAATGCTTCGGATCTCCTATCGTGATCGGGTCACCAATGATACAAAAGTTCTTCGACGTATGCGTACCACAAAAGGAAATTCTGCCAAACATTAAGCAGAGAAAGCTGATATTGTACATCTGTCATGTTTTGAGAAATGAAAAATACCGCCTTCTTCATCTTATCATACAGGATAAGATTGAGGGGAGAAGAACTCACGGAAGCCGAAGGACATCTAAAATCTAAATTTAAGCTGAAAAGATATAGATCATTTAAGATTCATATTAAGCGCATTCCCATAAGCAGACATGTATAAGTTTACGCTAACACATGCCGCATGTGGACCTACAATATATAAATCCAATCTCAAATGAACGTAAGCCCTGCAACTCTTGCCGACCTTCCCTGAAACAGGGGTGACATTGGCAAAGTGAACCATTTTTTACAGTATGGGTGGTCAGCCTCATACCAACCTATAAGTCAAGGAATACAAACAATTAATTACATTGAAGTATATAAAATAAACAGTAAAAATTAAAAATTAATCGTGGCTGAAAAACCTGCGACAATGGTTCAATACAAGCATGAAGTCCCTGTTTTGAGCCACAGAATCCAAGGTCAATATAGCCATGATGATCACTGATCATCATGGCCACTTCTATCCATGATGATCACCGATCATCTTGAATAGAAGTGGCACCAAAAGAACATTTATTGAGGAATTACAAACTTATAAGTGTCTGCTTGTGAGAATGCATGCAATATGAATCTGAATTATAATATGAGTCGTATAAATGCAAACGCCGTCAACTCTTTACGCGATGATTTTGAGAAAAATAAACTTGTGTTTTCAACGCAATTTTTTCCCAGTTGGAGATGATGGCGTTGCACGAAATTATACTTTTTCAATTAAAATTACGAAGGATTAAGTGAGGTTTTCATCACATTGCACACAGAAAATGATTTGTTACACTACGCAGAATCAAATTCAATAATTATCTCAAAAATCATAAAATTTGCAGATGACGGCGTTTGCAGTTATACGACTCATATATCTTTGCAACTTAGATTATACATTATCAAACCCTACTAAATTTGTTACCCTACTTTGAACTGCATGGCTTAATTTTTTTACAATCATAGGAGGCTACGATTGCCACAATGTTGGCAGTTGCGATGTGAGTGAGTACTTGTAATTGCCATGCCCATTGTTGCGGCTGATCTATGCAGTGATAATATGTTATTGTAAGCGCATTTACATGCATATTTATTTGTTTCATATTTCATAACGCACGTGCGTTAGATGGACAATACATATCACAATTAATAGTTGAAGTAGTACAGTAATACCGCGTCAACAGAGGATTTTTAAACTTTCAATCTGTGTGAAAGTCATGTTTTATACGAAATCCATTTAACTAGAAAAAAAATACATGTATAAGATTGTCAGAAATTAAACTTTGTAGAGTTTGTGTATTTACAGAGTGAAATGTATTTTTTATGAGAAAGTTTATATGAGTCGTATAACTGCAAACGCCTTAAAACGCCGTCATCTCCAAAATTTATGATTTTTGAGATAATGATTGAATTTGGTTCTGCGCAGTGTAACAAATCATTTGCTGTGTGCGATATAATGTAAACCTCACTTAATTCTTCGTAATTTTAATTGAAAAAGTATGATTTCGTGCAAACGCCGTCATCTCCAAAATTTATGATTTTTGAGATAATGATTGAATTTGATTCTGCGCAGTATAACAAATCATTTGCTGTGTGCGATATAATGTAAACCTCACTTAATTCTTCGTAATTTTAATTGAAAAAGTATGATTTCGTGCAAACGCCGTCATCTCCAACTGGTGTTGTCGTTTTACAAGTGTACAAGTTTATTTTTCTCAAAATCATCGCGTAAGGAGTTGACGGCGTTCGCATTTATACGACTCATATTTAAAAAAAAACACACAGTTTTATGTTCACAAATTTAGCATTTATTTCACCTCAAGTACTTTCGACTTACTTACGTCATTTTTAAGAGGACACTATATGATATAGGCAAGACGAAAGTAATTGAGGTTAGGGACTTTAATTTGACTTTTAGATGTCAATTAGACATTGTCATAGCGGTTCGACTAGAACTGCTAGATTCTATATACACAGGGATAAATGATGCAATGAAACGTTGCAAGGAAGTCACGTGAGATCTTCAGACAAAAGATGCGTGTTATAAACTGCACTGTATCATCTTGTTAGGTATATGCTACAAAGAAAGTAAGTTATGTCACTTACTAAGCTTGTAAAATATTATACTTTCAGATTTGCAGAATACAGGTAACGTGTGAACAATGAATCTGCTCTGGGATCTGTTGCTGCGATCTATTGGAGCTGGAGCTTCCGGGCGTTTTGTCCATGTCTGCGATGGGCTTCTTCAACGTAATGATGATGTGATGTGATGTTGATGAAACCTTTCTGTCGTGTGTCCAAATGTCAAAAGACCTGATTGAATACACTCAATCAAAAATTAAAACCATTTATAATATAAAAAAAAACTGACTTGTTAAAACATTTTGTAATGCAACTTTAATATTAAATACTTTTTTGCAATTATCTCTCATCTAGGTGTTTTCTTATTTTTCCAGTACCTACACATTGACATAATTTTTTCTTTTCAGTTCATCCTCAGTCGCCGTACAGATAGGATGTTCTCCTGAAGACGTCGCGTCGGCTACGTCGCTGACGAAACGTAGAGAATAATGTAAGTTCTCACCGAACGGTTCGTTAAATATCCGAAAATCCTTTATTATATTACTCCAGACCGTCGTCTTTCGCTTTGACATTCGATTTTCAAAATTAATGACATCACAGCAGATGAAATACGTTCGCGATGAAGAAAAATATTTTTTTTGTATATATGCTGCAAAACAGTACCTTTCATTTATTTATTTATTTATTTATTTATTTATTTATTTACAATAGCAATACATTTAACTTAACAGTTCAAGGACCATAGCGCTAAACATCATATTATACTATATTTAACTTAACATAAAACATAATATATTTAACTTATCTTAAAAATTACTCAAGCATACGTCTTTCTAACAAAACCTTCCACTCACGCATCAACTCATTTATTCCGGAATAAAATATATCCATATTCGGCGATGACGACATCAGATCATTGATCATCGCGTGCGCACGAGAAACAAATGAGTTACGGAGGAGATTAGTCCGGCTCGAGGTAACGCTAAAGAGCCTATGCGACCTGGCTCTGGTAAAGGAGTCGGGCACATAGAGCGTCAAAACACGCCCGCTCAATTCCATGCAGTCAACCTCGTTTCTGAGGAGTTTGATAATGAATTTGGCAAGAGAAAGTTGCCTTCTAAGGAATAAGGAGTCGAAACCAAGATGTCCCTGCAGGAAGGCGGTGGGATACATAAAGGGATAGTATCCATACAACACTTTGTAATGATGCCTCAAAAATACTTTTTGCACCTGTTCTAGCATTAAGATGTATTTATTTTCATATGGAGCCCAGATCGGTGCATTGGATTCGAGAATACTTCGCACTAGTGCAGTGTATAATATCTGAGTTGCAGTGTCAGATAACATCTGCGTATTACGGATGACGAAACCCAAGCGCTGGTAAGCCTTGTCCCTTACGTTACTGATCTGCGTATGGAAGTTGAGCTGGGTGTCGAAGACCACGCCCAAGTCCCTAACTGAGCTCACTCTAGTAACAAGCTCGTTGGAAATAAAGTAGTCATGTGTGAAAGGACTTGAAACTCGCGTAAAAGACATTATCTGACATTTTTTAAGGTTTAACAGTAATTTGTTCTGCCTGCTCCAGTCGTTGACCGAAGTCAGATCATTTTGCAGATCAACTACATCCGCATGACTTCTGACAGTCTTGATAAGTTTTACATCGTCAGCGAAAATTATTATATCTGACCTAGAGACTGCATCAGGTAAGTCATTAATGAAAAGAACAAAAAAAAACGGTCCCAGATTCGACCCTTGACTAATGCCTGACCGGGTGAAGTAGTTGCAAGAAGTGTATGGGCCGTATTTCACGAATTGTGTACGGTTAGATAAGTATGATGCAAAAAGTTTTAACAGTTTGGGGACGAAACCCATGTTAGCAAGTTTTACCAGCAGAACATCATTGTCTACTCTATCAAAGGCCTTTTGGAAATCAAGGTACACAACATCCACTTGTTCCCTTCCATCCAGATGTCGTGTCAGCAAATCAACATGAACGCCGAGATTAGTGGTAACTGATCTACGAGGTAAAAATGCATGTTGTGCGCTGGATACATAAGGTAAACATTGGGGTAGTAATTTGTCGTGGATGATGGTTTCAAAGATCTTTGCCAGTGCGGACAAAATAGCTATGGGTCGATAATTTTCGACTTTGGATTTCGAGCCCGTTTTGTGAATAGGTATAACTCTAGAACACTTCCAAATATTCGGATAAACACCAGTTGAAATAATAATTTTGAAAATGTGAAGAATTGGTGGAAGCAACAAATCAAGACAGCCCTTGACATAAATTGCAGGTATGGCATCAGGTCCTGGTGATGTACTAGGCTTAAGTTTTTTCACGGCACCTCTGACATCAGACTCATTGATATTTAGTATGTTAACAAGGCGGTTATCAGCAGATGAAGCTATGGTAGCCATTTTACAATTAAGAATTGGCTGATGAGGTAAGAAGACAGACTCAAAGTGTCTAGCAAACGCGGATGCAGCTTCAGCTCCCTCATATTCGACATCATCAAGCGTAATCTTAGATTCGATCCCTCCTCGATTGCGTAAACGGTCAAAGTGTTGCCAAAAGTTTCTTGGGTGTTTTGCTAGATCACCCGATAGATTATACATATAATTTTTGTACGCATCACGGATGTCATGTTTTACCTTTGATCGCAATGCCTGAAAATTGCTGCGAGAGCTAGTATCACCATCACGCTTCCAATTGCGGTGATATCTTGCTTTGAGAGCAATATTATTGATAATCGTTCTTGTATAGTACGTAGGATAAGATCGGTTGTTATATATCCTGCGTACTTTTTTCGGAATACATTCGTTAAAAGCAAGATAGTTAAGATTATAGAATATTTCTACAGCTGTATTTACTTCAGTAGTGTGGAATAAGGTATTCCATTCAATTTCCCTGACGTAATAATAAAGTTTAAGAAAATCGGCTTTGGCAAAGTTCCAATCCAATGAATTGTCAATATTGGAGGGTGACATGGTGTTAGCCTTGTCTGTGAAGCTATACTTGACAGAGATATGTAAGGGTGGGTGGTGGCCATCGATTCTCACTAGTTCCTCCCCCAACTCAGCCGCATGCACACGCAACGCATCGCTCAGATCTGGACTCGTAGTTCATGTATGTGTTTGAGAAACACACTCCAATACACTATAACTTCTTTCAATATTTACAAAAAAAAAAAAAATCTTCGAAAAACAGTAGTTTTTAGTAGAAGTAATCATAATTTCTGAAAAAAGTATTTTTTAAAAAGCCGCTTCATTTTTTTAACCCTCTTTTTGTTTTGTATGGAAATGTTAGAAAATGTATGCAAAATGTAAAAAGACTAAATAGACATCTAGCGGCAAAATTCGAAAGTCTTTTTTTTTTACGATATTTGATACAAATCAAAAAAACAACAAACAAAAAAAATTAAAATGGATTTAAATCTGTAATCTTAGTTGCAAAGATATATTACAGCATTCTCACAAGCAGACACTTATAAGTTCACACTTACACATGTCTCATATGGACCATAAAAACCCAATCTAAGGATATTATGTCGGTTTACAGATACAATAATATAATCTATAATATATAATCTAAGTTGCATTGATATATTCATTCACAGCTCTCAGATGCATACCCATAAACAAACACGTGTAGTTCGCGCTTACAAATGCTGAATGTGTACTTACAAATAAAATCCAAACCTCAAATGAACATAAGCCCTACAACTTTTGCCGACCTTCCCTGACACAGAGGTCTATAATCTAAGTTGCTAGGATATATATGGATTCAAAGCTCATATACAACGCATGCCCACAAACAAACTTTTGCCTCTAACTTTTGCCAACCTTCCCTGAATCTAATTTAATCTAAGCTGCAAAGATACATATCATTTAAGATTTATATAAATGCATTCCCACAAGCAGACATGTATAATTTCGCGCTAACACATGCCGCATGTGGACCTACAATATAAAAACCCAATCTCAAATGAACATAAGCCCTGCAACTCTTGCCGTCGTTCCCTGAAACAGGGGTGACATTGGCAAAGTGAACCATTTTTACAGCATGGGTGGTCAGCCGCATATCAACCTATAAGTCCAGGAACATACACGACAAATTACATTTTTTAAATCAACAAATAATAATATGGATGGACATGAAAACTAAAAACAAAACCAATTCCCATTTAATTTAAATGTTAAGTCTAATTTTACTTTATTTTAATCTGGATCTGTTTTGTGTATAAGTAATTAAGAATTTTTGTACATCCTTTATATTTTTTTGTGCTCCTTGATTGTTGGTGTGAGGCTGACCCCCTGTGCTGTAAAAATCGGTTCACTTTTGCCAATGCCACCCCGGTTCAGGGAACGGCGGCAGGAGTTGCAAGGTTTATGTTCACGTGAGGTTTTGTTTATTTGTATGCACACATGCAAAATGTGTAGGCGTGAACCTACATGTGCCTGTCTGTGGGCATGCATTTAATATGAGCCTTAAATGTTAACATATCTTTGCAGCTTAGATTATAGATTATAGATAGATAGCCGCCAACATTACAGACCAACCGCCATTTCTTTCTGTCCTTACATACTTCTTACATTTCCTCCAGAGTCATAACCTTCTTCATACAGGCTCTTCTTTTGTTGGGTGACATTGGCAAAGTGCAACATTTTTTAACAGTTTGGGTGGTCAGCCTCATACCAACATATAAGTCAAGGACTATAATGGAGCAAATTAAAACCGGTTTCTTTTTTTTATTTGCTTTTAGTTTTCTTTCTTTTGTTAAAAGACTTAAAAAAAAATTGTTACAAAACTGCATTTTTTATTTTACATATTTTCTTATATAACAAGTTTTAACCCAAGAAAACTATGAGCAATATACACATTGCCTAATGTTAAGGGGTTGGGCTGCGTAGCAGCCAGGGGCGGAGTTAATATAATTGTCATAATTGTTCTCACTATCTTCTACTTAATAAAAAAATGGATTTCCGTCGGTTGGGCAGGTACTCCTGAGAGATATGTATCCCACTTACAACACTACTCGTATATCAATACTTTGTTTTTATTCTATTATTGTTACTAAAGCTACTTGCGCATAGCTAATGCCGGTACGGACAGGGAAATTCCCACATTGTCAATAACCTCAGTTGTTATGATTTACCAGCAATCACTGTGTGTAGAGCGGACCACGCATGCGATTCAAATTGTGCAAAAAAATGTGCGGACTGCAGAAACAAGTGTGCGTTTATTTTACGAAGCAATGAACGCATAAAGCCTGTTGCAGCAAACTCCAATCAGACAAAAATCAAAATAAGTGATGGTTTGGGCATATGGAGAGAATGAATGAGGAAAGACTGACGAAGAAAGTATATGTTGGTAGAAAAGATGGATGTCGTGGTAGAGGAAGACCGAGAAAGGTATGGATGGACCAAATATCCGAAATTGCGAATGAATGGAATATCCAGAGTCATAATAAAAGAAGAGCCTGTATGAAGAAAATTATGACTCTGGAGGAAATGAAAGAAGTATGTAAGGACAGAAAGAAATGGCGGTTGATCTGTAATGTTGGCGGCTAGGGTTTATTAAATTGGAATTTGTTTTTATTTGTAAATGGATATTTTGTATTTGGATATTATTATTTAGTGATGTATAAAATGTAATTTGTCGTGTGTGTGTGTTCCTTGACTTATAGGTTGGTATGCGGCTGACCACCCATGCTGTAAAAATGGTTCACTTTGCCAATGTCACCCCTGTCTCAGGGAAGGACGGCAAGAGTTGCAGGGTGTATGTCCATTTGAGATTTGGTTTTTATGTTGTAGGTTCACATGAGGCATGTGCAAGCGCGAACTTGTACGTGTCTGGTTGTGAGAATGCATGTAATGTGAATCTCCAATGTAACATATCTTTGCAACTTAGATTAGATTAGATTAGATTAGAAGTGTGCTTTCTCCCAACAAATCAAAAAATTTGGTTGCATATGCGTAAGTCAGCTGACGTACATTATAGTTTCTGTTCAAATTCTATCACATTATTACCCACTTCAGAGAAATTTAACCAAGGTCCATACCATAATTAAGCAATAAAATTTGATGTGTCAATCAAATATTGATTGGAGGTTGGTGCAACACGCCCATAGTCACACTTAAAAGAAATATTGTAAGTAGGACATTATTTGTAGAATAAAAATGAACAATGAATATAAGACTGATTTATTCGGTGACCGCTGTATTGCATGAATCACTCTTCAGGAACCCTCTGCGAGCTTAGTTGTCGCGCTCTATTTATAAGCACAAATTTCAAGCAAGTTCCTGTGAGGCTGGGTGAATTTTTTTTTTTTTTTTTAAGAAATCCTGTGCGGGAGACTCCCTAGATTCTAAAGACTCTAGGAGTCTATGACACTTGTTGTAGTGCCGCAGAGGTGTACGAGCTTGGTCGTCGCTACAAAGCGCCAATACTCAAGCAAGACCCAGTTGCTGTAAGGCTGGATGGACCTTTGGTGACCGGTCAATGGTAAAGGTTTATGAATTTTTCAACCCAGCGAAGAGCACATTCGAAATATAAATGGTATATTTTTGTGCTCTGCCGGGATCCGAATCCACAACCTTCCATTTACGAGTCCGAAGTGTTGCCACTACGGACTACGGACCGGTCCAAGATACTTTTGATAAATGGTAGTTTTATTTTTATCCAGCGAAAGGAGTTTGTGAAAATTATTCCCTGCCGTGAATCGAACTCACTACCCATCGATTAAGAACTAGAACCAGTAGACTACGTAAAGGTTAATTCGGTATTTATTTTATTTAATATACTATGCCGTACATTTTATTGTTTACTTTCTTAAATACTTATTCTCAAAGGCTGTTACTGGAGTGTGGATCTATTTATTTTTACAGAGTGAATCATCCTTACGCACACCTCTTTATTCACTTTATAATCTAATAATTATTGAGTCATTCATTACACTTGAAAACCTATATTTACATTTAATTATTTTTAAAATTCTGACCCATATTTTAAGTAATATATATTTGCTTTTATAAAGTTTACACAGCTGCTGCCGAAAATGACAGTAAAAGCGACGTTCAAATCGTTGACGATTACTGAGGTATTCCTTCAGTACCTACTTTGGACCTCCCGAGTCACCTTTATAGCGGTCCGTCTGCATTCCTGAACCTCAAGTACAAAATTTAGGTTTTAACTCAACCATAACCTTTTACCAAAATATATACAAAATTTAAACGCCCACCGGAAGCGCTGTTTTAGTCTATATATTTTTTATAATTAAAACGATGGAGTTAAGTTACAACGTAAGTTTTCATACTTGGACTGAGAGGTTCGTGCATGCACATTAGGGCGTTGCGCAGAATTACTTACAGACCCGAAACCGGTCCACTGATATTTGAAAACAATATTGAACATTGGATCACATATGTTTTCGCTGGCATCTTTTTGTCCATTCATGTTTTGATTCATCTTGACAGTTATATACAATAATGTGTATTTTTTTTAACATTGCTCAAGGTAAAAAAATCGTTTTAAAAATACTCGTTGGTAGGTACATGTTATTTCTTCTTTATCTTGTTATTTGTCTATGATCTGTTTATTGCGGAACTCCCTCCTGTGATGTGGAAGACCAGCTGTTCTTCTATCTTTTGAAAGAGCGACCTAGTAGCAGGGCTGTAGCTAGAGTCGAATTTGAGGTAGGGCAGCATTGGTTACAGGTAGGGCGGAAGTAAAAAAAATATCATAATATCTGCCCTCGAAGCACGGGCTCTTAAATCAATCACCATGTACATCACTAACCTCTAGGTCAGTGATGTACATGGTGATTTCTCGTTTTCCCACAAAATAATAAAATAATGAGAATTTTGAAAAAAAATCGCCTTCAAATTATTTGTTAGCCAAAACATTCCTTGACTGATAGGTTGGTATGCGACTGACCACCCATACTGTAAAAAATGGTTCACTTTGCCGATGTCACCCCTGCTTCAGGGAAGGTCGGCAAGAGTTGCAGGGCTTATGTTCATTTGAGATTGGGGTTTTTATATTGTAGGTCCACATGCAGCATGTGTAAGCGCGAAATTATGCATGTCTGCTTGTGGGAATGCATTTAATATGAATCTCAAATGATACATATCTTTGCAGCTTAGATTTAGATTTAGACATGCGGCATGTGTAAGCGCGAAATTATGCATGTCTGCTTGTGGGAATGCATTTGATATGAATCTCAAATGATACATATCTTTGCAGCTTAGATTTAGATTTATTTTTTTTAAATGTAAAATCTCTCCATTAACATAATAATAAAAATATTTAAAACAGCTGAATTTTACGATTCCCCATGTTATTAAAAATGCGAAGAACTTCGTTCAGATCAACTGATTTTGTTTTTTTTTTTTTCAAAGGCTAGAAATACCATGCCAGCCATTCTCTTGTGACCCATTGACAGTCTTTGAAGCCCATTGATTGCAGTATATAAAAAAAGTGTGACAGCTGGAGTTTACCCACATATGTAGGTAGGTACCTACTCTTTGAGTTTAGGCACCCATTTCTTTTCCTACTGCGTAAAGTTTGGTTAATTTCTACAATTTTTTTTATCTCAAACTACGAGTATGAACAAACAATTTAATTATAATAATTTGTCTTAGTTTTGGTATTTTTAAGGTAGGGCATTGTGATTTCAAGGTAGGGCATTGCCCCACAATGCCCCCCCCTAGCTACGGCCGTGCCTAGTAGTCTTGGCGTCCGGTATCTCCTGTGCCACGACTCGTGCTATCCTTCCTTCGTTCATCTATATGGTCCCTCAAGAACCGTCGCCTCTTCCTGCTCTATCTGACGATGTCTTGAGTATCGCACATGCTTCTGATTCCTGAGTTCCTCAATCTGTCTCTCAGTGTTTTTGCAGCAATGGCGCCGAGTGTTTTCATCTCAGATGTTCTGGGCCTGTTCTAAATATTATTTGATTTTGTAAAATAACCAAAAAGGCGGTAATTAAGGTTTTTTTTCGAAAATAAGATAAATGTATGGAAATTATGAAAAAAACATCTTCTGTTCTTTCACATGTGCATCTCGTTAAAATTCCTTGATGCCCGTTTTCGATTTTGAGCGACTCATATATTGTCACATTAAAAAAGATTTATTGTAAATTACGTAAAAATACTTTAAGAAAGGAAAGATCGAGTGTCGTAGAAAGGTGAAAAGGGAAAAAGCTATCCTGGCTTAGCAATATTATAGTAGAATTAACTGTGTTAATAAATGTAGAGAGGTTGTTTTGCGCTGCCCGAGACAGAGGGGTTTTTAGTCAAGTGGTCATAAATGTCAGTGAGACCAAAAGCGATATTCTGCTAAATTCTTTAAGACCTTAAAGCAACAAGATAGCGATTTGCGTCCAAAAATAAGGTGTACTGTGATTTTTTATCTATTGAGTTCTTTCGCAAGCGCTAGCAAGCTCCGGCATGGATTGATATCCAAAGTGCAAGGAATTTAACAGAGTAGCGCTTCAGAGTGATAAGTTTCGGCTTTTCTAGCGATCGTAGCGAGAAAACATGGCCGCATGTAAATAGCTGATCTGGCGTTTTATCGCTTGCTATCTACCGATATGATCGCTAGATAAAGTCGAGACTTCAGAGGCTCACAAGACACATTAAAATTTCAAATGCAATAAAATCTGTCTATTTTCTCTGTATTTAAAATTAAAATCACACAATGTTGAATTACTTCAAGTTAACTGAAAGTGAATATCTAAAATCAATAGACAATTAAATTGTCTTGTTGGTAATGTCAATTACCGTCAGAAGGCTTGCATGTACACTAATCAATTAATTTTAAATATTCATCAAGTTAACTCTCGTAATTAACTAAGTAATGGCGGATTAACTCGTGTCAACTTTACTATGTTTGAACGGGAGTCATTTTGGCCATGAAAATCATAAGAAAAAAAACATTTTTTGATTGTGTATATTAATACTTGTTTTTGTATCTACGTTATTTTTGTATACATTCATAAATACTGAAATCACCAAAACTTAAAATTGGTTCGCTTTGAACGAAAGCTGGCAATCGGATGGTGCAGAAAATTTTATGAATGTTTGGAAACTACATATAAGAAACAAATCTTAATAATTTTACAATTGTTTGAAAGATACTTTGAATAATCTATAATAATAATAATCTATAATCTAAGTTGCAAGGATATATTCATTTGAAGCTCTCAGATGTAAGCCCACAAACCAACACGTGTAGTTCGCGCTTACAAATGCTGAATGCGTACTTACAAATAAAATCCAAACCTCAAATGAACATAAGCCCCACAACTTTTGCCGACCTTCCCTGAAACAGGGGTGACATTGGCAAAGTGAACCATTTTCATTTGTGAATAATCACAAGCCAATTCACAAGCATGACCCAATTAATTGCTGTAGGACTGGATAGACCTTTGGTGACCGGTCTACCGTGTCTTGGCCATCTCGTCCATCGTGCTCACTGTTAAAAGTTATTTCAACAATACAAAACAGACCGGTCTGTAGTTCAGTGTAACATAGAAGATTGTGGGTTCGATTCCCGGCGGAGCACAAACAATATGCCATTTATATTTTCAAATTTGCTCTTCGCTGGGTTGAAAAATTCATAAACCTTTACCAATGACCGTTCACCAAAGGTCCATCCAGCCTTACAGCAAGTGGGTCTTGCTTGAGAATTGGCGCTTTGTAGCGACGACGATCAAGCTCGTAAAAAGATCGATAGCTCAATTGGTAGAATGCTTGCATTCCATGCCGAGAGCAAGGGTTTGATCTCAAGGCTTACTCAGCCTTCACAATAAATGAGAACCAGCACCATCGGGAGCTGGAAAACCGCCGCTTCAACTGAAGTGGTTGGTGTACGGCCAGCCTCCTTACCTGTAAAAATAAATAGGTCCTAAATCGCCACATGTGACCCCTTCGGGGACAACGCAGGCAAGAAGTTACACTATATGTGTAGCTTAGTTGCGTTTTTACTTTGAATAATCGATCGAGTATAGTTTTTTCAATTACTTATTTTGAATTGGAATCTGGTCGTACTTTAGTAACTAACGCTATGGACTTCAAACCAAAAGGCAGTGGGTTCGACTGCTCGAAGAGCCAAAAACTGGTCAAAATTTCAATAAGATACGGTTAAATCAGTGATCGAGACTTTAACCCCAGCTTGAAAATTATTAGGTATGAATCTTGAAAAGATAAATCCGCCATTTGTAAGAAGTAAACATTGTTTCATAACCGAGTTATTTCATGCGCGCTTAGACAAGAAATGCAAAAATAATTATAAAAATATATGAAAGATGCGTTTATAGAAAAATGTCAAGTCAGTCACGCAGAGCTGCAGCGCTTTAGAAATACCTGAAAGTAAAGAAGATGTCTGTATGGAAGAGGTATTTTTTAATTGTGGAGTTCCTCGAGGAAAAAATATGTTTTCTCACGCACTTATGCTTAATTCTAAGTCAAGTCAATGCATTTTCTTTTGAAATAAGTAGCATTGGGACCGGTTCGCAGTCTAATGGTTAACCTTTGGACTTGTGGTTGGAAGGTAGTGGGTTCGGATCCCGGCGGAGCATCAACTTATATCTCATTATTAGAATATACTAAAAAAGAATCAAAGCCCCTAGATGGTATGACAACATAGCAACAAATGTAATAAGGCCGGTGAATGATAGCGAAATGAGTAAAGTATGTACCGTGGAAATGAAGCATTTGAGAAGCATGACAGGAAAAACTCTGAAGGATAGAAATATAATTAAATGGAAAAATAAATAAAAAATGTAAGTTGAAAGAAGATGTGAAAGTTAAGGTACAAAAGAATGTGATGAGATGGTTTGGGCATGTGGAAAGAATGACTGATGATAGACAGACAAAGTGAATAAACAGAGGAAATGTGAAAAGTAAAAGCGGAAAGGGGAGACCTGTAAAAGTATTGTTATGTTATTTTAAATAACATATTATAAAAAAACAATCCCGAAGTGTGCAGTGTATGTTTGTGAGCCGAACGGAGCCGAACGGTCACGGAAGCGGCCGAACTGCACCGTATGAACTAATCAGGCCGTCGTTCGTTAGTTCCCGGCGAGATGTGAAGTGAGTCAGACGTTAGCGACCAAGCACCAAGCGGTGCAAGAGGGGGCATTACAATGGAGCTCCCTCCCCCCCCATCTACTTGGATTTCCTGCCAGCAAGGCACCCGCCTTGTGAACCAGAGACATAGGAGCGCCCACCCAGGGGCTCCCACGTGTGGAGGACGTGTGAACCACCGCTAGCCTGGGGCGCTGCCCCAGGCCTTCCGTTTAGAACTCCAGCCAACGGAATAGGGAGTGTTCTAGTGACAACCTGTAGGTCTGGCCAATCCCTTATTTCCCCTTTTCCCCCCCATATTAGTACAGTAATAAACCCTTATTTGTTCATGTTAACTCTATCTTTTAATTATAAAACCCTTCCCAAAGTACAAGTGAGCAACCGAAAGAAAGACCCCCACGCCCTGAGAGTGATGCTGATGAGAGCTAGCCGGATGTAAGTATCCTGAAGATACCTTTCAATCGTAAACATAACACTGGCGCATCCAACTGGGATTCTTTCGATATTGCGAACTTTTATTTTGGGAATTGTTTTGTGAAGCTCTGTTTTTTTTTAGTGTATTTTTTTTTGCTTTCATTGTGACGTCATATGTTTTCTTGCTTTGATTTTAGAATGAATTGTTTTTGTTTTGATTGCTTTTGCATTTTGCTGTAATGTCCTTTTGACGATTAAAAATTATGATAGAATTTTTATATCAATATAAATTGACATGCAATCTTTGAGAAGCCTGAAAAATAGATCATTAAATCTTTTATCATTTGCTAAGAAACCTCGTCACATTTTAATTTTTTATGCCAAATTTCATTTTTTCTTCAACATTTAGTATTTCTGTCTATTTTGATTCTAACACTATTTTGGTCGCTTCCTTTTTGTTTTTTGCATTTGCGTAAATGTGCTTTGACGATTTAAAATTCTGTGAAATTTTAATATCAATAAAATGTACATGCATTTTTGAGAATTCATTTGAGAAAGCATCATTATTTTGTTTTATTTTTTTCACAGAAATCTAGCTTTGTTTATTTTACATAAGTACCTACCTTCAAATTGATGCATTATTTGTTGCTAGGCAAATAAACTTTCACTTTATGTTTTTTTTCATAAAAGCTTTTAACAAACTTTTTTCCACATTAAAGGATTCTCAGAAGTATTTTATTTAATGTGAGGATTAAGTGTTTGGTAATTCATGATGTTTTTTTCCCCCATTTGGTTTTTTTGAATGTGCTATTCTCAAAAACATTTTAAAATATATATTTTTTTTCGGGGTAGACTGGTGATTGGCTCCTTTTAGAAATTTACTAAGAACTATGGCTATTCGGTTGGCTGCCATTTGTAAATAAATTTATAGATTAGCTTTAGGTACTTTTGTGTGTTGTCAGGGAACATTGAAATCGTTCCAAGAACCCTCAAAAAACGATAGAGGATTGTAATTTTTGTAAAAAGGTAGCTTAGGATTCATTTTAGTTTAATATTTACGATGGTTTTATTTCTTGCAAGCCAATAGCATATCACTTTTGTGCGATGTTTGACTGATATACGGGTCACTTGGAGATTTAAACTTGAACGGTTCTCAAAAAACATCGGAGAAATTTTGTTTTATAGTGTACAAATAGGTAATTTAGTTAGAATTAGGATTTCTTGACTACATTTGTTTTTATGTATGTAAATATCTTCTAAAGTTTTTTTATGTAAAATTTCAATGGTTTTCCGAATTAACCCTTTGGAAAAAGATTGAATAATGAAGTTTCTTTATTCTTCTAAAAAATGAAGTGGCGCCATTGAGAAAGAGTGGGAAAATGTGGTCCTTTGGGCAAGGGAAGCCGTTTTCCGGGATTCTACTTTCGTAGGTCCGTGTGTGGATTTTCCACGGTATGTTGATGTAGGGATGAAATTATCACTGCTTTGAGTGAAAATTGATGTAAGGGGAAGAAATGCTGGCCTTTTTCTTGGAAAAGGGAGCGCATTTTCTTGAGATGTTACGTTTCGTAAATCTGGGATCTGATATGCACTTTTGTGTATAAGATGACACTTAAAGCCTTGTTCATTTTGTCGAAGGGGGAAAATGTCTGTAAGAACAGACGTGTTTGAGGCTCGAAAGAGCTGGTGTATTTGTTTTATTTTATTTGTGTATTCATAATCACTTTAGGATGTTTTATATGGAATGTTCCACTCCTTTTTCGAGTGAGTTCGTAGTGGATTTTACGCACTAACATATTAAATATTTTGAGCGAGTTTTGGATGTTGTCTCTGTATGTATTTTTTTTTTTTTGTATATTTAGCTCAGAACTTATTGTTATATAATAGTCGACTCCTGTAACGAGTTATGACTTGGTTAATATAAGTACCAGTGTAAAATATGTTTTGATTGCTGTGATTATTATTTATTGTTAAGAGTTTTCGACATGTTTTGGTGAAGAAAAAAGGCCTTGTTACAAGATCGCTTTTAATCCGCGTCTTGTCGGTTATTGGAACCACCTTGAAATTTCCCAAACCAAATCGATAATTCTCAAAGCCACCAGTTTTCTTCTTCCTTCTTTCTGGTGTGTTGATAGGACAGAAGGATGTTCCTGTAAATCCCCTTTTCCTTTTTGTGTTCCCATAAAATTTTCAATTTTCTTAATGGCCAAAGACCTGGTGTTGTGTGTGAAGACTGTTGTGTTGCTCCTGGTTTTCTTTCTTTATTTTTGTGAGAAAGGGGAATGTTATGTTATTTTAAATAACATATTATAAAAAAACAATCCCGAAGTGTGCAGTGTATGTTTGTGAGCCGAACGGAGCCGAACGGTCACGGAAGCGGCCGAACTGCACCGTATGAACTAATCAGGCCGTCGTTCGTTAGTTCCCGGCGAGATGTGAAGTGAGTCAGACGTTAGCGACCAAGCACCAAGCGGTGCAAGAGGGGGCATTACAATGGAGCTCCCTCCCCCCCCATCTACTTGGATTTCCTGCCAGCAAGGCACCCGCCTTGTGAACCAGAGACATAGGAGCGCCCACCCAGGGGCTCCCACGTGTGGAGGACGTGTGAACCACCGCTAGCCTGGGGCGCTGCCCCAGGCCTTCCGTTTAGAACTCCAGCCAACGGAATAGGGAGTGTTCTAGTGACAACCTGTAGGTCTGGCCAATCCCTTATTTCCCCTTTTCCCCCCCATATTAGTACAGTAATAAACCCTTATTTGTTCATGTTAACTCTATCTTTTAATTATAAAACCCTTCCCAAAGTACAAGTGAGCAACCGAAAGAAAGACCCCCACGCCCTGAGAGTGATGCTGATGAGAGCTAGCCGGATGTAAGTATCCTGAAGATACCTTTCAATCGTAAACATAACAGTATGGCTAAATCAGATTATTGAAATTCTGAAAGAATGGGATATACAAAGCGAATGTAAATGAAGGAAATTTATGAAAAAGGTGATGGATATGAATGAATTAAAAGAGAATATGCAAGGAAGGGAAAAAAATGTAGGAAAATCTACAGAGGCTCTGGCCACCCCAAGCAGAATGGCGACAGAGTTACAGTTACAGTATAACGTGCTCGTAATATCGCTTCACTAAAAACTAAAGAATTTTATATTTACAACATAACCGGTGTTATGGCCGAGGGGCCAAGCGGGCTGATCTTTCTAGCGTATTTGGAATAGAATAACGTTGGTTCGATCCCCGCCTTGGTCATTTGACCATAACTTTGACCCTGGTTCAACAGATGTTATTGGGTAATTATTAATTAATAATTCATTAAAATAAACAATAATGAACTATTTATTGATGATATGAATACCTGTTTCTGGCCAGGCAGAATAGGTGGATGAATTGCATTCCTCTTCATAAATCTTTAAAAAAAAATAACAATAATAAAAACCGTTTATGCGAACATACGTTTGTAAGTAAGAAATAAACAAACGTTACGGACTTACATAATATGTTTGTATAGATTATGCAATTCCACAAGTATAAAACACTGCGTTTTCAAAATAAATGTAAGAAAACAAAAGCAGCGCTTCATAGTGAGCGTTTTAGTCTTCATATACTTTTATACTTAAATAATATATTGCACACACACATCGCGGAAATGTTTTATAAAATACTTAAGACATAGTTTATTATTTTTATATAATGTGATCTCTACGCAATTATTTAAAATTAACTGCATTTTTTATAAGAAATTCTAAAATGCAGCGACAGTCTCAATATTTTTTTCTATTTAATTGAACTTTATATATCGCCATCTTAACTGGAAACACTGAATAAGTGCTGATTCGCTGATTTGAGAAATCGTGGATTAAACATTTTATTGGGGGTAACTTCTCATAGTAAGTGAACTAATTATAAGGAAGTGCTCATGAATAACTTCTAAACTAAAGGATTTGCACACTTTGGTAGTGTTTTCTCTCGTAGAAAATAGGAAAAAAGTTGCATCTCTTCAGATAAATTATTTATTAAGACACCCATGTTAGCTGAAAATTGTTACGAATGGGTAATTGTGTGAGTTGATGCGCGTTGTGTCTGTGTGGGTTTGTGAAATCTCTAGATGGAAGCAGACACAGTTGCTGTAACGCTGGATGGACCTTTGGTGACCGGTCCTTGGTAAAGGTATACGAATTTTTCAATCCAGCAAAGAGCCTTTTTGAAAATATAAATGGTATATTTACCCTAACAACCCGTCCGTATGACTTAATTTTTTTTTGTCGTTTTGAAAATTGCAGACCTCATTAATATTAGAACAAATGATGACTTTCCTTGACTTATAGGTTGGTATGAGGCTGACCACCCATACTGTAAAAAATGGTTCACTTTGCCAATGTCAGCCCTGTGTCAGGGAATGTCGGCAAAAGTTGTAGGGCTTATGTTCATATGAGGTGTGGATTTTATTTGTAAGTACCCATTCAGCATTTGTAAGCCCGAACTACACGTGTTTGTTTGTGGGCATGCATTTGAGAACTTTAAATGAATATATCCTTGCAACTCAGATTATAGATAGACTCCATTTGAACCGAAAACTCAAATTTTAGATTACAACTTCAATGTTGAAATGCAATTTACTTTCCTTATTGTTGCTGTATGGAATGTTCGCCTATGGTGGTCAACGGCATACCAATCTACAACGGAATCTGCATTCAATATTATTATTTGCATCTTATACCATTGAGTTATAACATAGAGGAGTAGAAGCTAACTTACGGCATTGATACATTCCATGGGGCACAGTTGTCCCCAGTCCTGTCAAACACAGCAGTTGTGTAGTCTTACAAAACATGTTCTTATCTGTGAAATCGTATGTTTTCTCCATTTTGTGTTTCGACACCTAATAGTTACACATGCCATAATGTATTTTAATAATGCTTCTTTCCTTTAAAAATTGTCCAATATACAGATCAAGAGATTTATACCGTGTGCGCATAATGTTCGCACAGGCGCGAGTTTCAAAGCTACCAAACTTTCTAGAAAGATTTCCTAGTTTCACACAAGTTTATTTTGCTTACAACGAAATGACACTTGAAGATCTTTGTTCTCTTTCTAAAGCGTCGCAACGCAACTAAGCTACACAGTACACATACAGTGCAACTTCTTGTCGCGTTTTCCCCGAAAGAGTCGCATGTCACGAGTGGAACCTATTTGTTTTTACAGTTAAGGGGGCGGCTTTATGCTAACCACTTCAATTGAAGTAGTGGTAGTAATCTTTGCCGGTATTTTATTTTGGGTTTGAAATAAACACCGAAAAGGGCAATTATTTCAGACACCCTCGAGCCCGAACTTTTAGCATGGAATGCCATCACGCTACCAACTGAGCTATCGACCGGACATTTTCGTTAAAATAATTTCTACTCCACAGATATAATAACTCAAATATCTTATACGTTTTGTGAAGGCACGGTTATATTATATGGTGTAAAGCTCCCTTGTGTAAAACTTGAAGGCTCTACCGCTGGGAACTCGGGGAGGAGCTTCGTGCAGTGCCAACAGACCAAACCGGATGGACAGCTTTTGTCTCGGCGAGCAGCAGCATGTACTGATGTACCTGGTTGCTGTAAGGACCACCAGGACATTCGATACGCAGCTGTGCAGACACGCAACTTGAAGATATCTAAGCTGCCTTGTGATGCAAAGCGAGTCTTTTTTAAGGTTCGGAATTTGCTTTGGTGGAAATAAAATTTCATAATTAAATAGCTCCTTGAAATTAAGATGGATAAGTAACCTATTTTTTTTTCAGTAAACATATTTCTTAACTCTACTTGCTACCAAGCGACAACATTTTGCTTGTATTAACACAATATATATGTTCTTGTACGGCTGACAAGAGTAAATTATTTGTGGCTGATGATGAAGTACAAAATTTATACCTATAACGTCTTTTATGACAGTGTGCCATTGCAAATGCGCTTCTCCATATGACTGGACGAAGAGGTGAGGTTTAAGACGTCTTTTAAACAGTCTCTCCAAATCCAGTTCCAGCATTTCAAGTCATTGGAGCGGCCGCCTTGAATGCCCTGTCTCCAAAAACAGTGCGGGGCTTTCTTACAGAGATGTCCAGGCTTCTTGATGCAGCTGATCGCGCAAGGTTGTAGTTGCTGGAGACACCAGCTCCATCAGGTACCCCGGAGCACTCCCATGCAGTGCTTTAGAGGTGAGCAAGCCGACTTTGAAGGTGATCCTCTCAGGGATTTTCAGCCAGACTATTGGCACCAAGATGTCAATAGACAGAATGCCCACCGACATAATGTCCACCGACAAAATGTCCACTGATAAAATTTCCATCGACCAAATGTCCGCGTTTTTGAAACGAATGATGAATCGTACAAAACGATACAGATATTTAAAAGCCAAGTGCATTTTTGTTTACTCTTTCTCTTTGTATAACTAAATATAGACACGTGGTACATGAGTTGTTATATTTTATGGGAGCTAAAGAATTCAACGCATCGAATGCCAGAGATCCCAAATATTTACATAAATGTTTTTGAAGGTGAATACAAGATACGCAGTATTGGTGTTTTCAAACTACGAAAATAGATTTTCAGTTTATTTATTATACTCGTAAGTTGGTACCTATGTATTACGTATAAAAAACTGAATTTCTGCGCTAAGAAAATTTACACATCGGAAATGTCTAGTTGGTGGAAAAAACTACTCTACATTTGACCCTTATTTATTTATGTAGCAAAGAGCATTGGTTAAGAGAGTTTCTTGATAGTCGAGGATTGCGCTTTTTTTTTTTTTTTTTTTTTATTAGACAAACAAACAGTTATACATGTAATATATGGGATAAACAATATAGTTATACAATTTCAAAAACCAGCAAAGGTTTTTCTTAATCTAATAACGGTTCTTTTGTTAATCAAGATGGCTTAAACAACTAAGAGATTTTTATCATGCTGGTCTTGAACATCGAAAGCATTCGGGACGATTTGGTTATTTACTAGGTAATAGACGTAGATGGCTTGCGTCTGTTTTTTCCATAGCAACAAACATACCATGAAACGGAATAATAGGTAAACAACGAAAAAGTGAGACATAAGATACTAAAGTTGTCCGTCAAAAAGAGACATAAACACAACGGTCGCCCGGAAACTGATTACAACAAGACCTCGCTTGTATAAAGCGTGCGTCCTAAAGCGATTTTTTTTTTGGTTCACAAATCGGCTCAGATGCTCCATCTATATATTTTATGTTGAAGGATGTTTACTAGATATTAAAGCTATTAGGTACTTATATTCCAGATTCAAATATGGGACCTGTCAAAAATTGACAGATGTGTACGTTAATTATTTCAGCTATTTCTTATGTATTTATTGATAATATTTATACAATACGTTATCCATTTCTTTCTACGGGTTCTCTGGTTGGTACTCGCTATTAAACCGGTCAAACGGGATCTCAGTTGAACGTTAAAACCACATAAATAATTAAATACGTAGGAGAC
Source organism: Agapetus fuscipes (assembly GCA_951799405.1). Lineage (NCBI taxonomy): Eukaryota > Metazoa > Arthropoda > Insecta > Trichoptera > Glossosomatidae > Agapetus > Agapetus fuscipes. The sequence goes on from OX637350.1 coordinate 14,234,043, forward strand.
GCCATATTGGGTTGTGGCGGTGTGGCAATTGTAAAAATTTAAAAAGGGAAAACTAATTTGAAATACCATAGACTAAAAGCTGCGACGACTGCAAGCTAATCATAATATCCAGCCGGGTCAACCGCAGATTACAAAATTTAATTATTATTTTAATGACAATAATAATTACATTCTTGTTATATCTACATTAAATATTAATTAATGACAACGATCATTTTTAAATCATTTATCTACCAACTTACATGACTTTTTACTATTTTAAATTTGAAATTCAAACAATCAAATAGTTAGGTGGGTACTTAAATATTATATGTAGGAACATAATTATGTTCTGATAAACTAATTTAATTATCGCCATTTCGCTAAGACTGGTCATAACCTTTTAAAGTTATTTGTATATTTTGCTTTCTTTGCAGAATTATAATATAAAATAATTTAAAAAATGGAGTTCTACAAAGTTCCCGCTGAAATATTTCATAAATTGAAAAATAATATTATTTTTTTCACTCCATCATCTCTTTTCTTTTAACTTGATCTATCATATTTATGTTAACTTGATTTAAATATACAGGATATTTCTTTATCATTTACATATTCCATATTCTTCAGGATAACCAGGCCCGGATTAAGGGCGGTTCGAGCGGCACGATCGAACCAGGGCCCCCACATCCAGGGGGCCCCCAAAGTCCCAAAAAAACTCATATAATGTTTTCAGTGTCCAGGTCTCTCCGGGCATTTGCAGTCAAGGAGCCAGCGATCACAGACTGAATAGAAATTAGTTTGAATGCATTATAAATAACAAAAATATATTTGGGACTCATGTTTTATGAGGCATATGCGTGAACAAGGGCCCCCTAAAAGCTAAAAAAATATTGTATGCAAAACATTTGAACATAATTTTTCCGGAAGAATATGCATACTTATTTGGTTTTGTAAAAAAATACGAGGAAGAGGCAGGAGGGTAATTTTCAGGGAGGCAGGGGGGCTTCTAGGGAGCCTCAAAATTTTCCTCGCACCAGGGCCCCCAGAGGGGCTAATCCGGGCCTTAGGATAACCCATTACTTTTTTTTTAAATCCAAGCCCTCTCACTACATTTTTTCACCTTAACTTTCACACCCTCCAGTAAACATGACTTGACAGAAATTATTTTAATTATTCCATCGAACCATTACCTTCTTTTAAAGCTTAATACGATTTCATATTTTATTTCATCAAAATTAAAAAAAAAAATCCATAAGGGGGTATCTCGTACCATTCGTACCGACATACATACATGGACGAATATATAAAAGTACATGCTGAAATATACAAAACATTGTCCATAATTAAATTGAACATTGGCTTGTAAGTTTGTGTACATCTATACGCAAGGAATTTCGCTGATTGGCTTCGCAACAGCAATTGGAGCAAAAAATGGAAAGACTGCTTTGCATACAGCTGACGCAAATTTGCATACATTCCAAGGAAAATACTCACACCAAGAATAACTTTTGCAATTTATTTATATTAAAATGTTTACGGCAATTATTATAAATTAAATCATCCATATAATGCTTACGAGTTTGCGCTCTAACGCCTTTCCACTAGGAGTGTCCAGAGCCTCTCCGAAGATTTCTTTGATTCGACCTTTCTTTGACATGTTTACGATATCTTTTGACTGTAGGATAAGATATACATACTATAATTGGCGTAATGAATTGTTTGTAATAATCTTTTTTATGCATATAATAACAAATTTAAGCTGTAAAAATTAAGATGGGATTATAATTTATAAGTCAAATAAACATAAGCACTGCAACTTATTAAACATCCCTGAAACAGGGATGACATTGGTAAAGTGAGCCTTTTTTTAGTATGGGTGGTCAGCCTCATCTCGTTAGATTAACACACGTCCACTGCCTTCGAGCGGAAGATAAAAAAAATAAAAAATTCTTGATACGAGTAAATCCCACGTAGATCGGAAGCAATTTGAGTTGGTATTTGACTAATAGATTGGTATGAGGCTGACCCCCATACTGTAAAAAATGGTTCACTTTTGCTAATGCCACCCCGATTTCAGGGAAAGGCGGCAGGAGTTGCAAAGTTAACATGGCTCTGCTTGGGGGCCTGCATTAAATTTCATTATACCTTTGCAACTTAGATAATAGATTATATTAACCATTTTAAACAAGTCCAACGAGATACAGTTAGTTTTATAATCTAAGATTTCAATAATAATATTATTATCGTTCAAATAACATGCAGATTCAAGTTTTTTGTTATTCAACAGGATGCGAGCACCTTGATTGGAATTCCATTGACAAGAAACGGCGGTCATTGTGCAAGGCGTTGCTCCAGTAATAAATAACAACAATCATAATATCTTCACAACTTAGATTACAGATAATTACCAACACACAAAACCTACAATGAGAACCAGCCATTTAAAAAACTGACCTGTGCACACACAGTTTAGTTAAAAAGCAAGTCAGCAAGCTTGTACCGTTTTGTTGTCGACAAAAATCTTATTAAGTTTTACAGTTGCGCTTTTTTTAATTATCTACTTGATCAGTTTGTGTCCTAACGCTATTTTTTTTTTATGTGACATGCCTAAGGATCTTTGTTTTGCTACGTTATTTTTTTGCACCTAGAATAAAGAAGATTCTTATTGTATAAGAGCTATAGGCTTACACGACCGGCTGATGGTGCTGGAGGGATGTTTTCCGGGATCTGTTGCCGTGGTCTGTGGGAGCTGGAGCTTCCGGAAAACATCACTCCAGCAAGATTCTGATTGATAGATTGAAGACCTTAAAGATATTTATTGTGCCAAATTGCTTTTCTTCACCATTGTCAAAAAAAAATCCCCCACCAATGCATTAAGCCACTGGGGATAGCCACTGCCTTAAATCTTTCAGAGTCTGTCATTACAAAAAAAATCTCCGAGCCATTTTGAACCATTTGTTGGACATAACGTCGTAATATAAAAGCACATATATTTTAGATTTTCCATTTTTACGTATAAACCTTCAATTTTTTTACAAAAACAGAAACACGTTGAGGAATCTTCTTCTGAAAGGAAATGACTGAGTATTCAACCTGCTTGATCAGTTTCTGGTTTCTCATACATACTCAAGGACATTTTTTTTTAAGTTTAAGAACCCGTTCCCACTTGTCGGGTGTCGGATCCATTTATTAATCTGACGTTTCAGTGGCAGCACATTATGTATAGAGCTATTCACACTTCGCTCCACCAGTTCTTGTTTGCCGTAAAGACCAATTCTGTCAAACGTGACTTTTTAATGCAGTTGTCTTAAGAATCAAATTCTACACAATCTGAGCTAAGAAAAAACGTAAAACTCGATAATGTGAGAGTTGTTTTAAATATTTTTTAAATCAATTTCCTGTTTTCATCAGACACATTGGTCCAGTACACATGCAAACATTGCTCATCTAAAATTACCTGAATGGTCTATACGGCAAACAAGAACTAAGGCAGCGACTTATCGGAAACCAATTTTGTCCGAAATGCAACTGGAACCTCCGATGAATATACGGATCCGACACCCGACAAGTGGGAACAGGCTCTTGGGATAGGTTAGGTTAAATCTCAATGTAGACAGTATTTTTTGGTTATTTTTGAATGAACAAATTCCGGATGTTTATGACTTGCTTGTTACTAAACTTCTATGGCAGGGCACTCTCGTTAGTATTATGTAAAATACGTAGGAACTATGATAATAAATGGTTCACTTCTTGTTCGCCCACGCGCTGCAATGGTCTTTGTAGCTAAGATTTAAATAAATGGAATGAGTGAAGTATTTACGTAGCGTTCATACTCAAAAGTTTTTATTGCCATCTGCCTTCTAAAACAGAATTTTGCGTGTCACGACTCAAAATATGGCATAATACTTAAAAATATCTTCTGCAGATGGACAATGAGATGGTCATGTGAAGGCGCACAGGGTTGGGCAATTTCTGTCTTGCATCATTTAGGAGAGTATAAGACGGCCCCTTTTTTACTTTTTAGAAATCTTGTGCGGGAGGCTTCCCAATTCTTGAAAGTCTTGGGGGTCTATGTCCCCCTGGAAGGGTGCCGCAGAGGTGTTGCTTAATTGTTGTTTCTGTGTGAGGCGCTGCAAGGAAGTGGCGATTGATGTTGGTTTTGAATAAAACCGGATTAAACTGGGAAACCACTATGTCCTGGTAAAAACACACATGAAGGCAACTCTGTAGAGGTTGTTGACACCCCAAGAGGATGGGGACAGAGTTATATAGTTACAGGTTATAATAAATCAATTTGGCAGCCTAGCTGCTTCGAGCTAGGAAACCTCCAATGCAATTGACGTGGTAAGCGTGAGATCGGCCGCTTAGCCTCCCGAGTTGCCACATGCGATCCCTTTGGGTATAACGCAGGAAGTTGGGTAGTTGGGTACAAATAAGTTTTGTTTACAACAGATAGGGTTTCACCATAAATCTTTTTTTTAAATTTAATGTGATCTCACTTTCTGTTGTTCCCGACCCCCAGTTTGAGCAACAAACACTGGTTCACCACACCATATACTGGCTCGCCTTTACGGTACAGTTTCTGTGTACATTGAGAAATGCAACAAAAGCGACAGAACTTATCTCATGGCGGGCAACTGGCATTGGAATGGCTTTAAAATATATTGATGCAATTTATATAAATGTCACTCGTTCATTATTCTACATTAACGATCTTTTAATTATTTTAAAAGGCTTGAGGTATTTATGAGATTGGTTGCTTTTAAATGCAACTTACTTTGGCCCACTCTTCATTAAATGTTTCATCATTGACAACTCTGCAACTCTTGCAAGAGTTGCAGGGCTTATGTTCATTTGAGATTGGGTTTTTATATTGCAGGTAGGTACACATGCGGCATGTGTTAGCGCGAAATTATACATGTCTGCTTGTGGGAATGCATTTAATATAAATCTTAAATGATATATATCTTTGCAGCTTAGATTATATTAGATTGGCACACCAGCCCGGGGGGGGTCTTGGCCTCCCTCATCAACCGTTGCCAGCGCTGTCTGTCCAACGTCTTCCTCCTCCAGTCACATATTCCCATTTCACGGCATATATACTTTACATTATTCACACTGAAGGATCATTCCTTGACTTAAAGGTTGGCATGAGGCTGACTACCCATACTGTAAAAACTGGTTCACTCTGTCAATGTAACCCGTGTTTCACGGAAGTTCGGCAGGAATTGCAGGGTGAATGTTTATTTGAGATTTGGGTTTTTATATTGTTGTTTTGTGTGTTTATATTGCTAATATACATATATATTTGCAGCTTAGATTCAATATGTAGAGGTGAGATATTTTACGGATTGTTTTATACACGCCGTTCAACATTTTGAAACATTGAAATCCAAAGTTTACCGACAAAAAAACATTATTTTCCCCTTAGTGATTATTTGTTTTATCTCCAACAGAGGTAATTTTCCATGAGCAAAATTTGCATGTATACCTACTGGTCACTGGACCAATGTGTATGACGAGTGCTGAAAATTGATTGTAAGAATAATAAAAACAACTCTTACATTATCGTAGTATTTTTCGGTTTTACCTCGCTCAGATTGTGTAGAATGGGATTCTTAAGGCAATGCCATCAAAGGATCAACATTGATTCAGATGGCAGATAAGCCAAACAAGCACTGGGAGGACGTTCCTTCAAAGTCGTCATGTTTGTCGAATAGCGGTCAGTTTGCTGGCCGAGCATGCGCGCGTGCGGTCACGACATGCGTGGCACGCATTCGTGTGAACAGTTAAGCTCGTGTTAACCTTTAACCAAAATAATGCGAGCGCTCTACCTGCTTGTGAAATGACTCGAATCAAAATAGATAACGCTCAATATTGGGGCCGGTGATGGATCAGTGGTTGAACATCCGCTTGTAGATAGGAGAACCTGGGTTCCAGAACAAATAATAAATAAAATTTTTGGCCATTGGTTTGTTAGGCACTGGGTATGATGGCATTCACCCAAATACTTTAAATGCACTTTTGATGAAGACATTTAGAATATTTATTCAATTAATTAGTTCAAAAACTTACACCAGATTACACAAATTATAATGGATGAACGCAAGCGGACATGTTGCTATTGTGAGAGTTCGAGAGAGAAGATGGAAGTCGGATACAGCTGTCAAACATTGACATGAAGTTGGAAGAAAAACCACCATAGACAAAAATACGAATGCATCATTATTAAGTATGTTAAATTATTTAATGTTAAATTCTTAACAAAGTTTATACTAGAGAGATGCTTTACGGGATCTGTTTTCGTGGTCTGTGCAACTGCTGAAGCAACCGAACGTTTCGCTCATGTCTGTGATGGGCTTCTTCAGCGTGAAATTTAATTGTAGTAAACTATGCGCACAGTTTCATCAGTATCATCTTCTGCACTTCGATTTCACGCTGAAGAAGCCCAACGCAGAAACGTCCGGAAGCTCAAGAGCCCTCTGCAAGCTTGGTCGTCGCTGTAGAAAGCGCCAATTCTCAAGCAAGACCAAGTTGCTGTGAGGCTGGATGGACTTTTAGTGACCGGTCTTTGGTAAAGGAATATAAATTTTTTACCCAGCGAAGAGCATATTTGAAAATATAAATGGTATATTTTTTGTGCTCCGCCGGGATTCGAACCCACAACCTTCCATTTACGAGTCAGAAGTGTTAACCTCGGGACTACGGACTGGTCATAAAGTATTTGAAGTTATCGAAAGTACGAGTATAATAATACTATCTTCGAGAAAATAACCAAAAGAAGAAGAAGAATTAGATTGCCATATTGTTAACTTCCAAGAGAAAACTTTTTTTTTCAAAAAACTTTTTTTTTCATTTACTAAGGAGCACGATCGAGCCTTGAACTTTTCGTCAATCTTTTGAGGGCTTAACCACTAGACTTCAACCAATCTAAATATTGGTCGAAACATATTTATAAATTTATAATTACCTACTAGGTAAAAGCGATTAAATGCATCAATAAAGTTAATTCATTTAAAATGTTATTATTATTTTAGGCACTACTTCGTATTTTGATTTATATCTTTAATGTTACTAGTAAGATATAATCACATTCAAGAAGCGCATCACAAGTAGACACGTGTGAGTTCGCCCTTACATATACTGCATGTGTAGGACCTGCTTACTAAATACAAACCGAGCTTAAAAAGAACATGAGCTAATGCAAATCTTGTCGCCTTCCAATTATATAGGCGTGACATTGGCATAAGTGAACCTTTTTTTAGTAAGGTAGTCTTTATATCAGCCTATAAGGCAGGGGTGCCCATACTTTTTCTTGAGGAGATCGACCTAGCACAAATTTATGAATAGGAGATCGACATTTGAACTGTTTAGCCCATATAACCCATAATTCATATGTATAAATATTTATAAGAAAATAAAATAGCATAAATAAAACTTATATTGACTTATAGGTTGGTATACGGCTGACCACCCATACTGTAAAAAAAAAATGGTTTACTTTGCCAATGTCACCCCTGTTTCAGGGAAGGACGGCAAGAGTTGCAGGGCTTATGTTCATTTGAGATTGGGTTTTTATATTGTAGGTCCACATGCGGCATGTGTTGGCGCGAAATTATACATGTCTGCTTGTGGGAATGCATTTAATATAAATCTTAAATGATATATATCTTTGCAGCTTAGATAAGATTAGATTAGATTAGAAAATTACATACTACAAATCAGTTTTAAGGTCGATCACTGAAATTTTAACTATCTTCGGCGATCGACCTCAAAACCCCCGCGATCGACCGTTTGGGCACCTCTGCTATAAGGAATATAGATCAAGATAACAATAAAGTAGCAAGTTATCCCACTTTGTACCCATAATAAGTATTAGATTATTCTACTTGGAATCTTGTGGTGGTAGCACCTGCATTTGTGGTGAAACAATCTCGGAAAAAGTGGACAACTTACCGGATTCCGTCCAGCATTCTGGGCACTCCTGGCAGAGAGCTGACCAGTCCAACTCGAGGTCATGGAAACTCGCCATGGCTCTGTCAAAAATCAGTGGAATCCATGGAAAGGTGGACGAGATATCCTGAATTTAACGGCCACCTAGCACACTGAATTAATGTATATTTTTACCGATTGCATTACGATTTAAAAATAAATCTTAATTTTAAAAGCCTTTTTTACAAATTATTTAAAATCATTTAAGTACGTTTATTAAAAAAAATACTAATTGTACTAATTTAAAATGGTTTATTTAAAAAATACTTTTAAAAGTACTAATGTAAAAAAAAACTACCGCATGGATACGATAAAATAATAACGTGAATAAAATTTAAAAGAATATAGATTTAAAATAAAAATTATTTAAGTCCGCGGGTTAAAATTGTATAAATTTAAAAAATCATGACGCGTTGGAATTTAACAAAACGCACTACACACCCGGTCCATTTTATTGTTTAATTTAAATTGTAAACACGTTCGAGTTCGGCGTCAGCTTTTGACGCATGGCGGCAGCGATGCAGATTGCTGCTCGGGCAACGGTTGAATGTGGACTGAAGACGAAAGCCGTCCTGAGCTGCTATCGGCTGAAGATGCTGGTTTGTTTCGCCGTACGATGCTCGGATGGCAGGGCATTTTGGAACTTGAGGCAGCGGGATTTGCTTTGGAATGGTCGCGCCCATACAAAACTGGTTCCTTGCATGCATATTTCCGATAACACACATGCTTCGGCAGGTACAAAACTTTATTTATCGCACCAATGCTTTGCCAAAAGCTTTATTTTTGACGAGCTTCAAATAAAGTTTTTTTTTATATTTATTGTTAACAAAGCTTCATTTTTTTTTATAAACTTACAAGAATGTGTGTGTTCACACTGTATATTATAACTCTATGGTTCACACAGTAAACAATCATTTTTATGAAAATAAAAACTTTGTATTTGTTAATAAATAGTTTTTTATCATTATGAAGATTTATTTGTTTTATTATTATTGTATTTTTTAGATAATATTTTCTTCTATCTAGTTTATTGGTTGGCTTATTCTCCACTAAATGCATATTTATTCTTTATATACTACTTTTTACTAACTAGAACAACTAAAAGCTCAAGCGGAGCTTTTGCCATTTGTGCAAGATGCATAAGATTGTCTAATTGGTTTAGAGCTTTTTGGACGCGCAGTAAAAAATAAGGACACTATATTGCCTCAGAAACATCTTCTTCTTCCCTTTTTGCAGTAGGTAATTGTCATCCGATCCTCGGGCAATCGGGCAATTTGGCGAAGCTGCCAAAGGTGATTGTGAGTGATCCAGCGTAGCCTTCACAAAATCCTTGGGTTGGCTGGATGCTGATCTGTAAGTCTTCAAATGTAATTGCAGCTCCATTCTTCATCTTCGTCACATTTTACACAACAATCAATATAAAAGACGTAGATAGCTACATCTGTTTCTTCCCATAGTAACAAACGTGCCACGAAAACACAATAATAGGTAAACAACCAAAAAATGAGGCATGAGGTATTAACACCATATATGCCAAAAAGAAACCTAAACAAGACGGTTGCCTGGAAACTGATTATAACAAGACCTAGTTTGTACGAAGATGACGCCCTGAGTTGCATTCTTTTTTTGGTACACAAAGCGGCTCTTTCTTTTATATTGATCAATGCTTGTAAATTATACATGACAAAAATAAAATTACAAAGAAAATAACATTCCTCTTCACATATTTATTTTAACAATATATTATATTCGCTCTTTTTATCTCCTGTTATTTTTTATGTTTAGCTTTAAATTGATTAATTGTATAAAGTACCTACTTAAATATTTTATCAATAATAAATATTCACCGAAAGTGATACAGGATTGTGCATACTGTTACGAAATTAGGGTTCAATTGTCTTCAAATTAAAAATACACAGGTCTTCTTCAATAGTTATTTATTTTACACAGTTACAAAATTTATTTTCACACTACTTTCTCGATTATTCCACTTGGTTTTGGTTCACTGATCAGATGACTTCGATGTGTTTGTAAGTCTCTACGATACTGGCGCTCTGCAGGCCATTCCCACCCTTTATACTCTTTAGAGTAGTATGATCTAGACCTAAAGTCGCTAGACGGTTCCAGAGCAATTATTACTTCTCGATGATTCACGTACTACCTAGACACAACCAAAATCCTACTTACAAATGTAATACAGTATTCCTATAATTATAACAAATACCTACTTAGCCTAGAGAATTCTACACTTATACATAATTATCGATCTTACCTACCAATACTTTTGAGGATTCTTATAACTATTACTATCCATACTTATTTCAACACTATAACTACCCATACTTATTTCAATATTTATATTTACATAACACTACCCCCCACCTAGACTGTTTCGTCCCGGAACAGTCTTGACTCTGTGTAGGTAGGGGCATGCTGATCCACGTCGACACCCTGTGGTCAGGAAGAAGTGGCAGTCCACGGATTTCTCCCCACTGGCTCTCGGCTGCGCTTGCTCGCAGCACACCATGACGCTGATGCCGACTCCCGAGAACACTGCTTCAATCATACTCCGGATTATCCGCCAGTCTCGATTAGCGCGGCCGCCACCCATCTTCGGTATTGCCAGACGCGCCTGCTGATCCTCCAACATGTAGTCACGCAGCTCAACAAGGCCGTCCCACAATGCCCTGTAGTCCTCTTCCAGGTTGCTGGAATCCGGGACAACCAGGCAGTATGCTTGTCGACGCCCCTTCGGTAGTCTCAGAGCTCTTCCTTGCGGGCTGCTCGAGGGTTGCGGTTCTCCGAATTTGTATCGGAAGACCCGTGCAATTCCTCTAGACATATCTAGATCTTCCGGTACACTGCATGCCAGTGTGTGGTCCCTAGTGACCTCAAATAAGTCCTTGTGGACTTCTGTGGTCACTCCATGGCGAAACTTCTGCCCTGCCTTCGCGTTCTCCCAAAACGTCTCAAAGGCTGGTGATCTTTCGGATGCGACGCACTGTCGTACTTTTTGGGCTGGTTGGTCATCATTATCGCCTAGGTATGGTGAGAGGCGATTGTAGTGCACGACCCTTGGTTTTCCGTTTGGTCTCTTTTTTATGCGGTAGACCACATCGTTGATGCGCTCCAAGATCTCGTACGGCCCGTCCCAGGAACGCTGAAGTTTCGGACAGTATCCTTGGCGCCTCTTGGGGTCAAAAAGCCACACCCAGTCACCAGTTTTGTACCCCATGCTGTCAGCTCTGGTGTCATAGCGCTCCTTCATTTGATCGCTGGCTTCCCCGATGTTCATGCGGACCTGATCATGGATGTCATCCAGCCTCCTGCGAAGGTCTGTCACATAGTCTTCTCCGGCTAGGTCTTCACCTGGTTTGCAGCCAAATTTGAGATCACAAGGAAGTCGCATTTCTCGCCCAAACAGTATGCTGCTGGGAGTCTTCTTCGTCGTTTCCTGAACAGCCGACCGGTAAGCCAATAAGAACAAAGGCAGATGTCGGTCCCAGTCCCGCTGATGGCTGGACACTACTTTGGCTAAGTACCTCCCCACGGTACGGTTCATCCTTTCCACCATTCCATCAGACTGTGGATGTAGCGCAGTGGTCCTGGTCTTGTAGATCCCTAGCCGCTCACACATTTGCTGGAAGATAGCAGCTTCAAAGTTCCTTCCCTGATCAGAATGTAATTCCAGGGGTACGCCAAACCTGCTGATAAATTCGGTAACTAGAACTTCAGTCACGGTTACGGCCTCTTGGTTAGGGATTGAGTAAGCCTCCACCCACTTGCTGAAGTAATCCATCACCACCATGATGTACTTGTTACCCTTCTCAGTTGTAGGAAATGGGCCAGCTATGTCGATGGCAATTCTTTCAAAGGGGCTGCCAACATTGTACTGACGCATTGGTGCTCGCCTTTTCCTTTGCGGTCCATTGGCCGTTGCACAGGTTACACATTTTCGACACCAATCTTTGACGTCTTCGCTGCAGTTGATCCAGTAAAATCGCTCTTTCACTTTCTCCAGCGTCTTCTTAACGCCTAGATGTCCTCCAGAAGTTCCTCCATGCAGCAGTCCAAGGATTTCCGGTACTCGGCTCCTCGGAACGAGGGTTTGCTTTCTTCTAAGTGTGCCGTCTTCCTTCTCGATCTTTCGTTTCAGAAACCCTCCTTCTATCACTATGGATCCCCATTGAGCCCAATAAGCCTTGACAGTTGGTGATAAGGGGGCGAGTTTTTCCCAGGTTGGCCTTTCTCCTTCTTGCGCCCATTCCATCACATACTTCAAGTCCGGATCATTCAGTTGGTCTTGCGCCAATTTTTCATCTTGCCAGTCCTCATCTTCGGTGGTCGTCCTTCGGACAATTGCTACCTTGTCCTCCATCTTGCTGCAATGTTTGCAGTCACTGGCGCATGGTCGTCTGGATAATGCATCCGCATTTCGATGAAGCGTGCCAGGTCTATGTTCGGAGTCATAATCATACTCCTGGAGCCTTTCAATCCATCTAGCCACTTGCCCTTCTGGGTTTTTGAATTTCAGAAGCCAAACCAGTGCAGCATGATCAGTCCGTAGTGTGAATTTTCTCCCGTACAAGTATTTGCGGAAGTGTTCCACTGATTTTATCACGGCAAGAAGCTCTCGTCTGGTCACGCAATAATTTCGTTCTGGCTTGGAAAGCACTTTACTGAAGTAACCCAGAACAGTCTCATGCCCATCCTGTATTTGGGAAAGGACGCCTCCTATCCCCACATTACTAGCGTCGGTATCCAGGATGAACTTTCCATCTTTTCGTGGGTAGCTCAAGATGGGGGCACTTGTTAATCTTCCCTTAAGCTCTTCAAATGCTTGTGCGCAGGAATCACTCCAATGGAAGCGAGTGTTTTCTTCCGTAAGCTTGGTGAGCGGTTTTGCAATGTCCGCAAATCTTGGCACAAACCTCCTGTAATAAGTGCACAGCCCCAGGAAACTCCTAGTTTCATGTTTGTCCTTCAGCACGGGCCAGTCTCTTACTGCCTTGATTTTGGCAGGGTCAACTTCAACTCCACGTTGAGAAACTATGTGTCCCAGGTAATTTACTTGTTTCTTGAACAGGTTACACTTTTTCGGGTTGAGCTTCAGTCCAGCGTCTTGTAGTCGCCCGAAAACTTGCTCCAGATTTCTCAACTGATGGTTGAAGTCCTTTCCCAGGATGATTATGTCATCCAAGTATACCAGACAGGTTTCCCATGATAGTCCTCGCAGCACATTCTCCATCAGCCTTTCAAACGTGGCGGGGGCATTGCATAAGCCAAATGGCATCACGGTGAACTGCCAAAGTCCAGATCCAGTCGAGAATGCAGTTTTCTCCTTATCTTTGGCATCCAATTCAACTTGCCAGTAGCCACTTTTCAGGTCCAATGTGGAAAAAATGGTGCATCCTGCCAATGTGTCCAAGGTGTCGTCAATCCTTGGCAGAGGGTAACTATCCTTTTTCGTAACATCGTTGAGCAGTCTGTAGTCCACACAAAATCTCGTGGTACCATCCTTCTTTTTCACCAGTACCACCGGGGATGTCCAAGGGCTACTTGATGGTTCTATGATGCCATCCTTGCTCATGTCTTTGATGATCTTGTCAGCTTCTTCCCGCTTTGCAAAGGGTAGTCTTCTTGGAGCCTGTTTTATTGGTCTCGCTTCTCCGGTGTCTATGCTATGTCGCACTACCTTGGTTCTTCCCAGACGGCCATTAGAGTCCTCGAAAATGTTCTGGTAGCGGCAGATCAAACTCCTCACTCTCCGTTTGTTTTCCTCGGTTAGACCTTGGGAAGCGTCGTGGACCAGGGCTTCCAATTGTGTTGACAATTTGTTTCCTTCGCATGACATGTTTGTCATCTGTTGCACAATGGAAGTTATCCTCTCACATCTGCCCAAAACAAAACCTTCATTCATTTTAACTGGGTAGCTGTTCACATTCATGATCTTGACAGGAATGGTCTCCTTTGCGCGAATCACTGTTCTTGCCACCATGACTCCTTTGTTAACATTGTCCATGTTCTCCGGTTCTATCATACAGATTTGGTCATGTGTACTACTGGAATCCAGGCGGGCACTCACTATCATCTCGGATCGCCCCTTCACTTCGGTATTCTTGGCTAGGATAACACGTGCAGCCAGTTCTTTCCGTCTTTGCAGGATGACTTCTTCATTTCCAATTTTAATGGACCCTTTCTTTAAATTTAAACTGCACCCAAATCTGTCCAGTATGTCCATTCCCAATATAACGTCTTCTTCAATGTTGGCCACCAACGTCCGATGATCAAAAGTGGTGCTGCCAATTTGGAAGGTGGCAATCGTCTCCCCATACACCTGTGCTGACTCTCCCGTGGCGGTGTGTAGAGACCACTTTGTTGGTGCAATCTGCTTACCTCGTGCCACTATGTCGCGTCTCAGAATTGTCCTGGTTGCTCCCGTGTCCACCAGTAGTTCACGAGTTACTCCATCTATTATGCCATTGATAAAAATGCTGCTGGCTTTTCCTCTCACGGTTGCGACAGTAGCAGCAGATTTCAGGGCCTCTCCAGCGTGGGTCAACGGTTGCCCCTTCCCATTAACCCTTTCTAGTTTTCCGCAGCCTGTTTTCTGGGTTTCTGAGGCTTGGGACACTTGGTGCTAAGGTGGCCCAGCTGTCCGCAGTTCCAGCAGCGTGGGTCTCGTCTTCGAGGTCTCAGACGTTCCAGCACTTTTTCAATTAGCTCCTCGGTTGTAGGTAGCTTGACCTCCTCTGCCTCGACTGCACGAACCCTGGCGTGGCCCCTGATGGACTGTTTGACAGCCTCAAACTCGAGAGCTTGGCTGAGCGCCTCGTTCAAAGCCTTGGGATGGGCCAGTTTTACGGCTTGTTGCGTCTCCCATTCCCGCAATCCATTTAGGAACTTGTCCACTGCCAAGCTCTCACAGATGTCGTCGGAGGCTGTCGGGTAAGCGTCTCGTACCAGGCGGGCGATGTCCATTTCAAACTCCTGGAGGCTCTCGTTGGGCTTCTGCACCCTTGTGTTCAGCTGCGACTTGTACAGCTGCTCCAGGCACTTGTGGCCATAGCGCATATCCAAGCGCTGCTTCAGCTGCCCAAAGTCACCACGGTTGTCCAGGGGTATGGCCTGCAGAACCCTGAGAGCGTCTCCTCGGAGCGACAGGCTGAGAACCGAAGCCTTCTTCTGCTGGCTCCAGGCTCCCATCATGGCAGCCGTCTCAAAGAGGGTCAAGTATTCCTCCCACGACGTCTTCCCGTCGAAGGTTGGGAGGTTGTGCTTTGCTAGGGAAGGGTCATCATCCCCTCTTGTGACCCTGGTTGGAGTTGAGCATCCCTGGTCGATCTCGTCGTGAAGGCCTTTGGGGGATATCCTGGTGGACTCCATCTGGCACTTGTCAGCCAGCTCGGCACGCAGACGGTCCTCCAGGGTGGAAATGCGGGTTTTCATTTCCGCAACTGTTTCCTCAAAACCAGTCAGCTTCACCTCTATTTCTCCCTTCAGGGTCCTGGCGCTGTCGGCCATCTTCTCCTCCAGCCCGGTCATCTTCTCCTCCAGGGTCTTGGTGTTTTCAGCGATCTCAGCCTTCAGGTCCGTCAAGTTGCTGGCCATTTTCTCCTCTAGGGTCTTGGCGTTGTCAGCCATCTCAGTCTTCAGTCCTGTCAGGTTACTGTTGATGCTGATATTTAGCTCGTCCAAGGCGCGGTCCCCTCCAGACGCCATGACAAAATATGCCGGGTCTTCGCCTGACTGTTCCAAGGCCTCTATGAGGCGTGCTTGTAAGGCTGCCTTTCCTCCTGAGGTCTCCAGGTCCCTCTCCAGAAGCTCATTTTTAAGCTCAGTGACTTTGAGGTCCTTGACGTTCACTTTCGTTGCCATTTTTTTTTTTTCAAAATTTACGTCAAAACAAAAATATTTTCAAATTTATTTAATACAAGTTTTGAGTTTTATATATATAGCTGTTTTGAATACGTACTTTAGCAAAAATAATAATTTATCTGATTACACTGATTGGTAGGTACTGTCTTTTAATATTTATTTTTAATTCACCAATATTTTTTTACATAATAATGTCCGATAGTACATAATTATTTATTTCGTCTCAAGTCTTTCAAACACACAGGTAGGTACTTAATGTACACACTTGTAAACAAAGGATAGTTATTCAAAAACTTTTTCTCGATGAATCTGGAACGTTCTTTTGTAATATTTTTCAAGATTTTTATTTATTTATTTTATTTTTTTAATCACACACAATAATAAAAAAACTATGGTCCAATTTGATGACTTTCTCAATGCGGTAAAATAGTCATTATGTTATGTCCAGGATTATGTTCCATATGATGTTCCAGAATTTATAAGCAACTTGCTTTTGCGTCTTTTCTTTTAACAAAAATTTATTTAAACACTTGTTTTCACAAAAGTCAGTTCACACAAAGTTCAATTTGAATAAAGTTCATTTTTACACTATTTAATTTATTTTATTTATTTTTAGACAGAAGATCTTAATTTTTCTTGACAATTCCGCACCTGACGCCAATTGTTACGAAATTAGGGTTCAATTGTCTTCAAATTAAAAATACACAGGTCTTCTTCAATAGTTATTTATTTTACACAGTTACAAAATTTATTTTCACACTACTTTCTCGATTATTCCACTTGGTTTTGGTTCACTGATCAGATGACTTCGATGTGTTTGTAAGTCTCTACGATACTGGCGCTCTGCAGGCCATTCCCACCCTTTATACTCTTTAGAGTAGTATGATCTAGACCTAAAGTCGCTAGACGGTTCCAGAGCAATTATTACTTCTCGATGATTCACGTACTACCTAGACACAACCAAAATCCTACTTACAAATGTAATACAGTATTCCTATAATTATAACAAATACCTACTTAGCCTAGAGAATTCTACACTTATACATAATTATCGATCTTACCTACCAATACTTTTGAGGATTCTTATAACTATTACTATCCATACTTATTTCAACACTATAACTACCCATACTTATTTCAATATTTATATTTACATAACAATACGTTTCCTTGTAACCTTACAATCATATTTTTTATTGCCTTCCTTAGAGATCAAGGAATGACTGTAACTGTTACTACATCCTGTCGCTTTGCCACTGGGAATGGCTACTATTTCCAGTACTTTTTTTAATCTCCTCGACGTATTAATACCCTTCGTATTTCTAAAGTTATCGATTTTAATCTTATTTGACTTAAATCCATTTTTTCTCGATCTGACTCATATATCCTTATTTTGTAGATTTATTTTGCTAGTTACACCAATGGTTGGAAGTGGTTCATTCCTTGTTAGATCTAAAAAAAAACTTATCTCATACGTACCTACTTATGTTCTAACAAAAAAAAAATGACAACCAGAAGCGTGCATAGGGTAGAGGTTTATGTTCCGTGATCTGTGGTAGAGGCGAATTACATTTACAAAAAATGTATTTTCTCTTAAAATGAAACATAAAAATTAAGGGCTTACAATCACTTTGACCGGTCCGTAGCTCAGTGGTAACACTGCGGACTCTGAATGGGAAGGTTGTGGGTTCGAATCCCGGCGGAGCACAAAAAATATACCATTTATATTTTCAAATTTGCTCTTCGCTGGGTTTAAAAATTCATAAAACCTTTACCAATGACCGGTTACCAAAAGTCCATCCAGCCTTACAGCAACTGGGTCTTGCTTAAGTATTGGCGCTTTGTCGCGACGACTAACCTCGTACACCTCTGCGGCACTACAACAAAAACTTCAATTGGGTTCATGTGCCTGTATGGGATGCACGCTTCTGTCATGAATCTATCTCAAGACTGATCTGAAAGGTTCACCCAACCCTAAGTTGATGGATAATCTATTCATGGTTTGAGTCCATATGCCCCCAGTAGGTATGGACGCTATATTCTGTTCATAGTTAATATAAACAAACTACAAAATGCACCTAGTACCTCCATTCAGAAAAAAAAACACACTTATGGCCACAATTCCCAAGAGTATCATCATTTTTTTTCATGCTATTAAATGATGATTGTATCGTACAGTTGTCTATTATTTTGCAGCATCATGCGCATGCGTGCTGCGTGAATGAAACAACATGGCGTCCTCTAGTAATGACAGGCATTTACGCGGGAAACTGTGTCGCGGATCGTTCAAAGTCAATTTCAATAAATACTTAAAATAATGTTGATCACTTGACCGCTAATGTTTGGTTTTCTTATAAATATAGCGAACCTGGAATGAGTAATTTAAGAAGCTGTACATTTCTAGGTTATGTCATGCCATAACTGTCAAAATAAGCCCACCTTTTTGTTCATTGTTTTGTCTATGGTGCGGGCTAACATTATATTTTGATATACAGCCAGGTGATGTCATATTGGGTGAATAAAGATGTAAATATTCAATATATTTGCACCTGAATAAAGTAATATATTATATCCTACCCACTAATACATAAGTATAGACTTGGAACATTTTTTAATTTAGAACTTTTGTTCCAATGTCACCCATATTACAGGGAAGGACGGCAAGAGTTGCAGGGTGTATGTCCATTTTAGATTTAGTTTTTTTATATTGTAGGTTCACATGAGGCATGTGCAAGCGCGAACTTGTACGTGTCTGGTTGTGAGAATGCATGTAATGTGAATCTCCAATGTAACATATCTTTGCAACTTAGATTAGATTAGAACTCTTTTCCGACGAGCAAACGTCAGTCTTGTACGGGACTGCCGTATGTTCCGACCTCATTATAAACTTGAAGTATTTTAAGTTCAAGCATTATTATCTTATTGATAACTTCTTGAACATAAAAAAAAACTTTTGTATTTTTGCATCTTCATGACTGATTCATTGAAAAATAAATTATTTATTTTCTGTGAATACCGGTCGAACCTTGCTAAGTGCTAAGAACAAAAAAAAAAGCAGAGATAAGCATTGCTGATCCCAGTCAGCTTGAACTTTTGAATGCTAGGCGCATTCCCTAACCATTGAGATATAGTCAAGATTGAGATCCACGTGAAGTGAATTGGCATAGACAATATTATGTCATTACCCGGCCAGGTTGCTAGGGAAAAGGACAATATTTTTAACAACGAAAAACAATAGTTTGTTCCAAGTTTTTGTAAATCTTAAATTAGAATTTTGTATTTGATTTTAATGCTTATCCATTTGTTTATGTCTAAAATGTTATTTGTTGTGTATATTCCTTGATTTATAGGTTGGTATGCGGCTGACCACACATGCTGTAGAAAATGGTTCACTTTGCCAATGTCCATCCTGTTTCAGGGAAGATCGCCAGGATTTAAGATTTTGGTTTTTATGTTGTAGGTTCACATGCGGCATGCGCAAGCGCGAATTTGTACGTGTCTGCTTGTGAGAATGCATATAATGTGAATCCCCAATGTTACATATCTTTGCAGCTTAGATTATTATAGATATATGACAGTCCAATACCTACAAGAGTGTCGTTTGCTCACCGAGAAAAAAGTTCTAGATTTTGAACTTGAATTGAAGGTTTGTTTTTTATTAAAAGGTTTTATTATTATTTTTTTTCTGTTAGGTGTCCATGACTTTGTACATTACCACTTTCATCGCTGGTAATTAGGCATTCAATAACATGTTTCTTTCATAATTAATTAATAATTAATAATTTGTTCATAATTAATTAATTCACTTTTAAATGTGTGTAAATTCCTCCACTTACAGCTGGTAAATACTTCATTAGTTGTGTTGCGAAAGCAAATAAAGAATGTTGGCAATTTTATTTTTATTTTTAACGAGTTCATCTCACAGCGCAGTGTGTGGGAGAAAAATGAAAATTGAATGGGGGATTAAAAATGCTATGAGACACGATGAGTTATATAAAAATGTATTTAACTTTTAGTAATTGGATCTCCATAGACTATAATCTATATTCTAAGTTACTGTATCTGTAAATCTGTCGGCATTCAACTAAAGGTGGACAGAGCCTTTGTAGATTTGCCTCCATTTTTTCCTATCCTTGCATGCCTCTTTCAATTCATTTCTATTCAACACCTTTTTAATGCATTTCCTTCTCTTACTCGTACATTCGCTTTACACATCCCATTCTTTCACAATTTCAATGATATTTTTTTTCCCTTTCCTCTTTTTCCTTCCACATTTCCTCTGTTTATAAATTTTGCAAGTCTTTCCATTTTGATGATGATGATGATGATGACTTGATATAGCGCCGTTTCGTGAAAATTGTCACTAAAAGGGCGCTTTAAAAATCATGCATTCTTTCTACATGTCCAAACCATCTCATCACATTCTTTTGAACCTTTACTTTCACATCCTCTTTCAACTTGCATAATTGCCTTTCACCCAATCATTCTTAACTCTATCTTAGCAACCTCACATGAACATAGACTTTGCAACTCCTGCCGCCTTTCACTGAAACAGGGGTGCCATTGGCAGAAGTGAACCAAGTTTTTACAGCATGGGGGGTCAGCCTCATACCAACCAATTAGTCAAGCGACAAATCTGCAAATATAGTGAAGATTTTTGTTTCCAAGGGATTGCATGTGGTGAAGGGTTCCAATGTTTTTTCACGGGTTAGGAGACAACCTTACGCCAACCTATTTTTTCTTCAATAGATTTTGAAGAGGAATGCAAATCAACAACCCATTCTGCCTGGCCAGAAACAGGTATTAATATTATCAATCAATAATTCATTATTGTTTATTTTAATGAATTATTAATTAATAATAATTACCCAATAACATCTGTTCAACCGGGGTCAAAGTTATGGTCAAATGACCCAAGCGGGGATCGAACCAACGTTATTTTATTCCAAATACGCTAGAAAGTTCAGCCCACTTGGCCCCCTCGGCCACAACAACTCTTAACTTGAATCGGGAGTTTACCCACACCGAAACGAGCAGGCTCTTATTTTTTATGTGAAGGCTGAGTAAACCTTGTCGGTATTGATAAGTAAATATATATGTATTTTTTTTATGATTGATGGTAATGCATCTTCAAATTCATATAAAACTAGAAAAAAAACAGCAAGTTGGCTTTAAACACATTATACAGATGCCATAATTACAGGAAATGCATTTACCTACTAGGCAAGCACGAAAACAAAAAGATCTCGGAGAGATTATGGCAATACTGATTCATGAATAAATTCATCTTATGCAAATAAAAAACAAACCTTTAACTGTTCGCTAGATTTGAAAAAGTCCTTGAAATTTGCATTCAGTTGATAAGAATAAAAGTGTTATGATTTTACCGGATTCAATTTAATAAAAATTGCTGTTATTTATTTTGAAAGAGGTATGTAAGGATAGGAATAAATGGAGGCAGCTCTGCAGATGCTCTGGCCACCCCTAGCGGAATGGCAACAGAGTTACAGTTACAGTATCTACAGTATTTTGCACAATTTATTTCAGAGACGGTTCGTATACAGAGTTACTTTACACGTACACCATACAACGCAACGGTAGCTTGGCTTCTACTCTCGCTACAGAGAGTTTTAGTCCTTATTTATAGTAAGACTAAGGGTAATTCTCAAATAATTGAGAATTGGCATGTGCGAGACTGTACTAGAACACTCGAGCAATCTCGACCAATATAAATATCACATATAAATTAAATAAGTACCTAACAGACTTTATCACAGACACACAATTCGTACAAATAGGATCATTTATTTGGTGTGCGCTGTTTTTGTGTGAATCACACTTCAAGAGCTCTTTGCGAGCTTAGTCATCGCTGTAGAAAGAGCCTGTTCTTAAGTTACACCCAGTTGCTGTATGGCTGGATGGACCTATGGTGACCGGTCTTTGGTAAAGGTAGAATATTATTTGTAATCCAGCGAAGAGCATATTTGAATAATTGAATTTTTTTTTACGCTCCGCGAGATTCGAACCCACTACCTTTCAATCGCGAGTCCGAAACGTTAATCACTAGACTTTAGGTATTTTTTTATTGAAACAACTAATACACAGATGAAAGATAATTTTTTTGTCAAAATGAAAGTGAAACAGAGGTCGATGATATTGAAAAATAAACACTAGTATTGATTGACATTTAAGTTTCTGTATATCATTAATTATATATTTGAAAGTGTGAGCAGATTTAACGAAAAATTAATACGTCAAAAAAGTCGTCATTTATTTATGTATTTCAATAGAATTACAGATGAATCGGAAGTGATGAGAATTTTTATTCAGAAAAAAACATGAATTATATAATTTTCGAGAAAACATGAATTTTTAAAAAGTGTTGTTTAATTAAATAACAATAAAAAAAAAGAATTATTTCATATCAATAGTCCACTGTAGATAATCTGTCGAAATATTAAGAGCTCCGAACATTTTTGAATTTGGAACTTTTTTCTCGGCGAGCAACGTCAGACTTGTATGGGACTGTCGTCCTTAGCAACCAATATCAAAATATTTGAAAAAACATCATATGACATAAAATTACGGTGAAAATATATCACATGAAAAAACAACACAAATCACATACCTAAAACAGAACATACCATAAACGGCACGTGAAAAACATCACATGACAAAATATCACATAACACAAAACAGAGAATACAAAAAAACGGCAAAAGGAACATGAGAAAACAGAGCACATGCTTATATTTTGAGTAAAATTTACAACTTATGCCGCCTTTACTTACAATCAGGGGAATCACCATAGTGTGTATTAATTAATGAATATTTGTGTCGTTTGTGATGTTTCGTCATATGTTTTTTCATGTGCCGTTTATGGTATGTTCTGTTTTAGGTATGTGAGTTGTTGTCATGTGATGTTTTGTCTCTGTATTGTTTTGTCATTATGATGTATATTCTATGATGTTCTGTCATTGTGACGTTTTGTCATTGTAACGTTTTGTCATGTGATGTAGGTACTGTCATGTGGTGTAAAGTCATGTGTCATTTTGTCACTGTCCTGTTCTAACCTGTCATATTTTACCGAAATAAGCTTAAAATGGAACAATGGAAAAAAAAACAAACAAGCATTCCTTAAATAACATTTTTTATTATTCTAGACGTTAATTTTACATCAATTATGTACCTAATTTTGTTGGAGTTGAACACATCAAAACTAGAAGATATTTGTCAAAAATCTTATTTAAGGGAGCCCAATAGAATAAGGACTTCAATTTTCGTCAGGATTTTTTGCAAATTACTAAAGTTTATTACCATTTAATTTTATAAACAAATACACTTGTTAGATCATTGACTTCTAAGATCGGTGGACTTGAAACTAACTTACTACACCGCAAATCGTCTTCAGTTATGTAGATAGAGAACGAAGATCTACCCAGTGTCACCTGGTTGTAAATATAACAATTTAAAACTAAGAAATCTTCCCAGAAAGTTGGTAGCTTTGAAACTCACACCTGCGCTAGCATTATGCGCACACATTATAAATCTTTTGAACGGTAAATTTGTCAATTTGTAAATGAAAAATACATTATTGTACGTGCTATTATTGGGTGTCGAAACACAAAATGGAGAAAGCAAGAAAACATAGGATTTCACAGGTAAGAACATGTTTTGTATGACTACACCACTGCTGTGTTTGACAAGACTGGGAACAACTGTGCCCCATAGTATGTATCAATGCCTTAAGTTAGTTTTTACTCCTCTATATTATACATCAAAGTGTTAGATTAGGAGAAAAATTGTGTGCCCATCTTACTAAAGTCGAAATTAGCCTTTACCGTAATAGGTTCCCTGGATTTTAGAAATTTTAAATTTAAAAAAGAAGATTTCATGAAATTCAACACTAGATAATGGTTTACGTGGTCTTCTTTCCAATGGACAGGAAGCCAGAAGTGTTGGAGAAGTATTTGGCGTTGGCTTCGTTGACCTTCTTCTCGGCAGCTTGAGGGTTGACGATCTCCAGGCCCTGAGAAAAAGAAGAAACAAAGAGTGTCAGAAAGATATGAGACAAATACAGAAAACGTAATTTTCTATCGATTTCTGTCTTATATGACTTAATTCAAAATGAAGAACCATGACCATTTGGATTGTTCATTAGATCAAAGCAGGCCATTTATGTTGTTTGAAATGCATTAAATTTTGAATAAAAAACGGGAAGTGGAGGCAAAGTTGACCGAAATGAACGAAAATGTTTCTTTATATTAGGATAATTTATTTGGTGAGAGCTATTTTTGTGTGTACCACACACCAAGAGCCCTCTGTAAGCTTGGTCGTCGCTGTAGAAAGCGCCAATTCTCAAGCAAGACCCAGTTGCTGCAAATGGCCGGTCACAAATATTATTGACAATAATAACAAATGATGGAATGAGTTACGGTACCTGCAGGGGAGTGAAGGCCACGCTGGACGCTGTGCCCGACACGTGCTTCCTGACGGTGGTGGCGCCGCCCCACGCCTGCTGCTGCTTCTGCAGGTTCCTCTGCAGCGTCTTGCTGATGCGCACCTTGGTCTTCTCGTCCACCTGCGGCAGCCGGATGCGCCCCGTGCCCGCCTTGCCGATGGTGCCGCGCGTGTAGCCCAGGTCCTCCTGGTACGCGTCGTCCTCAATCTGACAACAACGAAAAATACATTGTTACAAACTTGGAGTACCTTCGTGCGCCTGTATATGCACACATAGTGTGACGAACTATGAAATCAAAGTACCAACGCGCACATATACAGATGTGTACGATAAAGTGGGTAGAACCATCCAGAAGTAGTCCATGATGGTGGTAGTGCATAGAACGGCGTTCTGGTGTGAGTGAAAAATCGAAAAATGATCTGGAATATGCGAGAAAGCTCTCTTTTGTACCTATATATAGGGACTGTAATGGTGCAGATTAATTTCAACCATTTTGCCGTGAAGACCAATAAGTAGGGATTGTCAATCGTTGTGAATTGTGAACCAAACCGTGTAGAATAAATTCTTGCTTCGTAATTTTGTATTCTGTGTTATTTTTTATTTACACCTGAAGATCGGAGGTACTGCTTCTCCCGAAACTGGTCGTGTACAAAAATAAAACTCATGTGAATTAAAACAAAGCAATTTGTATTTTAATCTATTAAAATAAATTCTGTTAAAATAAATAATTAATAAGTAAAATCATAACAATATATATATATTGCCCTGTCAGTTTAGTTTTAAGTGAAAGAGATATGCAAGGTTAGGAACAGCTAGAGTGAACTCGGAAGAAGTTTTAGTCACTCCAATTAGAAGCGCCCTTGGGGGGGCTAGTGCCGCTAAACGACGCTCTATAAAATGGTCGAATCGTGATTATTATGCTGATGTTATGAACATATAGGATTTACTTCAAATAAAACTGACGCTGCGTGCTTGACCAATCGTTGATGTCTTGAAGGAATTCGAGCAATGAATACGCTTACTCGTACTAAAGTATAACTACCTTTCCTTTTCCTACATATACTGAGGACAAACCAAAAATTGAAGCATATTTTAGAGCCCTTAGAGCTCGTTCCCACTTGTCGGGTGTCAGATCCGTATATTTCGGACAGTCAATATTTCGGCAGAACATTTCGGACAAAATCGGTTTCCGATAAGTGTCAATAGCTTCATACATAATGTTCTGCAACTGGAACCTCCGTTTAATATACGGATCCGACACCCGACAAGTGGGAACAAGCTCATTACAGATCCAAACTCTTACTATCCTGCTAACAATCGTTATTATTCGATTCCTATAATTAGCATCAAAATATTTAAACCTAATAAAAAAATCACCTTTCATAACCCATACGGCGCGGCGTGAGAATTTTCTTAATCTATGGGTAGGTACAGCATTTAGCGTCGATAATAAATAATTCATTTATAAATAACTTAAATACCTACTTGGGTAGGTATGCTACGGGATGAACCATCAATTGTAAAAAAAAATACATGCGAGAACGTAATAGGATTCACCTTGCGGCTGTGAGCATTGTAATTTTAATGAATTACTGCGGACGTCTCGCTCATTTGAGTTTTATTGCATGGACCATTATAGATTTTGCAAATTTCAGAGGTGTGAAGTAATGGGAGGACAACCGCGCGTTTCCAAAAACAATAATAAGCACATAAGTGTTTTTCTCCTTTTTTTAAAGATGTTAGAATGTTCCAAATGAATCACATGGAATCAATGATTTTTACGAAAATAGATCTTTTGTGATTCATGTCATTTTCGGAAGGTTTTTGGAAGGTCGGAAAGGGTTGCAGGTCTTGTGTTCCTTTGATATTGGGTTTTTATGTTGTAAGTCCACATGCAGCATATATAAGCGCGAACTTATACGTGTCTGCTTATGGGAATGCATTTAATATTAATCGTAAACGTAATATATCTTCGTGATTTAGATTGTAGATTATAGATACGTAGAAGAGCATAAAAATACAATACAATAGGTCCCAATCGGCACATGCGAGCCCTTCGACGAACGTGGGAAGAAATTACACTCTATTGCGTCTTTTTTCTTTATTTTTAAGTTGTGTACATATAACAAACAATATCTGCGGTTGAGAAGGAGTTACTAAAACAGTGTTTGGCATTAAGAACCCAGAACACTTGGCATCTCGAGAATTTGTTTTGGATGTTGCACCATGGACCACGGACTGGCGGCGATTGTTCTGCAATGGTGGTGACCTTTCCGACTGCATTCATTACCTGGCTAATACAGAGTGGTACATTCTGGGAACGCAAGTGCATCCACTAAAGTGATAGGTCACGAAACGTCTTGAGAAACACTGCCCGGGACTAAAATGGAAAACTATTGTAGGTTTTGCTTTCCAATGGACAAACTATTGTAGGGTTTGCTTTCCTATGAACAAACTATTGTTATGATTTTACTGGGTTTTCTTTTAATTAAACTGCAATTATTTATTTTAACACAATTTGTTTTACACGGTTTTGTTCACAATTTACAACAATTGATTTCTAGCTCTTGCTTGCGACTTCACGGCTCAATGTTTTAATCGGCACTCACTTTGCACGCAATTTCGGCTTACATTTATATATACGTTCATACGGACGGTTCTCGACTATTCTCGAACATAGTGGATGATTCAAGTACCAGAGCGTTCCACCAGCGTGATAAGGATTACGAATGCACTAATACTACCATACGCTCGTTACACTATTGTATCATCTAAGTTGCAAAGAGATATATTAACATTTGAAATTCATATTAAATGGGCAAGGAAAAAATGGAGGCAACTCTGCAGAGGCTCTGGCCACCCCTAGCGGAATGGCGACAGAGTTACAGTTACAGTTACCACATGCGCCTTCTCGAAGGAGGCGCATGAGGCGAGTGAACCTATTTATTTTTACAGGTAAGGGTGACAGCCATACGCCAACCACATCAGCTAAAATTGAGGTTTCCCAGCTCCTGGGGAGGCAGGTACCTACTCATTTATTTTGAAGGCTGAGTAAACCTTGGCAGCATTTTATTTTGGGCTTGAAATACACACTGAACGGGAAGTCATTTCTGACACCCTTGGTGGGATTCGAGCCCAAGATCTCGGTGTGGAATGCAAGCACTCTACCAACTGAGCTATCGGCTGGACAATCCAAGAATAAACTCAATAAACAGAATAACATCGAAGATTTGTTTTTTGCAAAACTTGATATATTTTTACAGTAATATTTATTTAATCCGAGTAGCCTTCAACTGAAAGTGGTTGGTGTGACGCCGACCCCTTTACCTGTAAAAATAAATAGGTCCCGAAGCGCCACATGCGACCCCTTCGGGGAAATGCAGGCAAAAAGTTACACTATATGTGTAGCCTAGTTGCGTAGCAGAAAAACTATGGGATCAAAGAACGTGAAATGTTATACAATCGCTTATTGATATTAAATACTATTTCAATGGGATCGATTGTTCATCCAATCTTTTGATACAAATTGGAAAGAGAGAGAGAGGTGAAAGTAAAAAGTAAAAATATTAGCTATTGGATTATTTGAGTTTTAAATGTCAAAAAGTGAAATTAAAAGTAAGCTTTTCAGATAGCACAAAGCTGCAAAAATATTGACTCGACTTTTTCAATGAAATGTTTGTTTTGTTGGAGAAGTATTTAACTACAAAAAAAAAACAAACACGACCGCTATCACTTTTTATCTCTTTGACCATTTAATCTACAATCTTAGTTGCAAAGACATACCGTGTAAGTTGCTTACAAATGCTTCATGCGTACTTACAAATTAAAACCCAAAATTAAAATGAACATAGATAGCTCTTAGATCTGCGGGGTGTGGGGTGGTTGACTTAGTCCAGCCGTCACGTCAGACACGCACTAATTTTGGGGACCGTGCTTTCCGGTTTGCAGGCCCAATGGAGTGGAATAGACTACCAGCTCAAGTGAGAAAGGCGGAAACTGTTGGTGTCTTTAAAGAAGCACTAAAGACGCATCTTTACAAGAAATCTTATCCGTGATTTGAGAGGGCCCTTGAGGTGTAACACACACACAAAACGGCGCTCTTTAATTATGTGTACCTTATAAATAAATTATCCTCGTATATATATACCCTGCAACTTTTACCGACCTTCCCTGAAAAAGGGGTGGCATTGGCAAATTGAACCATTTTTTACAGTTTGGAATAACGTTGGTTCGATCCCCGCTTGGGTCATTTGACCATAACTTTGATCCTGGTTCAACAGGTGTCATTGGGTAATTATTGATAGCAAAAGTGAACCAATTTTAACTGTATGGTTGTTCAGCCTCATAACAACGTATAAGCCAAGAAAGTAGTAAAAAGTTTTATTTTAAAGAGGGGTCAATAAACAGATCAAAAAATGCAGACCACAGACAATCTCGTTACGAGAGCACTCAAAAAACCAAATATAAAAGTGAAGGTCTGATACAGTACCTGCTGGGCAATACAATGGTTATGGCAGTGGACACCAGACAGGTGGTTTCCTGTCACCTGCCCGCTAAGGAAGAAAGACAGGTTCTTGCATTGACATGATATCTGTGGGCTAGAAATTATTTAAACGAAAATAGACAATATATATCTGTTTCGACCATAGGTTTCAACCTACTTACGAAAATAGTCATAAGTAAGAAAGAGAACAAAGAACTTCACATTTGCCTATCCATGTGTACAAAAAAACTCGGTCAAATGTAAAAATGTTTCTAGAAAGGTGGTGGCATTGCTGCGTGCGTACTATGCCCGGAGCAGTCCAAACATGCGGTGTAAATCTTGTGATCGATATAGTTTATGAATTTTAAAGGAAAAATGCATTATTTTAAGACATAATGGCATGTGTTGTAATTGGGTGTCAAAACACAAAATGGAATAAGCAAGAAAACATAAAATTTAACTCGTAAAAACATTTCTTGTATGACTACACAACTGCAACATTTGACAGGACTGAGACAAAAGTGGTAGATAGTTTGTATCAATGCAGTATGTTAGTTTCTGCTCTTCTATGTTATTACTTAATGGGTTCTTACATCTCACGGTGGTAGGTGGACAAACGAAATACTAAAGGTTTATGACGTCATAAAAAAAAAAACCACAAAACATGATCGAAAGGAAGTTTTCATGCGACTTCAAACTTGTTAACTCAGTCATGGACTGATAACTATATACCTAGTTAGATCCTTTTCAAGATAATGATAATAATAATAAGACAATATTTATAGTGCCGTTTTGTGATAAATCACTGCAAGGGCACTGTTCAACTGTAACATCTCCCAAACAAACATGTCTTCAATCCCGACTTAAATGCATTTGCACTTTCTACGACTCTTAGATGATGATGAGTTAATGATTTCTGTATAGCGCCGTTTCGTGATGTAGTCACTCCAAGCGCGCTTGTGCAAATGATGCCAGAAATTTGGTTGTCTTCAGTGTTTTCCGGAACTTTCCAAGGTCCTCTAGCTCTCTCACATGATGAGGCAGGCGGTTCTAGGCCAGAGGACCAGCAACTGCAAATGCACGCTCTCCAAACATTGTGTTAACTCTTCTTATCGGTTCTTCAATCTTTGATTAGGCTCCAGTTTCAGCCGAGCGCAGTGTTAGGCTTTTTTTGCCGAGGGTGACTGGTTTGATTAAATCAGCGAGTTATTTGGCTCATTTACAAATTTAAAAATGGGC
Source organism: Agapetus fuscipes (assembly GCA_951799405.1). NCBI lineage: Eukaryota > Metazoa > Arthropoda > Insecta > Trichoptera > Glossosomatidae > Agapetus > Agapetus fuscipes. The sequence goes on from OX637350.1 coordinate 14,264,078, forward strand.
ATTGCTCTATAATCTATTATGTAAGTTACAAATACAGGTATGTATGTATTTACAATAAAGGCTCGGTGACTGGATAGAAAAGCACAGTGACTAACATGACAGAACATCACATGACAAAACGCTAAATGACATTACATCATGACAGTACACCACATGACAAAACATCACTTCTTCTTCTTAATCCTATTCCTCATTACTGAGGGTTGTGACCCTTGTGGAAGCAACCAATCTTCTCCAGCTCTCCCTCGACTGCGCTGCCCGCAACGCTCCAACTACCGAGGTGCCTGCTGCTGTCTTCACTTGATCGGTCCATCGTGTGGGGGATCTACCTCTTCCTCTCTTCCCCTCCAAGTTACCGATCACAACCAGTCGTTCCAGGCTATCCTCATTGCCACGGACAACGTGTCCGAAGAACATCACAATGAACATCACAATGAAAACATCACAATGACAGACATAATACTTCACTTATTCAGTTTTACCTTTACGTTGCACATGCTGAAAGTGTACTTACAAAATAAGCCAAAGCTTACATGAACATAAACTTTGCAGCTCTTGTCACCTATATCTGAAACCGGGGTCTATAATCAATAATTTAAGTTGAAAAGATACATGATATTGAATGCATTCCCACAAGCAGACACGTATTAGTTCGCGCTTAGACATGCCGCATGTGGAACTACAAAATTACAAATACAATCTCAAATCAACAGAAGCCCTACAACTCTTGCTGATCTTCCCTAAAACAGGGTGACATTGGCAAAGCGTACGATTTTTTACAGTATGGCTGGTCAGCCGCATACCGACCTATAAGTCAAGGAAAGACAAGGACAAGACAACAAGGAAGATCAGACAAAAAATACGGTAAAGTGGGGCCTTGTAGGTAATGATCAAAATCTTTCACACAAAAAAGCTAAAAGTTCGTTTCAAAACAATAAATTTAACGCTGAGCAAAAATTAACGTGTCAAAACAAGATGATATGCATACGATAGCAAAAATAAATGGCAGTGAAGACGATCAGAGGATGTGGCCATCAGCATTGTCAGATGTGGTTCCATGTTAGAACGACACAGTGACAAAACGACAATGACATACCGACACATAACAGAACGACACATGACAGAACAACACATGACGAACATCACAATAATAATATTAGGATTATTTATTTGGTGAGCGCTGTTTTTGTGTGAATCACAACTCAAAAGCCCTCAGCGAGCTTGGTCGTCACTGTAGAAAGCGCCAATTTTTAATTAAGACCCAGTTGCTGAAAGGCTGGATGGACCTTTAGTGACTGGTGTTTGGTAAAGGAATATGAAATGACTTTATTTTAAGAACTAACCACCTTTCATTTACGAGTCAGAAGTGTTAACCACTAGACTACGGACCGTCCTACGACACGTAACAATGTCAGTGCATCACATGACAAAACATCACAGGAAAGTACACCAGAAGACAAAGCATCACATACCTAAAACAGAACATGCCATACACGGCACATGAAAAAACATCACATGACAAAACTTCACAAAGCAGAAAATAAAAATAAATGGCATGAAAAACATGAAAATTGAACTCATTATTTGGTAAAGCTTATATAAAAAAAATATTGTGATGTTTTTGTATTTTAAAAATTAAATTGGGAAAAACAAAGTGATAATTCACTTTTATTTTATTTTTTGCTGAAACGTTTTCACCTAATAAGGTATTTTCAGGAGCATAATTGTTACAAATATTTTTATAAAATAATTTTCAAAACCTTTTTTTGTTTTGAAAGTTATGTTGTTTTGTCATAGTGATGTATTTTCTGTGTTTTGTCGTGGTGATGTCTTTTCATGTGTCGTTATGCCACGTATCGTTTTGCCACTGTGCCGTTTTAAGCTATCACCGTCAGATGTATGGCGGTGTTATACAAGACGGCAACATCAGCTGACAGTGTCGTGACGTCAGGTGGGAGGTTCTAGTTGCCGCTCTTTACAGCGAATCAACTGGATAATTTGCAAAGTGTGCTTGCGATGGGTTATGCACAGCCTTTTATAATAATATTAGGATGATTTTTTTGGTGAGCGCTGTTTTTGTGTGTATCACACCTCAAGAGCCCTCTGCGAGCTTGGTCGTCGCTGTAGAAAACGTCAATGTTCAAACAAGACCCAGTTGCTGTAAGGTTGGATGGACCTTTAGTGACCGGTCTTTGATAAAGGTATATGAATGTTTCACCCAGCGAAAATATAAAAGGTATATTTTTTGTGCTCCGCCGGGATTCGAGCCCACAACCTTCCATTTACGAGTCAAAAGTGTTAACCACTAGATAACGGAACGATTTTAAGCGAAAATATAAGTAAGTTTTAATTTAAGTAATCAGTCAGTGTTATAGCCGCGGGGATCAAGACAGGTTATTTGGAACCGGATAACGCTGGTTCGAATCCCGCGACGATAACTTCGACCCTGGTTCAACAGATGCCGTTGCATGCACACAAGCTTCTGCTTTCGCATGAAGACAACTGGCCAGGCAAAATAGGTTGGTGGATTGCATTGCTTTCCACAAATCTATTTAAAAAAAAAAAAAAAAAATGTTAGCCGAAGATGGAGGTTCTCCGAACCCATTGGTCTTCACGGCAAAATGCTTGGAGCGACTAATCGCTCTCCGCACCATTGCAGTCCCTATATACAGGTACAAAAGAGATCTTTCTCCCATATTCCAGATCATTCTTCGATTTTCGCTCACACCAGAACGCCTTTCTATGCACTACCACCATCATGGACTACTCCCAGATTGTTCTACCCACACTATCGTACATGTATCTTTAGATGCGCGTAGGTACTTTGATTTCGCAGTTCGTAACAATATGATTACAGGGGATTCTCTGCGCGTGCCGCTGGTTGTGCGCAGCTGCAGTTAAGCTGATATTAGACTATTAGCGATAATAACTCACAGAGGAGCTTCACACCGCCTGCCATGAGAAAAAACTCAATATGAAAGTCACGAGAGTGAAAGCATACCTACTGGAATACTAGACTAACTCAGAACCTACTGGAATACTAGACTAACTCAGAACCTACTGGAATACTAGACTAACTCAGAACCTACTGGAATACTAGACTAACTCAGAACCTACTGGAATACTAGACTAACTCAGAACCTACTGGAATACTAGACTTACTCAGAACCTACTGGAATACTAGACTTACTCAGAACCTACTGGAATACTAGACTTACTCAGAACCTACTGGAATACTAGACTAACTCAGAACCCACTGGAATACTAGACTAACTCAGAACGTAATGGAATACTAGACTAACTCAGAACCTACTGGAATACTAGACTAACTCAGAACCTACTGGAATACTAGACTAACTCAGAACCTACTGGAATACTAGACTAACTCAGAACCTACTGGAATACTAGACTTACTCAGAACCTACTGGAATACTAGACTAACTCAGAACCCACTGGAATACTAGACTAACTCAGAACCTACTGGAATACTAGACTAACTCAGAACCTACTGGAATACTAGACTAACTCAGAACCTACTGGAATACTAGACTTACTCAGAACCTACTGGAATACTAGACTAACTCAGAACCCACTGGAATACTAGACTAACTCAGAACCTACTGGAATACTAGACTAACTCAGAACCTACTGGAATACTAGACTAACTCAGAACCTACTGGAATACTAGACTTACTCAGAACCTACTGGAATACTAGACTAACTCAGAACCTACTGGAATACTAGACTTACTCAGAACCTACTGGAATACTAGACTTACTCAGAACCTACTGGAATACTAGACTAACTCAGAACCCACTGGAATACTAGACTAACTCAGAACGTAATGGAATACTAGACTAACTCAGAACCTACTGGAATACTAGACTAACTCAGAACCTACTGGAATACTAGACTTACTCAGAACCTACTGGAATACTAGACTAACTCAGAACCTACTGGAATACTAGACTAACTCAGAACCTACTGGAATACTAGACTTACTCAGAACCTACTGGAATACTAGACTAACTCAGAACCCACTGGAATACTAGACTAACTCAGAACGTAATGGAATACTAGACTAACTCAGAACCTACTGGAATACTAGACTAACTCAGAACCTACTGGAATACTAGACTAACTCAGAACCTACTGGAATACTAGACTTACTCAGAACCTACTGGAATACTAGACTAACTCAGAACCTACTGGAATACTAGACTTACTCAGAACCTACTGGAATACTAGACTAACTCAGAACCCACTGGAATACTAGACTAACTCAGAACGTAATGGAATACTAGACTAACTCAGAACCTACTGGAATACTAGACTAACTCAGAACCTACTGGAATACTAGACTAACTCAGAACCTACTGGAATACTAGACTAACTCAGAACGTAATGGAATACTAGACTAACTCAGAACGTAATGGAATACTAGACTAACTCAGAACCTACTGGAATACTAGACTTACTCAGAACCTACTGGAATACTAGACTAACTCAGAACCTACTGGAATACAAGACTAACGCAGAACCTACTGGAATACTAGACTAACTCAGAACCCACTGGAATACTAGACTAACTCAGAACCTACTGGAATACTACACTAACTCAGAACCTACTGGAATACTAGACTAACTCAGAACCTACTGGAATACTAGACTAACTCAGAACCTACTGGAATACTACACTAACTCAGAACCTACTGGAATACTAGACTAACTCAGAACGTAATGGAATACTAGACTAACTCAGAACGTAATGGAATACTAGACTAACTCAGAACCTACTGGAATACTACACTAACTCAGAACCTACTGGAATACTACACTAACTCAGAACCCACTGGAATACTAGACTAACTCAGAACGTAATGGAATACTAGACTAAAAGATGGACCTTTAGTGACCGGTCTTTTGTAAAGGTTTTATGAATATTTCAACCCCCCAAAGGAAATTTTTGAAAAACTAAATGGATTTTTTTTTTAAATAAAATTATTTTTTCTTTAACGTAGTGGAATTTTTTTGTGCTCCGCCGGGATTCAAACCCACAACCTTCCATTTACGAGTCAAAATTGTTGACACTGGACTACGGACCGGTCACGACCGGATTGTCTGAAACAATAACTCCTTGTCTGCAACCGATTATAAGTGGTTACAAAACCTTACGTAATGCCATATAGAAAACAAATTGGGCATAATTTGTCTGCACATGTAACCAAAACGGGCTAAAAAAACATATTTCCTGTTGTCGCAGTCGATTCGCCCGAGGCAGGCTTGCAGAACGCGTTCAAGAGGCGACTCCTTCTCACGTTTACAGATTTTTTACGATAATTTGCATGCACCGCAATTGGATAAGGTAATGGAGCGACTATTCATTTGTGCATGATACACCATCGATATATGGAACTGGATGGGCTGAGAAATCAATACTTTGAGAATTAGAAATGCGCTACCCCACTCATCATACAAAAATCCAAATTCAGTCTTTCGGTAACCTTCCAACTGTCAACAGGTGGTCCTAAGTGGAAAAAAAATCCATATAATTGTCAAACTGGGTATTTTCTAAACGTGCCTACAAAAGAGACGAAATGTGTTAAAGAACATGGAATAATATTTCACTTTAATCACTATTCTATATGATTACGTTGATAAAATTTATTTTTCGTTTGTCGAAAAATTTTGTTCGCGAAAGTGACAGCCATTTCTAGAACTAGTGATGTTCAAATATATAGGTACTTGCTTCTCTAAGTATGTAACTTATATGCCCGCGGTAATAGATATTTGCGAAAATCATCCCGTACATAATCAGTAGGGAACATTTTTGAATTCGGAATTTATCAGATATTTTCATACATTCAACAACACTAGTAACAAACACGTTACCATAGTGATTTCATGGGTTTCCATGGTGATATGTACATAAGAGTAATGTAAGACGGAGTAGAGGCACGCTGCTTACATAGAAAATAACAAAAGCATCTCATATGTTGTGAGCGAGACAGAATTATTAACAATGCATGGCGTCAAAGACGTTGCATCATGTCGATCGGTAATAAATCACATTTATACCCTCTCCATTTAATACTTCCTCCATGTGATACACTAATATATATATATATTTTTTTACGAGTTTAATAAAAATGTAATGTCATTTTGATTGTGGGCACAGTTATGTGAAATCACTTACGCGTAATATTATTATGGAATAAAGGTACAACGTCATGCTGAAGATTTGAATGAGGATTCTTTTCTTATTATTTTCCGAGGAAACCATACTTATTTTCGATGGACTCGGCACGCAAAACGCAACGCAACTAAGCTACACATATAGTGTAACGACTAGCCATGTTTTCCCCGAAGGCGTCGCATGTGGCGAGTGGAATCTATCTGTTTTTAAAGGTAAGGGGGTTGGTCTTACGCCAACCACTTCAGTTGAGGTGGGAGTTCCCCAGCAAGGGGGCTGGTACTCATTTACTGTGAAGCCTGAGTAAAAATTGCCGGTATTTTATGTTATTATGAAATAGACACAGACACGGGAAAACATTTCTAGCACCTTCAATGCGATTTGAGCTCAAGCTCTGGGCAAGGAACAACTGTTTTCAAGGAATTTAATTAAGTAGTTTCAGTTTTTTTTTTCGTATTTTCTCAAAAACTTCTCACATTATTCTAAATCGGCTTCTTGCGAGACAAAATAATGTACAATTTAGTAATACAAATGAAAAAATATCCAAAATATAGCACATAAAAAACGATAAAAATGTGAAAAAATCGTATTTTTTTCTGTGGTGACTCTTTTTAAGGTACCTACCCATTTTTTTAATAATATATAATTTAGAAGCAAATCAATAAACACGCCTGATTATTTTCATCACTAAGAAATACAAACGATATGTTTAGGGTATAAACGCTCTTACAAAGAGAGCTCTTCAACTGAGCAGGTCTGAATTTGTTTTTTACTTTGAACACGATCACACACGGAAGTGATTTCATACGCGGGGAGTAATATAGCTTTGTATGTGCGTCGCATTACACTTCGTAATAAATTATTAAAATTCACGTAGCTTTTACAAAAAAAAATGTATGAAAAACATAATCAGCACCTCTAGGAAGGGTTTCAGTTTTGATACATTTTTGCTAAAACGCTATAATTGAAGTTTTATACGTGTGCGTCACTAATACATTGATGAATGCGGTGACAGAAATGAAGATATTTTTTTATACGTTACTTTTCATACCAGACAAAACGCATGTTACAAAGTCTCTAAAGCTTGTATAGACATTTTTTTTAAGGTAAAAATACAATAAATGTTATGATGGCATGTGTGAAGTAATATAAGTACAGAAAACAAAATCTTTGACACGCTAGGAAGTCACAGATTGCACAATCAAAAAAGGCTGGGAACTCTTCATTTTATTTTAGTAACGGCATCAATATTTGCGGACGAGAAACTATTTCCAATATACAGAATATCCGTCTCAAATTAATTAACCGCAAATCGTCCTTCGTTACAAAGATGTTCAGTGTCATTTCGCTGTAAGCAAGAAACTTGTGTGAAACTAAGAAATTGTCACAGGAAGTTGGTAGATTTGAAACTCACGCCTGCGCGAAGATTGTGTGAACGCGTTAAAAATCTTTTCATTGGCAAATTTGTCATTTTTTAAACGTAAAATGCAATTTTTTAAGGCATTGTGGCATGTGTTATTATTAGGTGTCAAAACACAAAATGGAGAAAGCAAGAAAACATGGGATTTCACAGGTAAGAACATTTTTTTTTTTTAATAGATTTGTGGAAAGGAATGCAATCCACCAACCCATTTTGCCTGGCCAGTTGTCTTCATGCAAAAGCAGAAGCTAGTGTGCATGCAAAGGCATCTGTTTAACCAGGGTCGAAGTTATCGGCACGGGATTCGAACCAGCGCTATCCGGTTCCAAATAACCTATCTTGATTCCCGCGGCCATAAGACCGACAAACATGCTTTTTATAACTACACCGCTGCTGTATTTGACAGGGCTGGGGGCAACTGTGCTTCATAGTAGGTATGTATCATCAACGCCATACAGTAAAAAATGATTAATTTAACCAATGCCACCACTTTTCCAGGGAAGCTCGGTAGAAAGTGCAGGGCTTATGTTCATTTGAGGATTGTATTTTAATAATAATATTAGGATGATTTATTCGGTGAGCGCTGTTTTTGTGTGTATCACACCTTAAGAGCCCGCTGCGAGCTTGGTCGTCGCTGTAGAAAGCGCCAATTCTCAAGCAAGACCCAGTTGTTGTAAGGTTGGATGGACCTTTCAGTAGCCAGTCTTTGGTAAAGGTTTATGAATGTTTCAACTCAGCGAAGAGCACATTCGAAATATAAATGGTATATTTTTGTGCTCCGCCGGGATCCGAATCCACAACCTTCCATTTACGAGTCCGAAGTGTTGCCACTACGGACTACGGACCGGTCCAAGATGCCAACGACACGCGGTGTACCTGAGCGGTAACCCATCCAAGTACTGTCCGCGCCCAATGTTGCTTAACTTCGGTGATCTATGGGATCCGGTGCTTTCAACATGGTAACGTCGATTTTAATTTGTAAGTACACATGCAACATTTGTAAGCACGAACTTACACGCGTCTCAGAGTTTTGGGCTTACACGGCCGGCTGATGATGCTGGAGAGTTAGTTTCCGGGATCTGTTGCTGTGCTCTGAGCTTTCGGATGTTTCGACCAAGGTCTACGTTAGACTTTTTAGCGTGAAAGTAAAATGATGAAGATATAGACTTTCACGCTGAAGAAGCCCATCGTAGACATGGGCCAAACGTCCGGAATCTCCAACTCGCACAGAAAGCAACTCTCTAGAATTACACGTGTCTGTCTGTTTGTGGGCATGCATTTCATATGAATTTTAAATGATTATATATCTTAGATTATTACTATAGACGGTTCAATTAGACATTTTCTGACTGTCCTATACTCGTGGTGAAGTTTTACGGTTATGTGAAAGAAATGATATTCTGGAAGTTACCACGCGACGGTTACGTTCCTCATTTAAGTAGATATATTATGTATGGGTGCGCGTCCAGATGCGATTATTTGGTTTGGTATGGTTTTATGTAATAGAATAAATGTTTGGCCGTGTAACAAACACCAAGAAAACCACAGGTACGAATCACTTCCGAAAAGTTTGAAAAAAAAACAGTCTAGCCAAGAAAAGCACAGACCACAATGTGTCGACAGTTGTAAAATTGTTTTGCAACTTATTTTATCAAACAAATACGTTTTCGCAGTTCCCCCATTACTGAATGAAAAATGAGCTTTTAGTACTAAAAAGATGAGGTCTTCACATTCAAAATATCCCTGGATATTTGACGTCACCCGTGTAAATTTCCCGAAGATCAGGGAAATATTGCTAGCTTACTAAAGGTCCATCCAGCCTTACAGCAACTGGGTCATGCTTGAAGATTGGCGCTTTGTAGCGACGACGACCAAGCTCGTAAAAAAGGTTGATAGCTCAATTGGTAGAATGCTTGCATTCCATGCCGAGAGCAAGGGTTCGATCTCAAGGTTTACTCAGCCTTCACTAGAAATGAGAACCAGCCTCTCCGGGAGCTGGAAAATCCCCACTTCAACTGAAAGAGGTTGGTGTGAGGCCGGCCCCATTACCCGTAAAAATAAAATAGGTCCCGAATCGCCACGAGCGACCCCTTCGGGGATAACGCAGGCAAGAAGTTACACTGTATGTGTAGCTTAGTTGCGTAGTTGCGTACAGCATTTATTTGACGCTCGTAAGTAGAATATGGAAAGGAGAACTTGATATTTTTAATAAAAAATAACTGAGAAATAAACAAAAATACACATGAATACTGATATTTATTGTAGAAAATATTTATTCTTGTGAAATAACTTTTAAAGCTGAATTTCTTACATATTAAAATGCACTCGGTTCTTGACTACGACATACGTCAAACTGAAATGGATGATTTGAATGATTATTCAAATCGTCCAACTTTATACAACAAGCAACCACTAAGCAAAAACAATAAAATTACAATCTATAAAAAGTGAGAATTGAAGACTTCAAAGCCTTAGCCGCTAGCATTAGAGATCAACCGCCATTTTTTTCGGTCCTTACATACTTATTTCATTTCATACAGTCATAACCTTTCCATACATCCCTCATTTTATTATGACTCTGGATATCCGGATATCCTTGACGACCTTGACTGATAGGTTGGTACGAGGCTGACCACCCGTGCTGTAAAAATCGGTTCACTTTTGCCAATGCCACCTCGGCTCAGGGAACGGCGGCAGGAGTTGCAAGGTTTATGTCCATGTGAAATTTTCTTTATTTGTATGCACACATGCATAATGTGTAGGCGCGAACCTACATGCGCCTGTCTGTAGGCATGCATTTCATATGAGCCTTAAATGTTCACATATCCTTGCAGCTTAGATTATTATAGATAGATAGATAACCCATTTATTCGATATTTATCTTTTTTTTTAAGGAAGCCTGTGTAGGAGACTCCCTATATTCAAGAGACTCTAGGGGTCTATGACACTTGTTATAGTGCCACAGAGGTGTTGGTGATGTGGCAGTTGTTCTTATCCGGTTGCAGGGCCGTTAGCTGCGCAGTGCTGTGGTATGTGTTGTGTTGCGTTGCTCATGCATCCATCATTCACTTTTTGGTAATCCGGTTTCTTTTTTATCATCCTCAGAGTTTATTCATGAATACTTTTTGATACATTAGCTGGGATACGGACAGGTCTTTAATAAAAAAATCGTGAAAGTAAAGCAAATAATAATTAAAGTTGCAAGAGGCACGAAGTAATTATTCTTTTTAAATAGTGAGTAAACAAAAAGTGAGTGCTCGTATAATAGACATTTATCTTAAATCATTATAATCACAGGCTGCGGAGAGTAATTTCTCTAGACACGTTTTTTTAGACAGAGACTTCCTGCGTGGCGTTATGTAAAAGCAAAATCTTTTATAAAAGAGTAAATGTGGAGTACTTTAAAGGTATAGTACATGCAACATAGTTCCTTGACTTATAGGTTGGTATACGGCTGACCACCCATGCTGTAGAAAATGGTTCACTTTGCCAATGTCACCCCTGTTTTAAGGAAAGTCGGCAGGAGTTTCAGGGTGTATGTTCATTTGAGATTCGGGTTTTTATATTGTAGGTCCATATGCGGCATGTACAAGCGCGAACTCATACGTGTCTATACAATCAAAGTTGCAAGGATATATTAAGGCGTGTTATAAAGCTAAATCTGCCGTTTTTGTTTCTTACACTTTATGGTCTTAGCAAAATAGTTACAGTAATGAAAAAAATCAAGAATGTTTACTAATTGTTTATCTTAATTATAAAGCTTAAAAATATATGACTTAAGAATTGCCACCACAAAAAAATATTTAAAAAAAACGCGTTTTTTTTACATTTTTAGCTTTTTTTTCGTGTGTGCTGTATTTTGGATTTTTTTTTTGCTTTTTACTTACAGAACTATACATTGTTTAGATTCAATACTCAACATTTTTTCAATAATGTCAATAGTTTTTGAGTAAATATGGAAAAACTGTGTTCTTTGTTTTAATTAAAATTTAATTCATTTAGTAGTTTCAGTTTTTCCATATTTACTCAAAAACTATTGACATTATTGAAAAAATGTTGAGTATTGAATCTAAACAATGTATAGTTCTGTAAGTAAAAAGCAAAAAAAAAATCCAAAATACAGCATACACGAAAAAAAAGCTAAAATTGTAAAAAAAACGCGTTTTTTTAAATATTTTTTTGTGGTGGCAATTCTTAAGTTATATATTTTGTTTAAGCTTTATAATTAAGATAAACAATTAGTTAACATTCTTGATTTTTTTCATTACTGTAACTATTTTGCTAAGACCATAAAGTGTAAGAAACAAAAATGGCAGATTTAGCTTTATAACACGCCTTAACATTCAAAGCTCATATCAAATGCATGCCCACAAACAAACGCGTGTAAGTTTGTGAAAATGCATACAATGTTAATTCCAAATGCATGCCCACAAACAAACACGTGTCTGCTTGTGTCAATGCATTTAATATGAGTATCAAATGATACATATCTTTGGAACTTAGATGAGGTTAGATTAGACAGGGTTCATTGCTCACAGTTCACGGTGGTGTTTTAGTTGAATGTTGCTGAGCTGTAATATCTCACAGCCCGTAATGGAGATCGTGTAACATTTGTGCGAGCTGGCAGCGACGAGCAATTTGCAGATGCTAATAATGGCAATGGGAAGTGAGCTGTGAGCGGAGATGGCAGAAGAGTCGGATGTGGAAGATGAGAGGAAGTGAACGAGGCGACGGGAAAGTTTATTGACCGATCTCATCGGGGCAAACACCACATAACAGGGTTCACCATCGCATGCTAAATTTGTTTGCCCGTATTTGTATTTCTAAGTCTTCAAATTGTTTTGTTGATACGTAGTGGAATTCTATTTTAAATATTGGATTAAAAAAAAAACAATTTGACCTTTTAATAAAAAAAAAATCCTGAAGACGTCGGATATGACTTTGACGAAACGTAGAGAAAATCGTTGTTTTCTTTACACACGGTCAGTAACATCCGTTTTTTTTTTTCATTCCGGAGTAAAAGAAAGCGTGAAAATGAAAGTTCAAAGAAGTGTGATGCGATGGTTTGGACGTATTGAAAACTCACTTACGAAAATGGTTATAAGTTAGAAAGAGAACAAAGAACTTCACAGTTGCATTTCCATATGTACAAAATACTCGGCAAAACGAAAAAAAAAATCTTGAATGTTGGTACCATTGCAAATAATGGCTGCCGATTAGACCGGAAATATCTAGAGTTGACAGATAGCACGCGTTATAAATATTGTGATCGCCAAAATTGGTGTCAATATTTCATATTTTCAAGGTGTATATTCTTATTCATATTTTAATTTTATCACTCATTTCATTAAAACTATTGTGATATTTAATGCGTCATATTTGTAATTGTTGCCGCCGTACATTGGGGGCACCACTGCAAAGTTTGACAGGAGAGGAACACAAGTGGGAACAAGTATGTATCCATTCAGTATGTTAGGTTCTGCTCCCCAATGTTATAACTCAATGGATAAAAAAGAAAATATATCATTTAGCAAATACCAAAATTATTGTATAACTAATTAAAAAACTTTTCCCTAGCGTCAGCCCTGATGTTAATTTTTCGCTATGAAAACAAAACAGCCAAAAAGGCAAACAAAATATTATTCAGCATGTGAAAAAAATGCTGAATAAACAATAGGCGAAGATTTTACAAAAAAAAGGTCATTGATCTATAATATAGATCATATATGTTAAGTTGATGAACTACTAAATCTAAATCTAAGCTGCAAAGATATGTATCATTTGAGATTCATATTAAATGCATTCCCACAAGCAGACACGCATAATTTCGCGCTCACACATGCCGCATGTGGACCTACAATATAAAAAACCCAATCTCTAATGAACATAAGCCCTGCAACTCTTGCCGACCTTCCCTGAAACAGGGGTGACATTGGCAAAGTGAACCATTTTTTACAGTATGGGTGGTCAACCTCATACCTACCTATAAGTCAAGGAATTTGATTTCAATATATTAACATCAAGAAAAATGGTTACCATAAGGCTGGTATCCTTACCAATGAAAATAAATATGTTCTATATGTCAATACTACTCCATGGAAGGTTGCCAATTAAAAAAGTAGTCAATATACAGAAAAAGGATAAAATTCCAAGTAAAATGACAGGTCAATGAGCTTCAAAATCATCTATTTAAATATTGATTTAAAATAAATCTATTTAATCTATAATCTAGATATATTTAAATATATCTATAATCTAGATCTACCAAAAAAAAGTCGACACTTTTTTTTACCCACACGTTGACACTTGAATGATTCGTTTCATAAATATTTATTTGCCTTGTCAAAAGACAGGGTGACCCGGAAGATCAGACGCGATTTTATTTTTGAGATTATTTTACGTAAGATTTAGGCATTGTGATGAAATTGATAAGTTATGAGTTAGGAGGTGTGAACACGCCATTGTTTTATAGCGCCAACGCTACAATGGGCGGGAATTTTATTGTAATGGAGGCTCGCGGAGAATGGACCCGTGAAAAATGGATGACAAAAAAAAATAGAATGTGTCTTGTATATCATTATTTTTATCTTCTGTTGATAATTTACGCCAAACATTTCAGTTGAAGTGGGGGTTTCCCAGCTCCCGAGTGCGCTGGTACTCATTTCTTGTGAAGGCTGAATATTCAATTTGGAAAAGAGTTTTAGGCTTACACGGCCGGCTGATGATGCTGGAGTGATGCTTTCCGGGATCTGTTGCCGTGGTCTGTGGGAGCTGGAGCTTCCGGACGTGATGCTTTGTGAACTGTGATCATCACAGTTCTCATCAAGACAATCATTATCATCATACTTCACGCTGAAGAAGCCCATCGTAGAAATGCGCGAAACGTCCGGAAGCTCCAGCTCCCACAGACCACGGCAACAGATCCCGGAAAGCATCACTCCAGCATTCAATTTGGAGTTTGAAATAAACACCGAGACGGGGAAATCGTTTCCGGCACACTTGGTGGGATTCGAATCCGAGCTCTCGGAATGGAATGGAAGCACTCTACCAACTGAGCTATCGATATACATACATGGGAAAATTATTTAAAGGAGACGAATAGTCCGCATACAGCTCGTTCACAAACAAATCGTACAATGATGAAAAAATGTAGATATTATTTTCAGACAAATTGCCAACAAATTAATCATCCATAAACAATTCTATCAGAGACAAATCACATAAATTTTCCAAGTATAAATAAATAATCGATAGAAAAACTTATACTGTCGAATTGTCTGCAGAAAAATCGTACAAAGATAAATCGTATACAGACAGAGCGTCGTAGGCAATTTTTCAACACAAAAATCTCAGCGCTTATTATATGAAAGTACCTACCTATTGAAGTAAAAAATCCGATAGAGGTTCGTTCAAAGAAATGAATGCCAAATTTGTATTATGGCAAAGTATCCATAAAAGCAATGAACCCGATTGACCTGAGATTTTTAAAACTGTTATGTGTAAATGGTAATAATAAAAGTGAACGGTAGCTTGCGGGGTTTTTGCATACTGAATGCGGGCAGGTAGGTACATATACGTAGTAAAATGCTGTGTGAAACATGCCAGAGACAATCGCCAAAAAGTAATAGAGTGTAAATAAACAAACTATAAAAAACGAGAGTCAAGATGGCGGAGATAAGCCACGCGGTGAAATTAATATCACTAAAAAAATGTTATGAAATAGATCACATGTTTTTTTTGTCTATGGTCTATCTGCGGGCAACACTTAAATTTCAAAAATTCAAACATGTAACAAATTTGAATGTTTGAATAAAAAAACAATCGAACATTAATTTAGATTGCCAGGTGGGTTCCATTAACATGGTGGGTTCGAAATTCAAAATTTGAATCTGATAGAAATAATGTTAAATTGTAGATTATGCATTTCAAGGTGAATGCATACGTAAAATGGACCGAAAGATAAGTCGATTTTTGGATACAAGGTTTTAAAGAAAAGTGTTGTCATAAGGGCGGGAAAGGTATCGGAGGCGTTATTATTGACGTAACACTCTCGCGCTTCAAACATTCTCCTTCTTTACAAAATATGCATTGACTTTAATTTGAATACATTATTATTTTGAAATTCTGACACAGGCTATCTGTAATCTAAGTTGCGGCACTGTCAGTCTATACGCACAACCAGTCACACGAGTAAGAAACACAGCTTGCTGTGTGTATACGAAGTATACTTACTAGCAAAAGAATACATATTTTTTTAAAATAGCATAAACGAAGCTTTCCTCTGACACAGGGTTTCATTCGTAAAAGTAAACCAATTTTTACAAAATGGCTGGTAAGCCTCTCAATGAGGTCCGCACGTGAATTGGCATAATATTGTGTAGTCGCCCGGCCGGGTTACTAGGGAAAAGGCGTACAAATATTTTGTTATTGGTTGCTAAAGACGGCAGTCCCATACAAGACTGACTCGCCGAGAAAATAATCTAAATTGAAAAAAAAAAATCAACGGAGGTCCGCATGTGAATAGGAGTAAACGAAATTGTGTCGTCACCCAGCAGGGTTGCTAGGGAAAAGGCGTACAAATATTTTGTTATTGGTTGCTAAGAACGTTAGCTCGCCAAATAGGTATAAATTTAAAAAAATGCTCCGACCCCATTATTTTATTTTTTTCAAGAAAACTTGTGCGGGAGACTCCCTAGATTCTTGAGACTCTAGGGGTCTATGACACTAGTTGTAGTGCCGCAGAGGTGTACGAGCTTGGTCGTCGCTACAAAGCGCCAATACTCAAGCAAGACCCAGTTGCTGTAAGGCTGGATGGACCTTTGGTGACGGGTCATTGGTAAAGGTTTATGAATTTTTCAACCCAGCGAAGAGTAAAATTTGAAAATCTAAATGGTATATTTTTTGTGCTCCGCCGGGATTCGAACCCACAACCTTCCCATTCAGAGTCCGCAGTGTTACCACTGAGCTACGGACCGGTCCGTAGCTCAGTGAATAGGAGTAAAAAAAATTGTGGCGTCACCCAGCAGGGTTGCTAGGGAAAAGGCTTGCAAATATTTTGTTATTGCTTGCTAAGGACTTTAGCTCGCCCAAAAAATAGTTCTAAATTTAAAAAAAATGTTCCGACCTCATTATTTAATATTTCTTTACAGAATAATATAGTAATTTAATAATGAAAATCATCCATGACTTAGATTGTTCTTTTTTCGGCCACAGGATAAAATAAAATACAAAACAATGATTTGTCTTTTTCAAGTTGCAACTCTGTAACACAATGCATTCGCACGAATTTTTCATTTCATCTTTTTATCACTCCGACTCATTCTCTTGAGCCGACGCCGTTTTATGCACAATCATGGCGACAAACAAATAAAAAAAGAACGAAGACAATAATCTGCATAAAAGAAAGGCGCGATGAAATTTTCTTGTCGGCTTTTATCTTGTGATGAGAGCTGCTGCAAGAGTCGTGTTAGAACGGACATCGCAGCCCCATTGTCTTAAGCTGCCTCTTCTAAAAAAAAAACTATTTTTCCCATCAGGTGTTTATCTCGGGTATTTGCATATAATCGCGGCCTTCGGGCAACACTGAGACGTTTAGCTTTGTATTTTTTGTTTTTGTTACACTTTCGATCTCTGTACTCAATAGATTGTACGAGAAGTCTAATTCTCGAAAATAGTGAAAACTATTTAGGACTAACTTACTCATTCAATAGGGAAATTTCTTATCATAAAACTTCTTGAATTTTATTTTTATTTGCTTTTTTCACATAGTTATTCATGTTCAACAAATGAAGTTTAAATTTACGCGCCAAAACGCTCCTTGGATTGAATTTTCGGCTGTGACGTCATTTTCTTTATTCATCTATTCCTTGACTTATAAGTTGGTATGAGGCTGACCACCCATACTGTCAAAAAATGGTTCACTTTGCCAATGTCACCCCTGTTTCAGGGAAGATCGGCAAGAGTTGCAGGGCTTATGTTCATTTGAGATTGGGTTTTTTTATATTGAAGGTTCACATGCGGCATGTGTGCGTGCAAAATTATGTGTATCTGTTTGTGGGAATGCATTTTATATGAATCTCAAATGATACATATCTTTGCAACTTAGATTTAGATTTAGATCTTATATAGCCATCGTAATCCTCGCAGCGTTGGGGATACAAGAAAATGACTTCACGTGAATAAAAATTTGTACTACAAATTCAGTTGCAGATCGCATATCCGTTTCGAAACCGGTCAAAATTTCAGAAAGTTCTTTTTTAAATGTACAATCATAGAATTTTATTTTGAACTTGAAATCAGGACCTTCTTAATATGCTTATCGTAGTTTATCAAAATTAGACACTTTTTACCAAATTCCTCACTATTGCAACTGCCCTATTAATAAGAGAAAGACAAATTCAACTATTGAGTCAAACACGAAGTGGAGCAGGACAAGATAGCTCGGCGGGATGGTGACGGAATATTTACAAATGAAAAGCAACTTTAAAATTTATTATACTAAAAGGAGACAGGTCCTTAGTCTGGTGGTAGCCCTTGAGACTCGTAAATGAAAGGTTGTGGGTTCGAATCACGGCGGATAGCATAACCATACCTTTTATATTTTCAAAATTGCTCTTCGCTGGGTTGAAAAATTCATATACCTTTAACCAACACCGATCACCAAAGGTCCATCCAGCCTTAAGGCTAGTTCGCACGAGGCCACTGATTTAGTCAAGTAGCGAGTAATTTAGTAGTGGGCGGGGCGCTACTCGCCCGTGAAGCGTTCGCATTACGGTCCAGTACAGTACACAAGTGCGAAGTTGGCTGCAGAAAGCCCTTTCTATAATGGCGGAAAATTTGAATTGGCTGCAGTTTGAAAATATTAATTGAGTATTAAAATCATGTTATTATAAAGCCCTTTAAATTGGCTATAGTTTGGTAATATTAACTGATTTATGCCCGGCCACCTAGCTTGGAGCCTGTTTAGCAAACAACTTCGAAACTCGACTTTTGTAAATTCGAAATGTATTTTATGGTTTATAAAATAATATACACATTTTAAATAAAAACAACACATGACTATTTGATGTTTAAAATAATATCTACCATTTACGCTGCAAACATTATTTTTTAATTGAATTTTTATCTTTTCAATGATGTGTACAAAGTATATTTTGTATGCACACACTATAATACGGCTCGTAGTCTGCAGCTGCATTCAGATGCATTTCTCTGTTGCGTTTTTCGTTGTTGACAATTAACATCAATATTCGACATGTAAAATCGGCATTTCAAATACACGGCGGTCACCAATCAATTATCAAGTTAAAGAAGAAACATGGTTCAACTTTTCAGAGGCTGACCGCGAGAAACTTGTTCAATCCTGCTACATACGCCTCTCACGTCTGTCACAGATACCAGCTGATGGCTTACAGTGGCATAAAATTGTAATGCCTCTAATTAGTTATCCCCGTGTGTCACTGAATTGTTTCTGTACAAAACAACAAGTAACAATCCATCTGAAGGATATCATAAGGCCTGTGATATGACAAATTTATGGTAGGTACCTATAAACATCGATCAATGTAAAAGATCGATGTTTTTAAATACGTAATAAATTCATGGACGATAATAGTTATTTCCACAACATCTTTACCAAAACTATATTTGTACAGCTCTATTGTCAGCAAGGAGCTATATGATATGTACATGATTGTATTTTTGACAGCTGATATCCGCACCAAAAATCGATGTCATACTATTCTTATCGAAAAAAAATTACCTTTCTCAAAACTTTTTGGACGTAGATAAGTCCTAGCAACTTCTATATTCTCAAGAGTTTCTAAAAAACCAAGGATATCGGTGTGCATATCCACTTATTTACAGTTTAAACATGACATAACCTCACTGACAGGTCGCTAAGTTTAGGGAGCGGAACATCGGGCTCGCAAATATAAGAAGTTCTTAAGTACTTAAATATTTTTAAACAGCACTTTATCTTTAAATATTCTTGCTGAAAACGGGCATTATCTTTTCAAACTGCAGCCAATTTAAATTGCCGCCATTCTTGCATTTCCGTTTCCCCGCCAAGAGTGAGCGGCCAATGGCGCGGCCGCTAATAAACTCGACTCGGACTCGGGCTTTTCCGTGGCTCTTCGGACTCGGACTTTTCCGTGGCTTCTCGGCAACACTCGCCCACGGACGGTGGGCGGGGCCGCTACTTGCCCGAAAAAATAGAATGAAATGGATCGGCTTGACTTAACTACTGGACTAAATTGTTGGGGTTCGCACACGTTTAGCTACTAAATTACTCGTTACTTGACTAAATTACTCGCCTTGTCCGAACCAGCCTTTACAGCAACGGGTATTGCTTTAGAATTGGCGCTTTCTATAGCGACGACCAAGTAGAGATCTATTGAGATGTGATTCACACAAAAAAGCGCTCAACAAATAAAGCATCCTAATATTATTATAATCAGTATCACCATTCAGTATTCCTTGACTGATAGGTTGGTATGCGGCTGACCACCCATACTGTAACAAATGGTTCACTTTGCCAATGTCACCCCTGCTTCAGGGAAGGTCGGCAAGAGTTGCAGGGCTTATGTTCATTTGAGATTGGGTTTTTTATATTGTAGGTCCACATGCGGCATGTGTTAGCGCGAAATTTGCGTGTCTGCTTGTGGGAATGCATTTAATATGAATCTAAAATGATACATATCTTTGCAGCTTAGATTTAGATTTTAGACCATCAAATCTCTATTGGTGTTGGATGGTTTACATCAGTGTACACAGAATATTCGATCGATAGAATTCAAATTCACCGTTCGCATCTTTCAAGAATATACGACGGTATTGTGATGTGTGTTACCTACAAGCTATGGTATGAATGGCGTCTCGCATTCTACGTTTACATTGTACGTACGCAGATAATGTTTTTAATGGTAAATCATCACATTAGCGCGGCTGACATTATGTCTTTATTCAACGCGACAATGGAGGTGAGAATAATGTAGTGAACGCCATTTAAAAGTATCGAACACAAATCACGACAATCAGACAGTACGGTGTTTAATAAAATTTTGAATACCTACTCATATCTGGATAGAATACGTTATGTACAAAACAGCTAAAATATGACTAAAGCAAATTAGGTAGGGATGGGCAAAATATATGGATATATCAAAAGTACCGATATATATATATTTTTAAATCGGTATTTTTCTCGAAATTAGAAATATCGATTAGAGGTTCCCAAACTTTTTCAAGTCACGGCACCCTTTGAAATTTTGAGTTTTCTCACGGCACCCTAGTCATATAATATCGATCGATGTTTGTATTCATGTATGCACACAAGCTTCTGCTTTCGCATGAAGACATCTGGCCAGGCAAAATAGGTTGGTCAATTGCAATCCTCTTCACAAATTAAAAAAAAAAAAAAAAAAAAAATGTAAAATTTTGATTTTTAGTAGACTTCAGGGGCGCCTCGCGGCACCCCTGATCTTTCTCCGCGGCACCCACTTTGGGAACCTCTGGATTAATCGATATTTCGATATTATTTTTCCAGTACCAAAAACTTTTTTTTGCAAATGTGATTTTGCCCCCCACATAGGTGGTTGTGTTTTGAAGTCACAACATTTGTACGTAGCCAATCGCAGGTCCAGCCCCCCGGGAGCTGGGAAACCCCCCGTCTTCAACTGAAAGTGGTTGGTGTGAGGCCGACCCCTTCCCTGTAAAAGTAAATAGGCCCCGAATCGCCACATGCGACCACTTCGGCAATAACGTAAGCAAGAAGTTGCACTATATGTGTAGCTTAGTTGCGTTGCGTTGGTCCAGTTATACGTACATATGTAAACATTGCTCATGTGAAATTACCTCTGATGGACATAAGACAAACAAGCAGTAATGTGACGATTTTAAGTGCGGTTCATTTGATTACAATTTTATAGCGCCATTTTAAAACATTGCAACATTTCCCTCCTTTTCATTTTTTGACAGCTGCAAGATGTGTCTCTGTCAGAATATAATATGTTGTGTTGTGGGAATCCAAAAAACAAACAGCAAAAACGTGATAGTTGAAGGCCGCGAATAAAAACTGAATGTTGCAGTACATGAATGTTCTTCTCACAGGTTGAATTAACAAAACAAATACACCATTTACGTCAAAGCTTCAAATGATTTTGTATCGGCAGGATGCCATCAATCAAAAAAGCAAGATGGCGGAACAGTGCAACCACGGAATGGCTGCCCAGGTAGGTATTGAAGATTTATGGAGCGAAAAACAGCATTTTGCACAAATTTTTTAAAGTGTTGCCATTACTTTTTCGGGAAGAACCGATGCAGGTCATTTATTTTAATGTGAAGAAATTTGGAATTAAATAAAGAAAGTTGAAATATTATGACCTTTTGTGGTAAGGATAATAATTATTCTTTCGAAATAATATATTTTTTTTTTGGCAAGAATGAACTCTCCGAACATTTTTTATTTGATTTTTTTTTGCTCAGCGAGCAAACAACTTCAGCCTTGTATGGGACTACGATACTTAGCAACCAATAACAAAATACTTGCAATAAAAAAAAAATGCATAAAGTATCTTAAGCCAAAAGTGGAACTCAGAAAATGATACAAGAGTACGAGGATAAAAAAGACTAGGTTTTTAGGGCCGATCTTATAAGCACCCTTAGTTAAATTTCAAATCTAATTAACCAAAATCTGGTTGAAATTTTGTTTTTTTGCATTATAATAATCCGTTAACATAAGTTTGGTTCAATTTTATCGACGGAGCTAACTGGTGGCCCACTCAGCGGTTTGGCGTAGATACTGGGCAGTTTGTTGAAGTTTAAGGTCAGTAGTAGGGTAGGACGCGGTTGCTCGATCACCCAGGACATCAGGGGGGCTTAGGGGCACGGAGAAATATATTGTCGCAAACTTGAAATACGTACGCTTATACACGCATACATCATATGACGGACTATGAAATCAAAGTTACTACGCACACCTATGCACGTACTATAGAACCATCTAGGAGCAACCCATGATTGTATTTGTGCATTGGAATGACATTCTAGTGATTGTGTGTACCTAACGTTCTGGTGGTAGAATGATCTAGTGAATGGGAGAAAGACCCCTCTGGTTCCCTATAAAAGAGATCAAAATGGTGCAGACGGTAGAGTCCCAAGAGAGCAATTCGCTGAGTAACACATATAAACAGTGATTGTCAAGTTGTGAAATAAATTGTGAAAAATAAATTCTGTAAAAATAAATTATGTCAGATTTTGTAGGGTTTTGTGTATTCACACAGTGAAAATTCATTTTAATTTAAAATAAAATATTTTTTTTGACTCTTTCATTTCATTGACTCTTGATAATGACCTGAATCTTGAAGGTCGAAAGTGCTTGAGGTAGATAAAATTATTGTGAAAATAAAACTACGATTTGAAAAAATATTTTATTTTAAATTAAATTATGTCATTTTAATTAAAAAGAGAATCCAGCAGAAAACGTAACAATATTGATATATTTTCTAAAAATACAGATGATGGCATAAGTTAGGTCAGCCGTCAATGCATTGTTACTGCGCACTGTGTAGTCTTTTTGTTGACCAAATTTTTGGACAATTAATTAAATATGACAATAGAAAACTATATGGAATAAGTTGCAATATACGTGCATCTCAGCTGCGTTTCTTATTATTTTACAGCACAGTGAAAATGAAAAGTAAAGACTTACATCAGCAAAGTTCAGCCTGTTGGCATTCTTGCGGAACTCCGTCATGGCGTACCTTTCCTTCATCTTGCGCACCCTCTTCCCACCCCTCTTCTTGCGGCTCTGCTCTATGGGCTTGGGTAGCGGCTTCACAAACTTTACAGGTGGCGGCTCCTGCCAAAATTGACAGCAGAGTTTTAATCATGAATGCGAAACAGCCAATGATCGATTAATGAGTTTTTACAATCATAGACCGGTTCGTAGTTCAGTGGTAACACTTCGGACTCTGAATGGGAAGGTTGTGGGTTCGATTCCCGGCGGAGCACAAAAAATATACCATTTATATTTTCAAATTTGCTCTTCGCTGGGTTCAAAAATTCGTAAACTTTTTTTAATGACTGGTCACCAAAGGTCCATCCAGCCTTACAGCAACTGGGTCTTGCTTGAGAATAATAATGTAGATAGATAGATTTATTTTCACACATTATAGTATATGACAGGTTAAACCTAATACATACAATAATTAAAAACATTCATAAGTAACCGAAATCAGCTTAGGAGAAACGGAAGCCTCTGTCTAAGCTGATTTTCACTCAGGTGGAAGATATCAACCGAAGAGGAGATCTCATTGAGCATAGTCATTGCCCTCCCCAAGAGAATTGGCGCTTTGTAGCGGCGATGACCAAGCTCGTAAAAGTGTTGACGGCTCAATTGGTAGAATGTTTGCATTCCATGCCAAGAGCAAGGGTTCGATCTCAAGGTTTACTCAGCCTTCACAATAAATGAGAACCAGCCCCCTCGGGAGCTGGGAAACCCCCGCTTCAGCTGAAGTGGTTGGTGTAAGGCCGGCCCCCTTACCTGTAAAAATAAATAGGTCCTGAACAGCAAGAGGTTACACTATATGTGTAGCTTAGTTGCGTTTATAGACCTGTGCCCCTAGTACAGTGGTCGACAAAGTGCGGCTCCAGAGCCGCATGTGGCTATTTGGCTCCGTAAGTGCGGCTCTGGCACAAATATCCACGGTAGGCGCAATAATATTTTCAATTAAAAAAAATTGGTAAGTAAAAAATTACATCTTATTTTGATAAATTAAAATTCTTCTATAAATTGAGAACATGTATAATCTTTTGTTTAAAGGTAGATAGGTAATTAAAATTTTATATTGTTGTAAAAATACATAATGAATTTAGAGTTTAATTTTATTAGTTTTCGTAACCGTAAGCACAAACCATGTACAAGCTAATCTAATTAAATCTAATCTAATCTAAGTTGCAAAGATATGTTACATTGTAGATTCACATTACATGCATTCTCTCAACCAGACACATACAAGTTCGCGCTTGCACATGCCTCATGTGAACCTACAATATAAAAACCAAATCTCAAATGGACATACACCCTGCAACTCTTGCCGTCCTTCCGTGAAACAGGGGTGACATTGGCAAGGTGAACCATTTTTTACAGCATGGGTGGTCAGCCGCATACCAACCTATAAGTCAAGGAACAAGCTACCGGCAGAAATTGTTTGTAGTTTTTGGCATACTCCGGCGTGCTTGCTTGTGTTAATACCTTTCTATCATGTCGTGCTTTATTAAGTAGTGGGAGTACAAATTGGCATCGCAGACCAGTAGTTGTTATAAAAAAAGAAAGTACCTGTAATTTGTCGAGTTTCTTTTCTATCTCCTCCCGCAGTTGTCTGCCGATTTTTCCATCAACACTCTCGTGACAGGCGTCTACTCGGGCAGCCAGCGTTGCCTTGGTGGAGACTAGACGAGCCGCCTTACGACGGAGCTCCTATTAAACAACAAAACAGTAGCTAATTATAGTTACGATTTACGGGTTCAGTTTAATAAAAACTTCGGTTAATCTATTTCACACAATTAATTTTGAGTTACAGATCATAGAGTTAACTTTTGTACTGTGTTGCTCGCCAGCTCCGATAAAAGTCTGCGCTACAGACGGCTTTAGCCCTTTATACAGTATGACATAAGGATGGTTCTCGAAACATCGGGAACTGGAACATTTGTGATTTTGCCAGAATATTCTATTTAGAAGATTCGAGCGAATGCTCACACCATCCAACAAATACAACTACAATTTTTCAAACACCTACATCTAGAGACACAGACACACTCACACAAGTAAAAACACACAATCGCACATTTGTAGCATTATCATTACAACACTAACAGATTGGCTTTCAAAAGCATAGAGAAATAGTTGCCAGGGTAAGATCGAGGATGTTATCTAGACCAAGCAGATTCCAAGATCTACAAAGAAAATAACGAGGCATGCAGCTTTTTATTCAAGTTATTTATTTCTGGTATATTCAGATTAATGAACCTGTTTTTTGCATTGAAAGATAGTTTTCTCACAGGTTAAAATTTTGAATTGTATCAAGGATATACTGTATTCTAAAAATCATTAAAAAAAGAAAGTTCAAGGTCCAAAGGCGGAAATCTAGTAGGTACTTTTTTTTTTTAAATGTTTAAATAGATTTGTGAAGAAAACAATCACACAATCAATATGGACGTACTGGCATTGTGTCCTGCACTATTTCCGAATAGTAAATGAATCCAGTGTGAGGAAGAGTTGCCACTTGAGAGAATCCTGACAGGGTCTTCTTCTGCTGTCCGAGGGACAACACGTTGCAGGCGGGCATCTTGGAGAGCTTTGTGAGGCCGCCCGCTACTCCCAGGATCTTGGCTGCGGTGGATGCTCCTACAAAATCAGAATTGAATGGTGTAAAAAAGAATCAAAGCCCCTAGATGGCAGTGGAGAAGGGTCCCAATAACATGATTCCCATCGGCTTCCCTTTTGAAATTAGGCAAAAAGTACTTACACAGTAGGATAATAATTTATCATGTGAATTTTGATAGTACCTACCTATAATATGTTTTTAAAAATTATTTTCACGTTAATAAAACATAAGTTTTTCACCACTTTTATGGTTTTTAATCGGTGTCAGGTTCTTAAATATAAAAGCTTGCGCACGGAACACATTATGACTAAAGATTCAAAGATTTTTTTCATAGCCACCTTTCTCATACCTGGAGCTCACTGTTTTCTTACGCATCAAAGTTTTCATATATAGTAAAGGTGAAGCCTTTTTTCTACAAATATTTTTCACGCTGTGGACCTTTTGGTGAGTTACTTCTTTTTTTTTCAATCGGCTTCCCTTCTTTAAGATTTCACCCTTCGCCACTGCTAGATGGTATGAAAACAGAGCAACAAAACTAATATTTTTTTTTTTTGCAAAACATAGACAATGGAGGACTAGAAAAAGGTTTACATAGAGGAAATGTAAGAGGTGACAGAAGAAAGGAAACACAGATGATATCAAAATGGCGAGTGAAAGTGAGAACATACAATGAAATATAAGAATTATTGTAAAATGTATTAGAATTTACTGTAAGCTCTGCTTGTCTAGAAATGATTGCAGGTGGCCTTACAGCGGCTGTGGCCACTCCTGCAGTAAGAGGAATAAGATTTGTAGATACAACCAACATAAAATACAACTTATAGTATATTTACCAACAATAGTGGAGAGATTTGGAGCTATAAAGGTCATGCGACTTTCCACGTATTCAAATATCTTAGTTTTGCAGTTGCTCAGCTCTACAGCCATGTCGCACGCTTCGTCTATTTCCTTTTTCTCTTCATTTGTCAAGAGTTGTCTGCAAAACACAAAGCGATAGAATCAACAGTAAATCAGCAGAAATCAGCAAAAGGAAAGGAAACCTCACCTAAGTTAAGGAACAGTCACAAGTTCACCATAAGTGAAGTCACTTAACAACGTTCTGAAGATTATTTGAGGTATATATACCTCAATGCAAAAGAAATACAAAGTGATGCATCCATTATTTCATGAATATCAAGTGTGTTTAGTTTCATAAAAAAAAATAAAAAAATTATAGTGTTACGTTTTTGCTGGGTTCTCTTTTTAATTAGAAAGCAATGATTTATTTTTACAGAATTTATTTTTCACAATTTAGTTCACAATTTTACAATACTTGACAATCCCTGTTTATTGGTATTTCACAGCAAATTGCTCTATGGGTATCGCCGTCGAAATTTGTACCATAACTGTCGACCGGCAAGATTCAAGAAAACGAAAACATCGTGAGTTAAATTAAGGTCTATTCAAAATGACGGACAGGTTCGAAAAATTAGGATTTTTTACATTTCGATATCTCATTTCTTTTTTCGACGACGAATACAAGATTTTATAGCAGTTCGTAAACACTGTTCAGTAAAAATACAAGAGCACCATTTTGAATGTCTATAAATATGAATGTTGTTTGTCTATGAATGTTTAATAAAAATATGAATACGCACATTTAATAACTATCTAAAATCGTTCGTTTATTGTATTTCAATAAGTTTCCTTGACTTATAGGTTAGTATGAAGCTGACCACTCATACTGTAAAAAATGGTTCACTTTACCAATGTTACCATTGTGTCAGGTAAGGTCGGCAGGAGTTGCAGGGTTTATGTTCATTTGAGATTGGGTTTTATATTGTAGGTTCACATGCAGCATGTTTAAGTACGAACTTAAAGTCTTAAATGCAATATATTTTTGTAACTTAGATTATAGATTATCATAGATTTAGATAGATAGGCAATGGTTTTTTTGCGTACATTTTTCACAGTATCCAGCACCGATATAAAAATTAGGTACCTCTGTGGTCCAAATTTCATTTAATTGTTTAGCCCACAGATCATGGAATAAACCTTTTTGCTATTTTGAATAACAAACATCAAACGGTGCATTTAAAATATTAATAGCATGTAGTAAGGTTGATTAGATAGTTTTATGTTTCAATTAGGTACGTAAATGTTATTTGTTAGTCAACCATAAATTAACGGTAAGTAGGTGTATTTTTTTAAACCTACGTGAATACACCTTAATACTGGTAACATACGGTAAAGATTGTAAATAAAAAACCGCCCGACATTACCTTAAACTTGTGCCATTTGAAAAATAATACTGTCAGCAATGAAAAAAACATACAATCATTAGAAGAATTAATGGATCTAAGTAAAAAATATACAACTGACAACATATTCGAATACATACCTTAATAATGCCAAGCTAACTTCCACTCAAAACATTCACGACAAATTCCCGAGTCTGATGTAAACGTTCTCAGAAGAAAATTAAGGTATCGAATGAGTTTTCTTGTGTTGTCCACACTGCATCAAAGAGTTACCATACGTGAATAAATACTTAAGATTGCAAGATTTTTGTCAGTTCCAATGGAATTGGTAACATACTAAAAGAAAAATTTCGGAGCCAAAAATGGAGACAACCCTTAGCAATCAATATTTCGTGTTTAAATAAGTAAATATTATTGTGGCTAGTACAGAAAATGAAAGATACGTTACTAAGGTATATGCAAAAATACTCAACTTTAAAAACGTTTGACTATTTTGATCGTATCATGCCATCAAAGGGTCAAAAACGGGTTGCGGACATTTAAAATTTGTATGGGAATGGAAAAAAGGCGTTTTTCTTTCATTTTTTAATTACATCGCCACTTAATGCTTTTTGCAGTTTTTTTTTGTATTTCGATACGCTTTTTATTTACTTTACTCTGATAATTTTAGAATTCAGTAGAGATCACCAGTTTTTCTGAAAAAGCTGAAAATCATTAGGGGACACACGCACAAGACAAAAGGTACAAATTTCGACGGCGATACCCATATGCGAATGACTCTCCGTACCATTTCAGTCCCTTATATTGGGTACCTACCAGAGGGGTCTTTCTTGTATTCTCTAGATTATTCTCCCACCAGAACTTTATGCACTAACATAATCACGGAGTACTTCGAGATGGTTCTACCTTACATGTATAGGTAAAAGTAAGCACTTTGATTTCATAGTTCGTCGCACTACGAGTATGTATACGTGTACAGGCGCACATACGTATTTCAAGTTTGTGACAATAGTTTGCAGGTATTTTGCACAAGTATTCAATGCGTTAAATCGTTTTTTAAGATTGATTCTCACCCTTGTGTAGTGGATGCAGTGACGGACACAACCATAATAGTGGCCTGCGTTAGGAAGCTCAGCAGAGTTTCATTGTTCTTCGCCTGATCCAGATCGTTCCCCAGTTCCTTCACTGTGCGTACGTATTCCAGCGGAACCAAAACCAACGACTCCAGTTCAGGAAAGCGCTTCTGGTATTTATCACGCACAAA
Organism: Agapetus fuscipes; assembly: GCA_951799405.1. Lineage (NCBI taxonomy): Eukaryota > Metazoa > Arthropoda > Insecta > Trichoptera > Glossosomatidae > Agapetus > Agapetus fuscipes. The sequence goes on from OX637350.1 coordinate 14,293,581, forward strand.
TCTGTGTATAATTGCTGAAATAAAAAATACAGTTACAGTATTGTATTAGTACGTAACAAGGTAACTGCAGTGGTAAGGAATAAGGTTGAAAATTATATGGTTGTGTAGAGTACATTTTAAGGATCATAACCATATATTTTTTAAGTAGTTAAAATAAATATTTCATTGAGAGAATTTGAGTCCCACTAAAACACAGCGGGATCGGCTAGCCAAGCTGTGATGTCACTGGATCTGCCAGACTACCTGGGGGTCTTGGTGCAGTTCAATGAAATACATGCTATCCGAAGATCTAGTGACGTCACATTGGCCTAAAAATGTCCTGTTTTATCGGAAATCAAAAATGTGCAAATTTTAACGACCTATAATTTAAAAATTACGCCAGATTTATTTTTCTTAAAACGCAGATGCATTTTTAAAAATGTAGTCTATCATTTTGTGAAATAAAATGTAATTTGTTTTGTATGTTCTTTGACTTATAGGTTGGTATATGGCTGACCACCCACGCTGTAGAAAATGGTTCACTTTCACCCCTGTTTCAAGAAAGAAGCGCGAAAGCTGCAGGACTAGTGTGTCATTAAGGTTTGGATTTTAATTTGTAAGCCAAGGAATCAATAAAGACCAAAAATGGAATTGAAGCATTTAACTTTGTGTAAAGTTTAAAATTAGGCAATTATTACACTCAATAAAAAGTCATTTTCAATCGCTATTGAAATGAAAACTCATTATCAACTTGTCTAAGTCTGTATCGATCTTGAAATTTTACAAAATCCAAGCGAGTAAAGTGCGCAAGAATAGAAGTATGTAGAAGGACGACTGCAGAGGTTCTAGCCATCCCTCATAGAATGGCAGCAAAATAACAGTTAGACAGAATATATTTCAGTGTCTTACTTATTTCTGAGTCAATGTCAGCAGCGATATTATTGGCTTCCACGATGAGCTGGTATTCAGGATCCGCCTCCATAAAGCCAACCACATCCGAGGACTTGGGAATCTTATCAAAGTTCTCTCCTATCTGCTTCATAACCTGTAAAATTATTCAGAAAAAAATGTCGGCCATTGTATATTTTCTAATAATGTCTAACGTAAATTCAATTAGCTACAACTTAATCCAGCCTAAAGAGACATAATGATGATGATGGTTTGTATAGCGCCGTTTCCTGACTACTGTCACTGCAAGGGCGCTTTCAGGCTTAACGCGGCGGTGAAGAAATGGGTTTTAATTCCCTTCTTGAAGCTCTCAATCCCTTCCTTGGCGCGCACTTCAGGGGGCAGCTGGTTCCAAGTGGATGGTCCCGCAACGGCGAAAGCGCAGTCTCCAACCAAACACTGTGCTTCTTTTTCTGCATCGTGCGCTGACAGAGGTAAAAACACTGTCGGCAGATCGCAGAGTGAGGCCCCCTCTCACTCAGACTCCTCGGTATTATCAACTCCTGCAAGTAATCCTGGTAGACGAGAGACAGTAGAGAATAAAATTCTCAGCATGGTTTTTCGAATGCTCCGAGGGAACTGTAAGTCTATGACTGGTCTGCAGTCTATTAGTTAGCATTTCCCACTCGTAAATGGAAGGTTGTGCGTTTAATTACCGGCGGAGCACAAAAAAAAATCTTTTCAATAATGCTCTTCGCTGGGTTGAAAAATTCATATCCCTTTACCAAAGACCTGTCACCAAAGGTCCATCCAGCCTTACAGCAACTGGATCTTGTTTGAGAATTGGCGCATTCTATGGCGAAAACCAATCTAGCAGAGGGCTCTTGTGGTGTGATACACACAAAAACAGCGCTCACCAAATAAATCATCCTAATATTATCACATTATTGTTTTTTTATGAAATGGACGAAAGACTTGCATGGTTCACTCCATACAGTGTACTTTTTCAATTTACAAATAAAGTCTAACTCTGTATATTAAAACATAGTTCACTGAATACATGTTTATCAGTTTCCCGATGACATATACTGTGCAAGAAGCTATGAAAGTCTGACTTGAATGATTTAATAATGCTCATAATAAAATAACAGAGTGAAATAAAAACAGTGTTTTAAAAAGATATTACTTTGTTCTCTCATCTTTTATATAGAAAGGATTATCAGACCGGTCCGTAGCTCAGTGGTAACACTGCGGACTCTGAATGGGAAGGTTGTGGGTTCGATTCCCGGCGGAGCACAAAAAATATACCATTTATATTTTCAAATTTGCTCTTCGCCGGGTTGAAAAATTCATAAAAACCTTTACCAATGACCGGTCACCAAAGGTCCAACCAGCCTTACAGCAACTGGGTCTTGCTTGAGAATTGGCGTTTTGTAGCGACGACGATCAAGCTCGTAAAAAGGTCGATAGCTCAATTGGTAGAATGCTTGCATTCCATGCCGAGAGCAAGGGTTCGATCTCAAAGGTTTACTCAGCCTTCACAAGAAATGAGAACCAGCCCCCCCCGGGAGCTGGGAAACCCCCACTTCAACTGAAAGTGGTTGGTGTGAGGCTGGCCCCCTTACCTGTAAAAATAAATAGGTCCCGAAGCGCCACATGCGACCCCTTCGGGGATAACGCAGGCAAGAAGTTACACTATATGTGTAGCTTAGTTGCGTTTTATTATCAATGAATTTTCCCAGTGTTAATACACAAACCATAAAAAATATAACAATGCTTATATTTAAAAGCCCTTCATTCTCATTATTGCTACCTATCAAATGGAATTAGATGGTTTCCTAAAAATGATTGATTTTTTACTTTGGCAAGTCTGGGTGAATCTCTCAGCTTGGCCAGCTCCCTGATGGAGATATTCTTGATGTCCTCCTCCATGGGCACAACCCCTCCCGCAGTGGCATCCTTCTTGTCTGCTTCAGAAGACAGCCCCGTCTTCGATTCGATAAGAGCCTCCAGTTCATCGCCATCATTCTCTTCCAAATCAGCCAATAGCTCATCGGCTAGAGACATTTCTCACTAAAATTTATAAAAATATTTATATACCTACATTAAAAATAAATGATCAAATCAATCCAATGATTGACATAACCTCACTTTCTTTTAAAATGAAAAATATATTCTTATGGCACAGAAGGCTTCAAAAGTTGAAGGTATATGAAAAAAATATCAAAATTATTAGACAAAAATAATTACCTTAGTAATTCTTGAATAAATTAGGTGAAGTTGTAAAACGTATAAAAGCGATAAAATGTCAAGTTACTGTCAAAATATTTATTGTTGATTATTGTCTATGCTTCGAGCTCTAGGCATTTTTAATGATCTGAATCTTTGTGTTGCAAATGAACTGTGTGTAACGAACTTTTATTGCTTAAAATGTGTTGTATGGTATGTTCTTTCATGACATCTTCGTTAAATTCAACCGAATTTCATATATTTATCATATTTTGCATGAAATATTCGTGTAAAAAATTTAAACAATGAATCATGAAGATCTTTCTCGATCGACCTTTAGGAAGTGAATCATTTTTCAGTTGCCGAGACGGATCTTGAGTGATCTGTCGTCCGAGTGCTTCCGCACATGTCATATCGGTGCAAGGCGTACCTAATTTTGTTGTATTTTTCTTGTCGTTTTATATAATTTAACCGACACAATGGCTTTGAATGCTGCGTACGAGGCCATCGGCAAAGGTTTTGTGCAACAATATTACGCGCTATTTGACGATTTGTCGCAACGGCCGTCTCTCGTGAATATGTACAATGTAGGTGTTATTTTTAAATTTTCTTGCTGTCAGATTCAAATAACAGTGTTTGCGCAAAAATTCTCATTCCAATTTCAAATTTGTTTGCAGATTGAAACATCGTTCATGACGTTTGAGGGCGAGCAGATACAAGGGTCACTTAAAATTATGGAAAAATTAAATGTAAACTAATTTTATGTACCCGTTGCTTCATTATTATTTTAAGGTTATTTTTTGTTGACTTTTTTACAACTGCTTGTATTTTTTCAGGGCTTGACTTTTCAAAAAATAAATAGAATTATAACTGCAATAGATTCTCAACCCATGTTCGATGGGGGAGTCCTAATTAATGTCCTTGGAAGATTGCAGGTAAAATATATCTTACACCTTTCCTTCTACATTATTTTAAGTACTCACAGCCTTACTCCTTGGCAGCTGGTTGTCTTTAACTTAGAGCAAATAATAAGGTTGAATTTCTTTTGGACGTGAAACATTTTTTCTCGGCAAGCAAACGGCAGGCTTGTATGGGACTGCCATCCTTAGTCAATAAAAATATATTTGGATGCCTTTTTCTTAGTAACCCGGCTGGGTGACGACACAATATTGTCTATGCCATGTCGGGTGCGGACTTCATTATCAATGCTTTCATCTGAGAACTTAAATCCTGTGCGATAGTTGCCACAACGCAACTTTTCATGCTGTTTCAGTTGTGTATTGTTACAAATTTGAGATGGTTGGCAGCATTGAATGAATGCTGCCAAATCTGATAAAATTAGTTCAAAAGTGTTGTGGTAGCACAAAATTGCACATCTGACAATATTTGTCAGAGAACTGATCGTAAAGATGATTTTTTTTTATAAATTTTAGTATAATCTGCAGTTCTAAAATCTAAGAATTACTTATATAACTATAAAAAATAGAACTAAAAACACAAACTATAAAAAATCTTATAGTTTGGTCAATGTTCAGATTCCTGCTGCTTCGTCTTTGTTATTACCTAATTGTACCTCTTTGTCGTTACTCATCCTTGTCATTTCTCTATGGGGTTTGTCTTGTCCTCTTCAAAATGACGTAAGCCCGTCGAAAGTACTCCAGGGTTTTTAAAATTTGTATCCTTTCTCATGATATTTTTAAGTTCATTATTTTATTTAGATATATTATAATTGTAAGATGTGTGAAGATGGTTGTTTTGCAACAGACGGACGAGGACCAGCCGCACGCGTACCTGCAAACCTTTGTTCTGAAGCCCATAGGAAACTCCTTCTACGTCCAACACGACATGTTCAGGCTCGCGCTACACGATACCGTGTAACAGGCCGCCAACTGTAAGAGCAGACTTCATTATTCATCTGCCTCCACATCCTATGTTTGCTTGTTTTATTTCAGTTTTTAATTTATATTTTTGTTTGCAACTTTCATTCGAGTTAACATTCAGGAAGCACAATAGATGCATCTGCAATCACTAGAAATGATCCATGTGGTATGGTTTTTCAATGAGAATCGAAGGCGACAATGAAGGATTATTGTTGAAATTGTAATAATTGTTATAACCAATACATAACCTGGCTTTTCATATATATTTATCCCATTTGAAAGTCGCAATCGATTCTATACAAATCAAAAGTGAGACTCTGGTTTCAAATACTATAACTTGATTTGGAATTTTAAGTCTCTGTAGAATTTAAAGAACAAAATATAAAAAAATACTTTAAATGCTAGAAAAAAAAGCTTTTTTAAAGATATAAAAATAACAGTCATCTTGATGTAAATTTTTGAAGATCTATAATCTAATAATCTATAATCTAAGTTGCAAGGATATATTCATTCAAAGCTCTCAGATGTATGCCTTAAGGGGGCGCTCTCATGTTGCACCGCGCCGAAAGCTGTCAAAGTTGCGACCCGTTTCCCCCCATCCCCTTTCGCCTCAGACCGTATGGATTTAGCCCCACAAAATATGCTCGACTTGCTATTGCCGTTTGAAGATTTTTTTTTACATACGACTTTTGTGGATCTCCCATCATGCAAAAAAAAAACGCAACTAAGCTACACATATAGTGTAACTTCTTGCCTGTGTTATCCCCGAAGGGGTCACATGTGGCCATTCGGGACCTATTTATTTATACAGGTAAGGGGACCGGCCTTACACCAACAACTTTTAGTTGAAGTGAGGTTTCCCAACTCCCGAGAGTGCTGGTACTCATTTTTTGTGAAGGCTGAGTAAACCTTGCCGGTATTTTATTTTGGGGTTTGAAATAAACACCAAAACGGGAAATCATTTCTGACACCCTCGGTGGGATTCGAACCCGAGCTTTCGGCATGGAATGCAAGCACTCTACCACCTGAGCTATCGACCGGACTATAGGACAGGATTTCTTAAAAAAAAAAAAAAAATTATAACGCTTTCGTCTTTACATTAAGTGTGGCCTGAGCCTCTAGAAAAGTCTCCTCTACTTTTTTCTATCCTTACATACTGATCTCAGTTCATTTATATCCATTGCTTCTTCCCATAATTTCCACTTTGTACTTATTTTTATCCCGAAAATGTAAGCAGGTAGGTTTATGAATTTGAGATATATTGAACTTTTCTAAATGGCTACTATAGTATTTTTTTTTTTTTTTTAAATAGATTTGTGGAAAGGAATGCAATCCACCAACCTATTTTACCTGGCCAGTTGTCTTCATGCGAAAACAGAAGCTTGTGTGCATGCAACGGCATCTGTTGAACCAGGGTCGAAGTTATCGGCGCGGGATTCGAATTAGCGTTATCCGGTTCCAAATAACCTGACTCGATCCCCGCGGCTATAACACCGACATTATATTACATATTTTATAGTGATATTTGAATAGAGTAACTAATCAAAAGTAGATAAATACATAATAAAATATTTTGTACCTATTGATATAGATTAGATTAGATTAAAACGCAACTAAGCTACATATATAGTGTGACTTCTTGCCGCGTTATCCCCGAAGGGGTCGCATGTGGCGAGTTGAACCTATTTATTTTTACAGGTAAGGGGGCCGGCCTTACGCCAACCACTTCAGTTGAAGTAGGGGTTTCTCAGCTCCCGAGGGGGCTGATACTCATTTCTTGTGAAGGCTGAGTAAACCTTGCCGGTATTTTTATTTTGGGGTTTGAAATAAACACCGAAATAGGAAATCATTTCTGACACCCTCCTCGGTGGGATTCGAACCCGAGCTCACGGGGTTGTATGCGAGCACTCTACCAACTGAGCTATCGACCGGAAAAAAATATATTTTTCTTTTTTAAAAAATGAAATCTGTGACTATACAGTCACACAGTGCCAACCAAATAAAAACCAGAAAACAAAAAAAAACAATCTGCAAGTAACTATAAACACAAGTCATTATGTCAACAAAATGAGTCCTAAGGTAGACAGGGTTTTCTAGGAATCAGCTTAACTTGTCGGACTAATGTATTGTTAATTTCTTTGTTGGTAATTCAAAAGACTCTACCTGAAGTCTCTTATAGATGAGTCGTATAGAATCAAAGGCGGCAATCTAAAAATAAATAAATTGACATGAAGGGTCGTGGGTTCGAATCCCCACGGAGTGCAAAGGAATATAATTTATATTATTTAAAACAAACCGGTCCGTAGTCCAATGATAACACTTCGGACTCTGAATGAAAGGTTGCGGGTTCGAATGCCAGCGGAGCACAAAAAATATAGCGTTTGGCCAAATTTTAACAATTGATTTAAAAAATGTAATTTGTCGTGTATATTCCTTAACTTATAGGTTGGTATGCGGCTGACCACCCATGCTGTAAAAATTGTTCACTTTGCCAATGTCACCCCTGTTTCAGGGAAGGACGACAAGAGTTACAGGGCTTATGTTCATTTGAAATACGGGTTTTTATATTGTAGGTACACATGCGGCATGTTTAAGCACGAACTTGTACGTGTCTGCTTGTGAGAATGCATATAATGTGAATCCCCAATGTAACATATCCTTGCAGTTTAGATAAGATCACTTGGTAAGCATAAGTCATAGAAAAATGTCTTTCAAAAATCGAGAATCCTTTTTATGGGGGTAGGTAAAATTTGAACAAAGAACCATTGTTTAACATATTATCCTATTTCCATTGAAAGACATAATATTACAATGACGACCAAATAGAAAAATATTATAATAAAGAATAGTAAAATATTTTGCACAAAAAAATGTCTTTTTTTTTCATAATCCTTATAATAGAAATTATTCTGGTGATGACCGGTCCGTAGTTCAGTGGTGACATTTCGGACTCTGAATGGAATTCGTGGGTTCGAATCCCGGCGGAGCACAACAAGTATGCCATTTATATTTTCATATTTGCTCTTCGCTGGGTTGAAAAATTTATAAACCTTTACTCATGACCGGTAACAAAAGCTCCATCCCGCCTTACAGCAACTGGGTCTTGCTTGAGAATTGGCACTTTGTAGCGACGACGACCAAGCTCGTAAAAAGGTTGATAGCTCTATAATCTATAATTTAAGTTGCAAAGATATATAATCATTTAAAGCTCTCAGATGTATGCCCACAAACCAACACGTGAAGTTCGCGCTTACAAATGCTGAATGTGTACTTACAAATAAAATCCAAACCTCAAATGAACATAAGCCCCACAACTTCTGTCGACCTTCCCTGACACATTGGCAAAGTGAACCATTTTTCACAGTATGGGTGGTCAGCCTCATACCAACCTATAAGTCAAGGAATCACTCAATTGGTAAAATGCTTGCATTCCATGCCGAGAGCAAGGGTTCGATCGCAAGGTTTACTCAGCCTTCACAAGAAATGAGCACCAGCCGGAGGTTGGAAAACCCCTACTTCAACTGAAACTGGTTGGTGTGAGGCCGGCCTCCTTACCTGTAAAAATAAATAGGTCCCGAATCGCCACATGCGACCCTTTCGGGGTTAACGCAGGCAAGAAGTTACACCATATGTGCAGCTTAGTTGTGTTTATTCTAAGGTGATGCGAAACACTCCTCAAGAGCCGAACTTTACCGTCGCTATGGAATGCACTTATTCTCAAGAAAGCCCCTATTACTGTGGAGCTGTAGGCTTAAAAAAAATAGGCTGATTTATTTGGTGAGCGCTGTTTTTGTGTGAATCACACCTCAAGAGCCCTCTGCGAGCTTGGTCGTTGCTATAGAAATCGCCAATTCTTAAGCAAGACCCAGTTGTTGTAAGGTTGGATGGACCTTTTGATGACCGGTCTTTGGTAAAGGTTTATGAATTTTTTCAACCCAGCGAAAGCAAATTTGAAAATATAAATGGTATATTTTTTGTGCTTCGCCGGGATTTGAGCCCACAACCTTCGAGTTACGAGTCCGAAGCGTTACCATTTGAACTACGGACCGGTCAATTTTACCAATAAATAAAATTCAATTTCTCGCCAGGAGCAAAAAAAAACACTTTTTTTCGCATATCAACTTTTTATTCAGTTTTAATATTTTTTATTAAATAAATTAATAAACGTACTAATCAAGTAACCCATACTGTAAATTTATTACACCTATGTGTAAAAAATAAATTCCTTGACTTATAGGTCAACGACGTTACCATGTTGAAAGCACCGGTTCCCATAGATCACCGAAGTTAAGCAACATTGGGCGCGGATAGTACTTGGATGGGTTACCGCTCAGGTACACCGCATGTCGTTGGCATCTTGCCCCGGTCCGTAGTGCAGTGGCAACCATCCGGACTCGTTAATGGAAGGTTGTGGATTCGAATCCCGGCGGAGCACAAAAAATATACCAGTGTGCTTTCGAATGTGCTCTTCGCTGAGTCGAAAAATTCATAAACCTTTACCAAAGACCGGTCGCTGAAAGGTCCATCCAACCTTACAACTGGGTCTTGCTTGAGAATTGGCGCTTTCTACAGCGACGACCAAGCTCGCAGAGGGCTCTTCAGGTGTGATACACACAAAAACAGCGCTCACCAAATAAATCATCCTAATATTATTATTATTTGGTATGAGGCTGACCACCCATACTGTAAAAAATGGTTTACTTTTCCAATATGTCACCCATGTTTCAGGGAAGGTCGGCAAGAATTGCAGGGCTTATGTTCATTTGAGATTGGGTTTTTTATACTGTAGGTCCATATGCGGCATGTGTGAGCGTAAAATTATGCGTGTCTGCTTGTGGGAATGCATTTAATATGAATCTGAAATGATACATATATTTGCAACTTAGATTTAGATGTGCGTTTTGAACCTATTTGACCACATACAATTGCTTTGTGTTTACAAACAATACTAATAAAAGAAAGAAAACTTTCCGACTTCAAAGTTTTAATGTGTTATTTTCAATATTTATTCGTATTTTTTTACGCTCGTATCGCAGCAGACGAGGAGATAGTTTTTGTAATAGACGTTGTCTTTAACCCATATGCTCTGCGTGTGTGAGGGAGAAGTACCGTGCGGTAGAGAGGTTGGACAAGCAAGCGGCACAGATCCCACGTCCGAGCCCCTTGAAGAACAAAGGGAGACTGATTCATTTTGAACAGAATTTTAAAGGTTTGCGAAATAAGGAAAAAATCCATGAAAAAAAATATTTTGACTATTTGTTTTGTTGTTATAGGTTTAGAAAAGACTTTATCTACATGGAATTTTTTTCATTTTTTTTTTATTAACATTGAATGTCGGAAAAAAACGTGTACGAAAAATACAAAAAAAAAAGAAATTTTGCAATATTCAAAAGGTAAAATAATGAAAACAATATCAAATTTCAAAAAAGTAATCTGATCATGCCTTCAACAAACTCTTTTAAAATTATTCTATCATAGAAAAAATTAAGATTTTTTTTTTGTTTTTGGAGGATATGCTTTTTAGCAAAGCTCTTTCCGCAAATAGCAAAAACAAGTCCAGATTAAGCTTTGATTTATATACGTAAATAATTTATTTGACTTTTGAAAAAAATATGATATATAGTTTAAATGTTGATTAATCTTACGTAATTTTTTGAAATATTAATTTATGTCTTAATGATGCTCTAAAAAAATAAATAAAAACATACTTTAAAAAAAAAAATCTTGAATATGCGTGGAGCGCACCCTTAAGATGCAGATGCATCTTAAAATTTGGGAAGTAAACACAACTAAACTACACAAGTGTAGTTCTTGATGTGTTATTCCTAAAGGGATGGCATGTGGCGATTCGGAACGACCTATTTATTTACGGGTAAGGAGCACTTCTCACGCCAACCACTGCAGTTGAAGCAGGGGTTTTCCAGCTCCCGAGGGGGCTAGTCCTTATTTTTTGTGAAGGCTGAGTATACCTGGTTGATATTTATTTTGGGTTTGAAATTAACACTAAAACGGGAAATCATTTCTGACACCATCGGTGAGGATCAAACCCGTACTCTCGGCGTGGAATGCAAGTATTCTATCAACTGAGCCATCAACCAGACTTTTTACAAGCTTGGTTTTCGCTATAAAGCGCCAATTTTCAAGTAAGACCCAGTTGCTCTAAGGCTGGATAGACCTTTGGTAAAAGCATATGAATTTTTCAACCCAGCTAAGAGCATATTTGAAAATATAAATGGTATATTTTTTGTGCTCCACCTGGATTTGAATCCAAAACCTTTCTTTTACGAGTCTGAAGCGTTACCACTAGACTACGAACCGGTCACTGCATTTTCATAATTACTGATGAAATCGGGCACCAGCTTGGATTGAATATACAGTCCATTTCTGTTTCATTTCATTGCATCATTATTTACAGTACTGCCTCAATTCAGAAATTATCCCAAGTTCCAATAACATGATGAAGTGGAATTACTAATAGTTGCTCTGTTACTTTTTGTTTACAGCATGTACTTATTTTATTTCTAATTTGCACTGTGCTGATTTTTGTTGTTGTAAACAGATATACACTCCTGATAACCCTCTCCCTCAGTTTTTAATTATATAGCATTAAATTCCTAAAATAATTAATAACTTGCTACTGTTAACAGAGCATCTTTTACATCAATTTCTCAATCCAATGTACTTGCAACTAAGCTAATCTAAAGCTATGACTTGTGCTAGCTCGTTTTTAGCTTCACTTTTCAAGTAAACAAATCATCAGTCTAGTAAAAATCATAACCTAAAACTGTAGAGCTTTGGTGCATTTCTAAATCTTCTATGCTCAGAAAAACTTGTTTCTATCTGAACTTATCTAATTTGCAAAGATATTTAACATTGGGGATACACATTATATGCATTCTCACAAGCAGACATGTATGAGTTCGCGCTTGCACATGCCGCATGTGAACCTACAACATAAAACCCAAATCTTCAATGGACATAAAACCCAAATCTTCAATGGACATACACCCTGCAACTCTGGCCGAGCTTCCCTGAAACAGGGGTGACATTGGCAAAGTGAACCATCTTTTACAGCATGGGTGGTCAGCTGCATACCCACCTATAAGTTAAGAAACATACACAATGAATAATATTTTTACAATCAAAATTTAAAAAAATGTATTCTATGTTTTTTTTTATGGGTTTTTTTAGTGTGACGAAGATCCTCCACACGCATACTGCCAAGTTTTTATCCTGAAGCCCCTGGGAGACTCGTACTTCCTCCAGCACGACATCTTCCGCCTCGGGATCCACAACACAGCATAGACAAACAGCTGCGGGGCGCCAACGTCAACATCAACAACCTTGTGCTTCGAACTCTTTCAAAATATCATTTTAATAATCATTTCATTCAAATAAACTTGGAAGTAAAATGAGCATAGTATGAAAACATGCTTTTCAAATGATTGGATTGTGTCCCGATAACTGTCGAAAGTCGAAACTTTGATTGGGTAATTTTTACGCAAGAATATATCATGAGATTAATTTTATAGAACCGAAGGCGGCAATGTATTATTGTTTTTAATGAATTAATGAGAAATGCAGAGAATGTGATGTGTCTGTGTTTCCGTGTATTAATCTAATTTAAAAAAAAAAAAAAATTGTTGCCTTTGGTTCTGTACGGCACAAATAATATTATTTTAAAATATAATAAAACTTATCTAAAGGCTTTGTCAAATAGGAAGCGTAATTAACGCACACCACGGCATCAACGGTATTACGCTGTGTACTTTGTATTCGAACGACTTAGATGCTATTCTGTCATCGTCAATGAACACAATGTCCAGTGACTGAATGAAGACTGATGAAGATGAGTTTTTGCTGCTTTATGCATTATGTAGCAAAATCTTGCCTTCCTGGAAACATTTAAAAAAAGACTGTTCAGCATCAAATAATTTTTTTAACAAATTACAATGCAACATTCGGACGTAACGACAGAGTCTTGTGTACTGATAGCGTGTATGCTCTGTTTGACTTTTTTTTATACCTGTACACATCTTCAATGCAACACAATGCAGGGCTATAAACCGGGGCTTGCGTTAAAAACGCTTCCTGTTTTACAAAAGCTTTACAGTTGGATTTTTTACAGAATTGGATTAGATTACCCAATGAGTTTTTTAATGCTGCATCGCCTTTAATTTGCCTTCTCTAGAATTACCTCAAGTTCATTTTTCAAATATTTGGAATTAAAGCAATTCATATTTGAATGTTTCGACTCGCCAGTGTATAAAAATATGAATCTTAACCTACTGGGACTTGCCTGTAAGTGAACAAGATTAAAAATTACTCTTTAAATAGATTTTTACACTTTACGTTTAATGTTATATTTTTAACTATCTTACTAACTATTAATATTATTATATTTATAACTACAAGTATAATTTAGGAAGTAGTTTTTTTTCTTATTTGTTCACTACTTATTCAAAAAAGATAAAAATATGCTTAAAAATGTGTCTACCTCTCCTTGGTTTACTATTGCTTTTCCTGTATTTTCTAAAGTTTCAGTCATCTGTGGAATATGTAATATTTGAAGCATCATTGTATTTTTTTTGTAACAGTTTTATCAGCTCACAAAAAAATAAAATATTTTCAATAAGTACTTACTTTTTTTTTCAGTGTTGATTCTTCATTTTCCATTCATATTTTTACATTATAATGTCTGGTGTAAAGAAAAAAATCATTTGATTTGTACTCCGAGTGTACAAATTTGCATAAATCTTACCTCCATTGCATGAGTTGGACCAGTCCGTAGTCCGTAGTGGCAACACTTCGGACTCGTAAATGGAAGGTTGTGGATTTGGATACCGGCGGAGCACAAAAATATACCATTTATATTTCGAATGTGCTCTTCGCTGAGTTGAAAAATTCATAAACCTTTACCAAAGACCGGTCACTGAAAGGTCCATCCAACCTGACAACAACTGGGTCTTGCTTGAGAATTGGCGCTTTCTACAGCGACGACCAAGCTCGCAGAGGGCTCTTGAGGTGTGATACACACAAAAACAGCGCTCATCAAATAAATCATCCTAATATTATTATTATGAATTGAAAATGTATGGAATATACAACGGCACTCGTAGAGAGTGATTAAGTTTTAATACATTTTGATTTATGCAATTAAGGTGAGTTTAGGCAACGGTTTATAGCAGAGGCACCGTTTAACCCTTTAACTGCGGGTGACACGCATTGGCGTCAAGTGTAAACTTGCATACAGTGTGGCTGTCAATCATAGACGTTGTGAACAAACTATGTGCACATCACATATATAAGTTATTCAAGAACAACAATCACTAAGGTTTAGCACATTTCACTTTCAGAATTTTGAATTCTTGAACACAGATGTCCGAGATAAGTTCAAAGCTGGATGACGTCCATGATTGACAGCCGCACTGTATGCAAGTTTACACTTGACGCGTATGCGTGTCTCCCGCAGTTAAAGGTTGAAGAATGAAGAACTGTCCACTGTAGAACATCATAAGGCGGATAACATGTCACTTGGGAGAGCAGCTAGGGGCAGTCACTCTGAGATGTGACCCAATCTTCAAGAGGCACCAGAAGAAAACTGATTGGAGATAAGCAGCTAACCTACCAGTGGTGAAGGGTGCCTACAAGCCGGTTCCCATAGGCTTCCCTTTTAAAATGATGTAACAAAGTAGTTAAAAAATATAGGCACAAAGTAAAAAAATACATTTAAAACCAAAGAAACAATAGGTACGTATTTTTTCCCCATTGAAACCATGCAGTCTACTTTATTATCAGTTTTGCCTCATTTTAAATGGGAAACCGATGGGAATCGGCTTGTATGGCACCCTTCATCACTGGAACCTACACGTATAGTGTAACTTCTTGCCTGCGTTATCCCCAAAGGGGTCGCATGTGGCGATTCGGGACCTATTTCTTTTTACGGGTACGGGGGCCGGCCTCACCAACCACTTTCAGTTGAAGTGGGGGTTTCCCAGCTCCCGGGGGTGCTGGTTCTCATTCTTTGTGAAGGCTGAGTACACCTTGGGATCAAACCCTTGCCCTTGGCATGAAAAGAAAGCATTTTACCAACTGAGCTATCGACTGGACTTTTACAAGCTTAATTGTACATTGAAGCTTTCACGGCCGGTTCTTGTTGACACAACAATCACTTTTTTCGGGCTATGTAGCCGTGGTCTGGTAGATTCTTTCCGGACAGTTACACCCATTGCTCCGAAGGGCATTATCAGTGGTTGGCCAGTTGCTGTGATTATTAGTTTGTGATGTAGTAGTTTCTAGTACCTACAGCAGATCCTGTAAAAAGATCACAGTGACTAGCCAACCGCTGATAATGCCCATCGGAGCAATGGGCGAAACTGTCCGGAAAGAATCTACCAGACCACGGCTACATAGCCCGATAAAAGTGATTGTTGTGTCAATTTTACGAGCTTGGTCATCGCTACAAAGTGACAATTCTCAAGCGAGACCCAGTTGCTGTAAGGGTTGCATTTGCATTAAAACAATATAAAGCTGTATGGAACATTTGGTTTAATAAATATGTCAAAAAATGAGGACAAAAGACGATATTAGCAAAATAACAGGTACATTATCAATCATTGCAAATCCCACTACACTTTGTTCACATTTGTAACTAATCCTCTACAATCATCTCTCGTTTGTCACAACTTTAAGTATTTACGATTTATCATCTAACATTTACTTTAATTATGTTAACAACAATGTTAATTGTTTATAGTTAAGTGTGTTTTATTACATCTCGTTAAAAAGCGCTTCAAAGCATTACGCTACATGTTTACTCCAGTGCTGCCCTGTCAATGGCAATGAATATCCCTATTTACGGGGAAAAAACAAATGGTAGGTACAAAATACAAATGTCAAATATAATTTAATATCATCTACAAGATATTTTAATTTTCTTGCACTGCAAATATTTGTGAAATTTAACATTATTATTTTATGTCAAAGATTTGTAGCGAATATCTGGAAAAAAAGAAAATGTACATTCAAACTCAGAAAACCTGTGACAAAATACAAATATACAGTGTGCTACAATTCCTTAGGTGATTCAAAAGTTAAAATGGAGTTCGAATGAAGCTTCAAATTAGTCTTTTCTCAGCAGACGAAGACACGGGTCTATGTAACTGAGTTCCTAAGCAACCATTGACAAAATATTATTTTCCTTTCTCCCTAACATGGCCAGGTGCAAATATCATACCAATTTGTATTTCTGTCTGCTTCTAGAGTTGAGAAGATAGACCATTGTCAGCAGAATAAAAGCTTCAACTCATAAAAGTGTCCCTGGGGTGGTTAGTGCCACTTATCGGCGCTATATAAAGTGGTGTCTTATGAACTCAGCACAATTTATTTTACTTTTTTCTCAGCAGGCAGACACCACACTTGCATTGGATTATGAACCTAAGCAACCAATTAAGAAGCTATCCGGCCGGATGATGACACAACTTCACTATGCCAATGCATGTGTGGCCATGATTATTATTTAAATTAATATTTGAAGGATTGCAGACAGTATTAGAAAGAAAGATTTGTGTAACGCCAAGAGTTGGTTTTACTTTTATTTTATTTAAAGAAGAAATAGCTATCACAATTTACTGTTGTCTTCTGCACAGGTTCTCTTCAAATAGCTATAATTCTAATTATAATGTATAAGATCATATTAATCTGTAAGAACAGAGATTCTACAAGGGTCGTGTTCGGGTTTACGCTTCAAGCACTTTGAGCGCTCGCAAAACCATTCAGGGAGCTCACCGTAAGCAAATATTATAAGTTATGATGTCATGCACGATAGCTCGGCCGTTCACTAATTTTGCTTATTTGCAAAGATGGGTCGGCGTAAGCATTCCTAACTTCACACCAATGGTTCATACTGTTTCCGCACTGTTTTTGGAGACAGAGCATTCAAGGCAGCCGCTCCAATGACTCGGAACGCTATTCCCGCCTCACTGAGGGAACTGGATATGGAGAGACCATTTAAAAGAGGTCTCAAGACTCACCTCTTCGTCCAATCATACGGACAAGCGCCTTTGTAGTGACACACTGTCATAAAAGGCGCTATACAAATTTTGTCTTATCTATACTGACTGACAGTTCACAGCTAACCTCATTACACAAATATTAGCCACAATTATTAATGTTAATTAATGGATTCGAGCTAACAAAAGCATTTGAATAATTGAAAATTCTGCTGAGAATATCAGAATCATGATTCAATAATGTATTTTGAGATAAATCTATGTCCATTCTGTCGAGCTTTGAAAGCTGCTGTCTGGTTGACATATAAGTTCGCTTGTGATCGTTCAATGTTTTGCAAGCGAGCTTTCCCCACCATGATTTATTGCTGTAAGCGCTCACAGTGCTCAAACAAGCTCCCCGAGCACGGCCTAGGCATATTATGTGTGAATATAAATATCTACGAGCTCTCAAGTCACATTTACTGTTACATCTCAGGTACCATTTGATTATTGCTCTGTATACAGATTCTCAACCTATAAGATACATGTTTTGCAGACGCTAAACACCAAGAATTATACAGCATACTTGTGTCTACAGATCAATGAAAAATTATATTTCTATGGATGCGATAAACATATGTTTACATGTCAAACTGATAAAAACAAAAAAATAAATGGTCTTCATTTGCCAAGTCAAAGAGATAAATGGAAATGATATTACTATATTTTGAGTAACAAAGCATTCTACGTTTTTATTTTATTTATGTAGGCTTGTCGCAATCTATCATGCACTGATGATGACCGTTGGTGGTAAAATAAATTAAATGAATAAGTATTGATTTTTTCCAATTCAAATAAGCGTTCCAAATTTCAGCTAGATTGTAATGGTAAGTGTTCAATTTGCTATTTAAAGATTGAATCGTCCAAAATGTAAATATACATTAAAATGAAGCTGTAAAAAATAAAAATAAATTCTTTAAAAACATTTGAAAAGTAATATTTGATTTGAATAGAACCAAAGAAGGCATTTTAATATTTTCTTATGAAAATAAAATAAATATGTAGAAATGACTTCCTGAATTTACATGTGTTTATCTTTTTTTTAAGAGTCCTAGATTTCTGCTTGTGATTCTATATGCCTTATTTATATCAATGTACTGCAATGGGCAGACATTGTGAGAATAAATGCATTTTTCGTGTCAAACGTTAACAAATCAATCAATTTGTTAACAAGCCATCAAATTAACATTTTATTCTTTGATTATTTTTATTCTTCTGGACTTGATTTTATAATAGGCAACATGATTATGCAAAAAGGGCCAATTTAAAAGTTATCTGTCACAATAAAAAAAACAATTAGGAGTTGGTAATAAATCAATTTTCTTGTAGACAAAAAAAACGTTGATTTGGCTTGGCAGAACAATGCAAATACAATCTTGAGAATAGACCATATTTGATGTAAAACACAGTAAGAATGGTTTGTTAAAAGACTGATTTTAACGGATTCATTTGTGCTTTGAAAATGTAGCTTGAGTAAAAATGGTATATTTTTTAAAGTCACAGTTAAAACAATGTGCATGAAGATATCCACATTAAAAGGTAAATGAAAAGTTGAATATTTCTCTAAAAAATCTTAATTGATAAAATTCCAACTATTTTTGTCTATCAACATCATATTGTTGTTTACGAAAGGGTAGATGTAATTTGGCATTTGGATGAAAGTCACAATAAATTTTTGGGAGCATTTGATTTAACAATAGTTTGATCAAAAAGGGTTTTTTTTTTTCATCCAGTCGTTTTAACTATTGCCACAACAAAAATGTTTTCCTACTTTCTTTCCAGTTAAGATTACAGATAGTTGATTACGTTTGCAACAAAATGAAACGCTGAAGAAGAGGATCTAACAGGTTTATGAACCAAAAAAGACCGGTTCGTTGTCCAGTAGCAACACTTCGTACTCGTAAATGGAAGGTAGTGGCTTTGAATCCCGGCGGAGCACAAAAAAGTATACCATTTACATTTTCAAATATGCCCTTCGCTGGGTTGAAAATTCATAAAAAAAACCTTTACCAAAAGACCGGTCACTAAAAAGGTCCATTCAGCCTTACAGCAATTGGGTCTTGCTTGAGTACTGGCAGTTTGTAGCAACGACCAAGCTCGTAAACAACATCTCTGCGGCATTACAACAAGTGCCATAGACGCGTAGAGTCTCTGAAATCTAGGGAGTCTCCCGCACAGGATTTCAACACTTTCACGCTGAAAATGACCATCGTACACATGGGCGAAACATCCGGAAGCTCCAGCTCTTACAGGCCACGGCAACAGATCCCGGAAAACAATTCTCCCGCACAGGATTTCTTAAAAGAAATTAATAATAATAATACAACATTTCTACAAAACTTTACACAAATTTTATGACAGTTTGGGATGCATTCACATTCACTGGCAGGACAGAACACTTTGGTACACAATAAATAATTATGAAGTAGGTGTGGAGGGGGTGTGGGGCCTAGGGGGCGCCCTTCTTGGAGCGCAGCGCCCGGGTGGGAGGGACGGCCATGCTGCGCAGCGAGCGCATGGCCATGGCGCGGTTAAAGTGCCGCTGTATCTTGTGCTCTTCTGCGTCTGTGCCACCGTCCACCGAGGAGAGGATCACCAGCAACACGCCCATCACCTGGAAATTCAAAATAATTAACTCATTAACTTCTTTCATTTTTTCATGAAATGGACTTTCTAAGAAGTATGATTGGGATAAAACGGAGTGATAAGGTGAGGAATGTTTTTGTAAGAGAAGAATGTGGTGCAAGAGAAAGTGTGAAAGTCAAGATTAAAAGAAGTTTGTTAAGATGGTTTGGGCATATGGAGAGAATGAGTGATGAAAGACTGACGAAAATAGCCCATATATTTTAGATGTAGATATTTATTTTTTTGCTTACCCTCATGCAGAAAGCAGAATGCTTGTGTAAAATAATGGGGGAAACGTGCAGAGACTTCGTCCACAAGCAAACAGAATATAGATTACAGACTCGAGTGTTATCTCACCAAGCAGATGATGATGATGAGGGTGTAGACATGTATGGTGGCTTCCGGCATGCTGTCTATCTCCTTGAGGGCGGCCAGCGCCGGCTCAAAGTCCGGCCGCAGGTCCAGTGCGTGCCGCAGATGCAGCGCGGCCTCCTGGTAGTGACCGTACGCCTTGAAGATCTCCCCCAGCGTGAAGTACTGCTGCCAGGCACTGCGGTCCGGCGGCTGCACCTCCAGCGAGCGCCGCGTCAGGTAGATGGCGTCGTCCAGGTACTGCAGGGTGAAGAGGACGCGGGCCAAGTTCAGGAGGACCTGCACAAATATCATTTCACATGAAAATATAAAGACAATGTAATAGGACAAATTCATTCCGGCAATAATGCTTTTTTTGGCCTTAGAGGGCTATTATGCTCAAAATGGCTATCCCGCTCCACAAAATTCAAGATATACACTTCCATTGTTCAGCCAGTTGTGTTGTACGGGTGCGAAGCCTGGAGCCTGACTCAGAAACAAGAGAAATCTCTCCAGGTCATTGAGAACAAAATGCTTCGTCGCATTCTCGGACCTGTATTTGAAGGTGACGGGTGGCGTATCCAGACATGGTTAAAATTTATTAATCGGATATTAGACAAACCGTTATAAGAGAACTTACATTATTCTTGAAGTTTCATTAGCGACATAGCTAACGTCTTCAGGAGACACCCTCTCTGCACAACGACTGAGGATGAACTCATCCTCATTCGTCATCATCCTCATTTGTTCATCCTCAGTCATCGTGCAAAGAGGGTGTATCCGGAAGACGTTAGCTATGTCACTAACGGAATCTAATCTAATCTAATGTAACATAAAAGATTCACATTATATGCACTTTCACAAACAGACATGCACAAGTTCGCGCTTAAACATGCCGCATGTGGTCCTACAGTATAAAAACTCGAATCTCACATGGACATACACCGTGCAACTCTTGCCGACCTTCCCTGAAAACAGGGGTGACATTGGCAAAGTGAACCATTTTCTACAGCATGGGTGGTCAGCCGCATACCAACCTATAAGTCAAGGAAACGAAACATCGAGAATAATGTAAGTTCTCTTATAACGGTTTGTCTAACATCCAATTAATTCATTTTAGCTGTGTAGTTATTATTATTGTTAATATCACAAAGAATATTTTATACGAGAAACAGACGCATGCCTGTGATGAAATTTTCTACTAGCAAGAAATCTAAAAACAAAAGCTTACCTCAGCATTGTGAGGTGAGACGGCCAGGGCCCGCCTGAAGCACTCGATGGACTGCCGCGTGTCCCCCTTGATCCTCCAGAAGTTGCCGATTTGGTTATACAGCTGCACGGACTTTGGCTTCTCGCGTTTGGCTTTTTTGAGTCGCCGCTCTAGCGCATTCACGTCAAAGTCTGTCACGGTCCCGCCATTCTTGTAGTTCTTCTTCTTTGAGAAAATGAGTGCCACCTGAAAATAATGAAAACTATTTGTAAACAGTTTATTTCAAGGAAATAGAACATTTACAGTTCAACGGGGAAATTAAATTTTATCCAATAATGCTTCAACTTTACAGATTGACTGGATATCAATGGCATGCTTTACATTTCATAACATTAAATATTTTATGAATGAAGATCACTATGATTTTTTCTTCGAAAAATTAAACACAGGTTATGCAGAACATTAAAGATTATAGACATCTTACTTTTATTTGCTGCCATGGGCGTACCTAGGGGGAGGGGGGGGGGGGGCAAGATCATTACCAAAATGTACCGTCGACGGGAGGGGGTGGGGGGGGGGGGTAAGGCATGAAAATTTCAAAGGTTCATTTTGTCCGCCCAAAGGTGCGGGGGGGGGGGGGGCAGGCACGCAGTTTTAAAAAGTTACCCCCCCTGGCCCTTCCTGGTAACGCCTATGTTCGCTGCTGGCAGCTGTGCCAAAAAAATACTGTTTGTATTTGTTTTAATTTTTGGTAAAACAAAATGTCTCAAGTTTATTGATATGTAAATTATTTCATCGTCATTCTTTATTAAAAATAATCCATACACACTTCATTTCATAAATAAATAGAAGTGCAAGTTTCTAAGTACATCTTGCTTAAAGTTTAAACGGTATTTTTGGTAAAATATATTTACACATGTGGACACAACATTATGGTTCATGGTAAATTTCTGGATAAGAAGTTAGTTATCTCAGAATGCTATAAAATTTATGATAACAAATTGTTTTAAAAAGGTCAGCGCTTACATATCAAATTAAATGCGGCGGCGCAGGGTGACCAACCAAAACACGATAATGAACTAGATAATGTAGAGACGACTTTTGGATAAAATATAATAGGGTAATTCAAAAAAATATATATTTCATAAAATGATAGACTACATTTTCATAAATTCATCTGCGTTTAATATCTGGCTTAGTTTTTAAATTACAGCTCTTTAAAATTTGCACATTTTTGATTTCCTGTAAAACAGGACATTTTTTTACTTAGGCGGATGTGACGTCGATGGATCTCCGGATCTATGGAGTGTCGAAGACGGACGGATCCATCTACGTCAATTTGACATCACAGCGTGGCTAGCTGGCCGCGCTACGTTTTGGCGGGATTCAAATTCTCTGCATTTTTCTTTTTGAAAATTATCAATGATATCTTTATTTTCACTACTTAATAAATATATGGTTGTGATCCTTGAAATATTCTCTACACAACCATAGTATTTTAAACCGTTTTCTCCACCACTGCAATTACCCTATTATGATAACTCTAACTGGTAGAATGCTTGTGATCCCCACCAAGTGTATCAGGGCTGGAAGTCTCATCACCACGGTAATTCTTACCTACCGAATATCGGTAAAATTTGTATGAAGACTAATCAGCTGTTCACTTGTGGCCATCTTGGATTGACAGGTTTTCATACATATTACGGATATTCGGTAGGTAAGAATTACCCTGGCGATAACCAATGGTGGTGACCAATCAAATGAATGGTTAATGTAAAACTCTTCAATAGTATAATACACGTAACTGTAACTGTAACTCTGTCGCCATTCCGCTAGGGGTGGCCAGAGCCTCTGCAGAGCTGCCTCCATTTTTTCCTATCCTTACATACCTATTTCAATTCATTCATATCCATCACCTTTTTCATGCATTTTCTTCTTTTACGCTCACTTTGTATATCCCATTCTTTCACAATCTCCTCAATCTGATCACTCCATACTTTTCTCGGTCGTCTCTTCCCTCTTTTTCCTTTCACACTTTCTTTGTATACATCCTTTGTCAGTCTATCATTATTCATTCTTTCCACATGCCCAAACCATCTCCAATGACCAGGACCAATCGTCATTTGCGGCAGTAAGGTGACCCCAGCAAAAAGCGTAAGGCTCTTGGGGGTACAATTAGATCAACACCTGTATCTTGGAGACCACATCGGCAAGACAATCAGGGCAGGATTCTTTGGTCTCCGGCAGATCAAAGCCATTAGGAGATGCCTGCCAATAGAGGCCACCAGGAGTCTGGTGAACGCCTTTGTGGTGTCCAGAATGGACTACTGCAACGTGATATTTGCAGGTCAGCCAGTAAGTCAACTTCACAGGCTGCAGTCCCTACAAAATGCGGCAGCGAGGTTGATCTATAACTCCTCCAAATTCTGCCACATTTCACCACTTCTTCAGAGGCTTCACTGGCTTCGCGTACCCGAACGCATCAAATTTAAACTGTGTGTGATAGTACATAAAGCTCTTCATGGAGGGGCTCCACAATACATCAGAGAGCTCATCACACCAGCAACAATCAGTACCAGGGGACTAACGCTGAGATCGGCATCAACAAGCGGCAACCTTCTGGAGATCCCGAGACGAAGCCCCAACACGGTGTTCGGGGAGCGCGCCTTCCGTGTCGCTGCGCCCGCGGCCTGGAACTCGCTGCCTGACAGGCTGCGGACCATAGATAGTGAGGTGGTTTTCAGGAGGCAGCTGAAGACCCACCTCTTCCCACCTCCACAACCGGCGCCTTTGGGATGACCAAGGGTCATGAAAAGGCGCCATACAAATGAACTTATTATTATTATTATTATTATCTCATCACATTCTTTTGTACCTTTACTTTCACATCCTCTTTCAAATTACATTCTTTTTTTACCCATTCATTCCTAACTCTATCCCTCAGACTTTTTCCTGTCATGCTTCTCAAATGCTTCATTTCCACCGTACGTAACAGAATGATTTAAAGAAGCATGGGTTTCAGCTAAGAAGGATCATGCTGTTCTAAACGTCTGCCACTAGATTTGTAAAAATTTAAAGCTGACTTCCTCATTGTGACAATGTGATAAAAATAAAATCCTCACTTGCGGTTCTGGAACATTGGGATGCCGATGTCGCCTGGCCACACCGACCAGGTTGTCATAATAAGTAAAATTAACAGGTTTGCCGCAGTCCAAGAATTCCTCATCTATGGAGTCTGGGTTAGACTCCTCGTGTGACATAGAGTCATAACTTTCGGTCTGTTCAAATGAAGACCTGAAACATGCAAAATGACAATTTAAAAACAGAATTCAAGAAAATTGTTACAGACTAAAATTTCCATTAGATTTAAAGTACGCTTTGGTGGGAGAAAAAATATTAACTAAATAAGTCACTACCTCAGAGGTAAAATGATTCACTGATTTGAGAAATCATGGATTTAACATTTTGTTTTGTGTAATTTCTCATATTAAGGGAACTAGTTATAAGGAAGTTCTCGTGACAAACTTCTAAACTGCAGGATTTACACACTTTTTTGTGTTTTCTCTTGTTGAAAATAGGAGTGCATTTATCTGAGAAGCCCATGTTAGCTTAATACGTCACTTATTCAGTTTTGCCTTCAAGGTATCAATATAGAACCGAAGGTGACAAATATGCCAATGGTGAAAATGGGACATATCTAACTGTATTTTTTAAATGAGATACATACATCGAGACTAACAAAATGGATTCTGCTCCTGAAGATGCCTCATTAGGCGAAAATGTCTAAGCAAACATAAAAAATAAAAATAAATACTCGTAAGTGAATTAAAACTCTGTTTTTATCCAATCAAATTTTTAAATAATCAAACAAAATGGTATTTTCTGTGTTCCTTAATATTTATTTTTTGAAATAGATCCTAAAAGGCGACTTTTGGTTCTACATGACTCAAACAATCTTTTGTTGAGTTGAACCATCTAGCATTTAGGTGGTAAAGAAAACAAATGTAACGATAAGAAAATAGTTATCAGCAATAAAAAAAAGTCAGATTAAGACTGTAATATTTATTTCTTCATACTTGTTTTTACGCATGAAAAATGAACTTTAATTGTTTATATTGTACATCGGTTACTTCTGCTATGGATAGAAAAATTGCACACCAAATTGTATGCTGACACAATCACAACTTCCGTGGAATTTTCTCGCGTAGGTATAATAAATACGACCAAGCTCGTACACCTCTGCGGCACTACAACAAGTGTCATAGACCCCTAGAGTCTCTAGAATCTAGGGAGTCACAGGATTTCTTAAAAAAAAAAGCAAGACAAACTCGTGGATTAGGAAGAGGTAAACAAAGAGAGACATACGTGTTGTGGTATCGTCTTTGCTGGTCCATCAGCTGGCAGTCTGTGCAAAACAAATCAAAGCCCTGCTTGGTCCAGGTCTGCCCAAAGAGGACCGTGGACGTGATAATGTTAAATATGGGGTCATCCTCAAGGACCCTCTGACCCTCCATGCCCTCCATCACAACCTACACAGCAAACAATACACATTATACTAACTACTGCAACCAACACCATGCATTTCCACAACTGACTCAAGGTACAATTTCATTTCAATAGCACCAACACTGTTTGTAGGATGTTGTAGTGCAATCGATAGCTCAGTACCCTGAGTACGAGTTGCCAAACTTGAGTAATAAAGTTTTCGGAAAATATTAAAGAGTGGTTTTCCCCAAAATCTGCCGTTTTTGTTTGTTTGAACTTGATTTTCTTCATCACTGTAACTCTTTTGCTAAGACCATAAAGTGTAAGAAACAAAAATGGCAGATTTTGGGGGAAATCACTCTTTGAGTAGGTAATACTTTCCGTAAACTTTACTTTACTCAAGTTTTGCAACTCATACTAAGGGTACAGTTGCTAGAGTGCTTGCATTCCATGCCGAGACCTCATTAAGAACTTTAAAGTATTTGTGTTCCAATTACATTTTTATGGAAGAATACTGTTCACATTTTCTTCTACTCAATTTAAGGAATTGTACCCTGTCCGGTCGATAGCTCAGTTGGTAGAGTGCTTACATTCCATGCAGAGAGCTCGGGTTCAAATTCCACTGAGGATGTCGGAAATGATTTCCCGTTTCACTGTTTATTTTTAAAAAATCCAAAATAAAATACTTGCAAGGTTTATTTAGACTTGACAAGAAATGAGTACCAGCTCCCTCAGGAGCTGGGAAGCCCCCACTTCAACTGAAGTAGTTAGCGTAAGGCAGGTTTCCTTACCTTCGGGGATAATGCGGCAAGTAGTTGCACTATATGTGTAGCTTAATTGAAATTTTTTTTCAGTTATTTATTGATAAGTTTATGGCTATCTGGCACTGGCTGCTCAGTCGCGAGGTCTATCTGATAGCCAGACAAACCACGCAGGAGCATGTGTAAGCTGAAACATGCAAGCAAGGATCCAGCACCGAACCATAATATGTAATAATAAATAAGGCACAATAGATTAAGTTTGACTGAAAAATTATGTCCCTCTTTTAGTATGTCGGAATTGACCTGGATCATATTCCTGTCAGTATAGCAGGGTTTTCTTCCATGAGGCCAAGGACAGTGCCGGCGCTAGGGTAGGGCGGGGTTGGGCGATCGCCCAGGGCGCCAGGTAGGTATAGTAGGGCTCCACAGGCGCCCCTTCATATGTTTTTTGTATGGATGTGAATGGTGGATAGGGGGCGCTTTATAAATCTCGCCCAGGGCGCTGGTAGTGCTAAAACCGTTACTGGCCAAGGATGTAGCACCAACGAATAATAAGGTTTATCTACAAGTTGGAGATTACAGGATGTCTGCAGAGGCCAGGGCTGGAAGTCTCATCTATCTATAATCTAAGCTGCAAAGATATGTTAACATTTAAGGCTCATATTAAATGCATGCCCACAGACAGGCACATGTAGGTTCGCGCCTACACATTCTGCATGTGTGCATACAAAAAGGCAAAACCTCACAAGAACATAAACCTTGCAACTCCTGCCGCAGTTCCCTGAACCGGGGTGGCGTTGGCAAATGTGAACCGATTTTTACAGCACGGGTGGTCAGCCTCATACCAACCTATCATTCATCACCACTGTAATTCTTACCTACCGAATATCGGCAATATTTGAATGAAGACCTGTCAATCCAAGATGGCCGCAAGTGAACAGCTGATAAGTCTTCATATAAATATTACCGATATTCGGTAGGTAAGAATTACCGTGGTGATGAGACTTCCAGTCTTGTTCCTTGACTTATAGGTTGGTATGCGGCTGACCACCCATGCTGTAAAAATGGTTCACTTTGCCAATGTCACCCCTGTCTCAGGAAAGGACGGCAAGAGTTGCAGGGTGTATGTCCATTTGACATTTGGGTTTTTATGTTGTAGGTTCACATGCGGCATGTGCAAGCGCGAACTTGTACGTGTCTGGTTGTGAAAATGCATGTAATGTGAATCTCCCATGTAACATTTGACCGGTCCGTAGCTCAGTGGTAACACTGCGGACTCTAAATAGGAAGGTTGTGGGTTCGAATCCCGGCGGAGCACAAAAAATATACCATTAATATTTTCAAATTTGCTCTTCGCTGGGTTGAAAAATTCATAAACCTTTACCAATGACTGGGCACCAAAGGTCCATCCAGCCTTACAGCAACTGGGTCTTGCTTGAGAATTGGCGCTTTCTACAGCGACGACCAAGCTCGCAGAGGGCTCTTGAGGTGTGATACACACAAAAACAGCGCTCACCAAATAGATCAGCCTAATTTATTTAATTTAATTTAACATATCTTTGCAACTTAGATTAGATTAGATGATGAGAAAGTTTGAATGGGTTGTAAACGACTGACATAGAAGAGAGCTATGATGAGGAGAAAATGATAGGCAAGAGAGGTACGGTTTGAGCAGAACAGTGAAATTATGACACTAGGTGACGTTTGAGTAGGTAAAATGAGATTTATGGATCTGAAATAATTCAGAGAAAAATTTAAGGGTTAGGTTAGGAGAAGCTGAGGCAACTGTGCAGAGGCTCTCGCCGCCACTGACGGGAAGATGCTACGGTAACAGTTATATTCGAGGAACAGAGTTAGAAGTCGACCTGTCGGAAGGGAGTCGCCTCCACGATCTTGCCCTCCTCCGTGTTGAGCTTCCATAACGTGGAGGTGCGGGAGTTTGTTGTTATTATGTTGAAAGACAGAATGTAAAGCGCCAGGCAAGTCAAGTACGGCGCTTCCCCCATCATCGCGGCTGTCGTATCAAATACTGGCGCTCAAAACAAACGTAACACACATTGCAACCAAATACCCGACAACTTGATGCGCGATATACTGTTTTTAACTAATACAGCTATGAATATCAACAATGTTTTCAATATTTTGACAAATATTACAACACAAGCCTCGCCAGCGATATTACGGCCATCTGTCAATATTTCAAGCAATAAATTATGCTTTTTAAAAATAAACTGTATGGCTGTTGGCGAGTCGGCGTGTTATCATTATACCTAACATATTTAAAAAGAGTGGGCGGAAGTGCTGCCACTACTGAGAATATTGAATTTCGGGTGTATCTTTTGAAGTTACCAAATAAATTAATTTAATCTGAATGAAGAGCTTCAGAATGTAAAAAATAAATAGTTACGTTACAGTAACGTTTTACAATAAATTTATTAAAAATACAGAGTAGGATTTGTGAACGATGAATGGAGTGATGTAAATTTTGTTTGTTTTCTATTTACTTTTATTCAAATGATAAAAGTTCGATTTTATTATGATTGCGTAATTAAAAAAAAACTTTAACATGCATGGAGTTATATTATAATATAACATTATTTTTACGTCGATATAGGTAGATATTTATACACTTTGTTTACAATAATGTCAGACCTTTTTACGAATATATATAAATTTATGTTGATCCCATAGTAGCGTCATCTACTGGTGAGTAGCAAAAATATATTTTCAATGCGAAATTCCATTATTTCGATCAGCCCTACGCCGTAAATATAGGCTATTCCTAAAAATATATACCTAACAGTTTTGTCAGCAAATTGCCAGAACCTTTTATTTTTAAATTACTACGCAGAGATTTCGACTTTAAAAACCTTCAGGAGTATAAATGACCATTAGTTACTACACTTGTTGGTTTGTGGGCATACATCTGAGAGCTTTAAATGAATATATCCTTGCAACTTAGATTATAGATTATATTATAGATTATAGGACTATGAATAACCATTGGAGATTTTAAATTAATTTACTTTTTATCTAACTGAAATATTATAATCTTGGCTTACAATCTGATCTAATCAAAGTTGCAAAGATAT
The DNA here is from genome assembly GCA_951799405.1 of Agapetus fuscipes. Classification (NCBI taxonomy): domain Eukaryota; kingdom Metazoa; phylum Arthropoda; class Insecta; order Trichoptera; family Glossosomatidae; genus Agapetus; species Agapetus fuscipes. Next base: position 14,323,131 of record OX637350.1, read on the forward strand.
GTTACATTGGGGATTCACATTATATGCAAGTTTGCGCTTGCACATGCCATGTGAACCTACAACATAAAAAAACAAAATTCTATACCGCCATTCCTCCAGAGGTGGCCGGTACCTCCACACAAGTGCCTCCACTTGACTCTGTCTTTGCATACTTCTGTCATCTCACCTAGTTTCATCACTCTTTTTATGCGCACTCTTCTTTTGTTTACACTCTGTAAATTTCCTTTCATTAATCCATTCTTTCCTAGGTCTTCTCCTTCCATGCTTACCTATTACATTCCTTTTGTACACTTTTTTTGTCAGTCGGTCTTCATTCATCTTTTCAATATGTCCAAACCATCGCATCACAGTTCTTTGAACTTTCACTTTCACGCTTTCTTTTACTCCACATTCATTCCCAAGCCATTCGTTTCTCACTCTATCTTTTAGTGTTTTTCCTGTCATACTTCTCAAATGAGCCATTTCTACGGTGTATACCTTATTTACTTCTCTTTCATTTACCATCCATGGCTCGCTTCCATACATCAGGGTCGGCAACAATATACAATTGTGTACCGCCATTTTTATTTTCGCAATTCAGTTATAAAATATAAATAATAGTATAAAAAGGGAAACAAAAGTGATGGTATTCATGTTTTTAATTATTAAGTTTTATTATATTGAAGTACTATTTTCAACATTCATTGCAAATAACTGTAAGGTACCGGTATGTTTAATCCACTCCAAGCACTTTTTGAGAATATTCTTTCTCCATGTTTAGATACCTCCTGAAAACAAAAACAAAAAAATGAAAATAAGTCATGAAGTTAACATAAATGATAATGTGAAATCACCTGGCTCTTCTTTTGGAATTTTTTCAAAGCAATAATTTTCAGTGTTAATAGTACACACACCATAAAACTCCAATATTTTGTTATTGCTTGTTTTGTTATAAATACATATCAACCTATGACATTTGTAATTGGAGAAAAAAATCAATTTAGAATTTCATTCAGACTGCATTACAACAGATCATTTTTTAATTTTAACCTTTTTTTGGCGAGCACAGTTAGTTAATTGATTGAAATGCGGTCCTTAGCAACTGATAAGAAAAATCTTTGTTTACCTTTTCCCTAGCAAACGGGGGGGGGGGGGGGGTGACGTTACAATGTTGTCTATGCCAACTCACGTACAAACCTCATTGCTCCTTGACTTTCAGGGTGCATAAATGATGAAACATAAATATATAATGTTTTTTTCCATAAAAAACATACCTTATCCAGCTGGTGAGATGGCCTATTCCATTGAAACTTATTGTACTCTTGTCGAAACAAGAGTGGCGTCTTGAAGAAAACACTCCATACAAGGTCATATTTCTGATCATGCCACTACCTTCCTGTACGCATGTTTGACTCAGGTCATCATTATGGGCACAAATGTAATTATTGGGCAGAGCGATGAGACCTCCTGCATCAGAGTCTGTCAGTTTGGAACATTGTTCATTAGCCACAAGTGACACAAGAGTATTTTTGAATGACGTGAAATTATCAGGCTTCAAGACCCATTGGCCTTTTTCCTGTAAAATACAAATTCAAAGATTAAATGGTAATTTAAGGCAATTTTTTGATTTCAACAAGGATTTCCAGTCTATAGCTCAGTGTCCGGTGTATAGCACAGTTTATAGAGTACCTACTTGCATTCCATTCCGAGAGCTCAGGTTCGAATCTCACCAAGGGTGTCAGAAATGATTTCACGTTTTGGTGTTTATTTCAAACCCAAAATAAAATACCCGCAAAGTTTACGCAGTCTCCACAAGAAATTAGTACCAGCTCTCTTGGTAGCTGGGAAACCCCCACTTCAACTGAAATGGTTGGTGTAAGGCCGGCCCTCTTACCTGCAAAAATAAATAGGTTCCACTCGCCACATGCGACCTCGTCTGAGAAAACACAACAAGTATTTGCACTAAATGTGTAACTTAGTAGCGTTTATTTTTTTAGTGTAGCGATGTAACACAAGGCTGTGTTATTAGTCCCTCGTTAAATTTTTTTTTTCATTGAAATTTGTATGACTTGCTGAAAAATGTCAAAATGGAGATCTTTGTATTGAAAAAAGTGTGGGGACAGCAAATGTACCCTTCAGCAAGGAAAGTAAACGCCACCACGCGGCAATTTGCATGCATCCAGTTGCGTGGCAGACATGGTGGGGAAAACACGTGTGACAGTTTATGAGTGAAACACTTGCATATTGGTGATACTGTGTAACTCTATGTATTGACGGACAATCTATGAAAGCAATTAGGTAGGTATGTAAAACCACAGAAAGATTTCACCATAATGTGTACTCACATAGCACTCGTTAGATCTTGTTGTTTTGGCCCATGCAGTATAAAAGTAATCAGACTTTTGGACTAGACTTTCATTATCTTCTGGCAGTTGCAAGGGTGTTATGTAATTCTTTGGATTTGGAGGAAACGGAAATGAGGTTATAACTATTGCCACATCGGAAAAGTTCTCATATTTGACTGAATTCCATCCATCGGCAGGCAGACCATTATTAAATAGAATTGCTTTGACCCTCCGAAAACTGGGATTCACTTTGTAGCTTCCAGCTATCACATGGTAATGCTTCAAATCTGGATTTCTGTAGATAATAGAAAAGCATTATGATTAGAAAAGTTGTCCGTGGCAATGAGGATAGCCTGGAACGACTGGTTGTTATCGGTAGCTTGGGGCGGAAGAACAGAAGAGGAAGATCCTCCACACGATGGACCAATCAAGTGAAGACAGCAACAGGCACCTCGGTGGTTGGAGCGCTGGGCAGCACAATCAAGGGAGAACTGGAGAAGAGTTGTTGCTTCTGCAAGGGTCACAACCCTTAGCAATAAGGAACATAATTAAGACGAAGATTATTAGAAAATTTGAATTGATTCAATTGATTATTACCTACACACATAATCATTATGCAAACTAATCTGATTGGCATCTAAGATCTAAATCTATACTCATTGCAAAGATATATATACCTCATTGCAAAGAGATGTTGACATCTAAGGTTCATATTCAATGCATGACCACAAGCAAACACATGTAAATTTGCCCTTACACATACTGCATGTGAACTTACAAAATTAACCAAACTTCACATGATCTTACAATGTGGGTTCAGCCTCATAGCAACCTATAAGTAAAGGAACAAAAAATATCAGAAGGTGGTCTTAAATAGGACTTTTAGATTAATGAACCATGTGATTTCAGGATTCTACTACAAAATGTCATAAAATCAAGAAGACATCCTGGAAGAAAACAGTCATTGAACTTACTGAAAGAAGCAGCTGGTTGCTGTGATCAAGGTTTGCCGAGAGATCAACGATCCACTGCAAATAAACTGTGCCGGCTGCATCGCACACACACTGATCTCATCATCACAATCAAGCCACATCAAGGAAGCTAAATAGCGAGGCTTGCCAGAAACAGACACTGAAAAACATGGAAATTAATTTAAGAAAACAACATTCAAAGAGTGCAGTCTCATGCCAGCTTTGTCATTTTACAGTTGCCTTCTTATGTGATACCCTGAGTACGAGTTTTTTCACTTTACTTGAAGTATTGTGTATTCGAGAAAAATGTATGTGAACTTGTAAACCACCCCTGGCAAAAAAAGTTTCGAAACTTGTTTTGCCAGAGGTGCTTTACAAGTTCACAAACATTTTTCTCGAATACTCAATACTTCGAGTAAAGTGAAAAAACTCGTACTCAGGGTCCAGGTGAAGATTTATTTATTCCCTTATATTTTTTATTTACAGGGAGCTGTGACATCATGGGACTTAGTTGTTATTATAAGAACTACCTTGGTTTGCATATGGTTGGGATCAAACCCTTGGCCTTGGCATGAAATGCAAGCATTCTACTAACTGAGCCATTGACAAAACTTTTTACAAGTTTAGTCATCGCTACAAAGCGCCAATTTTTATGCAAGACCCATTTTTTGTCCGGTTGAATGGATCTTTGGTGACTGGTCTTTGGTAAAGGTATATGAATGTTTCAGCTTAGCGAAGAGGATATTTGAAAATATAAATGGTATATTTTATGTGCTCCGCCGGGATTGGAAGCCATCTAATCTCTAATTTAATCGAAGTCACAAAAATATGTAAAATTAAGGATTCACATTAAATGCATTTTCACAAGCAGACATGTGTAAGTTCGCATTTAAACATGCCGCATGTGGACTTACAATATAAAAACCCGAAACTCAAATGAACATACACCCTGTAACTCTTGCTGACCTTTCCTGAAACATTGGTGACATTGGCAAAGTGAACCATTTTCTAAAGCATGAGTGGTTAGCCGCATACCTATCTATAAGTCATGACCTTCCATTTACGAGTCCGAAGACTATGGACCGGTCTGAAACGGACGATTTAGAGATAATAAATAATTATTTCCTAAATGGCAAATCAAGTTTATAGAAATGACTCAATACAACAAAGTTTTAGACCAGAGCCTACACAGCTTCACCTAGTGATGGTAAATTCAAAACAAATCATGAATTTGATAAAAATGCTCACCCTCTGAATATGTTTTCTCCCTCCGAATGTTGAGCCTGCAATCGCAAATAATTTATTTGTATAAATAATAAATATTTATATTTTTACTTTATAGCAGTCCGAAGGAACTGTTATAAAGTATTGTATTCGTCCGAAAAAAAAAATTGAGGTTTCAACGGAAATGAGTTGTCCTGCACCAGGACATGCAAAAAAACCTAATTTGTCGAACCTGTCCGTCCGTCCGTCCGTCCGTATGTATGTCCGTATGTCCTAGCCGAAACTACTGATCGCAGAGACACCAATTTTTGGATTTAGAGAATTGACAACCACAGATTTTGATGGGCCGACTGGCATGGCACCAACCTGAAAATTCAAGATGGCTGCCATACAAAAAAAACATAAAACTGCACTTTTCTCAAAAACGGCTCTATCGATTTTCTTTAAAATTTCAGTGTGGTCGTTGCTTAAATTGTCACTAAGAAAATTAGTTATGGCAACACTCTTGCCAATCTGCGTCTATGGGTTGCCATATGAAAGAAAAAAACGATTGTGATTTTCTCGGAAATGGCTGAGTTGACTAAAAAATATTGTTGTACAATATTACGCGCAATATAAATTTCTACAAAAAACGAAACAACACTTTTAAAAAAAAAAACTAAAAGTACCGTTTACACGATCTCAATTTTGTTATCGTAAATATTAAAAAGGCCCATAAAAACGCGGTTTTTTAAAACTTGTTTTAAGTTCACAAGAAAGAAAAATTGATTTACTTTTTTGAAAAATATTTTTTTTTCTACTATTTGTAGAATTCAAGATGGCTTCGAAAGAGCTGAAAATTTTAAATGCGATTTTCTAAAAAACGGCTCTAACGATTTTCTTCAAATTTTTAGTATAGAAGTTGCTTGATACATTCTTACCAAATTTAGTCATGGCAATATTTTTACTAATCAGCGTCTATGAGTTGCGAAATGAAAAAAATAAACAATTGCGATTTTCTCAGAAGTGAAAGCGTTAACAAAAAAATAATGTTCTACAATATTATACATAACATAAAATTACTTATTTATAAAAATTAAATAAAAATTTTGAAAAAAATAACGTAAAGGGCCGTTTACATAATATCAAAAATTGAAATTAAAAGGCTACAAAAACCCATCAAAACGCAAAAAACTTTTATATTTTAAAACTTAAATAGAAAGAACTCACTTATGACTATAATTCATAGTGAAACACTTTTCAAATTTTAGAAAATTCAAGATGGCTTCCGAACAGCTGAAAGTTTCAAATGAGATTTGCTCAAAAACGGCTCCTACGATTTTCTTGAATTTTTTTTCATAATCGTTATTATAATAGTGCTGTCTAACAACAATAACCATTGCCTCATAATTTTCTTTGTTTTGGGGGCTGCCATACAAGAGAAAAAAAAAATTAAAATTTCTCGGCAGAGAAAGGGTTAACTAAAAAATATTGTTCTACAATTGAAAAGCTCTTATATATACCTACATAAAGTATTCATTACTTTTTTCAAAAAAATATTATATAGTATAGCCACCATACAAAGTGACAAATTTCCATACAAAAAAAAATGTAATATTTTTGGTAGCAAAACGTCTAATACCCATAAATAAACCTATATAACAATTCACCTAGACTAACTATGTAACAACAATAACCATTGCCTCATAATACTCTTTGTTTTGGGGGTTGCGATAAAAGAGAAAACAATAGTTTAAAAATTCTCTGCAGAGAACGGGTTAATTAAAAAATAATGTCCGACAATTGAAAAGCTCTTATATATACCTACATACATTTATCATTACTTTTTTCAAAAAAATATTATAAAGTGTAGCCACCATACAAAGTGACAAATTTCCATACAAAAAATAATTGTAGGTAATATTCTTGGTACTAAAACGCCTAATATAAAATACTAGGCTACAAGTCTTAAAATCTAGTAAGTAATACCCATATAATAATCAATAATAACATTCCAAAATACCAATGAAAAGTATACCCACCAAACAAAGTGTTAGTTTTGATACAAACGGGATCAATGATTTTACTGCAAATTGCAAAATAAATATTACTTCAAAAGATTAGCTTCATTACTTCCACACAACTAAATGTTTTGTTATAAATATTGACCATGACCTAAGCATGACCGTATTTTATGCTATAAAGTCATGTGCAGTCCACTGTACAATTTATTTTTATAGTATATTGGATGCTAGCTAGCTTTTATTACCTGATGATGATAACTGTGTAGTCGAAAACGTTTGTGTCCAAATAATTAAATAATTAAGAGTGAAAATAAAACAGTGTTTGAATAACTAAAGAAAATAATAAATACTTTTTAAGTGAAGTCAAATCATCAAAATAGATGTAGATGTAGGTGTATATACATGGCTCAAAATGAATTTAGATGACAGCTAAATGAGGTTGCTATTACGACTTAAAAATACTTAACGAGGAGACCGCTATAATCAATGTTAATTTATTTTTATTCCGTCAACAAAATTATTTTTGAAATTTAGCAAATTAGCTAACTTCAAGATGACCTATCATCAAAAGTGACATTATAAAAGATGGCGGCATTACTTCCGATTTCCGCCACATTCATTTTTAGCCAAGTAGGTCTGTATAGGTACTTATATTTGTTGATGACCCTAACAATTATGATTTTCGCTTAATTTTACATTAAATTTAATAAAAAGTGTGGTGATTTATTTTACACAATTTATTTCAGATTCTGTTTGCTTCCAGAACTTGCGCAATCCAATATTCGGTTGATTTCTGAAGCTACAGAGAGCTTTGGTGCTTATTTTATAGCAAGAATAAAGATCATTCTCGAATCATTGAGAATAGTGTAATTTCACTTTTTTTATTTAATAAAATGATATACTACATTTTTAAACATGCACCTGCATTTAAAAAAATAATATCTGGCATAACTTTTAAATTATAGCTCTTTAAAATTGGCGCATTTTCGATTTCCGGTAAAACAGGGCATTTTTTATTTAGGTGGATGTGGATGTCTATGGATCTTCGGATATTATGTATTTCACACAAGTGCACTGACGGGCCCAGGTAGCCTGGTGGATCCATCTACGTCACAACTTTTCTAGCCAACCGCGCTGTGTTTTGGCGGGACTCAAATTCTCAGCATTTTATTTTTGAAAATTATCAAAGAAATCTTTATTTTTACTGCTTAAAAAATATATGGTTGTGATCCTTGAAATGTACCTACTCTACACAACCATAGTACTTTCAACAGTATTCCCCACCACTGCAATTACCCTATTGTTACATGCGGGACTTTACTAGAACATCCGATCAAACACTCAAGCAATCTCGAAAAACACAATTATATAAGTACCTAACATCTATTTACTTCTAGAGAGACTTCACAGACTTTATTATGACACAGACAAACAAAACACAAAATTACATATTCGTAACAAGATATTAAAAACTTCAACAATCAATGAAACAGTAACAAACCTTATCCACGGAAGAATGTTGGTAACGATGGTGAAATTTTTCGGACCTCCTGTGCCGCAATATGATTCATTTGTATTGAAGTTTACACCATATATGATGTTGTCCCTGACCAAAGCGCTGCCTTCTTTGAAACATTGATCTGAAGATGCTCCTCCTACATCAGCTTCTTTGTTTACCAATAGAGGCACTGACCCATTTTTTTCAGGTTGGATTTCGATTGAACTGGGCGGTATATTTACTTTAGTGATTTCATTTGAATACTTAATGTCGGAGCTGCTCGTCTAAAAATAATTACTTATTTATTTTAACATTTAATACATATTGGGTACTTACTTGCTACTTTAAAAATTGCTATTTTCAATCCTACTTGTAGGTACAATGCTTTTTTGAGGACATAATTAAAAAGTAGGTACATAAATATTCAGTAAGTCATATTGTTATTTCTGATTTTTAAACAAAATCACGCTTCCCGTTCCCTCTAATAGATGACAGTGTCATAAATATGCAGCGTAAAAAATAATGGCCATTCATATATCGCCACCTTCAACATAAAACTGAATAAGTGCTGATTCATTGATTTGAAAAATTGTGGAATAAACCTTCAATTGGGTGTAACATCTCATAGTAAGTGAAGTAGATCTAATGAAGAAGGTTCTAAACTACAGCATTTTCATAGTCTTTTAGTATTTTCTCTCGTAGAAAATAGGAAAAAGGTGCATTTACCTGAGAAAGCCATGTTAGCTTAATACGTCTATTATTCATTTTAACTTCAATATGATTGTCAAAGGAGAAAAATTTCTACTTACCTTCTCCCATCCAACAACAGTAAATTGTTTAGTTCCCTCATTCACACGATCCTTTTCCAAATCAGGCAGATCTAGAGGAGCAACAGTCTGCCTCAAGCACTCAGGAAATGGTTTTGATGTAAATACTAATGCCACATTTATGACGTTCTTGGTTTTGATAAGTTTGTATTCCTCATCGGGAGGTTCGTTGAATATAACAGCCTTGACTCTCCGACTGAAACCGCCTTCACTCCAAGCATTGCTGCCGGCCCTGACCAGATAGTTTTCATATTTGACGGGTCTAAAAATATAAATTAAAGAATCAAGCAAAAGAATAAACATTATATTGGGTGTCACTTTTCATAGTAAGTGAACCAATTATAAGGCAGTCTAATCTAATCTAATCTAAGCTGCAAAGATATATATCATTTAAGATTTATATTAAATGCATTCCCACAAGAAGACATGTATAATTTTGCGCTAACATGTGGACGCGCCGCATGTGGACTTACAATATAAAAACCCAATCTCAAATGAACATAAGCCCTGCAACTCTTGCCGTCTTTCGTAGAAAATAGGAAAAAGGTGTATTTATCTGAGAAACCCATGCTAACTTCATATGTCGATTCAGTTTGCAAAAGGAATAATGGGATGAATAAAAAAATGCAAGTGAGGAGAGCCAAAACTGAATTGAAGAATTAGCCAAATATTTGAGATAATTATTCATATCATTTGTCCTTTTCCAAAGTATATCTAGATTTTATTTTATTTTTTGACTCAAAATCATTTTTCCTTATCAGATAAGCCCTATAATAAAATGAAATAATATAATTTATCTGAAGAATCACTCTGAACTCGATCACTCAAAACTCGATTTTTTTTACTGATTTCATTGTTCCCTTCGCCCACAGAATTATTCAGTTTACCTTAAATGTATTGAAACAATATTGAAATTACATAGAAAAGTGAATATCGACGATTAAAAGGATTAAGGATAAGCGACAAAAACTACATTGATGGAGAGCAGTTTAAAGTTTGAGATTGCAGAAAAATAGCTCAACTTTTTTTTTTTTTTATCATATGGTTAAAATCAAAACAGCTCTAAAAAAATAATAAAGGCATTTATTGGCATTCCTGTTAATGTAGTTTTACGTTTTTTTATGTCACAAGCGCCTTTAGGACAAAAAAGGCCAAAATCTTGTCGGTTACACCAAAACCATACTTCGAAAACGCAGTTGTTTGCTTGGGCATAAACAACAAAATAATCATCGTAGAGTTATGGGAGTTAGCGCATAAGAAAGAGCGGAAAATTTTAAGTAGGATAGCATTCATCGTACTCATTTTTGACCAAAACGTCGCTTATTCCTTTTAACCGTCGATATGTATTCACCTTGGAAAGCATGTCTTGGTGGTGATGATGGTTTGCATTGAGAGCAGAGAGCCACTGCACAGAAGTTGTGTCGGAGTGCACTCGTCGTCAGGATTTCCACATCGGGACAAGACAGACACGTGGTATGGAAACTGAACGCTTGCTGGAACAATGAACAGAGGACTTAGGACTTACACTTTGTATTGTGAGCGGGATCTATTCTATCATAAACATTCAGTACTAAATATACCTATGATGATGATGATGAGTTGGTATCTTGCCGCCATTCCTCTAGGGGTGGCCGGTACCTCCACACAAGTGCCTCCACTTGACTCTGTCCTTACATACTTCTTTCATCTCATCTAATTTCAACACTCTTTTCATGCACGCTCTTCTCTTGTTTCCACTCTGTAAATTCCATTCATTCGCAATCTCACTTATCTGATCAATCCATACTTTCCTAGGTCTTCCCCTTCCACGTTTTCCTATAAAATTCCCTTTATACACTTTTTTTGTCAGTCGGTCTTCATTCATCCTTTCAATATGTCCAAACCATCGCATCACACTTCTTTGAACTTTCACTTTCACGCTTTCTTTTACTCCGGATTCATAAAGAACCCATTCGTTTCTCACTCTATCTTTCAGTGTATTTCCTGTCATACTTCTCAATAGAGCCATTTCTACGGTGCATACCTTATTTACTTCTCAGCCCCTGCAAGTAATGGCTGACTGTACTTACTTGCGGAAACAATATTTAGCGAAGAAGTAATAAAAGTGATTGAAAAAAATATATTCAACATTTCACAGCTTATGCTAACTCTTTTACATTTCAAATGTTTAACAATTCAAAGTTATTTTCTTATGACTTATGAGTAATGAAGTGGTTTCATGAAACATGAAGACTAGCTTTGTTTATAATAAATTGCACTAACATCCTTGAAATCATTATTTTTATGCTCTTGTTTCATTAAAATTCACATTTACTTGGAAAATCATGACATGTTAGGTACTGAAAATCATTAAATCTGAATTTGAAACTACATTGTGTGTAATATTAAAATTTTCCAAGCTTTTCCAATTATGTCACAGATGGCAATACATTTATTTCCTTTTTTTTTAAATATAGCTACATGTATAAAGTGAACAATAATAAAATATGAAATTATAGCATGACAATTGTAAATTTTTTACATGTAACTTTTGTTTATTTCATTACATTTTTTTCATGGAAATTATACCGTGAATGCATAACATCCTTCTTTGCATTATGGTCAGAAATTTCACTATAAAAGGATGTTCACCAGTAGGAACTAACTATCTTTTATCTTGGTCAATACGGCAGCCTAGTGAACACCCGCTCGTTATGCTGCTCTGTTACTTTTTATTCCTCTCGGTCATTTCCCAAGGTTAACACATATTTCAATTTAACATTTATTAGACGAAGCAAGTGGGAACGTTTACCTTCTTTACAATAACTAAATTTTATTTTTACTTTTAATATCCAAAAAAATAATGGTGATTTTATTTCAGGGTTCTCCTTCGAAGGCGATGAGAGTGTGCGCATGTATGGAGGGAGTGAAGTGAGCATAGAAGAAGTTCCTTACCAAGTGGCCCTGCTGTCCAATGATTTGTTTGTTTGTGGAGGAGGTCTCCTTTCCTCTAGAACTGTTCTCACCGGAGGCAAATGCTTTCTAGCGTAAGTTTTTTTTTCATTGCAAAAATTCCTTTGAGACTTTTTACGTATTTCCTATTTATTTTCCTTTTTTCTAAAAACAACATTTGTTGCGATACTTGAGATTAAAGGGTTCTTACTCCAAATTTTCCTACTCTTTTAAGAATATTTAATTTCTTAAAATGGTTGGTATGAGGCTAACCACCCATACTGTAAAAAATGGTTCACTTTGCCAATGTCACCCCTGTTTCAGGGAATGTCGGCAAGAGTTGCAGGGCTTATGTTCATTTGAGGTTTGGATTTTATTTGTAAGTACACATTCAGCATTTGTAAGCGCGAACTACACGTGTTGGTTTGTGGGCATACATTTGAGAGCTTTAAATTAATACATCCTTGCAACTTAGATTATAGATTATATCAAATTTATATTCTTGGTTTTAGCATCTTGCCCGTATTCAAAAGAACACAATATTAGTTAATTATTACCAATTTAAACAGCAGAAGTAAAACAATGTGCTCTGTTACTTTTTTTTTAATTTGAATGGAGTGTTACAAAGTTGCAGAAATTTTTCATAATTGATTGACAAAGCCAATCTTTTAAAAATAAATATGGAGCTATAAGATAAGTCCCCTGTTATAATGTCAAACATGGTTCCTGACCATGCAGGACCAATGCTAACTTAGATTTATGTGTAATAATTATAATATTAATCTGTCTGATTCATTTGGTGGTGAGCAGTGTTTGATGTGAATCATATTGTGAAGGCCTTTTGAAAACTTGTTTGTCTCAGAGCACCAAATCAAGCCAGACGTTTCCATACAGATGAATAAAGTCTAGTTCGGACAAGGCGACTATTTTAGTCGAGTAGCGAGTAATTTAGTGGTGGGCGGGGCGCTACTCGCCCTGTAAAATATAGTAAAATGTATCGACTTGACTAAATCATTGACTAAACTACTCGACTAATTTTTTGTAGTTCGCACACATTTAGCCACTAAATTACTCGCTACTCTACTAAAATAGTCGCCTTGTCCGAACTAGCCTTTAGGGATTATATGGAATAAAACACAGCAACATTTTTGTGTTTTCGAGACATTCTTTGTGTCTTCCAAGTTAATTAAAATATTTTTTGAAAACATCTTAGATAGTCGTATTTGATTCTGTGTTACTCATGTATTATCATGAAGAAGACAACTTCAAACTGATTAAGTATCTTAAGACCCCATAGAGCGAATACGTCCAAAACGGTGTTCCGGGTTTTAAATGTCCATAATGTTTACTTTTTTTTAAAAATCTTTTACTGTCAGAATACAATAAAGAAATGTATAAACTACAGATTGACCGTTTCCAAAAATGATAGAAGTTTTTTGAATTCTGTCAAAATGAACACAAACTAATGAAATGTTACGAAATAATGCTATCTGGGTTCAATGAATAACTTGAATTTTTTGAATGGAAGGATACAAAAAATATGTATAAATGGTAAGTTTATTAATCAAACTCAAAATTGATCGCATTTTTTTTTCGTAATAATGCATGTAAATTGTACAAAATAAAATAAACAAAACAGCTTCAAAAATCCCATACTAATTTTGTAGAGAAACAATTTGACAGAAAAACGCAGTGGTTTGCTCGGCGTTCCCGCCAGTCTGGAGCAAACTGTGAAGGCGAGAGGACGTCTGTTCGCTCCGCATGAATTCTAGCGCGCAGAAAAAAGAATACAGGCTTCAAATAAAAAAACCCGATTAGTATATAAAAATATTTTCTTCACGTAAAATATTATTTGTAAATAAATGTGTGTCAATTAATCAAAAATGTCTTTCGTTTTTTTTTTAGAAAATATGGGAGTTCGAAAACAAAAATACTATAATAAAAAAAGTAATCGAAGATTGTTTAGAAAAAAAAAGGTAAATTTTTCTACTTCCATATGATAATAATAATATAATATAATAATATTAGGATGATTTATTTGGTGAGCGCTGTTTTTGTGTGTATCACACCTCAAGAGCCCTCTGCGAGCTTGGTCGTCGCTGTAGAAAGCGCCAATTCTCAAGCAAGACCCAGTTGTTGTAAGGTTGGATGGACCTTTCAGTGACCGGTCTTTGGTAAAGGTTTATGAATTTTTCAACTCAGCGAGAGCACATTCGAAATATAAATGGTATATTTTTGTGCTCCGCCGAGATCCGAATCCACAACCTTCCATTTACGAGTTCGTAGTGTTTCCACTACGGACTACGGACCGGTCCAAGATGCCAACGACGCGCGGTGTACGTGAGCGGTCACCCATCCAAGTACTGTCCGCGCCCAATGTTGCTTGATCATTCCCATGTTTTTTTTTGCATTATTGAACTATACACGGATGCATAAATGAACGTGATTACTTTTTTAAAATACAAAAATGTATTTACATAATGGCGCTGAAAATGCTCATAGCAGATATAATAATAGGATGATTTATTTGGTGAGCGCTGTTTTTATGTGTATCACGCAGATCACGGTCAAAACTTCCCAACTCTTGAAGCTTCAGTTACCATAGATCATGGCAGCAGTACCCCGAGTGTAACTTGTGTAAACTTATCTCGATTGTCTAAATCGAAAAAAAAAAAAAAACAAAATCAAGACGTGCCGTCGTATATTTCATTCATTTTCGATTTACGCAATCGAAGGGAGTTTATATTATTATATACTCGAGGTCGAGGCTGCTCCAGTGAGATACATATAATTCACGCAAGCCCTACGCTACGGACAACGGAATTATTATTATTGCTGATGTCAAGCAGTCAGTTCAATGATACGAGTATAATATTATGACAATCAGGTACGGCTCGTAGCATACCGTGCAAGGTAGGCTTTATTCTCAAAAATATTTTAATTTGTATAAAAGGTTGGTATGAGGCTGACCACCCATACTGTAAATAATAGTTCACTTTACGAATGTCACCCCTGTTCTAGGGAAGGTCGGCAAGAGTTGCAGAGCTTATGTTATTTTGAGATTGGGTTTTTATGTTGTCCTTATATATGTCTGCTTGTGGAAATGCATGTTATAGGAGTTTTCAAATGTGCATTCATCTTTGCAACTAAGATTCAAATTTGGATGAAATTTGATTAACGCCTTACATTGTATTTGCCCGTCTGAAAGATAGTACTAATAACAAATATAAAAAACCATTTGTGCAGATATTAAGACAAAACAATTGAAAATACATTCAGGGTTTTTTTTATTTAAAAATTGTGGAATGCCACATTACTAAAGCATTCACCCTTTTTTATTCCAAACTTGAGATGTTTAGTTTTGTCGAAGTCTTTATTATCACATTTATTTTACCTATTGCATTTAGCTCTTCGTGTGTCCCGTGAAAAAAAGTAATGTTATGCTTTAAAATGTCAGAAAACAAGAAAAAAATCAAGTAAAAAGTGAAAAATTAGAGTTTTTCGTGTTTTTTTTATCGAGCAAACTTTTCAGAATCGTGCTGTCAAGCGATTGCAACTCTTTATTATAATGGCAGTAAAAAAGTCTGATGTGTATGAATAATAGTGTTAAAATTTTCATTGATTTGGATCCTTTACTTTCCGAAAAATGTAATTTGGTTAGGTAAACATGTTTGCCGTTTATATCGCACGGCACCGCTTGACATTTTGCGCCGGGTAGCGCTTCGAGTTGAAAAGAGACAAACATATTCGATTCGAATAGATTTGCCACTTGCGCCAAGTATTTACTTTTTTAATATATACTTTTGACGTACCTTTACCCGCAAATGTATGAAAACTTAAATAGCGTTCCTAGTTAGCGTTCCAGTTTCCTTGTTTTTTTAAACGTTGTTGTTTAGTTTACACATATGTTTTTTTTTACGTAAAAGGTACTTCTCTGAAGAGAAGAAAAATATAATAGATAAGAGTAAATTCGTTCTCGCATGCGATCGTTGTTTCGATAATAAAACTTTTGCAAAACGTAACAAGGAATTCTTTTTCTTCTTTCAGTAGGTACCATTTTTAACAAATATCGGCGATGATCATGGATATTTTTACTATGTATGCTACAGGTCTAAATAAGGATTTGGTGCTTTTGTTAACTACTAGGTAGGTCCATTTGCGGCATGTGTAAGCACGAACTTATACGTGTCTACTTGTACAAATGCATGTTATATAAGTTCCTAAATGTACTATATCTATGCAACTTAGATTCTTATTTAGATATTGCCCTATATTCTAATAAATTGAACGGCCTGTCTACTGATAGAACACTTGAGCTATGATAGAAACAAAAACAATGCTTACCGAATAAATCATTCTGTAAATTTATTATAAATAAAAATGGAAATATTATTTGGTTATACAGCCGTACAGTATATATTTTATCACGTTGAGTTTACTGTTTGCATGTAATTCACATCTCAATGGCCCGAACTGAAATGCCACCGGTATAATCCAACTTTAATTTTTACAATAGGTATGTAACAGTTTACAAAAATGAAATTTATCTCTGTAAAAAAAAATATGCAGGCATCACACGCAGTATGTACACCTTTAACCTTATATTCTACATCCATATTCCTCAAATGTATGAGGTATATAAAAATGCAAAATATAAGCCATAATGATTATCAAAAATGAACACTTCCATTTATGTTATGATTTATCTGAGTTTGAGTGATCGCGCGTGCACGGAGCGGTAGAGTCGATGCGCGCGCCGCAGCGCGCGGGAACCGAAGCAATTAGAGGTCAAAACTCAAAGGCATATTTGGAAGGCGCCCTCTTAAAAACCAATTATACTAATTTGTCCTCAAAACCAGGAGAGTAACCTCTTGGTGATAAACCATGCTTAAGTGTATTTAACTGAGCTCATGTTCAAATCTTTGAATATTTTTTGAGTGCTGAAGGTACATAGATAAAAACTGACCAACCTTATAATTTTGTCGTCACCTTAAAGGTAAAACTGAAAAAGTGCTGATTCATTGATGTGAGAAATCGTGGATAAAACATTTTATCTGTTGTAACTTCTCATAATAAATGAAGTAATTATAAGAAAGTGCTCATGAAAAACTTTTTAACTACTGGATTTAAATTATTTTGTATTTTCTCTCATAGAAAATTGAAAAAAAAAACGGTGCATATATCTGAGAAACTCATGTTAGCTTAATGTCACTTATTCAGTTTAACCTTCAAAGTATTGATGTGTCTATGACTTTCGCTTTACAATATATATAGTTGATGATGATTTGTAGAGCGCCGTTTCGTGACTACTGTCACTGCAAAGGGCGCTTGCAGGCTTGACGCGGTGGGGAAGAAATAGGTCTTCATTGGTCTTCTTGGGCTGTAATTTTAGTTAAATACTTACACTGATGAAATATTCATCTTTTTCCAGAGCACACCGGTACCCAAACCAGGTTAGGGCTGGATCTGCTGAATGGAAGTCTGGCATGCACACCAGGAAAATACGAAAGGTGTTCTTGATGGATGAGTGTCGTTCCTTTGATTGTTACAACCAAATAGAATACGTAGACTTGGCTTTAGTGACCTTGGAGTCTCCTCTGCCCCAAAACACGATATACATCAAGTTCCTCAAACTGCCAAGCAAAGATGAAAACCTTAATCCACTCACAAGTCTGACTTGTGCGGGATGGGGTATGACAGGTACAGATGTAAGTATTCTATTCCGTATCATTATAAAATATGTTTTCATTATTCTTTTACTCGCATGTCCTGTTAACTGACAACTATATTAACAACTGTATGGTCTGGAACCGACAGATCCATAGCCCAGTGGTAACACTTCGGACTCTGAATGGAAGGTTGTGGGCTTGAATTTCGGGGGAGCACAAAAAATCTTCCATTTATATTTTCAAATTTGCTCTTCCCTGGATTGAAAAATTCATAAACCTTTAGCAAAACCCGGTCATCAAAAGGTTCATCCAGCCTTTCAACAACTGGGTCTTGCTTGAGAATTGGCGCTTTCTACAGCGACGACCAACCTCGCAGAGGGCTCCTGAAGTGTGATTCACACAAAAACAGTGCTCACCAAATAAATCAGCCTAATTTATTATTATGATTAACTGTATGTATGTAACAAGATATCTCATAATTTGAGACAAGATAGCTTGTATGGTTTGGTTACATCATACTCCATGATATATGTAAAGTATTTTCTCTGTGAATTTAATTCAGTTGACCCAGCTAAATAGTTTATTTACAAACTTTTCTCTGTTGGAAATCAATAGTCTCTCGGTTTGTATAGATTTATAACAATGAACTCTGAATTTACAATTGACACGGCCTTGTTGGTAGGAAAGATTCATACAAATATTTTGTTATTAGTTACTAAGGATAATGAGGTCCGCACATGAATTGACATAGACTATATTTTTTATGGTTTGTGTATTAACACTGTGAAAATTCGTGTTAATTGATTTGTTTATTAAAAAAACACTATTTTTTATATAAAAACAGTGTTGATATATTAAAAATAGTATTTTTTTAATAAACAAATCAATTGACATAAACTAAATTGTGTTGTCACTTGGCCAGGTTGCTAGGGAAAAGTTTTTTGTCATTGGTTGCTAATGACGTCAGTCCCGTATAAGACTGACGTTTTCTTCAGCTGAGAAATGATAATAAGTAGGTGGAGGCAGATCAACTACTTACTTATAAATAATATCAAAACATTGCAACGTTTTGTTATTGTTACACAAATTAAGGATACTAGATACCTACCTGGGAAATAATGTATTGGTGGTTTAATAATTTTGATACCAGATATGTATCCATATTTTTATCATTCTCCAAGCACATTTACACATTAAAATGTGAAAGTTGATGTTTGAATATCTGCAGATGTACTAACATAAGGCAATTAAGGCCACAAATTAATATAAATATCTTAACATTTATTTCCAGGTGGAATACGGAACAGATACTTACACTTATCCAGATAAACTAAGAAAGAACACATTTACTACAACGCCTAAAGCCGCCTGCGATGAAGAAATATACTTCTATAAATCTGATCGTCTGCCCAATCAAATTCCTGACACTCATCTGTGCACAAAAGGAGAGCAGGGCTATGCTCTGTGCGTTAGAGATGAAGGAAATCCCCTTGTGCTCAATAACATTGTGTATGGAATATTCTCATTCAAAGATGAGGAGTGCAATTCCTTCAAGCCATCTGTATACACTAAAGTTTCTGCGTTTGTCGACTGGATTGAGGATAAAAAGAAAAGAATCCTAGAAGTGAATTGAGGTGAATAAAGGTCCCTGAACACAGGTTATTTCATTCAAGCATTGAATAATTAAAATCGTAATGCAACTGTTATTTTAGAATTTGCTTTTGTCATAATAAATTTTGCTGCTCTTTATCTTTGTTTTTTTTTCTTTGCCATTAAACAAAACCATACACATAATGAATTGTTTTTGTGGTTTTTCGGGTTAGACCATGGTCTACATGCAGCTTTTTTATCTGCCGACGTTTCGCCTTCACGAGTAGAAGGCATTTTCAAAGGCGAGTTACAGCGGCGTGGCGGTTGTTGTCTCCTCGGTCGCCTGTCGTTGCTAACTGGTTGGAGTTTTGTCGTGTCTTGCTCATTGTCCGTCCAGGGTGGGGGGTAGGTGTAACGGGAGGGTCATGTGGGGGAAAGCGGAGAGTATGCGCAGAGGGGTGCGTAGGCGTGTGCGCAGGCGCATAGGTAGTTGAGGGCGCCCAGGAACCAGGTACCACGTGGATAGAGGCAGAGGACTGTTTTATCAAAAATACAGTGATTGTCTGAGCCAATTGTAGATTATTAGTGTTTTTCTGAATTTGAAAGAACAAAATGGAAATACTGTTCTGTAGCACTTGAAACCTGCTCAACATTTTTCAGTCTTCTAATGATTCATTGAAATAAATTAGAATTTAGGTAGTTATCTTGTTGTAACATGCTCTCTTGATACTGATTTGAGTTGATGTATCAGTCCGGCTATGATATGGAAAAAAACAAAAGTATGACTGTAAAACTAAACAGGCTCTGTCATAGAATTTTATAAAAAATTACATTTATTGATAAATATTATTGAAATACAAGAATATAAAAAATGGCTAATGGTAATTGGTAAGATGGCTTTATACGTTACTTATTGCATATTTTAGAGGAGAGCACTTTAAATGTTTGGTTTGCTTTTAAAAATGTAAACCTTTATGTACCTTCCTAGTGTCAAGGGGATCTTATTTTCGTCAAACTATAGACACTACTTTTTCTGATACATTTCTGTACATTTTGGACTCTCTTACATAACGAAGAGACGAATCAAAAACTTATTGAGGCTAAAAATAACATTTGTCTAATAAGCCCATCTTACCGACATATGCACAAATTTAATTATATTACATTATTGTCAAATGTAATAAATTGTTTGTATTCCTTGACTTAAAGGTTGATATGAGGCTGACCACCCATACTGTAAAAAATGGTTCACTTTCCCAATGTCACCCCTGTTTCAGGGAAGGTCGGCAAGAGTTGCAGGGCTTATGTTTATTTGAGATTGGGTTTTTATATTGTAGGTCCACATACGGCATGTGTTAGCGCGATATATGTCTGCTTGTGGGAATGCGTTTAATAGATATCTTTGCAGCTTAGATTATTTTTAGTCAAAAACCAACTTACCAGGGTAGCAGAGACATCTATCTCTTAGTAGTTGTACTTTTTGTTCAACTAAATACTTTTGTTCATTTATATGTCACGCTACTACATACAAAAATTAAAGGCAGAGTTTTCTATGATTCAATAGTTTCAAGTAGAGTTTTACATTTCAAAACATGGATATCATTGCTAATATATTTTTTATTGTTTCTATTGTCTGCCATCTATGATTTGATAGTAACACTTACAATTGGTAAAGCACTGCCATCTCTGATATAGTAGCTTTACTAACTGAGCTATTCAAGTACAGATGGCACTGCTAGCAAAATTTTTATTAATTTTCAATATAGAGTCATCTATTTAATAGTAGTTTTGCTCCTTTTATTTAAGTCCTATCTATTCAAATATAGATGTCACTGCCAGACTGTAAATTGAATTATGTCCTATTTCATCGAATTTTTCAAATGTGGATCGTTTTTTCTTTACAAAAACGAGATTAAATTTACAAAGTTTAATTATTTTCGTGTTTTGTATGCATTTTAATTTTTGCATAGAATTAAAAACATACACAATCCAAATAAAAATATTTTTAAATTAGCCTTCATAAAGGAATTATTTTCTTAGAAAAAAATTTAAGAGTGTTTTTCATTACTTTAATTTAAAAAAGCAAAACAATGCTTTTGTGATTCAACAATGAAATTAAAAATTACCATTTTATTTTATAGCCTTTTGCAGAAAAAAATGAAATTTGTAACGACACGAAAAAAAAATGCTCCTTTTACGTAGAGTAGGTATTTATAATTAGATACACACTGCATAAAAAACATTGAATGTATCTAAAATAAGTGTAAAATTTACTGTTAAACCATGCATAATTTGTAAAACTAAATAAAAATACAATAGCGCCTTCATTTTGAATTGCAACTCAATTCTGATTATTCTTTTACTTTATAAAGAATATTCTCCGAGATACATGTGTCTTGAATTAACTTACCGCCAGAAAAAGAAATCCTACAATGTATTTCTTAGTGATATATATTTTTTATTCATTTTTCATCTTGTGTGACAGTAACTTTGTAAAGCAAGAAAGTAATATTTTGCTCTATTTATTGCATTTTTGTATAGTGTTTTATATTTAAGTTGCACTTAAGTTGTATTTAGATTTCAAATTTGCACTATGCACACATTATTTCTTGACTTATAGGTTGGTATGAGGCTGATCACCCATACTGTAAAAAATGGTTCACTTAAACACGTACACAATGGTACACACAAAAACAGCGCTCACCAAATAAATCAGCCTAATTTATTATTGTGATTAACTGTATGTATGTAACAAGATATTTCATAATTTGAGACAAGATAGCTTGTATGGTTTGGTTACATCATACTCCATAATATATATAAAGTATTTTCTTTGTGAATTTAATTCAATTGTTCCTTGACTTATAGGTTGGTATGCGGCTGACCACCCATGCTGTAAAAATGGTTCACTTTGCCAATGTCACCCCTGTTTCAGGGAAGGTCAGAAAGAGTTGCAGGGCTTATGTTCATTTGAGATTGGGTTTTTATATTGTAAGTCCACATGCGGCATGTGTTAGCGCGAACTTAGGTATACATGTCTGCTTGTAGGAATGCGTTTAATATGAATCTTAAAATATATATATATATCTTTGCAGCTTAGATTTAAATTTAGATTAAACACACAATTACATAGGAGTACATGGCCGGCTAATGATGCTGGAGACTTGTTTTCTGAGATCTGTTATTATGGTCTGTGGGAGCTGGAGCTTACAGATGCTTTGCCCATGTCTGCCATGGGCTTCTTCAGCGTGAAAGTGAAGTGTAAAAGATGATGTCTCTGCCCTGAAGCAGGGGTGATATTTGTTTTCTTTGTTTACAGTGTGATTATTCAGCCTCATCCTTGACTTATAGGTTGGTATGAGGCTGACCACCCATACTGTAAAAAATGGTTCACTTTGCCAATGTCACCCCTGTTTCAGGGAAGGTCGGCAAAAGTTGTGGGGCTTATGTTCATTTGAGGTTTGGATTTTATTTGTAAGTACACATTCAGCATTTGTAAGCGCGAACTACACTTGTTGGTTTGTGGGCATACATCTGAGAGCTTTAAATGAATATATCTTTGCAACTTAGATTATAGATTATAGATACCAACCTATAAGTCAAGGAGTACAACCAATAAATAACAATAAACAAACATTAATTTCAATAAAGTTGTAAGTTTTCACTTTCACTTTCATGGTGACAAACTGTTTTTGTTTTTATGTATATTTTTTTAGGTTGTCCTTCTTTGGGAGAGGATGAAGAAAAGCGTATGATTGGCGGTAGGAACGTCACCATCCAGGAAACTCCGTACCAAGTGGCTCTGCTGTGGTCGGAGTGTGATGATGAGGAAGCGTGTGAAGCGGCTGACGACCGGAGGCTGGTGTGTGGGGGAGGGCTCATCACCTACTCCACCGTCATCACAGCGGCTAACTGCTTCTTTAAGTAAGGAACAAACACGCTTGTAATAACTCTAAGTGTATTTTGCTTGTATGTTTGCTTTAAATCATGTTGTTCCTGCAAGTACTTTTACACTCGTCTACCGGCAATACACATGAGAAGAATATTCAACACATCCTGAATAAAATAAAATATTGATACCTTAAAGGTAAAACTGAATAAGTGACATGTGTATGTATGAAGCTAATATGCGTTTCTCAGATAAATCCACCTTTTTTCCTATTTTCTACAAGACAAAACACAAAGAAAATGTGAAAAACCTATAGTTTAGAAGATTTTCGTGAGCAATTCCTTTTAATAAGTTCACTTACTATGAGAAGTTACTCCAAAAAAAATGTTCTATCCATGATTTGTCAAATCAGTGAATCAGCACTTTTTCAGATATGTTACAATTATTATAGTTTCTTACCAATTGACTTAGCTGACATTTCTGACATTTCTCTAGATATCCAATGATTTGAAATATCAATAAAATGGGTGTTGGATTACGAAGCGGCTACTATATATACCTAGGTACTTATCTATTTAAATCTTATTTAAAGAATTAAAATGACTTTATTTCTAGGTCTGACCGAATAATATCATATGCTGTGAGAGCTGGGTCTAACATGTGGTCATCTGGAGGAGAAGTGCGCAGGATCAGTGAAGTCATACTTCACGATGGCCGGCCCAGAGGTGGCTGGAAGGCCGTGAACTATACGGCGTATGTAGACTTGGCGCTGGTGATAGTCAGGCTGCCGTTCACTGAAGGCACAGATGCCATTATGCCGCTGGACATACCATACCAAGATGCCGACGTCTCAGAAGGGTGGAACGTCACTGTGGCCGGATGGGGACAAACCAGAATAGGGGTACACTTATCTTGCTCTACTTAACCCTCATCTTTCAATAATCTAATCCTATTATGTTCCTTGACTTAATTATAAATTGAATTTTTAGTATATATTGATTTATAGTAAGGCCTGTAAATAAGGGGTATCAATGGATAAACCCCGCTATAATAGCAAATACCGCTCCTATTGATAGAACGTAAAGTTGGTATGCAGCTGACCACCCATCTAATCTAATCTAATCTAAGCTGCAAAGATATGTTACATCGAGGATTCACATTATATGCATTCTCAAAAGCAGACACGTACAAGTTCGCGCTTGCACATGCCGCATGTGAACTTACAACATAAAAACCCAAGTCTCAAATGGACATACACCCTGCCACTCTTGCCGTCCTTCCCTGAAACAGGGGTGACATTGGCAAAGTGAACTATTTTTTACAGCATGGGTGGTCAGCCGCATACCAACCTATAAGTCAAGGAACCCATGCTGTAGAAAATGGATCACTTTGCCAATATCACCCCTGTTGCAGGGAAGGTCGACAAGAGTTGCAGGGTGTATGTTCATTTGAGATTTGGGTTTTTATATTGTCAGTCCACATGCGGCATGTTTAAGCGCAAACTTATTCATGTCTGCTTGTGAGAATTCATATAACGTGAATCCCCAATGTAACATATCTTTGCAACTTAGATTATCTGATAAGAGATTTGTAAGGCCAAAGCTTGATTTGGGCAGTAGTGCAATTGGAGAGAGGGGCAGAGTGTCTGGAGAGATAAGTGTTGGGAGCAGTCTATGAACTTGTATAAGACAAGGAGCCAGTTGGACAATGGTGGATAAACAACCATGACATATTATAAAAGATACCAGCTGTTTCTTTTTTTAAGCTAGACACAATATGTTGCCTCGCAATAAGCACTAATTGCAGACAGAAAAGATGCACCACAATTATACTGCATACATAGTCCAATTTCTTGCTGATTGTCTCCAAAGTGGTCCCATGGGAGGAGTGAAATCTATTTGCTTTATGGGTATACTTAGGGGCCGTCCATAAATTACGTCATTGATTTTGGCCAATTTTCGACCCCCCCCCCCCTTACAATTATCCTATAGTCATTATCTAATGACCCCCCCCCCTCTTGCTGTAATAGTGGATGAGCTTAATAATTAATAATGTTATATTACTTAAATAATATTTTGTATATTTTGTAGAAGTTGGTATTTACAAGAACGACGTCACTTTTGGTACTCGTACATAACTTGCCATCATCCGCAGACCAGACTCCCCCCCCCCTTAATGCGAATGATAATATATGAACAGCCCCTTACCTGTGAAATGATGCTAGCCTCCTGTCTAGCCTTACACCAACCACTTCACTTGAAGTAGGAGCAATGTTCTAATTTCTTTTGACAGAACACATCCCAATTTTTCAAGTCTTCCTTAGATTCTACATCTAAAGATAGGATCTTCAGTGGACTATGTTCTAAAAACTCGAATCCATATAAGCCTCAGGATTTTTTTGATATGCTCATGTATTCATTCTTTCTAATTTTTCTAGTTTGTAGGAAATGATCATTTCCCGGTTTATCTCCTAAAAAACAGCTACAAAGTGATCAGCGTGAATGAGTGCAGGAATAGGACAGTGGAGCCGGATAGCCCGCTAGACGTGTCTCCGTCACACCATGCGTGCATTAACTATGTGCGGCCGAAACACCGGAGTGGCCCCGGCTGCAGCATGTGCGACAAGGATGAAGGAAATCCACTGGTCAGGGGGAATGAGCTCATCGCCGTGTACTCTTTCAAAAGCCACAAGTGTAACATTTACTTCCCGGCCGTCTTTACTAAGCTCGGTCCGTTTTTTAATTGGATTGTGAAAAATAGGTCGTGATCACATTTGAAAACAAAGAGTATGGAATGTAACAAAAAAAGTGGTTGTACTCCCACAGACAATGAGAATTTTATTCCAGGTGAAACAATTTGGTGTTTAAAGTGTATTGGACAAGGTTAAGTACAGTGATACCTCAAGATACGAGTTTAATGCGTTCCGTAACCTTGCTCTTATGTCAATATACCTAATTAAATTGATTGAAATGCCATTGAACCATTCTAGGCTCAAAAATGCTACCGCTAATTGTTTTTATTACGTGTTTTTGAAAAAGAAAAATGTACTTATATATAAATGACAATTATTGTATACAAACACAATAAAAGAGAATGTAAAGCAAAAAAAAACTGGTTGTGTATGCGTACGTGTAAGTGTACATTCTTTTTAAATAGGCTTTTAAAGAGGAATGCAATTCCCCAACTTATTTTGCCTGACCAGTTGTCTTTGCACGAAAGCAGAAGCTTGTGTGTATGCATCTGTTGAACCGGGGTCGAAGATATGGTCAAATGGGCCAGACAAGATTTGAATCAACGTATTATGTTCCAAATACACTAGCCAAGAACAGGGACTTGACTCCCATGGCCATTACACCGACTATGTATTACTATATACATACATATGTGTTTGTATTTTGGCCACTTAAATGCAACTTACAACTTAATGCTTATTGTATACCTATATTGTATTGTGATAAAGTATGCAAAAAGCACAAAGCTCTAGAAAAACTTAGCAAAGATGCTTGTACAGCGAGGTAAACAAGCACACTGGTTAATACTTGGGATAATGCGCGAGACACGCAAGGCGCAGGCGCAGGCGCAGCACACTGGTGGGCCGTGTGCAGCGTCGCAGCTGGCCGCTCCTCGTATCTCTAATGCCGCTCGTATTTCAAAACAAAACTTTGCTCGCTCAACAGCTTGTATTTCAAATAACTCGTACGTTAGGGCACTCGTACCTCAAGGTATCACTGTGTGTTGAATTTACAAACATATATTTTTATTTGAAATAGATAAAATCAAAATCGGATGGAAATCGAATGAAAATGATCCTCTGCAGATGCCAGAATCATTCACAAAACTTAGCCAATTGTTCATTAATAGTAAAAATGATACAGGACTTTTATAGCGCCTTTTCATGACTCTTGGTCATCCAAAAGGCGCTTGCTCATATGATCGCGCAAACAGGTGGGTCTTCAACCCTTTTCTAAAAGTGCTCTCCAGATCCATTTCGCGCAGGTCATCTAGGAGGCTGTTCCATATCGTTGGAGCAGCCACCTTGAAGGCTCGATCTCCAAAAACGACCTTTTTTGCCCTTCTTGGAAACTCTATCCGACTGCGACATGATGCTGCTGATTGCAGTGTTGCTGTTCTGCTGCTTGTGGTGGCTGGAGCTATGCATTATTAACTTGTTTGTTATTCAAGGATTGTTAGCACCTTCTATATATCTTTGCAACTTGGATTATTGATTATATAGATCCTCAAGAAACGTGGCAGGGAGATGTTACATTTTCTGGCAATGTCATTATTTTGTGCCGACTCCACTACACATTTAGGGAGCTTAGACACAAAAATAGAATTGAAAAATCCACTTGTTCTTGTGTGTTGAGCAGCCGCTGGTTACCATGCTGGGAGATGAAGGCTGCTCTGTATTTAGGCACCTAGCTATCGTAGCAGCATGCTTGTCAAGCATGTTTTGGTGTTTAAAAAAAAATCTTCAAAGGAAGTTACAACTTTTGAAAGTGTGTACCTACCAAGTACATAGGTAGGAGGCAATATTTTAACAAAAGTCACATGCTTAGTTGATTTACTCATCAACCATTCAAGTGTATATATTTTAGATTGGTTTAGTTACATTAATATATTTTGATTAACTCTTTTACTGTCATTTACGGCTGGAATCTGTGCACTCATCTATATTACTTTCACTTCTTACACCTTAGCCAACATCTCTTGTATCCAGTCTACAAATGGAGCAACTTTAGTGAAAATGGCAGGATAGCGTGCATTACAGAAGGACTTCTGGAAATAATATACTCCAAAGATGATGTTTTGCCTGACTAGAGAAGCTCCTACATCCTCCTTACACAGGGCAGGCCTCTCCCTCGCATTCCCCACGGTGTCTATGCACATGTGGTGTTCTGCTGACACATTCATGGAGGGATTGCTTGGATTCACAATGCGGGTTCTGCACAAGTCTGTAGTTATTATGTTAGCTCTGATGCTTCTCAGTGTGTCCGTGGAAAACTTTGATAACTAAAATGTAAACAAATGTTAAAGCCATTTTAATGCAATCAAGCCTTTATCATTTACGGTTGGAGGAAAGAGGAAAAGATTATTTACTTTCTTTGGATAAAAAGCATTTATTTTGCTTTTGAAATAATCATTGAAACGGGAAACCATTTCTGACACCCTTTGTGGGTATCGAGCCCATGCTCTCAGCATGAAATGCAAGTATTCTACCAACTGAGCTATCGGACAGGACCCTGGGCTGGAAGTCTCATCCCCACGGTAATGCTTACCTACCGAATATCGGTAATATTTATATGAAGACTAATCAGCTGTTCACTTGCGGCCATCTTGGATTGACAGGTCTTCATACAAATATTACCGGCAGGCCCGGATCTAGGGCGGTTCGAGCGGTGCGACCGAACCAGGGCCCCGCGCCAGGATGGGCCCCGAAAGACTTTAAAGGAATTCTAAAAAATGTCGTAGGAATTGATATTGAATACTTTTGACTCAAAAAGCTGCGTTTTGCCTAGACAAAGACACCGATAATAAAAGTTTCTCACAGCAAACGTTCGGGGCCCCCGACGATCTGAATGGGGCCCTTAACGACTTAAATGGGCCTCCAAAAATTTTAAACAAAGCCTCCAGTAACAAAGAAAAAAGTTTCTGGGTAGGAAGTCAGAAAAAAAGTAAAGGTAAACAAAGGTATCGAATGCGTATGATTTTATGACACCTGTTAGTGTCTTATAATGAACTTCTAGGATAATAGCTGCATAACTTGCCTTTGTAAAGTCCACAGCGGAAATATAAAATAAAAGGCTCCGACGGCTGTAAAACATTTATTGCCATTGGCGCCGAGAGAGTAAACATTGCAAATTTAAACAATAGATAATTTATTGAAGATAGGCGGTGTCGAAAATAATGTAAATTTGGTTGATAGGATGTCAGATTTTTTGAGCTTTGTGATAATAATATTAACTTGATTTAAGTAAATTTTTGATGAACAGGTGACCACCCTAGTAATATGCAAAGGCGATAATTACACGTGACGCTTGTGGACAACGCAAAAAAAAACGCAACTAAGCTACACATCTAGTGTAACTTCTTGCCGCGTTCCCCCAAAGGGTTTCGCATGTGGCGAGTGAAACCTATTTATTTTTACATGTAAGGGGGCTACGCCAACCACTTCATTTGAAGTGGGGATTTCCCAGCTCCCGAGGAGGCTGGTATTCATTTCTTGTGAAGGTGAGTAAGCCTTGCCGGTATTTTATTTTGGGGTTTGAAATAAACACCGAAACGGGAAATAACTTCTGACATTCTCGGCGGGATTCGAACCCGAGCTCACGGCATGGAATGCAAGCACTCTACCAACTAAGCTATCGACCGGTAGTGCATTAAAATGAGCCTTGAATGTCAATATATCTTTGCAACTATGACTATAGATTATAGAGGTCAGTTTCACACCAACTTATGCGTCAAATAAACTTTATCTATTATGTGTGAATCACACCTCAAAAGACCTCTGCAAATTCGGAGGGAAAATTGCTAAGAAGTAGCATTGAACTTGCATTTTTTTTTACCTAATTAGTACCGTTTTTATTGTAATCTAAAACTAAATTAAAGATGAAAATCAATTGAGATTCATATTAAATGCATTCTCGCAAGCAGAGACGTATAAGTTTGCGCTTACACATGCCACATGTGGACCTACAATATAAAACCAAATCTCAAATGAATATAAGCCTTGCAACTCTTGCCGACCTTCCCTGAAACAAGGGTGTCATTGGCAAAGTGAACCATCTTTTTACAGTATGGGTGGTCAGCCTCATACCAACCTAAAAGTCAATAATAGAATCAAGGAATTCAACCATTCAATTAGCATGTTCGTAAATTGTATATTTTGCGTTCTGAAAAAAAATAAGCACGAGGGGAGGGGATTTTGTGATAAGGGGGGTGGGGGGAGGGGAAGGGGGGGGGCTATAGGGGGCCCGAGATTTTTTTTCGCACCAGGGCCCCCACAGGGGTTAATTCGGGCCTGATTACCGGTATTCGGTACATAAGAATTACCGTGGTGATGTGACTTCCAGCCCAGATGTCTAAAATCTCACCTAAAGCAGGTCCAGATAAACAGAGAAATCATTTTGGCTTGAACACTTCAATAGACCACAGCCTCGAGTGGCCTACCTATAAATATCTTTGGACAGAACAGAACAGCGGCTAGAAAAATATGTTTTTTAAAATTAAAGCAATAACTTTTGTTGAAAAAAACATTTGTAATACTTACAGTATTGCTACCTAATAAAACATGGACCATTTCCCATCCAGACACTCTCATCTTCCATCCTTCAACAGCTTCCGTGCCTGGCTGAGGTAGATTCAGAGGAACTATTTTTGAATTGTCATTTGGAAAAGGAAGTCTGAGGATGATCACAGCCAGGTCCACATACTCTCCATACTTGACAGACGTCCAACCATTTCTAGGAAGACCATCGTGAAATATCACTTCACTTATTCTCCCAATTTCTCCATTATCGGTCCATTTGTCCGATGCAGCGCTTACAAAATATGATAGTATATTGCTGTTACTAGAAACAAACACATTTAATGTTAGTAATCTCTCATCAGATAGTTATTTACGGCTCAATGTCCTGATAGATCTCAACAAGTTTATTTGATGGAAAACAATAGTTATTTATGCCACTGCCTAGTAATGATAGTCTTTGTAACACGAGTGCTAGTTTGTGCCATGAGGCGCAGCCGAATGGCACAATAGAAAGCACGAGTGTTACAAAGGCTAATTACGTGCAGTGGCATACAATACTTTTTCTACAACCATGAAAGAATTAACAAAATAGTGAATAATAGTCATAATAATGTACTTGTCCAAGTAATTAAAACCTTACCTTTGTCAAAACGTGTGATTTATCATTCCCTTCGATTATCGAATCTAACCTAAGTTATAAATTAGACTTTTTAAAGTTTGTGTATTCACACAGTGAAAATTCATTTTTATAAATAATTATAAAAAATTATAAAAAACACAGAGTTTTATTTTCACAAATTGAGTATTTATTTCCCTCAAATACTTTCGACTTATTCACGTCATTATCAAGAGGATACTAAATTACAAAAATTGACAAGACAAAAACCATAGAGAACCATAGAGTTCTAAGTTATAAAGATAAATTATACTTAGGTTTCATATTGAATTCATGCCCACAAGCCGACACATATAAGGTCGCGCTTTTACATCCTGCATATAAGCTTAATCATATAAACCCAAAAGTCAAATAAACATATGCCCTGCAGTCATGCCTGCAGTTGTATTGGCACGTGAACCAAGTTTTTACAGCATAGGTGATCAACCTCATACCCACCAATTTATTTGGAACATTCCGATAAATCAATTCGATAAATTGTAGCACTTTTAACAATTTTTATTTGACTCTACACATAAAATATATTTATTTTCATCTGAACAGGGCTGAAAGTCTCATCACCACGGTAATTCCTACCTACCGAATATCAGTAATATTGTATGAAGCCAAATCAGCTGATCGCTTGCGGCCATCTTGGATTGACAGGGCTTCATACCCCCATACAAGGTTGACATTTGAAATTAAAAAATGGTTTCAATTCTGACAATGCGCATGCGCACATTTTCATTTCAACACGGTTACCCGTTGCGTAATGTAACATTACGCAACGGGTGTAGAAATGTATGGCATTGTGATTGCGTTAGCCGTTTTGTAATTAGTAAATTTCCAAATGGGAGTAGAAAAAACACATTGTACAATTGCCAATCTGTCCAGGACTGGGAGATTCTTTTATAGAACAGGCATGACAAACTTTGTCATAAGTTGCGGGTCGCAAATAACCAAAAGCCAATAATTTCCATGCAGTAGACATCGTCGACGGGTGAGGAAGGGGAAGATGAGGCTTTGAAAGCCACTCTACAAAAGCACAGTCCTATAAAGTAGGCTGTAACCTGTGTGTTGGCATGCGGCATGTGTGACAAACCTGCTATGTTATTATTATACTTTTTAATTTCTGAAGAATGCTCTTTAGCTACCTTGCTTTAAATATGACAGTTTTGGGTTAACTATTTACTGCTAACATTCATTATCCATCATCCATCTTTTTAGGCTCATAGTTTCATTGAACAAAAATCTTCCACCACTGTAATAATTAATCACAGTAACAATTTTAAATTTTCTTATTCCGTCCAACTTTATATTTTCTCCCATCTCAACTATGTTTTGTCTCTAAACTCTAACGATCCATTTCCCACTATTTTCCGACTAATTTACTTTTTTTAAAATTCCAGCCAATTTAAATTTAAGAGTTTGCTGGCAAAGTTATTGATTGGAGCTGCTGTTAGTATTTCCTGAATTACTTATATAAGTTTCTGTAGCTCAAAATGAGATTACACATCCCATTTTTGCAGTATTTCTTTCATGATCTCTCTACACATACATGAAGGATAATTTAGAAGTAACATTTTAATGAAAGCTTACTTGAAAAAGCAGCTGCCTGCAGTTAGGACAACAGAGTAGGAGATGAGTCCTCCACTGCACATCAGGATCCTCTGTGGGGCGCAGTATGTTTGCTGCTCTCCACAGTCTGATCTCAGTACAGCCACATGATAGGGGGCATGCTCTATGTAGTGTAAATCCCCTCCAGTTAGCCTCTTGGTCAAGTCATCACTGCAACAGACATCTAAAACACATTATATTTTTGCCAAGTTTGCTAAACTAATCTAAAAATCACTTTGATATAAACTTACTCCCAAAAATAAATGAAAATATAAGAAAAATAAAGAGCATAATCATTTATTTTGTGAACAAATAGTCCCTTGTTTTGAATTGTGAATGTTTAAATATTTTTTTATATACCTGCATAATCCTAGAAAACTTTATACTTTTAAACAAACAATTATAAACTTTTTTTATGTCTTTAACGAATTACATTCTTAAATTTTTTACACGTTAAGTAATGAAAAATATTCTTAAAAGCATGGTGGTAGTAATTCTATGGAGTGGTCATGAATGTGATTTAGTTAACACATGAAGCACTAGTCACGTTAGACATTGTTGATAGTGTCATGCTCACGACATATAAAATGTTTTTGTCATGTTAGCAAAGTGTCTCTACTCATTCTTCCTCTATCAAATGAGAGGAAGACTTGGTTTTTGTTTATTCTTTGACTTGCTTTATTTTTCTTTTTACAATTTGACAGTGTACAAGGTAACCGACTCTCAATGACTTTGGCTAGCTGGCCGACAATCATTGAGACAAATTCCCAGGTTTTTATTAAATTTACATACGTCAGATCTTATAATTAAATTCGGATCGGCCGGTGTATTACTGAACACCGGCCAATCAGCGTGTAGGGCTAAGCAACGATGTATGTTATTAATAGTCCTCTAGTGTTGTCGAAAGTATAAAAAAATCTGATACTAATTGTCAACATCTTTTTTTGAGAAAAAAAATCCTAATTCAAAAACGTTCCGAGGTCATTACATATCTATTAACGCAAGTAATGAGTATCTTTTACTGTGAGCATAGTGCCTACATACATACTTGGACAAGCAAGTACCTCTATACTTAAACATCTCTAGTTCTAGAAATGGCTGTCACTTTGCCGATAAAACATATTTCAACGAATGAAAATTAAATGTTATGAAAGTAATCATATAAAATAGTATTTTAAAGTGAAATATTACTTAAGATTTTTTAATACATTTTCGTTGGCACCTTTTATGGACCAACTTGGCACATTTTATGGATTTTTGTTGAATTGACAGACATGTTGACAGTAGAAAGGTTCCAGATTGATTAAATTTAGAGTTCTTCAAAATGCGTGCATTAGCACAATTTACGTTAGTCGAGGTATTGTTGTCTTAGCCCATCAGGTGCCTTATATATTGATGCTTTAAATAATAAAAGAAGGTAGGTTGTACATTGAAAAGTATGGCATGCTATTAAAAATCACTAAATCTGAATAATAAACTTCACTATTTGAAATATTTAAATTTTCCATTGAATAATGTTTTATAAATTATGTAACAGATGGCAGTACATGAAGGACAAATTATAATGTGGGTACAATATGCATGAAGTTAGCAATATTAAAATGTGTAACAATAGCATGAAAATTGCAAAAAAATTCCACATAAATTTATTATCAGGCTTTGTTTCATGAAATTAAACAGTATACTATATTGGTACATGCATGACAAAAGTTGTGGTCTGGATTTTCAGTTTAAAAAGATAATTTTATTCTAATGAGTAACAATTTTATTTTCCATTTTGACTAGGACAAAAGCCTAGTTATATTACTTCAAGTAGATATTATGTATAATATTACAATCTCCTTCACAAATGCGTTTGATTTGTACTTTGGTGATTTTATAGCTATGTAAGATTTCAATAATGGGTTCGGAACATTTTAGCAACCAATATCGAATAAATTGTTTGCCTTTTCCTTAGCAATCTGGCTGGGTGACGCCACGATTTTGTCTATGTCAATTAACATGCGGACCACTACTACTGCCATCTGTTAGTCAGTAGAAAATACTTACATTTTCAAATATTGGTTTGCGCAAAAAAAAATGGTTACTATTTTCCGGTGTTCAAATGGTACTTGTTTAAATTTTTGTTATTGGGCTTGCAGATGTTTATTTTGTAAAAGTAAATACATAAAAGTGGCCAAGCTCTTCATATATTATGATCCATCCAGATGCAAAGAAAGGTTTTCAATATTCATAGACTGTTTCTTTATCAAGATGCCAGCTGAAAAACTATATATAAAAATCATTTTCATCAAATAAAAGTTTCAGGGTTTGTGTATTGATATTGTGAAGATTTATTTAAAATTAAAAGTGTTAAAATACAACACAAGGTTTTTCCTTGAGTGGTTCAGATGTTATCCCTGCATTATCAGGACACTATTATGAAGAGAACTCTGTTTATCATTATTTTTTGCACATTTGGGAAGCTTAGGCACAAAAAGTAATTGAAAAGTCCACTTTTTCTTGTTTGTTAAGCAGCCGCTGGTTACCATGCTGGGAAATGAAGGCTGCTCTGTATTTAGGCACCTAGCTATCGTAGCAGCATGCTTGTCAAGCATGTTTTGGTGTTTTAAAAAAAAATCTTCAAAGGAAGTTACAACTTTTGAAAGTGTGTACCTACCAAGTAGGTAGGAGGCAATATTTATGTATAATCAAAAGTCACATGCTTAGTTGATTGACTCATTAACCATTCAAGTTTATATATTTTGGATTGGTTTAGTTACATTAATATGTTTTGATTAACTCTTTTACTGTCATTTACGGCTAGAATCTGTGCATTCATCTGTATTGCTTTCACTTCTTACACCTTAGTCAACATCTCTTGTATCCAGTCTATAAATGGAGCAACTTTAGTGAAAACAGCAGGATAGCGTTCATTACAGAAGGTGTTCTGGAACGAATATACTCCATAGATGATGTTTTGCCTGACTAGAGAAGCACCTACATCCTCCTTACACAGGGCAGGCCTAGTGTCCCCCACTTTCCCCACAGTGTCTATGCACATGTGGTGTTCTGCTGACACATTCATGGAGGGACTGCTTGGATTCACGGTATGGGCTCTGCACAGCTCTGTAGATATAATGTTGGCTTTGATGCTCCTCAGTCTGTCTTCGGTTAAGTCTCCAAACTAAAATATAAACAAATGTGAAAACCATTTTAATGCCATCACGTCTCTATCATTTAGAAACATTTAATTTGCGTTTGAAATAATCATTCAAATGGGAAATCATTTCTGACACCCTTTGTGGGTATCAAGCCCATGCTCTCGGCATGGAATGCAAGCATTCTACCAACGGAGCTATCGGACAGGACATTATGTCTAAAATCTCATCTAAAGCAGATCCAGATAAACAGACAAATCATTTTGGATTGAAAACTTCAATAGACCACAGCCTTAAGTGGCCTTCATATAAATATCCTTAACCCGAACAAAACAGCGGCTAGAAAAATGTGTGTTTTTTTTAAAATTAAGGAATACCTTTTGTTGAACAAAACATTTCCCGTAATTTGCAATACTTACATCATCGTTAGCTGCTGAGAGAAAGGTATTTTCCCATCCAGTGACGCTCATCTGCCATCCTACATCAGGCTCCGTGCCTGACTGAGGTAGGTTCAGAGGAGCTATTTTTGAATTGTCATTTGGAAAAGGAAGTCTGAGGATGATCACAGCCAGGTCCACATACTCTCCATACTTGACAGACGTCCAACCATTTCTAGGACGACCATCGTGAAATATCACTTCACTTATTCTTCCAATTTCTCCATCATCGGTCCATTTTTGCGATCCAGCGCTTACAAAATATGATAGTACGTTGCTGTTACTAGAAACAAACACTTGTTATGTTAGTAATCTCTCATCAGATTTACCACTCAATATCCTGATAGATCTAAACATAGGCAAACATTGACATGTGAGAGGTTTATTTGATTGTAAACAAAACACATTGTACGATTGCCAAGCCGTCCCGGGCTGGAAACCTCATCACCACGATAATTCTTACCTATCGAATATTGGTAATATTTGTATGAAGACCTGTCAATCCAAGATGGCCGCAAGTGAACAGCTGATTAGTCTTCATACAAATATTACCGCAATTCGGTAGGTAAGAATTACCGTGGTGATGAGACTTCCAGCCCTGGACTGGGAGATTATTTTATATGTATTTTGTCAAGTCGAATTTCCTCAATTATTGCCTTAGAAAACACACAATATTTACTTCAATTTTGTCAAGGAAAGCAATGGTTTAGACTTTAGATGATGAAAAAAATGCTGATTATTAATTAAATTAAATTGCATGTGCAAATCAAAAATATTTTGTCTCGGAATATTTGGTAGGAAAGCGGAAGAATTCACTGGGCACAACGTTTGAAATTATTGGCAAGCAAATCCGAAAGGATTTTATGAATCTATCTACAACACAGTCTATAAAATCCGTTTTAAAATGTCTTACGCACTTATAATTTAACATTATATTATAACATTAATCTACAGCATTAATCATATCACGGGCGCCATGCCATTATTTTTGATGTACTGCGGAACGTCAATATAGTTGAAAAAACAACCATAGACAACAATTTCATGAATTCGTGGCTGTTTACTATATTATATTTATGTGGCCAAATGCAGTATTTGAGGTTTTTTTTTCAGTTTTCAAGTTTTGTCACGATGGCATCAATGCAATTACTTCGGGTACCTTCGGTATATACTAGAGATAGCCTATAGGCAAAATGGGAATCAAAATACTGTTTTGGTGTTACTATAGCATATCTCGAGCGTAAAATATGCTATATAAACTACTTTAGCTTAAAATGTGAAACTACCGGGCCTTAGAGGTAGCATTTTAATGAAAACTTACTTGAAAAAGCAGCTGCCTGCAGTTAGGACAACAGAGAAAGAAATGAGTCCCCCGCTGCACATCAGGATCCTCTGTGGGGCGCAGTATTTTTGTTCCTCTCCACAGTCTGATCTCAGTACAGCCACATGATAGGGGGCATGCTCTATATGGTGAAAATCCCCTCCGGTTAGCCTCTTGGTCAAGTCATCACTGCAACAGACATCTAAAAAACATATTTATTTTTGCCAAGTTGGCATAAAGTTTTTGCGCTATCTAAAAATCACTTTGATATAAACTTACTCCCAAAAAGAAATGAAAATATAAGAAAAATAAAGAGTGTAATCATTTCTTTTATTTACAAATAATCTCTCGTTTGAATTGTGAATGTTAAATAAATGTTTATATACCTGCATAATCCTAAAAAACTTTATACTGTTTTACATACAATTATAAACTTTTTTAATGTCTTTAACGAATCTTATTCTTACAAATTTTACACTTTTAGTAATAAAAATATTCTTAAAGTAATTAAAGAAGGTAGGTAGTACATCGAAAATCATGACATGCTTTTAAAAACCACTAAATCTGAATTAGAAACTACACTGTTCGGGATATTGAAATTTTCCGTTGAATAATGCTTTTTCAATTATGTAACAGATGGCAGTACATGAAGCACAAATTTGTTGGTACAATATGAATGAAGTTAGCAGTAATAAAATATGTAATAATAGCATGAAAATTGTAAAAAATTACATGTAAATTTATAGTACAATATTTGTATTTGTTTTATGAAATTAAGCAGTAGGCTTGACACATGCATGACAAATATTGTGGTCTGAATTTTCACTATGAAAATATAGTTAAAGTAAGTAACCACTTTATTCCCTAGTCTTTTGACTATGAAATAAGCATATTCATTATGTTGCTTTATTACTTTTTATTCTTCCTGGTTATCATTCCCCTAAGGCTGCAATAACATAATTACCTGTGTCAAACTGAAACCCAAGCAACTTTGTAAACTCTTTTAATTATTTTGCAGATTCAACCAATTAAGTGGGTGTATTATTATTGAGTTCCAAATCACTTTGAATTTGGATTTTTTTCTCGGCAAGCAAATCACCACCTAAAAGGCTTATTCACTTTTTTGAAAATTCGTGGATACATCATTTTATTAGGGGTCACTTGGTGAACTAATTTCAAGGAAATGCTGATGAAAATCTTCTAAACTACAGGATTTTCACAATGTTTTCTCTCCTAGAAAAAAGGGAAAAGGTGCATTTATCTGAGAAACTCATGTCACTTTTTCAGTTTTACCTTTACTTTACTTTATAAGCCATGAAGGCTCAGGGCCTCCCGCACCACAATCCTCCAAGACTCTCTGTCTTGTGCTGCTTCCCTCCATGGTCCCCTCACTCCCAGAACTTCGGCGTCGGCTTTGATGTTGTCTGCCCACACTGCATCCTGGGATGTCCGAGTGGTCTAACACCTGAGGGGGCACCATCCAAGACAGTTCTGATGATCCTGGAATCCTCTGCACGCTAGTTTTACCTTTAATGTGCCTTGCGTAGGACTGCCATCTATAGAAATCAATAATTAAATCTTTTTTAAAAGCCTTTTTCGTAGCAACCCGTAAGTCGCCGTAATCGAAAACAAAGTTGTTTATTTTTATATTGCCTATATTGTAAATTCATGTGCAGATCTTATTTTGCATTCAAACAATGTGCTTACAACATGCAATAAGTGTGTTTAGGATTTAACCTCCAAAAGATTTGACAGATAAAAAAAAGGTTCTCTGGTGGTCAGATTTGGAAGTAATCCGGCCGAATGACCAGGTTTATTTTCGAGCCCATTTAAATTTTCCCACCTAATTGAATAGTTGTGTTTTCTAAAACAAAGGTTTCATACTTTCATTAAATGGGATCTATGAATGAGGTTGGAATATTTTTGAATTTGGAACTTTTTTCTCGGAAAGCAAACGTCAGTCTTCTATGTGATTGCCGTCCTTAGCAATCAATAAAAAAAAATCGCCTTTTCCCTAGTAAACCGGTCGGGTGACGACACAATTTTGTCTATATCAATTAGCATGTGGACCACTGCTACTGCCATCTGTTAGTCAATAGAAAGTACTTAGATTTTCACATATTGGTTAGCATAAAAAAAAATGGTTATTGTTTTCAGGTGTTCAAATGATATTTGGTTTCAATCATTTTTATTGGGTTTTACAAATATTGATTTTTTAAAATTAAATACATAAAAGTGGAGCAGCCAGCCTCTTCATAAATATAATCCATCCAGATCCAAAGAAAGATTTTTAATATTCATAGACTGTTTCTATATCAAGATGCAAGCTGCAAACATAATAAAAATATTTTTTCACAAAATAAAAGTTTTAAGGGTTTGTGTATTGACATTGGGAAGATTAATTTGAAATTAATAATGTCACAGTAAAATACAAAGTTCTTTTTACAAGTTGTATGATCCAGACAGACTAGAGATATTATGAATATGCTGGATCGCGCTGGATCATACTTCGATTGTTCGCCTGTTTTCAAACTGTTAGTACATAAAAGACAACACATCTAATTCACAGGATTGAGTACTCCAATGCCTCTGAGAA
Organism: Agapetus fuscipes; assembly: GCA_951799405.1. Taxonomy (NCBI): domain Eukaryota; kingdom Metazoa; phylum Arthropoda; class Insecta; order Trichoptera; family Glossosomatidae; genus Agapetus; species Agapetus fuscipes. Next base: position 14,363,072 of record OX637350.1, read on the forward strand.
GATCAAAGCGCCTGGCTCGCCGTTGAAAATTTCCATCTAAGTTAATGGGCAAAATTGTTCAGAAAAATTTACTGACCGAGACCACGGCTACACGGCTAGAAAAAAAAGTAGGAAACACCTTATACAATTATATGACAGATATACCGTCACTGGAGTATTGATGACTAATTGTATGTATGTGTATTATGTTTTATTTGTGAAAAAAATTCAATGTTCTGTTGCTATCTTCCCTAATAAATAATACTTACCAACTTCACCATCATTACTTACTTTTGTATAACCCTCCCATTCATTTATTTTACTCCATTTATTAGCTACTCTTCAATCTTTCTTTCGTTTGCGCTATTATAAAAATAATTTTTATGTACAAATATAATTACTTACTTTATCCACTTTACAAATGGACTTATATAGTTGAAGGTTGCAGGGTGCTCTCCCATACAAGCGACATCCTTTCTGTGAGAATAAACTCCGTATATGGTGTTATTTCTGACTAGGGCGCCTGCGTCCCTAGCGCACAAGCCCTCAATGGTGTCATTGTTGGCGCAGGTGTGAAAAACATTAGAAACAGCAGCTTGGCTCTCTGTTGCCTGCTGATAGAAGGAGCAGTCACCAACAGGCAGTGTTGTCAGTAAGTACCCATTAAGGTCAATGCTATACTTTTCATCTTCTGGCAGGTACTCCTAAAAGGTTATATTTGTTGGATTTAACATAAATGCCATTTACTATTTGTATTCCTTCCAGGTCATTTTGAAATGTGCAGACCAAATTGAAATGCATGAGTACCAACATGTCAAATAAAATGAATATGAGGAATTTTTAACACAATTAAGTAAGTGCTCGTAATCTGAGATACTTACATATGAACAGGAAGTGAAAGGTGTCAAGCATAGCAAACCCGTTTGTGAAAACGTAGTGTATGCAAATGTTGACCCTGTTGGCAATGGCACCTGCGCATTCTGTTCAGGCAGGTTCAGGGGCTTGATGGCTGTAAGAAGGGGAAAGGGCTCAGCCACCATCACCAGGGCTAGATCAACGTAATCATCAAATGAAAGCGAGCTCCAGCCATCGGGGGGAAGGCCGTCATGGTAGACTATTGCTTTCACTTGGTTCAAAATCCCGTATTTATTTCTGTACTTTGTGCCGGCTCTCACGTAAAATGATTGTGGAAGATACTTTTGACTTCTGTAAAAGCAAAATATCAAACATAAACTTATTATTGCCGGCAAGCGCAACAAACTTGTTGGCGATTGCGCTGCGTCAGAGGCGTAGATCCGAGCCCTCCATCCCCTTCACTGCTCCTGTCGTGGCTTTATTGAGGTGTTTCAGGCCATGAGGGTGTCTTTTGTTTATTATGAATAATTAATAACTACCTAATGACATCTGTTGAACCAGGGTCAAAGTTATTATCGATGGGACACAGCGCAGGCGGGATTCGAACCGGCGGTGGTGCCAATAATGCAAATTCGAATGCCCTCTTATTCCCTCAACCATCCTATCAGCTTGAGCGTTAAATAAAATATTTAAGCTACAGGCAAAAATAATCACGAGTGTTGGCGCACTTGTCAGAGTTTTGATGGTAAAAAATTATTAATATTTTTTACTGGAAATACTTGCCCAAAAAAGCGGCTGGCAGAAGTGACAGCTGTTTGTAGTGATATCAATGAGCCGCTACAGATAAAGGTGGTGGAGTTCCTGCCACATGGAGACAGGTTCTTGCACTTCTTCCCCAGGAGAATAGAAGCGTGGTAAGGGTTATGCTCTATAGAAACTTTGTGACTTTCGACCGTTAGAGAAATGGCAAATATTACAAATGTTTTCAGTGTCACTTCCATTCTTTATGAAAAGTTAATGCCATACTAAATTATCTAGGTTTTTTTTCTTTGCTTTAAGATGCCGTTAATCGTTTTCAATGTAAGATTTTTCATGCAATTATGTTTGTACCTAATCCTTCATTGAGAAATAAGTATGAAGTTTGTTACATATAATAATAATATTTGGATGATGTATTTGGTGAGTGCTTTTTTTGTGAAAAACACCTCAAGAGCCCACTGTGAGCTTGATCCTCGCTGTAGAAAACGCCAAGGATCAAATTTGGGGGGTAGGGGAGGCAGGTTTTGGAAAATTGAAGATCACCACCAAATTATATCGTCGAGGGGGAGGGGGGGGGGGAAAGTAGGCACGCAAAATCCAAAAGTGTAATTTGCGTGCAACAATACAAATATTGATTGTTGATGGATGGGGGGGGGGGAGGGGGTAGGCATGCAAATTATTATTTTGCTTAGTAATGGACAACAAATATTAACAAATATCAACAATTAAAAAATTCAAAAAATCAACAAAATTATTTTCAAATAAAATCCACAAAAAAAGCACGCACTGAATTTAATACTGACTTCAAAATCACCCATGATGCTCACCGGTTGGAAGCCGCGCACAATATGATTTCTTTTGGTACGTCAGCTGTTTATATAACACCAGGCCGCCGAGAATTTCTCTTGTGGTGGAAGGTGGAGTGGGATCCATATGAGGCCCTATCAGAAAAAATATTTCTAGAAAAACTCATTTTTCTTTTTTTCCGAAATTGCGCTTTTTTTAATTAAATAATCAAACAAGACTGATCTTTGCTCACTGAGAAAAAAGTTCCAAATTCAAAAATGTTCCGGACTCATTTACAAATCCAAAAAATATGAAATTAGTGGCACAAAAAATACAAAACCAGCATTTTTAAATATTATAGGTATTTATGATTTGAATAATTGAAAAAGAGAATGGCAGCCCTGAATCCTGATCTGACGTTTTTAAAATTCCCCCGTATTGTAATGGGGCTTCCACACGCTTGCCAACCCATCTCAAGTCAAGCGCACAGTGTGTCGTCTAGAACATGCTAGCTGGACAAAATTTTGTCTAATGGACTCATTTTGTCCAGCTAGCATGTTCTAGACGACACACTGTGCACTTGGCTTGTAGCCAAGCGCACAGTGTGTCGTCTAGAACATGCTAGCTGGACAAAATTAGTGCGCTTGACTTGAGATGGGTTGGCAAGCGTGTGGAAGCCCCATAAAAAATGAGATGAGCTGACTCTGTGATGAGCTGTCAAAATGACTGCATGTCAACCGTCAAATATATATTTTTTTTTTTATCGAAATTGTGTTTTTTAAATGGGTTTATACGAGATATCTTACATTTCATGCAATGATTCATGTTGTGTGTCAAAATTCTAATGCCGTTTATTGGTTTTTTATTTCGATCCCTCCATTTTGAAAGTTTTTCATTGCAATATCAGGATGCCGAAAATTTTGTATTTTGTCATTCCTCTCTCGGGAAAATCAGGAAACTGCTGGGCATCCTTATCTCTTTGGGGAACTAGATGACGCAACGAGACTAATCTGCACACATAGTGCAACTTCTTACCGCGTCAGTCCCTAAAGTGTAACGTGTAGTGCGTCATGCGTGGAACCTATTTATTTTCACAGATATGGCGCACCGGCCTTGCACCATACACTATCAAATGGAGGTTTCCTAGCTTCCAATGGGGCTGATTTAATTTCTTGTGAAGCCTGCATACCTTAACTTTGCCGATATTTTTATTTTGGGTTTGAAATGAACACCAAAACAGGAAATCATTTCATGGTAGGGATCGAACCCTTACCATTGAGGTACATCCCTCAATGACCCAAGCCCTCTAGCGTGGAATGCAAGCTTTTTACCAACTGAGCTATTGACTCAATTTAATGAAATGAACAAAATGGCATTTATAGGGGAAACAAACAAGATAACAAGGTCTGCACGTGAATTGGCATAGACAATATTGTGTCATCACCCCACCAAGATGCTAGGGAAAAGGCATACAAATATTTTGTTTTGTTATTGGTTGGACTCCAGTCTCCTACAAGACTGACGTTTGCTCGCGGAGAAAAAGTTCCAAAGTCAAAAATGTTCCGACCTCATTGTGACTCAATCTATCGCAGAGTATTTTATGTAGGATACCTGCAGAGTGTCATAATTTCAATACAATAATATTATATACTTAGGTAGTTTGAAAGGACACTTAAGTAAACCGCACTGCATTTAGCATTACCGCCAACTGTATGGGCTCACAGTGCTGTGAACTAGAAAAAAATCCCTGTTAATCGGGAATCCATATTTTATTTACTAGAGATGACGTCCCACAATTGAGGTATATTTTGAATGATTGGTTTGTTCTCTGACTTGTAGATTAGTGTGCGGCGCACCACTCTTGCTGTAGAAAATGGTTCACTTTGCCAATGTCACCCCTGTTTCAGGAAAGGACGGCAAGAGTTGCAGGGTGTATGCCCATTTGAGATTTGGATTTTTATGTTGTAGGTTCACATCCGGCATGGGCAAGCCCAAACTTATTTTTTCCTTTTTAAATATTTTAAAAAGGGAATTTTCAATATTTTTTTAAATATTCTTTTTAAATATTTTTCTTTAAAATGTTCCAAACTCATTAAAATAATAGTTTCCATATTAATCAATACATTTTCTGACTACTACTGCCATCTGTAAGTCAGTAGAAAATACTTTTCTACCGAGTAAAAATTCTCAATACTAAACACCTAACTGTTTCACAATGCCATACATTCCTACAGCCCATTGCGTAACGGGCTGTAGAAATCTAACACTCCTGTATATTGTACACAAACTAGCACATGTGTTGTAATGGTCCCATTATTTGGCAGTGACATAAATAACTACTTACTACATTGATTAATAACATCTGTGGACAAGAAATTCTGTGAACGAAAATGTACATATATATCTGTCTCAACTTACTTACGAAAATGGTCATTAGTTAGAAAGAGAACAAAGAACTTCACAATTGCATTTCCATATGAACAAAAAACTCGAGACAGAACGAAAAAAAAAATCTTGAATGTTGGTACCATTGCAAATAATGGCTGCAGATGAGACCGGAAATAACTAAAGTTGACAGATAAAACTTGTTATAAATATTGTGATTGCCGAAATTGATGTCAGTATTTCATATTTTCAATGTGTACCTACTCGTATATTCTTATTTTTATTTTATCACTCATTTCATTATAAACATTGTGATGTTTAACCACGGCGTTACCGTGACACAAGTTGACATAAGAGGAGCGCAAGAGGGAACAAGTATGTACCAATTCAGTACTTAAGTTTCCGCTCCCCTATGTTATAACTCAATGACTTACTATCTTTTCATACATTGGTTTTCACAAAAAAAAATGTTATTGTTTCCAGGTGTTGATGATATTTTTTTCAAATAATTTTTATTGAGTTTTACAAATATTGATTTTATAATAGCTAATACATAATAGTGGAGCAGCCAGCCTTTTCATAAATATAATCCATCCAGATCCAAAGAAAGATTAAAGTTCTTCAAAATGCACGCTGCGAAAAATATAAAAAGATTATTTTCATAAAATAAAAGTTGCAAGGGTTTGTTTATTGATATCGTGAAGATTGATTTTAAATTTTTAATGTAACAATAAAGCACAAAGTTTTTTTTCACAAGTTGATTTATTTCCTCGAGTGCTTTTGACCATCATCAAGACACATAATAATAAATAATAATAATAATAATCTAAGTTGCAACGATATATTCATTTAAAGCTCTCAGATGCATGCCCACAAACCAACACGTGTAGTTCGCGCTTACAAATGCTGAATGCGTACTTACAAATAAAATCCAAACCTCAAATGAACATAAGCCCCACAACTTTTGCCGACCTTCCCTGAAACAGGGGTGACATTGGCAAAGTGAACCAAAGTGAAAGTGAAAGTGAAAGTGAAAGTGAAAACCAAAGTGAAAGAAGTATGTAAGGACAGAAAGAAATGGCGGTTGATCTGTAATGTTGGCGAATAGGGTTTATTAAATTGGAATTTGTTTTTGTTTGTAAATGGATATTTTGTATTTGAATATTATTATTTAATGATGTATAAAATGTAATTTGTCGTATGTGTGTGTTCCTTGACTTATAGGTTGGTATGCGGCTGACCACCCATGCTGTAAAAATGGTTCACTTTGCCAATGTCACCCCTGTCTCAGGGAAGGACGGCAAGAGTTGCAGGGTGTATGTCCATTTGAGATTTGATTTTTATGTTGTAGGTTCACATGAGGCATGTGCAAGCGCGAACTTGTACGTGTCTGGTTGTGAGAATGCATGTAATGTGAATCTTCAATGTAACATATCCTTGCAACTTAGATTAGATTAGATTAGATTAGAACCATTTTTTACAGTATGGGTGGTCAGCCTCATACCAACCTATAAGTCAAAGAATATCATTATCACATCATTATCAAAAAACCTCTCTTGACAATGGCGTGATAACATCAAAAGAAATACATCAACCCGTGAATAAAAACTTTGCTGGAGTGATGTTTTCCGGGATCTGTTGCCGTGGTCTGTGGGAGCTGGAGCTTCCGGACGTTTCGCCCACTTCATCATACTTCACGCTGAAGAAGCCCATCGTAGAAATGGGCGAAACGTCCAATGGCAAAAAAACACAAGGACAAAACATCTCATACCTAAAACAGAGCATACCATAAACGGCACATGAAAACATGACATGACAAAACATTAATGTAATCGGGGGCGTTTTATTATTATAAACTTTACCAAATAATATATGCATGAGTTCTATTTTCTCGTGTTTCTCTTATCTTATTTTTTTGTCATGCTGTTTATGGTGATATTTGTTTTGTAATGTTTTGTCATGTGATATTTTTTCATGGCCAACATAAAAAATTTACCATCATTACTTACTTTTGTATAAGACTGCCATTTATTAATTTTATCAAGCTACTTCTTTCCCAATCTTTCTTTCGTTTGCGCTATTGTAAAAATAAAAATATATATTCTTTATAAATATAATTACTCACCTCATCCACCTTACAAACGGACCCATGTGGGTGAAGGTTGCAGGATGTTCTCCCATACAAGCGGCACCCTTTCTGTGAGAATAAACTCCGTATATGGTGTTATTTCTGACTAGGGCGCCTGCGTCCCTAGCGCACAAGCCCTCAATGGCATCATTGTTGGCGCAGGTGTGAAAAACATTAGAAACATTAGCTCGGCTCCCTTTTGCGTGCTGATAGAAGGAGCAGTCACCAAGAGGCTGTATTGTCAATAAGTATTCGTTAAGGTCAAAGCTATACTTTTCATCTTCTGACAGGTAATCCTAAAAGATTATATTTGTTGGATTTAACTTACTATCTGTTATTTACTATTTATATACAAGGTGAGCGTAAAAGAAGAAAATGCATGAAAAAGGTGATGGATATGAATGAATTGAAAGATGTATGTAAGGATAGGAAAAAATGGAGGCAGCTCTGCAGAGGCTCTGGCCATCCCTGGCGGAATGGCGACAGAGTTACAGTATATTATTTGACTTATAGGTTGGTATGAGGCAGACGATGCATACTGTAAAAAGTGGTTCACTTTGCCAATGTAAAATTATTTGTTAGCCTTTGCTTCAACTACCTCACAACTTTTTTGACGTTTTGAAATGTGCAGATCTAATTGTAACGCATTCCATTTGACAAGAAAATGAAAATGATGTAATTGTTAACATCACTCCAGCATCATTAGCCGGCCATGTAAGCCGAAAACTCTTATTGTTAACATTATTCAGTGCTCGTTATCTGAGATACTTACATAAGAACAGGAAATGTAAGGCGTAGCGCAAAACAAACCCGTATTTGAAAACGTAGTGTATGCAAATGTCCAGTCTTTTGGGGCCAATGGAATATGCATAGTATGTTCAGGCAGGTCCAGAGGCTTGATGGCTGTCAGAAGGGGAAAGGGCTCAGCCACCATCACCAGAGATAGATCAACGTAATCATCAAATGAAAGCGAGCCCCAACCATCGGGGGGAAGACCGTCATGGTGGACTATTCTTTTCACTTGGTTCAAAATTCCCCATTTATTTCTGTACTTTGTGCCGGCTCTAACGTAAAATGATTCTGGAGGAAGCTCATGACTTCTGTAAAAACAAAATATCAAAGACAAACTCATATAAGTAATTGCTCAGATATATTACTGTGTTTGTTGTGAATAGTTCGGCCAAATGGGTGCAAAAATGATTTACCGTTTTGGTGTTTATTTCAATCCCCCAATAAAAATAACGCAAAGGCTTACTTAGACCGCACAATTAATGAGAACCTGCCCCCTCTTCTGAAGTGGTTGCTATTAGACCGGCTTCCTTAGATGTGAAAATATTTATTTGTGGAGATTACCCTAAAATTTTTCACATGTGTGTCCAAGTTCGGTCCAGTCAACGGCTTGTATATAATACATCTACCACGCAGCACATGTTGGTATAAGTGATAGAGTGCACTTGAAATATATTTAACCAGTTGATAGCTCAGTTGGTAGAATACTTGCATTCCACGTCGAGAGCAATGGTTAGATACCCACCGAGGGTGTCAGAAATGATTTCTTTGCTCGGTGTTTATTCCAAACCAAAGATAAATACCGGTAAGGTTTACTCAGCCTTTCCAAGAAATGAGTACAATAACCCTCAGAGCTGGGAAACCGCTACTTTAACTGAAGGGACTGGTGTGAGGCAGGCCCCCTTACCCCTAAAAATAAATAGGTCTCGAATCGCCACATGCGACGCCTTCGGGGATAGCGCAGGCAAGAAGTTACACTATATGTGTAGGTTGATTGCGAGGATCAATAGAAAAAACACAACTCGCAGTCACTAGCCGGACATTGCATCACAGGTTTTACATTACAATGAGTTTCCAGTGGTTATATATTCAGTGCATTTTGGTTGCAGCTACGGGCAAAATAAATCACAAGTCTTGCTAAAATGTCTTGGTTTTTAATGCTAACAATTCAAATTATTACTTAATATTTTTTACTCAAAATACTTGCCCAAAGAAGCAGTTAGCAGCAGTGACAGATGTTTGTAATGATATCAATGAGCCGCTACAGATAAAGGTGGTGGAGTTCATGCCACATGGAGACAAGTCCTCGCACTTCTTCCCCAGAAGAATAGAAGTGTGGTAAGGGTTATGCTCTATACGAAATTTGGCACATTCAACCGTCAGAAAAATGGCAAATATTACAAGCGTTTTTATTATCACTTCCATTCTTGTAAAGTTAATACCAAACTGCACTGTATCTAGACTTGTTTTCTTTGCTTTTAAGCGTCATTGATTGTTTTTAATGTTAAGATTTTTCATGCAGTTATGGATGAAACTAATTCTGCATTGAGAAGTATGTAAGTGAGAAGTTTGTTACATGCAGTAATAATAATAATATGACGATGTATGGACAGAGAGAGGAATTTCAAGAAAACTAAATCTTTCTATGACATTCAAGTATTTTATATCATCGCAGCCTCAAAGGCTAAGTTTCTGGGTTTAAAAGCTTGAAAAGAAAAAAATCTGGTTTGTTACCCAAGCCAACAGCTAAGTATGCAAACACCCAACCATTGGATGCCAGCATTGATAGTAATAATAATAATATAAGGATGATTTATTTGGTGAGCGCTTTTTTGTGTGAATAAAACCTCAAGAGCCCTCTGTAAGCTTGGTCATCGCTATAGAAAACGCCAATACTCAAGCAAGACATACTTACTTGCTGTAAAGCTGGATGGATATTCAGTGACCAGTCTTTGTTAATGGCGTATGAATTTCTAAGCCCAACGAAGAGCATATTTGAAAATATGAGTGACATATTTTTTTTCTTCGCTGGGATTTAAACCCTTTCATTTACGAGTAAAACCTTTCATTTACGAGTCTGAAGCATTATCACTAGACTATGGACCGGTCAGCCATGTATTTTATGATATTGGCTAACTTTTCTCGAGTATCTATTTAGAGAGAGGTGACAATATTAAATGAGGTCAGCACAAGAATTCGCAAAGACAAAATTGTCTTGTCACCTGGCCAGGTTGCTAGGGAAAATGCATAAAAATATTTTGGTTTCAAATTCTACAATGTTCCGACCTCATTTCCAATCAAGAACAACAAATTATCATTTTAATTGAATTCTACTTTATGAAAGATTATCAATTTATTTTCAAATTGTGCTCTTTGCTATGTTAAAAATTTCATGTGTCTTTACCAAGGACCGGTAATCGAAACTCTTGTCCTACAGCAAATGAGTCTGGCTTTAGCCTGCCCTTGAGGAACTTACTTGTCTAGACTTGTAATGACGTGACTTAAGAACTCAGTCAGTTTGTAGTTTTCAAATATGGGTATCGCCGTCGAAATTTGTACCTTTTGTCTTGTGCGTGTGTCCCCTAATGATTTTCAGCTTTTTCATAAAAACTGGTAATCTCTACTGAATTCTAAAATTATCAGAGTAAAGTAAATAAAAAGCGTATCGAAATACAAAAAAAAACTGCAAAAAGCATTAAGTGGCGATGTAATTAAAAAATAAAACAAAAACGCCTTTTTTCCATTCCCATACAAATTTTACATGTCCGCAACCCGTTTTTGACCCTTTGATGGCATGATACGATCAAAATAGTCAAACGTTTTTAAAGTTGAGTATTTTTGCATATACCTTAGTAACGTATCTTTCATTTTCTGTACTAGCCACAATAATATTTACTTATTTAAACACGAAATATTGATTGCTAAGGGTTGTCTCCATTTTTGGCTCCGAAATTTTTCTTTTAGTATGTTACCAATTCCATTGGAACTGACAAAAATCTTGCAATCTTAAGTATTTATTCACGTATGGTAACTCTTTGATGTAGTGTGGACAACACAAAAAAACTCATTCGATACCTTCATTTTCTTTTGAGAACGTTTACATCAGACTCGGGAATTTGTCGTGTGTGTTTTGAGTGGAAGTTAACTTGGCATTATTAAGGTATGTATTCGAATATGTTGTCAGTTGTATATTTTTTACTTAGATCCATTAATTCTTCTAATGATTGTATGTTTTTATCATTCCTGACAGTATTATTTTTCAAATGGCACAAGTTTAAGGTAATGTCGGGCGGTTTTTTATTTACAATCTTCACCGTATGTTACCAGTATTAAGGTGTATTCACGTAGGTTTAAAAAAATTCACCTACTTACCGTTAATTTATGGTTGACTAACAAATAACATTTACGTACCTAATTGAAACATAAAACTATCTAATCAACCTTACTACATGCTATTAATATTTTAAATGCACCGTTTGATGTTTGTTATTCAAAATAGCAAAAAGGTTTATTCCGTGATCTGTGGGCTAAACGATTAAATGAAATTTGGACCACAGAGGTACCTAATTTTTATATCGGTGCTGGATACTGTGAAAAATGTACGCAAAAAAAAACATTGCCTATCTATCTAAATCTATGATAATCTATAATCTAAGTTACAAAAATATATTGCATTTAAGACTTTAAGTTCGTACTTAAACATGCTGCATGTGAACCTACAATATAAAACCCAATCTCAAATGAACATAAACCCTGCAACTCTTGCCGACCTTACCTGACACAATGGTAACATTGGTAAAGTGAACCATTTTTTACAGTATGAGTGGTCAGCTTCATACTAACCTATAAGTCAAGGAAACTTATTGAAATACAATAAACGAACGATTTTAGGTAGTTATTAAATGTGCGTATTCATATTTTTATTAAACATTCATAGACAAACAACATTCATATTTATAGACATTCAAAATGGTGCTCTTATATTTTTTACTGAACAGTGTTTACGAATTGCTATAAAATCTTGTATTCGTCGTCGAAAAAAGAAATGAGATATCGAAATGTAAAAAAACCTAATTTTTCGAACCTGTCCGTCATTTTGAATAGACCTTAATTTAACTCACGATGTTTTCGTTTTCTTGAATCTTGCCGGTCGACAGTTATGGTACAAATTTAAACGGCGTTACCCATATATCATTTTTTCTCAAGCGCGTACGCGATACGGGATGTATGACATTGATCGATGTTTATAGGTACCTACCATAAATTTGTCATATCACAGGCCTTATGATATCCTTCAGATGGATTGTTACTTGTGTCGGTGGATATCAGAATTGGTTAAATCCAAAATTGGTAAAAAAATGTTTTTTGTCAAAACACGATTAAAAGTTTAGTTTTACATAGAACACTTATTTCAGAAATGGGAAAATCCAATGTTATACCATAGTAATTATTGTAAGAAATTTGATTTTATATCAAAATCGGCTACATCCACTCGGAACTTTTTTTCAAATTCGGCTACATCCGTTACAGCCAATCACGGTGGCTCATTTTTTCAAAATGGTCGACAGTTTGCATTCAACGGTAGTCGTGTAACGAGTTGTTCCTCTAGTTTTTTTTTATTCTTTTGATTTGTTCGTCGTTTTGAAATGAGTTCAATACCAAAAACTACTCCTGATAAAACAAAGAAACGTAATAGTTGTACAGCATCTAAAAAGAAGGCGAAATTGAAGGAAAAACTGTAAATAAACAACACGCTTTGTCTTGATTGTTTTGTAAAGATGCATGATTGCAACAGGGACGCCACAAACTGCCCGCCATGCCAAATTAATGTTTTAAAAACTCAGTTATTACACCAATCTGTTTTACTATCTACGAATACACCCGTTATTAGACTTTTTTTCGCTTGCCTTCTGGTTTTATAGCATCGTTTTCTTCATACAATTATTGTATGGAAATTTCGAAGCTGTTTTTTTTATTGTATTTTGTTAAATCAACATGCATTATCACGAAAAAAAATGTGGTCAATTTTGAGTTTGATTTATAAACTTACTATTCATATATATTTTTTGTATACTTTCATTCAACAAATTCATGTTATTCATTGAACCCAGATAGCATTATTTCGTAATATTTCATAAGTTTGTGTTCATTTTGACAGAATTCAAATAACTTTTATCATTTTGGGAAACTGTCAATCTGTAAATTATACATTTCTTTATTTTATTCTTTATTAGACAGTAACAGATTTAAAAAAAAAAAGTAAACATAATCCTACGTTTAAAACCCAGAACACCGTTTTGGACATATTCGCTCTATGGGGTCTTAAGATTTTAATTGTAATAAATATTTTTTGTAACACTCAAAACGAGTAGTTTTATTTATTTTTTACTTCCTAAATGTGACAACCCTGACACAGACATTCAATGACAGATTATATCAAACCTGGTTAAATCCACGAATAAATTTAATCAAAACTAGTTAAATCCATTCCGATTTATCAAAATGAGTTAAATCCAAATTATATATATGTTTTACACGGATACTAAGTCGAATCGATCAAATCAAATAACGTAGAATACTTTTATTACCTACGTCAAACTCACATATAGTCCAAATAACAATTTAGTTGAATGGCAATACTCAGTTTCAGAAAAGTGTTATTTGTGAAAAATTGCTTAGTCTGGATATATCCACTTTTGATGTTAACCGACACACTTATTGTTTTGTACAGAAACAATTCAGTGACACACGGGGATAACTAATTAGAGGCATTACAATTTTATGCCACTGTAAGCCATCAGCTGGTATATCTGTGACAGACGTGAGAGGCGTATGTAGCAGGATTGAACAAGTTTCTCGCGGTCAGCCTCTGAAAAGTTGAACCATGTTTCTTCTTTAACTTGATAATTGATTGGTGACCGCCGTGTATTTGAAAATGCCGATTTTACATGTTGAATATTGATGTTAATTGTCAACAACGAAAAACGCAACAGAGAAATGCATCTGAATGCAGCTGCACACAGAGTAAGGTAAATAGAGGCGCCACTCCTGCGTTGAGCATAAGTACCTAACATAGATTATAGTAACTTGTGCTGCCACCTGCTGCGACCAGAAGGCAACGTTACCACGATTCATACTATATATACCTACCTGTATGATACCTATATACATATTGTTATTATTATGCCTGTATTATTATCGGTATATTATTATTTACTTCATATTATCATTCAAGGACACTCTGTTATTCAAAATCAAACCATTTTTTTTATATTTCTTAAAGATTTATTAACGTAGGTATATATTTACAAAACAATATTATTTCAAAACATGATAAATATCTTACAAAATATTACTATAACTTGGTTTCATCATTCCTCAATACTGTCTTAATTGAATGCTGAGCATGCAAATTGCTAGGACAAAGCCAAATACTTGAAAATTTAAAGCCGCCACCAAGAAAGTAGCCCTTTTTGATTTTATACAACCATTATTGAGAAATGATTACCGAACACAATGTCAACACACGAATTCACAACGACAAAACTGTATCGTCACTTGTCACCCAGCCGAGTTTCTAGGATAAAGGCAGATATTTTATTATTGGTTGCTAACGACGGCAGTCCCAGACAAGGCTAATACATTTTGCTGTCGAGAAAACATTTCAAATTCAAAAATGTTCGAGAGTCCATGTCACATAACCTCACCATACGTAGCTACAAAAATGTACATTTTCACGCGAGTGATAACTCATATTAATTATACAAGCGGATCAACGAAAAAATACGATGATAATAAAGTTAATTAAGCGTGATTTCGTAACATGAATACAAAATAAAAATCACTTAAACTTTGACAGCACGGACGGCGTCACTAAAAATTTCAACTGAAGAATGGGTGGCCCTACGCCCAGATCAAGTGTTTTAATTATATCCAAAAAAGTATTTTTTTGTGTTACGAAAATAAAAAGTAACGTATTATTTTGCTTCAATATATACAAAGTAGATGTTTGAAATAAAACGAACATTTCTATATTGTCAGATTTGTAAAATAATGTATCATGCGTTTTTACAAAGGCTATCACTCATTCTGTTTTTAACAGGCTCGTGCCCGTAAATAATCATACTCTATGGTAACTTATGTTTCATCGGGAACCGGCTGTTCAATATGACTCAGCCCGGCATGCAGCTGCAGACTAGAGCCGTATTATAGTGTGTGCATACAAAATATACTTTGTACACATCATTGAAAAGATAAAAATTCAATTAAAAAATAATGTTTGCAGCGTAAATGGTAGATATTATTATAAACATCAAATAGTCATGTGTTGTTTTTATTTAAAATGTGTATATTATTTTATAAACCATAAAATACATTTCGAATTTACAAAAGTCGAGTTTCGAAGTTGTTTGCTAAACAGGCTCCTAGCTAGGTGGCCGGGCATAAATCATTTAATATTACCAAACCATAGCCAATTTAAAGGGCTTTATAATAACATGATTTTAATACTCAATTAATATTTTCAAACTGCAGCCAATTCAAATTTTCCGCCATTATAGAAAGGGCTTTCTGCAGCCAACTTCGCACTTGTGTACTGTACTGGACCGTAATGCGAACGCTTCACGGGCGAGTAGCGCCCCGCCCACTACTAAATTACTCGTTACTTGACTAAATCAGTGGCCTTGTGCGAACTAGCCTTAAGTGATTCACAATTTATATAGCGATTAACAAGCTTGTATAGTGTTATGTTTTGATTCAAAGGTATCTCCAGGATACTTACTTCCGGCTAGCTCTCATCAGCATCACTCTCAGGGCGTGGGGTTCTTTCTTTGGTATTGCTTACTTATATCTTGGGAAGGTTGTATAATTAAAAGATAAGTTTGACATGAACAAATAAGGGTTTATTTAATCTACTAATATGGGGATAAAGGGGAATTTAGGGATTGGCACGACCTACAGGTTGTCACTAGAACACTCCCTATTCCGTTGGCTGGAGTTCTAAACGGAAGGCCTGGGGCAGCGCCCCAGGCTAGCGGCGGTTCACAAGGTGGACGCCTCCACACGTTGGAGCCCCTGGGTGGGCGCTCCTATGCCTCTGGTCCACAAGGCGGCCGGCGGGTGCCTTGCTGGCAGGAAATCCAAGTAGATGGGGGGGGAGGGAGCTCCATTGTAGTGCCCCCTCTTGCACCGCTTGGTGCTTGGTCGCTAACGTCTTAATCGCTTGGCATCTTGCCGGGAACTAACGAACGACGGCCTGATTAGTTCATACGGTGCAGTTCGGCCGCTTCCGTGACCGTTCGGCTCCGCTCGGCCCACAAACACACACTACACACTTCGGGATTGTTTTTTTATAATATGTTATTTAAAATAACATAACAATAGGACTCTTGAGGTATACACATAAAAACAAATCTCACCAAATAAATTATCCTTCTATTTATTTTATTTTGTAAGCCTCATAGTCCGGTCGATAGCTCAGGTGGTAGAGTGCTTGCTTTCCATGCCGAAAGCTCAGGTTCGAATCCCACCGAGGGTGTCAGAAATGATTTCCTGTTTCGGTGCTTATTTTAAACCCCAAAATAAAATACCGGCAAGGTTTACTCAGCCTTCACAAGAAATGAGTACCAGCACTCTCGGGAGCTGGGAAACCTCCACTTCAACTGAAGTGGTTGGCGTAAGGCCGGCCCCCTTACCTGTAAACATAAATAGGTTCAACTCGCCACATGCGACCCCTTTGGGGATAACGCGGCAAGAAGTTACACTATATGTGTAGCTTAGCTGCGTTTTTTTCTCAGCTTTAATTTTTTTTTGTTTTTTCAGTTTTGAGTTGCAACACAAAAAAAGCATTTTTCCCATAAATTGTGTGACAATTTAACAATGTTTTTTTTAAATTTGAATGTAACTGAATTGTTTTAAGAAGCCCAAAGGCATAATAAACTTCAAAATTTGTGTTATATCTAATTATGGACTTACCTTCTAACTCAATTGCTATAATGTATAATACATTCTTTGGAAAACATGTCTTTGTTTATTATTTAAATACAAAATCTAAAGATTAATGTTTAAAAGTTTTTTTTCCACAATTAAATAAGTACAAGTATTTATTGAAAATCCTGTACTGCAAATGGTTTCGAGTTCCGCTGCTTCTGACTTTTAGTAGAGGAGGTTGTATATTATCTAGATTTTCAGCAGTAACTTCGTGAAAGTTCATTTTAATACAATAAAATAAAAATTGCTTTGTTTTAATTCACAGTTTCTATTTACACCTGAAGGTGGGAGGTACTGCTTCTCCCGAAACTGGTCGTGTCCAAAAATAAACTCATGTGAATTAAAATAGAGGAGATTCTATATTTCACCATCACTTGCAAAAAGCTTTTTCTTTTTTGTCGCTTTCATACACATCTGCAATATCAATATGAAGCCTGAAAATAAAATAAACATCAATATTACACTGTTGAGGTTGGAATTCATGATTCATTATTATAATTCTAAATCTATTTAAGCACTGATGTGACATGATCATTTTGCAATTAAAATAACTACACAGTAAAAAAAAATCGGATATTAGACGAAGCGTTATAAGAGAACTTACATTATTCTCAACATTTCATTAGCGACATAGTCAACGTCTTCAGGATACACCCTCTGCACAATGACTGAGAATGAATGTGGTGCAGAGAGGGTGAGTTCTCTTATAACAGTTTGTCTTATATCTAATATGACGTCACCGGGCTGGGCTGCTAGCGAAAAGACAAATAAATAGTTTGTTATTAATTACTAAGGACGGCAGCTGTTTTAATAGTGACATTTGTTCACCGTGAACAAAATTCCAAATTCAAATTTGATTTGACTCCATTATATGAGAAAGGATTTTTAAAAGTATTTTTTATTAGTCTATAGTAGTGTATTTTGCTAAATGAAAATTCATACCTTATTCAGAATTTCTGAGTAACTTCGTTATGATATTGTTTTTTTAATTAAATAAATCTTCCTTTTTTAGACAGAGGGATTTGTAAACATTTCCAAACATTTTAAAGATAGTTTTTGTTTTTTTTTTTTTAAATAGATTTGTGGAAAGGAATGCAATCCACCAACCTATTTTACCTGGCCAGTTGTCTTCATGCGAAAGCAGAAGCTTGTGTGCATGCAACGGCATCTGTTGAACCAGGGTCGAAGTTATCGTTGCGGGATTCGAACCAGCGTTATCCGGTTCCAAATAACCTGTCTTGATCCCCGCGGCTATAACACCGACAGTGAATAGATGTAGATAGATGCAAAGTGATAGATGCAAACCTTAGCCAGTCTACAGATGGTGAGACTCTAGTAAATACCCCAGGCTGCAGGACGTTACACATGACATCTGGATTGTAAGTGTAAACCCCGTAGATGGTGTTATTTGCTGCCAGAATCCCGCCGTCAAAAGCACAAACCCCGTGCTGCATCCCATTGTCGGCACATATCTGGTACTCATGAGTTATACCCTTGGGTGCGTGATATGGCCTTTTCCTCGAATAAAATGAGCAATCCTCAGCAGGCAGAGTTGTTATATCATACTCTTTCAAGTAATTTCCATATTTCTCTGCCTCTGGGCTCGATTCCTAAAAATATAGAAATCAAGACAAATAGATTTTAAAAGACTGTTGCAATAAAATTGTGCATTTTTAGACAACAGCAATACAAAATAATGGTCAAACTTTTTAGAGTTTGTGTATTTATTACACATATTATTTTTTATGAGAAAGTAAAAAATTAAAAGAAAACACACAGAATTGTACATTGAAGCTTTCACGGCCGGTTTTTGTTGACATAAAAATCACTTTTTTCGGGCTATGTAGCCACACAGAGTTTTATTTTCAGAAGGTTAGCATTTATTTCTTGTCATTCACAGTTTTTGTCTTGTCAATTTTGTAACAGCTGTCCTCATGAAAATCATGTAAGCCAGTTAAAAGTACTTTAGGTGAAATAAATGCTCAACTTGTAAAAGTAAAATTCTGTGTCTAGTAAATTATACTTTCTCATAATAATGGTCTTTGAAGAACAGAAGTTTTTGAGATTATCAATTAATAAATTATGAGTACAAAACCCCGAGCATAAAATTTTTGTAAAACTTAATCATAGGGGTTTGCCAAAACTGTATGGAAACTAAAAGGTTAGAGTAAAATAGTAGAGAAAAGCTTTTATACCCTTTTTGGCTAATACTATGAGTAAAATTTAAAATTAAGCTTCATATTGGAGTGGTGGAGGGAAAAAATACAATGAAAGATTACTTAAATATGTAGGACGGTATGTTGAAAAGGATTAAAAGACATAACAATCATTTTTTTTCGGGCTATGTAGCCGTGGTCTGGTTGACTCTTTCCGGACAGTTTCGCCCATTGCTTCGATGGGCATTATCAGGGCTTGGCTAGTTGCTGTGATCTTCTTACAGGATCTGGTGTTCTAGAAACAACGCTAGCCTTTTTTTTGTTTCTAGAACACCAGATCCTGTAAGAAGGTCACAGCGACTAGCCAACCGCTGATAATGCCCATCGGATCAATGGGCGAAACTGTCCGGAAAGAATCAACGAGCCACGGCTACATAGCCCGAAAAAAGTGATTGTTATGTCAACAAAAACCGGCCGTGAAAGCTTCAATGTACTATTAAAAGACACTTACAAATTTGCAAGGACAAACTGACAGTTGTGCTTTTGCCCATGTAGTAAACGAGTATGTGTCTCCCACTGGCACTGCATCATCTTTTGCTGGTAATTTCAAGGGCGCAATGGATTTCTTCTCAGGAAATGGACGGATTACCATGACTAAAGCGAGATCAACATAATCATTGAAGGGCAGAGTCTCCCAGCTGTTGATTGGAAGTCCATCATGGTAAACTATTGCTTTAACTTGTGTGAAGATGCCACTTTCTCTCCAATAATGTGTCCCTGCTCGAACATAGTACGATTCCGGGGGCACTGTAGAAGTCCTGAAATAATTCCACTTATTATTTTCTATCTAACAACAAAATGCGGCTGACCACCCATGCTGTAGAAGATGGTTTACTTTGCCAATGTCACTCCTGTTTCAGGTAAGGTCGGCAAGAGTTGCAGGGTGTATGCCCATTTGAGATTTGGGTTTTTATGTTGTAGGTTCACATGCGGCATGTGCAAGCGCTAACTTGTAGGTGTCTGCTTGTGAGAATGCATATAATGTGAATCGTCAATGTTACATATTATCTTTTCAACTTAGATTAGATTAGAACTTACTTGAAAAAGCAACTAGCAGCTGTGATGACTGTTTGAAAGGAAATCAGGGCTCCGCTGCAGACATATTTGGTTGTATTTGAAACACAAGTCTGCCCTTCTGTCTTCCCCAAATGAATAGAGGCTTGATAAGGATTGTGATGAATGTGGACTGTACGGGCCTCCAACTTCAAGAATAACAAACCTAGAAGTAAACATAGTTTTCAGTTCATGCAAAAAGCAAATGAATAAGTTATTTTGGTAATGCCATATGAAAAATTACTGTATAATCCTAAAAGCAGCAATCCAATTAAATTTGTTGTGAAATTCATGTTGACTGTGAGTATTGGAAATACGTAGGTAAGTATCAACTGAATTATTGTTATGTCATATGGAAATAACAATAATCTGAGAAGGTTGTACAGAAAATGCCTGTGAAAAATTAATTTAAATTAACTTGAAAGATAATATTGTTCACTGACATTTAAAAAAATATACATTTCATCGGATTATGGTTAATTTTTCACAGAGGTAAAATTTATGTATGGTGAATTTTCGGATTACTCGGATTTCATTGATTTATTTCTTACAAGTGAAAACAATAATTTTCAAGACCACAACAAAAATAATTCTAGATTTCTGTTTCTGGGTTGTACATATACTTAATATTATCCATGCACATCATTGACCGGTCTGCAGTCTAGTGGTTAGCACTTTTGACTTATGATTGTAGGGTAGTGGGTTCGAATCCCGGCGGTTCACAAAAAAATATTTAATATTTAAAATTTTCTCTTCGCTGGGTTGAAAAATAAATCTGCCTTTACCAAAGACTGGTCACCATAAGTCCATCCAGCTTTTTTACCAACTGGGTCTTGCTTGAGAATTGGAGCTTTCTACAACTACGACAAAGCTTGCAGAGGGCTGTTGAGGTGTGATTCACCCAAAAAAGCGCTCACCAAATAAATCATCCTTATATTTTTATTATTATTATCAATGTTGGCATCCAATGGTTGAGTGTTTGCATACTAAGCTGTTGGCTCAGGTAACAAACCAGATTTCTTCTTTTCCAGCTTTTAAAACCAGAAACTTAGCCTTTGAGGCTGCGATGATATAAAATACTTCAATGTCATAGAAAGATTAGGTTTTCTTGAAATTCCTCTCTTTGTCAAAGATTATATAGGTATTTTTGTGGATATTTGTATAATATGTTGGTAGGTAAATTAAAATCACTGCTGCAATGAGAAACAAGTCTGTGGTGGGATTTTTTTTTTTGTTGCCTTATCACTTCTGTTCACAGCCACTAGATGACACCCTGACTGGTGACGTAGCCCAAGGACGCCATCTTGGATGTCCTTTTACGCGGACTTGATGACCGGTGCCTGGCTTCTTTGCAAACAATGTGCCTTTCTGACCGTCGTCCATCCGCCATTGTTTCTGGCCTAGATTTTTGCATTGTAACAATTATTTGTTATTGCTGGAGTGATGTTTTCCGGGATCTGCTGCCGTGGTCTGTGGGAGCTGGAGCTTCCGGACGTTTCGCCCATTTCTACGATGGGCTTCTTCAGCGTGATGATGATATAATCTTAGATATAATCTTCATCATCATACTTCACGCTGAAGAAGCCCATCGTAGAAATGGGCAAAACGGCCGGAAGCTCCAGCTCCCACAGACCACGGCAACAGATCCCAGAAAACATCACTCCAGCATCATCAGCCGGCCGTGTAAGCCTAAAACTCTTATTAAATTATTTGTTAACTTCATTCTTCTCTACTTAAATAATTATCAATCATTTACAAATCAAATATTCACTTATAGATGTATTTAGAGAGATTTACCTTTATGCCACATCCCTAACCTTCTCCATGCTAAAATAATAAAAACAATGGTTTCATCAAAACTCCATGCACGCTTCCGAGTCTGTCACTGCAACTATCTAGTAGGTATTATGATAGTCCATTCACTGGATGTGACAGGAATCGAACCAATGCTGTTTTTATTTCATACCACCACCAGGAATGTTACCCTTGAATTCTTGGCAGAAGCGTCGAATATATTTTAAACACGAAAAATGTATAAAGAAAAGCTGCAAAGTGTAAAGGTTGCTCTCAAGTTTTATTCACACAATTTTTACAATACATAGAACATAATATGTTAATTCAGTTTTGGTTTCAGGCTTCATAGTCGGGAAAATCAGGAATCTGTTGACCTTGGGTAAGTACTGGGAGCCTCGCTCGGGATCTAACGTGTCCTTTGGCAAACGGAGAAACGTCATTTGTGTTCAAAACATATATTCCTTGAGCACTGAAAATAAACATTTCCATAAAAATTTGATCACTAGGATAGGTAGCATTTCAATGCATCAAATTAAGGTAGATAGATCTACTGTGTAAACTGTCAGTTTTTTTTATTGTTTGTCTTTCCTCCTGCTACGGGCGGTACACAATGGCATATTGTTACCGACTTTGATGTATGGAAGTGAAGCATGGACAGTGAACGATAGCGAAATGAGTAAATTATGTACGGTGGAAATGAAGCATTTGAGAAGCATGACAGGAAAAACTCTGAGGGATAGAGTTAGGAATGAATGGGTAAAAAAAGAATGTAATTTGAAAGAGGATGTGAAAGTTAAGGTACAAAAGAATGTGATGAGATGGTTTGGGCATGTGGAAAGAATGAATGATGATAGACTGACAAAGTATGTATTCAAAGAAAGTGTGAAAGGAAAAAGAGGGAAGGGACGACCGAGAAAAGTATGGATTGATCAGATTGAGGAGATTGTGAAAGAATGGGAAATACAAAGTGAGCGTAAAAGAAGAAAATGCATGAAAAAGGTGATGGATATGAATGAATTGAAAGAGGTATGTAAGGATAGGAAAAAATGGAGGCAACTCTGCAGAGGCTCTGGCCACCCCTAGCGGAATGGCGACAGAGTTACAGTTACAGTTACGGGCGCTAGTATTGTGGACAAGGTGATGTTGGAGCAAGCTATTGGATACCAAAAATGCTCTGCGCTCATTGGTCTGTGACATCATACTGCCAAAGAAATTATTGAGTGTGTGGATTCAAGTTTTTAAGTTTTATTCTTTCATGTTTCTTTAGGTTTTTCAAGAATTCAAGTTTTAGCTGGACACTAAATGGGAATGTTCAGGATATTGGCTTTTTGAATCCCTGGTTGTTGGTATGAGGCTGACCAGCCATCTAATCTAATCTAATCTAAGCTGCAAAGATATATATCATTTAAGTTTTATATTAAATGCATTCCCACAAGCAGATATGTATAATTTCGCGCTAACACATGCCGCATGTGGACCTACAATATAAAAACCCAATCTCAAATGAACATAAGCCTTGCAACTCTTGCCGTCCTTCCCTGAAACAGAGGTGACATTGGCAAAGTGAACCAATTTTTACATTATGGGTGGTCAGCCGCATAACAACCTATAAGTCAAGGAAGCCATGCTGTAAAAAATGGTTCACTTTGCCAATGTCACCCCTGTTTCAGGGAAGGCCGGCAAAGGTTGAAGTGCATTTGAGGTTTGATTTTTGAATTGTAAGTATACATGCAGTATTTGTAATTGCGAACTTACACATGTCTGTTTAGGGGCATGCATTTAATGTGATTTTTTAATGTTAATGTATCTTTGCAACTAAGATAATAAATTATTATAAAATGGTAAAAGGTACAGAAATGAAAGGCTTTTAGTGAAAGGATTGAAGGGCACTTACTTAATTCCTATCAAAATAAATAAATAAAACGAGTCTGTACTTACATATCGGGAGTATACTCTCCCATTATCATTTCATTCTTATCAACAGTGAGGAGTATGGGAGAGTTGTTGGGGCCAAAATTTTCAAAAGTTTCAACATTATCCTGGAAAAGATCAACAATTGAGATCATACAAGCAAGCTGAAGCTTTATTCTGCTAAATACCTTACACTTAAGATATCAATTCAAGTCGGAGCTTGTTAGCGCTGGCGAAAAAACTCCATAGATAAAAAAATCACAGGAGTCCGTACACCTTATTTTTGGACAAAAATTGCTGTCTCATCACCTTAAGGTCGTAAGGAATTTAGCAGAAAAGCGCTTCTGGCTTTGATGAACCAAGAAGTATACAGGGAAGTGAAAAGATATAAAGCAAGATATTTGGACGGAGTGGTGCTCGATTGTTGCGCAGAAGGAGAATGGGATTGGATAAAAAGGCATTGAATGGACTGCACCGGCAACGGCTGACGAGGGAGGCCAAGACGCACCTTAGGCAATTCCTGTTCACACTGTCCTAATTGGTACGCTGTCCATGATTCACATTTCCTGCCATAGAATCCTACTTGTGTGTTTATAGATTCGGCAAACAAAAGGGAAGATCTCAAGTGACTGCAAGTTTCACTGGCTGAAACAATAACAATAATAATATTAGGATGATTTATTTGTTGAGCGCTGTTTTTGTGTGAATCACACCTCAAGAGCCCCCTGCTAGCTTGGTCGTCGCAATAGAAATCGCTAATTCTCAACCAAGACCCAGTTGCTCTAAGGCTGGATGGGACAAGAAACCAACGAAACGTCAATTAGAACATTGAAATTCTCTAACTAATAGTTCTATAAATATCTGGTTATTTATTTTATTTAAGTAATTTTACAAATTTGTCCAACAATCGTTAATCTAACCTAAATTCGATTTACTGTGAAATATTAGACTAGGTTGTACTAGTAAATTCTTCTTTGATTCCCTTAAAGAGGCTGATGGTTCAAATTCTGAAGTGCATTATGAGTAATGTGTGATGAAGTGTTAGGCAGAGAAATGTTTGTTCATTACATGAGTATACAGTAGTTCCCTCGCATTGGGGTTGGTTGGTGCCATCATTCACGTAGAAGTCCACTTTTCCGCTCCTCTGCAGCAGTGCTCTCTCCAAGGAGTTAGTGTGTATGACATCAACAAACTTAGCATCACTGGGGTCAAGCTTTCTCTTTGAGTCGGTCGTTACAAATAAGGGCCTTGCTGGATCCAAACCTGAACAAAAAGATACAAATAAGGGCCTTGCAGGATCCAAACATAAACAAAAATAATGCAAATAAGGGCCTTACAGGATCCAAACCTAAAAAAAAAAATTACAAATAAGGACCTTGCACGATTGAAAATTATTAAAAAAGTAACAAATAAGGACCTTGTAGGATCCAAGCCTAATTTTTATTAATATTTCTTTGCTTTTACGCTGTAAACATTAATGCACTTCTGCTTTTGCTTTTAGTGGGATACGGAATACAATAGACATAGATTACGGTTGAGGGGGGGTTCACTTATGTTAAGGTGAATGAGCAATTTCTTGTTTTGCTTTTACAAATTACTCCTTAATTTCGACCACACAACTTACTTCACGTTGAACTGTCTTAAGATGTTAAATTAGTTTCCTTATTTTTAAAACAAGTAAAATAAAACAAATTGAAAAATAATGTTACCAGTAATTCTGAACAGTTTTCCAGATTGTATCCAGTTGGCGATGGCCCCGGCCACATGTGCCCCCATGCTCAGCCCAATGACATGAAGCCGCGGGAGATCAATCTTGCCCAGCCTCACCAGCTCATCAATGACTTGTGCTGAGCAATTGCCAATCAGAGGAATGTTGATGACAGACTCCAAGTAACAGGGATACTGAGTTATAGGGTTATAGTCTATAGCGATTATGTTATAGTCCCCTTTCAAAAAATACTCTGAAAATAGCAAATCAAAAGTATTTGGATGTAATCAAAACAGTCTATTTCATCACGAAAGCCCGGTATTTTCAAGTTTGGTAAAGTTAACTAAAATGAAAATTTAGTAAATATTGTAACCACGAAATTTTGCTAGCAAATATTATATTTAGTATTTTCAATATGGTGTCTTCAAGTCACTGATAGCAGCTGTTTGTTTTTAATGTAATGGATACATCAAAATTGCCACCAATGGAGCATTTTTTCTGTCGTTTTCCAGCTTTATGTTGGTTCGTTGGTACAACATTTGACTTTTATGATTAGTTGCTTGTTTTAAAGCTTTTGAACGCCATTGTTATCATTTCTAAGATTTGGAGCGGTGTTTACCAATCAGTTTTTAGTGAACTCTATAATTATTGAAGTACCTTGAGGATATTTAAAGTACTTAATAGCTAACTTTAATAAAACTAAAGTTGAAAATAATTAACAATGGTGTGATCCTGAATACGAGGGAGACAGAAGTACTATGGGCGGGCACATCTAGGCCGGACCATCTACTAGTGAATGGAATACCATCCTCTATAGGAGATGAGCTGATACAGCCTTCTGATTCAGTAAAACTTTTAGGAGTCTTACTGGATCGGAACATGATATTGGAAAAGCAAACAGTTGCTACAATAGTTTCCTTGTCTGCCCTCTTCATTATGTCAATAGTTTCTAATACCATCAGATGCGGTCAAGACACTACTGAGCGAGTTTGTGATGTCTCAGATTGATTATTGCTTATCACTTTGTAGTGGTCAGCTAAAGAAGCAGTTCAACCACTTTCAATCTGTGCTAAATTCGGCAACAAGGCTCAGATTCGGGATGTCCAAATTTGCTCACATCACTCCGTTATTAAAAAAGCTGCATTGTCTTTGCTTGCTGGAGAGGATGGTCTACCGTGTTTGTCTGATGGTATTTAAATACATCAATGGCTTGGCTCCATCTTATCAGACTGGCACACAAAAATGTGATATCTCTATCTTTTAATTTGCAAATTCTTACGATCCTTTAAATCCATGGTAGGAGGTATAAATCTACTGCCAGTGTATCCATGAATCAAAAAAACAGTTTTCAGAGTCTTGTTGAAGTCAGCATTCGCAAGAGTGTCTGGATTTGAAAAGTCCAGCTGGTAAGGAATTGTCGGAGAATACCTAAAAATAATGTTTTTCAAATGAGAAGATGTACTTAATGTGTCAAAAAACACAGGCACAAGAGTAAAGGACCCATCAGCGCTTTTCACACTAGGCACATTCTGCTCGGTTTGTCTATGGATTACCAGACAAACTGCGAAAGCTTTCACACATCCGTATACACCAATATACTTCTGACCCGGTAATCCATAGACAAACCTGTCATTAAGGTAAAGGCAATGAGCATTCCTTAAAATCAGGGTAAAATGATTTACCGCTCGAGGGAATGAAACATCGGTAGACAAAATTACTGCAAGTAGAACATGGTCTAACCCGAGAAAAACTATATTATTGAACACCGACCATGAAAGTGAAAGTGAAAGTTTAAAACTTTATTTAAGTAAAGTTATTTAGTTTGCAACACTTTTTGACAGATCCACAAGGGAAGGTCCCACAGTAATAAAATGTTAAACGGTGTTTTAATTAGGTAGAAAGATAGAGACTGTCAGTGGAGATCAAGACTGGAAATGGGCTGTAGAACCATTAAAAAAGAAGCACTCTAAGGAATAAATATAACTTTCATAAAAATAAAAATAATGGACCCGGCACAAATTCCATAGACAAAATATTGGGGTGCCGGGTTGCTAGAGAAAAGGAAAACTGATATTTTGTTGTTTGTGACTACAGAACTTAGTCACAAAGACCTGTAATGTTTGCCAGGGAGAAAGAATTTTAATTTTGAATTTTGTGCTGAGAGAAAATAAAATGCTGGTTTACTTCCTGAACAGCCAAAATGTGATTTTGTTGTTGGGGCACTCCAACTTTGGGATGACACACTCGGAACGATCTAGGGCAGAGATGCCACCTGCAAGTGTGCACAGCAACAAAAATGCTGAAAGTGTAAAAACATGTTGGAATCAATAAAGGCAAAAGTATTGTAGTTATTCTTGGACTAAAATGCATAATTAAATGCCGTACATATATGTATTCACAGTGAAAGAAAGTGAAATTTGTTAAATGGGTCGTACAAAATCAAAAGCGGCACGCTGGGATGTTTTTAGGAAAATAACATTTTGTAAGGAAAGATTATACGAGTAAATGACATATCAAGCTAACAGAGATTCCTTTGTTTTCCACGAGAGAAAACACTAAAAAGGTGTACAAATCCTGTAGCTTAGAAATTTTTCATGAGCACTGCCATATAATTAGATGAGAAGTTTCACCCAATAAAATGTTTTATCTATGATTTCTCAAATCTGTGGATCGGCACTTATTAAGTTTTATCTTTAAGGTGGCAAATGTATATGAACAATAACAGAACTTAAAGCTATATATATATATGTACTTATTTGTCAAAAAATTAACTTCGCAATATCAATCTTGTAAAGTTGTTGTTACAAAAAATATATATTTTAAAAATTACCACATGTGGTGGATGGATACATTGTAGTCCAGATAATATTACAAAAAAAATTTTTTGTGCATAAATAAGGAAAATAGTATATGAAAATCAATTATAATCGGAGTGTATTAACACATTTTTGGATGTAAAAATTCATGAACCATAAAATCCTATTCACATAGTTGTCAAATCATTTTATAGTTTTTCCAGCTTAAAAATTGATTACTTGCTTTATGATTTAGTATAATTGTACAAAGTTATAAAAAGTAAATTTGTTTTTTTACAGTTGGTTGTAATTTCACAATAATATAATCTATAATTTAAGTTGCACAAATACCTACATTACTATCATTAAGAATTAGCAAATGCATTCAAGCAAACACATGCTTAACATGCAGGTACTTACAAAATAAATTAAATTGTCAAAGAACGTAGGCCCTATCACTCTTGCTGGTTTTTTTTTAAATAGGAGTGACATTGGCAAAAGTTTTTATAGAATGGAAGGCTAGGGCCATACCACCCTAGAAGTGAAGGAACAGCAAATACTATAATAAATAAATGAAGAATTTCACAAAAGAGTCTGGTAGACAGCTCATTTGATAAAGCGCTTGCGTTTGACGCTAGATGGATGGAATTCAATCGCCACCAGAAGCAGTCCTCCATCAGAAACAATTTTCCATTTTGGTGTTTATTTCATGCCCAACATCATAGTACGAACAAAATTAGCGCAGCCTTCACAAGAAAGTAGAACTTTCCTGTTAGGAAACAGAAAAATCCCCTATTCAAGTGAAGTTGCCTGTGTAAGGCCAGCCTTTTAAGAAAACAAGTGAGTTTCACCCGCTAAGTGCAGCTTATTCGGGGACAATGCAATAAGAAGTTTACATTATGTGAAGCTTATTTCCATTTTTGCGTGAGGGTGGGAATTTTCCATTTATTATTTTTACTATATTTACAATTATAAATTAAGTTTTTTTTTTCTTTTATGAAAGTCAGTGCTATGGCCGAGGGGGCCAAGTGAGCTGATCTTTCTAGCGTGTTTGGAATAGAACAACATTGGTTCGATCCCCGCCTGGGTCATTTGACCCTAACTTTGACCCTGGTTCAACAGATGTTATTGGGTAATTATTAATTCATAATTATTCATTAAAATAAACAATAAAGAATTTTTAATTTATTATATTAATACCTGTTTCTGGCCAGGCAGAATAAGTTGGTGACTTGCACTCCTCTTCACAAATCTATTTTTTTTAAAAAGAAAAAAAACAAAAAAAAGGGATAAGGGTTCAATTTAATACCTACATTTTTTAACCAATTGATTGCTAACCGGAGCTGACTTTTTGTTATTTTCCACCTATAAATCTTTTTTAATGTAGGATATTTTTATTTGATATACCTACAATCAACAAAGAACTAAAGAATGAACTCGGCAAATTAATAAACAAGGACAAAGTTGTGACGTCACACGGCTGAGTTGCTAGGGAAAGCGCACACAATGGTTTTGTAATTGATTGCTAAAGTATTACGTTTACTCTCCAATAAAAAAGTTCTAAGTTAAAATTTGTAGAAGTCCATTTTTTGCAGCACTGGCCCTTTAAAATTTATATGGGGAATCACTGAAAATGCAAAACAAAATACCTAAAAATATTTTTAGTGTTGATTGAAAAGGATTTTTCATACTTTTATTTTAAAATATGAAATTTACAAATAAAGAAACGAAATTGTTTATTTAATTCGCTTTTATTTATTTATTTGTGATAAAAATCATAGACAAACAAGGCTGAGAACACTCACAACTTGACAGCCGCTGTCGTGACGTTTCATAGCCGGTGAACACGTCAAATAGTTTTTATCGTAAAGAAAAATCGTAAAAAAAATGGCAAAATTACTACCATTCCTTCTATTATTCCTGTTGAAACTCCGCTGCATTACAGCGAGCAGTGACACATTAGTTTTATTAGATAATTTAGCGATCAAAGAAACCCACACCATATTTTTTAAGTCTTTACAAGGTTCGTCCACCCAACCTCTAATTTCGCCGGTTGTCTTTGAAACGTTCTTCACTCGTTTTAATGATGGTTTTTCTGTTGCAGATAGCGGCTACACGCTGACTTACAAGTTGGCGGATGATTCCAACCTTGTTTTGTCCAAGTATGGCGAGTATTTGTACAAGAATTTGATAATATTCGCGCCGTCGGTCCTGGAGTTTGGCGGTTCGCTGAGCATTGAGGGCATCACGCAGTTTATTGATGATGGCGGGAACGTCCTGGTGGCTGGGAGCTCCAGCGCGGGAGATGTGCTCAGGGAGCTGGCGTCTGAATGTGGTTTTGAGGTTAGTTGGGAACATCTCTTATCATCATAAACTGTCGGCCATTTTTTATTTTAATTAATTTGTTTTATTCCATTTAGTAATAACATACATAGAGGAGCAGAAACTAACTTACTGCATTGATGCGTACTATAGCCCACGTTTGTCTCAGTCCTGTCAAACGTTGCAGTGGTGTAGTCATACAAAGCATGTTTTTACGTGGCAAATTCTATGTTTTCTTGCTTTCTCCATTTTTTTGTTATGACACCCTATTATAACACATGCCATAATGTCTTAAAATTATGCATTTTTCCTTTAAAATTGATTAATTTTATCAATCACCTAATTTATAATGCATGCATACTATGTTTGGACTGGTTCGGACATAGTATGCACGCTAGGATGATTTATCTGGAGAGCGCTGTTGAACGTGCCAATTCTCAAGCAGTATTATTATTATTATTAAAACTGTATTTTTTTAAAAATAAAAACAATGGACTTTCACCAACCCTTCAAAAATCACCCATTGACCAACTCGCAACTCGTAATTGCAACTCGCATCGGTTAAAAAAAAACTCCCGTGGACTTTTCCTGTTTATAATTTTTAACGCCTTTAAACATGTGATCGATTTTATCGAAAGGGGATTTAGATGTACGACATACAATTTTCAAAACTTCTCAGTTTTATTTTCACTGGGAATATTATCAATGGTATTATTAACTGGCAAAATGATACTTTCAGATAAAGAAAAGCACACTCACAACCAAACAAAAGTCTCTCGCAATTTGCGAGCTAGCGAGTAGAATTTTGGAGGGTTGGACTTTCACTGTGTGAACCACAAAACCATGACAAATATAGGTAATGCAAATTATCCATTGTGTTTTAGGTTGACGAGGAAGGCTCAGCTGTAATAGATCACCACAACTATGACATCTCTGACGACGGTCAGCACACCAAAATCATTGCATCCATAGACAACCTCATTGATGCTCCCGTCATAGTGGGATCCAAGGCCAACCTGGCGCCCATCCTGTACAAGGGCACCGGCCTGCTGGCTGACAAGGAGAACCCGCTGGTGCTGCCCCTGCTCACCGCAGACAGCACAGCCTACTCCTACAACCCCGAGCATCCCATCAAGGAGTACCCTCACGCCGTCGGCAAGAATACCCTGCTCATGGCTGCGCTGCAAGCAAGGAATAATGCTCGTGTTGTGTTCAGTGGATCGCTATACTTCTTCTCTGATGAAGCTTTCTTGTCGCCGGTGCAGAAGGTCCAGGTAACAAGGCTTCTCGGTGTGCTTGGATTTGTTAGTATGTGCAATTGTTTCGAATTGATGTTCAGACTTGTTCAGCTGTCTCCTCCATGCAGCCATCTGAATACCATCATGTGTCTTATGGTATTCAACTCTCTCAGAGGAGCGGCCCCGTCTTATTTGACTGAACTGTGTGAGGTTGAGGAGATTGTTGGTAAGCGGTGCACCCTTCGCTCAGCGAGAGGTGATGCTATCAACAGGCTGAAAATGCCACCTCGACGGAGCAAAACGGGCTTTGGGGATAGGGCGCTTGGCTCAGCGGGACCGTTGTGCTGGAGCCAGCTACCTCTGAAGCTGAGGACGGAGACCGGTGAAGAACGCTTCAAGAAGAAGTTGAAGAGTATCATGTTTTCCAAGAAGCAAGTGAAGAATGCCACTTAACGGTGCCCAAAAGAGAAAAGAAAATATCCAATTATATGTATATCATCAAATCATCTCAGTTGTGCTCTCTCCACTCTCCGCTTGGACATCCTGAGTGACCACTGGACAATGTCTTGCAACTACCTGTTGTCGGCTTGTTTTAAAAGCTTATGTATCTCTTTTACGAGCTGTAATTACCTCGGTAGTGCATTTCTTATGAAATAAAATTCATTGTGGAAGGACAGAAACATTGTTAGATGGGCAATTAGAGCCATGCTAAGTTACTGGCTAAAGCTCTCCCAGATGCATGATTGAGAGACCACAGAACTTTGATATCAGTGCCAAATAAAAACTTACAGATAGGATATTAAATCTTAAAGTCTGTAATTTTCAAAAATACTGTTATGATTTTTGCTGGGTTCTTTTAATTAAACTGCAATTTATTTTACACAATATTGGTTTACAATGTACTGCTTTTTAGCTTATGATTTATCAACTTCACAGCTCAGTGTTTCAATCGACACTGGTCTCTCACACACTTGCGGTCCAAATATATAGCGTCTAAACGGACGCCTCTCGCATTTTCCAGACCCTTCTACAGTGAACCACACTCTTCTGTATTGTTCCATATTATTCTAGTTACAACTACGTGCCTGGGCACATGCACACATTCAAACTCACAGTAGACTATACTAGAGGCGGACCCATACACATAAGTAAGCCACGCAATTGGGCTCATAAGTTTATAACAATAGTTTGTTATGTTTTCAGCCATGAGTTTTCTGGGGACGTGTCTTAAATCTTTTATTTTTCCACTACTTATGTTTGCAGGGTGATAAGCTGTCAGCCCCCGTGTCGGGTAACCTGCCCCTGGCCACCGCCATCACCAAGTGGGTGTTTGGGGAGCACGGCCAGCTGCGTGTCAAGTCTGTGAAGCATCATCTGGAGGGGGAGACGCAACCACCTTCATCTTACACCATCATGGAGTCTGTTGTGAGTAGTTCACAGATCCATCGAGGTCACTGCTCGGCTACCTTACCGTGCTGTGTTTTGCGCGGGACTCAAATTCTTGGCATTTTATTTTAGAAAATTATCAATAAAATCTTTATTTTTACTGCATAAAAAATATATGGTTGTGAACCTTGAAATGTACTCTAACAAACTATAGTATTTTCAAGTGTATTCCCCACCACTGCAATTACCCTATTAACATAATTTGCAGGTGTATTCTATTGAGATTGAGAAGTTGGTGAATGGCAAATGGCAGCCGTACGATGCCAACGATGTCCAGCTGGAGTTTGTCAGGATTGATCCGTTTGTCAGGACGACCCTGAAGCGCCTTCCTAATGGCCTGTACCAAGCCAAGTTCAATATTCCTGATGTGTACGGAGTGTACCAGTTCAAGGTGGACTATGACAGGATTGGATACACACATCTCTACAGCACTACTCAGGTAAATAAAGAAATAACTGTAACTGGGCCCTTCTTTATTCAACATCACACTCCAACATATAGTTACGATAAACTCTTGTGGACACCGACACTAATATCATTTTGCATATAAAACTAAATCGGCCTTATTCATTAGATTGGTTGAACGTAATACTAGAGTTGAGCCCTCTTTTAGTAAGGGAAAATTGACTTTAAGCTGGTTTTAAGATTCAACCTTTTTATGAATAAGGCGGAATAATTTTTGTGTAAAGCCGCCGTTTAAGGTCGTCTTGGCCGCCCATGATTCACTCATTACTGGTAAACATGTGCTGTGATCCATATTTCTGTTTAAAAAAATACCATGGATTTTGTTGGAATTTTGTAGAAAGGGAAAAATGCATGTTTCGATGTTACCAATCAATCAACATCTAACGAAAGCCAAAAGTTTTATTTCAATGTACCAACACAAACATCAGGTATCTTAGAATTTGTGAGTGCAATGTTTTTTCTTGACATTTGTAGATTTCCGTTCGTCCCCTGGAGCACACGCAGTATGAGAGGTTCATCCCCAGCGCGTATCCCTACTACGTCAGCTCCTTCTCCATGATGATTGGAGTCTTTGTCTTCTCCTTCATCTTCCTGCACTACAAGGAGGACACCAAGTCCAAGAGTGATTAGGTTACAGGGCTCACAACTTAGTCTAAGAGTGAATGTATTATTTAAGGATAAAAACACATGTCAACAATTTTTTGGTACAAATAAATGGTCGTTTTGTACTGGTAAATTTGATTATTTTGTCTTGCTCCCGTTGTTGCCGTTCCCGGAATATTTGTGCAAAACTTTAGGAAATGGTTGTCTATAAATAAGCTGAAACATGCCCATGGACAATAATATAATCAACACTCAAGATATGGCCTGGTGTCTGCTTCTAGAAATGACTAAACACAAGTTATGCGTGATCAATATATTTAACAATTATTTATTTATTAATTACAGGTATTTTCTTTGAAATCAAGTATTTTAGGAGAACCTCTTCATGACACACAATTTGGCTTGTGACGATTGATCAATTAAACTGAGCTAACACTAAGCGTTTCATGTTTTGAAATGCTTCTGGCATTTGGAAAGAGTGGATGATAACGCTTGACAACGAGTATCTACAGGAGAAATGTAAGAGGGAAAGGGGAAGACCGGGAAAGGAATGGTTCGATCATATGAGAAATTATATATTTTTTAAAAGCACAGTTTTATTTTCACAAATTGAGTGTTTATTTCACCTCGAGTACTATCGACTTGCTTATGTCATTTTCAAGAGGACAAGAGTGGTTCGATCAAATTACAGAAATTGTGAAGGCATGGGATATATAGAGTGAATGTAGTAAAAGAAGGAGAACTGGGAGAACTATGTAAATAGGAATAAGTTGAGGAGATGCAGAGGTTCTGACCACCCGTTAGTAGAATGGCAACAGCAGTACAGAATGAATACCCGAATAAGAGTGATCAGGAAGGCACAGTGAGGTCTTCTATAAATCTTGGATGGTGAGGACTCTTGTAGTTTGCAAAGTACGGAATATAACTCCACAGCCACAGAGCGTGCTCCGATATTTTGCTGAAGATCATCGGGTAGTGTCCTCTGCACGGCCGCTTCTTGAACCGGTAGACTCCGTACATGATTTCCGACTGTGTCACCAGCACGCTGCCATGATCGGCGTTGCACAGGGTGTCATCAATATACTCGTCTGTGAATTGCTCCGTGCAAATGTGGTTCTCATATGAATTCACTTTAAAGAGGTAGAACGTCCTCAAGGTCACGGACTTGCAGTATAGAACTGGTGCCATGAGATATTGGTTTGTCCTGAGTTCCATGAAAGCGTTTTCAGGATTTTGCTTCTGAAAAGTCAAATTCAAATTTGAACAGCTTATAAACAAACATCGAAGCCGACGCCAAAGTTCTAGGAGTGAGTGGACCATGGAGGGAAGCAGCACAACACAGAGGGTCCTGGAGGGTTGTGGTGCGGGAGGCCCTGAGCCATCAAGGCTTCTGAGTCAAAGAAAGTAAAGCCATTTTATGTAAATACACAATTAGGTCCGCACATGAATTGCCACAGACAAAATTGTGTCGTCACCTGGCTGGGTTGCTAGAAAATAAAACACTACAAAACTAAACATATAGTGTAACTTCTTGTCGCGTTATCCCCGCATGGTTTCGCATGTGGCGAGTGGAACCTATTTATTTTTACAGGTAAGGGGGCCGGCCTTAGGTACGCCAACTACTTTGGCCAAGTGAGATGTTCCGGCTCCTGAGGGGGCTACTACTCATTTTTTGTGAAGGCTGAGTAAACCTTGCCAATGTTTCATTTTTGGGGTTTGAAATAAACACCGAAACGGGAAATCATTTCTGACACCCTCGGTGGGATTTGGACCTGAACTCACGGCATGGAATGCAATCACTCTACCAACTGAGCTATTAACTGGAATCGCTGTTATTGTTCAACGAGAGTCCATTAGGCTTTTCACTGCGGCAATACACCCTCTCACACATTGTTCGTTGCCTTGCACTTATTAAGGTTGGGATTGAAGACATGTTTGTTTCTTTGTCTTTTTTGTCCGGTCGATAGCTCAGTTGGTAGAGTGCTTGCATTCTACCCCGTGAGCTCGGGTTCGAATCCCACCGAGGAGGGTGTCAGAAATGATTTCCTATTTCGGTGTTTATTTCAAACCCCATAATAAAAATACCGGCAAGGTTTACTCAGCCTTCACAAGAAATGAGTACCAGCCCCCTCGGGAGCTGGGAAACCCCCACTTCAACTGAAGTGGTTGGCGTAAGGCCGGCCCCCTTACCTGTAAAAATAAATAGGTTCAACTCGCCACATGCGACCCCTTCGGGGATAACGCGGCAAGAAGTTACACTATATGTGTAGCTTAGTTGCGTAGTTGCGTTGCGTTTGTTTCAGTTGAATAGTGCCCACACAAAATGGCACTACAAATATTGTCTTACTGTTATTATATACCTACAAATTATTATTTACAAAATGATTCTTACCACTTCGTCTTCAGTTACAGCCCAACCTGATAAATTCATTTTCATTCCAACCCGCAGATCCGGCATGGGATTGAACGCCAATATTGCAGTGGAGACTTTGGGGCTTAGCTTGGAGAATGGTGGCATGACCTTCACCAAAGCTAAATCATTGTTTACCTTTGAGCCCCTTTCCCCATCTTCCCGTATTACGATATAGTCAATTTCTCGGGACACGTAGCCAGGAGTGTAGATGTTCAAGGAGCCAGCTCGCACAGAGTACTTTTCCACTGTGCGATCTCTAAAATATACAAAATGTATTTTTATTTTTATTATAATAGTCGCTTATCCATGTTCACTTTTTCTTTGTCTCTTGAAAACCAAAAAGTTGAACCTAGATACAAAATTTTATTTGAAAGTTCCATGAATTTAACACTTTCGGGTTTAGCTTAGAATGAAACAAATCCTTAATGAAAAACGTGGGGAAAAATGTGACATCAACCCACCTGGCACCTGATGCTAACCAAACAGAAAAGTAAATTTTATTTTCAGTTGCGAAGAATCCTAGTCACCTAGACCTGTGTCGTCATGTCGTCAAAGCACAATTTATTCTATTAAGCATTTGGATAGCAACTCAGCCAGGTGAAATCACAATTTATTTCCTAAAATTTTTATGCCATCTCCATTGGATCAAGTTTTGCACTACAGATTTAGTAATGCATCTTTACAAATATTTTATAATTTAAGTTGGTATCACTGCATCTTATTGTATAAGTTAAAAGCTCGGTCAATAATAATAATAATAATAATCTAAGTTGCAAGGATATATTCATTTAAAGCTCTCAGATGTAAGCCCACAAACCAACAAGTGTAGTTCGCGCTTACAAATGCTGAATGTGTACTTACAAATAAAATCCAAACCTCAAATGAACATAAGCCCCACAACTTTTGCCGACCTTCCCTGAAACAGGGGTAACATTGGCAAAGTGAACCATTTTTTACAGTATGGGTGGTCAGCCTCATACCAACCTATAAGTCAAGGAATAATGATCTGAAGAAAAAGTGTGTTCCGATAAAAAATACTTGGTAGTCCTTTTTTTTTAATAAATTCAATAGGAAAAACAAAGTTGTACTTAAGTCAATTTTATTCATTTTTTGCTCTAACGCTTTTCCTATTGAATTTTGGTTCTAATTGCAATTATGATTTGAAATCCTTACTCCAAAAAGCAAGACCCTGCAGTGATTGCCATGTAGTAGGTCACCAGCCCTCCTCCGCATCTGTAAGTTGGCTCAACAGCCGGCTCGCACGGCTTACTCCCGCGACAGTTAGTGTACATGATGGCCACCTGATAGGCGACATCTTCAATACGTGTAGTCTTCAAAGGTCCTGTGTTTTCTTGAGCTAAAGCAAACAAAAACGATTCAATTTAAAAAGCAAAACTAAAAACAAAGGGTTTTCTTTATTAGTTGAGTTTAATACCTCGAGTGCTTTCGGCCATTTTTAAGAGACAAAAAACATTAGTTCTGTGGGCGAAAGGAACAATGGAGTGAGTCAAAAAATCGGTGTGGCAAAGTGATTCTTTAGTTATAATTTGTAGAAATAAACAAAATATACACAAATCTCTGCAGCTTCACCCCTATTAATTGCCCCTTATTTCACTCCATCATAGCTCTGCCCCCTAAAACTTTCATCTGAATACACTATTGTAGTATTTATAGGATATTATCCTTTTTATCAGGTGTTCTCTTGAAAATGTCCTGCTAACACGTCAAAAAGACTCAAGGTGCTTAACTTGTGAAGGAAAAACTTTGTTTTTTTTTTGCTTTACTCTTAGAATAGTAAATATTTTGAAAAAACAATCTTATAATATAGTTCAATGTATACCTTGAGATGTGTAAAGCAAAGAAAAGAATATGAAAATGCAAAGCATTTTATGTTTTGCTTCATGTAGGCAGTGTCTTCTGTGGAGTACCTCAGGGTTCTAACTTCGGACCATATAGTTTTACTTTATTTGCCTGAGTAAATTTTTTATTAAAAATTAAAATTTGTTGAAATATGTTCATAAGCATGACTGATTGGTGACATTTGTGTAACAATTTTATGAAAAGTCATTAAAAAAATACACAAATTCTACATTGCCATCTTTAGTTCTATAAGACTTTTCAAATTGTTTTGGTGAAACATTGTGGAATTCCATTTTAAATATTTGATTCAAAAAATATTAATAAATAATTTTTAGAACACTTCAATGAAAAAACTTTGTTTTAATCCACTATGAGTATTTATTTTATGAAAAAACGTTTTCGGAGATCATTCTCTGGAGAATGATCTCCGAAAACGTTTTTTCATAAAATAAATACTCATAGTGGATTAAAACAAAGTTTTTTCATTGAAGTGTTCTAAAAATTATTTATTAATATTTTTTGAATCAAATATCTATAAGACTCATTCATTCCTGCATAATGTTTGTATCAATTGAATCAGTTTTACATGTAATAAAAATTAAATATTTTTTAATAGCTTTTGCCTTTAATTCACTCACATGCATTCTCAGATTTAAAAAAAAAACAATATTTTCACATCATTCATTGAGGTCTGCATGTTTTCTGTATAGGACTCCAGCATTGTCAAAAATGATTTTGATACCCTTCATCTTTTTGTTCCTGTCTTGCCCAGAAGGTAAGCATTTTTTTTTCAAATCCAAACAGTACGAGAGATTTTTTGTTTCAAATTTAGCTTAATTGACCTAAACAAGTGATTCCTAAAGCCGTCCAGGTGGACCACGACAGACTTTCAAATAAAAATGGAGGTCCATAAGTTGTAATTCAAAGGACTACATTGGCTGCGTTTTCCTGAGAGGGTGGCACTGAAATGGCAACGTTATAAAATATCTCATTTGTGATTAGGTGTGAACTCGGCGCTCTTTTATCATGTAGAAAATAAAAATAAATAAATCATTCTCATACATGGGAATACACAAAAAACTTTAATATTTTCCTTGGAGGTTTACTGGCTGAACTGGATCCACTTGATGACATTACGTTTTATGCGTACATCGTGTGGAGAGATTGTGCAGCCAATGATCCCTGTCGGGACTCCGATGAGAAAGAGCTGGTGTGCAGCGGAGCTCTGATTGCCCCGCATGTCGTTGTAACCTCAACCAGCTGCTTCTTTAGGTGAGTGAGAACCAAATAATGGCATCTGTTCTGTTGAAATACTCTCACTTCTACTTCCTCCTCTCCTCACAACAGGGGCTACGAAACGACAAAATATATAAGTGATATAGTTTTTCTCGGGTTAGACCATGTTTTACTCGCAGTAATTTTATCTGCCGACGTTTCATTCCCTCGAGTGGGGAACATTTTCAAGGCTCGAAGCGACGGGGCACCTTTATCCTCCATTTGCTTTTGGCAACTGGCTGGCTGCTGGCTGTTGAAAACTACAACTCTTGCTGAACTTCCCTGAAACGAGTATGGCATCGGCAATGTGAACTATTTTTTACGGTGGGGGTGGCCAACCTCATAGCAACCTATAAGTCAATAACTGTAACTGTAACTGTAACTCTGCCGCCATTCCACTAGGGGTGGCCAGAGCCTCTGCAGAGCTGCCTCCATTTCTTCCTATTCTTACATACCTCTTTCAATTCATTCATATCCATCACCTTTTTCATGCATTTTATTCTTTTACGCTCCCTTTGTATATAAATGTGTTTTAATTTTTTTTTATTTCTTTTGCTGAGAGTATCTTCAAATTTAGCTATTTTTTGTGAAGCTAGACTTGCAACAGTTCATTTCCTTGACTTGTTGGCAGGGA
The DNA here is from genome assembly GCA_951799405.1 of Agapetus fuscipes. Lineage (NCBI taxonomy): Eukaryota > Metazoa > Arthropoda > Insecta > Trichoptera > Glossosomatidae > Agapetus > Agapetus fuscipes. Next base: position 14,403,474 of record OX637350.1, read on the forward strand.
TCCAAGAATGAAGTCCTACTCTGCTAGAGGTTTGTCCCGGCAATGGAATGCCAACTACTCGTCCAGTGAGATAATGAAAATCACACATTTTGAAGGCTGGCCAGAATTTGGGTTTGGTCACGCCGACGTTGCCGACTTTGTGGATCTGTCTGTGGTCATACTGCGATTGGGATTCACCGACAAATTGTCTTACCTGCGTTTGACTAAAATGGAGGATATTCCTGAATCGTGGAATGCTACGATTGCTGGATTTGGGCAAGCAAAGGTGAGTGTGTATCATTCAACTTACAGTGCAATTTTTTTCCATTCACCGAGTTTTCTTTTGCTGATGTCACCGCATTTCCCATTGTTTAATGAAAAGCTGAGAGTTTGTATCTATTCACAGCTTTGATTTCATCACATTGTCTTATGTCCATCAGAGGTAATTTCACATGAGCAATGTTTTTATGTGCACTGTACCAATGTGTCTTATGAAAACTGGAAATTGGTTTAAAAACATTTCAAACAACTCTTACATTATCGGGTTTTACATTTTTTTCTTAGCTCAGATTGTGTAGAATGTGATTCTTAAGATAATTTTATTGAAAGATCATCTTTGAATCAAATGGGAGACAAGCTAAAGAAGCACTGGGGGGACGATATATGCACATTTATTTTTTTATAAGACCCTTAAAAGCGAGTATGGTTAAAAATTTAACAACCATCATTTTTTTTTTTAATTCAGACCGGGTTGTACTACGTAAGTGCCTTGTGAGCGCTGTTTTTGTATGAATGACACGTCAAGAGCCCTCGGCACACTTGGTCGTCGCTGTAGAAAGCGCCAATTCTCAAGCAAGATCCAGTTGCTGTAAGGCTGGATGGACCTTTAGTGACCGGTCTCTGGTAAAGTTGAATGAATTTTTCACCCAGCAAAAAAGCATATGTGGAAACATAAATGGTAGTTCTTTTGTGCTGCGCCAAGATTTGAACCCACAACCTTCCATTTACGAGTCAGAAGTGTTAACCACTAGACTATCTACATTATGTCCTTATATGTACGTCAATCCCCTTCGATCTTCTCTGTTACTTTTTGTTTGTTTAGATTGACGGGGATTGGCAAGACCATCAGACTGCCTACAGAAAGGAATATGTTAATGTGCCAGTGGACGCATGCAGGAGGTTTGTCAGAGAGGATCAGCCGCCCTTCTATGACCTGTCGAGTGACCACCATGTCTGCATGGCCACAGGCAAAGCCACGGATCACTACACCTTGTGCAAGGGAGCCCCAGGAACTCCCTTGATACAAAACGGAGTTCTCTTTGGGATCCTCTCCTTCCTTCCTCAAAACTGCACCACTTGGCCCGTTGCCGTCTTCACCAAGCTGTTTCCGTTCAATTCTTGGGTCGGCTCTGTCGGCTTTATGGACTATTCAACAACTGTCATTTTAAGGAGAAAGAAAAAATATGGGTATGATCTGTAATGCTTTTATGTTTGAATAAAGAAATTATGTGTAAATGTATGTTTTTTATTCACTGTTTGTTTGAATTACTGATAAATCGATATCTTAAAGGTAAAACTGAATAAGTGCTGATTCACTGATTTGAGAAATCGTCGATAAAATATTTTATTGGATGTAACTTCTCATAGTACTTAAGTGAACTAAAAATAAGAACATGACATACTTCTATGATACAGGATTTTCACAACTTTGTTGTGTTTTCTTTTGTAGAAAATAGGGAAAGAGGTGCATTTATCTGAGAAACCCATGTTAGCTTAATATGTCACTTATTCAGTTCTACCTTTAAGGCAACGGTTTCCAAACTTTATGCTAGCATGCCTCCCTAAAAAGATTTTTTTTTTCGCGCCTCCCTTTGTATGTTTTTTTTTTTTCGTACCTCCCTTTCTACGTTTTTATTTCTTAATATTCATACTAATACTACTATAGACACATTTTTGGCGCCTCCCCTAGCAATAGCTCGCGCCTTCCCTAGCCATAGCTCGCACCTCCCCTAGCCATAGCTCGTGCCTCCCCTAGCCATAGCTCGCACCTCCCCTAGCCATAGCTCGGGCCTCCCCTGGGAGGCGCGCCCCCCCAGTTTGGAAACCGCTGCTTTAAGGTATCAAAATAAAACAAAGCTTTAACAAATTTGGTCTTCATCATAGATGAAATAATATTAATTTTATTTTATGATCTGTGATTATGATCTGAGATTGGAAAAAACAAAACGAAGAATGAATTTTAAGAAGTGCTCTGGACCGTCATTGTTTGCCTACCTGAATATTCTAGCACAGTACTTAGTTTGGCTTTGTGTTTGAATTCTCAATGTCCAAGCTGACAAAAGTTCTTTGAATCCATTAATACTTGTATGTCAGAGTTTCAAGCAACGCCAAATTGACGTAATGTGGATTAGTCGTTGGAGTCACATTCCTGTCGTTTTGCAGAGACTTTGACCTACCTTAGTGGAATAGCAATGAAATTACAGTTACAGTAAAAGCCTAAATGCCATTTTGAAATGAAAGTATATTTTGTAAGTATACATGCAGCATGTTTAAGCGCGAACTATCATGTGCCTGCTTGTGGGCATGCATTTAATATGAACCTTAAATGTCAATATATTGTTGCAACTTAAATAGTTTTTTTATCAATTCTCCATGTTTACTTTTTAATATGTTACCAGCTGGTAGCGTGAAACACGCAAGTTATTTTACACATTTTATTCTTCATTAAGAAAGTTGATTATAATAAGTTAAATTCAGTAAACCAAAATTTTTTAATAATAGTAATACTATTATATATAGCGCTGTTTTTGTGTGTATCACACCTCAAGAGCCCTCTACGAGCTTGGTCATCGTTGTAGAAAGCGCCAATTCTCAAGCAAGACCCATTTGTTGTAAGGCTGGATGGACCTTTATTGACCAGTCTTTGGTAAAGGTATATGAATTTTTTACTCAGCGGAGAGCTGCATATTTGAAAATATAAATGGTATATTTTTTGTGCTCCGCCAAAATTCGAATCCACAACCTAACATTTACAAGTCAGACGTGTTAACCACTAGACTACGGACCGGCAAATTGAGCACGCTAGTGAAATCATGTCTTGTTATTCAAGTAACAAAGCTTCAAGTTTTTTCCTGTCGGAATTAAATACATAGTGTTCCAATTATTCACACTAGTGTTTCACTTAAATGTTACAGGTATTTTTAAACGATAATCAAGTTATGATTTTTAACAATAATTTTCTATTAGCCACAGAATTAGCGAGCCGCAACGCTTTATGTTAAGATTTTCCATCAATTGGTTATGGCTCAATAAGAACATGTCTTAATATTCATAAAAACAAATCAATACAATAGTGAAAAACTGGAAGTAATGTAACGATTAATAATATTTGTTCATTTGACTGTCAGCAACAAGTCTGTCTTACTTACCATGCTCCTCCTGCTGATTACTATCCCTTTACTTCTCTCTGTATCTCAAGGTAATATTACCACTCTCATTTTGTTTGTTTCTTTACTTGTTCATTTTCCTTTTGTGATTTTTGTTCCGTCGGTACAACATGACTAAACTTTGATTCCCATTGAGAGTGTCGGACATTATAATTGTAGTCCCCGCAATTTTTTCATAACCTGCTTATTTTTGAGGAATATAATACAACAATAATACTCTTGCCTTGGCTGGAAGTTTCATCACCACGGTAATTCTTACCTACCGAATATCGGTAATATTTGTATGAAGACCTGTCAATCCAAGATGGCGGCAAGTGAACAGCTGATTAGTCTTGATACAAATATTATCGATATTCGGTAGGTAAGAATTACTGTAATATCTTAATAGTAGACCTAACAAAAATAGGAAAAAATTGGGGATATCGCTTCAAAAGAAATGATGGGTACACATCTTCTTGCTTAGCATTTGCAGATGACCTAACAATTTTGACCAAAAAAACAAACCACTGCAAACTTTTACTCAAAAGAGTTGAACAGTTTTGTGAATGGACACAAGGTATGCAACTTAAGCCCTCAAAATGCTGCTGTATATCTCTGGCAAGAAGAGGAACTAAATTTGGACCCATTGATCCAGAGCTACATGTAAACAATATGAAAATAGGTACAATAGAGAGAGACAAGCCCTTCAAATTTCTGGGGAAATATATTGATTACAGAGGCAGAGAACATGCGGTAAACGAAATAATAGAGCGTTTCAAAGTTACCATGGACAGAATAGATAAAATTCATATCTCAGGGATAAGAAAAGCGTGGATTTACGATAACTATATCATTAACCAACTAACGTGGCCGTTCCTGATTTATAGTTTTAACAAAGACAGTTTAGGTATCCTGGACAGCGTAACTACTAGATACCTGAAACAATGGACGCGACTCGCAAAGCCTGCAGACCCCGCCACATTCTACAGATCGAGAGAAAACTTTGGTTTGGGATGGAAAAGACCATCTTTCGTACATGCACAACACCGCATTACAAAGCACCATATTCTTGAAAACTCCAAAGACCCAAGTGTCATAGAATGTTGGTCCAAAGATCCCCAAATGTTAGAGCTCAAAAATAGAGCAGAATTTCACCACAAATACCTAACCGGTGTAAGCACTAACAGAAGAGGTCTGGGATGGCAAAAGGTGGAATCGGAGAAAGCCCATATGAAGGCTCTAGTAAAGCATGACTCTGACTCTAAATACAGGCTTCATGCGTTAAACCTTGAGATGCAGCATGACTGGATCACTGTTGGTGAAATGTGTCTTCCACCTGCACTACACTGGAAGATACTAATATACAATTGGTCTCCTGAAATGCTACGATTTTACTTAAATGCATTTCAAAACACGCTCCCTGACCCTGGAAACCTAAAACGATGGGGTAAAAATACAACTGCTTCCTGTGATCTCTGTGCCATTGACAAATGCACAGCAAGACATATTCTAACAGGGTGCAAAGTGGCCCTTGAAAATGGCAGATATACCTACAGACACGACAGGGTACTGGAAATACTAAGGGAGAGTATAAGCCTAACAATTTCCAGAGCAAACAAAGGTTTGACAAGAGAGTCCATTGAAAAAATAAAATTTGTTAAGCCTGGAGAAAAGGGAGAGCGAAGGGCCAGGACCCAGACTTCCATTATAAAAAAGGCAAAGGACTGGAGGCTTGTGATGGATTCCACCACAGGACGATACATTTTCCCAGGAGAACTGTGCACTACGGCTTTGAGACCCGACATAGTTCTATACTCAAATGAACTAAAGCAAGTACTCTTGGTTGAATTGACGGTGCCGTGGGAGATGAACATCCCTAAGGACCATGCCTACAAACTAAATAGGTATAAAGGACTAGTGGATGAAATCACAAATAATGGATATACCACAAGATTGTATGCAGTGGAGGTGGGAGCGAGAGGACTGCCAGCCAAATCGGTATATACTTTCCTTAAGGATCTGGGACTGAATAGATCCCAAATAAATGGATTTCTGGAAAGACTAACAAAAGCGGCCATCTCGGGATCATACCACATTTGGCTGCGAAGATCTGAGAGCCCAGACACCTCTGGACATGCAACGTAGTTAATCGGACTTACATATTGGAAGGAAGGATGAGTTGGGAGGAATTGGGAACGTTGTCATGACAAAAGGATCCTTAACCAACCAAAGACAGGTCGTAAGTCCTGTGACTCCCATCTCATCCTGACTCCGTGCGGCGGGCCTGAGTTTGGGTCTTAGATTTTCAAAATTAGAGACCTGACTCGGTGAGACCGTGGATGCTCAGCTATTTCACAAAAAAAAATGAGACTTCCAGCCCTGGCCAGAAACAGGTATTAAAAATTTCAATTTGTAGTTCATATTTTTTTTATTTCAATCAATTATTTATTAAAAATTGACATGTGTCATAGCCAAGCGGCCGACAAGAATCAAGCCAATGTTAGTTTTATTTGATCAAAGCAATTCAAACTTACTGTCTTAACCTACTTGGCTATGGTACCAACAAGATAAACATTAAATAAATAAAAATAAATAAATAAATAAATTTGGTCGCCAAGAAAAAAGTTACAAATTCAAAAATGTTCCGAGTCCGATAGATTTGCACACCATACATATGTGTGGCTGTCATTTTTGATCTGTGATTTTTATTCCAATTCCTGCAACGATGGCAAATACACAAATCTGCATATTTCCATCCTCCAGGGTCCGCTGCATTTGAAAATGAAGAGAAGAGGATCTTGGGAGGCAGGAATGCTATAGCGGAAGAGGCAGTGTACAATGCGGCCATTATGAGAAAAGGATGCGAGAAGAATCAGAAGAACAAGAAGAATGAGTTTTGTGACACGAAGACGGATGAAGCGTACGTGTGTGGGGGAGCACTCGTAGCTCCTCATGCAGTTGTCACGGCAGCAACATGTTTTATGAAGTAAGTTCTTGCTCTTTCTCTTGTGCCTCTTCCATTGGAGATTTAAAAGAATAGATTTGTGAAGAGGAACACTATTCACCAACCCATTTTTCCTGGCCAGAAACAGGTATTAAGACTATAATTTTTTTGTATACTTGTTTTGATATTGGAAGTATTACAATAATAATTATGAATGGAGTCCTCCAAAATGAGATCCCCATAATGTTACATATATTTGCAACTTAGATTAGATTAGAGTTAACTTTGGTCTTTATATTTTGTCTGTAACGGGTTTTTCAATATGTGTTGATACAATGTACCTACCTAGTTACACTCAAGTCTGATACTTCCGGCAATCTGCCAACATGCTGTAGTTTTTACAGTGCTGCCAACACAATTAATAATAAACAGCAACTACCCAATGACATCTGTTGAACCAGGGTCTTAGTTATTGTCGATTAGTGCCAACGCCTTATCCCCTTTATCATACAAATGAAATGCCAAGCCATTGAAAAATATATCATTTTCCAAGAATGATGTCCTACTATAGTCAGAAGCTCTTCATCCTTTAAACTCGCTGTTTAAATAAAGTAATTTTCATCTGTAGCAAAAGTATTTACACTTAGTTTTCTTCACAAAAAAGAGTTATTCAAATTCAATAAAAGTGCTTTTGAAAAATAATAAATTTGTAGGTATAGATACATACTTTCCTGAATTCTGTTTTCTTTTTTTATTTTAACAATGAATTTATTTTCTCATTGTTTGACTTTTGTAGGGAATCCAAAGTGAGCAAGTTCTCTGTCAGAGCTGGTAATCTTCTTTACAAATCCGGTGCCAAGTCTCGTCCGGCTTATTCCATCATCCTCCGAGAAAAACTGCCGGCTGATAAAGCTCAGATTGACTATCAGAATTACCGTGACTTGGCCCTGGTGATCGTGAGACCAGCGTTTCCCAAGGATAAGGAACGCTTTGTTTACCTGCAACTGCCACAGCAGAACGAAGACATTCCAGTTGGTTTGAAAATGAATATAACTGGATGGGGACAGACTAAAGCCACTGTAAGTATAAACTCCGCGCAAATTTTGAAATCACTTTATTTGCTGGGAGGGCGAACCATCAAACAACACAGGTCTATGTGACAAGATTATTTAGCAACCAATAACAAAATATTGTTTGCCTTTTTCTCTAGTAATGTGTTGCATTTTTTTCTTCCCGATTTGTGCATGGGAAATTAAGATTGAAATGTACTCCGAAATTCAAAATATCTTTGGTTATGTGATGTAGCTCATAGTAAATAAATTAATTAATTGTATACCTGAAAATCAAGATCTTCATTTTACAGCATGAATTATTACTTAACAATTTTGTATCTACCCAATGACATCTATTGAATCAGGGTAACAATTGTAGTCAATAAGATATGTCTAGATTCGGAGCTGCATGTTTTTCAAAATTGCTAATTCAAGTACCAAAGCCTAATCCGCTAGATCAGTGGTCGGCAAACTTCAATTTTCAAGATTTCAGCCGCACTTTGCCGACCACTGCGTTGAGAATTTCTTATTTTCCAGCATCCCAGCAAACCGCAATTCCCCGACAAGCTGCGCTTCAAGTCGCTTGCAACCTTGGACGTTGAAACTTGCAAAAGCGAAACCAGAGATAAAAATCCTTTACTGGCCGTGTCATCAGCTTTGCACGTTTGCACTGTGCACTCTCCAGCAGGACAAAGATACACGGCCAGGGACTCTGGCATGTGCAGAGGAGATGAAGGAAACCCGCTGGTGAAGGACGGAGTGATATACGGGGTGTACAGTTTCCAGAAAACTCCCTGCAACACGCAAGTTCCCGCAGTTTTCATGAAAATTGCGCCACACACAAACTGGATCCGCAGCTTTGTTCCGTTTTACGGAGAATATGCCAATACTTATGTGTCCTTTTATGAGAATGCGTCTGGTGATGCTGAGTGTTGAATAGCAAACAGTTGCAGTATAGGAAACCCAATCAAAATTTATGATTTATGTAATGCTTTTCTTCTTGATATCTCAATAAAACACTTTTTTTTAATTTACTGAATTTTAATGGCGCAATTTTTTGTGCTGAAAATATTCAAATTTATATATTTTACAGGTAAACTGTTATCTAATCTAAGTTGCAAAGATATGTAACATTAAGGATTCACATTATATGCATTTTAATAAGCAGTATAAGTTCGCACATAAACATGCCACATGTGAACTTACAATATAAAAATACAAATTTTAAATGAACATACACTGTGCAACTCTTGCTGACCTTCCTTGAAACAGGGGGGACATTGAAAAAGTGAACCATTTTCTGCAGCATGGGTGGTCAGCCGCAACCCAACCTATAAGTCAAGGACATCCACAATAATAATAATCTTGTGACAGGACTTTGGTAAAGGTAGCTATATGCATTTTTCTTAATTAAATTAAAAATGGGAACTAAGACTGTGTACTTAGTTATTTTAAAATATAAATAAGAATGTAAAAATTAAACAAAGTTTTTCTTCATGAGTTCATTTATTTCTCCAGCACTTTCGATTCTTTCACACCATTATCAAGAGAGCAACTTAAATCTAAAATTACAACATTGATCAGAGAGTTTTTGGGGGCGGAGTTATGGTAGGGTGAGGCGAGAGGGTAAGCCTTTCTTTTTTCTTTTCAAGAACAATAATTGATTAAATAAGTTAATCTTTGTACAAACTAAATACAATGGACTTTCACTATTTGAACCACCAAACCCTAACAAATATAAAAAAAATGTTAGGTGCAACTGTCAATTTATTCATACAAAACAATGGTTTCCTCAAAATCATTGTCATTCTTTACGACTTCCTGTATCCAATTAGTAAACGGATACACCTTGGTAAACACTGCTGGCTGCACGTTGCTGCAGTCTTCCTTCACAAATGAAAACACACCATGGATCACTTGATCTTTCAGCAACGGAGCTCCGAGGTTCTCCGTGCAGGGATAAAACTTGCTGGCATCGTAGGTTGTTGGAACAGCGCTAACGCATACATGGTGGTCGTATGACACGTCAAAGAATGGCTTGGAAGAGGATTTGGCTTGTTTCCGACATTCCTCTGTTGGCACGACGGTGTAGGTATCGATTAAGGGGTCTGATTTGAATCTGAACATCGCAAGCTGAAAAAAGATGACAATTTAAGCGTTATGATTGAAATAACTCAGTAGGTACCTACATATGATTAATTGAATTGGGTAACAGTGGCGAAGGGTGCCATACAAGCTGATTCCTATCGGTGTCCCGTTTAAAATGAGGCAAAAATGATAATAGAGTAGACGGCATGGTTTCAATGGGGAAAAAATATGTATTGTTTCTTCGGTTTTAAATGTATTTTTTTTACTTTGTGCCTATATTTTTTAACTACTTTGTTACATAATTTTAAAAGGGAAGCCGACGGGAACCGGCTTGTATGGCACCCTTCGCCACTGTTGGGTAATGATATAGTTTAATACATTTGTTTTTATTCTATACCTACATATACATATCTATAATTTAGGTTACAAGGACTTGTTAAACTTTAATGGTGCTATTCTTAGACAATTTTAATCATCCGTTGAGCTCACGCTTTGAAAACAAACTAATGATGCATTTGTATGAAGGCTTGTCAATCCAAGATGGCCGCAAATAAACAACAGTCTTCATAAAAATATTACCAAAATTTGATAGGTAAAAACAGGCCCGGATTAAGGGCGGTTCGAGCGGTACAACCGAACCAGGGCCCCCACACTCAGGGGGCCCCCACAGGGCCACCAAAACTCTAATATTTTTATCGTTATCGTCTTTCCGGGCATTTGTGACCAAAGGGTTCCCCGATGACAGACTTAATAGAAATTAGTTTACTTTAGCATTACAACAAAATTTATTTGGGGTGTAAGTCTTATGAGGCATATGCTACCAAGGGGCCCCCCAAAAACCAAAAAAATATTGTAAAGAAAAAACTTCAACGTACTTTTTTCGGAAAAGATATGCATCTTTGAGGTTATGGAAAAGTAAGTGGGATGGGAGGGGATTTTCATGGAGGGGGGGGCGGGGGCATATAGGGGGCCCCGAGCTTTACCCCGCATCAGGGCCCCCAGAGGGGTTAATCCGGGCCTGGGTAAGAATGACCGTGGTAATGAGACTTTCAGCCCAGGCATCATTAGTTTGTCAAAGCGTGGGCTCAACCGACGACTAAAATGTCCAAGAATAGCCCTGTAAGAGTCAAACTTAATCAAGGCCCACAAGCAAACACTTCTATGTTTGCGCCCACTGCATGGGTTCTGAAAAAAAATATATCCCAAACCTCAAGTCAACATAAGCCCTGCAACTCTTAATTACATTCCCCTAAACAGGGATGACATAACAAATTTTACAGTACTGGTGGTTAGCCTCATGCCAACCTAAAAATCAAACAAATACAAAAATAAAAAGGTTCTATTTGCTCCTACTAACTAAAAAAGAGATTAGAATGATGCTCACCCTTTTTTCTTTGGCCCATCCGGACACGGAGAATTCTCTGTTGCTACAGAACTGTGCAGCCGTTGGCAGCTGCAAAGTCCTGAAAGAGCTCTTGAATGCATTCTTCAGGTGGACCACGGCCAAGTCAACGAATTGACTGGATTTGGAGCTCCAGGGTTTGTCTCTAGAAAAGCCGTCTCGGAAGATAATCTTGGATATTTCGCTGTAAGCGTAGTTTAAATTCCAATTTAAACCAGCTCTCACCGTGTAAGTCTTCAATCTGGAATCCCTGAAATGATTATGGAAATATTAACTTTGCTTGTCCAATTCTATTTGTCATTTTACATTGAGATAACCTCTTTCCTAAACATATTTAATAATGAAATAAGTATTTTTATTTAAAGTAAAAGGGTTTGTGTATTGGCATTGTGATGATTCATTTTAAATTAATAAGGACAGTTGTCTTCTTGACAATGATGTGATAACATTGATAGCGCTCGAGGAAAATAAATTAACTTGTCAGGAAAAACTTTGTGTTTTATTTTTACAATTTTATTTTTACTACTTTAGGAACATGAATTTAAGGAAGAACCAAAGAGTAAAATGATCTTTACATTATTCAACTAACAATAAGTAATGAAGTTGGAATAAAAACGCTGGAAAAAAAAGTAAAAGCTTGCCAAGCCGAGTTGCTAAGCAAACACCATTCTAAAAATATGTTTTTGGTTGCTAAGTGCCCTTTAATAATCTATAATCTAAGTTGCAAAGATATATTACATTTAAGATTTATATTAAATGTATTCCCGCTAGCAGACACGTTTAAGTTTGCGTTTGAACATGCCGCATGTGAACCTGCAATATAACATTAGCCCTGCAACTCAAAATCAAAACAACATTAGCCCTGCAACTTTTCGTTTTTATGTTGTAGGTTCACATGAGGAATGTGCAAGCACGAACTTGTACGTGTCTGGTTGTGAGAATGCATGTAATGTGAATCTCCAATGTAACATATCTTTGCAACTTAGATTAGATTAGATTAGATTAGAACTCTTGCCAACCTTCCCTGAAACAGGGTTGACATTGGCAAAGTGAAGTACCTAGCACTGTCGTCAGTAAATCTGGGACATCACAGTCGAGGGAAATTTGGAATGTTTCTTTTCCAATATAAGCTATGTATTATTTTTTGAATATATTTCATGTACCTACCTACCTGTTTGTATGAAAATGATTTTTTTGTAATTGACTGATAGATGGCATTAGCATGGCATCGAGTTACTTGTATTGAATATGTAATAATAATATTAAGAGGATTTATTTGGTGAGAACTGTTTTTTTGTGAATCACACTTCAAGAGCCCTCTGCAAGCTTGGTCGTCGCTGTAGAAAGCACCAATTCTCAAGCAAAACCCAGTTGCTGTAAGGCTAGATGGACCTTTAGTGACCGGCCTTTGGTAAAGGACCCCACAACCTTCCATTTACGAGTCAGAAGTGTTTACCACTAGACTACGGAACGGTCAACAAGTACATAGCAGGAAGCAGTAATTTACTGGAAGAAGCAACTGGCAGATGTAAGAACAGCTGTGGGTGTGAGCAGTCCACCACTGCAGGCAAATATCTTGTCTTCCGAGTCCTCGCAAGGGTCGTCTCGGAGGCAGTTCCTGTACACGATGGCCACCTGGTACGTATTGACCCTGAACCTGGAGGACTGGCTAGCCAAAAGACGGGTTTCTTCATCGGACCCTTTAACACAAAGAAGAAATAAGTTTTTAACGCTTATAAACAACAGCAAAAAAACATCACACTTTGAATTTATGTATTTATTTGTAAAGCCTTGACATAAAAGGTTGTAGGTCAAGAGGTAAGGTAGTTATTTGTAAAAGCTTTGACTGCCTCTTTGACACAACAGAACGGGCTACAGGGACAGGGCTGGAAGTCTCACCACCACGGTAATTCTTACCTACCGAATATCGGTAATATTTGTGTGAAGACCTGTCAATCCAAGATGGTCGCAAGGGAACAGCTGATTAGACTTCATAATATTACCAATATTCGGTAGGTAAGAATTACTGTGGGGATGAGACTTCCTGCCCAGGGCTTTTAGCTCGCCGATACATCCTGCTGGAACAGTCTACCTCTCGAGTTAAGAACGGAGATGAATGCAGTTGAAGAAGGTGGGACACATTTGTTTAATAAAAGCTCTAACATGTAAAAGCATGCTTGAGATGGCTAATGTTACTAAATGACAGTATTTGAAATTGGCCGATTATTATTATAATGAAGAACTTGATCAATAGCTGGTAAGCTGGCCACATCTCTTTACTTATCTCTTCCATTCACTGCATGTGACCCAACTAATGCAGTTATTAAGTCCCTATTATGAAGATATAAAGTAAAGAGGTATCATATTCATAACATTGTATTTAAGACTGAGGCCTTCTGTGTGACAAATAAATTTTCTAAAGGGTAGAATGCTTGCATTCCATGACGAGAGCAAGGGTTCGATCTCAAGGCTTACTCAGCCTTCACAAAAAATGAGAACCAGCCCCCCCCGGGAGCTGAAAGTGGTTGGTGTGAGGCCGGCCCCCTTACCCGTAAAAATAAATAGGTCCCGAATCCCCACACGCGACTCCTTCGCGGATAACGCGGCAAGAAGTTACACTATATGTGTAGCTTAGTTGCGTACTGTAGCCTTCTGTGTGACAATTCAATTCTGTAGACATTGATCTTTTGACAAAACTTAAAGATTAACAATCATTCATCTTAGATTTAAAATGATAGTTTTACATCCATCTAATAAAAGATTCATTAAATGAAGAACATGTGTAATACCTTGAGATGTAGAAAATAAGAAAACAGTCAGAATTATCTCCAGGAGCAACATTTTTAGTGCTTAATTCCTAACTTGAAGTCTACTGACTACAAATTATTTTTCTACACAGCCGTATCTAAAGCAGGAACAAGAGTAAAGCAAAATTTGCAAGTTTTTCTTATCAGTCTTTGTACATAAACATTACAAAAATACCATGAAAGCTTTTAGGAACTAATTGACAACGTTGATCATTCCGTATCTAATTTTCTGCATGAAATGAACAAGTTACATTGATAAAATGTACATGAATAACAGCTGTTAACTAAATTTGTTTTGGTTGAAGCGTTTGGTTACTTTAATATTGCCTGAAAACTTGCATACAATAGCTAACTTTTAATTTAATTTAAGTTTTTTGAAGATGATTTATCTTTCCATCCTTTTAATGATCATTGCTGTATCGCCAGGTAACAATTTTATTCCAATGTCTATCCTACTCTGCCGGCAAGCATTTCTGAAAATATACCGGAAATAATGGCCATAGTGCCGACATCCGCGGTCATTTTTAGGCATTCAAAGGTAGCGGTTGTTTTATGTGCAAAGGTTCTGTAATTGATTTCAATTCATAGCTAATAAACAGTAGTCATAATAGTTGTGGAGCTTCACTGAAATGGCTGTTTTATTTCCTGGCCCTCAAACATCACATGTCTATGTGACGGTGCTTCTTAGTAACGGCAAAGCAAGGTAGGAAACAAAACGCAACTAAGTTACACACATGATGCAACTTCTTAGTGCAGTGTTGGCACATGTGGCGTGTATAACCTATTTACTTGACGAGTACTTGACTATGTACTTGTGGAGGTCTTCCAGCACCCGAGGGGGCTGGTTTTCATTTCTTGTGATGACTGAATAAGATATAATCTATAATCTAAGTTGCAAAGATATATTAATTAATTTTCCAAATGCATGCCCAGAAACAGACACATGTTAGTTCGCACCTACAAATAGTGAATGTGTACTTACAAATTGAAACCAAACCTCAAATGGGCATAAGCCTTGCAAGTTTTGCCGACCTTCCCTGAAACAGCGGTGACATTGGTAAAGTGAACAATTTTTAACAGTATGGGTGGTCAGCCTCATACCAACCTATAAGTCAAAGAATGCCTTGCCGGTATTTTACTTTATGTTTGCAATAAGCACCAAAATGAAATCATTTCATACACTCTTAGTTGGGATGGAACTCGAGCCCTCTAAAAATCCAATAACAAAGGATCAAATAGCCAGGTCCCTACCTGGATACCTGGATGTGTGATGTCACTTTTTTGCCTATGGGATTTGTGTTGCCTCCATTGATGAGCTTGTTTGTTATCCAGGCTCAGCGCTGGCAGAAGGTGATGAGGAGAAGCGTATGATGGGAGGTCTGGTTATCGGCATTGAAAGTGCTCCCTACCAAGTGGCTGTGGTGAGGAAACAAGAAGTGGGGGCCTCCATTTCTACCACCATATTTGTCTGCGGAGGAACATTGGTGTCAAAGAGAACCGTTGTTACAGCTTCCAGCTGCTTTTTCGAGTGAGAATTTTACTTATCTTCTTGAAAACCGAAAAAAAACATTGACGCGGATGATAATTGAGTATTGTTATGTGATGTATTGTCATTGAGATGTGATGTCATATGATGTTTTGTGATGTGTTGTTATATCCTGTCAGAAAAAGAATCATGCTGTTACGATTTTACTGGGGTTCTCTTTTAATTAAACTGCAATTATTTATTTTAACAGAATTTATTTTATACGGTTTGGTTCACAACTTACAACAATTGATAATCTCTGCTTATTGGTCTTCATGGCAAAATGCTTGGAGCGACTAATCCCCTCCGCACCATTGCAGTCCCTATATACAGGTACAAAAGAGATCTTTCTCCCATATTCCAGATCATTCTTTGATTTCTCGCTCATACCAGAATGCCTTTCTATGCACCACCACCATCATAGACTTCTCCCAAATTGTTATACCCACACTTTCATAGATGTATAGGTGCGCATAGATACTTGGATTTTATATTTCGTAATAATACAAAAGCCCCATTAATTACTGATAATGTTTTTTACAGACACCCAAATTTACTCACCTATCTAGTACGCGCGGGAGCAGCAGAGTGGAAGAAGTCTGATTACGAGAGAAGCCTGAGTGCCGTATTGTTCCACGATGGCCCCACCAAAAGAGGGTGGACGCCTATCAAGTTTGGAGACTACATAGATTTGGCGTTGCTGGTCACGCAGGAAGCATTCCCAATAATCCCCAACACCATACAGCCGGCTAACTTACCAGTAGAGGGCGAGCAGATACAGGAGGGATGGGAAATGAAAATTGCTGGATGGGGGAAGAAGGAGAAGCTCGTGAGTGTGTGTTTATACTGAAGGAACAGACTGTCAGGAATGTATAAATCTTCAGACGGATAGGAAGAAGTGGCGGCTAATCTGCAATGCTGATTTTTAAAGTTGGTTTATTGGCTTGCTACATTTTTTGCATAAGACATTTCTTTTTTTTTTTTTACTTTTTTTGTATAGATTTATTTTTAAGGTTTTGTTGTTTTCTTATACTTAAATGTTATTTTTTACTCATATTCCTTGACTTATAGGTTGGTATGAGGCTGACCACCCATACTGTAAAAAATGGTACACTTTGCCAATGTCACCCCTGTTTCAGGGAATGTCGGCAAGAGTTGCAGGGCTTATGTTCATTTGAGGTTTGGATTTTATTTGTAAGTACACAATCAGCATTTGTAAGCGCGAACTACACGTGTTTGTTTGTGGGCATACATCTGAGAGCTTTGAATGAATATATCCTTGCAACTTAGATTATAGATTATAGATTTGAACCACTTGTTGGAGTGGTGCAATAATAATGGACTAAGTGTCAACATCAACAAATGTTGTGTTATGTTGTCCACAAAATCCTCTTGTCCTATAATCCACGGGTACAGTATGGGTGGGTTGATACTGACTCGTGTTTCCGCGTTTAGGGATCTGGGTCTTGTTTTTGATCCTGGACTGAATTTTTTAGACCATGTGACACGGTTGACGACTGAATGCTATCGGCTTCTGGGCTTTGTTATCAGACTAAGTAAACAGTTTACGGAGCCTAGGGCGATGGCGGATGTCTTCAGCTGCGTCATATGGTCTAAATTACAGTACGCTATTGAGGCATGGACACCTTACCAGCGGAAGTACATTAATATGTTAGAGCAGCTTCAGAAGAAGTTCCTGAGGTACCTCCTCATGAGGGAAACTACCCTCCCGGGGTTACTACCCTCAGTTCAGGCACCATTAGGAGCTGCTTCCAGAAACTGGCTTCAGGAGCTTAGAAACTAGGTGCAACGGGAGCCTTATGGTGCTCTCTCATAAGGTCATCAACGGGTTAATAGACAGTCCCACTCTGTGACTTTGATGCTCATTTTGATTGATAGCGCCATCTGTTGGGAGAGAAAGAAAGTTTATTATGATTTTAAAATTTTAAATGTGGAATAATGACTTTCTACAAAAGTATTGGTGATGAATTTATTTCCAAGAATGGGGTCCGCAGGTGAATTGGTGTAGACAATATTGTGTTGTCACCCGGGTAGGCTGTTGCTCAAAAAAAATTTTTTTTTGTGCTAAGGATGGCAGTCCCATACAAGACAGAAGTTTGCTCAGCAAGAAAAAAATTCCAAA
Organism: Agapetus fuscipes; assembly: GCA_951799405.1. Lineage (NCBI taxonomy): Eukaryota > Metazoa > Arthropoda > Insecta > Trichoptera > Glossosomatidae > Agapetus > Agapetus fuscipes. The sequence continues at coordinate 14,420,839 of OX637350.1, forward strand.
TTCAAAATTGTTGCAATCTCAGTTTTGTAAAGGGGAACAAACTTTTTACTTCTTTGGTGCATATTTTGAATAAGCACCAATTTTTTTTATGGAGAGAACCATCTGTGATTAAATAGTGGAAGCTTATATTTGTTTTGCGATCAAAATCTATTATCGTTTGTGGATTTCTATTTGAATCATTAAATAATGTGACAAAATATATATCAAATAAGAGATGTTTTGCCGGTGTTAACAATCAATTGACTTTTACTAATTCAACTCGTAATTTCAGCGTATTGGAGATGATGACAAGAAAGAGTTTTTCATCCCCGACGATTTGTCGCAGGGACGTTTTGCCGTAATGAACATGTCTGCCTGCCGGGCCATAATCAACTCAGCACGATACGACGACCTCTTTATTTCTAGAGTCCGCCAACTATGTGCCGTTGATGCAAATGTCTATAAGGAATACAAACAATGCAGGAAGTTTGTCGATGTTCTGTTCTGCGCTGAACTTACAGGCAAGAACACCTGGCTCACCTTGTGTGAAAACGACGAAGGGGGAGGACTCATGATGAATAATACATTGTATGCAGTGTATTCTACTAAAGCTGTGCCCTGCGATCCTGAGCATCCACAGATCTTCACCAATGTTCCTCATGTTGTGCGATGGATATGGTCTGTACCTTCAATCTTCTCCTTAACACCGTTATCTCTATCCACTGCTGGACATAGGCCTCCCCCATATCTCTCCATCCATATCTGTCTTGCGCTTTCTGAATCCAGTCTCCAGCAAGCCTTCTTATTTCATCAGACCATCTTGTGGGAGGTCTCCCTCTGCTTTTATCTACACGAGGTCTTTACTCTACCAATCTCTTCATCTATCTCTGGTCGGTAATTCTAGCAACATGTCCCGTACAGGACCATTTTAGCTGTGCCACTCTCTCTACGACATTGGTTACTCCTGACCTTATCCGTAGCTCTGTGTTTCTTTCTGTCGAAGAGTCTAGCTCTTTCATGTTTTCTTTCTGCTACACGGAGTTTCCTTATCGTTGCTTTTTTAAGAGTTAGTGTTTCCGCTCCATAAGCCAATACTGGCAATACGCATTGGTCGTACATTTTTCAATTATGTTGCTGTGGAAGAACATTTTTGAGATTGCCGTATGCTGCCCATCCAAGACCTATTCTTCTCTGAAGATGATAATAAGATGTTGTAGCTGCTGTGGCTGTTGTACTTTCAATATCTTACTCTAATTTTAATTTCAAGTATCTTGACAAATACTGTTCTTGCAATATCCTATCTGAGATGGGGAAGGACCTTATGACGGTGGAAAATATACAAGATCTCTGAGTGAATCCAACCGCTCTATATTTTTATGAAATCGATGGAGTTCACAAGAGCCCATGTTTTCATGTCAGTTTTATGTGACTGTTACTATATCTAGGGTGGCCAGTACCTCCAGATGTAGATGTGTGCCCTGTTTGTTCTGTCCTGCATACTTCTTCGACATTCATCACTGTCTTCATACATGCTCTACTCTTTTTCTCACTCTGCAGGTTACAATCATTTACAGGCTCCTTGACTGATAGGTTGGTATGAGGCTGACCCCCGTGCTGTAAAGATCGTTTCACTTTTGTCAATGCCACCCCAGTTTCAGGAAAAGGCGGCAGGAGTTGCAAGGTTTATGTTCATGTGAGGTTTTGTTTATTTGTCTGCATGCATGCAAAATGTGTAAGCGCAAACCTACATGTGCCTATCTGTGGGCATGCATTTAATATGAGCCTTAAATGTTAACATATCTTTGCAGCTTAGATTATAGATTATAGATAGACAATCTCGCTATCTGATGAATGGTCAAAACCATAAAAATAAATTCTTTCCTCAGTCTTCCTTTTGCACATTTAGGTATCTTTCCATTTCCTTTGGATGCTCATTTAGTCAGTCGTTCATCGTCCATTCTTTTTAGATATTCAAGCTATCTCATTGGATTTTTTTGCATTTTCAGTCTCATTTTCTCTTTTATACAGTACTCATGCAAAACTCAATCATATAGGGCCCTATCATTCAGCCTTACCAACCATATTCTGAAGAAAGTCATTAACACCATTAACCTTTACTCCGTGCTTTAATTTACTCAGTTTTAAAAAATCTGAATACATTTAGAAAACAATCTTTTCGGTCTTTGAAGTGTTTTTATGAAATTTAAGTTTTTATTATCCATCCATTTATTATCCACCCCAGGAATCAAAAGTGCTGTTGGTGAGATGGTATGGGAGAATGATGAAGTATGTAAGAGATGGAAAGAATATTTTGAAGGGATTTTTGGTCGGGGCGAAAGAAATTTGTTTAGAAAAATGACAGAAGAGAATGAATTTAGGATTTTGAAAGAAGAAATAAAAGTATCTATTGAATGTTTGAAGAATGGAAAGTCTGCTGGGTTTGATGGAATAAATGGTGAAATGTTGAAAGCAGGAGGTGAATGCGTGATAGATTGGATGTACGAATTATGTAAGCTTTGTGTGAATGCAGGAGTAGTACCGATGGATTGGAGGAAGGCAGTCATTGTTCCCATTTACAAAGGTAAAGGGGACAAAAAAGACTGTCAGAACTTCAGACCAATCAGTCTACTCAGTATACCAGGAAAAGTCTTCTGTAAGGTGATTATAAAAAATGTGATTCTGACTACTAGTGAAAGGGTTTCCGATATACAGTCCGGCTTTATGGCCGGTAGAGGCTGTGTTGATCAGATTTTTACTCTACGACAACTTGTTGAAAAACAATTGTCGGTGAGGCGGAAGCTGTTCACGGCCTTTGTAGATCTGGAAAAGGCTTTTGACTCAGTAGACAGAGGTATGTTATGGGATGTTTTGAAAGCATACGGAGTGAATGGGGCTCTCCTAGGTGCGGTGCATGCCAACTATGAAAATAGTAAGGCATGTGTTCGTATTGATGGTGAGTATAGCGAGTGGTTTGAAGTTTATAAGGGTGTGAGGCAAGGATGTGTGATGAGTCCATGGCTATTTAACATAGTCATGGACAAGTGTGTCAGAGATGCTAGACTTAATGATTGTGGATTGATGATAGGAGAGAGCAAAGTGAGTGTTCTACTGTATGCAGATGATGCAGTTCTTGTATCTGATTCAGCAGTAGAATTGCAAACAATGCTCTCTAGATTGAATGAAGCTTTGTTAGGTAACCATCTGAAGTTGAATGCAAGTAAGACGAAAGTATTGATTTTTGAAAGAGATGATGAAAGTATGAATTATGAATTTAAAATTAATGGAATGAATGTTGATGTCGTAAATGAGTTTGTATACCTGGGAAGTAAGTTTGAAAAAGATGGAAGAATGACCGGTGAATTTGAAAGAAGAGTAATGAAGGGCAGGTGTGTACTGGGTGCCACAGCTTGTATCGCCAAAAATCAAAACATATCAAAAAATGCTCGATTGGCGGTACGCAGTGGCATACTTTTACCCACCTTGATGTATGGAAGCGAGGCCTGGACGGTGAATGAAAGTGAAATTAGTAAAGTCCATACTGTTGAAATGGACTTTCTAAGAAGTATGATTGGGAAAAAACGGAGTGACAGGGTGAGGAATGATTTTGTAAGAGAAGAATGTGGTGCAAGAGAAAGTGTGAAAGTGAAGATTAAAAGAAGTTTGTTAAGATGGTTTGGGCATATGGAGAGAATGAATGAGGAAAGACTGACGAAGAAAGTATATGTTGGTAGAATAGATGGATGTCGTGGTAGAGGAAGACCGAGAAAGGTATGGATGGACCAAATATCCGAAATTGCGAATGAATGGAATATCCAGAGTCATAATAAAAGAAGAGCTTGTATGAAGAAGGTTATGACTCTGGAGGAAATGAAAGAAGTATGTAAGGACAGAAAGAAATGGCGGTTGATCTGTAATGTTGGCGAATAGGGTTTATTAAATTGGAATTTGTTTTTGTTTGTAAATGAATATTTTGTATTTGAATATTATTATTTAATGATGTATAAAATGTAATTTGTCGTGTGTGTGTGTTCCTTGACTTATAGGTTGGTATGCGGCTGACCACCCATGCTGTAAAAATGGTTCACTTTGCCAATGTCACCCCTGTCTCAGGGAAGGACGGCAAGAGTTGCAGGGTGTATGTCCATTTGAGATTTGATTTTTATGTTGTAGGTTCACATGAGGCATGTGCAAGCGCGAACTTGTACGTGTCTGGTTGTGAGAATGCATGTAATGTGAATCTTCAATGTAACATATCCTTGCAACTTAGATTAGATTAGATTAGATCTGTTGTCAGACATTCAAAGTAAATATATTTCTTGCAATGATGGTCAAGAGATGTCACTTTTTTTAGAGTGTAATAATATAAGTACCTACCTATAAAATAGCTTTTGTAAAATACTTGATAAATAAGATATTTTAAAATTATGCCTCACTTCTGATTTCAGGTCCTACATTGCTGTCGAAGATCAAATTGCTAATGGTTATTACCTATAATAAGCGTGTAAAATACATTGATGTATTAAAGCGTAAAAAAAGACAAATTAGAGGTGATGTTGGCAACAATTTGTGGACAAAATGTCTGGCTAATTTTATCAAGAGTGACGTCAATTTACTTCCAGACCATGCTTTATCTACAATCTAATAACTTATAATTGAATGCACTCCTTCTCGGAGCATAAATTATTATAAGAACCATTTTAATAAAGAGTCATTTTGCAATTAACGATTATCTATGCCCGTAGCTAGTATTTTCCTATTGCAGGTATGAGGTAGGTATAAAGTAATTATTATTGTATCGGACGCTAGTCCAGCCGGAGCTTGCCGCCCCCTTTCTCTTGCTGAGGTTGGCGCTGCTGTGCCCGCGCTGCCAACTGCGGGTAAAGAGGCGGGAAAACTTTGTGCTTTATTTTTACATAATTTTTTTTTTTACTTCTTTAGGAACATGAATTCAAGGGAGAACCAAAGAGTAAAATGATCTTCACATTATTCAAGTAATAGTTTGAAGTTTGAACAAAAACACTGGAAAAAAAAAGTAAAAGCTTGCCAAGCCAACGACGTTAGCCATGTTGAAAGCACCGGTTCCCATAGATCACCGAAGTTAAGCAACATTGGGCGTGGTCAGTGCTTGGATGGGTAACCGCTCAGGTACACCGCGTGTCGTTGGCATCTTGGACCGGTCCGTAGTCCGTAGTGGCAACACTTCGGACTCGTAAATGGAAGGTTGCGGATTCGGATCCCGGCGGAGCACAAAAAATATGCCACTTATATTTCGAATGTGCTCTTCGCTGGGTTGAAAAATTCATAAGCCTTTACCAATGACCGGTCACCAAAGGTCCATCCAGCCTTACAGCAACTGAGTCTTGCTTGAGTATTGGCGCTTTGTAGCGACGACCAAGCTCGTACACCTCTGCGGCACTAAAACAAGTGTCATAGACCCCTAGAGTATTTAGAATCTAGGGAGTCTCCCGCACAGGATTTCTTAAAAAAAAAAAAAAAAAGCCGAGTTGCTAAGCAAACACCATTCTAAATTTTGGTTTTGGTTGCTAAGTGCGCTGTAATAATCTATAATCTAAGTTGCAAAGATATATTACATTTAAGATTTGTATTAAACGTATTCCCCCAAGCAGACACGTTTAAGTTTGCGCTCGTGCCATACCGCATCTGAACCTGCAATATAAATTGTAATGTGAATCTCATAAGGACATAAGCCCTGCAACTCTTGCCAACCTTCCCTGAAACAGGGGTGACATTGGCAAAGTGAAGTACCCAGCACTGTCGTCAGTAAATCTGTGACATCACAGTCGAGGGAAATTCGGAATGTTTCTTTTCCAATATAAGCTATTATCGTTTGAATATACTTATTTCATGTGAGAAAATACTGTCCGTCATCTTTAACAGGGGATTCAAATATTACCCGTTTGTATGAAAATTAAATTTTTGCAATTGACCAATAGATGGTATTAGCATGATATCGAATTACTTGTATTGCAACGCAACTACGCAACTACGCTACACATATAGTGTAACTTCTTGCCTGCGTTTCCCCGAAGGGGTGGCATGTGGCCCTTCGGGACCAATTTATTTTTACAAGTAATAACATAAATTTAAATAATAACAAAAATTAAAAAAATAAATTTACACAAATAAACAAGCTGGTTCTCATTTCTTGTGAAGGCTGAGTAAGCCTTTAAGATCGAACCCTTGCTCTCGGCATGGAATGCAAGCATTCTACCAATTGAGCTATCAACCTTTTTACGAGCTTGATCGTCGTCGCTACAAAGCGCCAATTCTCAAGCAAGACCCAGTTGCTGTAAGGCTGGATGGACCTTTGGTGACCGGTCATTGGTAAAGGTTTTATGAATTTTTCAACCCAGCGAAGAGCAAATTTGAAAATATAAATGGTAATTTTTATGTGCTCCGCCGGGAATTGAACCCACAACCTTCCGATTCAGAGTCCGAAGTGTTACCACTAAACTGTGGACCGGTCTTAATTGAATATGTAATAATCTATACTATAAATACCAAAAACCGTTCGTTGGTAACCACTTAAAAAGGTGAAGGACTAAACGGTTTTGGCTGTCTTTTGTTTCAGAATAAAGTACATAATCTGGGAAAGGTTTTAGCATACAAAAAAGTTAGTAAAATATCGTAGAACACGTTCAAATTTGTGAAATGCTGAACGTCGTTTTTATATGGAAATTGATCATTTCCATCTTCATAGAAAACATGTAAATTACCTTCGAGATGGATCGTGTGAAATTCGATGTGAATCAGATTACTCATCATTTTTTTAAGTATGGGGGATGTTGTTCTTTTGGCCTGGCTTAAAGGAAAGGTCGTAACATTTTTCTTTTGAAAAGTTACATCGAAGATTTTCATATACCGGATAACCTGAATGCACATTATCATATTGGAATTTTGAATGTGTCAGCAAGCCACTTTTCAACATTTCTGATTTCTTAGTTCCAAATATATGTAATCTAGGTTGCAAAGACATATTGACATTTAAGACTCATATTAAATACATGCCCAAAAACAAGCACATGTAAGTACACGCTTACACGTGCTGCATGTGTACATAAACTTTGCAACTCCTGCCACTTTCGCTGAAACCGGGGGGGCATTGGCAAAAGTGAACCAACTTTTTCTACATACTCTTCTTACTGCAAGGGTTCGATCTCAAGGCTTACTCAGCCTTCACAAAAAATTAGAACAAGCCCCCCCCCGGGAGCTGAAAGTGGTTGGTTTGAGGCCGGCCCCTTTACCCGTAAAAATAAATAGATCCCGAATTGCCACATGCGACCCCTTCGGGGAAACGCAAGCAAGAAGTTACACTATATGTGTAGCTTTGTTGCGTTTTTTGCGCTGCGTACTGTAGCCTTCTGTATGACAATTCAATTCTGTAGACGTTGATCATTTGACAAAAGTTAAAGATTAACAATCATTCATCTTAAATTTAAAAACGGTGGTTTTACATCCATCCAATAAAAACAAGAATAAAGCAAAATTTGCAAGTTTTTCGAGTTTGCGAGTCTTTTTACATAAACAATACAAAAATACTATGAAAGCTTTTAGGAACTAATTGACAACGTTGATCATTCCGTATCTAATTTTCTGCATGAAATGAACAAGTTACATTGATAAAATGTACATGAATAACAGCTGTTAACTAAATTTGTTTTGGTTGAAGCGTTTGGTTACTTTAATATTGCCTGAAAACTTGCATACAATAGCTAACTTTTAATTTAATTTAAGTTTTTTGAAGATGATTTATCTTTCCATCCTTTTAATGATCATTGCTGTATCGCCAGGTAACAATTTTATTCCAATGTCTATCCTACTCTGCCGGCAAGCATTTCTGAAAATATACCGGAAATAATGGCCATAGTGCCGACATCCGCGGTCATTTTTAGGCATTCAAAGGTAGCGGTTGTTTTATGTGCAAAGGTTCTGTAATTGATTTCAATTCATAGCTAATAAACAGTAGTCATAATAGTTGTGGAGCTTCACTGAAATGGCTGTTTTATTTCCTGGCCCTCAAACATCACATGTCCATGTGACAGTGCTTCTCAGCAACGGCAAAGCAAGGTAGGAAATAAAACGCAACTAAGTTACACACATGATGCAACTTCTTAGTGCACTGTTGGTGCATGTGACGTGTGTAACCTATTTACTTGACGAGTAAGGTGGCCGGCCATATGCCGATTACTTGTGGAGGTCTTCCAGCACCCGAGGGGGCTGGTTTTCATTTCTTGGGATGGCTGAATAAGCTTTAATCTAAGTTGCAAAGATTTTGTTGGGTTTGTGTATTCACACAGTGAAAATTCATTTTTTTTTAAATCAAATTATTTTTTCTTTAACGTAGTTTAATTTTCACAATAATATTTTATATCTCGAGGACTTTCGACCATCAATATTCAAAGTCGAAAGTGCTCGAGATATAAAATATTATTGTGAAAATTAAACTAGGTTAAAGAAAAAATAATTTTATTTTTAAGTTGCAAAGGTATATTAACATTCAAAACTCAGATCAAATGCATGCCCACAAACAGACACATGTAAGTTCGCGCCTACAAATAGTAAATGTGTAGGTACTTACAAATTGAAACCAAACCTCAAATGAGCATAAGCCTTGCAATTTTGCTGACCTTCCCTGAAACAGGGGTGACATTGGCTAAGGGAACCATTTTTTACAGTGTGGGTGGTCAGCCTCATACCAACCTATAAGTCAAGGAATGTCTTGCCGGTATTTTACTTTATGTTTGCAATAAGCACCAAAATGAAATCATTTCATACACTCTTAGTTGGGATGGAACTCGAGTCTTCTAAAAATCCAATAACAAAGGATCAAATAGCCAGGTCCCTAAATACCTGGATGTGTGATGTCACTTTTTTGCCTATGGGATTTGTGTTGCCTCCATTGATGAGTTTGTTTGTTATCCAGGATCAGCGCTGGCAGAAGGTGATGAGGAGAAGCGTATGAGGGGAGGTCTGGCTATTGGCATTGAAAGTGCTCCCTACCAAGTGGCTGTGGTGAGGGCCTCCATTTCTGAAACCATATTTGTCTGCGGAGGAACATTGGTGTCAAAGAGAACCGTTGTAACGGCTTCCAGCTGCTTTTTCGAGTGAGAAATTTACTTATCTTCTTGAAAATCAAAAAAAAACATTGATGTGAATGATAATTGAGTTTTGTTATGTGATGTATTGTCATTGAGATGTGATGTCATATGATGTTTTGTGATGTGATGTTTTGTCACTGTGCTATTATTTCCTGTCAGCAAAAGAATCATACTGTTACGATTTTACTGGGTTCTATTTTAATTAAACTGCAATTATTTATTTTAACAGAATTTATTTTATACGGTTTGGTTCATAACTTACAACAATTTATAATCTCTGCTTATTGGTCTTCACGGCAAAATGCTTGGAGCGACTAATCTGTATCCCCACCATTGCAGTCCCTATATATAGGTACAAAAGATATCTTTCTCGTATATTCCAGATCATTCTTCGATTTCTCGCTCCCACTAGAACACCTTTCTATGCACTACCACCATCATTGACTTCTCCCAGATTGTTCTACCCACACTATCGTACATGTGTAGGTGCCCGTAGATACTTTGATTTCATAGTTTGTAACAATACAAAAGCCCCATTAATTACTGATAATGTTTTTTACAGATATCCAAATTTACGCACTTATCTAGTACGAGCAGGAGCAGCAGAGTGGAAGAAGTCTGATTACGAGAGAAGCCTGAGTGCCGTATTGTTCCACGATGGCCCCACCAAAAGAGGGTGGACGCCTATCGAGCTTGAAGACTACATAGATTTGGCGTTGCTGATCACGCAGGAAGCATTCCCAATAATCCCCAACACCATACAGCCGGCTAACTTACCAGTAGAGGGCGAGCAGATACAGGAGGGATGGGAAATGAAAATTACTGGATGGGGAAAGAAGGAAAAGTTCGTGAGTGTGTGTTTATACTGAAGTTACAGAATCTCGGGACTGTATAAATCTTCAGACTCTCGGGACTGTATTCAGACTCTCGGGACTGTATTCAGACTCTCGGGACTGTATAAATCTTCAGACTCTGGGGACTGTATAAATCTTCAGACGGATTTGAACCACTTGTTAGAGTGATGCAATAATAATGGACTAAGTGTCAACATCAACAAATGTTGTGGTATGCTGTTCACAAAATCCTAATGCAAAATGCAACTAAACTACACACATAGTGTAACTTCTTGCCTGCGTTATCCCCGAAGGGGTCGCATGTGGCGATTCGGGACCTATTTATTTTTACTGGTAAGGGGGCCGGCCTCACACCAACCACTTTCAGTTGAAGTGGGGGTTTCCCAGCTCCCGGGGGGGCTGGTTCTCATTTCTTGTGAAGGCTGAGTAAACCTTGAGATCGAATCCTTGCTCTCGGCAAGGAATGCAAGCATTCTACCAATTGAGCTATTGACCTTTTTTTGGAGCTTGATCGTCGTCGCTACAATGCGCCAATTCTCAAGCAAGACCCAGTTGCTGTAAGGCTGGATGGACAAGAGCAAATTTTAAAATATAAATGGTATATTTTTTGTGCTCCGCCGGGAATCAAACCCACAACCGAGTCCGAAGTGTTACCACTGAATTACGGACCGGTCCTCTTGTCCCATAATCCACAAGTACAGTATGGGTGGGTTGATACTGACTCGTGCTTCCGCATTTAGGGATCTGGGTCTTGTTTTTGATCCTGGATTGAATTTTTCAGACCATGTAACACGGTTGAAGACTGAATGCTATCGGCTTCTGGGCTTTGTTATCAGACTAAGTAAACAGTTTACGGAGCCTAGGGCAGCTGCGTCATATGGTTTAAATTACAGAACGCTATTGAGGCATGGACACCTTACCAGCGGAAGTACATTAATATGTTAGAGCAGCTTCAGAAGAAGTTTCTGAGGTACCTCCTCATGAGGGAAACTATCCTCCTGGGGAAACTACCCTCAGTTCATGCACCATTAGGAGCTGCTTCCGGAAACTGGCTTCAGGAGCTTAGAAACTAGGTGCAACGGGAGCCTTATGGTGCTCTCTCATAAGGTCATCAACGGGTTAATAGACAGTCCCACTCTGTGACTTTGATTCTTTTTTTGATTGATAGCACCATCTGTTGGGAGAGAAAGAAAGTTTATTATGATTTTAAAATTTTAAATGTGGAATAATGACTTTCTACAAAAGTATTGGTGATGAATTTATTTCCAAGAATGGGGTCCGCAGGTGAATTGGTGTAGACAATATTGTGTTGTCACCCGGGTAGGCTGTTGCTCAAAAAATATTTTTTTTTGTGCCAAGGATGGCAGTCCGATACAAGACAGAAGTTTGCTCAGCAAGAAAAAAATTCCAAATTCAAAATTGTTGCAATCTCAGTTTTGTAAAGGGGAACAAACTTTTTACTTCTTTTGTGGTTTTACTTAAAAAAAATTTATGGAGAGAACCATCTGTGATTAAATAGTGGAAGCTTATATTTGTTTTGCGATCAAAATCTATTATCGTTTGTGGATTTCTATTTGAATCATTAAATAATTGGACAAAATATATATCAACGAGATGTTTGCAGGTGTCAAAAATCAATTGGCTTTTACTAATTCAACTCGTAATTTCAGCGCATCGAAGATGATGACAAGAAAGAGTTTTTCATCCCAGACAATTTGTCGCAGGGACGTTTTGCCGTAAGGAACATGTCAGTCTGCCGTTCTAGAGTCCATCAACTATGTAACGTTGATGCAAACGTCGATAAGGAATACAAACAATGCAGGAAGTTTGTGGACATTCTGTTCTGCGCTGAACTTACAGGCAAGAACACCTGGCTCACCTTGTGTGAAAACGATGAAGGAGGAGGACTCGTGCTGAGTAATACATTGTTTGCAGTGTATTCTACTAAAGCTTTGCCCTGCGATCCTGAGCATCCACAGATCTTCACCAATATTCCTCATGTTGTACGATGGATATGGTCTGTACTTACAATATCTTACTATAATTTTATATTTCAAGTATATATAGTTAAATAATTTGTTTTCTCTTTTGGGCGCCATTTAGTGGCTTCAGCCACCTCAAGGGCACCCATCCTTCGCTAGCTTCCTGGATAAATGTAACTCTTCAACTTCTTCTTGAAGTGTTCTTCACTGGTCTCCATCCTCAGCTTCAGAGGTAGCTGCTTCGAGCACAACGGTCCCGCTGAGCCAAACCCCCTATCCCCAAAGCCCGTTCTGCCACATTGAGGTGGCGTTTTCAGCCTTTTGATAGCATCACCCCTCGCTGAACGAAGGGTGCACCGCTTACCAACAATCTCCTCAACCTCACACAGTTCAGTCAAATTAGACGGGGCCGCTCCTCTGAGAGATTTAAATACCATAAGGCAACTTTATACTCTACTCTCTCCGGGACACGCAGCCTGTGAAGACGCTGCAACAGAGGAGTGACATGATCAGTTTTATGCCCTCCAAAAATTGATTTTTTCTGCGGCATTGAAAACAACCAAACAACAACAAAAAACAACAAAAGTATTGTGATAAATACTGTTCTTGAAATATCCTATCTGAGATGGGGAAGGCGCTTTGAAGGTGCAAAACATACAAGATTTCTGAGTGAATCCAACTGTTCTATATTCTTATGAAATCGATGGAGTTTAAAAGAGCTCACGTTTTCATTTCAGTTATATGTGACATTTACTATATCCAGGTATAGTAAAAGTACCTCCAGATGATTGCCTGTTTGTACTGTCCTGCATACTTCTTCGACATTCATCACTTTCTTCATAAATGCTCTACTCTTTTTCTCACTCTGCAGATTACAATCATTTACAATCTCGCTATCTGATGAATGGTCAAAAATCACAAAAATCAATTCTTTCCTCGGTCTTCCTTTTGCACATTTAGGTATCTTTCCATTTCCTTTGTCAGTCGTTTATCGTCCATTTTCTTTTAGTCAGTCGTTCATCGTCCTTTTTCTTTTAGTCAGTCGTTCATCGTCCATTTTCTTTTAGTCAGTCGTTCATCGTCCATTCTTTTTAGATGTCCAAACCATTTCATTGGATTTTTTTTTGCATTTTCACTCTCATATTCTCATTTATACCGTACTCATTCACAACTCAATCATACAGGGCCCTATCATTCAGCCTTACCATTCATTCATTGTCACTGATACCATTTAAGTACCTTTACTCAGTGCTTTAATTTACTCAGTTTTAAAATTTTAAAAGTCTGATTAAATTTAGAATTAATTAAAAAAAAAAAAAATTAGAAAAATCTCTTTTCAGTTCTTTGAAGTGTTTTTATAAGATTTGGGTTTTTATTATCCATCTGTTGTCAGACATTCAAAGTAAATATATTTCTTGTAATGATGATCAAGAGATGTCGCTTTTTTAGAGTGTAATAATATAAGCACCAATAAAAATAGCTTTTGTAAAATAATTGATAAATAACCATTGAGGTATATGGGTATCGCTGTCGAAATTTGTACCTTTTGTCTTGTGCGTGTGTCCCCTAATGATTTTCAGTTTTTTCATAAAAACTGGTGATCTAGACTGAATTCTAGATTTATTAGAGTAAAGTATTTGAAAAGCGTATCGAAATACAAAAAAAGTCTGCAAAAAGCATTAAGTGGCGATGTAATACAAAAATAAAACAAAATCGCCTTTTTTCCATTCTCATACAAATTTTACATGTCCCCAATCCGTTTTTGACCCTTTGATGGCATGATACGATCAAAATAGTCAAACGTTTATAAAATTGAGTATTTTTTCATATAACTTAGTATCTTTTGTTTTATGTACTAGCCACAAGAATATTTATTTATTTATACACGAAATATTAGTTGCTAATGGTTGTCTCCATTTTTGGTTCCGAAATTTTTCTTTTAGTGTGTTACCATTTTCATTGAAACTGACAAAAATCTTGCATCCCTAAGTATTTTTTCGCGTATGGTAACTCTTGGTACTATGGTACTTATGCGTTCGATATGTCGGTTTGACTTCACAGCGACGATATATTTAAAGTTAAACAATAGGGAAATTTCACAAAAAAAAAATCTTGTGGATTTAAATTCCTTAATATTTGCTTATCATAAAACTTATTGAATTTTATTTTTACTTGCTTTTTTTACAAAGTTATTCATGTTCAAAAAATGAAGTTTGAATTTACGCGCCAAAACGCTCCTTGGATTGAATTTTTAGCTGTGACGTCATTTTCTTTGACTTTGTATAGCCATCGCAATACCAGCAGCGTTGTCGATACAAGAAAATGACGTCACGGGGGCTACAAATTTCGTTGACGGATCGCACATCCGTTTCAAAACCGGTCAAAATTTTCAAAAGATCTTTTTCAAATTTAAAATTATATAAATTTATTTTGGACTTGAAATTAGGCCCTTGTTTGTATGCTTATCGTAATCTAACGAAATTATACACTTTTTACCAAATTCCTCACTATTGCAAATACCCTTTTTAATAATTAATTTTAATAATAAGTTTTAATAATTAATTTGTGCTAGGATCCCATGTGTTTTTAACTTGTGCATGTTGTATAATTGATCAAGTTCACAAACAAAGGTGTTAATCACAATATTTAGCCATTTATAGCAATATGTATAAACACCTGTCATGACCGCTCGCTGTGTAAGTCTGCGTGAGACTGACGAGCCTCAAAATCGGGTTTTTCTCGAGTAAGACTTTTGACCATAGTACAGGGTGCACGTGTTTCGAGAAACGTTGCATCTCTATTCTCTAGTATATATATACCTCAATGTAAATAACTAATAAGATATTTAAAAAATAATTCATCACTTCTGATTTCAGGTCCTACATTGATGTCGAAGACCGAATTGCTAGTGGTTATTACTTATAATAAACGTGTAAAATACACTGACGTATTAAAATGAAAACAAAAATGCAAATTAGAGATGATATTGGCAACAATTTGTGGACAAAATGTCTGGCTAATTTTATCAAGAGTGACGTCAATTTACTTCCAGACCATGCTTTATCTACAATCTAATAACTTATAATTGAATGCACTCCTTCTCGGAGCAAAAATTATTATAAGAACCATTTTAATAAAGAGCCATTTTGCAATTATCGATTATCTATGCCCGTAGCTAGTGTTTTCCTATTGCAGGTAGGTATAAAGTAATTATTATTGTATTGGACGCTGGTCCAGCACTATCATTAATGGAGCTTCGTTCTTTTTGTCTTGCCGGAGCTTGCCGCCCCCTTTCTCTTGCTGAGGTTGGCGCTGCTGTGCCCAGCGCTGCCAACTGCGGGTAAAGAGGCGGGAATTACCCACCAGCTGTCAGATGAACAATCATGGCGTCCTTCTTTCAGCTGTTTTTCAACATTTCAAATCAGAAACCCTAAGGAGAAAAACTTTTATTACTTTCGTATGCATTGAAAATTAAATTGAATTTATGTACTTAAATTAAATAACAATATACTTATGCCCATAAAAAATTATAGGAAGATATGTACTCCCAAATCCGGCCGGGCTAGGGAAAATGCAAACAAATATTTTGGTATTGGTTACTAAGGACAGCAGTCCCATGCAAGACTGATTTCATTTACAAATACAACTCGTAAGTCTGAACTCATACCTACAGCCTTATTCATTAGATTTGCTACTTCCACCTACATACCTAATGGGTACTTACTTCTTTTTTTCTATTGAAATGAGGTCCGCACATAAATTGAAAAGACAATGTTGTTTGGTCACGAGGTCGGGTTGATAGGGAAAATGCATTCAAATATTTTGTAATTGGTTGATGAGGATGACAGTCCCATACAAGACTGAAGTTTGCTCGCGGAGCAAAAAGTTCCAAATAAAAAACAACTTTAAACAGAATTAAAAGTTAAAAATTCCCAATCGCTCTGTATGGTACGGAGGGTGGAACTCTCACGCAGGCATTGGAGAGACGAATTGAAGCATTCGAGATGTGTCTCTACCGAAAAATGCTTCGGATCTCTTGGCGTGATGGAGTCACCAATGAAGAAGTCCTTCAACGAATGCGCACTAAAAAGGAGCTCCTGCCTACCATTAAGCAGATAAAGCTTATGTACTAAAGAAGTGTGCAAGGACAGGAAGAAGTGGCGGCTAATCTGCAATGGTGATTTCTAATGTTGGTGTATTAATTTGCTACATTTTTTGCATAGGAAATTTCTGACTTTTTTTGTATAGATTTCTTTGTAAGGTTTTGTTCTTTTATATATTTAAATGTAATTTTTTATTCATATTCCTTGACTTATAGGTTGGTATGAGGCTGACCACCCATACTGTAAAAAATGGTTCACTTTGCCAATGTTACCCCTGTTTCAGGGAAGGTCGGCAAAAGTTGTGGGGCTTATGTTCATTTGAGGTTTGGATTTTATTTGTAAGTACACATTCAGCATTTGTAAGCGCGAACTACACTTGTTGGTTTGTGGGCTTACATCTGAGAGCTTTAAATGAATATATCCTTGCAACATAGATTATAGATTATTATATACTTCAGTCACATTATAAGAAATGAGATGAGAAGTAGCGTCTCCTTCATCCCATGAGAAAAAGAAGAATAATTAAAAATATATATTCTTTATACATTAATAAAGTTTAGTAAGTTATATAATAAAATAGAGGAAAGTAAATATCATAATAAATAAATAGACAAATGTGTAATATATGTTTATAGTTTGTGTATATAGAAGAAATTGCATTAAAAAGATATGCACGAAAAGTACAATCGGCCAACAAACTGCTATGCAGTTTGGCTGAAGTAGTCATTGAATAAAAATATGTATTATTATTTTGAAAATAAATAAATTAAAAAAAAAAAATCTTATCATTCAGGGCAAGACTGAGGGGAGGAGATCTCAGGGACGCCGAAGGACATCGTGGCTGAAAAACCTGCGACAGTGGTTCGGCAGAAGCACCTGTTTAAAGTCCCTGTTTCGAGCCGCAGCATCTAAAGTGAAAATAGCCATGATGATCGCCGATCTTCGATAGAAGTGGCACAAAAGAAGATGAAAAAAAGTTTAAACTTTTTATGAATAAGGGAGCATTTGTCTATATTTAGATGAAGTGAGTGGGTCAGAGCCAAACATGAAGAAAAATGAGTAAAGGCACGTATCCTTCCCCTTTATTCTAAATGTATCAGAGCCAAAGGTGACCACAAGGCTAATATCTACTACTAGTGCTGACATCTGGACGGCTCATTTTGGTACTCGTCGAAAACATTTCAGTGTTAGGGCCAAATGTGACTTTGAAGTCCGTTTACTCAAAAAAATGGAAATGTGGGCTAGAGCTCGTTCCACTTGTCCGGTGTCGGATCCGTATATTAATCGGAGGTTCCAGTGGCAGAACATTATGTATGAAGCTATTCACACTTATCGGAACCCGATTTTGTCCGAAATGTTCTGCCACTGGGACCTCCGATTAATGTACGGATCCGACACCCGACAAGTGGGAACGAGCTCTTAGGCCCGGTATTTTGAAGTAAAGTAAAGTGAACTAAAATGCAATTTTAGTTAAATCATCGTAATATTTCACTCACCGAATTTTGCCAGTAAATATTTAGTAACTTTCGATTTTCAAGATGGCGGCGCTTCGCTGACAGCAGCTGTTCTTTTTTAATGTAAGGATACATCAAAATTGTTGCAAACTGAACATTTTTGTGTGTCGTTTTCTAGCTTAATGATGGTTAGGTATATGATTGTTTTTGAATAGTTGTACCTATGTTTTAAAGCTTTTGAATGGCAATTTAATTATTTCCCAGATTTGGGGGCGGGGCTTCATTCTTCGGTAATTTTCGGTTTTAGTTAACTCGAACTTGAGTATTTTGAATAAAAGTTCAAGTAATAGTTAACTAAAATATTACTACACTTCAATATACCGGGCCTTAAAGGATTAAAAAAATCAAATTGACAATCAAAATATTGAATGAAATCAGTTGTTTAAAGAAAACAATTTTGGGAATGCCTGAACTCTGGGAACAGTTTAATGTTGCACATTACCTCGCGACTCTGGAGGGAGCGGGCACCTTATTATTTCGCCTGCAATTAATGAACCGCCATCAGAGTAATTTCATCCGCTGCACCATGACAGATACCACGAGCACAGATTTATTTTAACAAGTGGGGTGGCCAGCATTACTGTAGCCGCAATTTTGAAAAAAGGTTTGAATTCATGCTCCAGAAAGATGAGGTTCTCGATTCAGATTAATTTTGTCAATATCTCCTCTCACTAGTGCAGGTTCCAATACGACGATTGCCATTGATGCTTTTCTGCAGTATGTAAATAAATATGTATAGGTTTCACAATGTTGTTATGCCTATTATTACGGTTCGAGCTCCCTGCCACATCAGGTGTGACATGACATTTACCATCTGCAGGGACGAGAATCGTACGCTCTTATTTTTTTTATATCAGACTAGCCAAGCCATCCTCCTGCAGGATCCAATCAATCTAGGATCCTGTAGGTATTCAAATCGATATAAGCGTCACCCAATGGTGGATAAATAGACCCCACGAGGGAAGGAAGGCCACAGTTGAACCTTTACCATCTTGCCTTCAGCATCTTCTGTCCGTAGACTATTCAAATTCAGGGGCGAAACTCTTGGGGGCTGTCCATATATTACGTCATTCGCATTAAGGGGGGGGAGTCTGGTCTGCGGATGATGGCAAATGATTTCCGAGTAAGTGACGTCGTTCTTGTAAATACCAATTTCTACAAAAAAAACAAAATATTATGTAAGTAATGTAACCTTATTAATTATTAAACTCATCCATCATTAAAGCAAGTGGGGGAGGGGGGGTCATTAGATAATGACTATAGGATGATTGTAGGGGGGGGGGGGTCGAAAATCGGCCAAAATCGATGACGTAATTTATGGACGGCCCCTTGTCAATAAAGTTTGCCTACGGCATTGATACATACTATGCGGCTCACCTGTCACCGGACCTGTCATCCACAGAGAAGTCAAACACCACAACATCTTCTTGCTTTTTCCATTCTATGTTTCGATTTCCAATACATAATTTACCCATGCCGTTATGCTTTATAATAATGACATTTTTCTTTCAAAATTCACAAATTCGCCGACTATAATAATTGTAATGGGTGCGCAGGATTTGCGCGCAGACAAGACAATGTAGTAATGCCAACAATGCGGAAAAAAAATCCTACGACTGTACCTTTTGCCTGTCATTAAAGTGTCGTCCCTCGGAGTATTATTGTTCTCCAACTGTTCCCATTGTAACTATGAGATGACACAGGCTGGACGTTTTTACTCTTCTTTTCCTTCCTAAGATCTTTTCCTCCCTTTCTCAGAGCAATTCTGGACGTAGGCGGGGGCCTACGGCCCAATCTTCTCCATACCTTCAATTTACTACTTTTTTTTTTTTTTAATCCTGTGCGGGAGGCTCCCCAATTCTTGAGAGTCTTGGGGGTCTATGTCACCCTGGAAGGGTGCCGCAGAAGTATTGCTTGAGTTCTTGGTTCTGTCGTGAGGCGCTGCAAGGAAGTGGTGATTGATGTTGGTTTTGAATAAAACCGGATTAAATTGGGAAGGGAACACAGATACTGGTAGACCATTCCATAAACGGGCAGTTTGGCAAAGGAATGAGTCATGAAAACGCCAAGTTCTCATAGTTTTGAGATCGACTGCAAAGGGATGAATGAGAGTCGTACTACGAGTTTCCCTTTCTGAAATGCGAGGGGGAGGGATTAATGAATGGAGCTCATTAGAACAAGCCCCGTGGTAATATCGATAAAAAAGACTGAGCATTCCAACTTTTCTTCTGTGCTGGAGCGGCTGCAGATCGGATGTCAGAGAAGGATCATTGATCAACCTCACTGCCCTCCTTTGCACAGAATCAAGTTGGTCACTCAACTTCTTGGACATACTACACCAGAGATGGCTGCCATACTCGATAATGGGGCAGATTTGGGATTTATACAGAGTCAATAACTGGGCTGAAGTAAAAAACCTACGGGCTCTGTATAATATGCCGAGTCGCCGGAAAGCGGAAGTTGTGCGAGACTCAATAGCATCATGGTATTTTAACTCTGATGACAGAGAAACACCAAGAAGATTTAAGTGTTCATGGTTAGAGAGGGAGACATTGTCGAAAGTTAGGAGATAGTTGTTTGGAATCCTCTTTAAGGATATCAGACATGCTTGAGTCTTTTTGATGTTGAACTCTACAAGGTTGTCAGTGCCCCAACGGCTGACAGCCCTGAGATCTGTATCTTTAATGTGACAATTCGATTTTCAGTTGGAATAAGACACTACGTTTACCAGACGGTTTGGAGACTACCTGTTATTGGGAAAAGATGATTTTTTATTATGTTTGAATCTCTGTTTGAGTCACTGATATTTTGATAAGTGTAGCGCTACAGCTGTGCTATGATTGAGTTGGTGTAAGTATAGGTATGATGCGCGCTGTGTGATGAGAGTAATATTGTTGTTATAAGTGAGGTATAAAGGTAAATACCCGCCCGCAGTGAGGAGTGAACAATGTGGCGGAATAATGGAAGCCGGCCAGGAGGTAAACATCACTACGCCATGTGCTGTGAGAGCTTCAATGATGCCCTCATTGGCAAAATGACTGACTGCCACTGCGGTGAAGTGGCTTCTTCGGAATGCTATCATTGCTTGGGAGAACAAAAATTATGAATATTTTTTGTATTGATGGATTGAAAAAATAATATTATTTAGATTTTCGGCAGGTACTTCGTTAAAGTGCATTTTATTTTATTATGAAAAAATAATGTAACGAATATGCAAGATATTTTAGTACTTAGTTGCGTTTGGTTTGTCTGTGTTAAGGTGGTGGTATGTAACGATTCTCCATGTATCGATAATTATCTTAATAATCCGTATAACTTGGGACCAGAAATGCCCTGGAGGGACAGATGTAGATCAACCGTCGTACTGTTCAAATGTACGAACTCTGTAGGAACCGAAAGTGAGAAAATAAATGAACCGATAAAATGAATGATTAAATAGAACCCGCTAAAAACATTAAAATAATAAAAGTATATTCTTTGACTTACAGGTGGTATATGTGGTTGACCACCCATGCTGTAAAAAATGGTTCACTTGGCTAATATCACCCCTATTTCAGGGAAGGACGGCGAAAGTTGCAGGGTGTATGTCCATTTGGGATTTGAGTTTTTATGTTGTAGATTCACATGCGGCATGTACAAGCGCGAACATGTACGTGTCTGCTTGTGAGAATGCATGGAAATCCCCAATGTTACAAATCTTTGCAACTTAGATAAGATTAGATATTACCAACTCTCCTTTCTACGACTTTTATTTTCTGGGTCAAAAAGTACTTATATCTCTTTACGCATTAAGAGCGCTCTCAAAAATTTTTGATTTCAAAATTCGTGTTCGTTTAGTTTGTATATCTGGCACCGTGGCGCGCTCCGCGCTCTGTTCTCGCGTTCGTTTGTAGTAAATTCCAAGGTACGTATATTAACTTATAATATCTGTGGACTAGAAATTATTTTAACCAAAAAAATCATATATATATATGTCTCAACTTACTTACGAAAATGGTCATTAGTAATAAAAATAACAAAGAACTTCACAGTTGCATTTCCATGTGTACAAAAAACTCGGCAGAACGAAAAAAAAATCTTGAATGTTGGTACCATTTCAAATAACGGCTGCGACTAGACCGGAAATAGCTAGAGTTGACAGATAACACACGTTATAAATATTGTGATCGCCAAAATTCGTGCCAAAAAACTTTATCACTCATTTCATTAAAACCACTGCAACGTGTGACAGGAGAGAAACGCAAGTGGTAGCATGTCGATGCTTTAGTTCTTGTTTGCCGTATGGACCATTAAGCTAATTTTACATGAGCAATGTTTGCATGTGTACTGAACCAATGTGTCTTGAAAACAGGAAATTGATTTCAAAAATATTTCAAACAACTCTCACATTATCGAATTTTACGTTTTTTCTTAGCTCAGATTGTGTAGAATTTGATTCTTAAGAGATTAAAAAGTCATACTTGACAGAATTGGTGTATAGGGCAAACAAGAACTGGGGGAGCCAAGATGTATCCCATGTGAGGGTTTTTCCTCTGTCCTGCTGATTGACACAATTAATAATATAACATACACACTTTAATATGTTTACTTTTATTTCTTTCACAATGTATACACAATTAACCACAGCACAATAATATTCTTTATTCTTAATTACACAGGCTTGTGGCTATCCCGCCAGGCAAGCTTCTCCTCCTCTCTCTGCATTCCTTTGTTTTCCTTTTCATTCAAATTCAAATCTCATGTTCCATTTTACCAAACAAACAAATCCATCTCGTTACAATACACCTCCTTCCTCTCATAAAAAAAAAAAAACATTCCCAATTTTTTTTTTCTTTTATGTCATTCATTACATTTAAATTTTTACATTCATTAAATTTTATAAATGATTCAAACTTGCTACATATTGTAGATAATTCCTCTGTATTTTTAATTTCAGATGTTGTCAGTAAAGTTGCATATTTTTCTGACAATCCATGAATTATTATGTCCATAAGTTCCTTATCATGCATTCTTTTATTTAATAAATTATTTTTGGATTTGACCTTTAAAATATAAACAGATGCATTATCATGACCTTGTACCATATTTAAAATTTCTAACTTAAGATTCCTTTGAAAGTCATATTTTTCAAATTGTTGTAAGAATTTGGTTTTAAAAATTTTCCAATCAAATTCACAATTAATTGCTCTGTACCACGTTAACGGAAAATCTGTTAAAAATATAGGCATACACTCTACCAAATAATCTAATTTTAATTTGTAGACTTTGGCTAATTCTTCTAACCTTATTATAAATTCATTTGGTTCACTTTCACCATTAAAAGATATTTTTAATTTAAGAGGATCAAAATTTATGGACTCCATCATGTTACTTTCTAAATTTGCTGTATATTTTCAATTTATGCAATTAAAAAAAATCATTTCATTGAAAAAATTTTTTTTATACAAATTAAATATAACACCATCTATATATATTTATCTAAACTGATTTGAAACAAACTGGTTCATATCCATTCTTCATTCTCCCGCGACGTTCGATTTTTAAATGTTCATTTCTTCTGAACGTAGGTAGGTAATTTGAATTCTCTTGCCTTCAATATTTTCAAAACAGCCGTTCAATATTTTCAAAACCGCCTTTTAAAACTTGCAATTTCTTGTTTTAAATTGTATAAGTTGATGCCTTCAATAGCTTTTAAACGTGTTGATGCTTTCACAACCATAAATCTGTCCAATTTTAATTATTTCATATATTGTATTGTTTTCAATGTCATTTGTTGAAATCGACTGTCATTTGTTTTTGTTTGTGAAAAATTTTCTTATAGGAATTTCATTTACAGATTTTTCTTTTACGTTGGGCGCCAAAATGTGAGGGTTTTTCCTCTGTCCTGCTGATTGACACAATTAATAATATAACATACACACTTTAATATGTTTACTTTTATTTCTTTCACAATGTATACACAATTAACCACAGCACAATAATATTTTTTATTCTTAATTACACAGGCTTGTGGCTATCCCGCCAGGCAAGCTTCTCCTCCTCTCTCTGCATTCCTTTGTTTTCCTTTTCATTCAAATTCAAATCTCATGTTCCATTTTACCAAACAAACAAATCCATCTCGTTACACCCATCAGCAAGTAAGTTTCCGCTCCTCTATGTTATAACTCATGGGTAGGTATGTCCCACATTTTTTCTACGCCATTTTTAATGCAATGCAGATAGGCTCAACCTTTCGTTGTATAAATTACATCACAAATATTTCATATTTCAAAAGAGGAAAGAGCGGTACTAAAAATGTATTTAATGTATGGGTAGACTGAGATGTGAATAAAAGATGAAATATTTATTAACTTCCTTAGTTTTATTTTATCAAAGAAATAATAGTTTCAAAATTTATATTTTTAGTAATAAAAATATCAGGATGATTTATTTTGCGAGCGCTGTTTTGTGTAATTTACACCTCAAGAGCCCTCAGCGAGCTTGGTCGTCGCTAAAGAAAGCGTCGATTCTCAATCAAGACCAAGTTGCTGTAGAGCTGGATGAACTTTGGTGACGGGTCTTTGTAATGGTTTGTGTATTTCCAGTATATTAATTCATTAGAACTTTGAAAAACATGTAAATAAAAAAAAAACAAGTTTTTAGTTTCTCGTAAGCGTAACTACAGATGTTATGGATATGTGAAGGTTCCAAGGAATTTTATGAAAAAAGTGGTCAATATAGCATACACGCAGAATTTCTTAGTAAATATTTAGTTTTCACATACTGTAAAATTGCGTTTCCTTTCTCGCAATTTCGCTTTCTTGATGACTAAAATTATTTTTTAGCGTAAAATCCGTAGGAAGTAGAATGTCGACCGATTATTTCTAAAATAGTAATAGTAAATTTCTAAGTTAAGTATCAAAGTCTTAATCTAAATTAAAGTTGCAAAGATATATATCATTTCAGATTCATATTAAATGCATTCCCACAAGCACACACATAGAAGTTGAACATAAGCCATGCAACTTTTGCCGACGTTTCCAGAAACAGGGGTGACATTAGCAAAGTGAACCATCTTTGTACAGTATGGGTGGTCAGCTTTATACCAACCTATAAGTCAAGGAATGTCTTATTAACAAATTGTTGATTGCAAAAAATAATATTTTTTTAAAACGTAACATGGAAAATATTCACTGCGAAAATGTTGCGTATCACTTGCTGACGTAATTCAAAGTAGTAGAGAGTGTTTTTTGTAGCTAAAAGCCAGCGCGGTATAGGTCCGCTTTCGGCGAGCTCATGAGAGCGAATGGAAGATAATAGAAAAAGCATGCAATATAAAGCCATTTGTAAAATTATAAAATAAATAGATCTTATGAAAAATAAAATTTGAAAAAAATTACAAGTAAACTTAAGATTCTATTTTTTAATATTTGAAAATTATTGGTCACAAAAAACGATTTTTTGAGATTTTATTTGGAGATACAATACACACTTTTTTTAAAGTTTTTGCTTCTAGATTTTTTGTTTTATTCCAGTTTTCTTAATCTGAATCACATTTTAAATCACACCACGAACTAAAACAGGATATAAAGTATATTTGTAATTTTTTTTTAGATTTCAAAATACCACCAATTTACAGAAAAACTGGTTCAAAAATTGTATGTTTTCCACTTACCGCAAGAAGGTGTTGGTAATTTTTATTTTTTCAAGTAATAAAAGCGTTTATAGACATATATTATTTGATGCATATTGCAAATGAAATGTTTAACTAACACTTAAAGTTATCAAAATTTTATATTTGTCCATATTTATTGAAAAAAAACCACGTCAAAAACTGTGTTTTCGAGAAATTTCCTAGCACCCTC
Source organism: Agapetus fuscipes (assembly GCA_951799405.1). Taxonomy (NCBI): domain Eukaryota; kingdom Metazoa; phylum Arthropoda; class Insecta; order Trichoptera; family Glossosomatidae; genus Agapetus; species Agapetus fuscipes. The sequence continues at coordinate 14,446,234 of OX637350.1, forward strand.
TTAAGGGGTGATGGATTGGGAACAAACTGTTGATAGCCACTAGCATAGAAGCTTCTGTTAGCGGTTAGCCGATAGGTACTTTCTTTCCCGAATTTGTGTGAGCAAAAATGAAGCAATAAAACACTGCATTTTCTGCATAATTTATTGAATCGTTGTGATATCTGCTTGTGCGTACGCGTGCACGGAGTGCGCTCGATAACTGCATATTGGATCCTGCACCTCGGCCGCCATTACTAGATGCAATACAAGTACGCCATTATATGCTGAACCCGCTTGGCCTCACATCCAGCAGGCGCAAGCGTGAGCATACACGCCACGTGAGGTCACTCACTGCAGCAGGAGATTGCTTTCACACCTCAGACAATCTTGCAGCTGAAATTTTGATTTATTTCGCCGTGCAATTTGCAATCATCGATCTGCGCAATTCTTTTACTTTTGTTTCCCGCGAGAACTTCCACAGGTGTGTTTTCAGTACCCTTAGTACGATTTGCAAAACTTGAGTAAAGTAAAGATTACGGAAACTATTAAAGAGTGATTTCTCACAAAATCTGCCGTTTTTGTTTCTTACACTTTATGGTCTTAGCAAAAGAGTTACAGTGATGAAGAAAATCAAGTTCAAACAAACAAAAACGGCAGTTTTTAGGGAAAACCACTCTTTAATACTTTCCGTAAACTTTGCTTTACTCAAGTTTTGCAACTCGTACTCAGGGTACTAGCCCGTAGTCCAGTTGTTAACGATAGGATCTCGAAAATAAAAGGTTGTTAGTTCGATTCCTGGCGGAGCACAAACATATTGATTATTTTTCAAATAATTTACTTACCTTAAAAAAAACTGTCTACAAAAATACCGGTCACAAAGATGCGTTCATCCTCACACTCATTTCACAGTAAACAAAAACGGCAGATTTTGGGGAAAATCACTCTTTAATACTTTCCGTAAACTTCACTTTACTCAAGTTTTGCAACTGTAATTTGTGGAAATATCTAATATCTGATGAGATTTTAAATAATTTCTAGGTTATTTCTACTTTGGAATTTGAAGCAATTATTTTTCAGCCGACAATAAAACACACTCATTATTTTGAAAGAATATAATATGTTGATTTGTAAATGATACCTAAAGGCTTATATAAATTTAAAATTCGAACACGCTTTGTTCGGTTCAAAATTTAAATGGACTATATTGTTTCAAATATTGTATCTAATGTTGCCAGCATGTTTCAGTGCGGCCAACTGCAGCTGCCGCTAACGTAATGAGATCACCTTTCTAAATAATATTATTATTGTTATTTGTTACTGGCAATAAACAGTTAGGTAAAAAATAAAAAGCAATTAATCTTAATCACGACCTGTCGGTACAGCGATAAAAACAATCGCCATTTAGAAACAAAATAACGAAACAAAAACGAACGCTTTTTCGAATTGAATAAAAAGAATAATCAATTCTTTTGAAATACCAACCTGTGAAAAATGCGATATTGTCTATTTTTTGGTAATTTAAGGTAACGCATACATGTATTTGTTTTTACCGGTGAGGTGGCGAGCTTTATAAATGCCAACCTATTAATATAAAGCACAAATTTATTGATAATTTGACTTGATTTATCAAGTTTTCTCGCTCAGAAAGCAAAATGGATTCAAAACATTATTGCATTTGGAACTTTTCTTCGGCAAACACACGTCAGTCTTGTCTAACTACCAATAACTAAATATTTGTTTGCTTTCCCCCTATCAACCAGGCTGGGCTACGTCACAATATTGTCTATCCATATCCATTTTTTTATCCTAAGTTTTTAAAGGGATATTTTTTGGGTTTCCTCTTATTTTTCTACATTCAAATATATTGATCACCTTCTGTTTTCAAAAAATGGAACAACATTCAAGGATACCAACTTTTACTCTGAAAAACCTAGTCGTATTTTTTTGCACCCGCCCACTATGGCTGAGTCAACCTAGCCCGTATTATCTTGGGTGTGGTCAATAAGATTATAATGCATTTGCAGAGCTACATATAATATTATAGTTTAGCATTTAGGAATTAATACGACTGTCCAACAGAGTAAAATCCGGTTCAACGAGTTGTTTGATAAATCTGAAGACGAGGTGTGTTAAAAAATAAATGAAATTTTATATATCTCCTTGAAAAGTATTTGTGAATTTATGAAGTATTTTTTTCCATTGAAATTAAACTATAGGTATATAGGCGTAAGACGTAAGGTGTAAGCGATCATGTCCAGGGAATATGGTAGCTGAAGCTACCATACCTACATTTTTCACGAAAAAGCAATGACGTGTGCGCTGGTGCATTATCGTGTTATAATTTTTTACAGGTTAAGCTTATGCACCTAATTTTAAATTCTTTCGTTATCGCGATTAAAGAACCTGCGTCAATGGTACAAAAAATACCAAACCCCTGTTAAACATTGAAAGTGGGAAAAAGGTAAAAATATGATTATCGCTGTACAATTGGCACAACAATATAATAATTTGGAATTTTTAGATCATGGTTTGTTCCACAATTTGTTTGTCAGTGTTTTGGTCACATCATAATATATTATGGTCGTTGTCACAAGGGGGCCAAGTGGGCTGATCTTTCTAGCGTGTTTGGAATAGAACAACGTTGGTTCGATCCCCGCCTGGGCCATTTGACCATAGCTTTGACTCTGGTTTAACAGATGTTATTGGGTAATTATTAATTAGTAATTTATTAAAATAAAAAATAATGAATTATTCATTGATAATATTAATACCTGTTTCTGGCCAGGCAGAATAACTGGTGAATTGCATTCATCTTCACAAATCTATTTAAAAAAAAATTAAATAATGAAAAAAGGACGATTGCGTTTAAAATTCTGTTACAACTATACTTTATATTTATTAATAACACTATAAATATTAATGCATTGACGTTTTAGTTCCACCATTGCAATAAGCATTGTTTATAATTAATAACAATTTACGTTTCAGCATAATCTGGCTCTAGCTGTCACTCGCTGGGCGTTGTCGGCCATTTTAATGTGGCTATCAGACAAAATCGTGACCGGCTTCTAGAGCGGCAACACCGAGCGCCATAGACAAGAATTTAATCACAAAATTCTAATATTATATACCTACCAAGAATATAAACGACAACATTTTTATGTTACACCATGGAGCCAAAACAAAGAAGTCGGGGTAGAATAATATGACGTTAGATGGCAAAACTTTCCAAGGACCCTAAGAACAGGCTTATCAAGAATTTCAGGATGCATATGTTGAATTGCGGCTTAAATTATTTAAGTATACATGCAGCATGTATATGAGTGAGCCTACATGTCGCTCGCTTAATAATAAAGAGCAATAACTCGAAAATTCGGAAAATCGAGATTTTGTAATACAACGCGGTCGATAGCTCAGTTGGTAGAGTGCTTGCATTCCATGCCGTGAGCTCGGGTTCGAATCCCATCGAGCGCGAGGGTGTCAGAAATGATTTCCCATTTCGGTGTTTATTTCAAACCCCAAAATAAAAATACCGGCAAGGTTTACTCAGCCTTCACAAGAAATGAGTACCAGCTCTCTCGGGAGCTGGGAAACCCCCACTTCAACTGAAGTGGTTGGCGTAAGGCCGGCCCCCTTACCTGTAAAAAATAAATAGGTTCAACTCGCCACATGCGACCCCTTCGGGGATAACGCGGCAAGAAGTTACACTATATGTGTAGCTTAGTTGCGTTGCGTTGCGTTTACGCAAGAACAATGCGAGAAGAATAGGTAGAATGCGACAGCCGTTCAATTTGGACGAATATGACCGAGATAAAACATCGGACGCCTTTTTCATCCTATACAAGTTGTACTGGTTGTCTGAACTTCAAACGTGATTTCCCAACATTCTTGTTTTTTGAGTTATTGCTCTTTATTATTAAACGTGCGATGTGTAGGTATATATGATAATTGATAACTATAATCTAAATTGCAAAGATACATTATATTACATTTAGGATTCATATTACATGCATTCCCATGAGCAGATACGTATAAGTTCGCGCTTATAAATGCTGCATGTGTGCTTAAAAATTAAAACCAAACCTCAAATGAACACAAACCCTGCAACTTTTGCCGACCTTCCCTGAAACAGGGGAAACATTTCTTTCTGTCCTTACATACTTTTTTAATTTCATCCATAATCATAACCTTCTTAATACAAGCTCTCCTTTTAATAAGACTCTGGATACACGTCAATAAAATAAATTGTAGAAAATATCTGAAATCATTGAACTAGTGTTTGTAGATAAAAAATGGGATGTGCTTAAAAATTAGGTAGGTGAAACAACTAATTAGTCCCACAAATTATTACCCATTTGCCTTTGGCACAATTTTTGAATTTAGAACATGTAATAATAAACATGAACTGCGCCAATTTCAAATTAAGAACAAAAGACAATAAAAGTATTGACGCACAGCTAATCGTATAATCAAAAATCTTTCTGAAAAGTTTTTTATACCTACCAAGCATTTTATTTTGTCAATAGCACAATAATTGAACGATGGAGTTTTTCTCGTGTTTGAATTTTATTCATTTCTTATTTATTTTTGCATGAGATTATGGAAGCATGTACCGTGCTGGATGCCGCAAAGTCAGAATGCTTTTAGTTTAATCGTCTTACGATGGCAAAAACAGATTTCTTAATTAAATCAATTAAAAATGAGTCAAAGCACGGGGTCGGGCATAAATAATTTGATATGGCCGCGATAACGAAGCCAGCCTTGTTCTCAGAAAACAGACAAAAATATCACACTGACAGCCGCGTATTTGAATAGAGATCGGATGGGGTATTTCGCGATCGGTCAACAATTCCTTAATTGGGAGGAAATACCGGGACATCGGGATAGTGACAACATAAAACAGGGCCGCAGCAAGCCGCCCTCAATCCCAGTATTATATAAAACCGATATTCATCAGCTTGACTGTCGGGATAAAGCGTTTTCTAGAAAAGTTTGTTTAGTGAACATGTTGCTATGATTTTGCTGGGGTCTCTTTTAATAAAACTGCAATTATTTATTTTAGCAGAATTTATTTAACACGGTTTTGTTTACAATTTACAACAATTGACAATCACTGATTTCTAACTCTTGCCTTTAACTTCACGGCTCAATGTTTTAATCGACACTCTATCTGTACACGATTTCGGCTTACATTTATATACGTTCATACGGACGTTTCTCCACTGTTGAACAACCTTGATTTCTCGAGCGTAGTGGATGATTCGAAAGCGCTGTTCTACCAGCGGGATTAGAATCATGTGCAGTAAAACTACCATACGCTCGTAACACTATTTATCTATTTCTCGTGAATTTCAAAACATACAGATTAAAAGGAAAAGCGGAAGGAGTTGCAAAGTTTATGTTGAAGTGAGTTTTGGCTTGTTTTGTTTCGCTTGCAGTGTAAACGCGAACTTACATGCGCCTGCATTAAATATGAGCCTTAATTGTCAATATATCCTTGCAGCTTAGATTATAGATGTCAATAAAATTAACGTTCAAAGAAGTCCTTCATTTGGTGGGGGAGAGGGCGAGCAAGAACTAGCTGTTCGGTTTATCAATCAAGTTAGACAATCAGTAACAAAAATATTTATTCAAGTGAAAAATGCAAACATTTAAGATGATTTAAATAGAGTTCTTAGATAACCTATCACAAATAGCCATTGACATACTATGCAAATAGCAGATAATGTTGAATCTTGTACTTTTTCCACAAGTCGATCTTTCCACAGCTGAAAAAAATGCCACAAAAAGTAACGCAAACGGAAAGAAAGATCTATGACTTGAATATATTTTATAAATTGCCACCAGTATCATAAAACGAATCCCGGGATTCTAATTCGGTTTCGAGAGCCCTGTATTTGTTTACAAGAATATTTGGTATATTGTATAGTAGGGCTGCAGTCCGGACAGCCAATTAGGGAATACCGTATATCGCCCATACGAGCCTGACAAATATCTCCACACGAGCCATCATTTAGAAACAGAGACCATTAAAACCGGGAAAATAGTTTAACATAGCCCCTCCCCTACCTGGTAGAAAAAAGCTACAGACTAAAATGTGTCATGGCACTTTGAAGAAGTTCCATTTGCAAAAATATGGCAACTGTAACTGTAACTCTGTCGCAATTCCACTGGGAGTGGTTTGATCCTGAGCAGAGGAAGGTTATCTGTACCATCCGATCGATATTTGTTTTCCATTGAAAGGTCGATCACTTCGCAATTGAAAAGAAAACAAGAAGGAAACGTCTCCAAGATATTTAAGAGTAAAAACAAAATTTCTACCTTTTTACATAACTGCAGTCCGCAACAATACGAGTAAAGCTAATCATCAGTCAAGTTAGGATGCGTATGATCTGATTATTTTCATATTAATGTATTTGACTCGGCACAAATGCCATATACTTGACGTTATCAAGAAATAAGTTTTGAAGATGCAAAAGAGGCTGTTAATTGTTGTAGTTTTTTTTTTTTACATAGTGTTCAAATATCTGTTACTTTTACTGTTCTGTATCCTGCGGTCGCTCCACAGGGGTGGCCGATACCTCCGCAGAAATGTTCTGAATGGATATTGGATACTGTTGTGAATGAAAGAAGTAATAATTGTTAAGTGATAGTTGCTACGTAAATATTTACTTTTGCCTCTGTGTCCCCATGCCTGAGACACGGGTTTTTCGTTGTTGAGGCATGGAGATGAGAGTTTATTCTTTAAAAAAAAATGACAAATATGTAAAAAAGGGTAAAATGTAAATATTTTTAGAAAATTAAAAAATTAAAAATAAATGTGACGCCAACCGTGAGGGTGCCTAGAGAGAAAGCAAAGGAAAACTAAATTTTGCAGACGGTTTCTAAAAACCTTATTTGGACCTTGCCGTCACAGCGCAAAGAAAAAATAGAAAATGGAAACCTGAAAATCAATACCTCGAATGGCGAATGAGCAAATCCTGAAGTCACAGGAATAGTGATTCGGGTTCTCATCACAATACAAAATATTTGGGTGTCGTCATATTTTTAAATTAAATTTGTGCTCACCGAATAATGTGCAATTCTGTAATTAAAAGAAAACAAAAAGGTTTCGAAAATCAAGCACATGAAAATGTGAAAAAAACGTGCTTTTTTACTATTTTTTTGTCGCGACATTTTTTAAGTTTTGTAATTTTTTTAAGCATAATAATTTAGATTAAAAAAATCCATCAACACGCTTGATTGTTTTCATTACTGTGACTCTTTTACGCATCCCCTTAAATTTTAAGAAACAAAAACGACAGATTTAATGTATAGAATACTCTTATGAAACTGGTCGTGTACAAAAATACACTAATGTGAATTAAAACAAAGCAATTTTTATTTTAATCTAGAATACCTGCTCTTAATTAAGAAGTCATTCAAGTTAATTATTTTCGAAAGAACATTTCTGTTTAATAATAATTGGAAGCCGATCAACTTTCAACATTCTACATCCGCAAATTAATACAAAATCGATTTTAAATTAAGTTCCTAGCTCGTTAAATTGTTGTTGAGGCCATAATGCGAAGTGAGGTTTATGGGAGCCATAAAAATGCAATCTACCAAGCAGGCCCGGATTAAGGGCGGTTCGAGCGGTACAACCGAACCAGGGCCCCCACACTCAAGGGGCCCCCACAGGGCCAACAAAACTCTTATATGTTTATCAGTGCCCAAGTCTTTCCGGGCATTTGTGACCAAAGGGGTCCCCGATGACAGACTTTAGAAATTAGTTTACAAGCATTACAACAAAATATCTTTGGGGTGTATGTCTTATGAGGCATACGCTACCAAGGGGCCCCCCAAAAGCTAAAAAATATTGTATAGAAAAAACGTCAACGTACTTTTTTTCGGAAAAATATGCATCTTTGAGGTTATGGAAAGTAGGTGGGAAGGGGGAGGGGGGAATTTTCATGGAGGGGGGGGGGCATATAAGGGACCCGAGCTTTACCCCGCACCAGGGCCCCCAGAGGTGTTAATCCGGGCCTGCTACCAAGTGATCCAAATGATCCAGATCCGCAGTGAAACAGGTCTCAAGAAATCAACCAAATTATTATGGAAATTAAAAACAAACTATCATTGAGTTATAATATTGTTACGAACTATGAAATCAATGTACATACCTACGCGCACCTATACATCTACGATAGTGTGGACTGGCAAGACTTTTTTTTTTCCTCATGATGCATGAATTGTGGATAACTTCCACACCGCCTAATGAGGAGATACCCGAGAAACTTTTTTTGGACTTGCTTTATCACATCTATGTACTTCCGCTGATAAGGAGTCCAAACCTCGACATCGTACTCTAATTTGGATCGTATAACGCAGCTGAAGACGTCAACCATCGCTCTGGGCTCAGTGAGTTGTTTGCTCACTCTGATTACTGATCCCAGTAGCCACTCAGCTTTCACAAGAAATGAGTAGGTACCAGCTCTGGAAAAATAAATAGGTCTCACACGGTAAGAAGTAACACTGTATGAGTAGCTTATTAAAAGCGTGGATTGAGTATGGCGCAGGGTGACCCCCCGGTTGGAGGATGATTCTCAATTTATTTGTTTGTGGGCAGGAGCCGACTCGCAGGCATTCCGTGTGGCTGCCCGGCTAGGTACGGCAGCCTACTTCCTATAGGGATGGGACAGGCGGGTTAAAACGCAACTAAGCCACACATATAGTGTAACTTCTTGCCTACGTCATCCCCTGAAGTGGTCGCATGTGGTGATTCGGGACCCGGCCTTCCAAGCTGTTGAGAGAGCTGGTTCTCATTTCTTGTGAAGGCTGTATAAACGTTGCCGGTATTTATTTTAAAATAAACAACTGTGAAAGAGAGCGAATGCTTGTGACTATTTTCTTGAAAATCATGTGAGATATTGTCGCTAAGGATATGTTAGTAAACTTAGTCCGTTTTTAATTCTAGTCCGGTCGGTAGCTCCGTTGGTAGAGTGCTTGCATTCCATGCCAAGAGTTCGGGTTCGAATCACAGCGAGGGTGTCAGAAATGATTTCCCGTTTCGGTGTTTATCGGCGAGGTTTACTCAGCCTTCACAAGAACTTAGTACCAGCCCCCTTGAGAGTCGGGAAACTCCGCATATGCGACTCCTTCGGGCATAACGCAGACAGGAGACTTTACACTACATGTGAAGCTTAGTAGAGTTACAATTTTTTTGTTTTTTGAGAAGCAGTATCTCCTGGTGGAAACTGGTTCTGTAAAAAAACAAACTAAAAAAGTAAGTTTTTAACAAAATTTAATTTAATTTTAATTTGATTTATTTAGATGTTCACATCCCTAGCGTCCAGTAGTAGAGTAGTGAGTAGTTGAGTTAGTTTGAATGAGTAAGCTAAAAGACTAGGCCTGGCTTTAATTCAATTATATCCTTGTGTATTTTTTTACACAGATTCTCTCACTGCCTCTGTGGGAACAGATCATGCCTTCATTGTTGCTTAACCAGTCATTACGAATTGTATTTTACGCCTGTTATAAACGATGAAAAACAAATTTCATTGTGGTACAATAATTCACAATTTTTTTAGTATTCAAAATTTCAATGAAAATCGTTTATTTTTGTATTAGCATAAAATTACTTCTCTTATAAAGAGTTTCGTATCTTTTAAAAGTACCTATTGTTTCAAAGGATTTTTATTTGCATTTACTTATAAAATATCTGTTTTACCTATATTATCATTTATTTATACAACATCCTGTGATTTTTACTACATAAAATAGATCCAAGTTAAACAATTATCCTGTCAATAGGTTCATCCAAATTTTGGCTAATTCATTCACACAGCCAAAAGAAAAAAAAATAGTTTTGAAAAAAATCAATTGTATTGAAAAGGTATAACTTACAGAAAAAACACAATTTTATTTACAAAAATCATACATATTATTCCTTGACTTATAGGTTGGTATGAGGCTGACCACCCATACTGTAAAAATGGTTCACTTTGCCAAAGTCACCCCTGTTTCAGGGAAGGTCGGCAAAAGTTGTGGGGCTTATGTTCATTTGAGGTTTGGATTTTATTTATAAGTACACATTCAGCATTTGTAAGCGCGAACTACACTTGATGGTTTGTGGGCATACATCTGAGAGCTTTAAATGAATATATCCTTGCAACTTAGATTATAGATTATTATAGATACATTTATTTCACCTTGCTTGTACGTCATTTCGAAAGCAAGTAAATGACTTAAGCAAGTCGAAAGTTCTTGAAGGAAAATAAAAATGTGAAAAATAAAACTTCTGCCTTCCAATAAAAAAATTTTTTGACTGTGTAAATACTGAAACTTTAAAAAGTTTAATCAATTGAATTAAGAACAATTTGACACTTTAACAGCTGCTGCCACTTTGCTTTTCCACCAATAAGATTTCTGCAAATACGATAATTTATGTCAAACCTTGCGAAGGAATTAATAGGTAACAGTCGCGTGCACTGGATAGAAGCAAATACCTTTCAGAATAAATATTAATGAGAAAAGACTGGCGAAGAAAGTATATGTTGCAAGAATAGATGGATGTCGTGGTAGAGGAAGACCGATGAAGGTATGGATGTACCAAATTTCTGAAATTGCGAATGAATGGAATATCCAGAGTCATAATAAAATGAGAGTTTGTATCAAAAAGGTTATGACCACAGTAATGACTCTGGAAGAAATGAAAGATTTATATAATCATTTGCTGTGAATGTTCGTTGACTTATTAGTCGGTATGCGGCTGACCACCCATGCTGTAGAAAATGGTTCACTTTGCCAATGTAACCCCTGTTTCATGGAGGGTCGGCAAGAGTTGCAGGGTGTATGTCCATTTGAGATTTGGTTTTTATGTTGAAGTTCACATGCGGCATGTGCAGGCGCGAACTTGTGCGTGTCTGCTTGTGAGAATGCATGTAATGTGAATCCCCAATGTAACATATCTTTGCAACTTAGATTCCTGTTTCAGGCACACGCGGCAGGAGTTACCAAGTTTATGTTCATGTGAGGTTTGGTTAATTTTCTATGAACACATGCAGCATGTGCAAGCGCGAATATACATGCGCCTGCTTGTACGCATGCATTATATATTAGCCTTAAATGTCCATATGTCTCTGCAACTCAGATTAATTATAGATTGAAGAAGGACATTAAAGGTTGTAAGTAGGGTCAAAGTGGCAACAGTGGATCATGTGGGTACAGTGGATCAGAGCAGTTTCTTAAAGATGAGTAGGTATATATGTCTATCTCTTTCACAGTAGCTTGGTGCTCATGTCTTAACATGTCTGAACCAGTTGGAGTCCTACTTCTGTGCAGTTAGGTTGTGCTGAGTAAAAAAATGTGTTTCTGACAGTCAAAAGTAAATAAACCAGGTATGTTATGTTTCTTTCTTACTTTTTGAGTATTAAAGTTCTTTTAAAATTTATTTCATTATTCACATTAGCAATTATTCTCCTTCTATTATTACGTAACCTCATTATTTTATTAAAAGTAAAAGTACATAAAAATATGTTTTTAAACAAATATGTCAAAAGGGTACACAGTGGATCAACCTCATAGGGTACACAGTGGATCACGATCCACTGTGTACCCTATGTGATCCATTGTTTACCCTAATTAATGTAATATTAAAATAAGAGTAATTAAGGAATTTTATTATTTCAGGATGCCAAGAAATAAATCAACAACAGTTAGAAACATTGGCAGGACGCCGGAGGCAGATATGAAAGCAGCCATTGAACAGATAAAAATAGGCAGAAAAATAAGGGCTGTCGCCAAAGAAAAAAATATTCCATTTACAACGCTTCAGCGATATTTTGTAAAATCAAAAGCAGGAACAGATCTGAATATTCGGTTTACCCCAAATTATAATGTCAACAAAATTTTCACAGATGAGGAGGAAGAATCATTGAAAAACTATTTAAAAAAATGTGCCCTTATGTTCTATGGCCTATCTACAAAGGACTGCCGAAAATTAGCTTATGAGATGGCCCAAATCAACGGTATTAAAATGCCACATTCTTGGTCAACTGCAGAACTGGCAGGTGTCGACTGGCTTAAGGCTTTCCGAAAACGCCATCCAGAACTGTCGCTACGCAAACCAGAAGCATGCAGCTTAGCTAGAGCAACATCTTTTAATCCACAGACGGTACAAAGTTTTTTTGAAAATTTAGAATCCATCTACCGAAGACACCTTACATTTGCTGATGGTACAAGGGTGTATAATTTAGATGAAACAGCCACCACCACTGTACAAACACCACAGAAAGTAATTGCTGTGAAAGGAAAGAACGTTTGTAAAGTTACAAGTGGGGAAAAGGGCACACTTGTTACGACCTGTTGCATAATTAGTGCTTCTGGCCATGCTTTGCCTCCAGTTTTGATCTTTCCCAGAAAAAATTTTAAACCACACATGATTTCTGGATCTCCTCCTGGATCTTTAGGTCTAGCGACACCATCCGGATGGATGAATGGGAAACTTTTTGTTGAGACCATGAGACATTTCATTAAACATACATCAAGCTCGCCAGAAAATCCTTCATTACTTATACTAGATAACCATGAATCCCATCTGTGTATTGAAGTATTAGACTTGGCGAAGAATAATGGTATCACCATTCTAACACTGCATCCACATACATCAGCGAAGTTGCAACCCTTGGATGTCGGTATATATGGGCCATTTAAAAAGTATTTCAACGCTGCAATGGAATCTTGGATGCTACGAAATCCTGGGAAACCAGTCACCATCTATAATTTAGGACAATTGATTGGCAATGCATTTGTCAAAACAATGACTCCTTCAAATATAATTAACTCTTTCAAAAAATCTGGTATTTTCCCGTTCGACAAAAACATATTTAGTGAGGAAGATTTTTTGCCAAGCGAAGTCACCAATCGGCCTGACCCCAATTTAATTACTGAAAACGAGACACCACTTCAAGATATAAGTCACCTTACATTGAACAGGAGTGTATCAGCTCTCCAAAATGAAATAGCTGATATTGAAAATTCCAAAGGCCTTGAAAACGATGCCAGTCAAAATATAAATATTTGTGATGAAAATGTAGCACCAACTCTCCGTCCCAACGATCAACAAACTGCATCACCACAAGCGACAGCAGGATGCTCAAAAGATGCCTCGTCAAATTTCATAGGGCCATGTCAATTTAGGGCACCTATCAAAGCACAGCCAAGGGAAAATACAAGGAAAAGAAAGCCAGGTCGAAGTTTGATTGCCACTGATACTCCAGAAAAGGAAAACATCAAAGCCCAAAGAGAAGCAACAACTGCCAAGAAAATAAATATTCCCAAAGCCGCCAAAACTTCAAAAGTAAAAAAGGCTGTAAAAAAAATATTACAGAGCGACTCAGAGGAAGATAATGAAACAATGTCAGTCCATGACGATAGTTCTGATTTTTCAGGTGAAGAAGATGTTGCTGACATCCTAACTGAGGCAAAACTAATGTCTACACCTTTAATTCGTTTTCCGGATGAAGGTGACTATGTTCTAGTTCGCTTTCAAACAAGACAAAAACCCATCTTTTACGTGGGTAAAATTCTACATGGTCGCAATGAAAAATTAGAGTATTACGTTAGCTTCTTGCGAATGAACTCCAAATTTCAATTTAATATGCCAAATGTAGCCGACTTGTCGTATGTTAAAGAAGATGACATAGGAGTAATCTTACCTCCGCCCCGTGTGGGAGGAAGCACTGTGCGCCAACAGTCTTATTACTACTTCAATGTGGACTTTTCCCGTATTATTATCCGCTAATGTAATGTGTTCATTTGTTCTGTTTAATTATAATTAATGTGTAAGAGAATAAATAATTTTGTCTACTTAATATATTTTTTTGTAATACCAATAATCTGGCTTTTCATTGTTTGATCCACTGTGTACCTATACCTGATCCACTGTGTACACCATAGTGTACACAGTGGATCATTTTCCATTTTTAACTAAAGGCAAAATTTCTCCGTATTTGTTGGATAAAAAAGATTAATCTCTAAGAACAAGTTGCAGGTACTTAACTTATTTATCATTTGGTAAAAGTTACAAATTGATAACATTTATACAAAAATTATTCTGAGCATTTGAAAAAAAGTGATCCACTGTTGCCACTCTGACCCTACATTTAAATGTACTTACAACTTACTTACTCGGACCGGTCCGTAGTCCGTAGTGGCAACACTTCGGACTCGTAAATGGAAGGTTGTGGATTCGGATCCCGGCGGAGCACAAAAATATACCGTTAATATTTCGAATGTGCTCTTCGCTGGGTTGAAAAATTCATAAACCTTTACCAATGACCGGTCACCAAAGGTCCATCCAGCCTTACAGCAACTGGGTCTTGCTTGAGTATTGGCGCTTTGTAGCGACGACCAAGCTCGTACACCTCTGCGGCACTACAACAAGTGTCATAGACCCCTAGAGTCTTTAGAATCTAGGGAGTCTCCCGCACAGGATTTCTTAAAAAAAAAAAAAAAAAATTAACGTCAAATCAGGGTTTTTTTTATTAATTTGAATAAAATAATAATAACCTGTTTTTTCAAGCGCCAATATTCACAATTTAAAAGCCAATATTATTTTTTACTGTTAATAAAGAAAAAAAAACTGGTAAAAAACATCACCGAAGTGAGAAAAATGAAGATGTTTATGTCTTCGTTTTTTTTTAATTTTAATAAAAAAATATGCCAATAAATTTCCGTTAACACATCTTGTTAACGCAATTTTTTTTCCATATAACTTGACAGCTGGGATTTTTATTCGAGATAATTAAATTATAAAAATATGCAAATAAAATAAGAAATATTATTTTCAAATATTCTCCCATAGGAACGGGTTAAAAGAGATTCCATTTTTATTAGAATTAAATAATGATGATTTATGATATGATTTATAAACATGATTTGTTATCAATAAACACGCTGCAAGTATGAATGTAAGCAGTGGTAGAGGAAGGCTGAGAAAAGTATAGATGGATCAAATTTATGAAAAAACGAACTGTAATCTAAGTTGCAAGGATATATTCATTTAAAGCTCTCAAATGTATGCCCACAAACAAACACGTGTAGTACGCGCTTACAAATGCTGAATGTGTACTTACAAATAAAACGAATACCACGAATAAAATAAAATAGAACGAATAGCATATACAGAGTCATAACAAAAGGAGACGATGCATGATAAAAATTATGACTGTAATGAAAGTAGTATGCAAGGATCGGAAGAAATGGCGGATAATTTGCAATGTTGGCAGCTAAGGCATGTAATTTTATTTTGAAATTAAATTTAATATTGATTTTACGTTCGTCAATTATTTCCCATTCCGAAACTTTTGTATTGATTAATAGATTTGTATGAGGCTAGCCCCTTATGCTGTAAAAGCTTGGTTCACTTTTGCCAATGTCTCCCCGTTTCAGGGAAAGACGGTAGAAGTTACAAAGTTGATGTTCATGAGAAGTTTGGTTTTATTTTGTATGTACCTACACATGCATCGTGTGAAAGTGCGAACTATATGAGCCCTTAATTTATTTACGTATTTATGCAACTTAGATTATGTACACATAATGAAAAATTCTTCTTTTTTGTGTACATTTTAAGAAAAATATATTTTTGTAAACTTCTTAGCTTTGGAATAGTATAATGTTTGAAAAAAATATTTTTCTTTATTACAAAATATGTCATTTTTATGTGGACTGATATTGTTTGTTTGCTAGTTGCTTAATAATCAAAAGGAACATGGTTTGCATCTCCATCAAAGCGAAATTTAGACCTTTTCGCAACAGACAGAACAAGAGGAAAATAAGAAGAAGAAAAAATATGACATAAAGCTGAGGGATAGAGTTAGGAATGAATGGGTAAAAAAATAATGTAATTTGCAAGAGGCTGTGAAAGTTAAGTTACAAAAGAATGTGATGAGATGGTTTGGGCATGTGGAAAGAATGAATCATGATAGGCTGACAAAGTATGAATACAAAGAAAGTGTGAAAGGAAAAAGAGGGAAGGGACGACCGAGAAAAATATGGAGTGATCAGATTGAGGAGATTGTGAAAGAATGGGATATACAAAGTGAGCGTAAAAGAAGAAAATGCACGAAAAAGGTGATGGATATGAATGAATTGAAAGAGGTATGTAAGGATAGGAAAAAATGAAGGCAGCTCTGCAGAGGCACTGGCCACCCCTAGCGGAATAGCGACGGAGTTACAGCTACAGTTACAGTAAGCTATAAAATATGAGATAAGCACAAAGGGAAAGATGAAAAAAATATGATGGTTAATTTTTTTTTAATTCACTTTTTTTCATTTTTTGATTGCGTCCTCGTTAACACGAGCCCATATTTTTGAAAAAAGTGCCACGTCACGGCTTCCAATGAAGTAAAACTCAAAAAGGGTCTGCAGTCCCTTCGAATAGGGTTTGCTAGAGAAAAAAAGCGTCCAATCAGGAGCTCGGAGTCACAAGCGGTCTGAATTCAAAGGCCTCCTGTATGGACTAATCCGATCTCACATTGAAGCGGGAATGATAAAGGGGTTTTTGATGTTTAACGTGTGTTATTCTAATCATTAGATGGACTAAAATCTTACTCATATTATCTATATACTGTTACGAATACAAAGTAAATAGTTGTGTTTGTCTGTGTGAGTTTATATTAAAGTCTGTAAAGTCTCTAGAAGTGAGTAGAAGCTTAGGTAGGTAATGCTAATTTGTCTAATAATGATTTGATCTAAATTGGTTGAATCGAATGTCCTGGCAAAATCTAGCAAATAGTGGTTCTCCATGTCTCGAGAATGATCTTTATTTTTAGTATAAATTAAAGACCGAAATTCCATGTAGCATAGCGGGAGAAATCATTCGACAGTCGTACCATTATGTAACCCTCAACCGAAAAAGAACAAATAAATTGTGCAAAATAAAAAAAACGCAGTTTTTTTTACGTACACATGCAGCATTTGTAAGCGCGACCTAACAAGTGTCTGTTTGTAATTTTAAATGTCAATACATCTTTGCAACTTAGATTATATAGATACCTACTACCTACTCGTACGTCGAGTCGCGTCGATTATTTTCGCTCGAGTAAAAAAAAACGTTGATCGAGTCATCCTCGTTGCCGGGTTAATCACCGCAATTACGGACACTATACGCGAGTCATTACATTAGGCCGCTGGCATGGTCCGTGGTCCGAAAACACATGCAAAAACATCACTACCGTGGACTTCGTGACGCCTGGATAGCAGGGCTGCCAATCGCTATTTCCAAAACACAAATTACAGAACCAATCTTATCTAATGTAAGTAGCACAGATATACTAACATTTAAAATTCATTATATTTTTAAGTAAAAAAATCTATTCACAATTATGCTTCTTAAGATGCCTTATTAGGCGAAAACGTTTGAGCAAAAAAATGAAATAAACAGTGGATTACAACTCTGTTTTATCCTATTGAATTTTTAAACAATTTAAAGTATATTAAATGCATGTTCACAAACAGACACGTGTAAGTTTGGACCTTCAAATGCTGCTTGTGTACTTACAATTTAAAGACGAAACCTCAAATGAATACAAACTTTTGCCGATCCTCCCTATAACAGGGACATTGGCAAAGTGAACCATTTTTTAGAGCATGTGGTCAGTTTCGAACCGGGATCAACATTCTGAATATTGAGGTCCGATCGATAGCTCAGTTGGTAGAGTTTTTGCATTGCATGCCGAGAGCTTGGGTTCGAAACCCACCGAGGGTGTTGAAAATGATTTTTCGTTTCGGTGTTTATTTCAAACCCAAAATAAAATACCGGTAATGTTTACTCAGCCTTCACAATAAATGAGTTGGGAGCTGTTATAAAATATTTAAAACAACTCTCACATTATCGTGTTTTCGTTTTTTTCTTAGCTCAGATTGTGTAGAATTATTATTATTGTTAATACAAATTTTATATAGCGCCTTTTATGGCAGTGTGCCAATGCAAAGGCGCTTGTCCATATGATTGGACAAAGAGGTGAGTCTTGAGACGTCTTTTAAACAGTCTCTCCAAATCCAGTTCCTTCAGTGAGGCGAGAATAGCATTCCAAGTCATTGGAGCGGCCGCCTTGAATGCCCTGTCTCCAAAAACAGTGCAGGGCCTTCTTGCAGGGATGTTCAGGCAGCTGCTTCTTGATGCAGCTGACCTCAGTGTTTGTACGAGAATGTGATTCTTAAGACCATTTCAGTGAAAGGTCATCTTTCAATCAGTTGGTAGATAATTATTTTGGGGAAGGTGTCATCCCTGTTTTCCAGTCGTCGCCAACTTCTGTGCGGCGTGCAATTAGGGACAATTTATTTTACATGCGCCGCCGTCGCTCTCATGACAAGCTGCTTATTTGCAATTTTGATTCAGTGCGCATTTTCAACATTTTAATTGTTTAATTGCCCCTCACTTCTGACGATTGGAGAATTTCCTTTCATGCCTTATTCATGTCGAACTAAAAAAAAAGACGAATTCTTTGTAAAGTCATTTCGGTTCTTTATCACTGTTTTAATTGAGCCGTATAAAAAAAAAAAAACAATAAATTAAAATAAGATCTTACCGTATCTATTTAAAGATTGGACGAAATAAGACATGGCTGCGTTGTGTATCAACAGCTGATCTATCTAATACGGAACAATGATCAGCTGTTCAGGCACCGCCATGTTTTATTCCGTCCTATCTTCAAATGGGTACGGTAAGATGCACCGACAGCCGTGGAGACTTCCTCCCCCGAACAGTGAACATATCGCGTTGTCCCTGAAGGCTCGCATTTCACGAGTGGAACCTATTTATTTTCACAGGTAAGGGGGCCGGGCTTACGCCACTCACTTCCCTTGAAGTGGGGGTTTCCCATCTCTCGACAGGCCCGGTTTTCATTTGCTGTAAAGGTTCTATGATTCTTGATTTGGTTCCATTTCTGACATCGGTAGGGAAGACGAATGCGATTAATGAGGTCCAAATATTTTTTTTAATTTGGAACTTTTTTCTCAACCAGCAAACGTCATACTGCCGTCCTTTGCAATCAATATCAAAATATTTTTTTGCCTTTTCTCTAGGAACCCGGCTGGGTGACGAGGTTTATTTTTGCCCCCTTTTCATTGTAGATGTGGTGGTTTCTTTTTGTTATGCCTACATATTCAAAAGTTTTTTTAAACATTTTTCTATACTAATTACTGGAATGCAGTTTAGGATGATTATGAAGTAGGTATTTGTATAATGAGAGGGCTTAGAATGATAAAGCTACAAATAATTACTATGCAGCATGGATACACAACCTTTTCATAATAAGAAAGCAAAATAAAACTTATTTCACGATACAAAATTACATTTATAAGATACGTAGGATTATATTACGGTTTGTAAACATTTTTTAAATGTAATGCAATCCATAAATTTATTTCCATCAAAAGATTGGTTTGGAGCAGAGACTAGCGCATATTGAGGTTAGATTTGGAAGTAATCCGGCCGAAAAATGTGGTTTATTTTCGCTCCCTTTTCAATGTTTCTAGATCATTCAAATTCATAGAAGGTAAATAGTTAATTTCATATAGACGCGAATCTATAATCTAAGTTGCAAAGATATATTAACAAATATGTAGTTTGTTAAATTCAGTATTGTTATTTTTGTTCCTAGACTTATTGGTTGGTAGTAAGATCGTCAGTTAAAAAAAAAACAATTAAACCATAAACGTACTAGGCGTAGTGAAGAAAGAACCTATAATAATAAACTATAATCTAAGTTGCAAAGATATAATTATAAACCTTTAAAATTCATAATAAATGCATGCCTGCAAACAGACACGTGTAAGTTTGTGCTTACAAATGCATGTAGAATGTAGATACTTAAAAAATAAATCCAAACCTCAAATGACAATAACCCCTGCAAAGGTCCACATGCCGCATGTGGACCTACAATATAAAAACCCAATCTCAAATGAACATAAGCCTTGCAACTCTGGCCGTCCTTCCATGAAACAGAGGGGATATTGGCAAAGTGAATCATTTTTTACAGTATGGGTGTCAGCCTCATGTCAACCAAGTAATAATTTACAGATATTTGGTCTAGGTTGGCCATAGGCGTTCTACGGTTAATTAGTAGCTCTTTTTAACTTATTATTATTGAATTAATATTGTAAAGGCAAGTCCAGACTACATGAGTCGTTATTTAATTGTTCCCAGTGGATGTTTCTCGAGATAATCTCACACAATTCCCACTAATTGTGAGTGAGCCTCTAATTGGATTAATAAACAACAATTATTTAATTAAAAAAACAGTACAACGTAACCTATTCTTACCAATTGTATACGACCGCGGGAAGTGTGTTTGGTCATTATCCAATTGGACTAGCCAAAAAGGTTGTCAAAGCATGTATAAACCGGACTGCAAACGATTGTTCCTTGACTGATAGGTTGGTATGCGGCTGACCACCCATGCTGTAAAAATGGTTCACTTTGCCAATGTCCCCCGTGTTTCAGGGAAGGTCGGCAAGAGTTGCAGGGTGTTTGTCCATTTGAGATTTGGTTTTTATATTGTAGGTTCACATGAGGCATGTGCAAGCGCGAACTTGTACGTGTCTGGTTGTGGGAATGCATGTAATGTGAATTTCCAATGTAACATATCTTTGCAACTTAGATTAGATTAGAGTAGATGGGTGGTCAGCTTCATACCTACCAACCTATAAGTCAAGGAAAATAAAAACCCGTAAAAATAAATAGGTCCCGAATCCGCACATGCGACCCCTTCGGCGATAACGCAGCTAAGAAGTTGCACTGTATGTGTAGCTTAGTTGCGAGGAATATGACAGGAAAAAACACAATATACAACGACACAACATCCTGCATATTTGCAACAATTTCATCGAATAAATATCGACGGTTAAAAGTTAATGGGGCATAAGCAACAACAACTTAAAGTTTGAGATTGCAGAAAATTGGCACAACTTTTTATTCTTATTTATCATTTCGTTAAGAATTAAAAAAAAATGCATTTGTTGGCATTCCTATCAATGTGTTATTACGATGTTTTACGATTTTTTTACGTCACAAGCGCCTTTAGGACAAAAATGGCCAAAATCTTGTCTGTTACACCCATCTGTGGTTACACCAAAACCATAATTCGAAAACGCAGTTGTTTGCTTGGGCATATATAAAAAAAAAACATCGTAGAGCTATGGGAGTTAGCGCATTAGAAAGAGCGGAAAATTGTAAGTAGGATAGCATTCATTACTCATTCTTGACCAAAACGTCGCTTCTGCCCTACTTCTTTTTAATGTCATTGAGTTCCCTGTCTTCTATGAGTAGACCTTCTTCAGGCGTATGTTCCAGGATGCCTGCCCCTTCCCCCTTCTCTCTCCTACCCCCAAGGCTACTCCCCCCCCCCCCCTCCCCCTAACCTGTGCTGACCTCCAACATGCTCCTTGAGCACCTCCAGCAGGTGTCAGCCGAGATTTACAAAGAGCAAGTGCAACGAAAATGCGCTCTACCTTCATTATTTGTAAAAATAAATAAGTTCCAAAACAAATAAAATCTCCTTTGAAATTAGATATATCTATGATAATCTATAATATAAAGCTGCAAATATATGTATTAACATTTAAGATAATAATAAATATTAATTAAATGCATGCTTACAAGTAGACACGTCACACGTGTACATTCGCATTTACAAATGTTCATGTGTGTGTCGAACAATCTGGAAGTGTTTAAAAAAATCCATTATAGAAGTACGTGGAATAATCTAAAACATGCAAGAATATTATGTTTCGTACCTATATATACGAGCCGTAATGGTGCAGAGAGCCAGAGACGCTTGAAACATTGTGACGCAAAGCTGATAGAGCTATAGAAAGACTTTTTTTATTTATTTATTTATTTATTTGTAAAAACACCAACAGATCATTGACAATTTTTTCACAAGTTAAACATAATAAATTACATACTAGACATCAATGCTCCAGTGACGGTGTCTGTCACATACTTAGTTGTTATAAAATTCTTATTGTCTAAATTTTATATAATATATGAACCATAATTAATCATCATAATAATAATATAAGCGCGCTTGATTCATGACGAGTACATTGAGTGCAAATACCAGTCAATACATAATAATCGTATATAAGCCACAAATACCCAACGCTCGTCATTATAAAATGTTGCAGGCAAAATCACGAAAGCAGAAAAAAAAAACATGAAAGAAAAAAGGAGAGAGAGAAAAAAAAAAAAAAAAAAAAAAGAATGTTCCAATTGATTAGCACCTTGGAATTAATTCATTACCGTTCAGATAATATGATAGATAGGTGAGTAAAAAAGACTTGAATATTAATGCACTTACCATTACAAACAGGTCAAATATGTTTAAAAAAGATGGGAATATGAATATTACATACTTACATATATATACATATATATCAATACTTATAACAGTTGTAACCGTTTATTATGCAAAGTCATCCTGTTAAATAAATCAATTGTATATTTTGGATGGTTGGTGCATTAACACTGTGAAAATTCATCTTATCTTTAGTTATTCAAACACTGTTTTATTTTCACTCTTTATTATTTAATTATTTGGACAGAAACGTTTTCGACTACACAGTAATCATCATCAGGTAATAAAAAAAACGAAAAAGTTTGTGTCCAAATAATTAAATAATAAAGAGTGAAAATAAAACAGTGTTTAAATAACTAAAATAAATTGTAGCTTGATAAAAAGAACCCAGTAAAATCATAACAATGCCCTAGCTCTCTGGAATTGAACGCCAACATTATATTGGGCTATCGACCGGACTGCAGACAATATTGACGTCGAGCACCTTTTTAACGCGCGCGATCTGGTTTCCATGGTAATACGTTATTTCCTTTAGCAGTGTCTCGCATGCAAGCTGCTGCAGACTTTTAGGAAGGTGAAATATACATACAGATATTATGTAATATAAACTAAAGCGCCCTTCACGCTCTTTGCACACAAACCATCTTGGCTCTTTATGCACTTGATCTCCTCTACACGATGACTGCTCTGATTTCTTTTAAAAGTCCACAATAGCTTGCATCTGCGTCTACTTCTTTTTCCTCTTGTTATGTATATATATAGTTGTTTTTTTTTCTCTTTTGGGCGCCGTTTAGTGGCTCCAGCCACCTCAAGGGCGCCCATCTTTCGCTTGCTTCTTGGAAAGCATGAACGATTATAGATCTATGATCTGTTTATTGTGGAAATCCCTCCTGTGATGCAGAATACCAGTTGTTCTTCCATCTTTTGGGAGACGCTAGCCGTCCGGTATCTCCTGTGCCACGACTCGAGCTATCCTTCCTTCGTTCATGCGGTCTATATGGCCCCTCCAGAACCGTCTCCTCTTCCTGCTCCTTGCTTGCATCAATAAAATGAAAGCAGATTCAAAATTAAAGTGATGAATGTTGAGGAGATGAAAGAGATGTAAGGACAGAAAAAAGTGGAGGTAACTTCTTTCCACGTTATCTCCGTAGGGTTTCGCGTGTTGCGAGTGGAACCTTTTTACTTTTACATGTAAGGGGGCCGGCCTTACAACAATCACTTTAGTTAAATTGGAGATTTCCCAGCTCTTGAGCGGGGTGGTACTCATTTATTGTGAAGGCTGAGGAGTAAACCTTCCCTGTATTTTATTTTTGAGTGTGAAATAAACACCGAAACGGGAAATCATTTCCGACACCCTCGATGGGATTTGGGTTCGAACCCGAGCTCACGGCATGGAATGCAAGCACTCTATCAACTGAGCTAATGGGCTTATGCCTGAATGAAAATCGTAGACGAGAGGGAGGAGATTGCCTTTCCAGATGTTTTTCGTCCTTAAAAATGACCGTCGACCGAAGGGTGGATAAACACGCAATTTCCAAAAAAATAGTTAATCTCAAAATTATTGCCGACAAGGGAGGGGGGAGGCACAAGTTGCAGGGGACTATCGCTCGCCTATTGCTCCCCTATAGCTTCATCGCCCTCAATCGCCCCCCCCCCAATAACCCCCCTTAGAGCCCAAATCGCTCCCCAAAGGGCCGATCGCCCTCGGGCTGGGAGCCACTGCTCTCTCACTTTCTGTTTTCCTTTCTAAGTTATTTTTTTGACAACGTTCATAACAAAAGATAGAGCGCCTACTTGCGGCGTTATAAATAGGTGAAAGTCGAGCACAATAATGCAGAGCAAAGCAACGGGTTACTTAGAGAGTAGAAACTAAATAATGTAATACGAAAGCAACTTGCATTCAGAATGTGTGATAATTTTATTTCACTTTCGAATGAATTCAGACACTTAACACTCGAGCTTTGTAAATGGCGGTTGATCTGTAATGTTGGCGGCTAGGGTTTATTAAATTGGATTTTTTTTCTCTTTCAGTTTTGATGTCCATAGATATTATTATTTATTGATTTAAAAAAATGAAATTTGTCGTGTATGTTCCTTGACTTTAAGGTTGGTATGCGGCTGACCACCCATACTGTAAAAAATGGTTTACTTTGCCCCTGTCTCAGGGAAGGACGGCAGAAGTTGCAGGGTGTATGCCCATTTGAGATTTGGTTTTTATGTTGTAGGTTCACATGCGGCATGTGCAAGCGCGAACTTGTACGTGTCTGGTTGTGAAAATGCATGTAATGTGAATCTCCAATGTAACATATCTTTGCAACTTAGATTAGATTAGATTTGTACATAATAATCATATTAATCTACTTGCTTTGTCAGCCGTCTCCTGTGTAACTCCGTTGCCATTCCGCTAGGGGTGGCCAGAGCCTCTGCAGAGCTGTTTACATTTCTTTCTGTCCTTACAAACCTCTTTAAATTCATTCATATCCATCACCTTTTTCATGCATTTCCTTCTTTTTATTATGCATTTATCATGCATTTTCTTCTTTTATTATTATCTGTAATATTATAAAAACGCAGAGACTCACCATACAAAATAAATGTAAGTTAATATAGATATAACTCAAGAACTACTGAACAGATGCACATCATATTCACAACAAACATTATTTGGAACCTTAAATGTGTTTTCTCATAATAAAAAGTTTAAAAAATGTTATTATTTTAAGAAATATTTATGACCGATTAGAACACCTTTTTCTTTTTTGTGACATTTAATTTTACAGTAAAGTAAGATAGCATTGTTTGTAAAACAGAAAGACTTTCGCAAAGTGGAAAAATTCTTCATACTTGTGGATGAAGATAAAATAATTAATCTTTGAAAGGGTAAAAGAAGGAATCTAAAAAATGTTTATTGTCGTTGTCATAAAAAGCTTGTATCGTCTGTGTATGGCTTCATATTATCATGATAAACATGAAAATAAACAAAACGCTTCTAACACATGTTGCTCGTGAGAACTCACCGTTTTTTAGCTGCCAGTGACACTTCCCGTTCTGTAGACCGAGTACGAACATTTACTAAGTTAAGTAGTAAGAGATTTTAACAAAGTTTTGAAGTCGTAGAAACGTTGACCCTAGCCGATTTCAATGCATTGTTAAGATTTAAGAATATGCATTTTTTGCTTACCTACTAAGTACCCGGTCGTAGTCAAATGGTTAACACTACGGACTCGTATTTACGAGTAGAAGGTAGTGGTTTGATTCCTATCTGAGCCCAAAAAAAAATATTTTTCAATAATGCTCTACGTTATAACGCTGGGTGGAAAAAATATCTACCCTTATCCAAAGACCAGTCAAAAGACTTCCTCTACCACGACATCCATCTATTCTTGCAACATAATATACTTTCTTTGTCAGTCTTTCCTCATTCATTCTCTCCATATGCCCAAACCATCTATCTAATCTAATCTAATCTAATCTAAGTTGCAAAGATATGTTACATTGGAGATTCACATTACATGCATTCCCACAACCAGACACGTACAAGTTCGCGCTTGCACGTGCCTCATGTGAGCCTACATCATAAAAACCAATCTCAAATGGACATACACCCTGCAACTCTTGCCGTCCTTCCCTGTAACAGGGGTGACATTGGCAAAGTGAACCCTTTTTACAGCATGGGTGGTCAGCCGCATCTATAAAATCATATAAAAAATATATATAGGTTTAAGTTAGAATTACGGTCGTTTGACATTTTGACAATTATATTAATTTTCAATTTTTAATGCAATATAATTGTCAATTTTTTTTATATAAAATAATAATATAAAACTATCTTAAACCAATAATGATTCCTCTTATTACTCTATGGGTAAGATCTACAGCCACCCTTAGTGTATCCGGTTCAATTTATTATGTCATTAAAACGTAACAAATTACTTACCTTTAATTTGTACGATAAATTTTTGAAACACAATATCGGGCGAACAGATCTGACGTCATGCGGTGTGTCGCACCGATGTGACCCTTGAGAAGGGTTACAAAACAAAACAGTGATTTGATTTACGGCTCGTGGTGTAGTAGTCGATGGTTGGATATTATAAACGTTGTGTGGAAAAACTAAATCGGGAACATTTTATGTAAATTGCGCAGCACGTGGGCAAACCAAGTCTGATATGCCTATATTCTGAACCAATGTCAACTAACTAACACGAATACAAAATAATTTAGATTATTCATATTCATTCACCTCTTTGCATGTACTTATTTGTGCTTCCAAATTTAATTTTAGTATTAATTTATGCTTACAAATTTAATTCATCCTGTTCAAAAATATATTCTATCGTGCTGAATTTTATGGGATGGTCGGCATTCGAATTTGCGCTATTGACACTAGCGCCGCGCCGGTTCGAGCCACGCTTGCGCCGTGTCCTTTCGGATATAGTTTCACCCTGATTCAACATAATATGTCGTTGAGCAATCATTAATTATATTAATTGATTAACCTCTAATCTAAGATGCAAAATATAAGTGACGTTAGAGATTCACATTATATGCATTTTCACAAAACAGACATGTTTAAGTTCACGTTTAAACATGCTGCATGTAGTCCTACAATATAAAAACACGAATCTCAAATGAACATACACCCTGCAACTCCTGCCGACCTTTCCTGAAACAGAGGTGACATTGGCAAAGTAAATTTTAAAGTGAATATTAAATAATGAGTTAGGTATTCATTGATAATGTACCCCTTCACTACACACAAGAGTTTAGTCTCTTTTTGGTGAGGTATAGCGTAGAAACTACTAATATTTCATGACTGCATTTGAATTATGAAATGAAATGTGTTAAAAATTGTATTTAAAAAAAACTTCATACCTATTTCTGACCAGGGCTGGAAGTCTCTTCACCACGGCAATTCTTACCTACCGAATATCGGTAATATTTGTATGAAGACTAATCAGCTGTTCACTTGCGGCCATCTTGGATTGACAGGTCTTCATACAAAGATTACCGATATTCGGTAGGTAAGAATTACCGCGGTAATGCGACTTCCAGCCCAGGTAAAATAAGTTGGTGTATTGCATACCTCTTCACAAATCTATTTAAAACAAAAATGGCGCTTGTTTCTACCGCTTTTTAACCGTTGCTTGATGCGCTAATCGGTAGGTACAGAATAGGTTGTTGTTTTGTTACCCATGGGGTATCCACTCCTACCCCGTGCGCTGGTCCTCTATACTCTATAACCCCAGCACTATGATTACCCCTGGCGGTAACTGCCTAATGCCAGGCCCACTATTACCTATACTTACCTACTGCTGCAACACACACACACACACACACTGACACCACCATGCCTACCTGACAGGCAGGGGTCTGCAACATTTCATACTGAAAAAATTATGAACGATTTCTTTTGTATTTTGATTATTTTTTCGTGTGTACCTATGTATAAATGTATTCTGTAGTTATTTCACCGTCCCAGTGCGTGTTTGGTTTGTATACTATTTGATTAAAAGATGATCTTTCAATTGAATTGTCTTAAGAATCACATGCTACACAATCTGAGATGAGAAAAAAACGTACTGCACGATAACGTGAGAGTTGTTTTAAATATTAAAAAAAAACAATGTAAGATTATACGACACATTGGTCCAGTAGGGGAGCGGGCCCCAATATGGGACACTTTTTTTTTTGTCAAACTGTAAAAAGAACAGCTTTTATAATTTACTGTTCGAACTAAGGTCAGTCTCTTGGTAATTTAGTATCGTTTATGTCTTATAATGTTCATCTCACTTATAATGTCAGTTTCACCCCCAGATAAAAATAAACAAAAAATCGTTATTTTTGTGTAAAGTGTAAGCTGTATCTTAATATGGGACACCACATAGCCCCAATATGAGATATCTCATACACATACAAGCATTAAAACGCAAACGCAACTAAGCTACACATAAAGTGTAACTTCTTGCCGCGTTATCCCCGAAGGGGTCGCATGTGGCGAGTTGAAGCTATTTATTTTTACAGGTAAGGGGGCCGGCCTTACGCCAACCACTTCAGTTGAAGTGGAGGTTTCCCAGCTCCCGAGAGTGCTGGTACTCATTTCTTGTGAAGGCTGAGTAAACCTTGCCGGTATTTTATTTTGGGGTTTGAATTAAACACCGAAACGGGAAATCATTTCTGACACCCTCGGTGGGATTCGAACCCGAGCTTTCGGCATGGAATGCAAGCACTCTACCACCTGAGCTATCGACCGGACATTGCTCGTGTGAAATTACATCTGATGGACATAAGACAAACAAGCACTAAGGCCTAAGGGGACGAATTATCTACGTTTTGAACGCTTCAATTATTTGATTAAAATGAAGTAAACCTGTATAAGATCAAAACCTAAAAAATGAAAATAAAACACTTAATGATATTATGCAAACTGAACTTTTGAAATTATACATAGGTATTCAAAATGTTAACTGTATTATTATATACTATGTTTTAATTTCACGTATAAATAATATTGCAAGGGCTTTTATTGTAAATTCACTTTTTCCATTAATGAAAGTCCCTTGAAAGTATTGATAGTTAATTTCATACTTAAGATAAAAATTAAAACAATAATATCTTATTTATTATTCATAACTTTAATTGTTAAAATTAACTGATAAAATATATAATATTTTGGAATGAAATAATTTGCAAGTAAAATAAAGAAGGTAAAATATTTTGGCACCGCGGATTAGATTATTAACGCTATCGCGTGCATTTCGCTCACCAATAGTTTCCAATTACTAAACTAAACCAAGATAAGAAATTCTCAAGTCAGGTACGCTCGCCACACGCCAGAGTGAGATGGAGCGATCACGTGGCGCAAGTCCAGCTAGCCGTGTCCCTCTCTCACGGCCCGAAGAGTGGGAGAACAACATCCAAGATGGCGAGCCAACAGCCCGCCGGGCTGGTCGCTAAGCTCAACAACTCAGTATACACGCGACAATCACACTCAAACGTCCACATAACGCGGGAAAAAACACCAAAAACATCGTAAAAATGATAACAGAACTTGTACATTGGATAACAATGTAAGAAATTCGTGTTTTTCAGTTACTTTTAAAGTGTTCAACAACAAACTTGGTGCACGCGCGAAACTTGTGGCGGAATTGTGTTTCTCAAAGTACAGCGCGAATAACAATAACAAAACTTTTCTCGGTAAATTTTGTAAGTTCGAAGTGTTATTTATTTACTTCCTATCTTCACATGAATAACGATATTCATCTTACAAAATTGCGGTAAATATAAGAAATTATTTAATTTTAACTTTATTGTAAAAAGTAGATTTAAAAAAATGCTAAAAAGTGTGATAAACTAAAAACATAAAATAATATTACATTTTTTTTTACCAAAGTTTGTTTATTTTATTTATTTAGCTTCAATAATAAAGTATACCAACGTACATTTATTGAATCTTTGGTGTGAGTGACAAAATGGATTTTTGAAAAACAAAAACAGTTTGCATGCAACAGGTAACATTAGTACCTGACCCAAAGATGGGTGGTCCAAGAAATTGGAGACGGGCGGCCCAGAGTATAGCGGGCTGCTTGATTCTAGCTTACGGCACCCTTCTGTTGTACCAAGCTGGTTCATCAACTCCAGCCAGGAAGTGGCCAGCATCTGAAGAAGGCCTGGCGGTTGCTGGTGACAGGCTGAGGCTGGTTAAGGAACCTTTGCCTACTCCTCCACCTTCATCCACTGCAACTCCGCGTCCTCCAGCTCCAACAGCTTTAAAAGATCTCTTCATCAGCGTTAAAACTACAGGACATTATCATGAACTGAGGCTGTCTATCATTCTCAAGACGTGGTTTCAATTGGCCAAAGAACAGGTAACTAAATTTTTGTATTAAAAATACCGAACAACAAGAGTTTGAACAAATAGGTAGAATATTTTGCAAACCACTGTTATGCGGACTGTAAAAAGATGTTAACATACACTCAACCATGTACTAATTAACTAATAGATCATTTTTCTTGACACATTTCTTCCAACGCAGTAATCGGTAATACGAGTGGAGACTTAGATAAAAGAAATATTATCACCTGATATTTTAATGCAAAATAAACAACCCACATGCTGAAATTTAAATCAACCGTAAAGCACGTTTGTTGACAATATCTAAACAAAAAAATCTCGGCATTGAACAAATATTACGAACACCAGCATTATTTTTTACACGGTGATAAGCCTCGTTTTCCTCAAAGGGTTCGCATGTAGCGAGAGGAACCTATTTATTTTACATGTAAGGCTTACGCCAACAACTTCAATCAAAGTGGAGTCTCCTAGCTCCCGAGGCGACTGGTACTCATTTTTGTGAAGGCTGAGTAAACCTTGCCGGTATTTTATTTTGAGGTTTGAAATAAACACCGAAACGGGAAGTCATTTCTGACACCCTCGGTGGGATGCAGTTATTTATTTAGCTTGTGATGTCAAAACGGAAAAATATGGCAAACTCTAATGATACCTCAATCTAACCTCGGATAATAATAAAGTTACGCACATAAGAAGAGTGTACCTATGCAAAAAAAAATAAAACCATTCATATGCAAGGTAGGTATACGTATAGTGTCGCCGTATTGTCGAGACGCAAAACCAAACTAGATCGATAACGTTAAGCAATGTGTTCCCACACATCAAATCACACGTAACTCGAAAGCAATCGAGATTAAAATGCAAACAAGGATTTCTTTATTTGAAAAGAAAAACACATGCCTCGCTGTGCCATGTTAAAATCTTTCAAGTGCCAAACCATAAACAAGACTCAAGTTACTTCGATGAAATCCTTATCGTATCGAGTTTAAACAAACACAGCCCGAAGACAAGTGCTGCGCCTGCGAAGCATTCGAACCACATTATTTATGTCACTTCGCCACACATGTTGGAGCATGTGTGCTGGAGTGAGAGTTTTTATTATTTTCTTTTGTTTATTGCGCCCGCTCTGGATGTGGTATTGTTATTATTTCTATGCGTCGCAAAAAAAAACAGCTTTCTCAACTTTCTTGCGACGAAATTCCTTGTCTTTTTATTTATTTAATGTTTTACTTTTATTTTGGACTAAAAATAATAATCTATAATCTATTTTGCAAAGATATTATTAACATTAAATGCATGTCCACAAACAGACAAGTGTAAATAAAATAAAATGTTTTTTGTTACAATTCACAGTGAATTTAGTTTTTTATATTTTAATCACAATATATTAGTAAACTCACTGTGAATTTAAATAAATAAAAAAAAACATTGAACCTTATTTAAAATGTAATTTCACCAAAATAATAATAATAATTGGACAATTTGTATACAGCGCCGTTTAGTGGCACTAGCCACCCCAAGGGCGCTTTTATGTGTTGAAGCTTCTGTTAAACAAATGTGTCTTAAGCAACTTCCTGAAACTGCCAACACTGGTCTCTGTTCTCAACTCCAGAGGTAGACTATTCCAGCAGGATGGACCAGCCGAACTAAAAGCCCTGTCTCCGAAACCAGTTCTGTTCCGTCGAAGAGGCAGTTGAAGCCTGTTTACGGCGTCACTCTGTGCAGAACGAAGAGTGCATCGTTTTCCACCTATCTGGTCGACTCTGCACAATTCACACAAGTACGATGGGGCAACTCCTCTGAGGGCATTAAAAACAGAAACACATATTTTGTACTCAATCCTCTCTGGGACTCGCAGCCAATGAAGGCGCCGCAACAGAGGAGAGACATGGTCAGTTTTTCGTCCTCCTAAAAGTAATTTGGCTGCAGCATTAAAGACGGACTGCAGTCTAGACTGCTGAAACCTTGGAAGACCCCAGAACAGACCATTGCAATAATCCAGTCTCGACACAACAAAGGACGCAATGAGAATCTTAGCAGCTTCGGATGTCAAACAGTTTCTGACCCATCTCAACTGCCTCAGGTGAAAAAAACAGGAGCTCACAGTCGAGCTTATTTGCGTACTCATGGAGAGAGTGTTGTCAAGATGGACCCCAAGAAACTTAATTGAGCTAGATGGATATACATCCAGGCCCATTACTTTAATTGGTGAAGAGCCAAGCAAGTGTTTCCTACCAGGAGACGACATCCAGATGAATTGATGAACCAAGTAAGTAATTGCCGAAAATCTACAGTTCGCACTTACAAATGCATCATATTATTATGTACATACAAATTAAAATCTAAGCCTCAAATGAACACACGACCTGCAACTTTTGCCGATCTTTCTTGAAACTGGGGGGACATCGGCAAAGTGATTCATTTTTTACAGTATGGCTGGTCAGCCTCATACTGTAACTGTAACTTTAACTCTGTTGCCATTCCACTAGGGGTGGCTAGAGCCTCTGCAGAGCTGCCTCCATTTCTTCCTATTCTTACATACCTCTTTCAATTCATTCATATCCATGACCTTTTTTATGTATTTTCTTCTTTTACGCTCGGTGCCTGGACGGTGAATGAAAGTGAAATTAGTAAAGTCCATACTGTTGAAATGGACTTTCTAAGAAGTATGATTGGGAAAAAACGGAGTGACAGGGTGAGGAATGATTTTGTAAGAGAAGAATGTGGTGCAAGAGAAAGTGTGAAAGTGAAGATTAAAAGAAGTTTGTTAAGATGGTTTGGGCATATGGAGAGAATGAATGAGGAAAGACTGACGAAGAAAGTATATGTTGGTAGAATAGATGGATGTCGTGGTAGAGGAAGACCGAGAAAGGTATGGATGGACCAAATATCCGAAATTGCGAATGAATGGAATATCCAGAGTCATAATAAAAGAAGAGCCTGTATGAAGAAAAATTATGACTCTGGAGGAAATGAAAGAAGTATGTAAGGACAGAAAGAAATGGCGGTTGATCTGTAATGTTGGCGGCTAGGGTTTATTAAATTGGAATTTGTTTTTATTTGTAAATGGATATTTTGTATTTGGATATTATTATTTACTTAGTGATGTATAAAATGTAATTTGTCGTGTGTGTGTGTTCCTTGACTTATAGGTTGGTATGCGGCTGACCACCCATGCTGTAAAAATGGTTCACTTGCCAATGTCACCCCTGTCTCAGGGAAGGACGGCAAGAGTTGCAGGGTGTATGTCCATTTGAGATTTGGTTTTTATGTTGTAGGTTCACATGAGGCATGTGCAAGCGCGAACTTGTACGTGTCTGGTTGTGAGAATGCATGTAATGTGAATCTCCAATGTAACATATCTTTGCAACTTAGATTAGATTAGATTACGCTCGCTTTGTATATCCCATTCTTTCACAATCTGATCACTCCATAGTTTTCTCGGTCGTCCCTTACCTTTTTTTTCCTTTCACACTAACTCATCTAATCTAATCTAAGTTGCAAAGATATGTTACATTGGAGATTCACATTACATGCATTTTCACAACCAGACACATACAAGTTCGCGCTTGCACACGCCGCATGTGAACCTACAACATAAAAACCAAATCTCAAATGGGCATACACCCTGCAACTCTTGTCGCCCTTCCCTGAAACAGGGGTGACATTGGCAAAGTGAACCATTTTTACAGTAGGTACGGCTCGTCAGCCTCATGCCAATCTAAGTATAAGTCAAGGAATACAATCTCTTATAGAATTACGTAAGAGTAGAGACAAATCTAGAAGTTACTTTTCTTGGTATGCAAACAAAAACAGTGTTTATATAACTGCGTGCAACGTTTAATTGTTTGAAATTTCCCGCCGTTTTCTCGGCAGGTAATTGTCAGCACAGATAATGGCGGCAATTTTGTAATTGCTGTTGCTGTTGCTGTGATTATGTTGTCTATAGCCATGCTGAGCTCACAGCACTAGATAGCAAAAAGCAATGGATGCACAGCAGAGCTACAATGTTGCTAAAAAATCAACTCCGAAATTTAGGTTTTTGACTTATTTCCATTTCTGAAGGTAACAAATCATTATCTTCATTCCAAGATGACAGCCGTGTCTCTATCTCTTTTAAATTCGTTAATAAATTCATGTAAAAAATAGTTTATGCATTGTACTCCATGGAATAAATAACATTCCATTGGCTTTCCTGCAAAACTGACTTTTTTGACTCAGTGCTGTCTTCCTTGGAGCAGTCGAAATATGCTCTTCGCTGGGTGAAAAATTCACCCGGTCACTAAAGTTCCATCCAGCCTTACGGTAACTGGATCTTGCTTGAGAATTGACACTTTCTACAGCGACGACCAAGCTCGCAGAGGGCTCTTGAGGTGTGATACACACAAAAACAGCGTTCACCAAATAAATCATCCTAATATTATTATTTTGTTCCTTGACCTATAGATTGGTATTCGACTGACCATCCATACTGTTAAAAATGCTTCACTTTGCCTATGCAATTTCTGTGTCAGGAAAGGTCGGCAAGAGTTGCAATGTTTGACGCATACGGAATGTGCTAGAGCGAACTTACTTACACGTGTATGCTTGTGAGAATGCATGTAATATGAATCTTGAACGTAGTACATATTTGCAACTCAGATTATAGGTGTCACTTGACTGGGCTAGAGTCAGGACAGATTATAGGTGTCACTTGGCTGGGCTAGAGTCAGGACAGATTATAGGTGTCACTTGGCTGGGCTAGAGTCAGGACAAAAATTTATAACTTCAATACAAAATCATTTAAGTATGTAGGTATTTTGACCAAGTGCTTTTTTCACACGATCCGGACTAGTTCATTCTTGCCTATAGCTCAACAAAGTCTCCAGATGATATTGGCTAAAAACTATCGAGAAAACAAACACTTTTAGATTATTTCTAAATTGAAAACAGGCACCTTTTATTTTTTTAATTACACTGACTGTTTTAATTACCTTGGTTGTTATGCGTTGCTATGGTAACGCGTCGCTGGACAGAGACGAAACTGCAGATAGCCATCTTTGTTTTTCACGGTCGTGAGTTTCCCACGCATGCGCGCTTCACCAACCAGCTACCTACTTCATTTCCTTCCAAAAATGTTGCATTAAATTCAATATTAATGCATAAATTGATTTGAAAAAAAAAAAAGTTATAGGTTGGAAAAGTGGTTGGCGAAAGACCGACCCCCTTACCTGCGAAAATAAATGAGATTCACTCAATACACGTGACTCCTAATGAGTTACACTAACTGTGCAACTTAATTGCATCTCAATGGTGGGTACCTATATTGGCAATTTCATTCAAATAAATATAAGGATGATTTATTCGGTTGGCGCTCTTTCTATGAATCACACCTCAAGAGCCATCTGCGAGCTTGATTGTCGCTTTAAAAAACGCGTTAATTACTCAAAGAATACCTATTTGCTCTGAGGCTGGATGGACCTTTAGAGCCCGTTCCCACTTGTCGGGTGTCGGATCCGTATATTGATCGGAGGTTCTAGTGGCAGAACATTATGTATGGAGCTATTCACACTTGTCGGAAACCGATTTGGTCCGAAATGCCCTGCAACTGGAACCTCTGATGAATATACGGATCCGACACCCGACAAGTGGCAATGGGCTCTTAGTGACCATGAAAGGCAGATGAAATTTTCAATGAAGCAAAGAGCATAATTTTATCTTGGTTAATTTGTTGTGCTCTTCTTAGAATTACAACTGTGACTCTCTGATTACGATTCTGTAGCGTTAACCACTAGGCTACAGACTGGTTTAATAGCTTCATGGAACTCAAAGATGTACCATTCGCATCCCGGCGGTATTCTTGATCTGCCATTTTCTCTGTTGTATTTCCCGCCCTTTCCGGTGTTTTCTCCCGCCGACCAATCAACGCTTGCATTTCCTGGGGTTATTCCTGGCAATTTTAATTTCAAGGCATGTACATATTGTTGTGAATATGCAGGATATTGGTAGTTGTGTTTGGGTTGTCTGTGTTGGTTTTACAATAAATTCATGAAGTTTCTAGAACGGAGTAGAAACTTACATATGCCCTTAAAAATAATTTGTATCACAAAATCAACACTAAAAACTATAAATTGTATTTGTTCGATATTAGCTAAGTGTTGAATCGAATGTTCTTGTGAAGTCTTGCTAGGAGGTATGTAGCGGTTCTCCATGTTTCGAGAATGATCTTTATTTTTAGTATAAATTTAGGACCGAAATTTTTTTGTAGCTTCAAAATCAACCGTCGAACTAAACCTACTGTTTAAATGTAACTTTGATACGAAAGTGATACATCTAATCTAAGTTGCAAAGATATGTTACATTGGAGATTCACAATTACATGCATTCTCACAACCAGACACGTACAAGTTCACGCTTGCACATGCCTCATGTGAACCTACAACATAAAAACCAAATCTCAAATGTACATACACCCTGCAACTCTTGCCGTCCTTCCCTGAGACAGGGGTGACATTGGCAAAGTGAACCATTTTTACAGCATGGGTGGTCAGTCATAAAATTGTGTAAAATAATAAACCGCATTTTTTTAGTAAATATAACCGGCTAAAAACATAACAATATCAACAGTCAACACAGCAAAACATATTTTTATTTAATACATAATAATTTATTTTACAATTCATTTTTACGTATTAAAATATAGCTCTTCCACTAAAAGATGAGTAAAAGGCTGATCTAGCGTAAACAATGGTTGACTCTGTAATGCCACCCCTGCTTCAGGGAAAAGATGCAGTTGATGCAGAGGTTACGTTCGTTTGAGGCTTCCATCATTTATGATAGCAAAAACATACGCGTACTTGCTTGTGAGCGCACGTGAAGCATGAATCTCAACATATGAGATTATTTATTTATTTAACGTCTAGCAGGCTTTATATCGAATACAATTATTACGAATACACTTTACACAGATTACCTACACATGATTTTAACTAACTCATATTCAAATTGAAGCAAAGATTTGAACTGAATTTCCCCATTTAGTACTGTGCAGTTTAAGCCAGGCGTTTGCTCATCGCGGTCGCAAACGTGCATTCAGAGTTGCTGTCCCGATTATCGGTTTAGAGCCCCTGAATACGGGTTAATTCCCCATCAAAAGGACCAGCGAATAAAAGGACCGCTGAACTGTCAATTGGACGAAATTCCATTCGTATACACTAAAGCTGTAGGCCATTTTGTGAAATTAAATATAGTGTATAGACGATGGACGATGGATCTGAGAATGGCGGTACACAATGGCATATTGTCACCGACTTTGATGTATGGAAGTGAAGCACGGACCGTGAATGATAGCGAAATGAGTAAAGTATGTACGGTGGAATTAAAGCATGACAGAAAAACCCTGAAGGATTGAGTTAGGAATGAATTGGAACTTCAGTTAGCCTCTGATGATGAACCGAGCAGGTTCGACAGCGCTTAGGCATTATAACTCGTATGTGAAAATAAAAACTATGTGTTTTTTTAAATAAAAAACGTTTTTTAATTATTAAATTAAAGAATGTAAGTTGAAAGAAGATGTGATAGTTAGGGTACGAGCATAGGGTACGAGAGAATATGACGAGATGGTTTGGACATGTGGAAAGAATGAATGATGATAGACTGGCAAAGTATATATACGGAGGAAGTGTGAAAGGAAAAAGATGTAAGGGACGATCGAGAAAAGTGTGGAGTTATCAGATTGAGGAGATTGTGAAAGAATAGGATATACAAAGTGAGCGTAAAAGAAGAAAATGCATGAAAATGCATGTGATGGATATGAATGAATTGAAAGAGGTATGTGAGAATAGGAAGAAATGGAGGCAGCTCTGCAGAGGCTCTGGCCACCCGTAGCGGAATGGCGACAGAGTTACAGCTGCAGTTACAGTCTGAGTTGCAAACATATGTTACATTTGAAATTCATATTACATGCATTCCCACGAGCAGGCACGTGGACTTACAACATAAAAACCCAATCTCAAATGAACATAAGCCCTGCAGCTCTTGCCTACCTTCCCTGAAACAGCGGTGACATTGGCAAACAAATCTTAGCTTTGTAACTTTAATATAACTAAGTTGATAGCATCCATTCTTCCGGGTTTGTAGACCATGGTCCAGTATTTCTTCTGCAGCCTTCTGAGAAGAAATACTGGACCATGGTCTACAAGCCCGGAAGAATGGATGAGCTGCATCCTCATCATCACCATCGAAGCCTAAAAACATGGAAGGCCGGCCATGGAAGCCTAAAAACACTTTTAATGATAATTTTTTAATGAAAGAATGGTTAGACCAAATAGATGAGATTGCGAAAGAATGGAACCTGAAGAGTGAGAATAAGAGAAGAGTATGTATGAAAAAGGTGATGAATATTGAGGAAATGAAAGTGGTTTGTAAGGACAGAAAAAAGTGGAGGCGCATCTGCGGAGGTACCGGCCACCCCTAGTGGAACGGCGGCAGGATACAGTACAATACAGTTTTATCACCTGATGATGATTACTGTGTAATCAAAATCGTTTGTGTCCAAAAATTAAAAAAATTAAAAAGAGTGAAAATAAAAGAGTTTTCAAAACTAAAGAAAAGATTAATTTTCACAGTGTTTTTGCACCAACCATCAAAAATATTTAATAGAAGCGTTTTATTTGTTAATGTGGTTTTAGACTTTGTATAAGAAAGAACACAGTTTTTCGTGGACCGCGTTTTTGTCAGTTTGGTCAGAGAAAGTCTAGGTATTGCTTGCTTTTGTAGTTGTTTTTATTCTGTTTAATATATTTTTGTGGCACGATTTACTTTCTACAAGCAGTTTGGCGCAATTCATCAGACAATAAAACAATAACCATAGACGTGTCACTCATCAAGAACTTAATATTTACTTTAAAGCAAACAAAATAATATTTTTATTTGATTACTATCTTGACCGGTCCGTAGTCTTGTGGTAGCGCTTGGGACTCGTGTAAGTGGAAGGTTTTGGGTTCGCATCCCGGCGGAGATAAAAAAAAAAAAATTAAGTAGGTACCTATATATTTATTAAAATCATTCCTTGACTTATAGGTTGGTATGAGGCTGACCACCCATACTGTAAAACATGGTTCACTTTGCCAATGTCACCCCTGTGTCAGGGAAGGTCGGCAAAAGTTGTAGGGCTTATGTTCATTTGAGGTTTGGATTTTATGTGTAAGCGCGAACTACACGTGTTTGTTTGTGGGCATGCATTTGAGCCTTAAATGTTAATATATATCTCTGCAACTTAGATTATAGACTTAGATTTTCAAATATATGCTATTCGCTGGGTTGAAAACACAGATCAATTTCACCAAAGACCGGTCACCAAAGGTCCATCCAGACTTACAGCAACTGGATCTTGCTTGAGAATTGGCGCTTTCTATAGCGACAACCAAGCTTTTTGAGGTTTCTTGATGTGTGCTTCACACAAAAATAGCGCTCACCAAATAAATCATCCTAATATTATTGTTATTATTAACGTTTATAATATTTGTATTCCACATTCGTATATGTAGAAAATATGTACTAACCATGCACCTGCCTATCTAAATACCATACAAGGCAACCCATCACCTGCTAGATTCACATATAGGTACCCACACAGTTCAAAGACACACACCCACGCGTCCTGTTCGTAGACATCTTCATACTCCTTAGTTACACACTGAAGCACCGGAAATTCATAAATTATATGCTAGTTTGTATATTCTTTTGATTATAGACGCTAAATGAATCTACCCACGATCCTTAATTGTGCCCAAACTAGGAGATAAAGCTAAATTTGTGATATCATAGCTCCTATATAATCTATAATCTAAGTTGCAAAAATATATCGCTGCCTTAGTTCTTGTTTACCGTATAGACCATTCAGCAGGGGCGATCATAGGAATTCAGATCTAGTTCGGCAACTTCTAGGTTTTGGGCGGTTTTCAAAACAACGGGATTGACACTCCCAAACAATAAAAAAACGTTTTTTTTCATATTCCATACAACCAGTGGCATTTACAATTTAACTAAGCCAAAACCGAAAAACCCATACTTCCAGCAAAACCTGTCGGAAAAATAGCAATTATCTGAAAGCGATGTTAAGACACAAATAACAGAGCCCCTTCATGTATAAAACTGAAATAATTTTTACTATAATTATAACTACGCAGTTAAAAAAAATAATCGGATATTACAGGAACCATTTTAAGAGAACTTACCTTATTTTCAAATCATCAAGATCAAGAAAAATTAAAATAGCTCTGTAGTTATAATTATTGTAAATATGTCAAACGACTGTTATTCCAACCTAAACGTTACAATGAAATAATATTGTATCTATAATCTATAATCTAAGTTGCAAGGATATATTCATTTAAAGCTCTCAGATGTATGCCCACAAACCAACAAGTGTAGTTCGCGCTTACAAATGCTGGATGTGTAT
This sequence comes from Agapetus fuscipes, assembly GCA_951799405.1. Lineage (NCBI taxonomy): Eukaryota > Metazoa > Arthropoda > Insecta > Trichoptera > Glossosomatidae > Agapetus > Agapetus fuscipes. The sequence continues at coordinate 14,486,849 of OX637350.1, forward strand.
AAGTTGTCTTAAATAAATAACCGCCGTGGTTTTTTCTTGCCGTTTCAGACGGGCCTTTTAAGTAAATATGAAACTCTTACCTCAATCTCTAGCATGAGTTGTTCTTGTTCCACGACACTTACAAATAAATAATGAAAAGCTTAGTGAAAGCCGTCTGAGCCACATCAAATAACAGAGTAAATGATTGATTAAAAAGACAAGTCAATAACTCGATAGGTACTTGAAGTGGCCTTAAGAAAGCCCATTTTTCTCAATTCTTCCAAACACACTCGACCGATTAACCGTTTTCTGGATTTGTCATCTGGATTAAAGTCGGTGTTGATCGTCTTTTTGTCATCACTTGCATTTTATCGTTTAAAGTAAGCTTAGAAAACGAACCAAATTTAATTGTTAGAAAGCACACACTTCCCGTACAATTTTCACAACTGAAGTTATCCATTGTAATAATTAAGTTTCACAATAAATCACGAAAACAATCACGGACGTCAAAAACAACGCGCGCGTACTAAGAAGAATTTGACAGACTGAATAAAAAGTTAAATTTCACACACTTCATTTTTGCATCTCTTTCATATATATTAGCAGTCTATTTCTATCTCTTCTCCTAACGACGTAAGTGCGTTTCCAATTTATTGTCTTTTGACTCAGGCTCGCCTGCATTTGAAGCGTACAGACAGTGGCCACGTGTGGAAGTGTGTGTGGCAATTTTGTGTATGTATGCCCCGCTCAGTACCGCGAGTCAGTTGTAAACTTCGTTGCCGGAGAAGGTAGGACAGAGTCCATGCGCCGCGCTGAGCGTATTGCATGCGCGAAAACGGTAGGCGCTAACTTACAAATGTCTTATTACGTGCTACGAAAATTGTCTATCTTTTAGGCGTCGATGAATATTGTTTCTTATTAAAATTATTGTTACAAAAATATGTTTTCTTATCTAAAAAGTAAGTTCGGCAAGGTCTAAAGGTCTTTATGATATGTACGCCACTGCCATTCAGCTAATTTTCCATGAGCAATGTTTGCATGTGTAGGTACTGGACCAATGTGTCTTATGAAAACAGGAAATGGATTTAAAAAATATTTAAAACAACTCTCACATTATCGAATTTTACGTTTTTTCTTAGCTCAGATTGTGTAGAATTTTATTCTCAAGACAACTGCATTAAAAAGTCACGTTTGACAAAATTGGTCTATACTATAAACAAGAACTGGGGGAGCGATATTACATTTGAGAGACATATTAAATGCATTCCCACTAGCTAAGGACGTGACTATATCACTTTAAAAAGTTCACTCAATATACTTAGTGATTATTTAATTTTGGTGAATCCGGTTTATAGCAATTTTATTCCGGATGTGCAAAATATTTGCAATTTAATTAAATATTGATCAACCGGAAGTCAAAAGTCGTTTACTAGTTCATATGATATTTTTCATTTATTTACTGTTAGTTTTTTTTAGAGCAAATGATGTATTGGCTTGTTTTGTAGACTATAGGATGGTGATTATATTAATTTTCGGATATTTAACGAACCGTTCGGTGAGAACTTACATTATTCTCTACGTTTCGTCAGCGACGTAGCCGACGTCTTCAGGAGAAAGTGTTTTTCAAATTCAGTTCATCCTCAGTCGCCGTACAGATAGGATGTTCTCCTGAAGACGTCGGCTACGTCGCTGACGAAACGTAGAGAATAATGTAAGTTCTCACCGAACGGTTCGTTAAATATCCGAAAATTAATATAATTGTCAAAATGTCAAACGACAGTAATTCTAACTTAAACCTAACTATAGGATGGTGTTACACTCACCACCCATACTGTACAAATTGGCTCACTTTTAAAAAAAATCTGTTTCAAGGAAAGGCGGTCAAAATTTATATGAACAGTAGATATTTTTATTCTTGTAAGTACACATGAAGCATGTTTTAGCGCGAACTTACACCGTCTGGTTTTGGGCCTTGCAATTAATGAATCTTAAATGAATATTGCAAAAATAATAAAAAAGTTTTTCTTCACGAGTTGGTTTATTATCTCGAGCTCTTTCGGAGTGTTATAAAACCATCGCATTATTAATCTAAAATGAATCTTCACAATTTAAATACACGTGTATTGTACAAGCTCTTCAAATTTTACTGGAATCTTAAATGCTACATTATCTTAGGTTATAGATAGAATTCGTAGTTCTTTTTTTTGGAATGAATATTTTTTTTAGAACTGCCGAGTGATCATTCAAACACTGCATTTTTTTTTCACCAAACATAGAATTGTTCTTGTAATAAAACTTTAATAGTTTTATTCACACAGTGAAAGTTCATTTTAATTTAAAATAAAATATTTTTTTTCGAAACGTAGTTTTATTTTCACATATCTAACTCAAGCACTTTCGACCTTCAAGATTCAGGTCATCAAGAGTCTTGATTATGACCTGAATCTTGAAAGTCGAAAGTGCTTGAGGTAGATACAATTATTGTGAAAATGAAACTACGTTTCGAAAAAAAATATTTTATTTTAAATGGATCAAATGTGTTACGAATAGCCCTGTTAGATTACTTCATTGTACAAGGGAATTCTCACCCTTTGTATTTACACAATTTATTTCTACAAATAAGGGCGTGTTTTGTGCCCCAGCCCTCCATGTAAATATTTGCACCCCAATGCAGAAAGGGGGTCACGCTTTTCACGGCACGGATCCACATCTATCAATGGCTTTATCCTTCCATTGTCCCCTCCATCCCCAAAAAGTAAAGTCACTTTATTCATACCTGTAAGGAAAAATAAGGTATTTATTGCAAGGTGTAACTCTCAGGTGTTTGGCTTGACGTGCAGAAAGGGGCCTGATTATATAGGCTCGTGACGTGTCTTAAAAAGTAACAGAGATTACGAAATGTTTTGTATATTCTACGAGGTCTTTTGAGCGTTAACCCAGCAGTCACTGTATTTATACCTGTGAAGAAAAATAAGGAATATATTGTAAGGTGTAACTCTCAGGTGTTTTTATAAGTAGGCTTGACGTGCAGAGAAGGGGCCTTATTATATAGGCTGATGACGTGTCTTTACATGTTACAGAGACTACGGTAAAAAAATGCAACTAAGCTACACATATAGTGTAACTTCCTGCCGCGTTATCCCCGAAAGGGTCGCATATAGCGAGTGAACATATGTATTTTTACAGGTAAAGAGGCCGGTCTTACGCCAGCCAGTTTAGTCAAGCGGGGGGTTTCTCATCCCGAGGTGGCTGGTACTCATTTCTTGTGAAGGCTGAGTAAACCTTGCCGGTTTTTATTTATTTAAGGTTTGAAATAAACACCGAAACGGGAAATCATTTCTGACACCCTCGGCGGTATTCGAACCCGAGCTCTTGGCATAGAAAGCACGCTACCAACTGAGCTATCGACCGAACTACAATCTGTTTAGCATATTCTTCGAGCCCTTTGAGCGTTAACCCAGCCTTATAGTATGGACCTTAATAAGGCAGGTATTTGTTGCCGTACTTATTTTTTGAGTCTTGCTTGAGAAATTGGCTCTGACTAGCGACGACCATGCCACAGAGGGGCCTTTAGGGTGTAATTCACTATAAATGTTTTTTTTATTGCTGTCCATTTGTTAGCAGGATTATATAACAACTATTTTTACCATAAATAACCAATAAATATTATCAAAACTTAAATGTAGGCTGTAGCTTAACAAAGCGACCCTACATTCCCACGTTCTCGGTGCGCCCGCATATAAGTGTACCCCTAAACGGGAGTCGAACCCGCGACTGTGATTTATTAAACAGTGACCTCCCCCACGCAGCCATAACAACAATCGAGGGGTACAAACTCGATAACATATTGCCTCTACTTCCCCTCAATAAATACAACAAAATGTTATCATTCGATGGCTACAAGGTTCATATAATGACTTCCAACTTTTGTTACATGAAGCAGTTAGTTGGTATACTTGACTCATCTTTCCATCTCTTTTTGCCAAGCTGCATCTGCAGCGGATTCATTGTAATCGGGTCCTGAATAATATTATACTGTGAGAAATTATAAAAATAAAAAAAACACACAGTTTTATTTTCACAAATTGAGTATTTAATTCTACCTAGAGTATTCAGGTATCCTCTAAATTCCGAAGTCTAGACCATGGGGATTTTGAAATGTATGGAAGTTCACGTTGCCATTTGAGCTATGTAACTGGAGACGATGTTGAATCTGTATAAGGAAGATTTAACAACGCCTCCAGGAAGCGTAAATGGTAACGCAAACTTAAATATTGTATTTTTGTTTTTCAAAATCGAGGGGAATTAACCTAATGTTTTATACATATGTTAGGTCAACCAGAGGTCAAATTAGTCTTTGAAAAAACTGTCTTTTATATTATCAAAAAGATGTTCCATTATATCATTCAATATGTGATAGCATCAGACAAGCCTCCCCTATCCTATCTAAGCTCCCTTTGTCAATAAAATCATACCGGCTCAGGTTGCCTCAGTCTTCACAAAAAAGAAAAACACTTGAATACCATTCACGGCTCTCGCGCATCAAATTTCAAATTAAAAAATAAACACCCACGACCTTTTTTGTCGTAAGTATATAACCAAAGGTGGAAATCTAGCGTTATTTAAACAAATGAGACAAAAGTACGAAAGCACGAGAACGACATCTTCTGTATTTCCATGTATTTATTTAATTTTCGAAAAAATCCTAGATACCCAGTTTTGGTACTGTCCGATCCATTTATTGATGCAAACAAACAGCTTTCAATCCCTTTACATAAAGACTATTATTGCATATTTTGTAAAATTATTATTCATCTATAAGCGTCGCTCATCTTTGAATGAAACGATCAGCTTTCTAAAGCACATCCTATCTGTTGGTTGTGTCTTTCAATTTTCTAAAACCCAGTCTGTCTTTTATGAAATAATCTAGTGTTTATTTAAATATATATTTTAAAGAATCCTGTGTGGGAGACTCCCTCGATTTTAGAGACTCTTGAGGTCCATGAAACTTATTGTAGTGCCGTTGAGGTGTTGGTGATGTGACGGTTGATGTCCTGATCCTTTGTAGCAAGGCTGTTAGCTGCGTGGTGTTGTGTTGTGTGTTGCGTTGGCTTTTTATTTAAGACTCATATTGTTAATTGTTTATACAAATACGACTATTAAGTTGTCGCTATATTCGAGCGGTCAAAGTGGTGGTTTAAGCGTCTGTTTGAAATAAAACAGCGCCGGTTTAAACGCCTTCTGGTCTGCCAGACGATAGTTATTACAAGTAACATCACCACGGTCATTCTAACCTACCGAATTTTGGTAATATTTGTATGAAGACTAATCAGCTGTTCACTTGCGGCCATCTTGGGTTGACAGGTCTTTGTACAAATGCATCATTAGTTTGTCAAAGCGTGGGCTCAACGGACGACTAAAATGTCTAAGAATAGCACCGCAAGAACTAACAATGATTTATGAACGTCGTTTTCACGCTGGGATTTTTTTCTCCAAAATCCGTGTCTATAATCTATAATAATAATCTATAATCTAAGTTGCAAGGATATATTCATTTAAAGCTCTCAGATGTAAGCCCACAAACCAACAAGTGTAGTTCGCGCTTACAAATGCTGAATGTGTACTTACAAATAAAATCCAAACCTCAAATGAACATAAGCCCCACAACTTTTGCCGACCTTCCCTGAAACAGGGGTAACATTGGCAAAGTGAACCATATATATAATAAAAATTTAGGTTTCGAATCGATTAGTATTTGTTGTGGTCATTTCTCTGACCCGTTGTGTTTTTCTCCCCCTCTGCTGTGTGCCATGTGACCCGGGATGCCGGGTCGTGACTGAGCGGACCCAGTGGGGCCTGCGGGTCGTGACTGGGTCCGGTCACCGACCCGACCAGTCATGACCACGGTCACGAAGAAGTTCCCTCGTCGATGCAAATGATGCAATTTTCACTCGCGGAATCCTGCGATGAAGTTATTAAACGAAGGCCATCTGGAATTTACAACCATTTTGGAATTTAAGATCACCACCGTGGTTCTCTTTTATTTTTCGTATTCTTCGACCTAGGTACTTTCTTGTGTGCAGTCTAGTGGTTAACGCTTTGGACTAGTACTGGAAAGGTAGTGGGTTCATTGCCAGTGGAGCATAACTATATTATGACTCAATTTCAATCTATAAAAAACATCTGCCTTCGAACAATGAATGGCCTGAACTCGTTTCTAAGCGGGAATCTGGTTGTATCTAAAAGACCGGTCACCAAAGTTCTATCCAGCCTTACAGTCTATGTTCAGGATTAGCGCTATCCATGTCATCATCTTCCAAATGCAGTGCCTTTTTGTGCCAGCCATCTATCTCTGTTGGTTTCCATCCTCTTAAGCTGTGAATTGTAGAACACATCCATCAGCCACTTCAAATCCTGGTAATATGAAATTCTTGGGCGACCTTTTGTTCGATTTCACAAGACCTTCAAAATATTATGTTGCAAATAATGGTGATATGTCTATTGAGTGTCTAATTAGTTTGGTTTCGCTCTTCAAAAGTTTCCTTAATTTTCAAGCGAGAAAAAAAATGCGTATGAGAGTAAGTAGTTATTTCATAAGACTTTCACATTCTTCTTATCATTCTTCAGCCTTTCTCAGTCCACTCCTGGACGTAAGCCTCCTCCAATCCTCTCCATTTCTGTCTATTCGCTGCTGTGTTCAGTCATCCTCTGCCTGCAGTTCCCTTGATGTCGTCCAGCCACCTCAGTGAGGGTCTGAACACTCCCCGTTTGAACATTCTAGGCCACCTCTCATGATCCTGCCTTGCGACGTAACAGCCCAGCGTTATTTTGAACAAGCCACTCGCTGTATGACATCAGTGACACCAGTGCGTATACGGATCTCCTGGTTTCGAACCCTGTCTCTGAAGCTGATTCCCAGCATCCTCCTTTCAATGGCTCATTGGCACGTCCTCAGTCTGTTGGCGCTATACTGAGTGAGCCCTTTTGTTTCCAAGCCATAGGTGGATACTGGAAGCACGCATGACTAAAAAACCCTTTTCGTTTCAGATTAACAGGCATTTGATTTCATACTTTCATCACAAATTCACCAAGATATTAAAAAAAAAACATTCTCGTGTGATTTCATTGTTATCAAATTATTTTAACAACTTATGAAATCATATCTGTGAGCACGCAAACATATCCACTCATTTCTGCTCCAGTTATCCTCAACAATGGCAGCCATCGTCTGGGGAAATAATTACGTTATTGTTCATACTAAAATTCAGATTGCCTTGTTATTTTTCCCATACTCGCGTGGCTCGGGTTCTCACAGATTTTTTATTATTTCAACAAAGAACGGAAGCGAACGATCTTCCGCCATCTTGACCTGATCATTTACATATTATCAGATCTCTACATACTTGGAAAGTATATGTATGTGTTATAGAATCTTTTACAAATAGATACTCATAGATGCCACCCACAGTTTTTCAGTTTATAAATTAAAAAATAATCAAGTCCGGTTTATAGTTCAGTAGATCAAAGGTTTGCGTTCAAAGCCATTGAGCCTGGGTTCAAATCCCCCCTCGGATGACAGAATTTATTTTCCGTTGGCTTTTCCACTGTTTTTTCGGACCATGGTTATTTTTATTAAAGAATAAAGTACACAGGATAGGGTTTTATATGCAAAAGCATACCGAAAAAATAGCCTCCATGGTGTTGTTAGAATATTCTCACTGTTTTGTTGAAAAAAATCATGATTATTTTTCCTAAATGTGTAGTTATTGGGTGTCGAAATAAAAGATAGAGAAGGCAAGAAAACATAATATTTCACATGATTATTAAGTAGTCTGTGGTGTTTGACAGCTCTGTAGGTGACAGGTCAGGTTAGCAGGTGAGCCGCATAGTATGTATCAATGCCGTAAGGTAGTTTCTTCTATAATCTAAGCTGCAAAGATATGTTAACATTTAAGGCTCATATTAAATGCATGACAACAGACAGGTCCAGCAATATTTTAACTCAATGGTTCAACAACAATCAACTGGATAAGTAATAGTAAATGCAAATCTTGCATATTTTTAAGGACACTTATTATATTTGAAACAAACAAAATGTACTCTTAGATGCCATCCACAGTTAAGAATACATCCACAATGCTTATTTGGCTTATCTACCATTTGATTCAAAGATGAAGTTTCAGTGAAATTGTCTTAAGAATCACATTCTACACAATCTGAGCTAGGAAAAAAACGTAAAACACCATTATTTGAGAGTTGTTTGAAATATTTTTAAAATCAATTTCCAGTTTTCATAAGACCCATTTTCCCAGTAAACATACAAACATTGCTCCTGTGAAATTACCTCTGATGGACATAAGACAGTGAAACACTAAGGGGTGAATAGATATATTTAAAATAAAACCCTATAGATTAGTAATGCTTTATGTCTGTACGATATTGAGAGACTGCAGTATCCCCAATAATATCTGGATATTAGCGAAAAAGTTTTTTAATAACTCACAAAGTTTATCCATTTTAACCCATTCAACCGAAATATCTATTCTACACCCCTCGACAATGGACCAGCCGCGTTTTGATTTATTTTGACCGGCCACCCAAGGTCTATCCAGCGCTACAGCAACTGGGTCTTGCCTGAGAATTGGCGCTTTGTAGCGACGACGACCAAGCTCGTAAAAAAGGTCGATAGCTCAATTGGTGGAATGCTTGCATTCCATGCCGAGAGCAAGGGTTCGATCTCAAGGTTTACTCAGCCTTCACAAGAAATGAGAACCACCCCGGGAGCTGGGAAACCCCCACTTCAAGTGAAAGTGGTTGGTGTGAGGCCGGCTCCCTTACCTACCCGTAAAAGCTGAGTGGCCGAATGGTTTTCAAAATGAATGATAGCCTCGTAGTCGAAAAACACACAATATAAATTCATTGTTTAGCTAAAAATCATACAATGCTTGGACCAGAAAACGCAGTTTTTGTGTTGCCGGGAATACCATAGTGACCGGTCTTTAAAAATGAAAACACGAAATCTCACCTCAGAATTAAATTGGAAAATGCTGTATACTCGGGGTAACTAAACCAACTTTCAAGGAATTCTGGGAAATATTATTATTAAAATAATCTTAGAACACAGAGTATTAAGAACGTGTTATCCAAAAAACACGAATTCACAATAACACAATGACTTGATATATTTCTCATGAAAAATTATTAAAAATCGAAAAAATGGCATTCTTATCGTCCGTAGAGCTTTCTAGTTGCAACTTATGTGAAACTATTAATAGTTATATCTAGAAACTAATAGCTATGAACACAATTAAAAAGTTGCACTTTTTAAAGCAAGGAGGAAGTTGGGTTTGCGCTTGGATGGATCCCAACGCCGAGGACTTTTTATTGTCGTTCCGGTGAAAGACTTTAAATGGTTTTCTGTCGGAGAATCTATGAAATATTGTCGCAGATAAGAAAATGAGCAAAAAACACATCGGCACTTTACTTACAAGTGGCGAACAAGAAATGTGGAATTGCAGTTTTACTGTTTGTTGAAAAGAAGTTTAAAATTAATCGTTTTTAGAGAATGTTGAAATTTACAATGGGTTGTATTTCTTTCTATCTTTTGAGCAATACTAGTTTTTCATTCATCTGTATTTAATAATAATACTAAGACAATATTTATAATATCGTTTTGTGATAAATCACTGCAAGAGCACTATTCAATTGTAACATCTTAATCTAAATCTAATTTGTAAAGATATGTATCATTTGAGATTCATATAATGCATTCCCACAAGCAGACACGCATAATTTCACGCTCACACATGCCGCATGTGGACCTACAATATAAAAAACCCAATCTCAAATGAACATAACAGCAACTCTTGCCGACCTTCCAAACAGGGCTGACATTGGCAAAGTGAACCATTTTTTACAGTATGGGTAAACATTAACGAAATAAATCGTGGACCGGTCCGTAGTCCAGTGGCAAAACTTTGGACTCGTAAATGGAAGGTTGTGGATTCGAATCCGGACGGAGCACAAAAAATATACGATTTAAATTTTCAAATATGCTCTTCTCTGGGTTGAAAAATTCATACAACCTTTACCAAAGACCGGTCATTAAAGCTCCATCCAGCCCTACAACAACTGAGCCTTGCTTGAGTATTGGCGCTTTGTAGCGAGGACCAAGCTCGTAAACACCTCTGGAGCACTACAGCAAAAGTCATAGACCCCAAGGCCGTACTAGTCTAGTATGGCCTTGCATAGACCCATAGAGAAAAATGAAATCTATGGAGTCTCCCGCACAGGATTTAAAAAAAAAAGAGAACTGAAGAAGAGTGGTTGCTTCCACAAGGGTCACAATCACAAACCTACGTTTTTTTTTTGGATATAACTTATTAGTTGAAAATGTGATAATTAATGAGGCAATGAAAATTTTATGATGGTAATATTAAAAAAAACACTTGAAACATTTGTCGAGATTTCGTGTCATTTTGTCGAAATTCGAACCGAAAGACTCCATAAATATTTCAGTTTAAAATCGAGACCCACTATACCTGTCTCATGTGAGAGACTTACCTAGTGTGAATGATAGAATGAGACAGATGAGACGATTTTAAGCTCTTTTTCGGGTTTTGTTTATATTTGCACTTGATACTATCTGCCGGAAGACGAAAAAAAGGACGAGGTGTTATTCACACACAGCAAATCCATGGCTCAACCGCCACCCAACGTGAATTTTCATACCAAAAAATGATAATCTATGAAACAGCTATGGATCAAGTGTGTTGTGAATAGGCCTGGTAGAATTAATCTATTTCTTGGATTTACAGGGTCCCTTGTTTACCTATCGTAACGTTAAACTCTCCCATGGCGTTTTACCAAAAGTGTATGGAAATCAGAACGCTCACTAGAGCCGCTTTTTTAGTTTCTATATATTTTTTGGTAAACATTTTGGTATAGTTTTATATATAGGTACTTGCGGTACAGGTAGATATGCAACATAAATATTGACTTATTTTTAAACATTTCTTTTCACTAGATATAAAGTATTTACAAAAAACACATTATTTATTTACTCGATAATATGTATATTCTATAATTTATGTTGCAAAGGTTTCAGATTCATATTCAATGCACGCAAACAAGTAGACACGTTGATTTGCATTTGTTTTCAGTTAGGGCATTAAATTTAAATTTTGTTTAATTTTAATTTAAAGTAACTCTGTCGCCATTCCGCTAGGGGTGGCAGAGCCTCTGCAGAGCTGCCTCCATTTTTTCCTATCATTATATATCTCTTTCAATTAATTCATATCCATCACCTTTTTCATGCATTCTTTCACAATCTCCTCAATCTGATCACTCCATACTTTTCTTGGTAATCCCTTACCTCGTTTTTCTTTTCACACTTCCTCTGCATAAATACTTTGTCAGTCTAATCATTCATTCTTTCCACATGCCCAAACCATCTCATCACATGCTTTTGTACCTGAACTTTCACATCCTCTTTCAGCTTATCCCATCCTCTATTGTTATTATTATAACACATAATTTATACAGCGCCTTTTATGACAGTGTGTCACTACAAAGGCGCTTGTCCGTATAATTGAACGAAGAGGTCAGTCTTGAGACGTCTTTTGAACTGTCTCTCCAAATCCAGTTCCCTCAGTGGGGTGGGAATAGCATTCCAAGTCATTGGAGCGGCCGTCTTGAATGTCCTGTCTCCAAAAACAGTGCGGAGCCTTCTTGCAGGGATCTCTAAATCTAATCTAATCTAAATTTAAGCTGCAAAGATATGTATCATTTGAGATTCATGTTAAATGCATTCTCACAATCAGAAACGCATAATTTCGCGCTCACACATGCCGCATGTGGACCTGCAATATACAAAAAAACAATCTCAAATGAACATAAGACCTGCAACTCTTGCCGACCTTCCTTGAAACAGGGGTGACATTGGCCATTTTTTACAGTATGGGTGGTCAGCCTCATACCAACCTATCACAGAAAACACAATTCACTAAAACTAAATAATTACAAAAAAAAATGGAAAGCAAGTGTTCTGTGACGAATCTGTCTGTGTAGTTATTTTTTATGCGACTGAAAAGTCATGTGGTTAGACTGTTGCGTGATCGATTTGTCCATGGACAAGCTGTCTGTGGACGAGTTGTCTTTGACTGGCTTGTCGTGCCATGTACATAGCATGTGGTATGAGGCAGCAGTAGCTTTTATGTTCAGCCTCATCTGAATAATCTTCCCCGCGGGGTCCAGCTCGCTCCGTAGGTTCCATTATCTCCGGCGATGACAAACTCTTCCGTGTAATCTGGAGAAAACTCAGCATGTCTAATCACAAGCATGCGCAAGGGTAATACTAGGTATGCGCGCGTTTAATGAGCACCCATTCAAAGTATTCATAATTATCTGTCAAAACAATTGGCCATTTTTTGTTGTTGTTCATCTCGGCGTTAAATAATACGATGCTTTGTATGGTTGGTCACATACATCATTAGATTTTCACACACTTCCTTCTTTATCATTCTTGTTTAACATTCTTCTTTACCGGTCCGTATTCCAGTGGCAACACTTCGGACTCGTAAATGGAAGGTTGCGGGATCGAATAATATGCTTTTCACTGGATTGAAAACTTCATAAAACCTTTACCAAAGACCGGTCACTAAAAGGTCTATACAGGCTTACAGAAACTGGGTCTTAATTGAGTATTGGCGCTTTGTAACGACGACCAAGCTCGTAAACGCCTCTGCGGCACTACAACACGTGTCATAGACATCTAGAGTCTCTGATATCTAGGGAGTCCCTCACACAGGATTTCTTTGAAAAAAAAAACCTTTGCGCGAGAGGCACATGAATTCTTCTTACTTACTTACTTTCTTCGGCTCATAAGCCTTGAAGGCTCAGGGCCTCCCGCACCACAATCCTCCAGGTCTCTCTGTCTTGTGCTGCTTCCCTCCATGGTCCCCTCACTCCCAGAACTTCGGCGTCGGCTTCAACGTTGTAATGTACATGAATTCTTCGACTTACCAAAAAACAAAATTAGAAAATTATAATCATGTTGTGCTCTTACAGGATCGAATGTTACTGTAACTTTGTTACTATTCCTCTATAGGTGGCGACAGCATGTGCAGAAATACCTACTCCATTTTCCTATCCTTGCATTCTTCTTTCAATTTAGTCATCTAAATTTCCAAGCCAAAAAAATATGTATGCCCTCTGACACCTAAATGCTGCAACTTAAAACAACGTTATTTTTGCCGCCACTTTCTGTGGACATGTCCTGAAGGACGTTGCGCGATTGATATTCCATGCAAAGAGCTATCAAGTCTCCGAAAAGACGCGGGAGATGAATACCAAACAGCTTGTTAGCACATTAGCAGTGTGAGCCGTCAAAATTGTCTGCATAGTCCGCGTCACCCTTAGTACGAGTTGCAAAACTTGAGAAAAGTAAAGTTTACGGAAAATATTAAAGAGTGATTTCTCCCAAAATCTGCCGTTTTTGTTTCTTACACTTTATGGTCTAAGCAAATGAGTTACAGTGATGAAGAAAATCAAGTTCAAACAAACAAAAACGGCCGATTTTGGGGAAATCACTCTTTAATAATGGCCGTAAACTTTACATTACTCAAGTTTTGCAACTCGTACTAAGGGTACATCACGGATTAAGATGTATGTGAAAAATCAAGACATAATAAGTGTGTTTATAGCTAGCATTCCTCTAGCAGAAACTACTCCCAACTAAGCTACACATATAGTGGAACTTCTTCCCGCGTTATCCCCGAAGGGGTCGCATGTGGTGAGTTGAACTTACTTATTTTTACAGGTAACGGGACCCGCTTTACGCCAACCACTTCAGTTTTAGTGGGGGTTTTCCAGCTCCCGAGGGGGCTTATACTCATTTCTTGTGAAAGATGAGTAAACATTGCCGGTATTTTATTTTGGGTTTGAAATAAACACCGAAATGGGAAATCATTTCTAACACCTACACCTTCGGTGGGATTCGAACCCGAGCTCACGGCATGGAATGCAAGTACATAATCTACCAACAGAGCTATCGACCGGTTCGAAACTCATGAAAGGCATTGTTCATTGGAGTGTCTGTCCGGTCGATAGCTCAGTTGGTAGAGTGCTTGCATTCCATGCCTTGATTGAGCTCGGGTTCAAATGCTACCGAGGGCGTCAGAAATTATTTCCCGTTTGTTCCCGGTGTTTATTTCAAACCCCAAAATAAAGGTTGATCGACCGACGTTATTTCTGTCCTTACACACTTCTTTCATTTCATCCAGAATCTTAACCTTCTTCATACAAGCTCTCCTTTTATTATGACTCTCCATAACCAAGAATGATAATGGTGATGGTTACGTATTTGGAGCTGTTACCAATGATCACGGAGCTCAATTCCGCACTAGTTCTTTCAGTGGTGCCGTTGGTGGGACTGCATGAATTGATCCACGCAGCGGTGACCAACTGCAGTTGGTGATTAGAGTCAATAATGTAATGCTTCTGCTGCAACTGTTTGCGGTTAACCGCCCCGCAAACCGGTTCGCGGTATCATATTAATAAGCCGGCCTATAATATAGTAATTATTGCTCTACGTATCGGTGCACAATTTCAACAGCTGCCATACTGGTTTGCCGCGAAATGCGAGTAAAAAGTAAAATTCTGCAAAATAATAATAATAGATTTACGTACGCTAAATCATCACTTACTGTTTGTAATCTGAACGATAGAGTTGGGAATTAATGGGTAAAGAAAGAATGTATGTTGAAAGAGGATGTGAATGTTACAGGTACAAAAATAATGTGATGAGATGGTTTGGGCTTGTGGAAAGAATGAATGATGATAGACTGACAAAGTATATATGCAGAGGAAGTGACTCAGTGGTAACACTACTGACTCTAAATGGGAAGGTTGTGGGTTCGAATCCCGGCGGAGCACAAAAAATATAGCATTTATATTTTCAAATTTGCTCTTCGCTGAGTTGAAAAATTCATAAACCTTTACCAATGATCGATCACCAAAGGTCCATCCAGCCTTACAGCAACTGGGTCTTGCTTGAGTATTGGCGCTTTGTAGCGACGACGACCAAGCTCGTAAAAAGGTCGATAGCTCAATTGGTAGAATGCTTGCATTCCATGCCGAGAGCAAGGGTTCGATCTCAAGGTTTAGCAACTGAATCTTGCTTGAGAATTGGCGCTTTCTACAGCGACGACTAAGCTCGCTCGTACACGTCTGCGGCACTACAACAAGTGTCATAGACCCCTAGAGTATCTAGAATCTAGGGAGTCTCCTGCACAGGATTTCTTAAAAAAAAATGTGAAAGGAAAAAGAGGTAAGGGACGAGCGAGAAAAGTATGGAGTGATCAGATTGAGGAGGTTGTGAAAGAATGAGATGTACAAAGTGAGCGTCAAACAAGAAAATGCATGAAAAAGGTGATGGAAATGAATGAATTGAAAGAGGTTTGTAAGGATAGGAAGAAATGGAGGCAGCTCTGCAGAGGCTCTGGCCACCCCTAGCGGAATGGCGACAGAGTCACAGTTACAGTTACATCTGAGTGAAAAAATAGTGGTAAGTGGTAACGCTTCGGCCTCGTAAATGAAAGGTCGTGTGTTCGAATCCCAGCGGAGCACATAATCTATGTCATTTATATTTTCAGATGTGCTCTTCGCTGGGTAGAAAAAAATATAAACCTTTACCAAAGACCGGTCACCAAAGGTTCATCCAGCCTTACAGCATCTGAGTCTTGTTTTAGAATTGGCTTTTTCTATTGCGAAGACCAAGCTCGCATATGGCTCTTGAGGTGTGATTCACACAGAAACAGCGCTCAACCATATAAATCATCTATAATCTAACCAAGCTTATTGATATTGTACACTATCACATACATCTCGGCACCATGGTATTATTAAAATTAATTATTAGCAATCATAGAACGTTCTCTAGATCAGAATCCAAGGCCGAGTCCTAGTGACATGTTAATTACTGCTATTTAACCTTTAATTAAGCTCAGCTTGCATACTAACCACTAGTCTCGTATATCTAGACTAACATTAGTTAGGCTGGACACACGCTCATTCATTATCAATGTGTCTGGGCAAAAAAGTGACAGGAATACTTAAATAATATATTGGTTACTTTCAAATACTAATTAAGTAAGCAGTATGTATCATTATACTTGTATTCAAACATGCTCTCTAAATTTAATTTAATCTATGTCTTTAGCATCTCATACAGGCACGTACTATAAGATAGGTAGCATATTGTAAAATATGCAATTAACCTAGAATTTAAGACATAAAATTGAAGTTTATGGTTTAGTATCAATCATTGTTAAAGCTTGAATTTATTTCTAATACTTTTAAAGCCAAAGAAAAAAGTATTTATTCCAAAATGTATTAGCCTCATGTGTGTGCACGCGCCTTGTAGATGTTAATGCACAGGGCTGGAAGTCTCATCACCACGGTAATTCTTACCTACCGAATATCGGTAATATTTGTATGAAGACCTGTCAATCAAAGATGGCCGCAAGTGAACAGCTGATTAGTCTTCACACAAATATTACTCATATTCTAGGTAAGAATTACCGTGGGGATGAGACTTCCAGCCCAGGATGAATTACATTTTTTGTTTCATATTCTCGTACTATTTAATTGATAAACAATAGGTTGCTCAATTCAAACTGTTGGGATATTGTTAGACTCTTATATAAAACCCTGTGTCGTACACAGGATGTTTTGGATTTATTTTGTCTTTTTTAAGAATGGTTGGAATTTAATGGCAGGTTTTTTAGTTGAAAGCGCCGACGACAGGTGTATAAGAACAATTCCTCTACATCTCAACACCTTTATAAGGCCTTTTTTACCTGCGACACCACACAATGTGTCAGCCAGGATTAAAAATGTTAAACTTTGTTTTTTTTTACTCTCGCTACAATATGGCTTTATGTTTCGAGATACCAACAATATTAAGGGGTTGTTTTTCAATCGTGCGTATCACAGAGGTGACAGATTTATAAAAGATGAAACTATTTTTATTTTACTATGTTCTTCTTCTTCTTTTGACTAGCGGAATCCACTGCATTGCCATTTGTTCGAATGCACTTTTCACCTATAAGGGAGCATACTGGCATAAACGCCAAGTCCTGGATATCCCCGCAATCATCAAGAGTTCTCTACTCTTGGTAAAGCAGCCCCCATTTCTGAATTTTGTTACCATGGTCCTGTTTTGTTTTAAAGGCTCTCCACGAGCTAAATGGGAGATGATTGTATGAAGGAAGATTCTCGGCTAGTGTAGAAAATTATTGCATTTGTATATTTGAATTAACAAATAAATTGTTTTTGAACCCAAAACAGTATCACCTCTTTTTGATTTATGGCCACATTATTTTTAATGTAAGACTAAATAAGTTCATTTTCTAATGGAGCTGTTCTCTTAAAGTTGTCAGTGTCCAAACCTTAAATTATCTTGTCTCAAATCTTTCCAAATTTCGAGTTTTAGACAGAGACAGAGCAATTCCTCGCCTGGTTATCGTGTTTGTTTGAGAAAATCATCATCCATCATCTTGTTTGGGAGGACGTCAACGCTGTAATGAGAAATATACGATGTGTTGTTTTAAATTTCGAAATAAGAACAATAAAAAAGAAACGCGAGTGACAGTTGAAAAAAAATGATGAATCTTGTTCGAAAATTAACTAAACTGTCTATACCAAACTGATATTGAGTCACAATTTTTTTGAATTTGGAACTTTTTTTCAGTGGAAAACGTCAGTCTTGTATGGGACTGCTGTACTTAGCAACTAATAACAAAATAATTGTTGGCCTTTGCCGTAGTAGCCCGGCCGGGTGACGACACAATTTTGTCTGCCTATGTCAAATCACGTGGGGATCTTATTGTAAAAAAAGTAACAGGAAAATAATACTTGACAGGAAATCTAAGCTGCCTGTATTTTTTTTGAGGTTCAGTTTCCATGTATATTGATACACGCAATCAGGCAAACGTAAATTTGCGCTTTGAAACGCATTATATTCTGCGGCCTACAAGTGTCATAGACCCCTAGAGTCTCTGAAATCGAGGGAGTCTCCCGCACAGAATTCCTTTAAAAAAGTATGTATTTACAAAATATTCTGAACTTCAAATATAAATATTACCACCTTACCGTTATACAGGAGTGGCTGATTCTTCTAAATAATTACAGTGGTGCCTCACACAACGAACTTAATTCGTTCCGGGAGCAAGTTTGTTATGCGAAAAGTTTGTTATGTAAAACGCGTTTTCCCATAACAATACATGTTAAAAGAAATAATTCGTTCTGTAGCATAAACTATGCTAAGATGACATAAAAAAAAGATCATTTTTTTGTTATTATTTTTATTTAGATACATCTAACAAAAAAATATTTTTTTAAATTTTAAGACAGACTTAGTAGAGTCTACCGAATCTTGCACATCTTCATCCATTTTCTGCTTTTTGGCCGATGGTTTCATGAAAAACCTGTCCAAAGTCGTTTGTTTTTCTCTTTTCTCCAACATCTGCCGGAAATAACGGACAAGAGTATCGGAGTAAAGATCGTTGATCCTGTTTTTTTTAGAAGCCATGATATAAAAAAAAATATTGAGTTTAACTCAAAAGGACGACTGCCGTGATACGTGCGTGATTTAATTCGTAATGAAGAACGATTGCCGCGATATGTGCATAAGTTAAGCACAGTGACTAACGACTGCCTGCAGTGCCTGCGCGGGAGTATGCAATACATCCGCAGCGATCGTGGAAGCCCGGGTGAAGCAGTCATGGAAGCTCGGGCGACTTCGTTGTGTGAAGCGAAGTTCGTTGTATGAATCGTGAAATGAACGAACAGGAAGTTCGTTGTGTGCAGCGTTCGCTGTGCGAGGCGTTCGTTGTGTGAGGCACCACTGTATATCTATTTTTGAGTTTTCAAATCACGCAAGTCTCCAACACATAAAGGTATTTAATTTAAAAATTGTAAAATAATGAATGTTTTTATATGTAAAAATAAAATATCACAGACGATAATTGCTATTGCTAAACATATTCACATTCTTAATTTGAAAAACGCGGCAGGAATTCAAAAGATTTAAAACAAAAGGAACAGAACACTTCCATAGACAATTTGTCTCATGTTGAATATTTTGAATTTCGAACTGCTGTGAATTATTTGGGAGCTGCGTTCTTTTGTCGCCAATGCGGTGCGCCAAAGTGGCGGGAAAAATATTTGACATAAAAATAGTACAGAAATTTGTAGGTTAGGATTTACTGCTTTCCTCAAATTATTTATAGGGTCACCTCATAAAGTCTATCATTATCCGTAAAATATAGATAGTTTATTATACAGAAAAAGTGGATCTTTTTAAATAATGTTAAAATGTGAAATAGTAGGTAATGATCATTGTTTGTAGGTATATCATTTCAAAAAAAGAATAACAGAACACTTTTTTATTTTATTTTGTGTTTCGTTTTTTTGGTTTTATGGCTACATGTTTCATAAATTGCCTTCAATTAACCATTTAATTACCTACCAGATCTTTTTATTGATTATCACTATATTGTGACACGAAAAGTCTATAAAATTTACAATCTAATACAAAAGTTATTTCGACGAAACAAAAAATAGAATTTGAATTTAATCTGAAGGGTCTATAAAGTTGGAAATGAGACACAGACACGATGTGCTGTAAAGCGGTACCTGCAATTAAAATTTACATTTAATTATATCGTAACTAGGAGACCAACCTGTGCTGCGAACGGGTTGACTGCCATGTTTTGTAGATCTCGTAAAAGTTCTCTTCTCATGAAAGATTTTGGATATTATTAAATAATTACACATTATTTTAATCATTTACTAATTTTTGAAGAATGTTGCAAAGAAAATCTCACATTTTGATATAAGTTTTTAAGCCCATCCACGTTTTATGTATCTAATTTTTTTCCCTTTTTTAAAACCATATTTTGAAGTGATACCAACATAAAAGACCGAGAAAAAATAAAATACCTACTATATTATCAAATATAAAAACGGGATAAGGGACACCTAAACAATACTTAAGGTTTTTGTTCACAATTTAAAATGGCGGAAACTATGCAATATGCATTAACTACGTATTTTAAATAACATGGAAAATCTACTTATAGCAAATAGTATTCTGCGGCTATCTCTTAATTCTAGATGCTACGCTAAAAACGCTAGGTTAAGCTACACTTTAGGGGTCGCATGTGGCGAGCGAAACATTTTTATTTTTACAGGTAAGGGGTCTTACGCCAACAACTTGAGTTGAAGTAGAGGATTCCCAGCTTCCAAGGGGGCTGGTATGAATTTCTTGTGAAGGCCGAGCAAAACTTGCCAGTATTTTTATTTTGAGTTTGAAATAAACACCGAAACGGAAAATAATTTCTGCCACCCTCGCCTCGGTGGGATTCGAACCCGAGCTCTCGGCGACCAACTGAACTATCAGCCGGACTGTTACAATGCACTATTCAAAATTTAATAGAGATTCTGTTACCAGCGTCATAAACTCACGTTTATATATAACATAGAATAGATTGCATGCATGTCGCCTGTAATTATTGGTCCGCCGCCGAGCCATCGCTCAACTGGAGGTTTACGATTCCAACTCTGACCCGGCAATTCTCCTTTACAACTGCCAGACGAACTTTATGGTGGCAGGGTCTAAAAATAGTGCTGCAACTTTGTGTGGCAAGAGTTTAATCCTGTTGGCAGTTTATGGTTGATGAAGTTCATGATCTCTTAGCTGCCAGGTTGTAACTCTGCCCGTCTGATATCTTGATTAAAAAATCCAAGTGAGATTTTATTCGAATGAAAGGAAATAAGCGATAATAAAATGGGATCATTTCTGATTCTAGAAATTTAAATTTTTAATTTTATAAAGAAAAAGCTTTAGAAACCTTGGTATGAAGCTAACCACACTGTTAATACTGTTAAAATGGTGCACTTTGCCAATGCTTCAGGGGAGGTCGGAAAAAATTGTTAATTTGCCTGTAACTGTAACTCTGTCGCCATTCCGCTAAGGTGGCTAGAGCCTCTGCAGAGTTGCCTCCATTTTTTCCTATCCTGACATACCTCTTTCAATTCATTCATATCCATCACCTTTTTCATGCATTTTCTTCTTTTACGCTCACTGAGTACAACCCATTCTTTCACAATTTCCTCAATCTGATCACTCCATACTTTTCTCGGTCGTCCCTTCCCTCTTTTTCCTTTCACACTTTCTTTGTATTTGAGGTTTGGATTTTAATTTGTAATTACACATGCGGCATTCGTAAGCGTGAATTTACACGTGTCTATTTGCATGCACTACTATGAATCTTATATTTATTAATATATCTTTGCAGCTTCCACATTTCAGCGCATTTAAATTCTTATTGACGAGTCTAATCTGTAAGCTAATTATATTTCGTAGAATGTTCATTCCAATGACAAAGTTAAATAAGTAAGAAAGTAGATTAGATGTCTGTTTTGAGACTAAAAAAAGTCTAACGGAATAAACTTATGTTTTATCTCAAAATAAACTAAATATAGCATTCCAAATTCGATCAAAATTCCTTATTTAACAATGGGATATGGAAGTGAAGCATAGACAGTGAACGATAGCGAAATGAGTAAAGTATGTACGGTGGAAATGAAGCATTTGAGAAGCATGACAGGAAAAACTCTGAGGGATAGAGTTAGGAATGAATGGGTAAAAAAAGAATGTAATTTGAAAGAGGATGTGAAAGTTAAGGTAAGTACAAAAGAATGTGTTCAGATGGTTTGGGCATGTGGAAAGAATGAATGATGATAGACTGACAAAGTATGTATACAAAGAAAGTGTGAAAGGAAAAAGAGGAAGGGACGACCGAGAAAAGTATGGAGTGATCAGATTGAGGAGATTGTGAAAGAATGGGATATACAAAGTGAGCGTAAAAGAAGAAAATGCATGAAAAAGGTGATGGATATGAATGAATTGAAAGAGGTATGTAAGGATAGGAAAAAATGGAGGTAACTCTGCAGAGGCTCTGGCCACCCCTAGCGGAATGGCGACAGAGTTACAGTTACAGGATATGCCTACGTATTCCTTACTATCATTTCAGAAAATAGATAACGTCTGTTGAACCCCCATCTTAGTTCATTTTCTAATCTTTGTTTAATTGTCCTGCAGCTTTAATACGTGATCATTTCGGTTTGCGCGCGCGACATTTCGTCACCTTAGAGCTTGTTTGTCTCATCTTCAACAAAGGTAATTTCACATGAGCAATGTTTGTAAGTGTACTGGACCAATGCGTTTAATGAATGCTAGAAATTGATTTTGAAAATATTTAAAACAACTCTCGCTCTATCGTGTATTATGTTTTATTCTTAGCTCAGATTGTGTAGAATGTGATTCTTAAGCCAATTTCATTTAAAGTTCATATTTGAATCAAATGGAATATAAACCAAAAGAGAACTAAGCGGGTGAGTTGTGTGCGTGCAGTATGGGTATCTACTATCTACGTATCTACTCATCCTAAGGAACAGTAAGTGCTGGAATGTTCCAGATCAGATTGATCAGGAGCATCAGGAGATGCTTGCCAGTCGAGGAAACCAAGGTTCTTGTTGCTGCATTTGTGCTCTCCCGGCTTGATTACTGTAATGGGATATACAGTGGCTTGCCACTTGTACAGCTGGGCAGACTTCAATCTGTGCTTAATGCTTCGGCACGTTTGATCTGTAATTTAAAAATTACTGAGCACATCACACCCTCACTCAGGGATCAGCTTCGTTGGCTGAAAATAAAGGAGAGGGTGGAGTACAAGGTCTGCAGAACATTGCGCCACTGTATGTCTCAGAGCTATGTGTGGGGGACACAGTAGAGGGTAGGCGGGGTACTCTGAGATCTGCATGCAGTACTGCTGTGAATAGGTTCAGGGTTCCCTGCAGAAGCAACATGGCCAATTATTTAGATCGTGCCTTTTGCATTGCTGGCCCTCTGCTGTGGAATGCCTTACCACACGAGCTGAGAGCTGTGGAGAGTACAAATGCATTTAAATCAGGATTAAAGACATGCTTGTTCAGGAGGGGCTATGGCTCTGCAGTGCCCTTGCAGTGAATTCACAAAACGGCACTAAAAAAATTGTCAATTTATTATTATTATTATTATTAAAGAGTGGGTAAAGCTACAGTCATATATCTTTTTTTCATAGTTTACTTCAAAGTTTACGAGTCGACAGATTTTGCAAATGAGAGGTCACGCCTTGCATTATGCTCGGGTCGATACAAAAGATATTCAGTTTCTTTGTGGATAATTTTTCATTCACACACCCGAGAAAAGAACAGCCATCTCGTGGCTTTATTTATTTCTGACTTATTCTGTAACTGTAACTCTATCACCATTCCGCTAGGGGTAGCCAGAGCCTGTGCAGAGCTGCCTCCATTTCTTCCTATCCTTACATACCTCTTTCAATTCATTCATATCCATCACCTTTTTTATGCATTGTCTTCTTTGACGCTCGCTTTGTATATCCCATTCTTTCACAATCTCCTCAATCTGATAATTTCATATACTTTTCTCGGTCGTCCCTTCCCTCTTTTTCCTTTCACACTACCTCTGTATATATATGTACTTAGTCAGTCTATCATCATTCATTCTTTCCACATACCCAAACCGTCTCATCACATTCTTCTGTAGGTACCTTAACTTTCACATCCTCTTTCAAATTACATTCTTTCTTTACCCATTCATTCCTAACTCTATATCCTTCAGAGTGTTTTCTGTCATGCTTCTCAAATGCTTCATTTCCACCATACATACTTTACTCATTTCGCTATCATTCCACTGTCCATGCTTCATTTCCATACATCAAAGTCGGTTACAATATGCCATTGTGTACCGCCATTCTCAGATCCATCGTCTATCACTTGATCTTTGCTATTCTTGTTATGTGCATACCAACCTATAAGTCAGGGAACTTTGACTTATTCACTGTGAGAAATTCAATGGTGGATAAGCCAAACAAGCACTGGGAGGACGATTTGTGTAGGCTCCACCACCACAGCCCTGTCTGACGTGTCTCTGTGTGTAATTGTGTCCTCCTCCATTCAATTATCCTTTGTCGGCTTGCTGTCCATTGATTACCAGGTCCTCGGAGACTCCTCTCAGGTCTTATCTTGGATTAAACAGGCTCGCCTTGCAGCTCCAATTAATAATGTCTTACTCAGCTCAGCGTGATCATTTTTGTCGTCTGATTAAGGTTTACCTATCCGGGAAATATATGAAACAGAAATGTATTTTACCTTCCTTTTAAGATTAATTATTATCGATCCAATAAAAACGTTTTAAAAATTTTTTTTTTTTTTATTATTAAAAAAAAATAGATTTGTAAAGAGGAATGCAATTCACTAACCTATTATGCCTGGCCAGAAACAGGTATTAATATCATCAATTAATAATTCATCAGTGTTTATTTAAATGAATTATTAATGAATAATTACCCAATGACATTTTTTGAACCAGGATCAAAGTTATGGTCATATGACCCAGGCGGGGATCGAACCAACGTTGTTCTATTCCAAACACGCTAGAAAGATCAGCCCATTTGACCCTCGGCCATAACACCGAGCGGCCATACATAACAAAGCAGAGTCATAATAAAAGGAGAGCTTATATGAATAAGGTTTTGACTCTGGATTAAATTAAAGAAGTATGTAAGGACAGAAAGAAAGGGCGGTTGATCTGTAATGTTGGCGGCTAGGGTTTTGATGTTTATATATTATTATTATTTGTCTATTAAAAAAAAAAAAAATTGTTGTGTATGTTCTTGGACTTATAGGTTAGTATGCAGCTGATTAGTGACCACCCATGCTGTAGAAAATGGTTCACTTTGCCAAAGTCACCCCTGTCCCAGGGAAAGTCGGCAAGAGCTGCAGGGTGTATTTTCATTTAAGATCTGGGTTTTTATATTGTAAGTTCACATGCGGCATGTTTAAACGCGAACTCATACGTGTCTGCTTGTGAAAATGCATATAATCTGAATCCCCAATGTTATATGTATTTGCAACTTAGATTCGATCCGATAAATGAGAAGCGTAAAATGAAATATGAATAGACAAAAAAAAAAAAAACAAATGTCTTTCTTTTTAAAAGCACTTTAATCCGATCTAATAAAAAAACTGAATGTATATTACTTGTATTAAATTATTCTCGATTAAAAAAAAGCGCTCAGATAGCAAGAAAATACAACTATTAATCTAGTTTTTATGGGCGTCCATTAACGTATCCACGCTTTGATTTTTAGTTATTAACCCGTGCAAGTTTTAACTCAATCCCAACGTTTTATTAAAAAATCTTTGCAAGATAAATGGAGCTTTTTCAGTTTCCATACGAGTTTGACTAAACGTTGATATCGAGTTTTTAAACGTTATTCTTAGTTTACTAGGAAACACGGGCTACACCATTGACTTAAAATATCTGTGGACAAGAAATTATTTTAACGAAAATAGACATATATATATTTATAATATCGGTCTCAACTTACTTACGAAAATGGTCATTAGTTAGAAAGAGAACAAAGAACTTCACAGTTGCATTTTCATATGAACAAAAAACTCGGCAGAACGAAAAAAAAATCTTGAATGTTGGTACCATTGCAAATAATGGCTGCCGATTAGACCGGAAATAGCTAGAGTTAACAGATAACACGCGTTATAAATATTGTGATCGCCAAAATTGGTGTCAGTATTTCATGTTTTCAAGGTGTATATTCATATTTTAATTTTATCACTCATTTCATTATTACAACTATTGTGATATTTAATGCGTCATATTTGTAATTGTTGCCGCCGTACATTGGGGGCACCACTGCAACGTTTGACAGGAGAGGAACGCAAGTGGGAACAAGTATGTATCAATTCAGCATGTTAGTTTCCGCTCCCCTATGTTATAACTCAGTGGGCTACACATTTTCGACATCTCGACTTCTCCATCTGCGAACTGGTTTTTTCTCCCGCCCATTGTTTTTTTGACGGAGTGAACATGTTGTGTAGACTGGACCAGATATTACAAATAAATTAATTATTGGAGAATGAAAAAAAAAACCAGAGCGAGCTCTTGACAGGTGAAATGTTGAATTATCACGAGATGTGAGATTACGCATCGGCATGCTGCGCCGACTTATCGTTTCCCTTTTGATTGTGTATCGCAAATAAACGACAGCAAAATATTGTAAAGATATTCTAAGAAATTAACATCTATAATCTAAGTTGTAAGGATATATTGACATAGAAGGCTCATATTTAATGCATGCCCGCTAATTTTGGATGTACACATGCTGCATTTGTACATGAAAAGTAAACCAAACCTCACATGAACATAAATTTTGCAACTTCGACTTTTTGTTAACTTGGGTGGCATTAGTACCTACAAGAGAACCAAGTTTTTACAGCACGGAGGATCAGCCTCATACTAACGTATTAGTCAAGGAACGAAAGAAAGGAAGATGATGTCATCATATATTATCTTTGCTGGTTTGTTTATTGTCTTAATTATATTTTTGTTTATAGATATTAACCATGTATTTGCCAAATAAATAAATTTATCATCACAGAAATAAATTCATTGAACTTAATAAAAACTTTATAGAACTTAATTAACTTAATAGAACTCTGTTTTTATCCATTTAAATTTGTAAATAATTAAAATTGGACTTTTAAATAGATATTGTAAATAAAATATTTTAATAAACTTTTAAATAAATATTATAACTTTAAAATATCATTAAAATTAATTTCTTACAGTGTTTTTCACAAAACATTTAATGCATAGCTGATCCACGGATCATCTTTTTTATATGGTAAATTCATTTTAGGCGGCAGTCGAGCCATGGGTTTGCTATGTGTGAATAACACTGTCAGGATTTATTTTCACTTTGAAAAGATCCATTTTTGATTGGCATCTCGAGCGCTTTCGACGATGTAACCTCATAATTATGATGAGAATAACGCGAAATTATTAAACTTCAATTGAAAGAAAACTATGCTTTTTATTTTACTAAATAAGTAAAAAGCTTAAGCGATTTTATTGAAATGTTTATATTTTTTGTCCTGTCTCGTCGTTCGATGCTGGCACAGCGCGCATAGTGAAATTCCTCCACGTCGTCGTTGTTTCTTTATGCATCGGATAATATTTATGTGTAAGTCAGGATGTAAATCAGAAGTGAACCGAATTCTGTACCCTGAGTACGAGTTTCGAAACTTTACTCGAAGTATTGTGTATTCGAAAATGTATGTGAACTTGTAAAGCACCCCTGGCAAAACAAGTTTCGAAACTTTTTTTGCCAGGGGTGCTTTACAAGTTCACATACATTTTTCTCGAATACACAATACTTTGAGTAAAGTGAAAAAACTCGTACTCAGGGTACTGCTCGCGATTATAATTACTGGGCGCGTATCCGGCTAGCGGGGTTTCAACTCACAACTACGGACTGCAGACTGGGGAACAATAATATGCTGAAAAATGTTAGTAAATACCACAAAGACAATAAGAAAGACTGAAAAATAAGAAGGACTGAACGGTGAAAATGAAAGTTCAAAGGTCTAGCTGGTAAAAACCAGATAGACTGACTGGTAAAAATGAAATCTACTGAATGATAAAAAGAAAAAAAAAAGGACGCCGGACAGTGGGAAGACCACGTTCAAGATGGCTGGATGGAGTGGTGGCGGATTGCCGTGCAGTGGGAATGTAGGACTGTAGGAGGAAGACGTTGGATAGACAGCGCTGGCAGCGGTAGCTGAGGGAGGCCAAGACCCACCCCGGGTTGTCGTGCCAATGATCTATCTATCTATAATCTAAGTTGCAAGCATATATTCATTTAAAGCTCTCAGATGTATGCCCACAAACCAACAAGTGTAGTTCGCGCTTACAAATGCTGATTGTGTACTTACAAATAAAATCCAAACTCAAATGAACATAAGCCCTGCAACTCCTGCCGACTTTCCCTGAAACAGGGGTGACATTGGCAAAGTGAACCATTTTTTACAGTATGGGTGGTCAGCCTCATACCAACCTATAAGTCAAGGAATACGAGTAATAAATGACATTTAAGTTTACAAAAAAAACAACAAAACCTTAAAAATAAATCTATACAAAAAAAGTCAAAAATTTCTTATGCAAAAAATGTAGCAAACTAATAAACCAACATTACAAATCAGCATTGCAGATTAGCCGCCACTTCTTCCTGTCCTTGCATACTTCTTTCATTTCATCCAGAGTCATAACCTTTTTCATACAAGCTCTCCTTTTATTATGACTCTGGATATTCCATTCACTCGCTATTTCGAAAATTTGGTTCATCCATACCTTTCTCGGTCTTCCTCTTCCACGACATCCATCTATTCTAGCAACATATACTTTCTTCGTCAATCTTTCATCACTCATTCTCTCCATGTGCCCGAACCATCTTAACATACTTATTTTAATCTTCACTTTCACACTTTCCCTTACACCACATTCTTCTCTTACAAAATCATTCCTCACCCTGTCACTTCGTTTTTTCCCAATCATACTTCTTAGATAGTCCATTTCTACTGTATGGACTTTACTAATTTCCCTTTCACTCACCGTCCAGGCTTCACTTCCATACATCAAGGTGGGCACTAGTATACCACCGTGCACCGCCAATCTAACATTTTTTGAGAGATTTTGGTTCCTGGCGATGCAAGCGGTCGCACCCAGTACACACCTGCCTTTCATTATTCTTCTTTCAAATTCACCGGACATTCTTCCATCTTTTTCAAACTTACTTCCCAGATATACAAACTCATTTACGACATCAACATTCATTCCATTAATTTTAAATTAAAAATAAAAATGATGATGATGATAAAAAGAAAAACGACTGAGAAGTAAGAATCATAACGACTGACTGGTAAAAATCAGATAGACTGAATGGTAACAATCAGAACGACTGAGTAGTCAACATCAAAACGTCTGACTGGTAAAAATCATAACGATGGATTGGTAAAAATTAAAACGGCTGTAAGGTAAAAATTGAAAAGATTAAAATGTAAAAATACGAACGACTTCATGGTAACAATTAAAACGATTGACCGGTACAATTTACAAATCAGCAAGACTGACGGGTAAAAGTCAAAACGATTGACTGGTAAAAACCAGATAGACTGAATGGTAGAAATCGGAACTACTGAATGGTAAAAATCAAAATGACTGAGTAGTAAGAATAAGAACGACTGACTGGTAAAAATCTAAATTACCGATTTACAAAAATACTGTTTTGTAAAGATGAAAATGTGTGACAGGAGCACAATTAATATTTTCGTGTAAGATACTCTCATTTTTAACATTAACCATCTCTTCTTCTTTTCCAGATCTGGTTCTTCACCGACACGGATAGTCCTGCTTTACAAGAAAAGACACGTAAGTTCTTTTTTAATATTCATTAGATTTTTATACTGTAGCTGTATTTACAATAATTATAACTACACGGTTAAAATTTATTTCTCGGATATTAGGCGAACCGTTACAAGAGAACTTACATTATTCTTGACGTTTCGTGTAGCTGTATCATTGTTGCCTTTCCATTAGGACTGGCCAGAGACTCTGCCAAGTTGCCTCTACCCTTTTACATCCACGTAGATTTCTTGACTTACAGGCCGTTTTAATGTTGAACAAAAAATGCTTCACTTGGCCAAAGTCACCCCTGTTTCAGAGAATGTCGGCTAAAGTTTCAGAATTTATGTTCGTTTGAGGTTTGGATTTTAATTTGTTAGTGCACATATAGCATTTGTAAGCACAAACTTACGCGTGTCTGTTTGTGGGCATGCATCTGATTTTTTAATGTTAATATAGTTAATTAGATTATAGATGTTTAGTTAGATTATATAGTTAATTGATTTTATTATTTAATTATTTAGGTATGAGGCTGACCACCCATGCTGTAAATAAATGATTCATATTGCCAATGTCACCTCTCAATTCAGGGAAGGTCGGCAAGAGTTGCAGGGCTTTTATTCATTTAAAGCTTGAATTTTTTGGTACACAATTTAAAGCTACTCCTTGACTGATAAGTTGGTATGCGGCTGACCACCCATACTGTAAAAAATGGTTCACTTTGCCAATGTCACCCCTGCTTCAGGGAAGGTCGGCAAGAGTTGCAGGGATTATGTTCATTTGAGATTGGGTTTTTTATATTGTAGGTCCACATGCTGCATGTGTAAGCGCGAAATTATGCATGTCTGCTTGTGGGAATGCATTTAATATGAATCTCAAATGATACATATCTTTGCAGTTTAGATTTAGATTTAGAAGCTAAGATTTTAATTTGTAGGTACACATACAGGATGTGTAAGCGCGAAATTATACGTGTCTTCTTATGGGAATGCATTTAAAATTAAAACTAAATGTAATATATCTTTGCAACTTAGATCATAGATAAACAACTGATCAAGTCACATAATGGGTGCATTCCATCCACCATTAAGGGCTACTTTAAATGCATTGATAGCCTTCAGAGACCGTGTATGTGTCCTGCCCACAATGGGGCCCGCTCTTGATTCTATTTGGGAGTCTGCTAGGTAATAAATCCGGGCATGTAGATCGAATCGTAAATTACAGGTTTTTTATGAATAAATTTAGATCGGGTGTGGGTGTGACCACTGTCGGGTTAAAACGTAAAATAACAAAACTATGAATAGTTTATTTTATCAAAAACCGGGTACAGGGATATCGAAAAGACAAGGCACAATTTTTTTAATACAATTAATTTCTTGACTGTAGATTGGTATGAGATTTACAATCCATACTGTTAAAATGGTTCACTTTGCCTATGTCCTTACCACGTTATCCTCCAAGGGATCGTATGTGCCCAATGGTACCTATTTATTTTCACAGGTTTTTAAAAAAAAAAAAAAAGATTTGTGAAGAGGAATGCAATTCACCAACCTATTCTGCCTTGCCAGAAACAGGTATTCGTATCATCCATTAATAATTCATTACTGTGTATTTGAATGAATTATTAATTAATAATTCCCCAATAACATCTGTTGAACCAGGGTCAAAGTTATGGTAAAATGATCCAGGTGGGGATCGAACCAACGTTGTTCTATTCCAAAGACGCTAGAAAGATCAGCCCACTTGGCCCCCTCGGCCATAACACTGACAATTATGAGAACCTTCCTTACGTCAATCACTTTACTTGAAGTCATAGTTTCCCTACTCCCCCTTCCGTTTCCTGTGAAAGCTGAGTTTACTTTTTCAGATGAATTATTTAGTGTTAAAAATTAATACCAAAACGAGAAATCGTTCTTGACACTGTAGGTGGGGATCTAACTATATCGATCTATAATCTTCAATCTCAGTTGCAAAAATATATTATCTTTTAAAATTCATATTAAATGCATGCCCACAGATATGTGTACGTTCACGCTTACAAATAAATGTGTACCTAAAAATTAGAATCCAAACCTCAAATGAACATGAACCCTGTAACTTTAGCGATCTTCCCTGAATTAATTACCTGAATCAATTTATTAATTGAATTTGTCATCAAAAAAATGTTTATAAAAAAAATAATAAAAATGTACATTGTTTTTCGACCACCCTGTTTTTGGAGTGGACAGGGGACACCCCGAATGGAAACGATCTACTCCACAAGATTGTAAAACTCTTCAGTAATTGGATTCCTTTCAATACATTACGCATATCAACTGATAGAGCCCTCTGCGCTCCAACCATCAACCGAGCAACTTTACTACCGTCACCTTTTATCACTTATCCAATTTAAGCATCACTTTTTCCATTTATCACTCATTCAATTCCGAGTATCACTTTTTCCATTTAACCCTTTTTCAATTAAATGATCACATTTTTACTCCACGTAGAGTAAATCTTTATTAGATGTTTTTATTTTTTATCGACTCTAATGTATTTATTGAATTGAATTGAATATCGGTTGAACAAGCAGGGTTTAGAAAGGGTTTTGGAACAACTGATCACATCCAGACTGTCCGTTTACTGATTGAGAAGACAACTGAATACAAAATCCCAATTCATCTGGCTTTTGTGGACTACAAAAAAGCTTTCGATTCTGTAGAACCATGGGCTATCATACAGGCTCTAAACGACGCAAGAATCGACTCCAGATATTCAAGGCTCATTAAATTTATATATGATCATGCCACAATGGATATTAAACTAGACGACGAAACAAGAACTGATAAAATAAACATTAAGCGAGGAGTTCGACAAGGGGACACTATATCTCCTAAATTGTTTACGCTGGCCCTGGAGAATATTTTTAAAATGATGAATTGGGACAACAAAGGGATCAAAATTGATGGAGTTTACCTGAACCACCTCTGTTTTGCCGACAACATAGTGCTTATAAGCAAAGACATCGAAGAGCTGAAGAGTATGATCAAAGAACTGCATGAAACCTCTCTGAAAATTGGTCTTGAAATGAACATCAGTAAAACAAAAATTATGAGCCCAACAAACGAAAACCTAAACATCAACAACAAACACATAGAGGCTGTAAACGAATATATCTACCTTGGACACAAGATCAAAATGGGAAAGGAAAACCAAACTGCAGAGATACCCAGACGAATAGGATTGGGCTGGGCAGCTTTTGGAAAATTAAAGCACATACTCGAAAATAAAGACATCCCAATGAACCTAAAGAGAAAGATCTACGAGACTTGCATCCTCCCTGTGACAACATATGGCCTAGAAACCATCTCGCTAACCGCAGTGAGCGTCCATAAATTAAAGTGCTCACAACGATCCATGGAAAGACGGATGTTGGGAATAAGTCTTAAAGATAGAAAAAGAAACGAAGACATCAGACACCTAACAAAAGTCACAGACATCATGGATCGTATTGCAAAACTAAAATGGCAATGGGCAGGCCATATGGCAAGACGAGATGACAACCGATGGGCAACGAAAATCCTCAAGTGGCGACCATGGGAAGATAAAAGAAGCGTCGGCAGACCACAAAAAAGATGGTCAGATGACATTGTTCCAATCGCGGGGCGGAAATGGATTCAGAGGGCACAGGATAGAAAGGAGTGGAGAAACATGGAAGAGGCCTATATCCAGCAGTGGAGAGATGGCTAAGGAAGAAGAAGAAGAAGAATGTATTTTTGGACCCATAACTTATAGGTTGGTATGAGGCTGACTAACCATAATAATATATAATCTAAGTTGCAAAGGTATGTTGACACTTAAGTGCATACCCACAAACAGACACGTGTTAGTTCACGCTTACAAATGCTGCGTGTGTTAAAAAGAAGCAGTTAAAACGAATTAAAATCCAAACTCAAATAAGCACACACTCTGCAACTTTTGCTGACCTTCCCTGAAACAAGAGTGGCAAAGTTAACCATTTTTTAAAGTTGTATAACGGACATATTGAGCTAAGATGGGTTTCTCACTTTGCCAATGTTACCTTAGATTTTAGCTCATTTGAGGTTTGGTTTTTAATTTGTAAGGATCCATTTTTCCTATTTTCTGCTTAAGAAACCACTAAAAAAAAGTGCAAATTCTCTATGAGAAGTTACGCCCTTTAAAATATGTTATCCACTTTTGTTCAAATCAGTGAATCAGCACTTATTCAGTTTTACATTTAAGGTGTTGATATATTGTGTTGGAGAGTTTCAAAGTTCGCACACTGAGTTCAGTACCCTTAATACGAGTTGCAAAACTTGAGTAATTTAAAGTTTACGGCTATTATCAAAGAGTGATTTCCCCCAAAATCTGCCGTTTTTGTTTGTTTGAACTTGATTTTCTTCATCACTGTAACTCTTTCAAGCTATGACCACAAAGTGTAAGAAACAAAAACGGCAGATTTTGGGAGAAACCACGCTTTAATATTTTCCGTAAACTTTACTTTTTTCAAGTTTTGTAACTCGTACTAAGGGTACAGTGCTGTTCACGTATTCCGTTTACAAAGTAAAAAGTAAAATCCCCACATATGGAATTTTCAATACATAATTTTTTAACAGGGTTTTTATGCTCTGGTAATGAGATTGCACTATTTTCAACAAGACTGTAACAAATCAAAAATTTCACAGTTTTTTGTGATTCGCCAATAACGTTGCATTATTCAGGATTTAATGGAATCTTCACGTGGGGTCCAATAAAAAAATCCCCACATTTTTTTTTCGTTCCAAATTTAAATGTATCGGTTTCCCGCCCAGATGACAAAAAAATTACGTCCTTTCCGATAAACATGCGCTTGTAATCGCATTTCAAGATCGGCCGCAAAAGGTTATCTTAGTCTTACAAAAAATGGGGTGCGGATGCAGTGGCGTAACGCAGTAAAAAACACCGATTTGTATCAATATAATTTGTATTACATTGTGGTTTCGCATGTGTTTGATTAACATATATAAACGTTAAAATAATTATTTTTATTTCAGAGTATTCCATCCCCGTTTCATCAATATATGGCAAAAGTAACTTACTTGAGGTTACTTTGCAGTTGGAATTTTCTTGTGTTTTAGTACTTACTTGTGTTTGTGCATAAATTACTACCAATACATGTATTATTTTATACTAATACAATTACTAATCTAATCTAATCTAAGTTGCAAAGATACTTTACATTGGGGATTCACATTATATGCATTCTCAAAAGCAGACACGTACAAGTTCGCGCTTGCACACGCCGCATGTGAATAAACAACATAAAAACCTAAACCTCAAGTGGACATACACCCTGCAACTCTTGCCGTCCTGCCCCGAAACAGGGGTGACATTGGCAAAGTGAACCATTTTTTACAGTATGGGTGGTCAGCCGCATACTAACCTATAAGTCAAGGAACCACTTAATATGGAAATGTATTAGAGATGGAGGCAGGTCTGCTAAGGCTCAGACCACCCCCAGTGAATGGTGACAGAGTTAGATAGTTACTTACTTTAAGAGTCATGAGTACATCTTTGCCTAAGAGGCTTTTGTTTTGTCGTGCCGTTGATTTTGACTTCATGAGAAGGTATTCTACTACAATTTTAATATTCAACGACGATACCATGTTGAAAGCACCGGTTCTCATCAGATCACCGAAGTTAAGTAACATTGGGCGCGGATGCTACCTGTATGGGTGACCGCTCAGGTACACCGCGTGTTGTTGGCATTTGTCGTAGTCCAGTGGCAACACTTCGGACTCGTAAACGGAAGTTTGTGTATTCGAATCCCGGCCGAGCACAAAAATATACCATTTATATTTCCAAATGTGCTCTTCGCTGCTAGGTTGAAAAATGAATAAACCTTTACAGAAGACCGGTCACTGAAAGGTCCATCCAACCTTACAACAACTGGGTCTTGCTTGAGAATTGGCGCTTTCTACAGCGACGACCAAGCTCGCAGAGAGCTCTTGAGGTGTGGGACACACAAAAACAGCGCTCACCAAATAAATCATCTCAATATTATTATTATTCATTGACTTATAGGTTGGTATGAGGCTGACCACCCATACTGTAAAAAATGGTTCTCTTTGCCAATGTCACCCCTGTTTCAGGGAAGGTCGGCAAAAGTTGTGGGGCTCATGTTCATTTGAGGTTTGGAATTTATTTGTAAGTACGCATTCAGCATTTGTAAACGCGAACTAAACGTGTTGATTTGTGGGCATACATCTGGGAGCTTTGAATGAATATATCCTTGCAACTTAGATTATAGATTACAAAAAAAAAAACAAATTTGAATCACGAGTTTCTCAGATACCAATCTACCTCGTTAACACCAAGATTACTGGCGTAGTTTATTGAAACAACTCGAAATAAAGCGAGATTATCATCTGTTTTTATTGAATAATTGATGCCAGCAAATCTAGAGCTAAAATCTCATATAAAATGCTTACATAATTACAGTTAATTTGTAGGGTGCTTAACCCAGTGGTTGGCGCGTTTAATCAGAATAGTTAACGATCTTCGAGAGTTGCGTGAGTGGGTTAACTTATTATTAACGTACATTAATCACGCTTTGCT
This sequence comes from Agapetus fuscipes, assembly GCA_951799405.1. NCBI lineage: Eukaryota > Metazoa > Arthropoda > Insecta > Trichoptera > Glossosomatidae > Agapetus > Agapetus fuscipes. The sequence goes on from OX637350.1 coordinate 14,522,814, forward strand.
TAACTAACAATACTTAACGTGTTATCAAGTTTAACTAAAGTTGCAAACATACGTGAAAATTACTGTCTTATTAGAAGATGAAAAAGGTGATGGATATGAATGGATTGAAAGAGGTATGTGAGGATAGGAAGAAATGAAGGCAGCTCTGCAGAGGCTCTGGCCACCTCTAGCGGAATGGCAGCAAAGTTACAGTTACAGTATATCATCTTTTTATGAAGACTGAGTTGACGTTATTTATTAGATTCTGGGTGATATTGAAAAGATGATGTGATTTTTGTTTTGCTGTCAAAATAAGCACCCTTACCCAAGCAAAGCCATCTAAATCTTATTTGTGTTTTTCTTTCATCAGAAAAGAATTATGAAGTTGCCAGTCGCAAGTCCTTCCGACGGAAAAAAAGGGCCTTTTTTCACTTTCCCTTCAACCCAGTCATTGACTCTGTATAAATCCCAAATCCAAAAGATTTTTTTACTTTAATCCAGTCACTGACTCTGTACGAGTATAAATCCCAAATCCAAAAGATGTTTTACTTAAATCCAGTCACTGACTCTGTATAAATCACGATGTTTCACTTCAATCCAGTCACCCACTCTGTATAAATCCCAAATCCACCCCATTATTGAGTATAACAGTCATCTCTGGTGCGGTATATCAAAGAGATTGTAGATCAACTTGATTCTGTGCAAATAACAGCATTCAGACAACATTCTCGCGAGCATAGAAGGAGTGTTGGAATGCATAGTTTTTTTTTTTTTAATAGATTTGTGAAGAGGAATGCAATTTACCAACCTATTCTGCCTGGCCAGAAACAGGTATTATATCATCAATTAATAATTCATTATTGTTTATTGAAATTAATTATTAATTACTTAATGATTACTCAATAACATCTGTTGAACCAGGGTCAAAGTAATGGTCAAATGACCCGAGCGGGGATCGAACCAACGTTATTCTATTCCGAATACTGACCACCTATACTGTAAAAAATGGTTCACTTTGCCAATGTCACCCCTGTTTCAGGGAAGGTCGGCAAGAGTTGCAGGGCAGGGCTTATGCTCATTTGAGATTGGGTTTTTTATATTGAAGGTCCACATGCGGCATGTGTGAGCGCGAAATCATGCGTTTCTGATTGTGGGAATGCATTTAATATGAATCTCAAATGATACTTATCCTTGCAGCTTAGATTTAGAATTATTTTTAGAATACGCTAGAATATGATCAGCCCACTTGGCCCCCTCGACCATACCACCGAATAAAGCTTCTTCTATGTGTACTATAATCTATAATCTATAATCTAAGTTGCAAGGATATATTCATTTAAAGCTCTCAGATGTAAGCCCACAAACCAACAAGTGTAGTTCGCGCTTACAAATGCTGAATGTGTACTTACAAATAAAATCCAAACCTCAAATGAACATAAGCCCCACAACTTTTGCCGACCTTCCCTGAAACAGGGGTAACATTGGCAAAGTGAACCATTTTTTACAGTTTGGGTGGTCAGCCTCATACCAACCTATAAGTCAAGGAATATGAATAAAAAATTACATTTAAATATATAAAAGAACAAAACCTTACAAAGAAATCTATACAAAAAAAAGTCAGAAATTTCCTATGCAAAAAATGTAGCAAATTAATACACCAACATTAGAAATCACCATTGCAGATTAGCCGCCACTTCTTCCTGTCCTTGCACACTTCTTTCATTTCATCCAGAGGTACCATTACGATTTTTCGTTTCCGATAAAATATCCTCGATTAATCCTTCACCTCTCGTCACAACAAGGAAACTCGTAGACAATCTTTGTTACAAAGGATCAGGACATCAACTTGTCAAACACCCGCACTTCTGCAGCACTCCAAAGTGTCATAGTCTCGTAGATCAACAGAAACTGAAATATGGGAAGTCTCCAGCACAGGAATCCTCAAAATATCTCGAAATTGTGGGGAGAACTTGATTTATATATTTTTAAGAAATCCTGAGACTCTAGGGATTTATGACAGTTGTTGTAGTGCCGCAGAGGTGTACGAGCTTGGTCGTCGCTACAAATCGCCAATACTCAAGCAAGACCCAGTTGCTGTAAGTCTGGATGGACTTTAGTGACCGGTCTTTAGTACCTAAAGGTTTAAGTTTTTCAACCCAGCGAAGAGCATATTTGGAAATATAAATGGTATATTTTTTGTGCTCCACCGGGATCCGAATCGACAACCTTCCATTTACGAGTCCTAAGTGTTGCCACTGGACTACGGACCGGTCAAGAATGCCATAATATTAAACGGATGCTCGAATTTCAACTCTTTCGATTGGTTATGGGGTTTATTTTTTGCGAGATTTTGCGACTTGATACAGTTTAATATCTTGGAAAGTAAATGGCTTTTGGTAGCGGGGACTTAATTAGATGACGGAAAAACAGGATGCCTTCTTTACAGCGAAAATATACAAAATGCATGACTGCAGAGGCGGTTCATATTGGGGAATTCAAAAGCAAACAACAGTAGCGAAAGATTCATGAAAACGATAGAATTATTTCAATAAAGTATTAACAGTAGAAGGACTAATTAGAAGGGAGGTATAAGGACAGACTTTGTAGAGGGAAGAGAGTAAGAGGAAAATACCCCATTCGATGGACCGATCAAGTGAAGACTACGCGGGTAGCGCAGTCAAGAGAGAACTGAAGAAGAGTGTTTGTTCCAAAAAAGAACTACTCTCTGCAATGAGAAACAAGATAAAGAAGAGAAGGGCAAAGAGTTACAGAATTCAGTCACAGAAATGAAACTGGAGTAGGCTGCAGAGTTGCTTTCCGGGATCTGTAACTTTGGTGCATCCGGAGCTGGAGCTTCCGGATGTTTCGCCCATTTCTGTGATAGGCTTCTTCAGCATTATAATAATGTAATATTTCTTCATCGCGATGAAAAAGTCCATCGCAGAAATGGGCGAACGAATATTTTCTAAACCTAAATTATTAATATGATGTCATGTCAATGTCACCCCTGTGTCAGGGAAGGTCGGCAAAAGTTGTAGGGCTTGTGTTCATTTGAGGTTTGGATTTTATTTGTAAGTACACACTCAGCATTTGTAAGCACGAACTACACGTGTTTGTTTATGGGCATGCATTTGAGAGCCTTAAATGTTAATATATCTCTGCAACTTAGATTATAGATGTGTATTCACGTTATGTATTTGCAATTTAATGTTTAATTTGAGTATAAAAGATGCAGAAAAAAAGTAATTACAACCGCAAAAGCAGAGTCATTTCTTTCATAAGCTGAGCGTGCCTCCACTTTTGGTTTGCCTCTACCTCGTCCCAGGACATGGCTAATTGAAGATTTACCCCGGACCTCGTGGAACCTGTTATTACCAAATAAAGGAAGGTCCGGCTACCTGTTTTATGCTTTACTCTGCTTGAATAAATTAAAATGTCCCGACCCGGGGCGGCGTGGTCAACAAAGGTCCAATCACCCTACACGAATTCCATCCCGCCGTAATTCTTGGATTATTTTTACCCGAGTAATTATCAAGTTTTACTTTTTTGGCTTACACGCAATTAAGATTTTTATTTTAAACGTTTCTCTAATAATAACAAAAGTAGGATGAATGAAATTTCTACAAATGAAAATCATCGAAAAGGGAGAGTAATCTATAATCAATAATCTAAGCTGCAAAGATATGTTAATATTTAAGGCTCAAATGAAATGCATGCCTACAGACAGGCACATGTAGGTTCGCGCCTACACATTCTGCATGTGTGCATACAAATAAAGAAAACCTCACATGGACATAAACCTTGCAACTCCTGCCGCCGTTCCCTGAACCGAGGTGGCATTGGCCTATATATGACAGAAACCTATCAGTCAAGGAGCAGATGAAAGAAGACAGAATGAACTTAATCTAAAAAATTACGAAATGAGTTTAATTAATTTATTTAAAAAACACAAAGATGACAACATGACAAATCTAGACCATATAATATTGACAAAAGGTTGTCATAAAAGTAATATAAATAAATATTTTATACACAAAAAGATCTAAAAATAATATTGGTGTTAGGTACTCTATCCTTCGTCTTTCTAGCAGAACCTTCTAGTGTGATTAACCAAACGTCAAAAAAATGTTCACTATGGTAATGTAGCCCCTGCTTCAGGGAAGGTCGGAAAAAGTTGCAGGGCTATGTTCATTTGAGGTTTGGATTTTTAAGTACACATGCAAGTAAGTTTTAGTTGTAAGCTTTAAGTATAAGTTTTAAGTAAACTTAAAAAAAAACAATGACCGATGCATCAGCAGTGGATTGTGAATAGCCGTGTTTGAATCTAAACAGTGCGTGTGTGGGAGTTACGAATTCACTCAATTAAAATTTAAATCTCCTTGTACGTATTTCTGGATGCCCAAGTTATTACACGCACTCGGAATGTTGGTAATTAAAAGCCCTCTGCTACACAGTGCGGGCCACTTAGTCATGCGTTTGTGAAGACTGGGTAAACCTCCTTGCGTAGGCCTGCAGGTAAATTGAGCGTGGGCGCTTTCAGCATATTTACATATTGAGGTTCTTTCTTCTCCACGCCTAGTAAGACGTCTAGTAAGGCATTGGCAGAGTGCAACTATTTTTACAGTATGGGTGGTCAGACTCATACCAACCAATAGATCAATTATTAATAAAACAAAAATGCATTCTAGCATAATATACAAAATAATTATTAATAAATAATTACCCAATGATATCTGTTGACACGGGGTCCAAGTTATTGTCGATAGGACACGGCGCAGGCGAGACTCGAACTTGCGCTTGTTTCAATATCGCAAATTCGAGTGCCATCACCTTATCTGCTCGATCATAATAAATGAGAAAAAAATATATATCTTAATGCAATTTGACATCCTACGGCCGGGTCACTAGGGCAAAAACTATGTTATATTTCGTGATTAGCTACTGAAAGCCCTGGTTACATTAAAGTACGCCGTTTGCCTGTGGACAAAAAACTAATTTGGAAAATCCGTACCGCAATCTTTCCGACTCCATTGTGAGACTATACATATAATCTACATAGGTAACTTTTTTTTGAGGTTAAGTGATCACATAATTAGTGTTTCCAGCTTTAAGCCGCAAAATGAGCTCCACTGAGCCGCACAAGCGCGACCACTTAAGTGGGCGATGACATTTGACCCGCGGGGTCACCAGTGTGGAAGCGCGCTGGAACAAGAGTCGCTTAATGAGTGATCACCGCTTAATGGCGCGTGTGGGCAGCGGTTAAGGTGACAGTTAGAACGGCACAGTGACATTACGACACATGACAGTACACCACAATGACAGTACATCACATGGTACTTAAGTGAGCGATGACATTTGACCCGCGGGGTCACCACTGTGGAAGCGCGCTGGAACAAGAGACGCTTAATGAGTGATCACCGCTTAATGGCGCGTGTGGGCAGCGCTTAAGGTAACAGTTAGAACGGCACAGTGACATTACGACATTATGACACATTACAGAACGACACATGACATTACGACACATGACATAACGACACATGACATAACGACACATGACATAACGACACATGACAGAACGACACATGACATTACTACACATGACATTACTACACATGACATAACATCACATGAAAAAACTTATACCTAAAACAGAACATACCATAAACAGCACATGAAACGTTTTTGTCTCGTGATGTTTTGTCCTTGTGATGTACTTTCTTGTGATATTTTCTCATGTGATGTGCTGTCCTTGTGATGTTCTGTCATGTGTCGTTCTGTCATGTGTCGTTATGTCTCTGTGTCGTTCTATCATGGAATCATCGCTTAAGTACGCCTACACTCTTTTAAAATACATCTGTCAGTAGGAATGCAATTCACCACCCTATTGTTACGAATGTAGGTATAATTGTGTAATTTGTTTATCTGTGTCTGCGATTAAGTCTGTTAGGTACTTATGTTATTTATATTAGTATTTATCGAGAATGCTCGAGTGCTCCCTGAAACAGGGGTGATCTTGGTGAACCACTTTTTTAAACCTATAAGTGAAGGAACAAAAGGGAACACAATTTACATAAAATAAGAAACATTCTAAGGTCATACATACCTGCTAGAGGTGTAGAAGCTAGAAGTTTGTTTGCTCTCATTCAAATTCTTAAATTTGTTCAGACAAATTGCTTTTTGTTCTTCTCATTGTACAGACATGTTGTAATTCATCAAAAGTAACAGAAACGTTTTAGACTTCGCCCTTCCTTGTCCTTAATCGTATCCTCATTACTTACACCTCTGCCAACATTCAAACAAAACCTATTCCACTTCAAACGACTGTCGATAAATAACCTTGATAGGTCTTACCACCGCTTCTGGCTCCTTCTCCACATGTGAACTTCAACGGGATCTGATCTTACGATCACCTAAAAGATGTCGTCACTAATCTAATCTAAGTTCCAAAGATATGCAACATAGGGGATTCACATTATGGCTGAGGACCTCAGTTGCAGGGTCTCTGGGTGTATCGCGGAGGTCGGTGGGTGGATGAGGAACAATGGCCTAATCTTAAACATGGATAAGACGGAGATACTCTGGGCAGCCACATCGAGGCGTGACCACCTTCTGGTGAATAGAGTACCACTCTCCATAGGAGGTAAGCTAATCCAGCCTTCTGATTCGGTAAGACTTCTAGGAGTCTTACTGGATCGTAACCTGACACTGGATAGGCAAATAGATGCCACAATAGCTTCTTCTTTTTTTTCGCTTCGCCAAATAAAGGCAATAAGAAAATGTCTGCCGTCAGATGCGGTTAAGACCCTGGTGAGTGCGTTTGTGATGTCTCGGATTGACTATTGCTCGACGCTTTATAGTGGTCAGCCGAAGAAACAGTTTAATCGCTTTCAATCTGTGTTGAATTCGGCAGCAAGACTCATATTCGGGATTCCCAAATTCGCTCACATCACCCCGCTGTTAAAAAAACTTCATTGGCTTCGTTTCCCGGAGAGGGTGGTCTTCCGTGTTTGTTTAATGGTATATAAAGCCATCAATGGCTTGGCCCCACCTTATCTGGCTGATATGATTTCACCTGTTGAAATGGGTGTTAGGAGGCAGACACTCAGATCTGCGGGTGATGCAGTAGTCAATTTGGTTCAGCCGCGCCGTCAGATTCGTACAAACTTCGGAGACCGCGCTTTCCGTGTTGCGGGGCCGGTGGAGTGGAACAGACTGCCACCCGGAGTGAAGAACTCCAAATCTGTGGGTGTATTTCGAGGAGCACTCAAGGCACACTTGTTTAGAAAGTCTTATCCATGATCGGAGAGGGCCCTTGAGGTGTGACACACACAAAAACGGCGCTCTCTTATCATGTGTAATTTAAAATAAATCAGCCTGTTATTATTATTATTATTATATGCATTTTCACGTATGAGTTCATGCCGCATGTGGACTTACAATATATGTAAAAACCCATATCTCAAATGAACGTACACCCTGAAACTCTTGCCGATCTTCCCTGGAGCAGGGGTGACACTGGCAAAGTGAACCATTTTCTACATCATGGGTGGTCAGCCGTATACCAATCTATAAGTCTGAATAAGTACTGATTTAGAAATAGTGGATTTATTTATTTATTGACTGATAGGTTGGTATGCGGCTGACCACCCACTGTAAAAAATGGTTCACTTTGCCAATGTCACCCCTGCTTCAGGGAAGGTCGGAAAGAGTTGCAGGGCCTATGTTCATTTGAGATTGGGTTTTTTATATTGTAGGTCCACATGCGGCATGTGTAAGCGCGAAATTATGCATGTCTGCTTGTGGGAATGCATTTGATATGAATCTCAAATGATACAAATCTTTGCAGCTTAGATTTAGATTTTAGGGTGTAACTTTTGATAGCCGGTGAATTAACTGTAAGGAAGTGCTCATAAAAAAACTTCTTAACAGGATTTTTCTCTGATAGAAAATAGGAAAAAAGGTGCATTTATCTGAGAAAGCCATTTTAGCTTAATATGCAACTTATTAAGTTTTACCTTTAAGGTATCGTTATGTATTTGTTATACCCATTTTATTGTAATTTACATAGCTTATGGTCTAGTGCGCATAGCTCAGTTGGTTGAGCGCGTGCATCCCATCGATGGTGTCAGAAATGATTTCCCGTTTCTGTGTTTATTTCAAACCCAAAATAAACGCTAAAGAAAGGGCCTTCTTCTTAGGCAAGACCCTGCAAGGGTTGGATCGACTTTTGAGCTAATCTATACTTTTAAAAAGATACTTTCAAGAAGCAGAAGAACTAATTGTGTTATTACTCCTTCCCTTTCAGATGGGCACATGATCAACACCAACTGCTCATCGTCCCATAACAGGAAGGCTCTGTGCTGCAAGATGGCGGTGGAGTTTGACGTCTTCTTAGAAAGCGACAAAAAGTAAGTGACTTGAATCTTCATTTCTATTAGCCGTTCTTTACACGTCTTTAAGATTGACACAAAAAACTGCATCATGACGTTGTATAACATGCGTAAGCTGAGACTCAACATCGTAACCCTCGCTTGTCACATAAGCTGGACATAAGCCACATTCGAAACTCTTTGGGGATAACGTGGCAAGAAGTTGCACTTTATGTGTAGCTTAGTTGGTAGAGTGCTTTGATTACATGCCGAGAGCTGGGGCTCCAATCCCGCGGAGGGTGTCGGAAATGATTTCCAGTTTCGGTGTTTATTTCATAACCCAAAATAAAACACCGGTAGGGCTTCCAAGAGTCTTCTCAAGAAATGAATACCAGGAGCTGGGAAACCCCCACTTCAACTGAAGTGGTTGGCGTAAAGTCGGCCCCCTTCTACGTATATGTAAATACAAATAGGTTACAAGCCACTTGCGATCCTTGCAGGAATAACGCAGCAAGGAGTTACTCTAAATTTGTGTCTTAGTTATGACTAAAAGAAAACATGTTTTTCAGTTGGGTTTTAAGCTTAAGCCTAGCAGAGGACGAGATTATTGTTTACAGCGATTATTGCGGTATTTAATAACCTCCATTAATTCTGTGATGGCTTTACGGCCTCCCAGCGCTCTCACCACCTTATAGGAATATTTTAAACCCAGATTAGGCACGTACGAGTGTGTGTGTTTGTCTGCATCATATCGTGTGTCATATCCAACCCGCATACGCCCAAACTTACGTATTTTCTTACTAACGCCCGGTATTTTCAGCGTTAGCTTATATGACATTTAACTGATTGAAAACTACCACACGATTGTCATAAGTGCGTCATTTTTATTCAGTACAAAGTCACTATGCTAACGTTGAAAATTCTGAGCCTCAGTAAGGCATTCTCGTCCCCTGCTAAACACAAGCTTTCTCCAAATCTTTCCTTGTATCTCTATCCTGGGACTTCTGCATTCAGTCATAAATAATTCATTTTATGTGTCTAATCTGTTAGATGCCTTCCTCTACTTATTTTGTCCACTAGAGGTCGCTACTCTAAGTTGCTCTAGGTTCATCTTTGTTCATTGAATCTGACAACCCTGCCACTTCTTTATGCCCAAATGTCATGGCATGCCTAATGGTGGGTATAAACTGATTTACATAATAATCGTTCCTTGACTAAAAGGTTGGTACAAGGCTGACCCCTCGTGCTGTAAAAACTTTTTTGCCAATGCCACCGCGGTTTCAGGCAAAGGCGACAGGAGTAGCAATGTGTATGTTTATGTGAAGTTTGGTGAATTTTGTATGTACATGCATGCATTAAATATGAGCCTCTGTCCGTAATCCGTTGCAGAATAACCAAATTGGCCGAAACTAGCCATTGTTCTGGTAAGGCACCGGATTTTGCATGAATCACTAAAATAATAACTGCCATGTTTGATTAAGACTGTTTATAATGTTTATTTAACTAATTAATTGAAAAGAAACACAAGATTACAATTGATTACATTGGATGAGAGCGAACGGACATGTTGTTGCTGTCAAGTTTCGAGAGAGAAGGGAGTAGGAAACGGTTGTCAACATTGACATGAAGTTGGTTGCCAATACCATAGACAAAAGTACAAATTGTAAGGAATGAAAAAAAACTGATTTTACTGACCGTGTAAAAGAGAAGAACGATTTTCTCTACGTTTCGTCGGAGTCATATCCGACGTCTTCAGGAGACGTGTGTCCTTCACAAAAAGGAACCACGAACTGTTGAATTATTGTTGTTTGTTCGGGGCCGAAGGTTATAGGTATTTTTAATAACCTTCGGTGATGCGTCCATAGATGTCACTATAGCTCCAGTTGTACAGAAGGACGATATTATGTCTTGTTGTGAAATCGTCCGATTAATGAAAGGGTGGATCATTG